>CM043871.1:29965459-31263756 GCA_023846275.1 Vanilla planifolia | reverse complement strand
AAGGAATCATCTCGAGGTGATTTGGAGAGTTTGGAAGGGAAGCCTATTGCAGGTGTTATGTCTTTATTTAAGCTCCATCTAGAAATTGCAGATGTAATCGATTGGTGTTTGTTCTGTATATGTACTTAAAGATAAATACCTCACATTCCTTTCTCTTTGTAGCTTCAGATCATGCAGCTTCTAGAAATAACATGTACAGCTCTGCAGGAAGCTCATCAAAGCTATCTAGTTGGAAGCTAAAGCAAGAATTATGGAGAAACATTTGAATTTTTTACTTTGCATTAAAAGAACCTTGAAAAAAGAAGTTAACAAGGCTATGGATGCAGGTCAATTGTTACACTGGCATTGACACTATTGACAAGTTCCCAATCAATACTGATTGTTTGGTCCAAGAGAGCTGGAAAGTATGAATACAGCGTCACAACAGCAAATTTTTCTGTGAGGAATAAGTCTTTTTGTAATTAAATGTACATGTCCTTTATTAATAGACATTGGTTCATATATATTGGCTATGGAACAGGGAATAGTTTATTGTGCATGACATGGGTCTTTTGATTGACTTTTCAAATGTACGGGTTTCTGTTTATTAACATGGAATCATATCTTAAAATAAAAAAAACTTATTTTTCTGAATTAGGTGGAGGCATTGAAATGTGCATTTTCACTTGCTGCCCTCTTCAGGATATGGAGCACTGAAGGTGTTACGGAAAATAATAGGCAAGTCATTTACATTAAGTTTTCTGTACTCGTTATCTCTAAATTAGTTTTAATTGATGCATTTCCAATTCTTTTATTTATCCAACAAGCTGAAGTCCCAGCAATAAATTTGTGCAGTAGATGATGCTAACAAATCACCATATCGAAAAGCTAAGAATAATGGGTATTAAGGCAAAATCATATGATGGTTGAACTATTTGTCAAAAATAGTGATTAAGCAACTTTTGCATTGTTTAGTGAAGGAAATGGTTCAATGCCTTACTCCAGCTCTCCAAAAGGTTATGGATGATGTGTATGATTCCTAACATTTCGTCATGACAATAGTTTTTAATTGCAAACACATTTGTTGATGTTTGCATAATGAATGAACTCAAATGTGTACAAACCAACTGTGTGAAATGATGGAATTTTAAGGTTTTTAGTTTCCGACACTAAATATTTGGTAGGGAAAGCAATTATAACAGAGAAATGCATTGATGTTTAGTTGTCTTATGATGTGAACAAATCAAAGGAAATTGCATGAAGATGTAGGGTTTTATGTAGAAATTATAGGAACATTGGCTTTCATTATGATAAACATTGAACATACACATTTTAGTTTAATTTCTCACTACAATTCTTGGGTGAAATTATGGTAGGATTGAAGAAATTTACCATAAGAATTAAGATCTCTATTCAAATTTTCGGTGAGCACACAAAGTAACCTTTAGTTTTATGACATGTGAATGCATTGAGTTTAACAAAATCATTACATTAACCTAGCCAAATTTTGAAAGAGGAAACACTCAAAATTGAAAGAATAGTGATGAACGACAAATACATAATTCACACTGCTGACTTTAACTATGAAAAAAAATGGGACGAAGGCATAGTAGAGACGTGTCTTCAAACAAAGTCAACACTATTGACCAAAAGTCTTGAATTTCACACGTAAGTGGAGCAATTTCATGAGAAATTCTTAAGAATAACATGAATCAACTTTTACAAGACGTAAGACATTCATTCTTGTACTAAAAATGTATCCTTTAATGCATAAGTTCTACCAAAAATTGAAGCAACTGCTTGGAAATGATCAATTGCTCTCAATAGTCCTAGTCTGGCATGTGGTTTTTTTATGTGCCATCAAATTGTTAACCTCATGATCTTATGTAAGAGTGTGATAATAAAATTTATTAGTTTGGTTTTGAGTATGATGTCTTAGAAAAAGTAAAAGATGATAATTATCTAAAATGCGATGGCATTATATATCATCACTATAGGATTTAATCAAGGATGTGCTTTATACAAGTGATCAACTCATGAAAAAACTTGTTCTTGATAATGTGCTGACCATCATGGGTAAATTTTATTTACTTTTGGTATGATTAGAATGTTAAAATCTATGCAATCTTTAATTGTAACATTTAGAATTCTGATCTTACAAAAATCATCTTCAATATTCATTTCTAAACACCTTGCATACATTTATACATCTCAGATCTTGTATATCTTGGTATCTTTTCATCATTTAAGACTTGTTTTATACATGAGTGTAAAAGAAAACCTAAATTCTAAAATAAGTTAAAGTCAAACTTATCATGCGGTACAATATTTGTATCGTATAGCTCGATTAGTATTAAAATCAAGTATATAGAAGAAAATACAATAGTCCAATTGAGAATGTAGAAGTTGTAACACTTTGTACTGCACGATTCTTCATATTATATGGTATAATTGATTTATATTGCTAAGATGCTCCTAAATAGATAATGAGAGACATATCTAAGTAGTGATATAGATATATTCATGAAATACGATACATATTTTGTATAGTATGACAATCTTAAGACTTAGGATAGAGAGACAATCTTAAGACTTAGGATAGAGAGAAGAAAATGTCAAAGAATTTCATACAGTACAATAGTATGTCATTATATACTATAATCATTGATTAGACTATAACTGATCAGTGAAAAAAAAATTTCAAGAGTTTTGTATGGTGTGATAATTATCTCTATATAGAACAACTAGTTTCTTAAGCTAAAATAAAAGAAACCCAAAACTTTTGTATGATATAATATTTATCCTTAGTACGGCACGATTAAGTCTTGCATATGAATTGATTCTTGTAATAAACGCTAAAATTTCAAAAAGTAAATTAATATTTATTGTATGATCTGTAAAGTTCATTTTTATGTCATCATACAGTACAATTTAGTCAATTATATAATATAATTAGTATAAAAAACTTATAACAATTAGTTTAACTTTTTAAATTAATGGATTATAATTAATTTTTAGCTGTTAGAATTGTCATGTTTGATCTTTTGAGAATTCTTTGCCTATAAATAGAGAATTAAACCATGAGAAAAGAATTTAATGCAAAAGTATTCTATCAAAGAGATGAATTTTGTCTTTGTTGGGTTGCAATAAAGACTTTTCAAATTTCTTGAACTCATTTCTTAAAATTATTGTACTCTCAATCTTCTTACATTTCGTTTAGTATTTCTTTGTTAACATTGTCTCATATTTATACATAATGTGCCACTTGAATATTGATATGATTATTGATATTTTGTGTAAAAGTTATTGTAAAAAGTTGTAGTTTATGTTGTTTTTGTTTATTTATAATTGCTATTATATTGTGATTATTATAAGCCATCTTTTTTTTTTTGCTCTTTTGGACTATTTATTAATCATTATAAATTTTGTTTTGTAAGGACGTCTCATCTACCCATCTTTGAGCAAAAGGTAGTTAATTTTAATGAGCCTAATCTTTCGTTGTAGGGGTGGACATAGGCATGCATATTTGTCAAACCATCAAAAAATCTTGAAGCTTTTTATTTATTACAATCACACACAATCTGTTTCAAAGCTTAGCAGGTGTTTTTTGAAAGAAATACTCAGTATAGTTAACATTAACAACAATACTACAAAAGTTGCTATAAGGATGATTGTTTCAAAAAAGTTCATATAATCTCTATCATGAAATACTTTTCGAACCTTTTGTTTGCTGCAGATGTTGGTTTTTCTTTGTTTCATATTGATTATTTTAATAATTATCAAATATATTTTCAAGTACCAAAATCTAAGTAAATTAAATTTAAAATATAGCTTAACTATTTTATCAAATAATGATATTAATTTACATAATTTATTGTAACAATCATTCAAACATCTAAATATTAACTTTAATATCTCCAACAAACTATATCTTTAAATCCAAAATATGGATATGTCAACGTTGAGACAAATCTAAATGATTGCTGTCTTGAGCAAAGCTAACAAGCTTATATCCAATCCAAATCAGGTTTTGTTTGTTTACACAAGCAGTTTAGTGAATTTCATCCTATGATTTATTCCCATATTATTTGACCGTTGAACTAAACTAATAATTTTCATCAGCTTTCTATATTTTTAGTTGATCACAAATCCTGCATCATATATAAATTTATGTGTTGTATAATCTAGTCTATATATCATGGTAGTCTAAATTGATAAATGCATGCCCATGTATGTCATGCATCATAATTCCACAATATCATGATATTTGTTATAATTTGCATTGGTGTGCTATTGGATTTTATTGTATTATGTTGTCTATGATGAAGTCATTTATGGCTGACAAAGTTGGACAACTCTTTAACAAGCTCTTAGCCCATGGTTGAGCAGCCATAAAAGAGTGGAACAAAATACGAATTAATATTGCTATGTATTAGGTTTTGACACAAAAATCTTGAAAAGCTTTACTGTAGCTTTGATGGGATTAGATAATTATTTGGTTGATGTCATCTTTTTAACTTTGTCAGGTTAAGTACATCATTTGACGAAGTTAGTGTCTATCCCATCCCTGCAGCACTTTATCTCGTCAAGAATCTGCTCCAGGTTAAGCAAATGTATTATTGGATGCCAATATTTAATGTACTGACTTGCTTGATCGCCTTATTTGTTCCCTTTTCTTCTAGTACTACATCTTTGCGTACGTGGATGCCCCTGCTTATCAGATTTTGAAGAACCTGAATATTATAAGTACGGGAGTGTTATATCGTTTAATACTTAAGAGGAAGTAAGAAAAATGAACATAGCCAATTCTTGGAATTTCTATTGGACAATTACTGAGTAAAAGCTTCTCAAATTTTTCTTTTTCATTTTCTTTTTGCAGGCTAAGTGAAATCCAGTGGGCAGCTTTTATTCTCTTGTGTGCAGGCTGCACTACTGCTCAACTTAACTCCTCGTATGTTTAACCTCTCCAGCTTCTCTATGATATCTTTCTTTTTTTAATATCAAACAAATTCAAGTGATATAAAACTTTATAGAGTTAAGCACCAGGTATCCATGATCTCGAAATCAAATCCCTGGTGTACTTTTAGAGACTGAAATTTTATGATTCGGGCCTCATTTCAAACTGGAGTGGTTGGGAAAAGATACTTAATTTCAATTGCATGTGAAAGTTCTTTTCTTATTTTTACCCAGCCCCAGTTTCTGCTGGGGTTCTACTTAAAACTAGAAATTTCCTTTGTTAAATTGAACCTTTTTATTACTCTATTTGATTTGTTTCTGTACGGTTTTCTTTGTTCTTGCAGTTCGGATCATGTTCTTCAAACTCCCTTGCCTGGGTTTCTAATGGCTATCGTAAGTAATTTGCCTATTGCTTATGTTTAACCAAGTCTAGCATCAAGGTTTTCAAACGCCAACATCTTTTTCCAGGTCATGGCACTCTTAAGTGGATTTGCTGGTGTTTACACAGAGGTATCATCTATTAAATGAAGCAAAAAAAGGTCTTATAGAAGCAATGTCATCCTATATTTCATTGCTTTCTTCACCCTTCGAAAGCAGGCTATAATCAAGAAACGGCCTTCAAGAAATATCAACGTACAGAACTTTTGGCTTTACATTTTTGGAATGTTGTTCAATATGATTGCGATTTTCATTCAGGATTTTGATGCAGTAGCCAACAAGTAAGCTGAACAATGATGCTTACTTGAATTATTATTATTCTTGACTGCTTAGCAGCATAACATTTTGCATTTACTGTAGTGGCTTCTTCCATGGATATTCTTTCATCACAGTGTGCATGATTCTCAACCATGCATTAAGGTAACGCGACATGCAACTTATTTTTAAGAAACGGATGTCAATTACAAATATAGATTCACATCACATTTAAGTGCAGTGGGATTGCTGTGTCTATGGTGATGAAATTTGCAGATAATATCGTGAAGGTAATGCTTGCTTTATATGCTGATTGTTTTTTAGCTTTGAGCAAATTGATCAACAGTGAGGTCTTCGTTTTTCTTTGTTTGTGTTATTACTACCAGTCAAAACAACTAGATAACATTTTGCAGGTGTATGCTACGTCAGTGGCAATGCTTCTTACAGCAATAGTGTCGGTGTTCCTCTTTGGGTTCCAACTTTCTCTCGCCTTCTTTCTCGGTACAACGTAAGATGCTTGCATTCTATTTAAATAGTTAATCAATTTTCTACCATTATTTTTTTATAGAAAGAGATTTGCATCTTTGATCTTACCCCTGAGGGACAAATATTTATGTCATATATTTGTTCTTCTTGATTCACAACATGCGAGAACTAAAATGCTTCTACCTTACAGGGTAGTATCTGTTTCTGTGTATCTACATTCCATTGGCAAGCCACAGAGGTAATTTTGCCATCATCATGTTCATGAATCATTGTGAAAAAAGTGTTACTTAATGAAGAATTTGGTCCTATTCTTTTGAGATATAGTTCATGTAATGCATCCAAATAGTTCCCAGTTTTTGTACCCAAGTAAACGGTGGAGCTATAGAGTGAACACGTTTAAATTTATTTAATACGATCCCAGCGCAATGCAAATACAGTTGTGAAGTTTTTTAATGACTAGAGCAAACAATCTGAAAAAATAATTATGCATAACATAAAATCTGTTAAGGAAAATAACATATTCTAAAGTTTCATTTCAAATAAGAAATGAGAAGAATTAACCAAAACATTAAAAAACTAATGTATACGCATTTAGAAATAATCAAAGTCACTACTATCCATACTCTTAGTCAAAATAACGCAAACTAATATCCAAAATTTATCGAATATTACTCAATAAACGAATATCACCTTGTAACGAAGCCATTAAATGCAAAAGAGAGCACTCGTTTCATAAAGCAAATGACTAGGCAATTCTAAGTTGATGTGCTTATGGTGGTCATTGAAGGAGCATTGCAACATTTTCCGTTCTGTACAGTGTCCATGATTACTATTCCCGAGTGCTATAACGAGTCCCATCCATAAGTGTGCTCTCTGTTGCACAAATGATGATCCACTAAATCTGCCAAAAAAAAAAAAAAAAAAAAAAAAAAAAAAAAACAATGTCATAGTAAGAGAAGCAGCAAAAGCATCCTTTTCGAGCAGCGTGTGAACAATTGAGATAACGGCAACAATGAATGAATAAAAAACACAGATCCGGATGGCTTATAATTCCCTTTTCAGTTCATGCATTTGTGGCGTTTTGCCTGTCTATATGTCGTTTCAGCTTCAGCTGGAATGGCAACAGTAAGTCTTGATTACCTAAAAAATGATTGTAAACAAGTATGGTCGTTTTTGAACAGTAAATATATATATTTATTTGAGGTCAAAACAGTTATTTGGAATCCAAAGTTATAACGAACACCTTCTGAAGGAACAAAAAAAAAAAAAAGGAGATTGACAAAAAGGTTTTCGAAAAACAGCCCACCAAATGACAAACTGAACACAAACAAACCATAAGAGTAGCCTGTAAACATCTGTCTGTAAAACCCACCAACCGGCCTTCTCCATGAATCATCCATCACCACCAAATGCAATCAATCATCTGGTGACAGACGATACCATTTCAGGGGCATTATAGGGTTAAGCCTTTGAAGGAAGGGGGAAATAAAAAAAAAGAGCTGAAAGATTTATCCAGGCAATATTCCAGAAATCCCTTAAAACTGACACAAACATCTTATATTCAAGAGGTTTAGGCCAAAAAGGTATCCTACAATTTTTCACCTGTTGTCAAAAATTACGTTGTTTAACAACTTACATCAATTAAGTCGCTTCATTGTTTTTAGAAATATTAAGCACATGCAAATAGTTGATTGTTAATTGCTAAAACAGATACTGCAGATAAAAAGAACATAATTAACATCATTATCCACTTCATAATCTATAACATAGTGGTGTGAAGTTTAGTTGAACTCCATTGCAGTGTTTTCCAGACAGTTTTAACCATATTCCCCGTGTTTTACTCAGTTTATTGCAGCAACTCTTAGATAGGTATATACTTTAAGTAACCATGTATTCCTTCCACTACCTCAATTACAGTAAGCATTACATGTGCCTTCTTTTTTTTTTATAGTCCCTTCAAATTTTATTGTTCAGGTCAGGCAACAAAAGTAAAGGAAATCATCAGATAAGATGAATAACAACAGCACTCAATACGAAAAATAATAGCAATGTTAAAAAAAACCATGAGACGTAACTGTTTATTAAAGGTTGAAGCTATTGAGTAGAGCCTGCCATAGGTACAAAGGTTGACACAAATTTCAAAGTCTATTTTTATGACATAAGCTACGACGAAACAAAGCAAGCTAATGTTATGAACAAGTCCGTAAGCAACATCATGGACACAAGGTGCGGTTATATAACATATGGCAATTCTTATCCTTAATAGAACACCATAATATGACATTGCTAAATTATAAAACGTTGCAAGGCTATAGAAGAGTGGTCAACAAGCAAGTATGGTACATATCATGACCTCTGTAATAAGTTTTTCTTGTCAACACAATGTGCTCAATCAAAAGAAACTTGGCAACTTTTGGTATGAAAATATAATGGGAAGGTGAGATGATTAATGAACTAAAGGAAAAGACACTCATGCGACTCGCAAGAAACCAACTGTCTTCCTCTCTCTTTGTAAAGAAATTTTCAGTTTATTTAAAAGAGTTGTCAATTGTTATGAGAGAAAGCTTATAACCTCTTTGAAATTCTAATAAACATCTTTTAGAGCATATCCATGAATTTTTTAGATTAATAATTTTCATGTAAATATTTGTTTTATTTTTAACATTAGTTGTTTCCTTTTTTATGGTTTTTATTCTTAAAAGAAATTTTGTTCCAATGCATCACTTTGTCATATTTTTTGGTAATGACCAATTTATTCATATAAAATTGAGTGTGGATTTTATATATTTAAAGCTATCTCAATGAGTTCATATGCAGCCCAAGGAAGATTGATTTTTCCTTGTATCCCAACAAAAACATATGACATTCTTTGCAATGATTACCTTAAATGTTTTTACAAGAATTCCTCTTTTCCCATCCACAATTGTGTTCTCCATCAATTCTCATAAGTTATCAAATCATTTTCTTAATTTACACATAACATGTTTGTACAATCCTATCCTAATGCTCAATGATCCTAATCTAAACAAGAGTTTATTCCTTACATTCCCTCAAATATAGTACACATTTAACCAAGCATCAACATCTCAATAACCCATAAGGAAAAAAATGGAACAAAAACATATTAGCAATGTTTGATCTAGGGTATAATGCATAAAACAAGAGCAATCTCAACTATTCCTCAAACAAATTTCATCATGGCAAGTCATCTTAAAAATTCATTAGGAAATCATCAAAAAAATAGTAACATTGTGTTTTTTGCCAAGAAAATGGTGAAAAAAATATTAATGTTTACCAAGTAAAAAGTTATAATTTTAAACTTGTACATCTAGAAATGAAAAAATAAATGGTATGCATGCTTCTAGAGAAACAAGCATTGACACGAGAGATATACACAAATACTTAATTCCAATAACCAATTATTCAAAATATTTTAAAACTTCTTAATCTATAACCCCTATACCTTTTCATTGTGCAACCATGTAACATATTTACCAAATACATATTTGTGATTACCTTAAAAGTTTTTTTTTACAATCAAAAATCTTAAATGAACATTATCACTTTATGTATTTATATGTTTTAGAAATTCTCGATGATACCATCTCCCAAAAGAAACTTAATTACAAAAAACTGATCCAGAATTATCTTAAATGTTTTTTTATACTATAAATAATCTTAGATGAACATTATCATTTTATATATTTATATGTTTTAAAATTCTTTATGATACCATCTCCAAAAAGAAACTTAATTACAACATAAAAACTAGAGCTCTAAGTCATGAAAAAAATAGTCGATGAAATCCAACTCCATGCCATCAACACACATACAAAACTTTTGTAAACAGCATGCTCTAATCATAGATTTGAAAAGGTGTTCAATAAAGCAAAAAGTCTAATATGGGGCCAAGTCAAACAACCATCCCAAATTAATCATAGAAAAACATTAACAAGAAATTAGTGCTTGAAGGATGAAGTGAACATATAGAATAGAAGTGGTTGGACAAAAAAATGAGAAGAGTGATAGGGAGATAAGAAGAGTACAAACAATGAGAAAGATGAGAACAATTGAGATACACATAGAAGAGAGAGAGAGAGAAGAGAGAAGTGAGACAATTGAAAGTTATGCATTGGGTGGTGAGAGAAATCATTAGTGAAAAAGAAAATAATTGATTAAATTATTAGCTCCATTGTTTCCTACAACTTCTCTCCATGGCAGAGAAGAGGAAACATCAATGGGTTTATCATTTCCCCTATGATACCACTTGTGATTTTACACAAGGGATAAACCTTGAAAGGAAAACAAACAAAAAAAAGAAAAGTGTATAAGATAAAAAGAAGAGAAAACAAACGACTTCATTATCAAAGATCCCATCTCTTATCACTACCTTGACCTTAATCACAACAGCCTGCATTCATCTCTTCTCCCACATCAATCATTTGTATCTTCCAACCCAAAGACACTTGCCTCCGATTGTAGATCCAAGAGCCTTTGCAACCCAAGTGCCATCATCTCAAACCAAGAGATTGCCACTACTCAAGTAAAATCCTAATCTAGAAGCTTTTTACAAAGCCAACCTGATCAAAACCCCCCATTGATGTGGAAAAAAGAAGAAAGAAGCAAATCCAACAAGTTCTGCATCCCAACACTGCCAATAGACTCATACAATAGTTAAAAACAATGGTTTGAAAAAAGCCTTGACAAAATATAATTCTCTTTCAAAGATAAAATTAATTTAAATCTTTTTATTGGAATTTTGTGGGTTCCCTGTAGGATATGATCTCAAAGGTAACGCTAACATAATCTAAAAGCTGTAGATCATTACCTCAAGGTATTGTGGAATTTTCAAAGGACTTGACCTCAACGGAGTGCCAAGCTCCACATACCAACGTCATAAATTTTCTTTAGGACGCTTCATGGTATCAATAAGATGAATAACACCACTCAACAAGATGAATACCAGCAAAAGAAGACAAAACATGCAATTTTTTAAAAGCAAAGCCTGATATAGGTATGAAGATTCACACAAACATCAAATTCTATTGTTGTGAAGTGTAATTTTTTGAAGGACTTGACCTCAAGGTAGTCCCAAGCTCCACATACCAACTACATCAATTTGCTTTAGGACTTTTCACGGTATCAATAAGATGAATACACCACTCAACAAGATGAATACCAGCAATAAAAGACAAAACATGCAATTTTTCAATTGTTTATTAAGGTTAAAACTATCGAGAAGAAAAGCCTAATATAGGAATGAAGATGCACATAAATGTCAAATTCTATTGCTGTCACATAAACCACGAATACATAAGGCAAACAAGTTTGTAAGCAACACCATGGACACAAGATGTGGCTATTGAACATAGGATACGAAGGCAATCTTCAGCAAAACTATTCCTATAGCATTGCTAACTGTGGCTATGGATGAGTGGTTGAAAAAACACAAATCATGTCTTTTGTGGCAATCTTGGTTTGTCAACACAATGTGCTTGAACAATAGATGCATAACAACTTGAGACGAAAAATTAATGGGATGATGAGATCATTGATGAACTCGATGAAAAAAATGCTCGCGCAACCTGAGAGAACTCAAGCATCATCCAACTTCTTTGTGAAGCTATTTTAAGTTTATTCCAAGAAGAGATGTGGTCAATTGTCATAAAATAAAGCTTATAATCTCTTTGAAGTTTTAATGAAAATCTTTTGGATCATGTCCATGATTTCTTTAGATTAATAAGTTTTCAATTATAGTTTTGTGTTATTGTTTACTATAATAGTTTCCCTGTTTTATTATTTATTCTTAGAAGCACTCTTGTTCCATTACATCACTCTATCATGATTTTTGTAATGAAAGGCTTTTTTCATGGATAATCAAACATGAACAATATATCTTAAAGGCTATCTGAATGAGTTCATAAGCAACCCAAAAGGGATTGGCTTTGCCTTATATCCCCAACAAACACATGATATTCTTCATAATGATTACCTTACATGCTTTGTATGATCGTTCCTCTTCTTTTATTGATAAATTGCATTCTTCATTAACTCCCATAACTTATCAAAGCATTTTTTAATTTACCATAACAAACTTGTACAATGCTATCCCAATGCACATTAATTGATGACGTAAACAATTCTGATAAAGACCTTGCATTTATCTTTTAATTAGTTGAAGAGTTTGGTCATCCTTATCGATTTGAGGTCAGTCGAGAGAGCTTGGCCTTGCAAGATTATTAGAAGTAGAGAGAGATTCAACACTTTTTACCCGATATTCATGAAGACAATCTTCTTTCAACGATCTTTCGATCAAGACTTTGAGGTCCTTGCATTCAGAAATTGTGCGACCATAATCTTTGTGCTATTTGCAAAACTTCATTGTCTCAATTATCCCCTAAGAGAGTCATAAGTTTTTGATACAATCAATCTTTTTTAATATCTATCAATATTTCTTATGGTGGTGTATTTAAAGAACACTAAAATGTTGAGCTTGATATTCACGAAGGTAACCATCACCCTAAGGAGCCTTTCCGAAGTAATCTTCTTAAAGCTTCGAATAGCATTAAAGAACTTTAGGTGACTTAAAAGAGCTTTAGACAACTTAAAATAACTTTTAGGTAACTTATAGAGCTTTAGTAGCTTTCGAGAAGTTTTGGACAGCTTTAAAAAACTTTGGGTAGGTTAAAAGAGCTCCCAAGCAATTTAGTTTTAAGAAAGCACCCAAACAACTGACAGAGCTTCTAAAAGGGTCCTTGAGTATATAAGCAGGTTCAAATAGCCTTTGGAAAGAAGTTTTGGGTGTGGGTAGGTGCGAATAGCCTTCAGGAATTAGATTTGGGCTTGTGTAGGCATGGTGTAATGACTAGATGCCTGTAGGCACTTTAAAATACAATTTTTTTAAAAATTTAGCAAAATAAATCCCAAATAGTTGAAATTGAGATGTGAATATAAATTCGAATAGGACAAATTTAACGAATAATTTCGGTCATCGCCCGAAATTTTTGGAACACTTATTGAATTTTAATTAATTTTTGAAGTTATTAAAAAAATGATATTAAAATAATACTAAATAATAAATAAATAAAATATAAATAAATAAAATCGGGAATATATAGGACAAATCCCTCTTAAACCCTTGACAATTTCTAGAAGTGTTCTCGTCGCAAACAAGGGTTTCACGAGGTGATTAGAAGAGGTGAATCAGTGAAATCTCATCACCAGACAACCATCGCAGAAGGTTGAATTAATGATCGAGAGAGGAGAGACAATGGAAAAAAAGTTACAGTTGTGATATTGGAATGGAAAAACCCATCGAGCAACCGCGAGGTCTCCCATCACCAAAAATCAAAGAAGAGCTAGCGATTTGAAGCAAGAAAAAAAAAGGAAAGACCAAAAAAGTTAAGTTTTTGCAAGTATCTTCGGTTTCGGTCTTCTAATTTATGCCAACATGCATTACTTTAAGTTTTTGTTTCGGTTTTCCGTCGACATACATGTAGTCCATCCCGCTGTCAACCAATGAAGGGAAAAAAACAAACAAAAATCCAAGAAAAAAAGAAACAATTGTATAAAAAAAGAGTTGAAAGGAAAAAAATAAAATAGTCGAAAGGTATTAAAAAAATAAAAAATAATATATATATATATATATATATATATATGTGTGTGTGTGTGTATGTATAGATATATAAAAAGGGATAACCAACAAGAAAATAATGTAAAAATTTATTTAAAAAATAAATAATGATGTTTGTAGTTTAATAGTTATTTATACAAACTTATTGTCAATAAAGAATTTATGAATTATTTCTATGTAAAAAAGGATCGTTTTGAAAATTAAACCAAAAAGAAAAATCTTCTGTCAACTGGAACAAAAAATTCTACCAGATACGAGTTTAATTTCAATGTTATTCAATAAAGTGTTTAAATTTAGTAATGGACGAATTTATTCAAAAAATATTTTACTACTATATTTTCGGCAAGTGAAAACTAAAACAACAAAAAATTGTTATCGAACTATGATCGAATTACATAAGGTATCTCTATATGATCATTATTGATGCTGATAATATACAGTGCTACGAACTGTAAAAATTAATTAAAATAGATTATAAATTCTTTACAGAAAATAAAAGAGAAAAGAAAAAATAAATGAATTGAGAGATCATTGAAAACCAAACTAGGTAGCTTCAATTATTTGTAATGTGAAGTATGATTTATCTTCAACATGATAGGACATTCATAATACACAATTTAGATATTCTGATATTATAATACATGCTAAAACAATAATAAAAGATAAGCATACAACAGAATGTGTGATAAAGATAACAGGGTTAAATATTCTATTGAAAAAAAAACAAAAAATAAAATTTTCTTAGAATTGTCACCATGTTTTCATATGTGATAGGTATTAATATAAGATGTTAGACATGATAGGCACTAGTTTGATACTGAGTCATAAGATGACATCAAAGACCTCCTCTGAGACAGCAATAGGTAGAGGAGACGTGGAGTTCTTCGAGAAATATTTTTGAAGCCCGAGTAGCAATGAGTTGTGAAATAGGTAGAGGAAATGTGAGCCACATGTTAGCGTTCCCAAAGCATTCTCTTAAAGAGGAAGGAGAGAATTCTTGCGTCTGAAAGCACCAAATGTCCCATTGGTTGAGCTCGTAGCATCTTCTTATAAGAGTTCCTTCAAGAAACACTTTTTAAGTAGCCCAAAAACTCTTTTAAGCCACACGAAATGTTATGCCCCACTTATCACATCACTAATATTATCGTCTAACTGATATTAAATCAGAGTACTCAGTCAAAAATAAAAACAAACCACTATAGATAGGGGGAACGAAATAATAAAACATATTTTATTTTGATAATCAATTCAAATTTTTTCATCATAACAAAATAAAATGCATATAAACCTATTTTATAATATCTTCAAAAATATTATAATAAAATAAAATCAACATATACAACATCATTCACACCTCACATACCACTCTAAACACCCTCTTTGTATAGCTCTATGACATATCTTATAATATAAAAATGAGCATAATGCCCAATAAGTGAATTTAACTTAAATAAATAACAAGGATATGATAAATAATATAATATTAAAAATGATAACATGATGTCAATATCGCAAAAAAAATTTTAAACATATGAAAACATGCATAGCAACATGTTGCATACATTAAATGTGCACACATTTTTGCTCTTTTAATTTATGTTGTTACTCCTTTAAATTTCTTTCATTTTTTTCTCTTATTTTTATTTCTTTAATTTTTTATATCTGGGGCACAAATATTTCACATAAGATTGTACACTCATATCTCAATCATGTGCCATCTCATATATAGTATCTTATTATCTCTAGACCTCTACCCATAAACATGTCGGTCAACAAAACTGACCAATCATATCTATCACATATCATCTCTGTCCCTCGTCCCTGTACTTAATACAAGTGGTATCAGAAGAGGTCTCTGATGTCATTTCATCTCATCTCATAGCCCGATATCAAACCAGTGCTAATGATACCCAACGTCTTGTGCTAGTGCTCATTGCATCTTGTAAACTATCATAGCCCGATATCAAACTAGTGTTATGATGCCCAACATCCTGTGCTGGTGCTCATCACGTAATACCCAACATCTTATACTGGTGCTTATCACATCTCATGAAATCATGAACATAAGTCTAAGAAAACTTCACTTTCTATTTCCATTTCTTTTTTCATCAAAGTATTTAACTCTATTAACATTACCATACATCACACATCATATAATATACTTATCTTTTATTCTCTTTTCAAGATGTATTACAATATCATTTTATACTATGTATACATCATAAATATCATATCATGCTTAATTTAAACCATACCTACTTACATCACTGATAATTAAATTCATCTACTTTTGTTTTAGATGATCTCTAAACTTTTTTTGTTTTACTTTTCCCTTTATTTTTTGCAAGAAAAATAAATATATCAATCAATTTCTACAATTACAAATATCAACATCAATTAAATATTAAAATTAAACTTATCTTCGTAAGCTTCTTATTCTTGCTAACAAAAATTTTTTGCTCCTAATTTACTACTTTTTCTTTGCATAAAAGGAATCTATTAATTTGTTGTATTAGTAACAAAATGTTACAAAATACAACATTCCTTGTCAATTTTGTTGTTTTTTTCTTCTATGCAACAACTTTCCCTTTTTGTTTTTTTTCTATTTCTTAGATTTTTTTCCTTTTTTTCAGATTTTTCTTTTTTTTCACCATCGACGACAAAATGATGCCGCAAGTTCATCGACAGGAACCCAAAACAACCCTAAATAACACCTGTCAATTGAAAATTTGGAAAACGACAAGGAAAATTACCTTTCTAAATTTTCCCTTTTTCGAGCCTTGAATTGCAACCATGAAGTGCTTATTTTTCATTTTCTAGCAAAAGGAAATCATGCGGCCCTCTCAATTAAGGTTCTGGTTGATTAGCACTACTGAACTTCTTTACCTTGAGTTCTCTCTCTATCACTTGTCCCTTTCGTGATGAACCATCCGGTGACTAGATTCCTGCCGAATCGTCCCGAAAGCACTGCCTCAAGCAAAACCCTAACCATGTCAACAAAGGGTATAGGGAAATATCGTGGGCAATAGGGGTTTCGAGATACTTTATATCTCAATTTTTTAAAATTAATTTATTTATTTTATTATTATTTTAATATTTTCCAAGCATTACAAAACAAGAACTAGAATCCATTGCTAAATTTGCCCAATTCAAATTTATATTCACATTCTAATTTCGACCGTCTGATAATTATTTTACCAAAAGAAGAAAAACTCGTACCTTTCAGTTCTTACAATTACGAGTCATTACAATCTCCTCACCTTAAGAAATTTCATCCCAAAATTTCAAAATAAATCTGAGTATTGAGCTTTCATATATACTTCTATTTCTCAAGTTGTTTCTATATCAGTATGATTATGCCACAACACTTCAATCATAAGAATTACTTTATTTTTTAATACTTTTTCTTTCCAATCTAGAATCATTATTAATTTCTCCTAATATGTCATATCATGTTGAATTTCAATTCTTTTTGTATAAAAATTGCTTATGTTAGATCAGAGACATTTTCTCAAAAAAGATAAATACAATACATCATATATTATAACAAATTATACTAATAAAATAATTTTATAAGCCACCTGTCCTACCTTTTTTGAAATATGGAAATAATCAATATATTTTAACTTTAATTTTTCTATTTAACCAAATTTGAAAACAACTTTCAATAGATTGACTTTGATAAACACATGATCACATATCTAGAATTCAACATTCTCATGCTTATTGTTAAAATATTTTCTTTGTATATCCTGAGCTACTTGAATTCTTTCTTTAATTAATTTCACTTTTTCTATAACATTATCAAAAATATCAAGCCCAATAACATATTGTTCTCTACCCTTAAACCAGCATAATGAAAATTGATATTTTATTCCATACAAAGTTTCATAAGGAGTTATCACAATAGCTTGATAGTTGTTATTATATACAAAGTCAACTAAAGGAAGATAACTCTATTAATCTCTTCCAAAATTTAGAATACATAATCACAGTAAATCTTCTAGGACTTTAATTGTTCGCTTTTTTTGGCCATCTGGTTGTGAATGAAAAACTATGCTATATTTTAACCGCATACCAAAAGTTTGATGTACCGTCTTCTAGAAATGAGATATAAATTTTGAATCTCTTTTGATATGCTATACAATTTCACAATCTACTACAGATACATAAAGCTAATTTTTTAGCTGTATGTCACACTTATTGCCAAGAAATACATAGATTTTGTTAGCCTATCAATTATCACCTATATACAATCAAGTCCTACCAACAATCTAGGCAGTTCAACAATAAAATCCATAACAATACTTTCATATTTCCATTCAGAAATAGATAAAGGCTATATAATCTATTAGGTTTTTGTTGTTCTCCTTTCACCTGTTGATAGATTAGATATTTTCTAACTCATTCTACTACATCTCTTTTCGTACAATGTCAACAATATCACTATTTTAATTCTTGATACACTTTTGTTTCTCTAAGATAAATAATGTAATTATAATTATGAGCTTCTTTTAACAATACTTGTTTCAATTACTGATGATTAGGAATGCATAGACAACCTTGAATCTCAAAATACCACTTTCATCAACAATAAAATCAGATTCTTAACCATTTTTTGACTTTCTGAATTAATTTTTGACATTCTTCGTTCTAAAGCTGATCTTCTTTAATAGATCTTATCTAATCTAGCTTGATAGATAACTAATACAATAACTACATATTCCACTACATTTCTTTCTCTAATAATAAATTATCAATTTCAAATATAATTATCTTTTCACTAGCTTGAGTCATAATCAAATAAGGATGTGCTTATCTACTCAAGACATCAATGACCACATTTGCATTACCTAAATGATAAATAATTCATAAATCATAATCTTTAATAAATTCTAATCATTTTTTTTGTCTCAAATTTAATTCTTTTTTAGTAAACATGTGTTTAAAACTTTGATAGTCAATCAGTACTTCATATTTCATACCATAAATATAATACCTCCAAATTTTCAAACCAAATACAATTATTATCAATTTCAGATCATGAACTAGATAATTATTTTCATGTGGTTTCAAATGTCTAGAAGTATATGCTATAATTTTGGGAAATTTTATTAAAACACAGCTCAATCGTTCCAATAATGTATCACTATAAATCTGATAACCCGTAGTTACTTCAGGCAAAGTTAACACTAGAGCTGATGTTAATTTTTCTTTCAATTTTGGAAAGCTCTCCTCACAAGAGAAATCGTATTCTAATTTTAGATAAAGGTGCAGTAATTCGAGAAAAATCTTGCAAAATTTTTCTATAATATCCTACCAAAACCATAAAACTTCTAACCTCAGTTACATTTGTAGGTTAAGACTAATGTATAATAGTCTTAATTTTTTGATAATCGACAGATATCCCATCTATACTAACAAAGTGCCACAATAATGTAACTTTAGATAACCAAAATTCATATTTTGAAAATTTTGCATACAACTGATGTGCACATAATGTCTGTAGCACTATATGCAAATATCTAGCATAATCTTCTATGCTCTTAGAATATATAAGAATATCATCAATAAATATAATCACAAAATGATTAAGATATTTTTTAAATATTTTATTCATCAAATCCATGAATATTATAGGTATAATTAAGAGGCCACAAAGTAACACTAAAAATTAATAATATCAATATCTAGTCCTAAAAATGATTTTAAATATGTTTTCATTCTTTATTTTCAATAGGTGATAACCAAACCTCAAATCAATTTTGAAAAATACTACAACACCCTGTAATTGATCAAATAAATCATCGACACAGAGCAACAAATATCAACGTTTTATAGTAATCTTGTTCAACTCCCTGTAATCAAGCACATTCGTTTGCTGCCTTCTTTTTATTTTGACAAAAAAAATTAGTGCTCCCTACAAACACACTGGGTCTAATAAAACTTTTATCCAACAATTCCTAAATCTAGATTTTCACTTATTGTAACTCCACAGGTGTCATTCTATATGATGCTTTAGATATAGGTTTTTCTTTTAACACCAACTGAATTTCAAATTTTATTTTTCTATATAGAGATAATCATGATAATTCTTCTAAAAACACATCAAGATATTCACAATAATATGAACATCTTAAAATTTACCAAACTTTCAATCAGTAATCATTACAGATAAAAAAAATCTTCACATCCTTTTGACATCAATTTATATGCTTTCAAAGTAGATATAAAAGATATTTTCTTTCTATTTTCACAATAAATTATTTTTTCTCTAACCTGAGTTTTTAACTTCACTCTTTCCTTTACACAATCAATCTTCAATTGATATTTTACTAATCAATCCATACCCACAATGGTATTAAATTTATGTAAATATAGAATTATTAATTTTACAATAAATTTATTTCTCAAAAATATCTATATTTCCATTGATACATTTTTCAACTTTAATTTCAATACCGTCACACAATTTAACTAACAATATAGTTTTCATTTATTATAAATTTACAAATACATCATATACATGCTGAGCAATGAATAAATGTGATGCTCCATTATCAAAAGAATAGATACTAAAATATATTGAAATACTAATATATCTAAGATAATATCAATAGAATTAGGTGCCTCCTGTTGAGGGATCACATACACCATGGGCTGTCCACCTCTATTTGTCATCTGTACCAACATTTACAGACCCTAAGATAAGTACAATACCTCTGTCTTTACCTTTGTCTACTCCATCTCTACCACCAACACTAATAAGTGCTAAAATTACTTCAGATGCAATACTAATCTAGGGATATAATCTAGCAATATGGCTTACCTCACCACAAGTAAAGCATCAGATCTGTCCGCTCTGCCTATAGCAACAAACTACTTTATGAAATTTGTCATGATCAAAACACTAAAGGATCTTGCCAATAGTCTCTACATCAGTTCTATTGTTGGTGACACTAAATCCTAATCTCTCATAACTAAATTTCCTACCTCCTTGAAATGTTTTAAAACCTTTCTTATGAGGACCTATGTCTTTCACCTTGAGTCTCTTCTTTTTTTTCTCTTCCTTTTTGTGCGATTTTAATAGTTTCAGATTCTGTTCCACCAACTTGACATTCGTAACAAGATCATAGAAATCAGATATCTTGTGTGATACCAAAATTATTTTAATATCGTATCATAAGTTCTTACAGAACATAAAACATCATTATTCAAATCCTATTATATCAAGCATATGTCATGCCAAAGTACTAAACTTTTTCTCATACTCAAATATTGTCAAATCATTGCAAATATAAGAATATATCTATTTTCAAAATTTTCATCAAAATTCTATAATGAAATCTCCTTCATAGACCTGCTGCAAAATCTGATAAAATGGCACGATTCCTACCAGTCTATAGCATCATCTTCTAGCACCAAAATAACTAAAGAAACTATCCTATGATCAAGGTAGTTCATAGCATCAAATACTCTATTCATATTCTTGGTCCATCATTCTGCTACAAAAGGATCCGAACCTCTAACAAAATGAAGAAGATGAATATGATGAAAACCTTTTTTTTTGCACCCTCACATATTATGATGAGAATGATGTTACTTGCATTGAGATACTTCGATTGTCAAATTCCTAAAAATTAAGAGATAACTCTTTTTCTGATCTACTTCTAATTCTTGAATCCTGATTCTTTAAAATTTCATATATCAATATTCAATATATTCATAAAATACCATATTTTTATAAATAATTTACTTTAGAACAGGCATATCATGCATATACTATGCTAATGTCCTCTCTCAAATTTTTAATTATAACAACCTTAGCTCTAATACCACTCTATCAGATCTCACCTATCACATCACTAGTATTATCGTCAAATTGATAGTAAATCAGAATACCTGTAGCTAAAAGTAAGGACAAACTACTATGGACGGGTGTGACGAAATAATGAGACACATTTTACTTTGATAATCAATCCAATTTTTTATCACAACAAAATAAAATGTATATATAATTATTCTATAATATCTTCAAAAATATGATAACAAAATAAAATTAACATGTATAAGATCACTCACACCTCTCATATCACTCTAGATACTCTCTCTGTATGACTCTGTGATATATACTATAATATAAATAGAGTTGAGCATAATATCTAATAGATAAATTTGACATGAATAGATAACAAAAACATGATAAACAACATAATATTAAAAATGATAACATGATTTCAACATGACAAAAAAAATACTCAACATATAAAAACATGGATAACATGCTGTATACATCAAATGTATACATATCTTTACCCTTTTAATTTATATTACTTATCTTTCTAATTTCTTTTATTTTTTTTCTCTTATTTCTATTTCTTTCATTTTTTATATCTGAAGCCCAAATATTTCTCATAGAACTGTACACTCATATCTCAATCATGTCATCTCATCTGTAACATCTCATCATCTCTAGACTTTTGCCCATAAACGACTATAGGCATAGCTGGTCAGCCACATCTATCATATATCATCTCTATCTCTCCTCCCTACACTCAGTCCAAGCAGTATCAAAGGAGATCTCTGATGTAATCTTATCTAATCTCATCTCCCAACATCAAACTAATATCTATAAAGCCTAACATCCCGTACTGATGCTTATCACATCTCCTAGAATATCATAACTCAGTATTAAACCATTGTCTATGATGCTTAGCTTCCTATGCTGGTACTCATCTCGTAATGCCCACCATTCTGTGTTGGTGTTCGTCATATTTCATAAATCATGAGAACAAGTCTAGTGAAATTTCATTTTTTATTTTTATTTCTTTTTTTTATCAAGGTATTTAACCATTTATCTTTATCACATGTCACACATTATGTCATATATTTATCTTTTATTCTCTTTTTAAAGTGTATTATAATATTATATTACATAATATATGTATCATGAAAATCATATTATGTTTCATTTAAATCAAACTTACATCACTAATAATTAAATTCACCTATCTATATTTCAGATAATCTTTTAATTTATTTTTTCTTTTTTTTATTTTTTACAAGAAAATTAAATATCTCAATAAACTTACCTTTGTAAACTTCTTGTTCCTGTTAATAAAAACTGTTCTTTCTTGGCTTAATGCTTTTTCTTTACATAAAAAAAATCTATTAATTTGTTGTATTAGCAACAAACTATTACAAAATACAACATTCTTTGTCAATTCTGTTATTATTTTCATCTATGCAACAACTTCTGTTTTTGATTTTTTTTTCTATTTCTTGGATTTTCCTTTCTTTCAGATTTTTCATTTTTTTCGCTGCCGAAGACGAAACAAAGCAACATGTTTGCCAACAGGAACCCTAAACAACGCATGTCGATGGAAAAATGGAAAAAACACAAGGAAAATTACCTTTCCAAATTTTCTTTTTTTCGTGCCTTGAATTATGACCATGATGTGCTTATTTTTCACTTTTTGATGATCGGAGATCATGCGACCAGCTCGATTAGGATTCTGATCAATTAGTGTCGTCAAACTTCTTTCCCTTGCATTCTCTCTCTCAATCGTAGCCTCTCCCTTTCGCGAAGGCCGTCCGATGACCAAATTCCAATCGAGTACCCCAGAAGCATCGCCTCACGCAAAACCCTAACCACAACGAGAAAGGGTACGGAAAATATCGTAAAATTACGTAACAAGAACTAGAATCCATAACTAGATTTGTCATATTCAAATTTATATAGATTCTAATTTCGACTGTTTGACAATCATTTTATCAAAAGCAGAAAAACTCGTATCTTTCAATGCTTACAGCGACGAGTTATTACATGAAATCCCTTAGATATGTCTGAAGCTCTATAAAAGTTCTTAGAAGCTCTTTTAAACCCACCCAAAGTCCTTCAAGCTGACCAAAGCTTCTTAAAAGCTACTTAATGTGCCTCTAAAGCAGCCTAAAGCCTTGTTAAACCTCTTGAAGCCTTGGTACAATCCAAAACTCTTTTTAGCAACTCGAACGCTCTTACTTTTATAATATGCCATTACAAGGCTCATACAAACTACTCAAAGACAACCCTTTATTCACAAGACTAACTTACTTGTCTCCAATACAAGTAAGCCTTTGTTTAAATCTTTCAAATCCTTTTTTTGCATCAATAATGATCTTCATCTAAACAAGAGCTTACTCTTTGCATTGCCTCAAATGCAGCAAATCTAACCAAGCATCACCATCTCTATAGCCATTAAGTAAAAAATCGAACAAAAACACATTAGCATTATCTTAACTAGGGTATAGTGCATAAAACAAGAACAATCTCAACTATTCCACAAACAAATTTCATTATGGTACATCATCTCAAAAATTCATTATAAAATTAATACATCAATATTCATAGTTCTAAGGTGTTATCAACCTCCCAAAATACAATCAATACTTAGTTTCTCCAATATAGCAACAAGTACTACCTCTGCAATATATAGAATAAAAAAATTAATTATGCTTTGTACTTAAAACATATATAATTTTGTTTTATATACTTTCTTATCACAATCTATGCAATATCATGGTTTCTCAAAGTATATGACAATATGCTCAACACACAACAAAATTCATCAATAATCTAATATATCTTCACATTTCCTTTCTTATAAAACATAAGTACAAAAATATTATACTCTCATACACTTTTGGGCACATATAATAATTAATTCAATTCACCCACATTTCTATTGGATATTATCTTCACAATTTCTCCAAATTCAATTTTATGTTAACATGGTGGTAAAATGAAGGTTTTCAATACTCTTTCAAAATTCTATGTTCACCTAAGTTCATCACCTGCTCATTGATCATCCTGAATGCACATCACAGTGTTTTTGTGTTATTATATACTCTTTTGATGCAAATAATCATATCAAATTGGTTCTTAATGCACCCCAATTAGCCTTCATTTCAGAATACAATAAAGATGGTTGCAATAAGATAACAAATAAGCAATGTAATACAAATATTAATACAAGCCATATAGAAGATCCTAACCTTTCATTCCCCATATTTTTCAAGAGAAGGCAACATGTTTAATCGGGAGCTTCACTTCTTCGCCTTGGAGAATCTGAGACATCGGTATTTCTCACCACTGACGGTGATCTCGAGTGCACCATCCAAATTGTCTTGAGATGAAGCAGTTCCCATAAGGACACTCTTCTCTTTCTCTAGGTTCTCCTTCTCTATCTTCAGCCTTGCCTCTTGACGAGCAATCTCTACCTACAAAATAACTTGCAAGGGTCGATCATCTTTATTTATCACATACATGAAGGAAGTTATGGAATCGGATTAGGAGTTTAAACGCAACGACAAAAAATGATGCTCCATCAAATTAGAATTCCAAAACAACTAATGCTTCCAGCTCCATACAATCCCTACTGACAAAAGTTTTGAAGAGATTAAATAAAAACATGTCACATAATTATCGGATCATCGCTTCTTAAGTTCCGTTACCTCGCGCCGGGAAAGTTCGGCTTTCCAGGCAGACTCACGCTCGGCAACCTCGCGTTCACGCTCCTTGATGTAGCTCTGCATTTCCCTCTCCTTCATTATCCGATCTTGGATGTCGGCATCCAGCGCTTCCTTGAGTTCCTGCACGAACTTGTCGACCACGGCCTTTATGCGCAGCGACATACCTCCGAACTCCGCCAGAAAAGAAACTGAAAGTAGGAGGCCACGTGTCGGATACTATTCCTTTTTTTTTACTTTCAGTTACTTGTTCTTCACCTCAGGCATCTTAGATCTCCGTCGATGGACGCCATTTTTTCCGGCTGCTAGGTCATGGGATTAGGATAAAGGGGATGAGAACCTTGTGGTTATGTAGAACCAATTTAGTCCAACCTTCAATTCGAACACACGCTCCTGTTGGACTAACGGATCTTTGCAAGCTTTTCCTCTTACCCAAAAAATCATATGATAAATATAATACTTAAAAATAAAAAAAATAAAAACAAATTTGAGATGATCACAAAATCCAATCTAAATGTAGTACTCCCATAAACTTAGAGAATGCTAGATTCCCTTATAGTTGTTCATCATACAAAATTTGATCATCTAAGAAAAATATTAATATAATTTTAAAATTTAGTGATAGAAAAATGTTACCATTTTAACATACAAAATGAATTTCAGTATTAAATCAGATTTCTTTCAAGTCTTAGTACTCCAAGTTAGATCGTTGGTTAGTTTAGATTATTACGTCCAAAGATCTTCTTTAGACTGACACTATTTGCATTAATCTCATGCGAATTGGGACTGACACTATTTATTTTTTTACTAGATCATATTGGGATGCCTTGCTCTACTCGAAATATGAACTCATCAATCATTGTACAAACATTCGGTTCCTCGAGCAGGTATGCTCTGTCATTGTATTAGAATGTCATTGAATAGATATTATTCATGTGGTTGCTTCCTTGTGTTGTACCATTTGATGTGAAAATCACAAAACCAAGGCAGAGTGTTTAATAATGTCTTATTGAGCTTAGTATTGTTTCAGTTAAATTTCAAATAACATTCCAAATGGTCTCGTTTTATTAAAGCAAGAATTATACATAAATAATGAATATAATTTGATAACTCAACCTACGGACATTGGAGTCAAAGACAATAGTCTTTGTGGAGTAACTAATCTATAAAGAATTTTATTTTTAAATCTTTATGATTAACATATTAAATCTTTAATTTCTTCATAATTGTGACACATATGACTATCATCTTTCATGCATATGTGAATTTGGTTCAAGTTACATTTTATTTAAAAGTATTTAAGATTTTAAAAATCTTATAATATTTAAATATTTTTTATAGATAAAAATTTTATTATTATAAAAATTAAAAAAATTTGCCTAAGCACCACCCACCCCAACTGCTAAGCCCAAAGAGCTCAGGTCAAGTGGCTTGTAATACTAAGGGGCATAGGCCTTAAGGACCCATAGGCTAAGAATCCAACCAAATTTGAGACAAGTCAAGCTTGAGTATCGATCAAGTAAGAGTTACTGTTGCAATATATGGGTCAATCGGTTCAATGTATTACTTCTGAACTAGCTTGGTAAAACGAGTCAAAACAGACTTGTTAATCAGTTTAGGTAAATCGAGTCAGGTCAAACCTATAGATGCATGCTAGCGACCCTGGTCATGACTTCCCAAAAACACCAAGGGGTACCCAACCCCATTTTGTTGATTGCAATGTGTAGTTGTTGTATTTTATAAGCATAAAATACTTGAGATGTTTCGCAATGTAAACTAAATAAAAACTATTACCAAACTTGAGATTTCTACACTAATCGATTACACATTTTCACACTCGAAGGGTTCAGATTATACCCACATTTATGAACAGTTAACTTTCTGTAGTCATTCATCCAAAATGGTTATCGAACAGTTGAGTCTCTCTGTCTACATGAATAGTAATATGACCATCATTATCGTCCATTCTGTTTTTGAATCCAATACTTCATATCTTATCTTATAGTGATTAAATCTAAACCCTTTATCATTCAATCTGATCTAAGGGTTACTGCTCCTCTGTTCGCTTAATTGGACTATAGTAGTGCCATCTTCTTCATCTGTAATGGCTAACTTTTCAAGAAGCAGATTCTAGTTGTAGGGAGAGTTATTTTTAGAGTTTTTTATTTCAATTATAAATAGGGTACAAAACATTTAAAATTATTAAACCAAACTTGAAAATTTTATATAAGTCCAAGTGAAGTTCAGACAGTGAGTAACAAATTTCTGTACAATTACGAGAGCTGTAGATTTTTTCTAGTCTCTATTTCTCCTACTTTCATTCATAATTATTTCTATTTTTTTTGGTAATATTTACTTCATTTATTACTAGTGTCACTCTTGTTTAAAGAATTAAAGGAGTAGGAAAGTTTATAAGCAAAAATTATAAAATTTTGAATTTTTTCTTCTAACCTAAATTTCTCTAATTTTGGTGTCTCATTGAAGTACTGATGTGTATTTGGTCTACTCCTACTAGTTTTGACAAAAGAGAGTGGTTGGTGAAAGCCTGATCAAGGACCAGGGGTGGATGTGGGCACGAGTTTTGGGGAACCACCTAAAAATCTTTTGTACGTTTTAGTTATTGTTGAGTAATTTTATTCTATTGATAATTTTTATAAACACAAATTTTATTTTAAGCTAAAAAAATTTTCTTCTAATTTTTTAAATAAAAAAACTTTGTTAAATGCATAATTCACTCCTCCCTTGTTCATTTTACCTTATATGTTTTACAACAGGAGGTATCAAAGAAAGGTTTTTGTCAAAAGAAAAAAACTTCTGAGACAAAATCCACATAGTTCTCCCTTGTGTTGATGATAATGCAATCTTATCCCAACGAGTTTTATCTCTATTGGAAAAATCGTATGCATTTATTTCTAGAATCCGTTGACTTGGAAATTTGGGATGTTGAAAATATATTTTAGATTTTGACTAAGATTATTGATGGAAAAAAACGTGAGAAAATTTTTAAGTTAAAGAGATTTACAAATATTTTGAATGAATATGGATGAGAGCATTAAGGTCATGTTTATGAGATTTACAAATATTATTAATAGTTTATCTAATATTAGAAATGAATTTTCTACTAATAAATAAGTGAGAAAGATTCTATGAGTTCTTCTTTAATAATATGACCCATTAGTGATGATGTTAAAAGCAGTAAAAAATATTTTGGTCATGCTATTGTATGAGTTATTGAGTGAGCTTTTGACAAATAAAATTAAACTTATAAGAATAAGGGATGAAAAACTTGTGATTGAAAAAGAAAAGAAAAAAAGAAAGAAACAATAATATCATTACAATTGATTTCTCTATAGACTTAGATTTCTTAATCTTAAGTGAGATAACTCTTATCTTGAAAAACTTATATTATATAACAAAAGAAATCCAAGAAAATATTTTGAAAATAATAAGAAATAAAAGAAAAGGATAGTCTCCCATGAAGAAATAATTTGTTACGAATGTCAACTTTCTAGACATAAATGCTAAATCATCCCAACTATAAGAAGAGAATAGAAAAATCTCAAAAACAAAAGAAGAAGAAGAAGAAGAAAGCTATGAAAATATCTCAAGATGATTCATATAGTTCTTCCTCTAGTGATAAAAATAAGAATGAGAGTTTGATTGTCTTATGACAAAAAATAATATTCCAATTACAACATCAAAAGATGAGGTATGTTCCTCTTCTTCTCTTCATTATCATCTTTTATTACTGATTATAACGAATAATATATTAGTGTTTACATAAAGTATAAAAAATTAGCTTCTAAATACATTAAATTGAAAGACAAGCATGAAAGCTATTAATGTTTGTGTGAATATTTGAATGAGTTGAATGTTAATGTCTTGCATAAAATTAAGATTGAAAGAGATGAAAATACTTTTATTATTATGAAAACACATGCTTAATTAAAGAGCTAAATGATTTAAAAAATTTACATGATCGTTGTAAGAATTTATTTGGATATGCTAAAAATACTTTATATTCTTTTACTTCAAATGTAGTTTGTAATTATTACATGAGAATTAGACATATTTCTACTTATTATAAATTTAGAAATATTATTGATAATGAGTCTTTTAAATTTTTATTGATTAAAAAGAATAGTTTAATGAATAATCGAGTTAAGACATGTTGACCCAAAAAGGTTTGGGTTCCAAAAACAAATGTTTAATTTTTTTTAGGCATACCTTTCTTCAAGGACCAAGAGAAGTATGTGATACTTGGATAGTGGATGCTCAGGACACGTGACTGAATATGCATCTTTATTCATCCACTTAAATTCTTATGATGGTGGTAAAGTTACTCTTGGCAATAACTCTAAGAAGAATGTTATTGGAATTAGAATCGTGAGTAACTCACATACTTCTATAAGAAAAGTCATTTTTATTGAAGACTTAAGTTATGATCTTCTTAGTATTAGTCAATTATATGATTCAATTTTTAATATTTTATTTAATAAAAATGAATATATTATTAGTAAAGATAACATTTCACTTATCTTTGAAAGTAAAAAAAGATAATATATATATTTTATTTTTGCACATAATTGAGCACAATGGTTTAGAATATTTTACGACACATGATAATAATTTTATATTATGACATATGAGATTTTGTCACTTTGGAAAATCTTCTTTTGAAAATTATTTAAAGTTTAAACTAGTTAGAAATTTGAAAAACCTTAGTTGGTCAAATAATAAACTATGTGATTTATGCCAATTAAAAAAATAAATAAAAGAAAGTTTTAAACCCTTAAAGATATTACAACTAGGAAACCATTAAAACTTATTTATTTAGACTTATTTGGTCATATTCATCAAGAGAGTCTTGATAAAAGTAAACATGAGTTGGTAGTTATAGATGATTATATTAGATTTACATGTGTTCTTTTTGTTAGAAACAAAAAAAAAGTATTTAAAAACTTTGTAAGATTAATTACTATCATTAAAAAAGAATATGAAGTTAAGTTAATCCTTATTAAGATTGATAATGAATGAAAATTTAAGAATAAATTATTCGATAATTTTTGTGACAAAATAGAGTAAAACATTTTTTTTTCACCTAGGATCCCTAAAAAAATATCATAGTTAAAAGAAAGAATAAAACTTTCTTAAATGCCACAAAATATATGCTTAATAGGTATGGTGTTCTAAAGTATTTTTGGATAGAGACAATTAATACTACCTATAATGTATTTAATAAAATAACATGTAGACCTTTATTAAATATATTTTTTGAGTTATTTTATGATAAGAAGCCCAAGGTATCTCATTTTTATATATTTGAATGTAAATATTTTATTTTAAATAATAAAAAAAATATTTAAATAAATTTAATGTTAAGTCTTATGAAGAAATTTTTTTAGGATACTCATCTAATAGTAGAACATTTAGAGTATAGTATAAGAGATCATCAATTGCAGAATAAACAATTCATATCAAATTTGATGACTCACTTATTGAAATATCTAGTAGCCATCATCAAGATATTTATCTTGATGAATTAAAATATTTAAGTCTTAGAGAAGAAAGATTGAAAGATATAGTCAAAGGTAATGAATCAATAAAAGAGAAAAATGAGATTGGGAAATAATTAAGATATTTTAAAGATCATCCTAATGAGTTGATCATTAAAAATATAAAAAAGAAAATTAAGACTAGAATCTCTTTTAATCATGTAGTATTTGTATCTAATATTGAACCTAATTTTATAAAAAATACTTTTGAATAGGAGCCTTGGATTATTATAATGAAAAAAGAATTAGTATAATTTAAAAGAAATCAAGTTTAGGATTTTGTACGTAAGCCAAATGATAAAATAATGTCTTAAGTAAGGAGTTATTCTAATCATGAATCAATCCGTTCATGGGTAAAAGCTTATAGGAACATTTTCAATGCTAAAAAAACTCATTTTGCAAGGCATTAACATACTTTTAATAAAACTTCTACATAATCATGTCTCAATTAAAGGAGAAATCATACTAATAAATGACATTCTAAATTCAACTTTTGAATTTAACATTTTTCAATAAAGAATCTCTACTTTATTCAACATGTAATCATGTTATTCTATATTACATTCTCAAGTAAAACTATATTGAAGAATATGCATAGTTTTAACAATATTCCATAAGGAGTTTAAAACAATGTCATAAAAATTCCTCCAAGTCATGAGTAGTTCAAGTTTATTCTTATATAGTGATATTTATAAAAATGATATTAGTTAATTATTATCATGTTCTCTTTCCAAGGTCACAATATGCAAAATTTGCAACATAGTCATTTTTATCTTCATTAGATTTTAACAACATTTAATGTATAATCTCTACCTTGCGATCCAAGTAGAGGACTTCTCCTAGGCTAAGCTTTCTATCCTTTAAGTCTTGAGATTCTTCTTCTTATTTTTCACAGGTAGCTCTTTATCTTCCCTTAGTTTCTAGTATATGGTATTTATCCTATAAAATGATGGTCAAAACATGTGTTATTGCTTATGCAAATTAATGGCTTGTGTGGTTGCTCCAAGAGAGCTCATACTTGATCGAGCTGCTAATTCGCTAAGGGAACACTGATGGACTACAAATATATACTGGCATGATCGACCCAATAGTTGTTAATAATTGACTAGTCCATGTCTAGGGTTGTTAGATGCATTCGATAGCATTGCTAAGAGAAGGATTCACAAGCAACCTTAGTTTTGAATAGGAAAATAGATACTTGATGGTGTTAGCACCAGACTATGTTCAAGGGTATCCTTAATAGTGATTTTGAAATTTGAATTAGTGATTTATCATGAGATAATTTTGTAGTTGCTTATATAAATTATCTATGTCAAAGTCATTTAAAGCTCAAAGAAGGAGGGAGTTGACTGTTTTCAATATGGTTGATATCAATCACAAATTTTGATTCTTGACTCATATACTTGATTAGATATGCTTCTGAGCTGAAGAAATTAGAGAGGCACTAATGTGAGCTATTTTTGGAGAAACTTAGACCTTTCTTTCAGAGATATTTAATAGTGACCCATTTTATTAGATACTAAAATTTAGGTAAGACATTTAATATAATAATTTGTATGCCTTTTTTATAATATTGAGTTGTTTTCCTCCTCAACATGAGTGCATTGTGCTCTTTTATTATTAAGTTACTTGTTAGAGAAATGAAGGCAACAATAATCAATTATAGTAACCAATGATTGTTAGTAGCCTTCATGATTATATAGTTATTCTTGGCTTTGGCCTTGAAGCTAAGTTCATTATGTATCTATCATTGAGTTAATATTATATTAAAAATAGATGAGATGACCCAACATAAGTAGATCCTTATGTTAAATTTTTTTTGAGGCAATAGGTAGATCCTTATGTTTTTGTGCTTTAAACTATGGAATTAGTTTATATAGACTGTTTAATTGGGTTAGCTTTTGTAATTGACTCATAAAAGGGCATTCTAGCTTTATGGGACACTTCGATTGTGTTTGTGCTACATAATCTTGATGTTTTACTAGATGAACTGCCAAGTTGACCCAGAGCATGAGATTGATTTTTCATAGATTTGAAATGAGCTATATGCAACACATCTATAGATTATCATGGAGGCACTTAGGGTTACACAAACTATGTTAAAATCTTAAAGTACTTCTTTTGGCTTAATTTAATGGCTTTTCTTAAACATGTTATAAGTGTTAATGGGTTTAATAGATCTTAATAAAATATAAGTCATTATTGAATTGAAAAGACTATTATTGTATTTGAGATTCATAATTTAATGAGTCTTATAAGATATTTCATGTCAATTTCTCCAAGATTATAGCACCCCCTTACTTAACTAACAAGAAAAGGGTATAGCTTTCTAATGGTTGGACCAGTGTGGGTAGAGCTTCACTAAGTTGGAAAGTAGATTGAATTTAGCTCTAGTTTTGAACTTGTTAGTACAAGGTAAGTCGTATTTAGTATTCATAGATCAATTAGTTGTTGGATTGGAGGTCGTGTTTATGCAATAAGAATGGTTTGTGGCTTATGCATCTAAGTAATTGCATGATTATGAATGTAACTAACCAATCCATGACTTGGAATGGGTAGTTATGGTATTTGCCTTAAAACTTTGGTGTAATTATTTATTTAGGTTTTTAATGGAGCTTAATACTGATCATAAAAGTCTTAGGTATACTCTTATTTAAAAGGAATTTAATTTAAAATAATAACATTGGTTAGAATTTAGCAAAGATTATGATTTTGATATAAAATATCGTATGAGAAAGCTAATTTAATGGCTTATGCTTTAAGTCAAAGTTTGATCCTTACTCCATATTTTCTTCCCAGTCCAAGATAAAATGTGAGTATGAAATCAATTAGATTTGAGAATAGTTGTCAATGCAATCATTAATAGTCAAATTCAACTCATTTATCATTCATGCTGATTGGCTGGATGAATTGAAGTCATTACACCAAAAGAATCTAGAGATTTTGGCTAAAATTGCTTGATTATAAAATGTGCGACTACATGAAGTACTTAATGTAATTATTTTTAATAAAAAATGCAAAGTTTACTTCTTAATTTTGAAGACATGTACATCATACCTTGGTACAAATTTAAAGTTTAGCATGATTTGCCACCCTCAAATTGATGGTCATTCTGAACAGATTACTCAAACCTTGGAGGATCTCTTGAGGTTAAATATGCAATCCTACTCCACAGATTAGTTCAAACTTTTATCATTGGTAGAATTTATGTATAATAATAGCTATAAATTGGCTATTGATATGACAACATACGAGGCCCTTTATGGTCAATGTTATAAATCTCTTTTTATGTTGAAAAGATGGTGTGATTAAGCAAAAATTATGACCTTAAATTATTGAGGAAACTAGAAAAGAGGTACAAAGATTATAGGTGGTGCAAGTTCATCTAAAGAAATATTTTGATAATTAATATATATCAATCAATTTTAGCATTGATAATTAATATATATCAGTCAATTTTATCATTTATGATTAAATATTCCTTAATATTATAGTTATTTAGATTTAGGAAAGCTTCTAAATTATGGCCCAAATACATTAAACTCTATCTTATTACGAAGAAATGTAGGTCAATATCCTATAAGTTGAAGTTGCCCAAGAGTATGACAAGAATACATGCTATTTTTTGTGTCAAATTTGAAAAAATATATTACAGATCCATTGCAAATACTTCAATGGAAGTTTAAGGATCTTTAATTGTAACATATTCTAGAGTATTGTGCTAAGTAATTAAGAAATAAGGATTTGCCTGTGATTAAGGTTCTCTAGAGAGACCAAGAAGAATGTGAAGTTACTTAGAAAATTGAAACAGAAATGTGACATAAATGGCCAAAATTATTTTTTTAGATTTTGAAGGAGAAATTCAAATTAAGATGGTAAAAAAATTACACTCGAAATGTTTTGTCACATTATTATAAAATTATTTTATTAATGTATGTTTTATTTAATAAATCAAAATTTAGAATTTGAATTTTGAATTATGAAATTTGAATTGAAAATATGGTTGACTTATAAGATCTAACTTTTACCACATGTCTTAATTTGGCTAAATATTTGCAAATGAGTTGATGATTTTATTTGTGTTATCATTTTATTATTTACTTTAATTATTATTAAGTATGAATACATAAAAAATATGAAAAGAATTCTAAAAAATTAAGAGTGATGGTTGAGGATAAAGGGATTAAAAGAAAAAAATAATATATATGACACAATTATGAATATTAATGGAAGAAGAATGTAAAAGAAAAAGGGAAATAAATTAATATGATTATTACTAGAAAATTCCTTAAATATCTAGATTTTAAGAATTAGATTTTACCAACTACAAGGATATGAATTAAGTGATGGTTAGTTTAAAACTTGAGCCATGGCTACCTTAAACCAAAATTGGTTGATCATAAGTTAAAACCTTGGTTTAAAGAAGTGTATGTATGGCTATATAAATCCTTATGATGTGCTTTTAAAGGTTTTAAAAAACTTATTAAAAAAAGAGATTTTTTGGAGGCCAATCAAGAGCATATTAAGGAGAAAAAAATGAAGGCAATTTATGAGAAAAAAAAAGGTGGAAGGCTTAAGCATGAAGTTAAGAAAGAATATAATTAAGAAGAAGACCTCTATATAATTTTTTTTAGATAGGTTAATAATCATGACCCATTGACCCCATAAGTAGGGAGTGACGAATAAGACTAATTTTAACTTAAATCTTCTTTCCTTAATATTAAATCCAATTAAATTGTTTATAACTCAAGAAAAAAATATTTGTAGTCTCTCTTATAAATTATTTATTTTTTCAAATATAATATTTTATCATCACATATATATTGATAATTAATATCACATAAATGATAAAAAACTATTATTCACATAAACTTTGAAACTCAAAAGCACATTCAAACCATAATTTTCATCATCCAAATCTACAAAACTCATAATAATCTATAAGACAAAATACAAATCACAAACCACACTATTAATGCATCAACATCAATTAATAACAAAAATATATAATATCATATATAGTCTACATCTAAGTTACATAGAAGATCTATTCAATACAAAATCACTACATACTTGAATTCTCAATTTTGTTAAGATCCCTATCTTGGTGCTGCAAATCTAATTAGCCTATATAATATTAAGTATGAGAAATAAGCTGAAAAAACTTAATGAATAAATCATATATAACAATACAATATAATGTAATAAATGTAAATAATAACAAAATAATTAAATAAGTAACAAATGACATAAGTAAGAAAAAAACAACTATATTAAATTAAAAAAATAATGATAAAGAAACACTCATTTGTTTGATTTTGTATTTTTTTTACTTATGCCTTTCTTCGTTATTTATTTATTCAATTTTTTTTTCTTAGTTCATCTCTTAACTCAATTTAGGTTCTATTTTTTTACTATTATCTCTACTCACATATCATATCATGTCTATATTAATATATATTAAAAGATTTCTAATGGATAGGCCTCTACCAATCAATATATTAATTAATTGACATCATATCAATTATCATTAATATGACTCTAAAAATCACACCTAATCACCCTGTAAACTTTTATCTCTGGTATGAGCCACACATTCACACCCAACCACCTTGCTAGTCCAAAGACAATTAGTGACAACCCTCTAGAAGGTTAATCATTGTATCATCTGGTGTCATCTTATATCATGGTATGGGCTACAACCATAACAACCCATCCTACATAAGATACCAACAACAAAATATAGTACGATCCCATATACTACATTAGATTAAGAAAATGTATATTTTTTATTATTTTATCAAGTCTATTAAATACGTCATTCTCATGTATATTTCTCAAAAATGATTATACATTTTTGGGTTGCATAATTTTATTTCATTTTTATACTCATATAAATCTTGTTTATTTATCAATAATAAATCATACAAATCTTTTTATTAAAATTCAAATGCCTAAATAAGTTTAATTTCATAATCATAAGCAACAAACATAATTTTATTCCAAAATGCTTGAGGAATATAAATAAACAAGCTTGCTTATATCACAATTAACTTATTTATCCAACTGATTTGTGTTGGGGATTTATCTTTTGAATTGATTTTTGTCCTTTTTGATCCTATACAATATATCTAATTATTTTTTCATGCCTATTTAACTTATTTCATAATTAAATTAATCCAAATTTCAAACTTAATATTCTGACATCCAATGCTCCTTATTATCTTAAGTGTTTATGCATTTAAAAACATAATTAAATTAATAATAATAATAAATATTTCAATTATTTTCTTACTAGACTTCTCCACTTTTTTGTGCTTACAACTAGAAGTTCCCAATTTTCGAATTTTGCCAAATTTCTTCATTACTTTCATAACTACCAAAAAAAAAAGATGTAATTTATTTAGAATCTCTTAATTCTTTTCACAATCTCTTGAAATACCAATTTAATGCCAACAAAAATTAATGCATTCCTCTCAAATTTAGCTGTCATAATGAGCATCCATGCACATATTAAGGCAACTCCAAAATACACTAATTTAATGTAATATGATGTTCAATCTACAAGGAAATTTAGATCTTACCTTCAATTCTTTGTTGTTCATGCATGAAAAAATTAATTTTCTAGTAGCTCGCAATTTCCATCTGGTTGACAACATGTCCTATAGCAAGGTTGCAAGGAAGAAGTTGATCAAAGAGGAAGGCTTCTCCTTACTCGAATAAAAAATTTCTCTAAGATTCTGAAGTCTTTCATGCAAAAAGAGATGGATTATGGCTCGTAGATCCCGATGATAGGGGAAATTTAACAGTTTGGCAAATTTCAATTGGTTTATGTAAATATATGTATTCATATTTAAATATTTAATTGTAATATATTATTAATTAATTGTATAATAACTTTAAAAATTTGTATCAATTCCAAATATACTCTAATTGATGTGAAAAGAATGTCGTTAGATTCGTTATAAAAATTCTATTCAAAGATATTTTCATTATAAAAGTTCGAAATACTTTTTTATGAAAAATATTATAAGACATCATAAATATTTTTTCAATCTATCATTTAACACATATATCTCATACCCACAATATCAAAATAATAAAATAATAATATTTAACATGTTATAAAGCCAAATAAATTTTATAATAAAATTTACAAATTAAGGATATTATAATTCTCCCATTCTTATAGAAATTTTGATTTAAAAATTTTTTTAATACCTTAAATATCTGTTTCTATTTCTCAAGTGGCTTTTTATTTATATTGATTCTACTAAAGTTCCTTAACTATTAGGATTGCACTATTTCTCAACATCTTTTCTTCATGATCCAAAATTTGCATAAGCATTTCCTTATATGTCAAAGCTATTTGAATCTCAATATTCTCTACATCAAAACTTATAATATTAGAAGGATCTAAAATATACTTTCTTAATAATAAGACATGAAACATATTATGAATATTAGTCATTTATTGTAACAATTCTAATTGATAAGCCACTTGACTAACTTTTTTTAGGATTTGGAAAGGTTTTATAAATTTATGGTTAAGCTTACCTAGCTTACCAAAATATTTTATACCTTTCATTAGGCTTGCTTTTAAAAACAGGTGATCCTCTTCTTCAAACTCAATATTTTTATATTTTGCATTGAAATACTTTTTTTGTCTATCCTATACTACTTTAAATCTTTCAAAAATAATCTTTATTTTTTTTGTGACTTCATCTACAAAATTAAGACCCAATATTACCTTTTCTCTACCTTTATATCAACACAAAGATGACTGATACTTTTTGTTGTACCCTTTGATGTGATAATTACAAAACCAAGCTATTTATTATTGAAGGCTTTTTTTTTAAGTAAAATTGTTAATAATTAATTAAATCAAGCCATGTATTTTAGATGTCTAAAATAATGGTCTCTAAGGGCCTTGAGGTCATTACATACTTCAAGGAATTTTTGAGACATGCGCAAGATTTTTTATAATTAAATTTCTTTTTATTTCTCTTGAATTTGATATGTCAAAACCTTGAGATTATGAGGCACACTAGTAGTATTAACATTTAAAAATATTATAAAATTATTTAATGATGAATTTTCATTTTTGGGCCAAGCATATTTGACAAAATGTATAGACATGGGTATTTGATTTTTTAATATTATTTTGGAATCGTTTTTTACGAATTTCTTTTCATAGCCACTTAATAACTTATAATACTATAAGAATATAAAATTATTTTTATACACTTATATTCAAATTTGTGGCTAAAAAATTCGTCAAAAATACCCTAAAACAGCAAAAGTCTCGGGAAAAAAGCACTGTAGCATGGGCGGGTCGACCCGGCGTCAAAACAGCCCGTCCAGGCCTTTTAGAAATAAAAAAAAGAAGGAAAAATAAAAATTTGGTTGACCCGAAAGGGGCGAGCAAAGCCCGCCCAAAGACCGCCGAGAGCAACTCGGCTAGCGCTGGTCAACGGTCAACGGAACAGTGCCTGGCTAAGCCAAGCCTGCCGAGAGTAGCTCGGCTAAGTCTAACTTCAGCGCGGTCTACGGTCAAAGAACAGTGCATGGATAAGTCAACCTGAACCGGGTGATGAAATCCCGGTCAAGGAAGGGGGGAGCCAGCCCCAAAGTGGCTCGCAGGTTAAACGGCGCAAAGTTATTATAAAGCGGTATGCCAAATTTCATTCTGCAGCGTGGGACTAAAAAATCCCACCTTATAACTTCGGCAGGATCCAAAGGCGCAGATCAAGCCCGCCCAGATCCAACGGGCGAGAGTAATTTCGAACGGCTGTTTAATCAGCGCCGTTCGTTCAGCGCGTGGGATCCAATGGCGCAGATCAAGCCCGCCCAGATCCAACGGGCGAGAGTAATTTCGAACGACTTTTTAATCAGCGCCGTTCGTTCAGCGCGTGGGATCAAATGGTTCAGATCAAGTCCGCCCGGATCAGACGGTCTAGAAATGATCATGCCGTGAAGTCCATCCAGCCGTCCATTCTTGAAGTGGGATCGGACGGTTGCTGCTCTTCTTCTTCCTTTTCGGGCTTCCGGCAACGGCTATTTTTCGGTTTCTTTTTTTACGTTTTTTCTAGCCGTTTGGAATTACTTTTTGGTGGACTATATATATAGGACATTTTACAAATTATGGGGTTGATGAATCCACTTGCAAAAAGCTTCAAAAACTAAGGAAAATGCCAAAACCGAGAGCAACAATTGGCATACTTGTGGGAGCTACGGGCTCAACCTTCTTCTCAAATTTCAACAGCTTTCTTCCACATTTCGTTGCATCATTCGGTAACATTTTGTATGCGTTATTGTAGCAGGATTTGTTCGGATTTTTGGTGTCTCGTTGGAGCACCGGTTGTACTTGGTTTACCCCTACCGGCTTTGGCAAAAGGGAGTGGTTAGTGGAAGCCCGATCGGGTTGATCGGGGGTGGATGTAGGCACGGGTTTGGCCGAACCACCTAAAATCTTTGTCTTCCTTTTTGCTTGTCTTATTATTGCACTTTTCGTTTTTATTTCACAATTTATTTACAAACGTTTTTTAATTGAAAGAATTTTCTAAATCTAAATTTTAGTGAAAAGCACAATTCACCCCTCCCCTCTTGTGCGTTGTTCTCACACGATTTACATCACTTTTTTCCATGCAAGACTTCATAAGAAATCATGCCAATGCTAGATTGACAATTATTACTATAGATAAATGTGACTAATGATAAATAACTTTCTTAATTACCTCCAAAATCAAATACATATAGACATAACATATCTTATAATGTTTTAATAGTTCTTTCTATCTTCTTATCTGTCTGAGGATGAAATATAGTATTGAATCATGATTGGTTGCCAAAGCCTGATGAGTAGATCTATAGAATGTGGTATAAGTTATGAGTCTAAAATAAAGATAATTATTCTTAATATATCATGAATTTTCATTATCTATTCTAAGTAAATTTTCATCAATCTTTATACTACATAAGTTCTCTTTATTAAAAAAAAGAGCTAATTTAGTTAATTTACCAATTATAACCCATATAAAATCATGTTCAAAGATTGATCTAAGCAATCTTATGATAAAATCTATAGCAATTCTCTTCTCACTTCCACTTTTGAATGGGTAACAATTGTAATAATCTATTAGACTTTTGACTTTCTTCCTTTACTTGCTAATATATTTAACATTTTCTAACTCAATATGCTACATCTCTCTTTAAACCAAGCCACAAATATCTTCATCTCAATTCTTGATATATTTTGATCTCTCATGGATGTATAGAATATCTAGAATTATGTACTTTACTTAACAATATTTGTCATAATTATTGGTGACTAGGACTATATAGCTTATTCTAAAACCTTAGGATCCCATTTTTATAAAAATTAAAATCAGAGATGCATTATTGTTTCATTTTATTCTTTCTTTTCCTAATAATTTATGACTATATAATGATCTAATAACCAATCTATACCTAAGATAATATTAAATTCTATGATTCGCAACACAATCAATCACAGACAAAATTTTCTTCCCTCTATTTTAATTCTTCTTTGATAAAAAGTTCTACTTTTATCTTACTCTTGTCAGGTAATTTAACTAAGAGATATTGTTTTAAATTTTAATGTTCTACATTTAATTTTCTTGTTATGCATAATGATATAAAAGAATGTGAAGCCTCATAATTAAATAAAACAACAACTGATAAACTCTATAAAAATAAAATACTTGTGATTACATCAATAGATCTTGGTGCTTCCTGTTGGGGTGATAGCATAGACTCATCGTTGTCCTCCTCTATCAGAAGTATATCCTCTACCTAAACCTCATAACACTAAAGTAGATGTTGTACATTTGTCTTCAACTGTGATGCCTTTGCTATAATCTTGGGATACATGTGCTATCTCTTCTTTTATTTTAATTAGGGGCAAAATCTAGCTATATGTTTAGCTTCCTTACAAGTGTAACACTTCACAGAACCTTATAAATGCCAGCACTAACTTTGATGCCAACAACCTCAAATTTCATATTTAGAAATACCACTCGATCCTATATTAGAACCGTTGCTAGATCCTACTCTTGAATCCCTACTGTCAAAAGTTCTCTTTCCATAACCACCACTATTATTAATATTAGAATATTCTTTTTTAAAAAAAAGGGCCACCTCTGAACCTCTAAAATCCACTTATTTTCTTGTTTGCTTTTCTTGAGCCTTGATCTCTGATAATTCTAAATTTGACATTTTCTACCAACTCTTAATAATCAATAATACTCAATGTTTCTCTCAAACCTTTGTAAAATATATAACATTTCAATTCTTTCGGATTAATCATATATGGAGCATACTAAGATAAGATTGTAAATTTATGTTCATAATATATTACTAATAAACATTTTTTAGTCAACTAAGATAACTCATCTCATTTCTTCGATCTAATAGACAAAGAAACATACCACTTTTTCAATGTCTTAGAAAATTCCTCTTATGCAAAACAAAGCCTTTATGAATTCCATTCTACTTATAATATGTTTCATTTTTTCTATACCACATAAGCCTTCAATTTGTGTTTCAAAGCATGCTTATTTTTAAGGAACATCACAATTAAAATTCAATAATTAAAATTTGTTTTTTTTTTAATTTCTAATTACATAAAACTTAAAACATTATTTGTTTTGGCATAAATACAAAAACTAGTGATAAAGTATAACATAATCTTTCTTTAATGTTGTAGTAACTAAAGTGCCAATGAAAATATTATCATTATACAAACCAATCTTTGATAGAATAGACAACTAATACCACTTGGTTAGAAAGTGGAAGAAGAAATCATTCTAATTACTGAATCCATGGTCACCCATGGATTGAAAGGGAAGGAAAGCATATTGTCTCGACACACAGTAAAACAACATAACCCTATGTTAAAACAGAACAGCACACAAATGCTACAACTCTCTCTCTACCAAATCAATACTTAATTAGCACACATCACACAATCTGGTAAGCCTAGGGGTTAACAATGGCATGAAACCATCTTTCATTTCCATGAGATGTTTGACAAGCCAAGTTGGTTGCTGTTGTTGCAAGTTCCTGTGCTTTGGTTCAAAGGGCTCGCTGGACCACCTGACGACTCGCTCGGAGTCCCCCTCGATGGTGGGCTGCTCCCTCCGGTCGTCACCCCGCCACCGCTACCTGGAGTCGCCAGCTTCGCAATGGTTGACCCACCATCAAATAGATTGACATGCTTCGACTCTTTCTTCCCCTCGGCAATGAAACTCCCCACAACCACCTAAAAGGACGCACCGTTTAAAAAAATGCTTCTAAAAAAATTATTGAAATGAGAAGCTGTTCTCAAATGACAAACTCAGTACACTAATACTTCATTGTAAGAAATGGAGATTTAACCTTGTTTGATGTCAAGATTAAAGATGTGTATACATACAAATGAGAAATAACCTTGATAACGTGTTGGTGTAGGTCATGCAAGCAAATAGAATGTGGAGATGAACTTGTGAAGCCATGGGAATTGTATCTAACCTGAACAGGAGATGCGGCGGTCAGAATTCCGGCAACCCCACCACCAAGGACACGGCCATCAGGACCCGCCAGAGAAATGCTCAGACCACCGGTTCGACTACGCTGACCACCGATATCGGAAGGCAGAAACGAACCAGAAAGTGACAATATTTCAAAGCGACCCTGAAAACAAATGGCTAAAATTCACAAGAACTTCCCATTCTATCTGGTAGAACACAATAAAAATACTTTTAATTCATACCAAATGGTAACGAACCATAACATACTAACTTTAATCCATGTCACTTCCTCACAGTAAATCATTACTATGTTTCTATTTTATTTTCTAATAAAAAAAACTTCTTTAAAACAAGCCCTTCCAATAAAAAATTATCAAACAAAACCTTTTAATCACACTTAATAATATTTTTCAAATCTAATTTTCACTTATCAATGTAATAATCAGCTATGTCAATCCAAACTTTGGGGCCAAATGTAAGTAAGAGAGCCAAAGAAGCCTATGTCTAAAATTTTCCTTAAAAAAACAATAATATGTCATATATAGTTTTTATCATTATTTGACTCAATATGTCAATAAGAAAGGAGCTGAACAGTTAAGGTTTCTATTTTGTAGCAAAAGCCTTTATTGGAAAACCTCGTAGGTTACTGTTCCACCAGATGTTGCTGCCTGTCGAAGGGTGACATTAGAGATTGCCCCATTTGCTGAGAGAATGCAAACAGCCCGTGGTCCATGTTGAGAAAATGACATGATCTTTGATGAAACGTCCTGTGGAATAAAGAAGGATTTTAAAATATAATTCAAGCTTCATCGTCTTATAGATGGGAACAAATGATTATCTGATAACACAACTGCCAATAGTAAAATGAACAAACACAATATAACACTTTAAATTATAGTAACTTGAAAGATTGAAGTCTACTACAGTGTCAAACTTTTTACAGCTTCCATAGATAACAGACATATGACCAAAAACCATCAAAACAATTATTTTTAAATACAATATATATATATACACACCCACACATACATATAAACACACATAACTATACTGATAAAAAAATGTTTTTTACACCAAAAAGGATCATCCAAATAAGGTTGGTATTGTAGGCATTCCCAATAAGGGGTTAGGCGTTTCGAGAAAATGCTATAATATTAAGAAAAACAAAAAAATCATTTTTAATAGTTATCTCTCATAGTAATTTTTCATTTTTCTATTTTCTACATAATTTTATGACAAAAGAGACAAGGACAACAAAAACAAGCAAACATGCCATACATAGATTCATTAAATTGCCAAGAAATCAAGAAGTGCCTACATTTTTCTCCTCAGAATTAAACAGAAAAAAGAATGATAAAAGATGTGGAAATACATAAATAAGAGTTGTAAAGACAACCAAAGTCTAACTTAAACCCAAATTGATTGTCCTCATATTATTTAAAAATTTTACATAAACAATTTAAAACAAAGATGAAACCAATAGGCAATTCAAGCACCTTTTAACATGGTAACGAGGACAATGCAAGGGAAAATTTCAGGCATTTAAGTTAGACCCAAAATTTCACTGTTATGCAGATTAGTATATTCTATATATTGATGTTAAGTTCACAAATGAAATTTTGTTTAATCCCACATTGTAAGTTTAGAATATTCAAGACAAACCATATTATACTCTAAACAACAAATTGAGGGCTAAAAAAATACCTCCCCAGCCTTAACAGTAATAACATGTGGAGTAAATCCAATCCCTGCTGATCCTGTAAATATTGCTTTGGTAAGAATAAATCGTGTAAGATTATTGACACAATTCTTAAACAATAGAACAATCATACAAAATGGTTAACTGCATAAGGATTGCAGACATGGGCACCATAGTTTACTGAAAGTTCTTCCTTTTCTAATCACACAAAGAAGGCATATTCTGCCTATAAAAACTAGAAAAGGATAGGTGAAACCGATCTGCTCAGCAAAGTTTTTAGTTTTTTGGTTTTGGTTGAACTCATCAAAATTCAATTTTGATAGTTTCAATAGTTTAGGATTCATTTTTCTATAGGTGGCAGTCAGAACCCAGTGACATGGGAAAGCATTAACTTTGAGGAGTAGATGTGTAATTAGAATGCACTAATGTTTAGTTAACTATGTTCATTAAGTGACATTACAAATCAAGTTTTTATATAAAAACCAAATAAAGTTTTAACTATTATAGATCAAAGTAAAATAAAGATTTGATAATTGTATTAAAATAGGATAGAAATAACATGGGTGACACTTAAGTGGAAGACCCAACAAGAAGTCCAACACTTTAGGTGTGAATGAATCCATCAAAACAAGGTTGAGTTCCACCGTAAATTTAGGAGGTGAAAATAGTACGTTCTGACCTCTGAAACAAAGAAGGATTTAGTTTCAATGCATTTACAAATTCAATTTAGAATTAAAAAAACAAATATTATAAACAAATGATATAAATAATTTTATAGTTTCATTACATAAATCATAAATAGTATTTTCAAATATATTTAAAAAAGGACCAAAAGTTTGCATTTGATTATTTAATAATATATGGTTCTTAATGATGATAAACCATATTTGTGGACCTACAATACAAGATTTACCATAACAAACAAGTCATGTCTTCAACTTTAGACTGACTTGGAGACTGATTGACTTTAAAATTGAATACCCAGCTTTGAATGATTAGGTTTGTGGGTTTATTAGCTGGTTATTTTTGACCTGGGTTGAAACCAAGTTTTTAGGCGAGTTTTGGACCCCTAAGTTTAAAACAAGACCCAAATCCATGGAATTGACTCCAGAAATCAAAAGCAGGTAAGCATTAAAAAAAACTACCATGTAAAACACCAAAATTACCAAGTGCAAGCAACTGCTGCTTCTTCCCAGAGCCCCGAGGCCTTCCCCTAGGTTTCTTCGTATGGTCGCCGGAAAAGGAGATATCCGCACTTCCTTGCCCCATAGATAGCGGCGGAAAGCCTCCCATGCCCGGCGTGGTTCCTGAAGTTGGGGAAACAGTTGTTAGAGCAAGAGCCATGCTTCCATCCGGCCCATACTTCCTCGGCCTCCCTCGCTTCTTTTTCCCCAGTTCGCCGGCGGACGCATTCAGTCCATGAAGAGTCATCACCGACGGAGCAGAAGAGCTATCTTCTCCGATGCCAACGGATGCGGCACTTCCTCCACGAAAAGAACTAACCGCACTGCTAGAGATCGTAGCAGCGGTGGTGTTGGGCGTCGAACTAACGGGCTTGTACACTGCCGTGCCGTCGGGAGTGACCGTAAGCCGCATGCCGGAAATCAATGGCTGCGTTGCCATCGGACTTTTCTGCATCCCCAAACTGAAAGATTGCTCGGATCTAACCTCCATTGCTACAATGACGAGGCTCTAACTCACAACAAGTATTCTCTGCCCAAATAACAGAGGAACCCACAACAAAGAAGCCAAAACAGAGCCTTCTCTATTCTGGAAGGAAAAAAAGACAAATTTTGGGTGCTTTTGAAGTAAATAGTCGGACCAACACCGGTTTCCAGATATAGTAAACGGAAGCAGGAGAGGAAAACGGGGTCAAGATTTGAAAGGGAAGAATCTGAATTTCCAAAACCCCTAAACCATGTAAGAAGATTACAACAGCAACAGCAGCAAACTTGGAACTACAAAAGCAGGTAAATTTAACGCAGTACAAAACGAAAAAACAACAGAAAAAAAGACTGGTGCCAGAAATTAGAAGGAGATTACAACAGAAAGGGCAACAAAGCCGTAAAATTGAGGATACCAATATCAAGATCTGCAGAAAAACCCAGAAAAACCCCGACAGAACTAACCATTATTCTCGTTTTCCCCCCGTAAATTGAGTCGAAATTATGTGAATCGGCGGGAAATTCCTGGAAGACTTCAATAATTTATCAAAAAAAAAAGGTAAAAAGACGCAGAAAAAAAGCGCGAGGAAAAACCCTGGCCTTCTTCGATGTGAGCAGCTGAAGCGGGAGAGCACACGAGAAGCGAAAATGGGGGAAATTGCCGCAATATTTTCGTGCACCCTTATTTAAATTTTTTAAATTCAGCAAAAAAAAAAAAAAAAAAAAAAAAAGCTGGTAAAGCTGGTCGATATTTCTTTCGTGTAAAATAATCAAAATAACTTTTCTAATTGACCCTTATTTTTCACATAATTACCTCCTCACCCAGATTCCCATTACCTTTTTAATAAATTTAAAAGCTGCATCATAACCGAGGGCTTTTAAAGCTTTGCCATTTATTGCCTTTGCAAGTAAAAAGTATTGTTGAGGCTTTAATTACAACCGTCGATTGATTTTTTTTTAAATGGAATGGCTCTTAATTCTTATTTTCAAACTTCAATAAATTAGGATATATTTGATATGATTTTTTTAGAAGTTTTTTCAGTCTTTACCATAAACATTTGAGAGATATTGTAATATGAAATTTTGTCATATTATGTATGTTTACTTGTGAATATACATGATTTTTATTTTACTTTTTTTCTAAAGAAAAATTCATTTAAATAAAAGTTTTAAAAAGATATTTACATAATACAAAAATAATATAATCTTCAAGTTAAGTTTTAAAATGAATGAAATGGATGATGCTTATTTAAGATAATTATAATTTTTACTATAATATTTTTTAAATATTATTTTTTGTTTTCCTATAAAATATGTAGAATTTTCTAATAGTATGTAGGTACTAGTGTGAATATATATAATTTTTAGTTTATTTATTTTATAACTATTTTTTAAGAAATATTTAACCATTGTTACATTAATAGAAATAAAATAAATTTAAATATTATCATGACTATCTTTATAGCAAGAAATATTGGCTTAGTGAATATAACATTTAATTAGAGGTATGTTGATAATTATAAGTAAGAAGTGAGATAAAAAAGGTGTGACCAAACTACACAAAATCTTCAAGAATGGCTTCATAAGCATGACAAGCTTTACTATATTTTTGCCATCCTTTTTATTGATATTTGATTTTTTTAAAAAAAGTTTTATCTTATTTTTGGAAGGTAATTGATTTGTAAGAATAATATTCACTTTTATTTGAGACATTTAACATGATTTTTAAAAAAATATATTGAATATTATTAATATATGCTTTCTTTCAAATTTATTATCTTATCCATAATAAAAATTATGGTAAAGCATTTGAATTGTTAACTTCTACTAAGAAGTTTAGGTTGATAAAAAGAGTTTATAGAAATAATTTTAATAATGACGATTGTTTGATAAAAAAATTGAGAGGAAATATTTTAGAATAATTAAAATATTATTAAATTATAGATCATGATTTATTTATTTGATCTTTAATATTATTTTATACTTTAACATTAGGTGGAATAGTTATTTATTGAAAAATCTTTTGAATAATTCATAAATTGACCATCTTAGCAATCTTCTTTTATAGTTTTTTTCAAACATTTTTGTTTGATGTGTACACTAACTTTTTAATATCAATTTCTTATAAAAAAAAATTTAACCAATGTTATATAAAAAAATAACAATGAAAATTTGACATTAAAGTTCTTATATTTTGATAATTATCAATAAAATATAATGAAGTGAAAATATAATAAAATTATTAAAATTAAAATATGCAGTATAATAATTTTGATATTTAGTCAACTATAATATATTTGAAATTTACCATTTGGAGGAAAAAAATAGATGTCTAAAACAAAATTATTATATTACTTATTGAAAAAAAGTTAATAAATATAAGAATTGAATTATAATTTAGAATTCACTTTTTTAAAATTAATAAAAAAAATCCTATAAATAAGATTATAACTAAACTAAGTTTAAGCTCTATTTTTGTTGAGATGATTTAATCTTTGTTTTCTTACTTAATTTTATTTAGATGTAAATAGGATATGTCAATCAGAAAAGATGAATTCATGCTTGACTTTTAATTAAATTTTTAAAAAATTAAAAATCATAAACGATCATTTGATGCTCTTAATTATTTTACATTTGTTTAATCCCATTCATCCCAATTTTATCTCTTCTTTAATTCAATTATCATGCTCTAATCATAGTTTATTGTGCACTCTAACGTCATCAATGTTATCGTATTCCCACCTATAGCATTTGTTGTACAAAGGAAACCTTTGGTGAATTTAGAAAGCCGAAGTTGCAACGTTTAAACAAACAAACCGCAAGAAGATAGATTTGTAATTTCAAATCAGAGGTTTTATATATTTAGAAAAATTAGGGTGTATCCAGCAAAAACACAAATCGCCCATGTGGTTTTATATATTTAAATATAAATATTTTATAAAAAAAATAGAAGAAGTGACTGCTAAGGGAAAAAAAGGGGAAAAAAATCATTCCTTGTTTTCTTTGCTAAAAATTGATTCCCGTGTTTGTTGGACATCACGTGGGTGACAAAATAGAAGCTCTCCTCGCTTCATAAGGAACCATTAGTTGCTTTGAAGTAGTTGTCAAAAATATATATTTTTAAATAATCAAGTTTATTTGATTTTTTTATTAAAAGATGATTTTTTATAATTTTATTAAATAAAATTTATATTTTTCAAAAACAAATTTTAAATTATATTTTCGAAAACAAGTAATTCGACATAACTTTTCAATCACAAAACAAATACGACCAACAATGTTCACCAAATAAATCCTAATAGAATCATTATTTGATTTTTGAAAAGAAATTAAAAACTTAGATATACTTATAAGATATAGAATGAAGTATAGATTGATTATTGTGTTTATTAAGAACTTTTAAAATGAGTTTTGAAATAATATTCTCAATATTTTATTTACACTAATATATAATTATTTTGCTTTTTTTAAATTGGAATACTTTTTAAAGATCCAATAAAATATGAATAGATCCAAAAATTATTTTATAAATTTTTATGAACTTAAATAGAATTTTACTAACAAAAAATATTGTGATTATTAAAGATTTAAAATTTAAGGATTCAGTTTTTTATTAGAATTTTTAACTTAATTATTGAAATTCTAGTAGCACAAAAAAATTTTGAATAAAAAATTAGAAAAAGATTAATAATGAAAAAGCTGCAATAGAATCATTTGACTAAAAAGTTAATTTTTGAAAAATTTAATAAGACGTGTCAAATAAACACTTGGTGTGCAAATTGGAAAGTAATCTTAGGTTTTATTACTTTAGAACATTTGATAAATGCATTTTTCCTTTCAATATCAAAACATATAAAGGTCATCTATATATATAATTTTTTCGCATAAAATATATTTTTATATTTAAAAAAATATCATTTAAAACCCACTTCTATTTTGAAAAAATATCATTAACTTAATATTTATCTAATAATAAACTTTTACCAATTTAGGTTGAACAGTAAAAACTCATTACTTGATTGTTAACTGTAGTTTACCGTTCTGTTTTATAAGAACTATTGTTAAATAAATTTTTTATTTAAAGGGAATGATTCTAAAATAATTTCAAATTAATCATCCTTTTTGGAAAAACAAATCAGAAATAACATGAGACGGCAATAAAAAGTTTGCCGCACATGCACCTAAACTGAGCACTCTTTTGGTGTATTTTTGTAAAAATTTAATTTCGAAAAATACACTTTTTTCAGTTCAAAACATAAAATATAACAGTAAAAAACTATATATTTACTTTCAAATTCTACACCTTTTCGAATTATAAAGACAGTTAAATATCCTTTCACAACACTTTTAGTTTAATTTTTTCCTGAAATAAACCTTCATTAAGACATAAGCATGCGGCGTCCCCCACGGGGGATCGAACAAGAAATCCAAATACATTAACTTGCAAAGCGGCTCAGGGAGAGGCACACCCCTTCCCCAGCTGAAGCTGGACCAGCACGCAGCACGTGCCACCCAGTCTGCTGGCGCGTTACCTTCTCTATAAATACAGGAGATGACAAGGGCGTCAAGATCGCGGGCATGGAGAATTGCATTGGCAAATACACCCCTCGTGGGCTCCTGGGCAAGGAGATCGCGCACTTCCAGCATGGCCTGCGTCGAGTCGGTTTGGAACTCGATGGCCCGAGCGTTCGGGAACGCTGATCTAGCCACTTCAAAGGCCTCCAACAAGGCATAGACTTCCATGGCTCCACTCGCTTGAGAGATTACTTTCTTTCCAAGCACCAGCAGGGGCTTCCCCACATGATCCCTAGCAACCAGGCCAAGGCCCGCCGAGTGATCCCCAACGGCTGCATCACAGTTGAATTTGACCCATCCAGTGGGAGGAGGAACCCAGTTTTGGGCTACATTCAGTTCAGGTGAACTGAGCGGGTTCCCGCAGGACATGGAAGGACGCGTTCGGTGAAGCAGAGCAACCTCAATCTGCAGCTTGCGTAGGATAAGACTGTAGTTTGGCCTTTCATCGTAGTGCTTCTTCGCATTGCGGAATTCCCAGATGTAGTACATTGCCGTGGCAAGGGTAGCAGCGTGCTTCCAACTATTGGCAACGCTCCGTGCAGGTGCTGCCACAAATTCAAAGAGCATCTGCAAGAAAGAATGCCCAGTGCCCGCACCATGATGAAGACCAAGTGCAGATATGGCCTCACGAAGTTGGTTACTGCGCCAGAAAACCTGTGCATACGGGCACTCCCAGATAAAATGTTCCGGCGTCTCGTCCGCAATACAACCCCAAACGCAGCTACTGCACTCAGCAAGTCTTCTACGGGCCAGCCAAACTGCAGTAGGGAGGTGATCACCTATCAGCCGCCAAAGGAAGAGTTTCACCCTAGGCAGAGTCTTAAGTTTCCATATCATCTTAAGATACTCCGAGTTAACTCCCACGTTCTCAGCCATATTAGCACCACGCATTTGCGAGTAAAGTTTTAGGTTGTTGACCCGGGGCGACTCCGTCTGCACCTACAAAAGCATGTCCTGGTTACGTGCCCAAGGCAGATCCAGGACGCGGTCAAGAAGGAGGTCACTAGCCCAAACCCTAATGCTTGCTTCGTTCCAAACACCCACCTCAACAACGCATGCACTAACGTGAATAAGCCAGTCCACCTCCATGTTAATGAACGTAGGCCACAAGCAAATTGGGAGCACACCAAGCCAGTTATCTTCAGCAAATAAGACACCCTTGCCGTCGCCAATTCTCCACACAAAGTTTGCAAGGGCGCCCGGCATACCAGCAACAAGATGCCTACAAGCAAGAGATGCCCTCCGCGGAGACTTAACAAAGGAATGAGCAACGCCATATTTAGCAGCCATAATGCACACCCACGGGTTCTTCTCACGCCCAATCAATCTTCTGCAGTGTTTCATGATCAAGACTCGTTGCCAAGTGCGCAGGTCAAGGAGACCAAGGCCCCCCGCTTCCTTAGGCAGAGTGATCTTCTCCCAGCTAGCATAATGCATCCTCCGTTCACCCGTGGCACCACACCAAAGAAATTTCCTAATCTTCCGCTCCGCCACGTCAATGGAGCGCTTCGGCAGAGCACAGTGGCTCAGCAGATGAGTGGGGATAGAGTTGAGGACGCATTTAATCATGGCAATCCTCCCAGCAAGCGATAGGTGCCTGATGCGCCATTTCATCACCTGATCATCAATCTTTTGGAGCAAGAAGTTAACATCCTTAAACTTGATTGGCTTTGCCGAGATTGGAACTCCCAGATAGCAGAGATTCTCCCCATGCGCCATATGCAATTTCCTCGCAATCAGCTTCTTCCTTTTAGTACTGGTGAATTTGCTAAAAAAAGCCTTAGATTTCGCAAGGTTGACACTCAAACCTGTGGCGCTGCAAAACTCCTGCATGGCCAGATTAACTGCATGCGCAGCAGCACGAGTAGTCGAAGCATATACCAGAATATCATCAACAAACAAAAGGTGGGATACAAGCGGAGATTCCTTCCCAGGACTAAACCCCAGCAGCAACCTGGACTCATAATTGTGCATTATAGTGGAGAAATACTCCGTCACAAGAGTGAACAGATATGGCGAAAGGGGGCAGCCCTGCCGCAAACCACGTTGGGCATGAATCCAAGGAAGCCGAGAGCCATTAAGCAGTACAGCATATCTAGGGTTAACGATACACGCCTCAACCCATTCGCACCAAGTAGACGGAAATCTCATAGCTTTCAGGATGTTCATCACACTCCCCCATTGCACCGACTCATAGGCTTGCTCCATATCCACTTTAACCACCATAAGCCCAGCCCTCGCAGAGGAAGAGTGCATTCGCGAGGCCATTTCCTGGGCCATGAAGATATTGTCTGCAATACATCTTCCAGGCACAAACGCGCCCTGTTCACTTGAAATGAGGAGAGGGAGGATTAGCTTGAGCCTTTCAACAAGAACTCGTGCAACGACTTTGTAGATGAAGTTGCATAAGCTAATTGGCCTGAATTGTTCTGGCTTGCATGCGCCATGAGATTTCGGAACAAGTACAACGAGGGTATCCTTCCAGCAACTAGGCATTTGCTTTCCAGCAAAGAAAGAGAGCACAGCACTGATGGTGTCCCCCTGAGTGATCTGCCAATATCCCTGGACAAACTCCGCAGTAACCCCATCTAGGCCAGGGGCTTTGTTTCTCCTAACAGCTTTGATGGCTGCGAAGATCTCCTGTTCAGTGACAGGGCAGGCCAGTAAGGTTGCCTAGGCTTCACTAACCCTGGCGTGAGGCAAATGCTTCAGGATAGGTAGAGACGTAGTCCCACCGCCCCACTTCATCTGAAAGAAAGGTTCCAAGACTGCACACATAGATCCAGCGAGGTGACCATGCAGCCCGAATCATCCTTCAGCTCGGTGATGAGATTGTTGCGGGTGCGTGCAGTCGCGGCTGCATGGAAGAATCGAGTATTACGATCTCCCAGATGAGTCCAGTGGAGTTTTGCCCTTTGCCACCACCAACGCTCCTCCAGGGCACAGCCGCGGTGGAAATCCAAAATTAGCTGCCCAAGACGGCAGTGTTCCTTTTCATTTAATCCCTCCAGAGACTCTTTGATTTGCAAAGAATTGATGCTGTGTTCTAGATTAGCATTGGTACTCATAATATCACCAACCTCCAGCTTGCTCCATGAGCGCAGAGCCAGAAGCGACCTGCGAAACTTGGTTGAAAGGGCCTCCATATAGTTCCCCTTAGTACGCCTACTCCAGGCCTGATGCACGACCCCCATTGCCTTCGGAAATTGCAGCCAGACGCTCTCAAACTGAATGCGGCGCATACAAGCAGGCCTTCGTCCCCCCCTCAATGTCAATAAGGAGGGGACAATGATCAGAACCAATCCGCATTAGGTGAGCAACAGAGCAGCCCGGGAATGCACGCATGCCCGCAATATTCATCAACGCTATATCCAGCCTCTCAAGAATCCTTGCACCCCCTTCCTTTCCATTGCACCACGTAAATTTACTCCCAGTGAACATGAGATCCACCAGCTGGATGTCTTGAATTGCATCCACAAACTCTTGCTGCAAGCTGCTGAATTTAAATTTCCTTCCCCCCTTCTTCTCACCCTGCGACATGACAATATTGAAGTTGCCGGCAACCAGCAGTGGGCCAGCACTCTCAGCCTCCTGCCTTAGAAAGTTCCACAATTCCTTCCGTTTCAAGGATTCCCTCGGCCCATTGACGACACAACACTTGAGGACAGCGCCTCCCAGAATGCCCAGTTCAAACGACACCGCGTGCGTGAACGAGCGAATGGAGTTCACCAACAGACAGCTCCTCCAAAGGACAACAATACCAGTAGATTTCCCCACCGAAGGTTGAACCACGTGGTTCCAATCCTTGCCAAGCAAACGATCAACATCCCTCCGCGCAAAGCTTTGAGCACGGGTCTCAACTAGGGCGACTACTCCAATCTTGCTTTCACGCACAAGCCTCTGGAGAAAGCACCTCGACTTCTTGCCATAGATGCCCCTGATATTCCAAACTAAAATTTTAGTCATAAAAGGAAGAGTAGAAGGTACCTCTCCGCATCATAGGAGCATAGCACAACAGCCAGGGAATTGGCCTCAACCCTCCGCCCTCCAGGGTCATCACCAGAGCATCAAGCAGCATGGGGAAGTGCCACTTGAATAACATCAGCTGCCAACGTCCTCCAAGTGGAATGAGCAATATACTGCAACCCACGAATTGCAGTAAGAAGGGGAGCCCCCTAACCCCCAATGCGGAGGGCAGTTTCCTTCCGGAGGGCAGCATCATTTCGGGAGTTGACTGCCGTCGCCCTGTCATCATCCAGCAGCGGCGCCTTTCCTTTTATATCTTGCACATGGAGACTTCGATAACTCCTGCTAGGAGGCCTCCCTCTAGACTGGGAAGTGCTCCTCATTCTCATTCTTCCCCTTTTACTGCCTCCCTCCTCAGCCTGCTTTGCTATTGTAGACATTCCCTGAGGGTTGCGGCTTCGCGCGCTCACGGCCAATTTCCTCCTCCTCGGTTGGACCACCATCCACGGGCCCAGGTTCTCCTTGTTGGGGCCCTCCTCGTTGTCCAGGGCAGTGCAGATATTCACACCATCCGATCCAACCTGCGAGTCTCGCGAAGTCGCGTTGAGGTCCCTAAGGACAGCTGGGATGTCAGGTGATACCCTCGAGGATGAGGCCCTCTCAGGGCCCTTCATCAAAGTCCGCCCATCTCCCCTAACAGTTGCTGCAGTAGCATTCCCCGTCGCCCTAGTCTTACATTGCTCCGCAGAGTGACCCGCAAGTCCGCACGCGAAGCAGATTTTGGGAAGCCCCTCATACTCAAAAGGCTGGAAGGAACGCCCCATTGACCCCCTCAACCACATACCCGGCTTCAGTGGCTTCGATAAGTCCACCCTGACGCAAACCCGGGCAAAAGACGAGCGCTGCATGTCCGCCGTCCAGCCATCAAGGAGAATTGGATCGCCCACCGCCTTCGCGATTCTCAGGATGTTCTCAACATCCCAATAGACCAGAGGAAGGGCCGGGAATCTAACCCAGACTGGGGCGCACATCGCCGTAGAGACATTGGGTCGGAAATCAGGGGACCACAGGTCCAATCCCATGGCCAGGCCAGCAACTTGCCATAGGCCTCCAAACCACACAGCATTTGTCTTCCATTGAGTCAAAGTGAAGACAGAAACATCCCGAAGAGATATCAAAGATTCAGAAGTTCTTCAGGTGCCCCCATCGTCTCTGAAGTACCCGAGCAATGACAAAGAATGGGAGGGAGCTACCATACACTTGCCCCACCAAGTCAAACCTATGGAACTCAATACGCCTGAGACAGGCATCATCAGACATGATGACCTCATCATTGTCAACAGGGTCATCCATGGATGCAGCCCTATCCTTTACGTCAACTGCAGCCGGCTTCACAAAGGAGGCCACTACCCCATTTGGCATGGCAAACTTGGACGTTAGAGCATCCTTGAAGCTGACCTTGTTGGCCTGAACCGCTGCGCTGGAAAGATTCAAGTCCGGCAGAGTAGCACTGTCAGGTGCTACAACAGTCGCATTAATTATAGTGGCCAATGCACTGGCACCCACAGTTTGAAAAGCTTCCACCGTCTCACCAACTAAGCCTCTCTGCTCATCTCCAGTCCGCGCCTGCAACAGCACTGGGGGGGCCGAGGACACACCTTCCTCAGAAATACCCGCATCCGCATTCGAGGAACTGGCTGAGATATTTGAAATTTCAAGCTCGTGCAGGAGATACCCATCCTTTCCATCAATGACCGACATCCCGATCACCAGCCCTTTCTTGCCCTTGCCTCCAACATCTTCTTCACCAGCATCCTCCGCGCACTCCCTGTCCGGAGATACACTTCCACAAGTTTTGGACTTCTTGTTGCTTTTTCGGCATTTGGAGCCAGCCATTGGACTTAACGAGGAGCCGCAAGGTGCATGCAAAAGCAGGTCGGGCCTTATACGAGAAACTGCAGCCAACGCAGTTAATTTGCATGAAAAATTAAATGTACTGCGGCTTACCGAACAGCTTTAATCCAGTTCCTTCACTACCGCACGCAGGGCAGCAGGGCACCCTGGTAGGGTTTCAAGTTTGAATTTTGAAGAAAGAGCAAAAGACGGAATTGCCCTCCGAGCGCAGAAACTTGAATCAGATCCCAAGAATCCTGGTCAATGGGGTCGCGAGCTCAGCTTTGACCCGGCAAGTGACCGCTTAGCCTCCAAATCGCTACCTTACATTTAAGACCCAATGACAATGCCTCCTCTGATCACACTCCCAGGATCCAAGATGCCGCCACCAACAGCCGGCGTCTCCTTCCGTCTCCTGGGTGTCTGTGCTTTCTTCGCCTCCCACAGCAGTTCGCCTTCAGTTCGCTTTTTGAGTCCTTCAGTTCGCCTTCAGTGTCAAAAGTTTTGTCGCCTTCAGTTCCAAAACATTTCTAATAACATTCAAACATATTATATAATTCAAAAACATTTATCATATTAAATAATTTTTCTAAGCATATGCTTTAAATGACATAAGTTTGATCACCAAAACAATAAGTACAAAGTTTCAAGTTTAAAAAAAAAATCATTCAAATGTATAAAAATGGATCATACAGTAACTCAATCAGTACAATTTGTTAACCAGTAAGAAAGTAAAGTTAATACGTTGAACGACCAATACAAGCCATTCTTGTTTACATTGCAGCGATCCATTAAGCTACCAAATGAAAGGTAGGAAAGCCTAGACTACAGCTTTTTAGAAAATAAATGCATTCACCAACCAAACACAAGAACCAGACAAACCTGAACATTGAATGTGCTCTTATCCGTGGCAAAGAATCTGGTAAGCAATTCTAGGTCGGAATAATCTCATATCAGCTGCTTGAAACGTGATTTCCCTTGGAATACTTATGATGGTTTCCATAAACATCATCACAAACACACCACAGTCAAGAGTTCCAGGTTCTTGCTGAGGGTGAACTCTCCTATACTCAAGACTCCAAGATCTAATATCAAAATAATGATCAAGAAATAGATATTGCGTTAAGAGCATCATCTGCAAGAAATGCAGCTGTAGTTTAGAATGAATTTTAAGGGAATGAGCACATTGATATAAGTTTTGCTGAATGGTTTAATTCTGTATACCTGCTCTTTTGCCACCTCTCTATGCCTTGGGTCATATAGAGAGTCGAACACTTTCCATTTCCTCATATCCATGTCGCACACAAGGAGCAGCCAATGACCAGAAGAAATGTGGCATGGTAAGAACAAGAATTTGGCTTCCTCTAGGGACTTCGTGTTTAAGGTATTCAAAAAAGTTTTATAACTGCCAAGTTTGTTGCGGTAAAGTCCCTAGAAACATAAACTCAAACAGGTCAATGGGAGTCTAAAGAACACATGACACATTCCGTTGATCTGAGAGTTTTTGCGTACCAAGAACATCGGCGGCACATACAAAAAACTTGCGAAATTGCTGCCGTGCATGTTGGCCCTTTCATCCAAGATTCGGGCATATGCATCTATGATCTAAATTTAATGAGGAAAACAAAACATCAGATGATCACAGCTCAAAATGCATCTTGTTGAAAGAAGGAAAAGCCATATCAGATAACCTCTTCACCAGTACAACCTCCTTGGAGATACTGCACCATTGACTGTCTTCGAATAATGATGTTCCAGTTAAAGAACACTATGTCATCTCTAAAGCGATACCCAAATTGATTGTCAACTATGGAAAACAAAACAACAACGCTAAGCATTCAGCAAAGGGTTATCTCAAAATTTGTATACTCACCTCTGCATTGGTTTTCCACAAAATGCATCAAGATAGATTTTCTCATCTTCTGTTATAAGTTCACGGCCAAAATAACTCAAAGGTTCAGCTTTTTCCTTCCACAAGCCAAAAATTTGTCAATAAACTTTTTCATAAAAAATGGAAGTAAACAGAACCAGTCAACAGGAATTTGAACCTTCTTATGGTCAGCTGGGCTTGCATAGTCGTCAAGGTTAACTAGCATGTCTAAATCCTTCTGCTCAACCCTCGCTAATTTCTGATCCTTTGAGAACTTACGCCAATGAGAGATGCAACTAGGTAGAAGAGAAATGATAAATTACAACAATGACGAGTAATTACATGACTATCAACAGCGGATTCCAGCTCTTTAGGAAAACCCCTTTTCCTCTTGAACATGAGTTGCTCCTCTGTGATGGGTTTCTTTATTTTTCCATTTTTCTGAGGTTCTATCTGTACAGCTCTTATAATGCCACTGAGCATTGCTCCAATCTCTTCCTGACAGGCCACACCCATAACGTTCTTCTTATTGGATGGCCCATTTCTTCCAGGTTGTATGTACACTCCATTTTCAATCGTATGGTTGTTAACTCTTTCATCCATGCATGAATCATAAATAGTCCCAATGAGGACATCAATAGCTTGTTCATCAACTTCTGCTTCAACTTCTCCGTCTTTGTGTTCAAGTAAGTTGTCCGGGTCATGTGTACCTTCTAAATTCCACCCCTTCGATGCAGCTAGCCTTTCTAACTTAACAACTTTCTTCTCTAAAGCAGCAATCTGCTCACTTTGTTTAATAACAATGCGAACAACTTTCTTGAACCTTTTGCCATCAGCAGATGCTTCCATTTCCCCTCGTGCATCCTTTTTCTCTTCCTCCATTTGACCACCAATCAGTCCTATTCCTTCATAACTAGCTCCAATGCCAGTGCTCACATCTTCATAGTTTCTGCCCAGAGCCTTCACTGCACCTAAAGAGCCTTCAATCTGAGGTTGTATCCTTTCCACACCAGGCTGAGAAATAAGTTCATGCTCCTCATCTTGAGGAAGAAGAGAAAGATAAACCTAGAAAATAAAAAAGAAGCATTTGAAGTTAGGCAACATGCTATTCTTCTTTTGAAAATCAAATGGAGCTTATATTTGCATCCACCTTTTCCTTCCCTATTTCTTTAAGTGTTAGGAGAAATGGCTTCTTTTGCCAAAAATTGCATGCTTTTACCAATCTTAGCATCCGAGGCCTTCCATTGGGTTAGATGGCTGTGAATCGTCACCAAAATTCACATGCTCAAAAAACCATACCTACATATCATACACAATTAATTCAATATCCATGTTACATTAATATTAACATAATTTGATTAGTTGGTTACATGGATAGTGTAGTATAGACCATAAAAATATGTGGCTACATTATTCTTCCCTTCATTTAGACTCTTTAAGAGCTTGAACTTGTGCATTGATTTCTTTTACAAGGGTTTAATGAAGTGCTTCTGCCCAATTATAAGCTCCAATCGCATCCAAATCCTCCAGAAGGTAAGTCATATATTGTGGGACTATCCCATTAGAAGAAGGTAACATCACAGAACTCCATAAATAAAGAATCATTAGCTGAAGAAAAAATTTGTCTGCATTGCCATCTTTTTTTCTGAGGATCTCATCCAACCTTTGCTCAATCAATATTATAGTCCAAAATACAGCTTTCAAATGATATGATTGGCACTGAGGCTTTGTTTGTGCCCTCTTCCTCACTAATTGAAAAGCTCAGAAAATTGTGAACGGAATGATTGTCCCACCAATCAAAAACCCACAATGCTCCTCATCCCAAAAGCCCAGCAAAGCGTCCACTATTTCAACATTGATATCAAGCTCCAGAATGCATTCAATTATTTTACCAAATGGAATTTGTCTTAGTAAAGCACATTTATTATCATCAATCTCCCAGTTTCTTACTCTTTTAACAAATTGTGACAAGAAACCTCTAAATTGCAACCATGGCAGGTACTCATCCTTCTCCGTGTTATCAATTTGAATCTCTATATTTGAATAAAAAAATCATTCACAATAATCTTACTTGGTTCTGCAGCAGACTTTACAAGGTTCTTATGAGTCATGACCACATCACAACAGGTCAAGCATTAAATATTTAAATATAATCTCAACAATATCAAAAAGATTAGCCATTATCAAATTATATTTACATTTTAGAGCCCATTTCAATTTTGCAGCAAGACAAATAATGTAATCAGGCAACAAAAATGGACTGCATATCACTAATTCGAGTAATCAGTATCCAGGTTCAAAGATGGTACTGCCAACAAAATGTCAACTAAAAGAAAACTGAAAACAGCTACATACACAAGAGTAGCATCATGAAAAGTTAAAATTGCTTAATATCATCATTACATAACACTTTGCTAATGAGAAATCTTCCTCCAACAAAAAAGCTTATCTCATAAGCAACATATACCCGTGAATCAGAATGCACTAGAATCCCAATAAAACCCAGTAAAAAGCATAACCAGTAAACTAAGAACATAAAGGAATAGCCAAAATATGATGTCCATATCATAGCATCCTTGAAACTATATGTATGGCTTTCTAGTGTCTAAGGCTCTCATCATTATTTCATGCCTTCATTTTGCAATATAATATTTGCATTTATCGGATCTCTCAAACAACATTTAAAATATTATATCATTTAAAATGTAGCAATTGTAACAAAGAGCCTTGCACCCATTAAGTGGCTATACTTTGACATACATCTAGCAAGTATCAACCATTCTAAGTTCTATATAAGCATAGCCCTTATAATAAGTAAATGGGTCATGCTTGGTTCAGCCATATAAAATCATTCACATTAAGGGAAATAAATTATATTACATAAAAATCTATCAATCCAGAAGTATAAGTTTAAGAGAAAAAAACACAATAAGAGAGTTTCAACACCTTATTCAACTTCCAAAGTGGGACTAGTCGTGTTCTAACTGATCATTTGCACCACAATTGCAACAAGATTCAAGAAACAAGCACTTCGTGGCCAAAATATTTGATTGAGTTGAAATCAAGACTCGAAAATCTCTAACTCAAGTAAGGATCTGCTCAACCTTGCCCATTCACTCCTACCTTAACTTTAAACCAATTAGGCAAAAAAAAATTAATTATCATATGAAGCAGGATTGTTACCACATGAACGGGATGCATAATGCAAGCTTTATTAAATGCAATGGTGCTGTTGATTTTGATTTCCAAAAACCCAAAAAAGCAACGGCTCCAGTATATAAGAAATTGTTAATGCCATGCAAATCATCCGGTAAATTATCCTATGGAAATTACAGCATAGGACCACTGGCAAGTGGATAAACTTCGAAGATAGCCTATGCCCATGGACCACACAACCGGAAAACGTGATAGCATAGGATTTGGACTACGTCTAAGCTCTGAATAGATGTAGAAACTGACTATCACAAATGCTCTAGTAAAGACTAAACACAAATTTTCAAGCCAAGTCAAGCATTACCATAGCTGTCGCAGAGAGTGAAGTGGGGAGCATTCAAACGCTATAGTGAGTGGAGGAGGAAACCGGAAAAATGTCTAGTGGTAGTTAAAACCACATAGAGAGAGAAGGCTAACCGGAGTAGAAGGAAGGTGAGGTTGAATTCGGGACCAGTGGTTGAAAGCGGCATCATGATGGCTAGGTTGGGACGGCAGTAGCTGGAGGTTAGGTCATGGGAGACGGCAGCTTGGGTCCCAAAAGCACACAGCGCGAAGGGGACCGTCAACGTCGGGGAGTGGGTTAAGGGATAGACAGGTGAGGGTGACAGCGGTGGCCGTTCATAGAAGATGTACCACCGGCGGTGTAGATAGGTTGGGCGATAAAGAAGGTGTTGCGTTGATGTGCGGGGAAGGGAGGCAGGGTGAAGAGACCGGAATCGAGAAGGGAGGGCGCGGCGTACGGGTGCTGGTGGAGAGATGGGAGAGAGGAGCCTTAGGCAGCCGGGGTTTAGGTTAAACTGGGGGAAAGAAAAGGGTAAGCTGCTGGGTTTAAGTTTAGGGAAAATGGCAGAGGTCTGGGCGTGCTGGGTTTGGGCGTGCAGGGTTTACTTCAGGTTTTAGACTTTTTCAATTTCATGAATGGCATTTTTTATTTTCCAAGTTTAACCATGTTCAATATGTTATAACTCCATAATCAATTACTTCAAAAACAATTAAAAACTCAGGCACATATGAGATGTGTTAACCCATCTTTTAACTCTCTTAGATAGTGTCATGTCTCTTTTGTTTTTTTATCTAATAATATAATAATTTAAGTTAAATATTAATTATATAATATAAATAAAAATATCTCAAACATAATACTTAAATATACAAAAGTATGAGATTTTTCAAAACATATCTCTTAAAAATTCAAAATTCAACTTATATATTATTCTAACATTCTACTTTTTATACATCCATAACATAATTTGTAATATATAAGAAAATAAATTTCGTGAAGTTTAATAAGTGAATATTTATATACAATAATATCATAATATAAAGTAATAAATAATAATAATAATAACAATCATGAAAACTCATATCTAAATATGTCTCAAATGAATAAATAAATATTTTATTTAATAAAATATAAAAATAAACATCTTGTCATATTATTATAACATTTCATGACATCATTATTCATTAATCATTTTTGTTCATCACTTTGTATGTTTATCATAATTTCAGAATATATAGACTCAAAATTTTCAAATAATTATCATCTTATCTTTTATATAATCTAATATCATCTAATTTCTATATAATATCTCATCTTATTATATTTATATCTTAATTTATAAATATATCATAGTTGATCAATTGTATTATTTTATATCACTTATACACATCATTTCTACACAAAATACTAATAAAGTAAAGCTTAAAATATCATATTATGTATAAAATACTAATTGTATGTGAGAATAAGATTTTTGATGTTATCTATAACATAATATATTAAGTGCATTGAAAAGAACTCGACTATATATTAAAAAGGGGTGAATTGTGCAATTAAAATTTTGTCTAATCTATAATACTTAATTGTCTCAAATCCAATATTAGTTTAATAACAAATATCTTTGAATAGAAATACAAAATATAATACTTTTAGTAAAATCATTTTTGTTATTATCAAACAAGTGATGTAATAATTAAATATATTATAATCTTTCTCTTTTAATGATGATAAAATTATTTAAAAAAATATAGGAATAAAAATATATTAAATAGTTATTTACCTAATTTTTAAATTATAAATAATTCACAAATAAAATATTTTAAATCACATGTTAGTGACTTAAACTTTTGACAGAAGAGATTTTGTCATGCTAATACATTTACATTGTGAAAAATAATTAAACATATACATACCTAAATTCACCTTTATAAATAATTTGGTTTGAAGACCACTTAATTTAGGTAAAGCAACAAAATTAAGTTTTAAAGCTAAGAAGATTTATAACTTCTAAAAGAATTTTAGAACTTCTACACATATTTGCTTAAACTTATACATCTCATTAGCTTAAGAGGTAAAAAAATATAGATTAGTTGTAATATATGATAATTCCAAATATTTGTGGGTCATATTTAAAAAATAAATAAATCATGTAAATAATTTTAAATATTGATAGCTAAATTATAAAGTGAGTTGGGCCAAAACTTAGTTGTCATAAGAAATAATAATAAAAAAGAATTTAGAAATAATAAATTTATTAAATATTATAATTATAATAAAATTTTTCGCACATTTTAGACACCTGAAATCTTACTAAATTTAGTTAAAAGTATATTTAATGAGTACGATACACCTAAAATCTCTTTAGTAGAGGCTATACTTACAAGTTATTATATTTCAATAAAGATACCTTTTAGGAAAATTAAATAAATCATAATATGAAGTACTATATGATTAGAAACCAAATATTACTCATTTATATTTATTTGGTTATAGATGTTACATTTTAAATAATAAAAAGTGAGAATTTGAAAATTTTGATCCAAAATTAGATCAAAGAATCTTCTTAAGATACTCATTTAATTGTAGAACTTATACAGTATAATAAAACTACTAATTAAGTAAACAAATTCATACATATAAACTTTGATGAATCGATTCCAACCAATAAAATAGTATAAATATAAATGACGAACAAATAGAATTTGAGAACTTAAGTTTAAAAGACTCAAGTGAAATAAATGAGAAAAAGACTATAATTTCTAAAACCTTAAAGTTTAATAAGAATTATCTTTAAGACCAAGTAGCATGTGAAATTATAGATAATTTTAGAATTATATCTTATCATAACTACTCTAACTTTGTAGAAAATTTTTAACTAACCTCAATATAAAAGAATTTTGGGAAATAGTCATAAATAAAGAGTTAAATCAATTTAAAATTAATTATATATAGGATTTAAACCCTAAACCATTACATAAAAATATAACTATAACAAAAAGACTCCTTAGAAATAAATAAGATTAAAATAAAAATATAATTAAAAGTAAAATAAGATTAATTACAAAGGATTATAGTCAAATCGAAGGTATAGATGTTGACACAAATTTTGCACCTATTACAAGGCTTAATGTAATAGCTTTAGTTTTCCCTTATTTTATTTTTTTAGAAAGAGTTCTTTGAGATGAGTCCAAAGTTGTTTAGTTTGTAATTTTTGAAATTCTAAGAAATAAATTATGAACTTTTAAAGATCTATGATATATTCGTAATGTTGAGGATATATTTGTAATTTTGTAAATGTCGGCATGGCTCAAATTCGTTTTGGCAAGAGATATATTTGCAATTTTAAAAGATGTTGGCTGCATTGGGTATATGTGCAATTTTAGGATTTTCGATGCAGGTTTCTCTTCAGGCGAAGGATATACACGCAAATAACGAATTCGGAGGGTGTTATGCAAAAAGTTGGTTCTCGAGCCTTCTGGCAATTGGTTCACGGGGTTCAAGAAAGTTCAGTCATGGGTATAAAAGCTAACCCGGGTGCCTTTGAAAAGCACTTCTGTGAAAACGTGACTGTGGGGAGGTTGTCAGAGTGCGAGGTTCTTCGAAAACATGACTGCAATAAGGATTTCCTTAAGGTTCTCGGAGTGAGCGACAACCGCCGCTATGCTCTTAGAGGAGTTCTGGCAGGCAACAGTGACGACAGGTGAGGATTTTCGTAAGGTAAGAAAAAACATGAATTGTTTTGTCATCGAGGTTGTGTAAGATTTCCAGTGAGCAGCGAAGACCGAGAGGGGTTGATTGGCCAGCGAGAGACACAAGAGGTCTCTAATTTTGCCAACAAAACGTTTCGGTTCTGTCAGACGCATAAGAGAGAGATAAGCAGGGAACCAGTCAAGGCCTTGGACCAGGTCGCGCTGCTGAATCGGGCATGCTGAGTGCGAGTGGTCCAACGCCCACGACAGCCAATTAAAGGAATTTTGGGATTTGTTTGGGAAAGCTTTTTGGAAAGCACTTTTGCACATTTTAATCTTTGCCTTTTTCGCATTTATGACCTTGTAGGACATCAAGAAAAATCAGAAGTAGGCAAGACAATTTGTACATCAAAATCAGATAGAAAAATTCCTAACCTGTGATCTAGCACATTAATATGTATTTTTACATAATTTTTATTGTCACATGGTGTTTATTTTTTTTGTTTATTTCCTTTGCATAAAACCTAAAAAGAAAAAAACAATATGATACAATATGCTAAAATAAAAAGGGAAGAAGTAATTTGGAATGAAAGGTCTTTTGACATGATATAATTATCTGGATTGATGCTTGGAAAATGGCAATAAAAATGGGATTCCCATAGAACATTATCTTCACCGTTAGGCCCAGCGTTGGATAGCAGGGTATCGATCTTCGGATCAGATATCTGTCTAGTATTGTGTGCTATGACCCCACGATGATTTACACTAGGCCCAGCGTGTTGTATCGCAGGGTATGGTACCATACCTACCTGGTACTAGGCCCAGCATGTTGGATCGCAGGGTATCGATCTTTGGATCAGATATCTGCCTAGTGTTATGTGCTTGGTTGGATGCTGGTTGGAGGTCATTTGCTTGATTGGATCCATAGGATAATGCATCAAAGGAAATTGAGATGTGTAATAAGACACCTATAATCGAAAATAATAAGGAACTGGTACTTCTTTTGGTTTTTCATCTAGCATTATATATGACATTTGGTATGGTTTTAGCTTTATGCATATGATTCATTCATTGTTCTTGGTATTTTGATTTCATGGTTAATTATGTGGATTTATCTACTGAGATCTATAAAATCTCATTTAGTGCTTACATCACAGGTCATGTAATCACTGCACTGAGAGCTGGGAATAGTGTTGCTACAGGAGAGCCCTTTTCACGAGATTTGTGAGAAAGGAGAGGGCTTGGTGTGATTAAACTTTAAAAACATGTCATTGTTTATATATTTTGGATTTTAGAATTGGGTTTGTCTCACCGTCGGGTCCCCACCTTGGGTTTTGTTCTTGTCCTCACACTCGATGTTGTAACAACGACAAAAAAATTTGATGTTAATTTTGTTATCTAGTGATACTTATTGAGGTTGGGGGCTTGACACTTAACGTAATAAAACTTTTGCTAACTTATGCATGCTATAAGAACTTTAAACTATATCAAATTGATGGTGAATGTGTATTTTCAAACGGTTATACAAATAAAGAAATTTATATACGACAACCTTCAGGATTTAAAGTTTATGATAAATTAGATAATGTATATAAATTAAATTAAATTTTATATAAACTTAAGAAAGCATATAGTTTTTTAGTTTCAAATGATTTTTTGAGAGAAAAAAATAGATAATATATTATTTATTAAAAATAAAATAAAAAATCAATTTATATGTCAAATATATGTAGATGACATAATGTTTGGAGCTAACACTGAAGACTTGTGTAAAGATCTTTTAGATTTAATAAAAAAATAAATTCGAAATAAACTTAATAGGTAAGTTCACTTTTTTTTGGACTTCAAGTTAAATAAACAATAAATAAAATTTGCATATCACAAATTAAATATACTTCAGACCTATTAAAAAATATGGTTTTATGAAAATCAAACATAGAAACACACTTATGACAACTAGCACATCTTTTGATAAAGATGAAAAAGAAAAATTAGTAGAATCTAAAATATGTAGAGATCTATTTGATTCATTTTTATATCTTATAGCATGTAGACCCAATATAATCTATAATGTTTATGTATTTGCTTGGTTTCAAGCTTGTGTCAAAGAATCTATTTTAATAGTGATAAAACACATATTTTGACACAAAGCTAAAATATGTAAATTACAACATTAGTATCCAAAAGATGATCTAAAGTTTTGATTAAGAGCATTCTTAAATGCAAATTTTGTTGAAAGTAAAACATATACAAAAAGCATAAATGAAATATACAAATTTTTAAGAAATTTATTAATTCAATAAAGTAATAAGAAACAAAATTTTTACATTATCTACTACGTAATCAAAATATAAAATTGTAAGTAACTATATAGCACACGTTTATGGATCAAACAATAATTAGAAGATTGTGATATTACATTATAACAAATTCTCATCTATTATGATAATTCAAGTGCAATTCATTTAAGTAAAAAGATAACTAATTATTTTAGAACAAAACATATAGATATCATTTCATAAGAAAGCATATTGAACTTCAAATTTTGTTGGAAGTAAAACATATACAAAAAGCATAAGTGAAAGATACAAATTTTTAAGAAATTCATTAATTCAATAGAGTAATAAGAAACAAAATTATATTACATAATCTGCTATCTAATCAAAATATAAAGATGTAAATAATTATATAGCACACATTTATAAATCAAACAATAATTAGAAGATTATGATATTACATTATGACAAATTCTCATCTATCATGATAATTCAAGTACAATCCATTTAAGTAAAAATATAACTATTTATTTTAGATCAAATATATATCATTTCATAAGAAAGCATATTGAACTTGATCATATTTCATTAGAATTTGTGTGTATTAATAATCAATTGGTTAGCATTTTCACAAAAACCTTATGTTGTGAAAAATTTACAAAAAGTTAAATTTTTTTATGAGTGATAAATCAATTTGAGTGATAACAAAAATGGGCAAAGAATAAAACTTGGAAAAATATAATCTAGTCATAGTATACATGTAAGAGAGTATGATCTAAGTATTTCTAATAAATTTGGTAGAACAAATTTTTAGATAATCATGTTTATAAACATAAAAGGTTAAGTAAATGTCATATCACATAAAAAATCTTCTTGATTGGAGTGATAGACTATCAAGAGATTTATTTTAAGATTAACTTTCGGTATTTACTTTTATTTTAATTTGAATGTTAAGCTTTTTTAAATCATTTTTGTAACCAAAAAATTTAAATTTATTTAAATTAATCTTAAACAAATATTAGGATTCTAAAATCATGATCATCTTAGTTTCTATTTACTTTGATCATCTTACATGGAATATCTTAAAACTCATTTGGTCTTAGTCATATTATTGGAAATCTTCTTATAATGTTTTATTACAAAAAATTTATTATAATAATTCATTAATTAATTAGTAAAATAATAATAATAATAATAATAATAATAATAATAATAATTATTATTATTATTATTATTATTATTATTATTATTATTATAAAACTAATTCTACTTGACCTAAACTAAACCAATACTGCAACCTTAATCTTGAGTAAATGCATTATCTTCTGAATACATAGCTACAATATTCTAATAAGACATCAATTCTCAACCCATGCATACACATGTTTATGTCCAATCATGACAAAACTCTTAAACAATTAGATAAATTATAATCCATTACTTGTAGCATGGGTGATTAAATCCTAAACAAACCAAAAGGTAGCCAACCCCATTAATTGGTTAACTCTAAAATGCATGCAAAGTATTAAAAACCAATATTCTTAGTTCATATGTGCGATATGAGCCTAAGCTCATCTCCTTTATTTGTGTGGCTAACTTCCAAATTATGAGAGTGATTCTTGCTATCCAATCATGCAATTTTATGATTGAACAATCATCATTTTATCCTCTTTTTTTAATGTGCTAGTTTAATCAACTATCTAATCGTACAATTTCACAATTACACAATTCAAAATTAATTTGCATTTATGATTAAGATCTAGTCATCAAATCACGATTGAGATCTAATGGTTCATATCAAATCCTATTTTCTAAACAAATCTTATTTAAAGCTAGCAATCAGATCACGTAGTTATTGCGATTGAAATATTAATAATCATTATGATTGTCTAGATTTTTATATAATAGTCATTTTAACTATTATTTGTGAACCATTACAACTATTATATAAATAAGACCTAATTTTTAATTAAAAAACATACATCAACTTCTATTTTATTAAAATAAATATTAACAGCTCTTTTGGTTTGTTTTATAACTATTTTCAATAGATAGAAAAAGACTATAAATAAAGATTTTTTAAATATAATTGATTGATAAAATTCTGTCAAAATCTAAAGCAAAATTTTTAAGTTATGATATTCAAGCCATTAGTAGCCAGTGCTCATCATGACTTTCTCACTCTAAATTTTACTTTCTTCAAGTTAACTAAGCTCTCATTTTCTAATTAATTAAATTAAAACATTTGTGTCTTATTAAGTATTTCATTAAGCATAAGAAATTACTTTTTTATTAAGTAAAAATTTGTATAGCTAATTTTTTCTCTTTTATCGAACTTATTTTATTATGAAACTATTATAGTATTTTCTTTTGTTTTTAAATATTGTAAGGGCTTACTCTATCCATCTTTTGGCAAAATATTTATGTTAATTACTTTTTTCTTGCCTAGGTTTTTTCTGAGGTAGACATAGGCTTCATTTTGTGCCAAACTACCTAAAAATTATTGGTATAAAATTTTAATTTGTTTTATCTTTCTATTTTACAATTTTTATAAAAATATATTATTAAAAGAAAATTAAAATATTTTGAAATAAATTTAAAATTTGCTCATCTTCTTTTTTAAGGTCTCCCATGAACATAAGCATCGATTATTTATAATCTAAAAAGTCACTCAACTAGTTTATTAATAATACTTAAGATTTGTTATTATCAAAAAAATATAATGACAACGGATGAACACAACAACTATATGTCTTAGTTTAATAAAATAATTACCTTACATTTTAATCATATGGAATAACTTGAGAATCAACATGTGATTTATTAGAAGATTTATGACAATGTACATACAAGCTCTTCAAATCATTTAATTATCTAGAACATATGTGTTTTTGATTATCATACTTACTAGTTCATCTCTCGTTTTTACTTCACGCAAATAGTTGAAATTATTTTAAATAAAATGATCACACAACCCAAACTAATTCTCATATTCTTCCTTTCACTTGCAATATTTAGATGCAAACTATTATATTTGAGATATACATCAATATATTGTTTTGTATAGTAAATATTGGAGAAAGAAGTCAAAGTTGAGTGTACCTTATTATCAAAAGCAATCTCATAACCCTCCTCTCCGAACAAGAGACAAATCAAACTTTCTTTCTTCTCCCCTTCATAATAAAAGAAGCAATCTAAATCACTCCAAGTTAACCTCATCACTTTCTTCTTAATCTTCTTTTGATTTTTTTTATTTCTCCACTCTTTCTCTACATAAAGGACAATGGTTGAATATGTCCAAGTAACTTGCACTCATGATACATGGGTTTACAAGGTTGTGCCATCTTGCCTTTTAGTTTTTATCTTTAGTAAATCTACTTCTTATAATGCATTTATTAAATAATATAAATAGACTTTTAGAGATTAAGGTTGCCCTCAATAAAAAAAGAGGAGTCAAAATCTGAGGATGAGTTTACCACCAATGTTAGTGACTTTTCGTTCTTCTTCTCCTCCATTTCAACTGAAAATTCTTCAAAGTTTCCATTTAAAATCTCCATTTCATTTTTTAGGAGCTCTTTCAAGAATTCATCCAATTATAACATTAATACGTCCCTTGCTTCTTTTGTAATAATAACAAATAGATTATATTATTGTGGGAGAACTCTCAAAATTCTATGAAGCAATTTAGTATTAGAGAACTCTCTTCGAAGATTAAATAGAACATTAATACTATTGATTAAATAAAACAATTCATTCTCAATATTTCATAATAATGAAAAAATATGCCACTTTTTTGTTTCACTTAAGAGTTATTCTCATATGTGACCTCTAACTTATACCAAGTTTCATGAGTCATTTCAAGGCTCATGATTCTATTATACTCAGATGTTGATAAGCCACAATACAAAATTTTTATGACCTTTGAATTTAACTGAATATTATGCTCAAGATATATAGATTCTAAAACATGTGTGTATGATTCTTCTTATATAATTAATATTCACCCTTAAACAATGATAGTCTATGTGAGGGTGTTCCCGCACAAAGAATGACCTAATCCTAGAAAAAGCTATAAGTCATCATGATCTTTGTGCAAAAATTTCTGTATCATTAGCTTTTTTGTATATGCACTCTTATTTACATTATTAAATTGTTGAAGTCTATTTATAATACTTCCAATGGCTAAAATTAAGAAGTCCAAAGATATTAAGTTAGTTGTTATGGTCTTAATTTTTGCTAGCATGAGTATGAACATTCGACCATACAAGGGTGATAACAAATGAATGCTAATTTCCCTGATGAATGTTAATCTGACATTTTGATTTTCACTTAAAATGAATCATATAGTAAGATAATGAACATTGTACTATATGATTATCAAATATTGTCTATTCTGATATTGTAGTCTCTAGTTGTGAATGTTTCAAATAAAATGATCACTAAGATCATATATGTATGACATAGTTATACTTAGGAGTTAGCTTAAGTATTTATGAGTTATACATATCTAATAAATCAATTGTATGTGCACGACAATGTGATTGTTTACATTGATTTTACTTCAAATGTATTGTGCAAGTACAATAAAACACATCATACTTTACAAATATTATTCACTATGTATTATTAATTATTCTATTTTTGTCATACAAAATGATCATGGTGATCTTATGTGTATGCTATGGTTATATGATTATATTTTGTGACATTTGAATAGAGCATACACATTCAATAACAAAATCATATATGTATAACACATTTTGTGTACCTTTTAGATTTTACTTGTTCAATGCATATTGTTTGATGCAAAAGGTCTTAATCAATACATAATGAGTATATATGAGTACTTTGTGCATGTATAATAATTAAATCATATACATCTAAAAATTCAAAAGTTTTATTCATTATTCATTGTATTAATACATTCCATGAAATATCTATAAGCTCTAAGTTGCTCTATTGACTCAAGTATTCAAGTTGGTGATATAGATGTGAAAATATAAAATATGATTCATATGTGTATGATGCAAGTAAAAGCTTTAATAACACAAACATAAGAATTTTCTCACAGGGCTAATCCCATCTACAACTAGATTCTCACTTCTCAAATTTAATTAAAACGACTATGCTATATGATGAAAGTCATATTATGTATGCAACATGTAAGCATTTCTAATTTACACCTAAAACAGAGTTAAAAACTAGGTCATACCAGTACGATCAATAATATCATATTGTATAATCATAAGACCAGCAAGAAATTTAACTTAGTATCAATTGATCGACTTTCCTTAATTTTCTTCAAATTTAACATAATTTGTAGTTGCATTACTTAAGATTTTTATGACTTAATAGATGTTATTACTCATGATAAACTTGTTTACCATTAAATCATGCATGAGTGCAAAAAATGAAATACAATTATAAGAACCACATGATGTAAATGAAAAGGTTTAACATTGTACATAATAATATAAAGATCATGATCTCCAAATGATTTATCCATGCCACAAGGAGCCTGATCACATTCCTAAAAGATTAGAAAGTTAAGCCAAGTATAAGAGAGCAAATCTATTTGATTAGTATAACCTTTGCTCTACTTTCTCCAACACAATCAATCATCAAAACTCAACATCTATTAAAACAAAGCAATAGTTAATAATATCTTAGTTCTATAATCATCAAACTCATAAGCTCATTAAAATTATGTATTATAATTTATCATAAAAAGTCTATTACACATCCCAAATAAAACTTCAGTACTTAACAAACATAGTATATTTATTAATCAATATTCCAAAGGAATTTTGTATCATCACCAATATCTTAAAGAACTATCTTATGCATAATGGTGCCTATGTTGAAAGGTTGAAATTGTTGTGGTGCATTGAGCACTTCAACCTAGCAATGTGCAAAATGGTGTACTCATTCTTATTTAAGGAATGCATCTTATCTCAAAGAAGATGAAAATCAATGCTAATGAGATCACCTCCAATAATAATCTTAGTAGTCCTTAAAGAAGAATCCTATGCTACCATTAATATGTAGAGCCTAATTTGCATGCATAAAGAAAATGATATTTCTCTACTCCTCAACTTTGATTGAATTCTCAAAAATAATTTCCATGGTAAGGAAAATATTAAAGTAAATGGGAGACACACTAACCATTACACCATCTTATTTAGCAAACACCACTTTACACAAGTAATTCATTGACAAAGATTTGGCCCTTTGGATATCCTCCATTGGATTCCACTATAGATTTAATAACTCATTAATGTGTTTATGCGCCTCTGGCAACTAATATAACACTGACCTATCTATAACGCATGCTACCTTTAATTGACTATATGTTTATAGTTATTCTAGTTTGCAATCAATCTCACTAAGTAATTATGCTGATTTATCCACATGTTCTCCCTATTTCTTTTTTTTTGAAGATAGCAATGATACTCTTTAACTCATGGTCTATGTTAGATAGAATACCAACTTTCTCTTTATTTCATTTCTTCAAAACATGGAGAATGAGCATACTCATGCACATAGATGGGGCTCCTATGATTGGTCAACCACATGCATGAGATAGAACAACTTTCTCTTTATTTTATTACTTTTTATATTATTAGTACACATTTATTTTAATAATATCTCAAAAAATAAAAAAATTGATTTTATATAATAATTTTATTTTTAATATCATGTTTCAATTACAATTTAACACAAACATAACCTCATCATACCCATGTCAAAACCTTCTACTCATGACAATGTTAAATATACATAACTTGATAAGTGCATTGAATTGGCTATCTATTTATAAAAGGATCACAATGACTTATTATTCATCCACCTCCAAGCCATGTTCATGCACTCTCTTGGTTTGTATTCTGGGGCAGTATGCCCTCCACCCTATGAAAATATAATAACCAAAATTGGTATATTAAAACTTGAGGGTAAGAAGCAGTATGATAGTTGAAGAAAGAGCTTGTGTGGTTACCTTAATAGTTGCAAAGGTCAAATTATTAGAATAGGATATCGTATATCTGCAAAAAAAAAAAAAAAGTAGCCATTTAGCTAAAACTTAAATGCTTTTCTTAGCACTAAAATTTTTAAATTTCGAGGATAAATACAAACAATGGCTCACCCCGCCACTTGCCCATGTACATGCCATGATCGCCACTCGTCGACCACTGCAAAGCCAAGAGATCTAATCCATTCCTTTGTTCCAATAAATGTAAATACTAGATCATGATCTCCACTACACCAATGTAGAAAATACATACAATGAACTTTAAGAGACAAATCTACAAAGTTAAATAGTAATGTTTTTCATCACCTGTAAACCAAAGCCCGGTAACCTTGAGTAGTGAGATTGATTTGATATTCAATGCTACTTTTTATATTTTTTGTATATCCCAATAATTTGTTGCACGTCTTCCATTCTTGTACTGTTCCCTACTTTTTAGCAATCAAACAAGTTTTTCTTTCAAATATAATAGTTTTTCTTTTAAAAAAAGTATTGTTTTGGGTGTGCTACCTTTTTGACATGGAGAGCCTCCCATGTTTCAGCAATGTTTGCCCATATGTCCAGAAGGTGATATGCATATCTCTGTAAGTTAAAAACCACTTTATTTGCTATTCTATATAGCATGCTCAAGATAATATTTGCATGCACACAAAAAGATGTATACTTACCCTACACTTGACATCAGGAACTGTTGGTCTCCTCCATAGAATAGTGTTGTTCTCGTGTATCATAAGCATGAACCTTTCTCCAACCTTGTTCCCAAGCTTGGGTGAAGCAAAGGTGCATTTCGGCTCCAAAATATGACATACTGAGATCTCTGACGTGATCTGTATACATGGCTTCACTAAGTACAGCATTGAACAATAGATATATACGCATATTTCCCTTTATAAACTTTATAAAAGAAATAAAAAAGAAGAATTACCCCCTCAAAGATCTGAATCTGAGAGTCACAGAGTGCAGTATCTGGGAATTCATATGTTTGTCCTTTACAAAGTTTTGTCGTCATCTATAATGTAATAAAAATGGAGAAGGCATTAAATAAGAAACACAATGAGAAGATGCATATTAAACACCAGATCAACATCTTTTTGTAGTCATCACCTCAAAAAATTCATCAGAAATGATCCCCATGCTAAGTGCATACGGTATTCTTGCATTGACATCGATCTTATCTCCTGTATATGGATTTCCAATCATATAGCCCTGCAATTGCCAAAGCCAAACATAGGAAGAGATGAGGTAAAGGTTGAATTGACAACTAATTTGAGTTGATAATCTCAATAGTATACAAAAAACTTCGACTGATATGCAACAACACCATAGATGGACCTGAAGTTTAAATGTTGGATGCATCCCAAATTCATTTTCTGCAATCCAAACATTGTTCTTAGAAAAATACCAAAGAACTGACTGAAATCTCCATTTCGTCTTGGTTTACCTTTAGAAATAAGCTGGGCAATCACAGGAACAACTTTCCCTGCATAGGAGTCACCAGCAATATATAGAGGATTGGAAATGAACTTCTGGTGCTCAAACAACCACTACAATAAAAGAAGGCCTTAAACATGGCAAACATGTTGACAAGATTCAACATTTATAATTAAAGACCCTTTTCTCTTGCCTTTTTGAGAAATACTTGTGTCTGTTTTGACCAAGATTTATCACTGGTTTCATAACCTTTAGGATGATGAGAGTAATCCAGCTCCAACTGGGGAGTCTAAAAATATAATGTTGGCAAACTACATTACAGAAAAACAAAAAAAAAAACAAAGTTTTCATAAAAAAACTTGAGGAATAAGAACAATAGCTGAAAGTAATGTGAAGATGGATAAAGTTATACCTTTGTCCAAGTGTAAGGGTTGTATACCATATTCGGCAAGCTTCCGTTGTACTCTTCTAATTTAAACTTTAGAGGACCTTACCATGTTCCATTGATGTAAACAAATCTTTAATAACCCAACAAAATCATATAGAGGCTTGATCTATTTTTCCATTATCACAAGTTCATAGAAACAATCTAGACAAAAAAACATATAAATGGAACAACACGAACTGTAGCATGGTGATATTAATACAGTAACGAAAGTAAGACCCAAAGAAAACCAATTAACAGATAGAAAACAAAGCAAACAAGTCGAAATCACGCACCAATCTCCAAAGCCAGACCACTGAATGCGGAGCACCCAGGTCCACCGCTGAGCCAGACGACCAGCGGGTCTACGGTAGGGTTCCTTTCAGATTCTATGAAGTAATAGAAAAACTCCACGCCGTACACTTCATCGACCGTTATGTAGCTGCAAGCATCCCAAATTCAAACCATAATTCGCCAAACTCTTTAAGAAAAGAAGAGGATGCAGAACAAACCCGGTTTCCAAACTAAATGGACGTGGTCCTTGAAGGAAGCCTGGAAGATGACTTATGGTCACCGCCGAGAGATGATCAGGTATCGTAATACTGCAGAGTACTAGGAAGAGAACATGTGGCACAACAAACCACCGAGGTCTTTCAAGAGCCATGGTTTCGTGAAGAAATGCAAGGTTTGTGGAAAGAATTCGGAAGAGAATGAAAGAAATCGTTCCTGGAGAGAGCAGACGACAATGACGTTGATCAATTGTTGTGACTCCAAAATCGAAACAATTGCTCATTACAAATCAACAATTTTGTTGGCGTTTGTAAGCCACATCCTTTGAGGTCATAGTCAATAGAAGCCTCTTTGATTGCAAAGTTTTCCTACAATTAGGGACCACCAACTCCATCAATTATTATGATATTATATAGGCAATTAACTAAATAGCATGGATTATACTACTTGAATGAATGACTACCTCTTAGTCATCATTGATCTTGGATAACTAACTCATATTAGATCATAAGGTGACATTTGTCAATAATTATCTCATCAATGTTCAAGAGAGAAAAGATTAACTACTTGCAATACGGAGTTTACCTAGTTTTTCGATGAGCTTAGTATTGGGCATCCATTAGTTCTTGGATCTTATTGAATTTCGATGAGCTGTGAAGGGCAAAGAAGGGGAATACGAGTGATAAATGGTGGCAAAACTGGAAGTGGGTTTGAACAGGATAAATCTAGGAGAAAAAACAGATAAAGGAAAGCAAAGATTTGGAGGAAAGCATTGGAGATATGTTGTGTTCCAGGAAGAATTTTTGCAAGGAAATTTATAGTTGGGGAGGAGCAAATGGTCAGCCCTTCCAAGGCCCACGGAACATTATGGGTGGACAACATCTCAAGCTGTAATCAACAAAGTTGTTATTCAAAAAAAAAAAAAAAAAAAAAAAAAGAAAAAAGATTAACTTATCAAAGTCTTAGTAATTGCTAGTCCGTCATATGTGATATAAGGAATGACACAATAGCTATCAATGGGAAGACCAACAATCCATTCTTATCACAAGTATTTTCTACCATTAGAAACAACTTTTAGTCTTACAATCATTGTATTTAAAATTTATTAAATTATATTTGAACTTAATTTTTAAAAGAGAATATATTCTCAATGACTAATAAAATATGTGATTTATCCTTAAATTTTCAATGACAATAAATTTTTAATTATTTTTTAACATTTATATTTTTACATTTTCAATTTATCTTATATATATCAAAAACTAGTATTTAACTTTTTAACTATTTCAAGTATATTAATTTAACTTAATTTCAATTTAATGGGGCTTTAGGAAGCCAATTCGCTCAGGAAAGCAATTATTTAGGCAAATTTAGTAAAACATGAAAGCTTTTTAATTAATGATGACATAGTTGGCATTACTATTTTGTTTTTTTATATTTTTTTTGTATAAGTAAGTTTGTTTTATGTTTTTGAAATATGAGGTCATTGATGGGCCCATTTTGTAGAATTAATATATTGAACGGAGAATTAGGGAAGCCAACTTCTAATAACTCATTCAATTTTTTATACAATTCTTCCAACTCCAATGGCTTCATAAAGTATGGGAGATATATAGAAGGAATATCATTATATTATAGCTCAATTTATTGATTAATCTCCCTCATTAAATGTAGAATTTTAGGCAAAAATAGAGACATGACATCTACAACTTTTTTAAACTCTACAATTACATTAGGTACACCAATGATATGATCCTCCTTAATCTCAATCAATGCAGCAAAGAATGTGTCCTCACCCAATTTCAACCTATTTTCTAATCTTATTATTAAAATACATTCTATCTTATCTTTCTTTCAGTTGTCTTCTTCATATAAGGATGGAAACGCTAAGAAAGCAAGGAGTTGATTCTCGCTTCAGTATTTTCTCATTAAGGTGAGGCATAAGAGTTGTCTTAGAATTCTTACATAAATCAACTCTAAGAATCAAATCAAAATCTTCCAAAAGAATTATCAACAAATTGACCTTTAAAGTCGAACTTCTTAATATTAAAGCTCTCCATAAGCCATTTTAACCGTGGCTTGAGCCTTTGCATTCACTATTTTTTAAAAAATAGAGACATTTGCTCATCAGCAACTTATATTTTTGAACAAGCCTGGTATCCATAAATGTGTATATCACATTCATGTCCACCATAATCATAATATGCTGGCCCTTTATCTTCATTAAGACATGCATCAACGAAGAGCTTACAATTGTAGCAACATTACTCGTCATGTTCAACATTTTAGTTGAATCAACCACTTAATGTTTGAGTTATTACAAAGGATTGACAAGTGCAATAATTCTCAATCATATTTGTCATTGGTTTTCTCAACCACAAGAGCATCAAGCTTCTCTCATTAGGGGAAATTTTGAGCATGATGGTTGCATAAGAATAACCTTACTAATTGTTAAAGTTATTAATACCTTGGAAAGAAGAAAGCTCTTGTTTCTTATTACCTTTGACATTCTTCTTACTCTTATGATGCTTCTTGACATCCCAACTTTCATTTTCTTTTCTTTTTCTTAATTTTTTTCTTTAAATTTTAAGGGAGCATCTAAAATTTTGGAGACTCTCAAGTCAACATGAGCATCAGTAGTGGTGATAAAGCTCAACAACTCTTTCAAATTTTGTCAACTAAGCTCCAATTGTGCCTAAGGTTGTTTCCCATATAAGAAGTGGAAGAGCATGTTTTTCTCAAACATATTTTAAATATCTAGCATTAAGAAACTAAATTCCTTGACATAACCCTACATGGATCCATTATACTTCAACTTTTTTAGGGATTCACGAGCCATCTACGAAGTGTTATATGGGAGGAATTGATCATTTATTTCTCTCTTGAGTTTTTCTCACGTATAAAATTTTGATCTTCTGGCATTTACATCATCAACACTCTGTATTCTTAACTATAATTTTGTATCTCTTATGAGATACATGCTAAAAATGGTTGCCTTCTCTATATCCTACACATAAAAAATTATGAAATATTGCTCTATGTCCAATAAAAGGTTTTCCAACTCTTTCACATTCCTAGTGCCATTGAAGCACCTTGGTTTAGAAACCTTCACAGAGTGTCCATTTTTAGCCACACAATTGTACTTTTGAAACATCACGACCAACTCAGAATATAGATTGTCCTGCTTTAAGACTTATTCTCTCAAAATCCTTAACAAAGGACTATTGACAGCCCTTATACAATGAACTCTATATTTGTAAGATGCTCTAAAATGACACATAAATATTTTCTTATTAGGTGTGACACCAAAAAAAAAAAAAAACTTTCAAATGTCAAATCCTTTCTTTGAGTTCATTGTTACCTCCAATCATCTTGATGAACATATCTTTGATACATACTGTCAAAGGGGAATTTGTCATAATTTCAAGCTCTATAACAAAACTCATCATATATAGTGACTAAGAGTTCTAATCTTTAGTTTGGTCTTCTCAAGATTCTTAAATGTATAGAATATGCAAGATTAGGGTTAAATTTTTTTTTTTTTTTTCTAGATTTCAATGTACAACACAAAAAATTATAGAGACATAATAATTGTTTCAAAAAAAATATATTTAACACTTATTTATAAATCACAAGTATAGTTAACAAATTAGTGGATAGTTTAACTTTCTCAACTATATGTCAAATAATAATTTAATTTTCTCAATTGTAATGTATGTTTCTGACAAAAACTCACTGAAACTAAAAATGCAACACCTTCTTAATTTAAGTCTTGAACAAATAACAACTTATATTAGTCTTCACGAGATCTCAAAGAAGAACAGATATATAATTTGTTAAATTTCATAAAAAATAGTAATATATGAAACAAAAAAATATTTTAAAATAAATTAAAAATTTTGTATAAGATATGATTTGAAAGGGATAGTATATACATAATTTAAAAAAAAAATATCATAAAGGTTTATACAATAGTCTTTAAAAAATTTATATAATGTCAATAATTTATACATAATGTCGTTAGATTTTCAATACATTTTTTCTATTGATTTTAATATTCAAAGATAATTTCACCGTCATAAAAATAAAGCTAAAATTGAATCAAGGAAATCTTGTTAAACTAGTGAAACCCACAATGATATAAACAAGTAAATATGCAAGCTATTTAGCACTGTTATAGAAGATATGTAGATTTATGCCTAAATTCATTGTGATTTCATTTAATATTTTTTTTTCTTGAGATCAAAAATCTAATTTTGTCTTCATAATTCTTTTTTTTTTGTGATGACACATTTAATCAAAGTTTAAGCAATACCATTACATTCTAATCTCAGGTTAAAAGCTCGTCCTAACTACTATATCATAACATAATTATCTTACATCATAACAACCATGATAGTCATACAACAAACAAAATAGAAAGACTAGTGAAATAAAAATAATGATTTTTAATAAATATTTATTATGTAGAGTATTTTTAAAATTAAATTTCTTTGTGAATATGATTGTTTATCTTTTTGCCAATGTATCATTGTGTTATTTGGATACATCATTCAAAAAGTCTTTTTTTAAAATCTTCAATTAAAAGATTGATTTGTATTTAAAAAATTTTTTTTGTTACTAATGTAAATCTGGTTTTAGAAATATATTTTTTCAGTTTTTTTTTAAAATTTATTTCCAATTTACAATAGTTGTGTTAAATGAATTTTATGATTTTGTTTGTGATTTAAAGGAGGTATTTTAAAAGTTTCTCTATTCAAACTTTAATTTTAATAATTAGTTTTCATTGAAATTTTGTTTTTATTTATACAAATTCATTTTTTTAATTTTTTAATCTAATATTTAAATATTTATTTTAAATTAGACATGATTTAATATGCTATTTTTAAACATAAAAATATAGTTTGAGATACAATAAGATGTTTATTTAACCATATTTCAAAATACAGTTTTTGAGAAAAAAGATATTAATATGAAAAACACACGAGACAATTTTGTCATTTCAAAAAACATTAAGACAACTTGTATTACTATTTTGCCAAAAACAAAAGGAATTATTTGAAGTCATTTCACAATATTAATCATTTCACTTAGTAACAATAACACACTCATCAAATATATAAAAACTTTTAATAATATATAGAATTAATATTTTATAAATTCATTTTTTAATATGACATTTCTTTAGAGTTTGGTAGTTATCATGTTCTTGCAGAGTTGTATGGTTTTAATTTTTTATAATTTATAATTAATTTATCAAAAATTGTTTTTTTAATAATATTTTTCCTAACTTTTTCCTTTTTGTGTAATTTTCTCAAATCTTCTTTTTATTTTTCTTTTAAATTTAAGTGCTACAATAAAAACGAATGTTATAATTTTGGAACTTAAGAATATTTTTTTTTAAAAACTCATTTTTAAACACCCATTTTAAAGTTATTTTTTATTCATTTAAAAAATTGTGTCAAACAATTTTAGTGAGTACTTCTAAAGAAGGAATTTTTTTAAAGATAAGAAGTATGCTCATATTTAAATCGTACGCATCTTCTTTAAGGAAAAAAAAAGGTTTCATATTAATTATAGTATATTTTTAAATTTTTGTTTAAAAATATTTTAAATCAATTCTTTATTTGGATAATAATATAGAATGATGTTATATTTCTAGCAAATAAATACCATAATGCATTAAACTTCGACATAAATATCAGAATTAGCAATAACCATTGGTTGCGAAAGTTAGGCAGCCTAATTGAACCAAAAGGCTCGGTTGGTTGGTTGTATATAACTTGTAACTTTAAAAACAAATATTTTAAAAAATTATTTAAATAAAAATAAAATTAAAAAATTTATTCTTAAGTTTTTTATATTTTCAAATTTAAAAAAGAAAATAAAGTCCAAAGATTTCAACCATACTGTAACATGTGTTATTAATGCACATCTAAAAGCTCGACTGTTAGAAATCATGTCTTCACATTCTTTACATTATTTGATATAAATAGCATGTTAATTATTTTGTAATAACTAACTTAAATAAAAATACATTTAGACATATATTATCAAATCAATTTGAAGTCACTTGTAAAAATATTTTTTCCAATTATTTAGAAAACAATTTTTCATAGTTGTCATTATAACATAATGTTGAAAAAAAAGTTAATGTTAAGTTAACCAAACATTGTTAAATAAAAGAAGCAATTTTAGTATTTTTTTAAAAATAAAATAATATATTATTTATATTTGTGTTATGTTTGATACAATTATTAGCAAAAATTAATATATTTTTTTAATTTTTATTAAATATTATATATATATATATATATAAAACTGATTATTAAACTAATTCATATTATAAAATGATTAAAATAGTGTTCATTGTTTTGATTAAAGATTAAAGTATTCTTTTAATATTATTTAAAAAATAAAACATCCTTTATTTTGCTTGTTCTATTCAATGAATTATGTTTCCAACTGCCCTTCTACTCTGTTTAATGAATTCATTTTCCAACGAACTCCTTCCTACCATATTTAATGAATTCTTTTTCGCTCTGCATCCAATTTCACGGCAGCTCTCCTACTCAGAGTCTTTGCTATGGGCTCTCCGGCTGGTGGAGAAGGAATGCGTGGCAGTGGCGCCACCGGAACGACGATAATCCGAGCAAAGGATTACTCGCCCATCTGGTCACCGCTGGCTCTTGCCCTCTGGCTTGGAGGCATACAGTTCAATGCGCTGCTCATAATAGCCGCGCTCCTTCTCCTCCCCCTCCGCTTCGCCACTGCGTTCGTCTTCTCCTTGTCTCTCTTTCTATCTTAATCTCCTCTTACCTCCCTCCCTTTGTTTCGCAGGGTCTTTGCGATGCAGCTTTTGGCCATGCTTCTTCCCCTCAGTGATAAGAACAAATTGGGGCGAAAGCTTTCAAGGTTTGCCTTTTTGTACTTTCCGGTACCCAAGATGACATTTTTGTACTAAGGTTCCAACTCTTCGGTGATTCTGTGCTCGGGGTTTCAGATTTATTTGCAAATATGCTGTTGGGTATTTCCCGGTGACTCTCCATGTGGAGGACATAAACGCTTTCGATCCAGCTCAATCCTATAGTGGGTATAATTGGGTTATTGTCTTTTGCCACTCAAGCATGGGAAAAATGTAAGTTCTTGAGTATTTAAAAGCTTCTAATTTGATTCTTTGCAGTTTTTGGCTATGAGCCTCACTCAGTTGTGGCAATTGGTTTTTGTGCTTTTGCTCAAGATACTGGCTTGTTGCCTCTTCCTAAGATAAAGGTTCTTGCGAGTACTGCTGTGAGCTTTTTTCCACTCCCATGGAGTTTAAATTTCTTAGTTTCTTGAGAAGCTTAGTTCGACTTAGTTGTATTTGTTTTGTTTTAATGTATTGGCGAGCAGCTGCTTTCTATACCATTCTTAAGGCAGATATGGTCATGGATGGGATTTGTTTTGGCGACAAGGAAGAGCTTTTACAAGTATTTAGAAGATGGATACAGTTGCCTTATTGTGCCCGGCGGTGTGCGAGAGATCCTTTACATGGATGACATTTCAGAGGTATGGGATGCATCTCGTTGGTTTAGATTTACTACTTGTTTCATGTCAATTATCAAAATAAATTAATTTCAAAATTCTGCCTCTTATGTCTTAATTAATGTTTCGGTTTTTTTTTTTGTGATAAGTTTTACTTATTTGTTACACTTTGCCTAACTGCCCTACTCAGTACTACCATTAATAGCGTTATGATTGGATTTGATAATAGTTTTATTATGTAATTGCGGATGCTATTCATTTAACTAGATCTGGGTGATGAAAGAACCGACTTTAACTCTTTTTATATTCAATATAGATCTAATATATGATCAAAATTCAAAATTAAAACAAATGAAATCTACCTTAAAATTATGTAATTTTTCTTGTATACATATTTACAAGTATTAACACTAAATTATTATATATATATATATCTTAATATCAAATATTTTAATTAAAAACAAATCTTAATAATAATCAAATTCATAATACATTCATATATCTAAATAACCAACCTTAGAAAATATAATTAGTGTAGATGTCATGCAATATTATAAAACCATAACACCATTATTAATTAATGAAGTATTGGCTAAAATCTGTAGATTAAGTTATATACAACCAAAAAATATACAAACATGTGCATCGATTCACATCTCTAAAAATATATCACATACCACATATACAATCATCCAAAGTATCTCTTTTTTACATACATAAATAATATCAAAAAAGAAATATCACAAATCTTCACAAAAATATGATGTCAAAGTTATCTTAATTGTGACTATGATTCCTATCTTTTTGTATCTTAGGATTATAACTCATAATATAAGTAGATAATAATTTTATAAAATCTATTAGATAAATTATTATCTACAAGAAATAATATGAAATAAAATATCATTATAAGTTATAATAAAAAAAAATAATAATAAAACCATGACATCCAGGCATAAAAAGCATTATGAGCATTTAAGAGCATGTGATCGACATACAAAGGTATATAAAGTAATCAAACATATAAAAAGATACAGATACAACTCTTGATCATCTCAATTTTTATACCTCTTAATTTTACTTTATTTTTACTTAGTCATATAAATCTAGTTTTTATGTATGTCTATATTCTAACTCTTAAATTACGTTATCTAAATCTAATTTTTAAGTTACTAATATTCCTTATTTATTTTACATCTCTTATAATTATTAATATAATAATCATAATAAGGTTTATATAACTTGAACAATATTAGATATTTATGTGATATCATATCATAGTCATCATTTTACGTTATCAATCTTTTGTTTTATTTTTTTTATTTCTAATCTAATTTTGGTCTTTTCTATTGTATATTTTTTTCAAATATTGATATTACTAACATTATTAAATAATTCAATTGTCTTACCTCTTTATGCCTATTCTTTTGTACAAAACATACAACTAACGATATTAGAAACATGTTGTATTATATTAGAATATGGATATATAAAAAATGATATCATGCTATTATGTTCAAACCAATTAAATGTTTAAAGATAATAATTAATAGCATACTTACTATATTTATTCTAATTTACCTATTTATTCTTTTTAGGGAAATTCTTATACTAAATTCTCTTCTCTTTGGTTCCTACACATTGAAGATCAAACACCTAGTTTAAAATTGTTACTATTCCATTGCATGCTCAGTTCTTAGTTAAAATGATTATTTGTAATTTAATTAAGCTACAAATTATAGAAAGTTAGAAATCACTCATAGTTTTTCTTTTTTATTTCAATTCACAGTCTTTATTCAATATCATGGCTTTCTTGATCTTCAAGTTTTGTTTCATAGCTTTTTTCCTTTGCCTTTAAAAAAGAAATTGACTTAAAAACTTTCTTAAGCAACTCTTAAACTCTTAAACAAGCACTTACCTAAATGGTTCCCATGACAAGGTTCAGATCTATGAAAATCCTTTTTTCTGCCTCAAATCCTGCAATAAATTAGCGAAAACTATTTCTAATCATGGCACCTTGGGATGAAATAACAATTCGGGTTATTACATATTTATTCTTTATAAAAGCAATTAGATGCTAATTTTCTCTCAACTTACGTTACAAATAAAGGAAGCCAAGCTTTTAAAAGGTAAAAGTTTTCATCTTGTGTCGTGGAGCTTTGCAGAACTTTACTGAATGAAACTTGAACATGGGAATAAACTCTAGTTTTCTCATAGCTTAACATATAAATGAAAGAAGCCAATGTTGTAGGGGTAAAAGTTTTCAGCTTGTGTCATGGAGCTTTGCAGAACTTTACCTAATGAAGCTTGAACATGCAACCGATAATGGTGGTAGAATTGTTTTAGGCAGACATGTACTGCAGCTATCTCTGATGGGAGAATGCATTTCTTTGTAGACACAGATCCAACTGCTGCATTTATTAAAGGTGGTATGCAATAAGGTGAACTAATGTTATTATCTAATTGGGTAGCAGAGCAACAAAGAAAACAAGCATGTTAATTTTTTCCCAGAACTGGTGGAGAATGTTAGTTTTGTAATTGGGACTCTTATGGTCCATGCATTACTAAGATAATTGCTGGCATGCCTTTATGTGATGCTGCATTTATGCTAAGAAAAGCTTTCTCACGCAGGTTGCTTTCCTTAAAGCAAGAAAAGGATTCATAAAGATAGCAATGGAGACCGGTCGACCTCTTGTTCCAGTTTTCTGCTTTGGTCAGGTAAGCAAGTGCTGTATAAGTAAAAGATCCTTCGTCTCTGTAATGCACTGCTTAATATAAATTTTCAAACTAAGAGATGGTTGCATTGAGTAAAGCTTTTCTTCCTCTTTTTTTTTTTGTGGTTTAGTGTAAGGTTTTCAAGTGGCGGAAGTTAAACAGCACAATAGCTACAAAGATTGCGAGGGCAATCCAGTTTGCACCTATCATTTTTTGGGGAAGATATGGGTACCTCAAGCATATAAAATTTTTGTTTTTACTTTGATGAGATGTATAGGATTCTCTAGATTATTTTGGTAACCTGTTCCTTGTTTCTACAGGTCATCTATACCTTTCCGGCATCCTATGCATGTTGTTGTGGGAAGACCAATCGAGGTCAAGAAGAATCCAAATCCTTCCATGGATGAGGTGCCATGTTCTTTAAGTCTTAATTTGATTCCCTTCATTCTTCGTTGCTTTCTTTCTACAATGCTTTTCTATTTCTTTTCCTATGGATAGTGGTCAAAACATTTAAGATGGTTTGTACTATATCTCATTAAATGATTAAAAATGATTTATACCCAAGAAATCTCACTCATTCATAAAAGATTTGTTTAGTATTTTAATTTCAGTATTTGCCTTATTATTAAGGGTCTAATTTTTCAATATATGAAAAATAGATTATTCTTTTGTATTATTGTGCATCTTTTTTGTTGCAATGGTACATTTATGTATAAGCATCAATATGATCTGGTGTGAAAAGCAATTAAATAATATTCTGAGGCAACGACACAAACGAGAATAACAAGACTTTGGTGGTTTGGCCCTAAATTAGGACCAAATTCACTAGAAAGAAGGATGGCTGTTTAGTAAACAAGAAATTACAATATTAGTGGGTAAATTAACAAGTAAAGAATGTCATTTTTCAAATCTTAATATATATCCAAATTTTTACTACTAAAGAAGCTGTTCAAATGTCTCTTTAATTAAGAAGATTCATGTAAGAGAAAATATTTAAGTAGCTAATATGTCAACAATGTCAAATTTTGAATTATCGAGAAAGATTACTGGCATGCATTGACAAAAAGCATAAAAAAAACTACAAATACCAAGTTAGTCAACTCCACGTCGTATAGAGGAGCTCATGCCCTTAATGGAATATTATAGCTCCTCCATTGTGAACAACAATTCAAAAGAAATTATCCTAATATGAATTGTAGAATAACAACTTTTATATCCTTTTGCCTACTGCAAATTAAGATGAATTTGCTTTATTGTATACTAACCTTATAACTTCACAATGTTCCATGTAACAAACTTTAATCAAATAAAAAATTTATAATAATTAAATATATGTCCAATATCATATATCAACTAAGTACATTTTTTTGCATGATTAATTTTGTGCAATGAAGTCAAAACAAAAATCAAATAATAAGATCATTATTTTTAAACAAATTATATCTTAAATTTAAAATTTAGATAATTAGTATTGAGACAAATCTCAATTATTCTTCTTGATTAAATATTGTGACTATGGTGAAGAGCTATTAAGCTTATGAAAATCTAAGGGACTAAATACTTACAATTTAACAAAAAGCCCAAATTTAAGATGGATTTAGTAGAACTAATAAATCTCTCAACCATGCTTACACTGTTGTAAATTATGGGAGCATGATGTCTACAAGTAAGAGGTTGAATTATATAATTTACAAACTTATATAAATTTCAAACAAACTTAATTTGTTTAGTAATATATAGTAATAGAAGATTTTTTTTGAATCTTAATTGTTTTTATAACATTTATTTTAAGAAATATTATTAGGCTTTACAAAACTAGTTATATTATAGAACAAATAAAATGCGCATAAAGAGTTTTAAGTAGTTCAATCTAAACTCGGATCTATATCTACTAATGACTAAATGGTTACATAATCTACTAAACATCAATTTAATAAAAACCTATAGCATCAACTTTAAAAATGTCTATAATATTGGCTTAATAAAAGCTTGTAACACTAGTTTGATAAAACCCATAAAAATTGACTTAATAAAAGTCTACATAATAACTTAATAAAAATCAACAAGATAAAGATCAAATAAATATCTTAATAATAGAACAAGCCAACCAATTAAAACTAAATTTAATAATCTTTATAATAAATAAATAATTGAATAAGAAATATACTATAGCAGTATAGAAAAATATGCAATAAGGTGTAAGGAAGAGATTAATGAATAGTATGCAGCTAAGCTCAACGAAATGATGGCTGGTATGATGATAAATGAACAGAAACTCATAGCTTTTTCTTTTTTCAAATATTGCTCTAAGTGTAAGTTGACCACAATGGAAATCTCTTTCACATAATAGACAAAGTGAAGAATTTTTTTTACTATTATTTGAAGGCTTTTAGATTCTCTTAAGAATGCTCTCAAATGGCTCTAAAACACCCTTAAATGGCTATGTGAAAAACTAGTCAAACTAGTCGTTACATCCTAAATTGATCGTAATTTACGATCCAAGAAATCGTACAAGTATGATATGTCATTGACAGCATCATCCAAGCAGTCACTAACATCCAACTATATCATTTTTACTATGCAAAATTGATCTTACAATTATGATGCAGATATCATGTGACATGACAAACTGAATTACGTATAAATTCAGAGTTTTTGAGAAAATATTATATAATGCATTATCATACATTATGATAAATCTTACGACAAGCTCATTTATACTAAACATAAGGTATCATATTAGTATGATGAGAGTATCGTACTACCATAAGGCAAATTTTCTTAATATGTGATCAATCCCAAAACTAGATTTTTGGGTGAAATAGTATTGTACGGGTGTAAATGTGGTGTCATATAAGTATGACAAAAATTGACACACAAATAACTAAAGTCCTGGACTCTCACTGAACAAGTAAACATATCTTATAATTACAATGAATATTATTATGCTATATGAAGACATCAGCTAACAAGTGACGTACATGTATGATATGAGCGCCATACTTGTATGACAATACAATAAGTTTTAATTTTTTTCATCATTTGATTTGATCCCTTGTTCGATCCTTTTAGTGAATGCATCATACTAATATAAAAACTAATACTATATTGTATGAAAGTCAAATACACTAATCTCAAATCAGATCTCTTGAGTGAATGATTAGAGTATTATACAATAGGCGTATTAGTACGAAAAGTGTAAAACAGTCATATTCCTCAAGATCACTCTCAATAGATGCTTTATCTAATCTCAATATTAACTGATAGTATTGTGCAATAGGTTCATTGTACAGGATGATTATTTCAGTCAATGCAAATGTCACTCAATTCAATCTCTTTATAAATCTAATTTGATTTAATTTTAACAAATGATGCAACAAACTATGAATGTAATGTTTTAAGATAAATTATATATGTAAAACAAGATGAAATACATAAATAAATTTTAAGTATCTCAAATAAATTGTTTTAGATTTTGACATTCTAATTATTAAAATAAAAAAAGTAATGAAGATTTTCTTCTCATGTTGTTCAAGTTTATGTTTGTCTTTATGCCAATTACGGTTATCAATTAAACACTTCCATTAAGCTTGTTGAGTCAATCGATCAAACTCTACACGTGAATAAGCTTGTGCTCTTGAGATGCATCATCTAAAATTAACATTTAAAAAATATTAATAAACATAATACAATAGTTTTATTATTATCAAATAGGTGGTATAATGGCCAAAGAGTATAACATATACCATATTGATACAAATTCATTGAATAACTAAATTACAAACATCACAAAATCTTCATGTCTTCAAATTGTCCATCTTTTTGCTTGAAATGATGCTTCAATACCATACAGACACTAAAACTAATATGCCATATCAAGATTTATCTCCTTAATCTTTGAATTCTTCTCAAAAAGTGTCATAATTTATTTTATAACTCAAATTGCAATCATCACTTTTATGTGTTTCTCCGTATTTTACAAATCTAGGTATTTTCCCAAATATGATAGTATCGATGTCTCACTATTAATCCTCTCATTTAAATCACACATTTCTCCAGTAGTGGAATCAAGTGAAATAGAAGTGACTTAATAGGAATACATTCTAACTTATACTTCAAATAAAACTCCAACAAACAAACACCTCATATCTATGTTCTCCAAATGGCTCAAATACTTGGATCCATCAATTCTTGATCTCTAACTTTATCATTGTCACTGCAATCTACTAAAACTCATTTACCAATTTGTTATAACAACTCATGCACTAGTGTGAAAGTGCTAATTTGTTCAGATGTGATGCATGACAAAAAATAAGATGAAAATTGCTGGCTCACAAAAGTCAACTTCAAAAAATTTACTCAGTTTGGTCATAAATTAGATCCACTATCATGATATATTTAGAGTATCTTCGATTAATAAAGAAATTATTATACTAATGTACAAATTATAGGACGAATAACACTTTTTTTTTCAAATATTTTGAAGTACATACAATTCTTGGCCACAAAAGAAACACTTATAATTTTTTTTAGTAGATTAATCAAAGAGAGATTAAAAATAGATGATGTACTAAAAATCTTGGTTTTTGAATCAACAAAAAAGGCTACTGACTTGTATTGATATTGAACACACAAAAAGCCCCAAATATCATATCCACTAATTACACATCATCTCAAAAAGTTCACAATTTCTAAAAATGGTTATATCTCTACCACTGTGAATGTTATTCTCAAAGAGATTCTTCTAATCTTTGTCATAGAACATTACTTTTGAATGTCCCTTGCTGTTTTAGATTGACATAGGTATCCTCCATTGCATAATAATTGTGTAGTAGCTATGAAAAAAACATTCACAAATACACCTCAATGTAGCAAACTCTAAACTAATTAAAATAAAATATATATATATATTTAAGACATTTAATATTTCTGATCAAATGAAATTTTTTATATGCATGCCTAACTTGTAATAAAAAAATAAAAATAATTATAAAAATATTAAGTTTGTTATCTCTAATAAATTTTATCTTAATCTTCAAATTTTGATGATCAGCATTATGACAAACTTCAGCAGGTCATTGTTATACTTACCAAAAATGGATTGATTTCTTTTGTTTAAATCCTATGAACTTCAATCTCTGCTTTGGTTATTAGTAAGGTTAAATTGGCATCAATCTTTCATGTGTATAGGTAAATGAAGTGCAAGCACAGTTTATTTCGGCAATGGAAGAGCTCTTTGAACGGCACAAAGGCGAAGCTGGATATCCTGACCTCAACCTAAGAGTTCTATGATCTCAAGGAATGCAAAACTTTAGGTGGAAGAACTTGCAAAAATTTGAGTTCTAGTGTTGAATTGTGCCAAAAACAATCTGTCTTAAGTTGCAAGCGTGTTTGATTTGCTGTTTGACTATTAAAACAACCTTTTAATATCTTTGTTATGGTATTATTGTGTATGCTTTTTGGGTTCCCTTATCTTCTTTTACTTCTCTTTTAAGGTGGAGTAGAAAACTATTCTCTTGCTTCTCTATTTATATGTATTTAAATATGTAGTTTTACTTGATTGATTTTAAAATGATAGTATTTATTGCATGATTAATTATAAAATTATGAATGTGAAGAGAATCAAGAGTAAAAGTAAAGGATTATTTTATCTCCTTTTTTTTTTTAAAGTTAAGACATTGTCTTTTTTTATAATATTTTTTTGTTTATAAAATTAGGTGTATTTGAATAATCTTGTTCTATCTTTATATATTTGATTATTTTGAATGCAAATGATTTAGTTTAACATGGGAAGCTAATCCTTATAATTATCTCAAAACAATTATCTATGCCTAAGGAAAGATTTGTTATGTTGCATCTCCAAACACAGTTATTGTAATTTTATTTTTTTTATTTGTATTTTTTTTTTTTGCGTTAACTTTAATGCAAATTAAACAGTTAATTTATCATCGGGAATGTGTTGCTGAATGAAGGGGAAGGAGTAACATAGCAGAGACGAACCAAATCTAGATTTAATATATACAATAATTTTAAATTCGGCAATTAAAACATTTAAGAAATCTAATTTAATATTTTTTTTAGCTATAAATATTGATTTATTAAATGTTAATTTAAATGAATATACTAAAATATAATGCATCATTTTGCCGTTTTAATTGAAATGCATTAAAGAAAGTTCTTCCGAGCCAATGAGTCCTCACTCGAGAAGAATGATAGGAAACGTGAGATCCTTCGTTGGAAACTCTCTCGGAGGACTACGTGGCTGGAGTAATTTTGCCTCCTGGGCAGTCGCCGGCACTCTTGCTTACTTTCTCTGGGTTAAGCCCGCACGAGAGCTGAAGGCGGAGCAGGTAACTCTTCTCTTGCTTCCCTTCCTTTGATTCCTTCAATCTGCTGCAGATTAATCTTTGGATTTGAATGAAATATTGGTGATTTGATAGACGCATACGTTTTTTGTTTTATGAATGCTATCTTATACTGATTGAACGATTGCCTTGGTTTTACGAAGGAGATTTCTGTACCGTGCAAATTTTGCCTATCCTATATCCTGAAGTAGTGCATTTAGCATTAATTAATTTTATAGTGTTACAGCGGATTCCTTGAGAAGCTTCTTTGTGGCTTTTCTCATAGCAATCTTGGACCGATGGTCTTTTGTGCCCAATTATAAATAACGACTAAAGCATCGTGCAGTTGTTCTTTCAAGGCCTTTTACAAGTTTTCTGTAGTTTATTTGACATGGTATCAGGGCGTGCATGCAGACAGATGTAGACGCATTCTGTGAGATGTCTAAACAGCTATAATCACAATAATTGGGAGGATTAGCCCAAGGACACATCAAAATCATCTGAAGGAAAGTTTGTCTTGGTGATCAAAAGTTTTGAAGAATAAGTAACGTGATAATTTAACATATAAAGATAAGAATAGGATAATGTTACTTAGTGACGTGGATGGTAACCAATTAATTAATTATGTGGCTATCTCATAGGAATAATCCTATAATAATAATGGTAAGGATGCATGTCAAGTTCTACGATTTGTTGATGGCAACATTCAATGGTGCCATGATTTTTCATGTGTATATGGGCATGAAATGCGATGAATAATAGCATACTTAGTGAAATAAGAATAGAGATGAACGCTCACTATTGTTTGAAAACAAAATAAATGTAATAAGAATGTTAGATTTATACTTTAGTGGATAAAATCAAATATGCTTAGAGAGGTCATCCATAAATGAAAGATGAAACTCATATTGACCATGTGAGGTAGAAGAGGTAGGTCCCAAAAATTTAGCATGTATTACATATAAGATATATTTTCTTACATTCAATGAAAACAATGAGACTTTGCCTTTTAACAAGTCTCACAACTTTAAAAGATAGTAGAAGAATAAGGTAAATGAAAATTAAAAGTATTAGAAGAGTTTAATTAACATTAGGTGACCAAGTCTAGAATGCCAAACATCAAATGAGCAATATATGAAAGAAGTTGGTGAGAACTAAGGAAGCTGATATAGCTCAGCTTTAGGATTGTTCTGAAGAAGAGGGTCCTTGGTGCGGAGATCTTTACAAGAAAATGCTTGTTAAAAATTTCCATAAGAACAACATTATTTTTAGTAAGTTATGATACGAGTAAGAGAGGATGTGATAGGATAGGAATGTGTAAAGTGTTAGGAGATTATTCTTTTAAGTGAAAATAATAAAGAAGTTTATATTAAGGATGGGTAGATCAGAATCATCTTTGTCGACAACTTGATTTGGACTAGTATGTTTTGATGAAAATTCTTTCTCAATGCGTTCTTCTTTGCTCGGCTCACTACATAAGTTCTCTTCTACTTCATTATAGGGTACAATCCATTAATCAACTCACTTATAATATCTTCTGTTAGCAACAATACTATATTTTTTGATTCATACATATCAGTTGACTGTAGATGAGATTATCTCAACTAATCCCTCCAACAACTCTCTGGAACCTCCACTATTCACATATCCAAAAATAGCTTACTTGTGTTTGATTAGTTGATGGAGCTCGGAAACTAAACCATAATATGCCTTGTTAAGCAATTATACATGTACATCTGCTAAGCCTATATCTTTCAAAGAAGTCTTCCAAATTCTAGGTTGGAGAAATGCTATGAGTTTAACACTCTTCTTCTTAATAAGACATCGTCCTTACTTCCTTCTCCCTCCAATAAAAATGTTGAGGGCTGCAAATGGGTTTTTTGAATTAAGAAAAAAGCTAATGGTTTCATCAATTGACATAGAGCTCTTTTTTTTGTAAAGGCTTTCACGACCTAAATCTACTTGACTATAGCTTGGTTGTGAAGCCCACTTCCATATGTGTTATTCTCTCCATGGTCATTAGATGAATTTGGACTCTAAAAGAGCTAGATATTCAAAATGCATTTCTTCATGGTTCTCTTGACAAGGAAAAATACATGGTTCAATTACTAAGCTTTATTGATGCTAAAATACAACTCTTGTATTTGATCTTTACAAATCTCTTTATGGACTCAAACAAGCACCTATAAATGCTTTCACTTGCTCATTTCCTTTCTATCTTTGCTATGGTTTCTTGGCTCACAAAGAGATTTCCCTTTATTTATTTATCATCAATATAATATGATCATTTTTCTTCTTTCTATGTGATTGGTATTGTACTGATGGGCAATACACTATACCATCTCCAACAAGTTTTTGGTTGATCACTCATTTGTTATTTTGGATCTTGTATGCCTACATTTCTTCCTTAGCTTTGAAGTCATTATTATGTCTATTGGTGTAATTCTTTTACAGCATAAGAACATTATTGATTTACTTCAAAAGCTACACCTGGTTGACCCATTCGGAGATATATTGTGCTTGTATTTTTCATGTCCTCTTATGCTAATGAGCATTTGTCTAGTCCCTAAGAATATTACAACACATTGGTACTCTTTAGTAAATGAGTTTTACTTATCTAGGCATTGCATTCATTACCAAAAAAACATGTTAGTTCATGCATTCTCCAACTGTTGTGCATTGAACTATTGTTAAACATACTTTGTACTATCTCAAAGTTACAATATCTTATTGATTAATTTAAAAATTCCTGTTTTCTGGTCACTGTCTACTTAATTACAAACTGGGATGACTACTCGAATAATTGTCGATCAACCAATGATTTTGAAATTTTCTATGTACCAATCTCATCTCATGATCTCCCAATAACTAACATATTATCTCCAAGCCTTCTATAAAAGTTGATTATCATATATAAATATGATCTCTTCTAGCTGAAATCTATATCTTAGTGCCTCAATCTCCTATTCTATGGTGTAATGATATCGTTGCTACTTATTTATTAGTTAATTTAGTTTTTTATGCCTATAAGACATTTGGAGATCCATTTCCACTTTGTTTATGACAAATTGCAAGCAAAGTGCTTCTATCTAAATTTATCTCCTTAAGGGATCAACTCACTGGCATATTCGTCAAGGCTTTCTCCATACTATGCTTGAGTTTCTATGTTCCAAACTTCAAGTCGATTACATGGACATAAATTTGTGAGGAAGCATCAAGCAATGGTATATTTAGTCTTAATTAATCTTGTATTTAATTATAGTTGATTCTTTAGGAAGCTTTGTAGCCTCTCTCATGAGAAACTTGTACTATTGTCTTTTTGTTCTTAATATATGTACATTCTACAACATGATATAGGTGTGCTATTGAGGTCTTTCTCAAGTTCTTTGTAGTTTGTTAAACATCTTGCATTATTCAAAATTATTTTTCAAAATATTTATTGCATTATCCATAGAGTAATGCTTGCCTACTTGTATAGCAAAATAGTAGCTATCAACTCTAGAAGAATGTGCAACCTGACCAATTTGGAATACTCTAATACGTAAATCTGATTGACTCTAAATGTGCTTGATGCTTCATCATTTACTTTGTCATTGGTAGCATGCAATGCTATATGCTTGTTTTAGGTTTTCCATGTTTAATTTTATTAAAGTCTTATGATTTAAGTACTTTAGTTATTTATATTTTATTGGCATATTGTAAGCATAATGTTTTAACCAAGAATTTTGCAATCCAACTTGTTATTTTAGTATTGTATAAATCCATCTATTAGATGCTCAATTTTGAAAACTGATCATAACCTATACATGATATGCTAGAAAGTTGAATACAAAAGTTATGATCCACATTAAGGATCACATAATAATTGTCTGTCAACATGCACCTATCTTAAAGTATGTCATTATCTGTATTCCTATCTACTACAAAGTTGTAGCCTTGTTGGTGTTTTTATATATATAAGAGACTCCAACATAACCAACAATTAACAAAAATCGTGCAATAGATAAAATGATTTTATCAATATTAGAACGCTTGAGCCCACAATAAATGATATGCTAGAAAGTTAAATACAAAAGTTATGTCCACATTAAGGATCACACAATAATTGTCTGTCAACATGCACCCATCTTAGAGTATGTCATTATCTATATTCTTATCTACTACAAAGTTGTAGCCTTGTTGGTGTTTTTATATATATAAGAGACTCCAACACAACCAACAAATAACAAAAATTGTGCAATAGATAAAATGATTTTATCAATATTAGAACCCTTGAGCCTATAATGAATGGTAGCACACAAGGGTTGAATCCCCCTTGAGCCATATGCCAATAGCAACCTCAACCCATCTAGTGGTAATGTGAGCCATGAGTTAGGACTCCCTTAGCTCAATGACTCATGTATCATAAGAATGAGCCCATTGCACAAACAGTAAAATAATCCTGTTACAATGGTCTCAAATAATAGATCCAATTTGTACTACACTCGACCTTTTAACAATGCCATTGAAATTTACCTTGATAACCCAAAAATGATTGAACATAGATTTTATAAAGAGTAAAATAGGTCAAGTAGGTTTGTTGGGTTCTAGGGAGAAGCAATCAAGGCATTGTTGATGATGATGGAGGGTGAAGATGTCAAATTCCCATGGAGATGGCAATTGCAAGTTCACCAATTGTGGTACAAGACAGCTGCAAACATAGCTAAGAAGATCTAACAAATACGACAACATTACCTAGACCTCTAGGATGGCCCATAGTACCCAATGACCTGATGTGCTACCATGCACTAGAATAGTGCATGTTTTGGACTTTGGAGCAAGTTTGGGAAACCCCAATAACAAAGATTGTCATTGAGATATTTTGGGCCGCTAACCAACATGTGGCTAGGGAAGATCCTCCATAGAAAGACTAAGGAAATATTGCATGATGCAGAGCTACCAACGCCATCTTCGGATCTCTCTCTTTAAAGAACAGTGTTGGTGCCCCCACGTCTCTGTCTACCTGGATGTTAGGGCACTCTTGCTATAAAACTCATCTTAAAGAAGTGCTAAGATCTTGCCCACAAACTTGGGCCCAAGGATTCTCATGTTGCAATTGCATTGTGGTTGTCCTTCCCTTCCAAGAGCTTTGTGACCTTCAATGGGAGTGCTTACTCAAAGCTAAATGTTTGGCCACGAGCAAAGGGGTTTGAATCAATCCAGCTATCCTGCATGACCAAGAAGTCCCTCCCAGAGCCAATCATTGATCATATTTACACATTTATGTAATGCTTATTGTTTTTTTTAATGTATTATTCTGCCAAGGAAAACTTGTTTCAGATTTCATGTCTCCTTCCATTTGCTTGATTTTGGTTGTTAGATTTCCTTTCTCATTTGAAAGTTGAGTCTTGCACATTGCTTACTTATATGAACCCTTGCTGGACTTTGCTGTATTACTTATCTACTTTATTTGGTTCACATTTTTATCCTCCAAAAAATGAAATTCTTTGAATCTCAAACTGTTTGCAATTTGTATTGGACATTTATGTGCTACATTAATTACTTATCTGCTGGAATCCTTGAAAAAAATTAATGAGTCCCAACCATGAATTGAGTGTGACTTGTCATCCATTAAAATTTTGATTTAGTCGTTTGTTGTCTTACTTCAGCACTAGGAATGGTTTAAATGTTCCATAAAGTTTTTGAAATAAAATTTAAATACATATAACATTTATGGTCCTTTGAATGTGAAAATGTGAATGAAGTCAATTGAAAAGCCAGTGAAATGCAAAGTCCATGAGCTTTCGATTAATAATCATGTTCCTAGTGCTTGAATTTTTTTTTTTTTTGTTTCCGTAATATTTTTTCATTCAGTCTTAGGGAAAGTAAGTATGAAGGTAAGTTATCATCTGTGATATTTCCTTCCACAAAAGAATTTTAGAATATCAGATCTTTTTTCTCTTAGTGGAGCAGACGATGGTCTTCCAAAAGTCACTAATCATCGACCATCCATCTGCTTAACTCTCCTTTTTTTTGTTTTTTTCTGGACAGGAGATTCAATGGTTGAATTCTAGCGCATTTACTTATTTAAGATCACACACAACTTATTAGAACATGCAAGAATGCAAAAGAGTCACAGCAATCTTGAACATTAAATGCAAGACAACATCTTGTTATGATGCTTCAGGAAGGAGCGTATGATCACCTGAAGTCCTTGTAGCTGTAAGCCAGCACAAGGATGAGTGAGTGAGCTGGATAAAGATGCAAGCTCTTTCAGGGGCAGAATTTGACCTCAGAATTTACTTGAAAACATGTGCTGCTTGCTTGAACAGTTCTACAGCTGCCCACATGCCTTCCCAAGTAGATGGTGTTCAATCTGTAGGATGCAGTCCATAATTATGCTAATAGAGATGCTACAAATAATGAGTCTTATATCACATAGAAAAGTACAGTTTTGTCCATGGGCTGAGAGTTTTGCCTGTAAATTAAAGATTAGTGAAAATTTGAATCGAATTTTAGCTAAAATTGAGCTGATCGTGCTGTGCTATTAGCCAAAAAATTGGCTTGACCTATTTTGCAAGCCAATTTTGAGTTATTGTTGGATTGACTTGATATGGCTTAAAATTGAATTATTTGCACATACGTATGCACACGCATACATTCGTATATATACATATGTATGTATATATATTTATATATAATTGAATTTATGAAAACATAATATTACATATTGTGACATTTGATATGAATAAATTTGTAAACTTATTTATGATCAAAAGTTTAACTAAAAAGTTTAAAAATTAATAAAAAATTGTATTGCTTTTTGGATAGAACCAAGCTCTAATTGAGATTGGATCAAACCCTTGCTATCTAAGGTTTGGAATGTATTGAGATTGAATCAAGCCCATCTTGAGCTGAAGTCGAATAAAGTTGAAATTGGCTCATTAACAATCCTACCATGAGTTTTGTTTACTTTGATATATAAAGATGGAGATATCTTCCAGTTCAAAGATATTTGAGCTGATCTTGAAAAGACGGGTTGAAAGGGGAGTTATATCTTTAGCAAGATGTCTTGCATTAACATTTTGTAATGGCTTCTTTCCTTTATTTCCAATCATACATTCTTATTCTTCCAAACACTGCATATGGGATAAGCAGTCGTGGTCCCTTCTATTATCACTTGATGAAGTATTGTAAAGTTGTCACCTGCATTGAAGGCTGAGAGAAACATGGTACTTGTTTATTCATTAGCTGATCTTGTAATTGTCTTCTTGCATAGTAATGGTATGGTTGTGCTTGATGCTCTACAACTATTTGCACGAATCCATTAATAGAAATTCATGTCTTGTTATTTCCCTATGGAAAATATTACATGAGTTTACTTGATTGTTCAATATTGGATGACAAAGACTGTCTTATCTAGAAACGTGGTATGTTTTGATGAATTTTATGACTTGCTTTTGCACAAAGAGAGCCTTATCTAGCACTGTGAGTTATAAATTCGGCCATTGATTTATGCATTGTTGAAAATCATGTATTTCTCATCCTAAGCTACTCAACAACTTTTGAACTTCTATGCGTGTAATCAATGCTTAGGTAGAGGCCATGAAAAGGGTGGTCCTTAGCCACACTCTTTCAACAACTATGCCACAATCCCCTTTTACATATCCCTTTGTGTTGCATCACCATCCTTTGCAACTTGGGAATACGATTTGTTTTGAGAATGAACATTTTTCTTACTTTGTACAAAGAGCTCTAGATATCTTGTCCATTGTAAATCTTAATAATGTTGTGAACTTTTAATACTATCTTAATTTGTTTTGAGAATGAACATTTTTCTTACTTTGTACAAAGGGCTCTAGATATCTTGTCCATTGTAAATCTTAATAATGTTGTGAACTTCTTCTATCAAGATATTGACTTAATGTTGGTAATTAATGCAGGATAAACTATATCAAGATAATGATTGAGCTGATCTAATAAATCTTATTTATCTTTTATTTATTTTATTATATTTTTTTCATTATGGATTATAGTGGATCACATATTTAAGACCTTAATTATGTTTTTATAATTTTTTTATATTTTTTATTTATGTAAATTTTTATTAAGAAGAATATTTTTTGTTTTATTTTAGGGTTTAAGTCTAATCTTATAATTTGTTTAAAGTCATGCCATTGAATGAAAAAGAGAAAGAAGATTGATTTTGCTTGACATTGATTGAAATTGCAGTTTCTTGTTGTTGTGTGAACTTGTACATCCTTAGGTTGAGATCCAAAGATATCCAAGTTATGATTTCGATTTATCTCCACTGTTATTGTCATCCTCGTTCTCGCACTTTTTATCTTATCTTGTATTGCAAAGTGCATTATTGCCCTTCTTTATCATTTTTTGGGTATCAAAGCTTGATTAAAATCAAGTTGTAGGATTTTCTCTTATCCCTTCTCTATCAATTTTAGTATTAGAGATTAGTTGTGATTTAGTTGTTGGAGTTCTTCTTATCCCTTTTTATTAAGTTTGGTATCAAATATTAGTTAAGATTTAGTTGCATGAGTTTTTTATGCTCCTTTACCAATATTTAATATTAGAGCCTCCTTCATGGTGTTCTAGTCACTGCGACAATCTGTCAAATTTTGCTATCAATGCTTGTTTAAGGTTTAGCTACTAGAGTTCCTCTTTGCTCATTTTTCATCATTTTTTGGTGTTAGAGCCACTTTCATGGTATTCTAACCACTAGATGACCCTCCACCATCGCCAATTGAAAGCTTCCTTAAGTTTTACCATGTCCAAGTGCCTCCGACCACTTTGCTTGCCTCAATTTCTACGCTTCTATCACCTTTAGTAATTTTAATTGCCATCACTTTTGTCTCTATCAAGTTTATTGAAAAAAATATAAAAAAAAATTGCCTCAAGTTTTATGCTTTTGTCCGCTATTGTCGTACAACACTAGGATACTGAAGCCCACCACATGCACCTACTGTTGCTTTTGGCTCCACTCTTGATCTCCTATATGTGTAGCGTGCCCACTTGTGCAAATCGCCCTTGGTTGCACCGCTTGTTTAAGCTGCACTTTTGTGCCTCTCGAACGCCGTGCACAACAACCGCATCTGCTTCTGTGTGTCTATGCACTTGTTTGGCCCTCCCCCGCATTTTTGACCTTAGCCACTCATGAAGGATCCACAGAAGCCCTAGCTATTGTTGTCACCACTTCTGCCTGGAGTGACAAACTGATTTTTATGTCAAAAACCCTTGGATCGAGCCAAATTTGTGTTGAACTAACATGCGCACAATATGTGCACAACCAGGTGCCGAATTATGCCACTTGAATCGGACCAACTTGGTCCACTGTTATGAATTGGCACGTGCCTTGCACATGCGTCACTGTAAGCTGACATGCCTAGCTCAAAAACACTTGTCGATGTTGCACACAAGCAACAAGTGCGCGACATACCGCTAAATGGAGTTGCCCAAATTTGATAATCTTGAGCCTGAACTAGATCTAGAACAACTTATTTCATAATTAGTTTGGGAATTGTTTTTCAAAATACTTTTCAAAGAATTTTGGGTCATAATTTTTATAGAACAATCAAAGTTTTCATCATAACATTTTTACAGGTTCAGATAAAAGATGATTTTCAAATATTGGCTGAGAAATAAGAAAAATTTGATAATTGAAGAATCTACAATGACCTTAAATTTCTTGAAGAATTTTTTTTTTATTTAGTAAAATTATTTTGACTAAAAGAGTAGTATATTAGGTTGTAAATTCACACACTAAAAAAATTGTGTTATTGAATTTTATTATATTTACAAGCCTAGTCATAAACTTGAATAAATTTATCTTAAAACTCTTGATTAATAACTATATTGAGTGTTTTATTTTATTTATTTAACCCACCTTAAATATCGTTAGTTTTGGTATTTAAGTTAAATTTCTAAAGAGAATTATTTAGTAATTGTGTTAGTACCTTTTGTTATTATTTTATCTATTTTTTAATTAAAAAAATTACATAATTTATTTTTCTTTTTTTAAGATTTATTTATTTAATTTAATTATGTCCATTTTACTTTATTTGTACTATTATTTTAATTAAATAATATATGAAAAAAATTAGCATTTTAATCATATCTTTTATTTATCATGACTTTTAAACATAACCAAATAAAAAATTTAGAATATATTAAGAATGAAATTATTGTATTTAATGTTATTATAAGTGAAAAATTATATAAGTTAAAAGCTAAAATGATTAAGTACATATACCTTACACTCAATATAAATTCGTAAATATTGTGATAAAAGTTTCCATAAATAATTATATATATTGAAATAAGTAGAATTTATTGTGTTAAAATATTTGAATGTGTTTAAAGACTTCATAGGTAAGACTAAATATTTGAATATATCTAAAGAATTTTTAGCTAAGTCTAATTACCCTTGATAACATAGATAAAATAAAATATTTATTTGGGATTCGGATAAGGGATCAAAATAAAAATTGGGTTATGCTATTCTTGAACATTTAAAGATGTTACTGCTTAAGTCGTAGAGAGATTTCAAACTTAGGTATTTATGAATTTTAAATATAAATCATTAAATCTATTTATAGAAGAATTTAAAGAAATTATTAAGTTTGGTTTTCCTTTTTTATTTAAAACTTAAACACCTAAAAATATTATTAGAAATAATATTCAAAATAAAATTAAAATTTCTCATAATATAAGAAGGTTAGGCATGAGAGCTTCCAATATAAGTATATCTTGAATTTTGAAGAAGAACAAGAGGAATTAGAATATAAAGAAGTAGAAATTATTTTTTTAAGGAGAAAAAATAGAAAATAAGAAGTTTGATTTAAAAAAATGAACTTATTACTAATAAGAATGAAAAGGTAAAGAAAATTAAAGTTAACTTAATAGAAACAGAATTAACTTATGGCTTAAGTTTTAAAAATTTTAAACATATTTTAGGTACATCTATGCATATTGTTACTTCTTCTCTATGTGCATCTCAAAATGATTTTTTTTGTATACTTAATTTAATTAAATAATAGATTTGGTCTAATAATTTTAAGTATGTTGAATCAATAAAACAAATTGATTTTTTTTAGAAATTAGATAAGAGTGACTAATTACTAATGTGTATTTACCTAGAGAGTTATTTCCTTTCATAATTCAAAAATTTTGATATAAGGATATTTAAATGATGTTAGAACATAAGTATTGTTACGTATGTTTTAGATTTATCGTTATATATGTTCATGAAAATATCTTTAATATTGATTTTTCATTATTTTATGAAGGACTAGTGTATGTAAACGAGTTAAAGTAAACTCTGCTAATAGCAAATTCGATAAATAATTCTTGAATGTATCTTAAATATTTTGATTATTATCTTTTATCTAATATTGTTTATGCAAGTTGTTTTGTTGTTCTTAGTTTTTAAATGTATTAGAAAAATCATCATTCACCTGTTGTCATGATTTTTGAGAAAGACTTATATAGGTTAATATTACTTTTAATAAAAATTCACTTGAAATACAACTCTATGAGATAAGAATTTCTCTGTGTGACAGATTAATGCATCATAGGTTATATCAAAATGATAATTGAGCTGATTCAGTAGATCATACTTATCTTTTATTTAGTTTATTATATTTTATTTTATTTTGAATTGTAATGAGCCATATATATAAGACTCATAATATTTTTATCAACTTTCATATATCTTATTAGTTCTACACATTTTTATTAGAAAAATTATTTTTGTTATTTTATTTTTGAGTTTAGTTAATCTATTTAAAGCCATATTATGTAATAAAAAAGAGAAAGAAGATTAGTTTTTCTTAGCATTGATTGAAACTATGGTTTTTTTTATCATGCATGCATGCACATTGCTAAGTTGACATCTAGATTTCTTCGAATTGTATTTTGAAGATGATTAAATTGCAATTTAAATTTATCTTTACTGTCATTATCATCCTCATTATCATCATGTTAGATCCTGTTGGAGGATTTAATCATATCCATTTTTGTTATTTTTGATGTCAAAATTTGATTGAGATCTAGGTACAAAAGTTTTTTCTTACTCTTTCTCAATCAATTTTGGTATTAGAGATTTGTTGAGATTTAGTTACATGAGTTTTTCTTACACCTTTTTTTGTCAATAATGGTTATATTTCATTAACTCATATATAATCTATAGTGCTTAAAACAAATTCAAGGTTAATTCAAAGGTTTTGTAATGATCATAATTATGTTTTTATACTTAATACTAATGGATTTTTAATAGAGGACTAGAAGATTGTTAGAGCCCTCCTTATTGGTAGTCGTTTGCGTGGTGTCTACCATATTAAAGGTCAAGGTATTGCATTTCATCCTTTTACAATTTCAGAACTTCTTTGGCTACTTGACATGCTCGTCTTAGGCATCTTTCCCTTGTGTTTTGTTTTTTAACTATGACACTATTTATTTGTCCTTTAGTACTAAATGCACAGTTTGCCCATTAAGAAAAACACAACAGTTTTCTTTTACTTTTTGCTCTTTCACATCTTGCCAATCGTTATTGTTAATACATATGGATAGTCGGGGTCACTTTGCTCAATCTCTTATATTCGGTTTTGTTAGTAATGTCCTTTGGTCTTCCTCCACCACAACCTTCCATTTTGGGTACATTTTCTTTTAAATCTTTACACTATACAAATTTGTAGCAAATTTACTATAGTAATCGGATATTTGTGTATAGCTTAAGTGCTTAGAGATAAGATGTTGAGTGTATGACTTAACTCCTTTCCTAAGAGCAATAAGATCTATATTGTTAAGCAATATTTTCTCTTCATGTGCACTTTTAGAACTAGCTGCAATCTTGACGATTGTATAGCATGGGGTTTAATATTCGAGAATGAACCATAATTGTTTATTTAATGCTTGTTGCTACCCCCTTGCTCAATACTTGATTATGCTCGATTGGAGCACTTCTTAGACTCAATATTTGATTTTCTAGAGGGTTTTAGAGGGCCATTTTGTGGCAAGGAAAACTTTGACTCTAAAGATATGGAAAGAGAATATAAAAAGATCCCAATAGTTGTCTTAACTTGATTTCTTTTGGATAAAAGATTTTATCTTCCAGAAATACGACATCATAATTACATGGAATTTTCTGTGAGAGGATGAAAACACTTATAGCTAACAAAAAGACCCTTGAAGGATTTTGGATCTAATTCCCCCCTTTTTATTACAACTATGAATATATATATAATGTCAAAAACTTGAAAATGAAGGGATTGAAATATCCAGATATATGTTTCAAAAATATGATTAACTAGAGTTTGTAGGTTTCGAACTTTGGAAGGTAACTTATTGAATATGAATGATAAACATAAGTTCTAGTTGTTTTAATTAAATATTTATTTTTTTCATTTAATTATCCTATTTTGTTGGGGATTGTGTATAGAGTTACTCTGATGGACAATGTCATGGTTAAGTATTGAATGATATTATTGAAAAAATATTCTTGATCATTATCAAATCTCAAGATTTGGATGGAGCTTTGATAACGTTTATAACATATATTGGGAATTTTTATTCAGTTATATTGGTTTTAGTTTTGTCTTTCATAAGATATATCTAGGAAACCTGAGTATGACTAATAACTATAATAAATCTCTTGGATCCAACGGGAGTGTTTGAATGAGAGAATCCCCTAATATCACTATGTATGAGGTGGAAAAGCTTGAACATTTTATATAATTGGCATGGGAAAATGCTTCTTCTTTGTTTAGTGCAATACAATGTTCACACTAAAAAACAAAAGAATCCTTCTTAATAAATTAATGTGGATACAAAATCTTTAGATAAACGAAACAAAGATGATGGAGTTTATGTCAACATTATTTTTTAGCTCAATAAAATAGATAGTAGACTACTTTCAAGCAATTGAATGGTTGAGAAAAAAATTGCACTATTGAGGATCTAAAGACTTTTATACTCATTAATACTATCAATTGTCTTCTCTTAATGTAAGTCTTCAATTTTGATCTCATGAAAGTTTGCTAACGAAAATAAGGTTATATTTCAACTTAGGAATATAAAAAGCTAATTTTAGTTTCAATGCACATGATAGCCAAATGTGTGCCCATTTCATGTAACATAAGTTTACAAGCAACAATGATTGAAGTACTATCAGTACAGTTCTCATATGTAGAGAAAATATTGTGGTTTCTCATCACATGATTAGAAGTGTTTATATCAACTATCTAATTTTCATGCACATGATTATTAATACAACTTGAGATGTGTGTTGTACTTTTCTTAACAATAATTGTCTCAAGGTTGTTTGGGGTGGGTTCAAACTTCTCAAGTAAGGTCAAATGCTTAATAAATTCTACAACAATTTAAATTACTTAGATAAGACAAGGTTATTGGCATTAGTGTTGTTTGTGAAGGACTTTGCAACAAAAGCTTTATTGGGTTCTCTTTGATTTCATGGCTTGTAGCTAGTTGGGTACCATGAAGTTTGCATTCTATGTGTGAGTGGGTTTATGGCAATAATTACCACAGATTTTTTCGTTATCTCCTATTTGTGATTTTTTATTAAACATGTTGGGTTTCTTTCAATGACTGTCAAGAGCCCAACTAAAGGAAGAAGAAGCCTCGAGTGCTGTAGATCTTCGGAGCATGATACGCCTTTGTGTTCCTTTACATCAAACTTCAACAAAGGCTTTGCATATAGATAGGTGGCAAGGGCTTTGTTGCAAGTAGCCGCCCTTGAACATGCACGTCTTTATTGAGTCCTTGTAAGAAAAAAAAAACAAAGAATCTGTCTTTTTTAATCATTCCAAGTAAATATGATCATAATCTTAGGCATGTCTCATTGCATGTTGTAAAATAGATACATCTCTTGCCATAAGTTTGTCAAGTTATTGTAGTATTTTGGCATAAACTTGCTTCCTTGATGCATCTTGCGAAGTTTGGATCGGATTTTAAAACATTGAGATGTGTTTTCCAAGTCTAAATATGTTTTGTTGCTTGGCTGGTTGTATCTTCTTGGTAGTTTTGTGGAAGAGGTATGTTCCTTCTATGTTTGGAGCCATAGAAGAGGTATGTTCTTCCTATATTTGGATCCATGGAGTTTATCAACCATGCTATGACTATAGAATTCTTAGCATCTTAGGCATAATGCATACATACCCAACCTTATCTTTTCCTTTAATAACAAGAAATTCTAACTAGAACCAATCCAAAAATTGGTTTTATTATATCATTGTTGAGTGATTTGAAGAGAATGGTTATCAAATGCTTAATAAGTGAGGATGTGGACAATTTTGGAGATCATCATGGTGACTTTAGTCAATGTAGACAACATCAAATCAACAAAGGTTTGGAGCCATTTATTGCTTTGATACCATAAAAAAATGTTTTCTTTTGATGTTTTCTTGATTAATCGACTTTCCAACATGTTTTGTCTACATTGCATGTGTTTTGTGATAACAATTTTGCCTTCCAAACGCAAGGGTTTAGGTAAGTCACATCAAAATTAATGTCATTTTATGCAAAAAATATTTGCTTGTGGTGCACTCAAAGTTGTCTATCTTCTCATAGTGGTTTACTTGGCAGATATCTCTACCAAAGGGCTTTCCAAGGAAAGACTTTATCAATTATGTTTTATGTCAACATATCTTCAACTAGAATTCACTTGTATGTGTGCTTATATTGGGGATGTTGGCATTATGGCATGTAAGCTAATTTACCTATTTTTAGCCTTTCATGCAATGATTCTAATTCTTTCTAGAAAGCTGTGTCGGGTAATATTTTACCTTTTTGTCGTTGTGTTGTATAAATAATCATGTCCTTTAATGGAATGTTTTTTATTTTGATTTGGGAGGATCTTTTGCAAGTTCGTAAGGGAGGTCTCAAGAAGTTAGGAGGGTTGTCGAGAGGCAAATGTGGTCCTTTAGATGATGCTGAGATGATAAGAGGGATCTTAAGAAATTGATCTTGAGAGGTATTGAAGTGACTCTATAAGGTATAGAGAGGTATTCCAGCAGTATGAAAACCTCCATGTAGTGAGGAAAAGGTCTCAATATAGTTTTGACACTAGAGGAGTCCCACAAGAAATTATGGTCTCAAGAGACATACCTGAGGTATCAGTTAGAGTTCTTGAAAGATTTGACCTATTGGAGAATAATGAGAAAGTCTTGAGGAGCTTTTTGTAACCGTCAAGAAAGTAAGAAATATCCTGTGAATGTGTCAAGAGGGGCTAGACAAACATGTAGAAAATTAAAGATAACAGAAATTAAGATGAGTATGGGCTTAACTAGCATTACTCGGTATCTTGTTTATGGCTCTCATGATATTTACAATGGTTGTTCTAATTTCTCTTTGAAGTAGAGTATTCCATTGGCTTTGGCACTGGATATTGCTCCTTTTCTTTTAGAACATGAAAATCTCTGACCCATGGGCAAGTCATGGGAATAAAATTCTCCTTGATTGGACATGCTTAGGTAAGATTTGGACACTGCCATTGATAAGCATTGAAATATCAAACCTGCTCGATTTTAGCCTTTAAGATCTTATGAGTTTGGTTATTGATCTTTCTTTTTTGATCCCGAAATTTTTTCTTTATGTTCTCTTTAAAAATAGTATACGTCTTAGGCCCCTCTAGAATCTCACTTATAGCGTTAATGAGGAATCGAGGGGGTTTGTTGATCTTGGTAGGTCTAAACCGTGCATTAATGTAGCCATCACAAGCATTGGATCAGTCTAAGCCATTTTTGGTACTGTTTCATTAAAGTATTTTAGATATTTTTGGAGAGATTCTCCCAAATTTTGATGTTTGGTGAAAGGTTGACTCCACTTCTTGATCATGCGGGATGTGGCAAAACATCAATAGAAAGGCTTATTGGAAATTGATAAGGTGTCCCATCAAAAAATTACAAATGGAGTGGAGCCCTTGGGAAGCATCCATAACCATTCAAGTGTTGCATCTTTCAAAAAGTCGATGAAATGTATGCACTTCTACAAGTCTAAGGTCAGGCAGTGTTGGTTTCCCTCAATAAGCCATCAAGATTTGTGCCATTATAGTTGTTTAGTATCAGGTTTTTGTACTTCAGTGGATATCTTCTAGAATTTTGGGTTTGAAAATTGAGGTGTTGCAATGATTTTGAGGCTCCTTTTAATAGAACCAGTCTTCGATTTCTCTTTGGAATATGCTTAAGAAACCAATCGGGTTGGTATCTGTTATGCAATTGATGAATAAAGGCAGCTGCATCATTGCTTAATTTTTGAGAGACTAAGAACTTGTTTGATGATGCCTTTTCAAGAAAGAGCTACTATCAAGGTATGTCAGGATATGGTTCCACGGCATGAGATTAAGCTAACCATTTTAGGGTTATCATCACATGTTTGGGAGTGGTAAAAAATCCATGACGTGTCATTATAGAGGTTGGTGTTATCATAATCAAAATTATTGAAATGCAAGAGCATGATGTATACACAAGGGAAGAGTAAATTATGTGAATTACAAATTTAAACAATCATAAAATCGCAATGAAAATCTTTTATACTCTTAATGGCTCCCTATAAAACTTGTTTTAGAAAATGTTTTTAGCTTTATGAATTTGTTGTGAGAGAAAAAATAAAGTACACAAGTATTTTTAGGTAGTTTGATCTAAACTTGGACCTACATTCACCTTATGCCAAAATATTAGGTAAAAATACTAAATGTCTTTATCTTTAGCAAATGTAGGTAGGTCAAAACCCTATACAATGCCAAAAAACCAAACAAACGTCGAGTTAAAATTCCCTACACATCAGCCCAACAGAACCTACAATCATTGAATCAAAAGACCTAATAACATTGGCTCAAAAAAGGCCAACATAACTCAAAGATCAATACAAAAATTAAATGTAAAGTCCTGATAATGAAACAAAAAAATTAAATACAAATCTCAATTCCGAGGTCCTATAATCAAAGTACAATTTAAGCAATAGATACATTAACAACATAGTAAAACAATGAAAGGTAAATTCTAGCTTAATGTATGAAGGCTTAGAATATGATATTATATATTCTTGAATTCCACAAGCTTCCACTTTGCTCGTAGAAATGATGATTGCAATATATACCTCTTCACAAAGATATGTATGTAAACATTAGCCTATACTCTTAAGATTGCATCCTTTTATGTAAACCTTACAAGATACTCCAAAGGCTCCAAATAATCCCTAAACAGTTACATCAATTTTTCTTAAAAATCAGTTATACTCATTTTTACTCATTATTTTGAACTGATCGTATTGCCTGATTCATAAATCATGAAAGTATGATACAACTATAAACTCATTGTCTGACCTATCAGATTAGTTCAATTAGTTCATTGTGTAGCTCACAAATGATCATCCTTATGTGATGAATACATCTTACAAGTTTGAATAGTATAGCTCTTTTGCTCCAATTTTTCAACTATTGGGCTTTTCATGATTGTACAATATGATAATAATTAAATGCGCATGAAAACTTTCTTAGTTAATGTCCTTTCTATACATAAAGGATCACATTTATATGATAAGTGGATCGTACATACACGAAGCAAGTCAATTCACTTAATGTCTCAGCTTTGAACCTCTAGAAAAAGGTATTATAGTGGTATGAAAAAAGATATACTGATACAACTAAAATCAGCTCGCTCACGACCGAAGTCCTTAATTATTAATACTTTGATATAAAGTTATTGTATTTGTATGAAATGTATATCGTACATGTATGACAACATAAATTGTAGATCATACTAACATTGTTTAGACAATCACCAGGTCTAATCTATTAAAACTCATATCATTCGAATTCAATAGTTATTATTGTATTGTACAAAGTGTATAAGTTTAAGACCTCAATTAACACTTCTTAGGAAACAATAGTCATACTTGTACGATAATGATGTCATATCTGCACGAATAGCACATTCAATTAATTTAACTTAGGATCGTTCTTAACTGACTCTTTGTCCAACCTCAAGAATAATTAGTCATATTATAAAACAAGGTTATCGTACAAATAAATTAGTACAAATCATATAGAATTCATTCAAATTTTAATTTCTACATGATTGAGCAATATTAGCAAATGTAATATATTAATGTTTTTATATTCTAAAGCATATTTATGTATAAATAAACTTGAACGAATTACATGCCTTAAATTATCCTAAATAAGTGCATGAATGGTTTGAATGTTTTTAATGCACTCTCACTCAACCTCACAGGATCTTAATGTCTAATACATCAATGAGAAGTTGGTTTAATAAGCTCAGAATATTTTTTTTTTTTTACATTTTTTCTTATATTATAGAACATAGGGAAGGAGAAAAAGGCCAAAACTTATATGAAAAAAAATAAAAAAGTAAATTGTTATAGGTTTATATTCTAAAATCAAAATAAAATTACTCATAAAAATCTTTTCCATATACCGTTCAAATATATATTTTTTTTTGTGTCAATTATGGCTCAAAATACTAATATTAAATTTCTTGAATAAAGTGATTAAAGCTTTTCACATGATTTATTTATTTAATTTTAAGATACATAATTTGAAAATACTTAAAAAAATATTATATAAACAACATAATGATTTTATTACTATCAAGTTAGTGGTACAAAGATGAAGGGTTCAACAAGGATTATGGTTATTAATTATTGGTGTTTACAATGTGGAAGAAGTGGTTGATTTGGGATATATCACTAACCTTGAGAGGCATCTAGGCCAATTGTTGGGGAGATTGGAGTTAGCATACTTTGGGCAATTGTGGAATAAGAGATGTTGAATCCCTTTGTTTGCTTGCCATGTGTCTCATAGGTAGCATTAGAAAATATTGGTATGATTTGTGAAGTATATAGGTACAAGTTTTGGTGCAAACATGCATATTCTCTTTCTCTCTCTCTATCTCTATATCTTTTTGATAAGAATGCACAATCTCTAATCCCATAAAGCCTTCTTTAAACACTCCTAGTGGGTTAGTTATAATTATCTAGCGATGGCTGAAACACTAACAACCGGCACAATTGTCAAAACCTTCAGAAAGATCTATGTAGGTGTCCCAACAGCTTTTGTTCAAATGAACGATGTTTCTTGAGCACCTGGATGCTTCGGAGAATTGCTCAACGAAACACCTCATCAAATAGAAAGCTTTGAACATTCTCTTTGGCGAATTGTCAAAGCTGCTCAGAAATGGGACTCTTGTCACGAAATGCACTGGTCTTAATCTAATCGATTTCAATTCTTCCCGCCCAAGATCTGACAGCCCTTGAGCAGAAATTAACTTCGTGCATCAAATAGGCAAATCTCATCTTCTATAGCTAGGTTTTGTGAAGATACATTCTGCAATCCTGCTTTCATCGTTCTGCAATTTATAATAACATTTTCCTTGCTTTGTGTTTCAGGAAAGGGCAGCGTTGGCTGCTGCTACAGATCCTAATCGTTACATCGAGAAAAGAAAACCCATTCCTGACCCTCAGGTACTCATCCATGTCTAACATCAAAAATAGCTTAATCTCCTTCTCCTCTCCCTCATATTACATCATTTATTGTTGCAAATTCTCCAGGAAACTGGATTGATATATGGTAAGGGAATTGATACAAAGAATCCACGAAACTGATTCACCAGCATAGCTTAAATCTCTGCTCATGTAAAAATGGTAAAAAAATTGATGCACCGAGTAAGAATATTAATGTTGAAAATTGACAGAAGAATTTTGCATTATTTGTTTGTTGAAATTTGCCAGCTTCTTTTGATGTTTGTGATTTTGTCTTCATACCAATTGTTGTTTTGCCAAGCATATTTATTCCCCCTTTGTGATGATGCTCACAAAAGGATTAGACGTTTGGAAGAGCTTTGATGAGACTTGAATCGGCTTGCCTCGGTATCCCTTGTATGGTACAACCGAACCGGCTCTCCTTGGTAAGCCAAGCCGAGCATGAAAAACCTCTTTTGTAAATATTTTGATGGAAGATTTCAATGTATATATATATATTTTGTTTTAATCTAAAAAATGTTAATATTTTAAAAAAAATACAATATTTTTACAAGAATTACATTTTTAAAAGCTTTTATATCATTAAAGGTGCATCAAAATACTCTGCAGCTTTAGCTCAAATTTTTTTTTTATTGATAAACTTCTCTTCAAAATCATTTATCACTTTTGTTTAAGGAGATTGTAGTTTCAAGTAAAATTTAGTTTCATATTTGGAGATATTTGATTTCATTTATTAGCTTATTATTGTTAATTCAATTTATTTTTTTTTATATTAGAAGCTAAAGATAGTTTTCCATCTTATATTAAATTTAATCAATAATTTTAATAATAGATTATCAAATTTAATTGTTTAAATGTTAGTTTAATATTTAATGGAAATTGTTTTATTGATTCGTTTTGAGTTATGGTATAGTGAAATAGCTTTGGTGGTGCCTTTAGCTTTTTAAATAATCATCTATAATATAATATTTGAAAAAATGAATCAAGAACCTGTATTTTTTGTTACGTTGAATTTCTAATAAGATAATGAATACGTCTTCCTCTGCCAAATCCAAAAAATGTTTTGCTCTTTTTTTCCTCATTTGAAGTTGTGGAGTTTATTTACGGCACAGCACTGGCCACACGATAGCCAACAAAATCACGTGTTCGCATGGCTCTTGCAGTCTAATCCACGTGGACTTTAGCCTAGCCACAGGCTGCCGTGTGCCACCCTGTCAATCATGCCCCAAGTGTTTCTATCCCATTTTTCTCTTAAAAATTCTCGAAAACTAAATATTTTATAAATCATAAATGTCGTAATTCGGCATCGTTCTTTTTCTCTTCAGATATAGTTTTTTAATCAAGTCTAAGATATCTTTCTTTAATCTTGCCTCCTGACATAACTTAAGAAGCTACTTCTTCAAATAATTTGACTTAACATCAATATGGTTAAATTTCAGTAAAAGTCATACGATGTCATGCATTTCTTAGCATAAAAACATTTTTTTATCATGATTCTTGGGTTTTTTTTTCTTAAACCGGTTTCAACCATTTTTAAATGTTCAAGGTACTATTTTAGATTTTAATTCATGAAATTTCTTATTAAAACAATCTAAAGAAATCTAAATTATGGATCGATAAAGTTAAATTTTAAAAACTATTAATTCTTATAAAAGGTTTAACGATTGTATTTGAAACGTAACATTCTTGTTGATTTTGATTTGTTATATTTATCTCATCCATGAAATGAAATACGTATACGATAAAAAATATATTAATTATTATAATGAATATTTTATTTTTAAATTTTTTAATAATTAATCCAAGATAATTAGTTTTTAATTTTTTTTTGTAAAAAAGAAAGTAATGATTAAAAAGAAAACATATGTTTAGTTAGTTTGTCAAGTATTCTTGTCATTTTCAAGTGGCTCATTATTAGTCTTGATTTGTAAAGATAAGTCATCAATAAGTTTATCTCTAGTTGGCACATCACTTTCAGTAGAACTCAAGGTGACTCGTAAGTTGTCCTTCCTAACCATCTTAATTAGCGCCTTATCTCCATCGCCCAATCCAGTGGCTATGGCTCATCGAATGCTACTCTTAGCTACGATCTCCTCATCTCCTCAATCAAGTTTTTACATTGTCCCACCTTCTAGTCATAACTTTCATGATACGATGTACCTCAATATAAGGCATCGAAATCTAATTATCACAATGGATGAGACCATATTCATTACTTTTAACTCAAAATTATAAGAAAAATTTAAAATATTTTAAGATTCTCTTTTTAATAATCTACATCTAACATTTATTAAAAAAATATCATTTAAAATAGTAAATCAAATATCACCTGGGTTATTGCATATAATAAAGCCAAACGAGATATGAACATTGCATTTTTTTTTATAAAACGACTTCTATTTATCAGCTTGAGATATTGGCATTTAAAAGGTCTTAAGATGTATTATAATATATATATATATACTAAATGCATTGATTAGAGATCTCAAATGAGTAAACTATTAGAGTGTGAAAGGCATCATAAGACTTTCTATAAATTAGAGCAAGTTTGATTTAAAAAAAAAATTATATTGTATATTATTTTTTTTACAAGTATTGCAATTAGATTTTGACCAAACTATGAACTAAAAAATTCTAACATAACAACAATTCAATATATTTTGATTCGTAGAATTTTAAGTTATTGGAGGACAATATAATTAATATGATAGAGGTTTATGGATATGCATATATTTAAAATTATAAATATCATAAAATCAAGATTTGATTTCAAATAGTAAAATAATTTGAGTTTATATTATTTGGATTTGTATGCTTATTTTTTTCTATATTATTTCAAGATCTTTTTAATCATAAAATAAATTATTGGAAGTGATGATAAGACATGTTTTTGAAATAACCATCTATCAATTTATATTTAAACCTAGAATATTAAGATAGTTTATTATGAGCATACCAAGATTTAAGCTTTGGAGGGTTGTCAAGGGATTTTAGGTGCTTTATATTTCGAATTATTGTCAATAGATTTATAAATTATATAAAATAAACTTGTTTAGATTTTCTCTAATTAATTTTGTGAATTCTCTTGTATTATTATTAGTTTTTTTTATATATTTTGTCTATTATTTTCTTTGTATATTTTACTATTATTTTGTTTACTATTTTATATAACCTTTTTGGGTTGTGGTGAATTTAATTGTATTTTCACTCTTTATTTTTTTCTAATTCTTTGTAATTTAACTCTATAATTTTTTCTTTTTATTGAGAGATTTTTATAATTTGAGGAGAGATCGTTTCTCTTGTAACTAATTAGATATAATTGTGATCTTCATTATTGTTCTAAATATGATTTTTATTATATAAAATATTTTTTCTCATAAATAATATACTTTTTTTATTTTTTTTTCTCTCATTTGGCCATCGCCTATGAAACAACTCTAGCATTAAATACTTTTTCAAAAAATCAATATTTATTATTATTATTAATATAACGGGTATATTCTTTAAAAAAAATTATATTCAAATTTATTTTGTTTGCTGAAAAGACTAAAGGGCAGTTCCGTCATTTCGCCTTACAAGGTAACTTCTTTGAAGGCAGATGAGGTCGGCTCTGTAATATACATCCTCTGCAAGTCGTGGGCCAAATTCAGCAGCATTGAATTGGTTGACCCAAACCGGATCTCCTACGTACCCCAAAAATCAAAAAAATAATTTAAAAAATATGTTTAAATAAAAAACAAAATTAGTTAATACTGGATGTGCGGATTACTTAATCTAAATCCAAGTTAAACCAAACAAATAATATTTCATCAATTCGATTTGAATTGCAAAAATTTTATTTAATTTTTTGATAAATTATTTGATATTTTAAAGTTAAATATTCAATGTTTTAGTCAAAAAGAAAATCATTACAAAATGAAACTATTATATATATATATATATTTATATATAATATAACCATGTTTGAATTTGAAATTATCTTATCTATTATAAAATTCACAGAAAAGATGTAAATTTTTCTTTTTCGATTTGATGCAATGAGTTTGTCTGAATCGCAAGCCAATCTATTCGGCTAATATATTATTGAAGCCTAAACATTCATTTTTTAGGAAAAAACTTTTATTGAAATAAATCCAAATTCAAAATTTTAAACTAATTTTTAAGTATTTGAATATATATATATATAATATTTTATTGACACTTTTGTCGATTATGGTTCCAAGAAGGTACCACACACTCCGCTTCCCTTCGTCCACCTCCGTCCCAGGCTTAAGATCCAAGGATAAAAGCACAGCTTGACCTCTGTCTTTTATGCTTTACTTCTTTAGGAGCTAAATCGTTCTTGAAAAGGAAAAAAGAAAGCTGGCAGACGACTCAAGCTGGTTACAAAGGTACTCATTTGCGGATCTTCTCGGCGTTGCAGGTTGTCCATTGTGAGAAAAGTTCGATCGGGAAAGAAAAGGAAGCACCTTTTGTTGTAGCTTTCTTGTTTTGTTTCAAAAAAAGGGCAATCTTTGGCGGTATAAATCATTGATTTCAGGTGCTCCTCCGCCTTTCTCTTGGAAGAAGAAGCACAGAGCGACAGGGGAAGCTGGCAAGCAAGTGGTGGGAAAGATCGGATGCTCCGGCGGAGGCCGGAGAAGCCGAGGTTGGGAAGATGATGCAGGCGTCTAGTCCCAGTGGCGGGGGAGGGACTCCGGAGAGGAGGCCGAGAGGACGGCCGCCGGGGTCGAAGAACAAGCCGAAGCCTCCGGTCATCGTTACGCGGGACTCTCCTAACGCAATGCGCTCCCACGTGTTCGAGATTGCCGGAGGGTCCGACGTGGCGGAGACGCTGGCCCTGTACGCGCGGCGGAGGGGGCGAGGCATCTGCGTGCTCGGCGGCAGCGGAGCGGTGTCCGACGTGGGGCTTCGGGGACCGGGGGAAACGCCTGCGGGGAGCATGGTCGCGACGCTGCGGGGAAGGTTCGAGATTATCTCGTTGACAGGGGCGGTTCTCCCCCAGCCGGCACCCCCGGGAGCCGGCGGCCTCGCAGTCTTCTTAGCCGGAGGGCAGGGCCAGGTTGTTGGAGGAAGCGTAGTGGGGCCCTTAGTCGCAGCCGGGAAGGTGGTCCTCACCGCAGCCTCGTTCGCCAATGCGGTTTACGAGCGGTTGCCTCTACCGGAGGCAGATGACGAGGCCACGGCACCTCCGGTGACGTTGGCATCGCAGTCATCTTTAACCACCGGCGGCGGGGAAGGAACCGCTTTGTATAACCTGGGTGCGGCCTCCTGGAGCCATCATTTGCCAGCGGCGGATGGCTATGGGTGGGGAGGAGGCGGAGACGGAGGAGTTAGTTCTTCCTTTTGATTCATACACAGAATCGTATTACGACGGTCTCAATCTCGATGGTAGTTCCTACAAAAACCGATCGAAGAATCAATGTTTTTTCAAGTAAAGTCGAGCATTTTGCTTTCTTCGTTTTTCACGAGCTCCGTTCTTCTTTAGAGAGAGATCTGTATTCGTTATGTTGCATCCATCTTCTCCTTAGTCTCTTATTTTGCTTACAATGAAATGAAGAAGTTAACGAAGCATTTCTTTAATTTCTTTCCCTTTTTAAAATTTTTGTTGCTTGTATTAGGGCATATATAGGGTTTATCTTGATGATATATGCATATAATAAGTAAACATTGGTGAGAGACAGGGGAGATGAGGTGACAATTCGATGGCAGAGAGGTTAAATGAAAAGAGAGAGGGGTTGTTCAAGTTGGCATTTATGGAGGATGGGAGGGAAACTTATCATGAGATATCCGAGAGGACCACAACTGCAGGCCCATTACAAGAAGAGTAAATGGCCATTGACTTAGAGAAAAAGAGAAGGAACGAGAAAGAGAGAGAGAGAAGAGGGTGAATGTTTTGGATGAAATTGTGAATTGGTTTGTCAATGGGATATAATTATATTGTTAAGTGATTTTTTTTTAGTTTGTTGATATTTTATTAATAATTATTATCTTAAAAAAAAGTTGATTTATCTTTTATTTTTTTGTTTTATGTTTTTTGTTTATGTTTTTATATATCACTTATAATTTGTCTTATTCATATAAATGAAAATCACTATAGTTTTATCTCTTGTGTAAAAGAACGTGATTTCATAATTTTGTTGTCATTCTTTAATTTTTAATATTCAAGTTAATTATAGTTGAAAGATAGTTTAAAAATAAAAAAAAAATAAAAAGTTTTGTTTAGATCATTTATATGCAATTGAGTTGAGAGCAAAGTTAGTTAAAATTTATAATGTTTGAGAAATAACATTTTTTTATATAATGGTTGAATAATATTTGAGAAGCAAGCTTGTTATAAAGTGTCACATCAATAAGATGATGTAATATGTGCAAACAATTTTTTCTTAAATGTGTTATGTTTATATTTTGTCTTTTAGATGTATTTTTTTTTTCTATTGTGCACTTGATAGACTGATATATGAATGTCTCATGCAATGAGTACACATTGTATTAAGGGTATTTTATTATATCACACTGTATTATATCACTAATGGCGGGAGGAACTACCTGAAGGAGCAGCAGAAGAGCCCGATCTTCCTAGAGCGACTCTCCCACTCGCGAGGGTTCTTCTTCTTCTGTAGGTGGCCTGTCGGCCTTGAAGATTCCCCCCCGTGCGTTCGAAGTGGCTGTTGGGGATGACCAGGAAGGAGACTCGTTGTGCAAGACTGTGTAGGAGCAGCTGAAGCATATTGGGGAGGAAGCCCATGGAGTCAGGATTGGAGCTGAGGATCCTTATATCCCTGAGGAGACCCGTCCTGTCGTTACGAATAGGGTGAGCTTCCGGGAGGCCTTAACTGCCAACAGAGCTCCCAGACACAGTGCCAAGGTGATTTCGAACGTGCGGCCGGCGGATGTTGATGTCAAATTGCGCGCAGCAGATATCCCTGAGTATGTGGAGGGAGGGGACGTGATTATGTCATCAGAAGCTTGCTTGAGGCGCCTGGATTTCCACAAGTTTGACCTGGTGGGCCGTCTCTACGAAAATACCCTTCCTTTCCACGTCATTGAGAGGGTTTTACTCAAACGATGGGGCCATATTAACAACTTCCATATTTTTGATCTCACGGCCAACTGCTTTTGCCTTCATTTTGCGTCGATGAGCGAGAGGAATAACATCTGGTTAGGCGGGCCCTGGCAGATCGCCGGCCAAGCCATGGGTCTTGATCTGTGGTCGCCGGAATTCAACCCTAACTCCACATCTGTAATGCGCGCCCCTGTCTGGGTAAGGCTTCCTGGTCTCCCCCTTATCTACTGGGATGTAGACAATATTCTTCGAATTGCTAAAGCTATTAGCGATCCATTTCTTCTTGATGGCTGGACGGCTGGCTTAGAGCGCTCTTCCTTTGTGCGAGTTTGTGTTCGGGTGAACCTTGCGAAACCTCTCAAGCCAGGCATTTGGATCTCCGGGGACTACGGGAGGGTTTTTCAACCCTTTGAATACGAAGGGCTGCCGCGCATTTGCTTCTCTTGCGGTCATGTCGGACATTTGGAGAATTCCTGCAAGTCGGTCAAAGCTGGAGTAGCTGACATCAACGACACCACGACCACAGATGAGGTGCGGGAGGAACGCCTAGGGGTTACTGAGGCTCTCGGCCGCAATGTGCCTGAGGGACCTGAGGATGACCGCCGGTCAGATAGGCGGGATGTACACAGCGAGGGGCACGGTCTGGGCCCTTGAATGATTGTGCAGCAGAGGAAGAACAATCGCAAGAGCCTCGGGGGTTTGATCAAGAGGCCTCCTGATGTCGTTCATAGCCGCACAGCCAGGGGATATTACGGGGCCAGCACATCTCGGGGTAGTAAGGGTCTGCCCAGATTTCGGGGGAGAAGCAGAGTTCGTGGGACGGTCAAGGTTGGGGCGCAGAGTCCTACGCCGGCTAAGCCTTCGCAGGATGGGAATTTTGCCAATGTCGGCCAGGCGAATTCGCCATTTCGGCAGAGGGGATCAAGGGTTGATGGTGCACCCATCCCGGATGGGGGTGACCATTAATCGGGACTTCTTGCTGACCGTGCTTCGTGGGGCACGAAGGCCAGCAACTGTTTGCTGGAAAGCTGTTTTAGTTTGGGTGGGGATGCTGGAAGCAAATAACCATATGACTACTATGCGGATCATCACGTGGAACATACGAGGTGCTAAGAAGAGCAAATTGGGAAAGATTGGGATTTTGTGTTTCATCCATCTTTGGGTATGTCGGCTGGAATTATTGTGCTGTGTAAGGAAGAGATCAAGTTAGCACTCACGGCGGCCTCGGCCTTTATGGTGGCTTGTTCGATTATCCCTCGGCAGGATTGCACCCCCAACTGCTGCTTTGTTTATGGTCCAAGGGTGTCTCAGGGACGCCGCGCGATCTGGGACGCTATCCGCACATCATACTGTGACAATTCCCCTCTCCTGGTGGCTGGTGACTTTAACTTGATTATGGGCCAGGAGGAGAAGCGGGGAGGTCGGCCTTTCTTCTATGGCAGTGAGCAACAGTTCTTTGTTGATTTTATGCAGGACCTTCAACTTGCTGATATGGATTTTTCTGGCAACCAATTTACCTGGTGCAATGGGAAGAAGGGGGCGCATTCTGGAGCGGCTTGATCGCGCCCTGCTCAATTCTGCCGACCTGATTGCTTTTCCCAACTGTTCGGTACATCATCTGGGCTGCCTTGGCCCGGACCACTGCCCGCTGTTAATCAATCTGGGTGGCGACAGGATCTGGCCGAAATCCAGCAGGCTCCTATTCGAGAGCATTTGGCTCCACTATCCCCAGTCTTACCGTGTGGTGCAGCAGGCTTGGAGCAGACGTGCGTTGGGGGACCCTAGGGAGATGGTTTCGATGAAGTTCAAGCGGTCACTTATGGCGTTGTGCAGTTGGAGCCGCAGAGAACTGGGGAGTTTGATTAACCGAAACCAAGTACTTTTACGTGACATTGAGGAGCTGCAGGCAAGAGAATCGAGGGTGGGACTCACTGAGGAGGACCATGGGCGTCTTGCGGATTTGATCACTGCCTTTCATAGGAGTTGTGCCCATGAGGAGCAGTGGTGGTGGCAGCGTGCCAAGGTCCACTGGGCACAGGTTGGGGACACCAACACGCGCTTCTTCCACAACATGGCTTCGTCTCGAGCCCGCATGAACCGCATCTCCATGATCCAGGGAGTTGATGACCGGGTGGTGGATTCCCCGGACAGCATCGGACAGGTCTTAACTGAGTATTTTGAGAGTAAGTGGCGTGGCGGCATCTCCAGGGTAATGCCGCAAGTCATCTCCCCCCCGGTGGTTGTTAACGCTGATGTGGCTTCCAGGCTGGGAGCTAGGGTCACCGAGGAAGAGATCATCGAGGCTTTGCGGGGCATCAAAAGGAATAGGGCGCTGGGATGTGACGGGATCTCGGCTGAATTCTTGCACGGCTACTGGACCATTGTGCGCCATGATGTCATTAATGCTGTGCTGGCTTTTTTTGAGGATTGCAGGCTCCCGAATAAGTGGAAGGACACCCTTATTATCCTGATTCCAAAGAAGCAGGGTGCGAGCAAGCCGGAGCATTATAGACCTATTAGTCTCTGCAACATTGTGTACAAGGTGGTAGCATGGGTCCTTGTCGGGAGACTGAAGCCCGTTTTGCCAGACCTCATTTTGCGGGAGCAGGCGGCATTCACCCTTGGCCATAGTATTTCTGATGACATCAACATCGCACAGGAGATGGTTGCTAGGATGCGGACTTGCAAGGGTGCGGCTGGACTTATGGCAGTGAAGCTCGATATGGAACAGGCCTATGACCGTGTCTGTTGGGACTTTCTTCTGGAGATGTTGATGGCTATGAGTTTCCCTCCCATCTGGCGGGACTGGATTGCTGCTTGCATCAGAAGCCCTAGATTCAGCATCCTCTTCAATGGTATTCGCCTCCCGTGGGTGGAGGCTCAGAGGGGTCTCCGGCATGGCTGCCCGCTCTCCCCGTATCTCTATGTCATGGCTTTTGAATATCTCTCTTGCTTGGTGAGGAATCATGAATCCCGACAACTTTTGGGGTTCCGGTCGGGGAGGCATGCGCCTTGCATCTCGCACCTCCTCTTCGCCGACGATGTCATCTTTTTTGCTCCTACCTCCCGCATCGCTGCCCGTCTTATCAGGAGGATTATCTGTGAGTTCGGGAAGGCAACTGGTTTGCAGATCTTGCGAAATCCAGGGTCTTCTTTAGCACTAACCTTTGCAGGAAGAAGTCCAAGTTAATTCTCAGGAAGCTCAGCATGGAGGAGGGAAGTTCTTTTACATATTTGGGGATCCCCATCACTGCCAAGTGCCTGTCCAAGACTGACCTCAGCTTCTTGCTTTAGCAGTTGGATGCCATGCTGCTCAATTGGAGAGTCCGGCCTCTTTCACTAGCGGGCAGGGCCATTTTGGCTTCGTCGGTCCTTAGTGCCATCCCCTGCCACGTGCTAAGGCATTGTGTTGTGCCGACGGGGATTATTGAGGCCATGGAGATGCGCATTAGAAGATTTTTGTGGGGAGGGACTAATAGTGCGAAGGCCATTCATTATGCGGCTTGGGAGTGCATCACGCTGCCTAAATCTGCAGGTGGCCTGGGCCTCCGGGACCTCCGCGTTTGGCACCGTGTTCTCCACATGGAGGGATGCCGACGTATTCTTAATCGGGAGCCTAGTCTATGGGTGGATTTGATGCAGAGAAGATATGCTTTGGAGGATCCACGGATGAAGGCCTCCCGCAACGTGTCCCCGGTCTGCAAAATGGTGCTTGGGGCAATGTCGGAGGCCATTTCCCTCTTTGTTTGGCGTATTGGGGATGAGCGGACGACGAGATTTTTGGAAGATAATTGGCTGGGAGTCCTTCCGCTGAGTTGCTGGCCCACTTTCATCAATGTGTACACCTACTGGCCAGCCAGCGTCGCCGAATCTCTCCTGCCCTACGGGAATTGGAATTGGGATCTTATCAGCGCTTGGGCAGATGGGGAGCTTCAGGACCGCATCTTGCATCTTCCGAGAGCCTTGCGGTCCTCACAGGACGTATTGCTTCTCTCCCTCACGGAGAAGCCCCGGGCGGCCAGCGACAAGATTTACTTGAGCATCGTATGCAATGCTCGGAAGGGAGGAAATGACAGCAGGCCCTTGGAGGAATTTCATGGCATCTGGAAGCTTAGGGTCACTCCCAGGGCCCGCATCTTCATGTGGAGGGTCGCCGGTGATCACCTTCCGTCGGCAGTGTGGTTGACCAGCCACAAGCTTTGCAATTCTCCCACCTGCCAGCAGGGTTGCGAGGAAGACGAGTCATTACAGCACGTTTTCTGGCGCTGCTCGAAAGCCCAAGAAATTTGGGCTGACCGCACTGTTCGGGCAGCGTTGACCTGCTTGGACCAGCATTCCAGGTTTGACCAGTCTATCGGGGCCGATTTACAGTTCATTGACCGGATCCTCCGGTTCGTCGGATCTCCTGCTGCTCGCCAGGGTGCCGGGCAATTGGTTGCGGCCACCATTGCGACTACGTTGTACTATATTTGGTCGAGGAGGAATGCAGCAAGACACAACATCCCGATGCATCTCCCGGGTTCTACTATTCGGACCATCTTGCTTGAGGTTCACTCGTCTCTCAACCGATATCTCTCTCTCTCTCCTCCCTGTCCTGCGGGAACCCTGGCAAGTCCACGGACTTGCTTGTTACGCATAGTTGGATTCCCCCTACAGGTTGGATCAGAGTGAACTGCGATGCGGTGGTTGGTGATTCGGTGGCCAGGTTGGGGGTGGTTGTGCGAGATTGTTTGGGTAGACCTCTCCTGGTGGCTGGCAAATGGTTGTTGTCCCAGGCTGTTGACATGATGGAGACCCAGTCTTTTCTTATGACGCTTGACATGATTAGGGATCTTCTTCCCCTGCACCGGGCTGTGGAACTCCAATTTGACTCTATGATGGCCATTCAGGAGGTACGCGATTTGATGTCTTTACCTCCAGGATCGGGTGTCTTTGCTGCTACCATCCAGTACGGTTCGGGTCTTGAGGCCGTTCGCTTCTTACACATTCTCAGAGACGGGAATGCGCCTGCTGATTGGGCTGCTCGGGCTGCGTGCTCTAACGACTTCGTCTGGGGCCTTGAGGATCCTATTCCTAAGCCCCTGCTTGACCTCATGTTATCTGATTTCACTTTCGATCCCCCTTGAGGATCCTTTTGTAATTTGGCATTGGCCTTGATATAATAGATATTACATCCTCTTCAAAAAAAAATGAATTTTGTTGAATTGAAATTATTTTTATAACAATATTTTCATCTCCTCAATAATAGGTTCCTCTTTTATTAGTATTAATTCTTATACTCATTTGAGCTCAAACTTTCTGATATATTCATTAGAAATAAGTGCACAAACATTCTCTCGAATCTCTTTGTGGACTATTTTTCCTCATCTATAAAAAAGAAGAAAATAACATTCTCTTTTCTCAACCACTTCTTGATTCTTTGTATAATAGTGACCTTGATTTGCTCCTTTGTTGTGCTTGGTATAGAAAAAAAATTGCATCACATCATAAGGAACTTTATCACTTTTAGCTCTTCTCTTTTGTAAAGTGCGACCAACACCAAGAGAATAATTATTAGGTGAAATCACATTTCCCTTACAAATTACAAGTCATCAAACAAAAGTCCTTTATCATTAAATCCTTTAGAAATCATCAAAAATATGCATGTCAAGGATTCCTTATATTGGTTAAAAATTTAGTATAGCATTGTAGCTTTCTAGCCTCGTCATTGCTTCGTAGGCCTTCCATGATTAGTGCTAAGTAGTTGGAGTGTTTATTAGCTTTGTCAAGGGTTTACCTTAATAACATCATATTTGTATTAGTATATACATCGATATTATTGTATAACCCTTGTCATCTTAGGACTTGTTGAACAAGTTATGAGTGTATGCATGCTTGCTAAATATATGAGTGCAATCCTAACTTTCTTGGATGCATTTATGTCTTAATTGAGAATTGTTTGAGATCCAAGATTATTTGTACCTCTTCAACAATACTCAAATCATCTAAAGTGATCCAAGATTAAGATTTAATTCAATAGCCTTATAAAAGGATTGCTTCTTCGGCAATCCACTTTAACATAACCCATAGGAAATCACGTGGTGTGGCTCAACTGACTATTTAAAAGGTTATGTGTAATTTGCTTGTTTTTTTAAATTCTTATTAAGGTTATTGTGGATGGGTGTTGTGGTGCCCTCATTGATTGTTCTTACATTTTGGTGTCATTATATCTTTTTTTTCTCAATATTTTCAAAACATGTCCCTTTTTTTTTGCTTTTTATACAAAAATATAGTGGAAATAAGCTTTTACGTTTCGAGTAACAAAATTATCATTTATAATCAAGTAGAGACAATTTTTTGTCATATTTCTCTTTAAAACACATACATATAAAAACAACATTAAGAAATCCTTTTGCTCAAATAAAAAAATATAAATAGCATATCTAAAGATAATTATAATTTCTTTTAAATTATCATGTGTTTGCTCTCACTTCATCTCGATAGTCCTATGAAGCGTTTTCCTTTGATTTGAAAGTTTTAGGCCAATAGAAGCATATGCCAACCAACACCAGCTCAATGACAAAAGTATATATATTATAATGTAAAATAAGTAATTATTGGGTAAATGTATGCATATTCTATAAATCAATAAATTTTTAAGATCTATTTGAAACCAATTTTTTTTTACGAAATCATATTAATTATGTTAACCCTACTCTCTATTATACATAAAGACTATTTATTTTGAATTATCAAATATGTCTTTAACAATGCTCCAAGAGGAATGTTATTCTAAATAGTAACTCTAATTAAAAAAAATGTTATTCTTGATAGTAAAACATTTACTTCTAGAAAAATATTATTCAGAATAGTAAATTTGCTTTAGAAAACTATCATTGATGTTTAATCTCTAAGTTATGTTACATCATTTTGTTTTCAATATTTATTAATTAGTTATTTTATCTTTTAAAATATATGATATGATATATATTTAGCATGTAACTAATCAAAATATAACACAAATAATGTATAACAATATATTATTACAATAACAATAGTAAACAACTTCAAATGAATTCTTTTTCACATATTATTTGAGATTTTTAATCTAATATTATACACCATATGAAAAAAAAATATACATTATGTATAAATTTTACTTATAAAAGATTTTCTATTTATTCTTTTTTATATATTATTTGAGGCTTTAAAATATTATTATATGTCTTATAAAATCATAGATATCATGTAAAAAATTTCTTACACAAATATCTTCTATTTATCTTTTTTCACATATTATTTGAGATTTTAAATGTAGTATTATATATCAAATCAAAATATATACATTATATACAAGTTTTGTTAACACAAATATTTTTTATTTATTATTTTTCACTTTTCAATTGAGACTTCTAACCTAGCATTACACATCACATTAAAGTCTTTACACATTATGTAAGTTATATCTATTATTTAAAATTGAGTAGTGGTCTCACTAAGGTTAAAATCTTACTAAATTCTTTCTATTTTTATAGTATCTAAGATCGTTCTTCTCAATTTTGTTTTTTCTTCTTACATAACTTTTTAAATCTTTTGAAACAACTTCACTTGTTCGTCTCTTTCCTCTATTAATTATGGCCAAGTGTTGTACCTCTCCTATTTCCTAAAAAAATTTTATAAGTCATGCCATCCTCATATTTGTACTTGTTTGCATAACTTTTCACATGTTTGATCATTTAAATTCCTCTAAAAATTGTCTCTTTATGTGGATTATTTTTCACATTCTAACATTTCATTTATAAAGGCTTCTTGTCTATTAAAGTCATCCCCATGCTAATTTTCTTAGTTGTTTGTTATTTCAGGTTTTAAATGTTTTTTACTTTTTATAAAGCATACAAACACGATTCACATATTTGTATTATACATCCTTTGTTCATACTTAAATCTACATTCATTTTTTTATCGTACTACTACGATATCAATGTCATATTGTACAATAAGTCCTTATAACTCTTAACCAATGATGGTTCATACTCTTATGTCATAACATACTGATACAATAACTGTATCATATTATACGATCATTTTAGGATATATTTCTTAAAGCTACTTTTACACTTATTTTTTTCTCATTGCATAATCATAAAGGAAGATATTATAATATCTTCGATCATCAAATTAGGTATACACTAAAATATCTTATAAAGTATATCAAAATCTTAGAATATAAGATATTTCAAAATATAAAAATCAATATATAATTAGATAGAACTCATTGAGACGAGTTTAATGACATTTGTTTTATAATGATTGAAATTTATTTAGAATTTCTAATAATTATCAAAGTTAATAAGTATAAACACACATATATATACACATATAATTGATATAAGGTATTTATATTAATTGTTTGTTTGGTTTTTCTAAAATTATACTTTATTCCTTTCTCTTCTCACCTCATTAATGCAAACCTTAGGTGTCAATTTCATGCACTCAACCAGAAGCTTGGCTAAAACTCATTTTGCCAGTGGTGATGACAGTAAGAGCCATTGAAATATAAATAAAAAGTAAGGAGGAGTTTGTGTTACAATAAAGATCTGTGAGTTTCTAACCCATCATCTATACCTCTTTCTTTTAATTTCTCTTATTTTCAATAATATAAAATATGACTTATGATGTAGGACAAATTAGATTTCTATTAAGGCCTAATTTAGAGGTTATAAGATTAGAGATACTTAAGAAATTATGAAAAAATATTTAAAATATATCATATACTAATTAAGATTAGATAATATGTGTGATATTTTATAATTATTCAAAGGCGAGTTTCTAATTTATAATATAAATTATTAAGTAGAGTATGTTATAATATGTTAAGAGTTAAGTATAAAATCTTAGTAAATAATTTTATCACATCTAATTTTATATAAATAAAATAAAAACTTTAAAAAGAGTAATCCTAAATTTAGATTATCACTTGAAAAATAAAAAGTTGTAGAAATAGTGCATCTTTTCCATGATGGTGGCTTGTAGTTCATTTTGGAGTTGGCTTGTGGAGCATTAAGATGGAAAAGGGTGATGAGGTGGAGGTTTGACTTTATGAGAAAGCTTAGTTAAAGAGAAAACAAGATGATAAACTTGGATTTGGAGTCTCATTAAAAAAGATGATATATATATATATATATATATATACACACACACACACACACACACACATATACACACACATACATATACATACACACACTATAGTGTTCTTCGTTTAATATGCATAAATTTATGATAAAACATTTATTTTATTATCCTAGATTGTAACATCCCAAAGGATTAACTAATACCTTAAAGAGAAGGGAAAATATAAATATCATCTAAAATTAATAAATATGTCATATGATGATTTTTAAATTTTTAATATATTATTCATTTCCTCTAACAACTTATAATCGAAAAAAAGAATTATGACTCCTAAAAAAAGTAAACAAACTTTTAAAATGTAAGTACAATTTATCTAAAACTCAATGGTATTCAAAATGATTTGGGTTTAGAGATTAGAGGTCTATAAATAACAAAGAGAAAAATCAAAAGTTTATGAAAATTTAATAATAATTTAGTTATGTAATTAGAATTTATCAGAGAATTAAAATCAATATGAAACTATTTTAAAAAATTACAAAACGTTAAAACTTTCTTGACACAAAGGCAATGATCATAAAATAAAAGCTAAACATTATGAAGAAATTAATTTTGAAAGAAAACTATTTTAAATAAATAATAAAATAAAAACATAAAGTTTTAATAACATGTATTTCGCATGGAATAGGAATTTTTAGAAATAGGTAGGAAATTTTTGGAGGCTTGGTGGATTGAAAAGTTACAAAATTAATTAACCCCAAATTCAAATTTAAAATAATGATTGTAATAATAATAAATAATCGAAACTAATATAACTAATATATATTAGACGATGGCGGGTTAGGAGGAGTTAGAACTAATTAAGTTAATCGTTTAATCAACCAATAGTTTAATTATGTTTAAAACAAACTAATATAAACCGTACTGTTATGCTACTGGTGCTGCAGTGGTACCAGGAGAAACACACGAGCGAGAAGGGTGTAACCATCAAGAACCACACGAGGAGGAGAGGAAATGCCGGAGGAAGAGGAGGGAACGCTGGGGAGGTGAGAGCTCAGTCGCACGAAGTATATAACGAAAAAACCGGTTGATGCTTGGAGTGGCTGCTCACGGAGAGAGGAATGAGGACCTGCCGGGAGAGGCTACTGCCGGAAAAGAAGGAGAAAGAATGGAGTTGCCGGGAGTGTTGTTGCTGGGAGAGTGAGAGAGAAGGAGAGAGACGAGAGAAACAAAAAGAGGCGATAAAGAATACGTGAGAGAAGGACTTGTGGCCATCGGATAAAAAAAAATTAAGGGGCAGCGGAGAGAGGAGAGAGGAGAGAGCGGTAATACAACTCCTAGGAGAAAATGATATATAAAGGGCAGTGCAAAGAGAATAGGAGAGGACAAGTGCAGTCGATAAAGAAAAAGAAAAGGACGAAAGGGAGTAACGAAGTATTGTACAAAAGTTTTAGAAATAAAAATGAAAAAAAGAGAAAATATTACGATTTTCTTAAAAAAATATTTTAAGAAGAAAAAAAAGTGGAAGAGAGACAAAAAATTAAAAAATTAATTAGATTGTCATATGAGAGAGAAAATGAAGAAAAAAAATAAGTGATTGTTGAAAAAAAAGAGAGCACGAGAAAATTCAAAAATAGAACAAATGGACGAAAAAGAAAGAAATTGAACTTGAAAGAAGAGAAAACATACTAAATTATTGTATGTAAGATAAAAGAAAAAAAAGAATAATTGTCTAAATATATCAAACATAATTGTACAAAATTAGGGACAAGAAAAAACAATAAAATGTTATATAAAAGAATGAGACATAATCTCTCAACTTATTTTAGTTATTTTGTTTATCCAAAAAATGATATATCTTGTATTGAAGAATGACCAAATGGCTTAGCCCCATTAGGAAGACGAATAACTAGATGCATCTAATATTGGAGGATGGCTTAATGGTGTAACCTAATAATGAAAATAAAATTTTTGAATGTATTTTATTTTGTGGAACATCTTGGAGGTGTAACCCCAACAAATGAAATAAGGAAAGATAAAGCAAAAATGAATGGATAGAAGAACCAAGGTTTAAAAAGAGAAAACTTTAAATGGGGTTAAAGAAAAAATAAAAGAAGTTTAACTATAAATTGTGGGATGCACTGTATGAGCATATATAATTTTTACTCTATTAAGCTTGTAATTTATATCAAATGTTGCTATTTAAACACTAGCATGTGGCATGAACCCAAAAAAAGTGTGCAAGTTAAGCTTGCAGATAAAGTAAACCCGAGAAGAATATAATCCTAAATACTTTAGCAACCAAAGGAATTAAACAAGATTTGAGCTTTATTGAGATCTCTATTTTGTTATAAAAGATAAAAAAAAATTATACTTATGTGTAAATGCTTATTTTACTATATATTATAAGATAGAGATTTTTATTGATTGATTAAAAAGGTTGAATTAAAAATATATAAAATAGGTACAATATATATATATATATATATATATATATATATATATATATATATATATATATATATATATATATATATATATATATATATATATATATATATATAAGATGATTGTATTAATGCTTAATAATAATTATATATTTGATGATTAAAAAATAAAATTTATGAATGATGATAAAAAGTAAGTGTTTCTTATATCATCATTTACATATGTGTGATGTTGGAGTATAAATATGTTACTTTATTTATAGGTCACTTATTGATATAATTGTGTGATAATCATAAATGATAAGTGATAATAAATTTTCACTTTCACTATAATTATTATAAAAATAATGAATAATGTTTATATATTCTAAAATATTTAGAATAAAAAAATAGATATTATGATACTAAAATTAGGTAATGATATTGAGGGGTTGCCACACATATATTGCAAAATGTTACATCTATTAGTTATATTACACTTTTATGCTTTGAGATTGATGTAGTCATTTTTGTTACCCTCGTTCATTTGGTTGACTTATATCATAACATCCTTAATTTTTATCACAATTAAGATAAGAAAAACCCTAGAATTAAATAATAAGATTGTATCTATTATGCTTAAATTTAGTAAAGAATTTATTAAATATAATGTTTATACATAAAATTAAAAAAAAACTTAAGACATGTGTTGTAAATTTAAACAAGGTCAAAAATATTTATTAAACATATCAACAGAAGGAGAATTATGAAATCAGTCAAATAGCATTAAGTTTATAATTTTTGAGGAACTAAAGAATTAATTTTAAATTTTTAAATATTCAAATATATTTATAAATTTAAAATTTATGCATTGGGTATATTTGTAATTTTAGAAAATTTGGCTTAAGTCAAAATCAATTAGTGGAGGATAGATTTATAATATTGAAATATTATCTACGCTAAGATAGATTTGTAATTCTAAAAATTTTAACTTAAGTTTATTATGTTTTATAGATAATAAATTTAAGAAATGATACTTTTAATAACATATATTTGTAATTTCTAAATTTTGGTACAAAAAAATAAAAAAGGTAAAGAATAACTTTGTAAATAGTGGAGTTTATAAGATGTTTTATAAATGTCGCACCAAAAGTAGTGTAAATAGAATTTTTGAATCTCCAGAAGTGACGACGTAGGTAAGTTAAAAGAATGGTTTTTTCAATAACTCCCACTTTCCAAGCCTAATATGATAGGGATCTTCAAGGAATTTTAGTTGTTAAGGCCATATTATAATGGCCTATAGATAGTTTGACAAGTCCAGTAGGGAGCCAAGACTATGTGAAGCTCAAGTTATACTAGTCGGCCATCGGTTAGTCAAGAGTCGAGTATAGTGAGAAAACCTAAGTACTGTCATCTACATTAAGGTCATTATGAACTCAAGAATGTCTTGTCGTTGGCTTTATTCAAGAATGAAGAATCCTGATTTGAGATTTTGGTCTCACCAGGTACGTTATAAGACTTAGTTAAGTGGATTTTGTTTTAAATTTTGCATATCTTGAATTCAAGTAGATAAATTTAGTTACTTGTGATGTTGCACAATAATATTATTTTGATAGTCTTTTGTTGAATACATTTTATTATTATAAATTTTCTTAAATAGATTACTTTATCTAATAAATAATTTTCTTTATTACATGACAAAGGATAATTAAAATGAAATAAATATTAGTTTTAAAAATAACAACTAGATTGGCAAGATTGGGATATGTCAAAATAAGAACTAGAAAATAGGTTCTTAAAAAGTAAATAAATTTAACAACTTGTGATATAACATAATACTAGTTTATTATTTTTATGACTTTTTTGAATTATATTATGTGGAAAACTATTTTTGTTTTTCTTTATGGTTTAAAATGATCTCAAAAGTGTTCTAGATGGCTTTTACCGAGTATATAATTTATAACTTTTTTTGTTATGTAACATCAAAGTAACTAAGATAGAATGAAATATATATAATTATAACATTTAGACTAGCATACATCTAGATTGACATAATTGTTTCATATGTGATATTATAAGGTTGAAAAATGAAAATGAAAATTGAATTTTTAAAGACATCCTCAACACTAGATCAATATATTGAATCACAGGGTATCGATCATGGATTAGATATATGTTTAATGTATGTTTTATGATATATATATATATACTAACATATTGGATTGCACCATACTTATTTGGTGGCACTAGATTAATGAGTTGGATATTAATATATCTTTCTTTAGATCATATATCTGTATAATGTTATTAGATAAATTAAATGAACATTGATTATAAGTTAGTTATTGGTATTATCTAAAGAGGATAATGATTCAAAAAAATTAGATCCAATAAAAATGTAAACTATTGGAAATTAAAATTAAAAAGAAAATTAGTATTTACATTGCATATGATTTGCTATGTTATATGCATAGCTTATAGTGTGGCTTTTGATATGGTCTATCATTAAGCTTGCATTAGTATATTTTGTTATGATATCTCTTTAAAGTTAGCTATCATATTTGATTTATCTGTTGAGATTATTATCTTACATAATGTTACATCATATGTCATGCATCTACTATACCAAGAGCTTGTAATTTTGATACAACAGGAGATGGGAGATGATTTCACTAATGAGATATTTGAGTGGGTGGTGCTCATAAGAGTTATATTTTTTTATAACAGTAGTTTTAATTATGTACATATTTTAAATTGGATGATTGTAAACTTTTAATCTAATGAATGTTTTGTTTTAATAACTATGTTATTAAGAATTTTTGTCTCATCATCAAGTCTCTACCTAAGTTTTATATCCTCATTATTAACTTTAGACTTTAATTTCTTATGCTATTAAGTAGGAAGTGAGGTCTCTTGATAGGTACTCAATAAAAGATTATTAATATAATATATCAAAATAATGTTATTGTGTTATAATATATTAAAATAGTGTTATTGTGTTATAATATATCAAAATAATGTTATTGTGTTATATCATAAGTTATTAAATTTATCTATATTCTAAGAATCCACATTCTAGTTCTAATTTTTACATATCATAATCATGTCGATTCATATGTCATTTTCAAAGCTAATATTTATTTTATTTTAAATATCATTTTTCATGTAATAAAGAAAATCATGTATCAAATAAAGTAAACAAGTAATGTATTGAGTAATTTATGTAAATAAAACTATAATAATAAAGTAATGTAACAAAATATTATTAAAATAATATTATTATATTTCATCATAAGTTATCAGATTCATCTACATTCTAGAAATCTATTTTCTAATTACATATCCTAATCATGCCATTATACCAAACTAGATGTTATTTTTAATATCATATTCATTTCATTTCATATTAATTATCTTTTATGATGTAATATAGAAAATCATATACCAAATAAAGCGAGCATGTAACCAGTAAAGTATTGACTAATCAAAGTAAGAAAAATTATAATAATAAAATACATTAAATAAAAGTCTATATAAAATAATTTTCTTATGTTATATTATAGGTTAATAGATTTATCTATTTAAATTCAAGAGTTGATATTTTTTTCTAACCTTTATCTTTCTTTAATTTCCTACAATACTGTGTGTATGTAATGATCAACATATATCTTATATGTGATATGATTACTAAACATTTAAAATCATATTAATTTTTTTAGACCCTTAAGTTACAGCTTGAAATCATATGTGTATGATTCCTTAATGTATTATATAATCTTCAAAAAATTAAGTATTTTATGCTATATTATATATGTATGATCCAATGATTGTACATTACGATTGTCTCTATTTCTTGCTACTCAGCCTACTTATTTTGTTTGATTCACAAGTCCAATAGATTATTGTATAATAGGATCACTATATTATACTATACATTTGTTTAAGTCACCATTGTGTTTGAAGAGTCAAACCATAAATTTTAATATTTTATTCTAATAAACTTGTTTAATAAAAATTAGGTTTTAATTGTGAAGAACAAGCTACACACTTTTGAAGATAATTAATGAGTGGTCTTTAAAGTATAGTAGAGTATTCAGTAAGCTTCAAGGATCGAAGATATGTATATCAACTTCAAAAATCTTTTTTTTTATGAAATAGAATTTTAGCTTGTTAAATATTAATCATAAGACACATCTCTCTATTTATATTACTTTTAAATCTAACTTAAGCATCTGAATTGTTCAATCTTTTCTTGATTTAAGAAATATTTAAGATTTTATTTTCACTTAACTAATGCTAATCACCTATTTCAATCACTATAATTTTGTTAAATCTTATATATATATATCTCCTTGCCAAATTTTATGTTAAGTATATTGTTAAATTTTAGTTAACTTTAAAAAATAAAATATAAAAAAATAATTTTATTAAATTTTTATAATTAAAAAGAAAAATATATATCTTATACATAATTTTCAAATTTCATGTTAAGCCTATTGTTAAATTTTGGTTAAATTAAACAAATAAAATCTAACAAAAATAGTATTGATAAGTTTTCATAATTAAAAAAAATACATCATAAGTCATAACCCAAGCATGGCCCAAGTAAAATGCACTCAGGTTGACCAAGCTTAAGTAAGCCTAGGAAGCCTTAGGTCAAAAACCCAACAAAAATAAATTCATATTAGGCTTGAACTTGATCAGGATGTAATCCTAAAACAACTTGGAGCAAGCTAGAGGAAACATTGAATTATGTAAAGCTTGTATGAAGTATGCAATAGGTCGAGTAGGACTTAAAATGATAACCTATAAAATATGAGTGGCTCAGATGATAAAATCCCAAGCATATAAGAGGGGAGCTAACCACATGTTTTGGCTCATATTACATGTGCACGAAAACATAATATGAAGAGGTAAAACATTTGATATCTTGTCATATGAGACTAATATCTATCTAGCACCTGAACATGCATTAATTCCCATCATTAGATCTTTGATTGAATGGTGAAGAGTTCATCTGCCTATAAGTGTTGGTTTAAGGCTCAAATTAGATAACCAAAATGTTGTTTGATTTTATCAAACAACTAGCATTCTGTTCACCATGGCAAATAACCTATGCTTGAATTGAGTGTCTCAAAGATCTTTATTTTGAATCCTATAATTGAGATCATACCCATCTTTATAATTGATCTACTTTTACATTCTTCTACTTTTACATTTGTGATATGACAATCCAAATCTTCTTCAATCAGATTTGATGGATATGTTTGATCTTATTTAATGATTTTTTCTTTAGCCATTATTTGAGCTATTGTATGAGCCATTTCAAAGAATTTTTTAAGTTATTTGGTAGTATCTTATGAAATTACTTTTCTTTGGCTTTTTAATACTTATGATTAGAATTTTTCTATAAAAATTTAATCTTTATGAATGAAATAACTAATGAATATGAACCATCCTTTGAGATCTTAATAAAGTGATGCATAATATTCTACTAATATGAAATTATCTTGATAGTACATTATGACTTAGTACTCCTAAACATATCAAATTCTTTCAACTAAGCCTAACATTTTAAGTTTTTAATTTCTTATTCACTTCATAATTTTGAGCTTTTTATGTCGTGCTCTATTCATTAACAAGCATATGAAGTTGTACTTTGAATTGGAAATTTTCTAGTCGTTATTTTTTTTCTTTTTGGGTTGGTAGGCCTGACATTTACAAAAGTTTGAGTTCAATTTGATCTCATTGAAATTCAAGTTATGATTGAGCTTACAAAAGCCTAGGTTATAGTTGAAACTATAAAAGCTAGTTGATTACAGATGAATTGTAAAGAAAAACTTTAAATTATAATTTTCTAAGTAGTGACATTTTTTCCAACTTTGGCAAGGGTTAACAAATGTTCTAGTGTGAAGTGAACTACCTAAAAATTTTGGTATACTTTTTAATTTTTATTTTTATTTTTTATCATATATATATATATATATATATATATATATATATATATATATATATATATATATATATATATATAAAGCTTTTTATAAAAATAATATTATTTATATTGAAAATTCTAAAAAATAAATTATATATTAAAATATTAAGAATAGAAAAAATATTTTAAAACTTAAATTTCACCTTCTTATCTGATTCACATATACTCTTATTTTTTCAAATGATATAAGTGTGGATTTCCTGCACTTGGTTATCCATCACGTGTGTTTTACTTATTTTATTAAATTTACTTAATTTTGTTGCACATTAATTTTAAATTTTATCTTATCATTTTGCATGCTTACCAAAATGCTTTTATTTGTTAATTTGCTTTTTAATTAACTTTTCAATATGTCTTCACCCATGCTTGATATTAGTGTAATATTAAATTAAGGTTTTTCTTTATTCCAACTCTTATTATTTAAGGGTAAATTTTATTTATATTTAAAAAATAAATTTAAAATTTTTATGTAATCAATTGAATTAAAACTATAAGAAGTAATTACTAAACTTTATGATTTACTTAAAGATTGATGCACCAAAGAGATCAAGTCAGTTAATAAACTTAGTAGTGACTAAAGCAAAATAATATAATTAAATATTAGAGCACTCATAAACCTTTATTATTGTTATACCCGGAAAAATATTATACGTTTAATCTTCAATAATTCAATTGTGGCTTGGATGATTTCAGATCGACAGTAGGATGAGCCAGGAGCTCAATTGGAGGCTATTGGAATTTCTGAAATTTTTTGGGGATTTTTCGGAGCACCGAGGAAATTTTTAAGTAATTTTCCCTGTTTAATTGGATTTATTGGATTTTTGGAAATTCGAAAATCTAGTTAAATCGGTCTATTAGATTTTTAAACCGGAATTTGGTTTTTACCGCGCGTGAACCGTACTGGAGCGGTTCAGCGAAGGCGGGGGCGGTTCGCCGAGTGCGTTTGCGCGTGCGGTTGGATAAGCCACGGATAAGCGGATCGGACGGACGAGATCAGCGGTGGAGATTAACTGGCTGATCGGGTTTAAGCGGCATTATTAGAAGGTCAACCGGCGCTTAATGGGTTCTTAACGGGTTATTACCGGTTTAAGCTGGGTATTTAACCTGATTTGTTCGGCTGTTAGGGTTTCGAGCGGTGGCCGGAGACGAGGTGTTCACGGCGAACGGCGATACTTTCCGACAGCCTTTCAAGGGGCTTTTTGTACCTGGAGGTTCGTGGGACCGAGGAGAATCGATTGGTACCGGTTCCGTTCGGCGAGGAGCAGCGGTTGGTCGCGTGCGAGCTTCACCGTCGCCGGAGAAGAAAGGTAGGAAATTCAGATTTTAAATTAGTTATTTAGCAAATTAAAAATATGGATTATTTTGCAAATAGCTACCGGAGCATGCGGATTGTGGTTTTTGGAATTAATTAATGCAAATTATTGATTTAGCATTTTAGGGTTTTTCTTCGGAAAATTATAACCGCCGAATTTGGAAATTTTACCAAGCATGTGTTGATTCGATTATGTGCTTTAATCATGTTAAGATAGTATCAAATGCTGAAATTTGTTTAATTTCATAGATTGTTAAAATGGGGATCGGATGAAACTTCGGCGGAAATTTTGATTGAACCTTAGAAATTAGTGGCATTAATGAAACATTAGGATAGTATGAACATCGGATTTTGTTTCTCCTTGATCTCGGTCGCCGGAAATCGACGGGGGAAACGGAATTTTCCCGGAGGAATCGTCGGCTAGGGTTTCGCGGGCGCCGGGCGGAGGAAGGAGATGGATTAGATTAATTTCGGTTTAGTTAATTAAGTAATTTTAATTATTCAATATTTATTAATAATTTAAATGTTAAACGTCGGCTGGAAATTTGATTAATTATTCGGCCGGTGGGTTCTCGGTTCAGCGCGAAGGCCCAAACCGGCAGCGAAAACCGGTTCAGCGGGATTCGGCGCGGACGAGCGGCGCGGAGGAAAATTTAAATTTCGGAAATTAATCCGAATTTTCGGAAAAAGGATATATGTGAATTTAAATTTTAATTCGGAAATTTATTCTGAATTTCGGAAAATTGAGAAAGGGCAGAATTTGATTTTTTTGGAATTTGAAAAAAATGCAGTAATTAGAATTTCGGGATTTTAAATTCTGAAAAAAATTCAGAAAAAGAGAAATTGGGATTTGAGCGATCTCGAAAATTCTGGAGATCCGTATGTAGAGAAAAATTTCCTGAAGTAGGGAAAAATGTTATCAGTGATGACAGTACAGTTGAAACAGTCAGACAGAGGTATGATACATGGATGCTACCAAAACAGTCAGTAACTGGTATAGTTGTGTTGCTTGGATGGCAATGGCATGGTTTGAGTCAGTTTACTCAGTGTTGGCATATTTCACGGATTGACATATTGGACCGGACTACTATAGACCCTGTTACACCCCATATTTTCTAGGCTGATTTTGGCATAATTTTTTTTTTTTTTTTTTTTTTTTTTTTTTTTGCATATAGACAGCTCAGATCGTCCCATACCAACCTGAGTAGCCTACGAAAAACATAGGATATAACACATCATTACACACCTACTTTCCTTAACAATGTGGATCCCATCTCCCGGGTACACCGTCAAATCAGGTTCATGACTCCTGAATTAACAGATGGACTCGCGCAATGTTACTCCTACTAGACCCAATACTCCTAACCCATACCGATAGGAGAACCGGTCTAATAGAAGACTGAACCCCCAATGTTAAGTTCCATAGTCATGTAATGACCTCACCATCAAAAATAAAATACATAACATCCTCAGATAAAATATAGCACTCCACACACTATACCATCAAGATAATAAAGTAAAACAGTGAATGGAAACTACATCACAAAAATAAGATCCAAGTCCAACAAATACAATATCATCCAACTAGATACATAAGTCAGAATTACCCTCACATAATACAAGACATAAAAATAACAGTCTCACTGAATACATCCAACAGCAACAATCAACTAATCAGAATATCTCAAAAATCACAGATCAGATCTGCTCCACTAGCCTACTGATCACGATCCCACCTAAAGCTGGGTGGCGTGAAGTCTGCCGAGCCACTGGAAAAATATAGATAAAAAAGGAATGAGCTACGCCCAGTAGGAAAGACAGCTAGTAAAAAGTCACATGCAAAAGAAGGATAATAGCAAGAGTATAGGAATACAGCATAACAATGTAGGGTGGAAAGGCACTCTCAGTTCCAGACTCCAACCAATCCACAGTCACCCCCAGTCACAACAGAGTAGCTCTCCTCTGTGCTCCCAGGCAGCATGCCAGCGGGACACGCCCATCTCTGCGCACGCATGGCGCCTAGGCAAAGCATGCCAGCGGGACACGCCCATCTCTGCGCACGCATCACAACGCCTAGCACCCGACACCTCAGCGTCTCTCGTCAATCAATCTTCTGGAGACTATAGACATAACCCGTCACATAGATCTCTAGCCAACGTGAGACACCCTGGCTAGCCACGGCGAGTCACCCCTGCCGCTGCCACTCTCAGGCGCGCAGGCCTACACTCGTGGACCAGAAGAGGTCGACTCAGCCACCGTCCCAAGGAGTCCTCTACCAACAACTTCCATAGAAGCTCACGCCCCTACAGTCATTGTCAATCTCTAACTCCAAGATTCGGCAACATGTGTCCAGGTACAACAAGGCGCATACCAGTCACATGTATACTGTGGAAGCTAAGTCTGAACTGCACAGTTACCTACCACAACTACCCTAAAACATCATATAGGGTCTATAGTAGTCCGGTCCAGTATGCCAATCCATAAAATATGCCAACACTAAGTAAACTGACTCAATCCATGCCGTTGCCATCAAGGCAACACAACTGTCAATTACTGACTGTCCTGGTAACCTCAATGTACCATACCTCTGTCTGACTGTTTCTAGCTGTACTGTCATCACTGATAACATTTTTCCCCACTTCAGGAGAATTTTAAATTCCGTAATCAATTTCCGTCTTTATCCATTTTTTTCGAATTTCGGAATAGTTTCCGAATTTAAATTCCACATATATCCTTTTTTCCAAAAATTCAGAATAATTTCCGAATTAAATATTCTGCAATTTATTTTTCCGAAAATTCGGATTAAATTTCCGAATTAAATTTTCCCATAATCCTTTTTCCGAAATTCGGATTAATTTCCGAATTAAATATTCTGCATTTTCTTTTCCCAAAAATTCGGGATAAATTTTCGAATTAAATTTTCCCATAATCCTTTTTCCGAAATTCGGATTAATTTCCGAATTAAATATTCTGCATTTTCTTTTTCCAAAAATTCGGGATAAATTTCCGAATTTAATTCCTCCCGTTTATCCTCTTCTGCGCCGCATTAAAATTAAATAAATCATTTCCGTAAATTCGGAATTAATTTCCGAATTATAAATCCTTCCGCTTCTCTCTCATCCGTGCCAATTTAATTAATAATTGTTAATTAATTAATTTACGATTAATTATTAACTAATTAACTAAATCCTAATCCATCTCCTTCCTCCGCCCGGCGCCCGCGAAACCCTAGCCGACGAATTCTCCGGGAAATTCCGTTTTCCCCCGTCGATTTCCGGCGACCGAGATCAAGGAGAACAAATTCCTAACATGCTCCTAAGCATTAACAAATTTTTCGGCGAAATGGGAAATTTTCCAGAAAATCCGAAATTTGCAAAAGACACCAATTAGTATTCAATTAAATCCGATTTTTCATCCACATGCTTGTTTTCATTAAGCAAAATATTCCATGCTTTTAAATTTTCTACTAAATAACTAATTTAAACTGAATTTCCTACCTTTCTTCTCCGGCGACGGTGCGACGGTGAAGCTCGCACGCGACCAACCGCTGCTCCTCGCCGCACGAAACCGGTACCAATCGATTCTCCTTGATCACGCGAACCTCAAGGTAGAAAAAGCCCCTTGAAAGGCTGCCGGAAAATATCGCCGTCCGTCGCGAACGCCTCGTCTCCGGCCGCCGTTCGAAACCCTAAGGGCCGAAACGGTTCGGGTTAAATACCCCGCTTAAACCGGTAATAACCCGTTAACAACCCATTAAGCGCCGGTTGACCTGCCAAAACGCTGTTTAACCTTCGATCAGCCGGTTAATCTCCACCGCTGATCTCGTCCGTCCGATCCGCTTATCCGTGGCTTATCAAAACGCACGCGCAAACGTACTCGGCGAACCGCCCCCGCCTTCGCTGAACCGCTCCGGGCCGGTTCACGCGCGGTAAAAACCAAATTCCGGTCTAATGGACCGATTTAAATAGATTTTCGAATTTCCAAAAATCCAATTAAACAGGGAAAATTACTTAAAAATTCCTCAGTGCTCCGAAAAATCCCCAGAAAATTTCAGAAATTCCAATAGCCTCCAATTGAGCTCCTGGCTCATCCTACTGTCGATTTGAAATCATCCAAGCCATAATTTAATTATTGAAGATTAAACCTATAATATTTTACCTGGTATAACAGACCCTATATGATGTTTTAGGGTAGTTGTGGTAGGTAACTGTGCGGTTCAGACTTAGCTTCCACAGTATACATGTGACTGGTAGGCGCCATGCGTGTTTCGAGATGGGCGTATCCCATTGGCATGCTACCTGGAACCCCAGGCTAGGTTGTGATGCGTGTTTCGAGATGGACAATCCCACTGGCATGCTATGCCTAGGCGCCATGCGTGTTTCGAGATGGGCAATCCCACTGGCATGCTACATAGACGCTGAGGTGTCGGGTGCTAGGCGTTATGATGCGTGTTTCGAGATGGGCGTATCCCACTGGCATGCTTTGCCTAAGCGCCATGCATGTTTCGAGATGGGCGATCCCACTGGCATGCTACCTGGAAGCCCAGAGGAGAGCTACTCTGGTGTGACTGGGGTGACTGTGGTTGGTCGGAGTCTGGAACTGAGAGTGCCTTTCCACCTTACATTGTTATGCTGTATTCCTATACTCTTGCTATTATCCTTCTCTTGCATGTGAGTTTTACTAGCTGTCTTTCCTACTGGGCGTAGCTCATTCCTTTATTATCTATATTTTTCCAGCGGCTCGGCAAACTTGACGCCACCCAGATTAGGTGGGATCGTGGTCAGCAGGCTAGTGGAGGATATCTGATCTGTGATTTCTGAGACATTTTGGTTAGTGTGATTGATGCTATTGGATGTATTCAGTGAGACTATTATTCTTATGTCAGGTATTGTGTGAGGATGAATCTGACTTATGTATCTGGTTGGATGTTGCACTTGTTGGACTTGGATCTTATTCTTGTGATGTAGTTTCCATTCACTGTCTTACTTATTGTTTTGGTGCTATGGTGTGTGGAGTGCCATATTTATATATTTATTTTGTGGATGTTATATATCTTTTTTTGATGGTGAGGTCATTACATGGCTATGGAACTTACCATGGGGGTTCAGACTTTTATTAGATCGGTTCTCCTATCGGTATGGGCTAGGAGTATTGGGTATAGTAGGAGTAACATTGCGCGAGTCCATCTGTTAATTCAGGAGTCATGAATCCTGAGTTGACGGTGTACCCGGGAGATGGGATCCACATTGTTAAGGAAAGTAGGTGTGTAATGATGTGTTATATCCTATATTTTTCGTAGGCTACTCAGGTTGGTATGGGACGATTTGAGCTGTCTATATGTAAAAAAAAAAAATGTATGCCAAAAATCAGCCTAGGAAAAAATGGGGTGTAACAATTATGACATATCTCCTAATAAGATTAATCAAGTTATAAATTTTTATATCACACATGAGTTTAGAAGAAATTAGAAGTGACTTATAAAGGCACTTCACAAGTTAAAGATACAAAATAAATACTGTTAAATATGATTATGAGCTATTTAGAATGAATCTAAAAAATTATAATAAATATATTTATATAATTTATAAATATGACTAATGCATTAGCAAATCTAGGAAAAATATTTTCTAATTTAAATCTTCTAAGAAAAGTGTTAAGGATTTTATCCAAGGAGTATGATCCTCTTATTATAGCAATAAAAACAGCTGATGTAGGAGTGTCTTATGTTAGCTCATCCTACTAGCATCGCACTAATCCCATTCAAACAATGAGCCATAATATAAAATTATCTATCATATATAGAATATCGTTGTCTAGTGGTATTTAAATTTCAAAACTGAAGTAAGAAATTGAATAATTGTATTGGCTACGTATACCACCAATTTCAATCTCAGAAGCATCACATCAGACTTCAAAGACTATGAAAATAAGGTAAACATAGAACATAGGGTGATGTCATGAGTAGTTGATTTGATAAAAAAAACTTTTATGCATCAACACTTCATATAGATTTATCACTCTTCAAGGCATTAGTAATTAGAGTTATTATTGTGCTAAAATTTCTTATGAATCTTCTATATAATGTTACAAAGTCATGGTAATGTTTAATTTTAGTTACATCCTTTTGGATTGGCCAATCCAAAATTGCTTCAATTTTTTATGGATCAAGTTAGAGGTCGATGTATGATACCACAAATCTTAATAAATTAACTTCCTTTTGTATTGAGTACTTCTTTAAGTTTATGTATAATTTTTTATGTCTAAGTTTTTTCAAAACAAGTTTAAGGTATTTCAAATGGGATGTCTCATTAAGACCAAAGTTTAAAAAGTCATCAAAATACACAACTAAGAATTTTTCAACGAATAATTTGAGAATAATGTTCATCAAACACATGAATATACTTGCTACATTTGAGAGGCCAAAATATATCATTAGCCACTCATAAAGACCATCAAAAGTTATACAAGTATATTTGCATTGATCACTAGAACAAATCTTAGTTTGATGATAGCCATTATAGAGGTATAATTTTGAGATGTTCAAACTAAAAATATTGTCTAATAAATCATCTAGTCATGGGACTAAAAATTGATATTTTATCATAATTTTGTTAATGGCTCTATCATTGATACACATACTTTATGACTCATCCTTTATATGAGTTAAAAATACAAGAATTACATACGGGTTAAGGTTTTCTTACAAAAAAACATTTTTAAAGCAGTTCATCAACTTATTTTTATAGTTTGACATGTTCAGTGGCATTCATTTGATAATGATGAAGATTTAGTAATTGAGATCTAAGTATTAGGTCAATGGTATGTTGGATTTCTCACATTAGAGGTAGCTCATTAGGAATCTCCTTATGAGTAATTCACTAAATTGAGATAAAAAGTCAAGTATTAATGTGAATGAGATGTCTCTATCTTTATTTTATCAACTTTGTTCATATGCATGATGAATAACGAAGTTGAATGAAAAAATTCTTTACATAAGCTCTTAAAACTTAGTTATTAATAATCCTTGTAGGTCTAGGTATACACAAATCATCCTCTTGAAGTTAATTAATTTATATTTGACACATTTGTGTTAAGGTTATGTAGGTTGCATTTAAAGTTAGGTTTTATGGATTACAGATTTGCATAAGAGTTTTAAAAATAGTAGTTTGATAGTTTTATCATTAAATTTGAATATATATATTTTCTCTCTATCATAATGAATGATATTTATATCATAAAACCATAATATTTCGAATAAGATATATGCTATGTCTATAAAAGAACATCATGCCACACATTATCTTCATAACTATCAATTTTTAAGAAAACATAGTATTTATATGTCACAAACAAATAGGTTGTGTTAACTTAACTCATATGAAAAGGATTAGGATGGGATTTAAACTTGAGGTTGGCCTTAGTAAAAGTATGTGTATAAATGAAACTTATAGTAATATTATTATCTATAACTAATATGCATCTCTTTTCATTACATATAATAAACATATTAAAGACGTTCTTTCTCCTCCAATCATTTACATTAGTTTTTATACACTGATAGACATCTTATTATTCTTAAATATTTATCATCATCTATCCTAAGTTCATCATCAAATAAAATTTGATCTTCATCTTGAAGTTCTTCTGATTCAACTTCAATAAAGTCATTGTCTTTATGTATAAGATTTATGTTCTACATTGGTATTGCATGTGACCAAGTTTATGACATTTAAGCAAATTGTGTCTTTTTCTTTTCCTTTAAGATTTTTAAGATAACTTTTTGAAGGGTAAGATGTTGAGCTTTTGATGTTATAAGAGTTTTTGTATGCTGTACTAAATTTTAGAGTGATTTTATGCAAGTGTGAAGAAGTGTGAGATTTACTCTTGTTAGTAGATGTTATAAGCTTTTGTGTCTTTCTAAGAGAGGTAAAAAGTATCCTTTAGAGTTTGTAGATCATGAATTTCTACCTCTTATCTAATTTTTTTGTAATTTTAAGATGAGCTTATTTTTTAGTTGCTAATCATTATAACTATATTCTATCTTAACAAATAAATCTTTAAATTGATTCAAGTAATCATTTATACTTAAAAATCTCTTACATAAGGTTAAGTATTGCCCTTGAAGTTTCTTATCATGATACCTTGGACAATATTTTATTCTTAACATTTTTTTTAATTTCTAGCCAACTCATTACTCTTCTACTCATTCATTTTTTTTTGTAAAAATATTTGACCAATAAATTTTTACATGACAAATGAGCTTCATTTTTACAAAATTAACTATGTAGTAGTTATCCATCTTATACTAATTGAAGAAGTCTTCTATTTGATTAAGCCAATCTAAGAATTTATTTGTGTCATAGATTTCATCAAAAGTTGGTACTTCTATATTGACCATTTTTTGAAATTCTTAGTTAAAATCTTTGTAATATGGTTTATCATCATAATCCTTTTTAAGCATGTAATCCTTATATTTGACTATTAGCATCTCCCCCATATGAAGTAGCATGGTATAGTCTCGTAAGTGTACTTGGTTACATTTGTAGGATTTGCACTTGAGTGATAAGTTGGGAAATCATTAATGAAATTTTTTAAAGGCTTTAAATTGAGACTTTCCTAATTATTCAATCTTAAGATTTGTGGTTGGTTCAAAACATCTAATTGTTAATTATTATAGATTTTGGAGACATTATGTAATGTGAAAAGCAATAGAAAATAAAATAAAGTCATGCAAAAAATAAAATAAAATATAGTCTAAAGATAACAGAAAAGATAGATTAAAAAATGATATCTTTTTTAGAAATTTTTTATTTTTTTCTTATAATATTAAGTTAACAAACAAGTAACAAATTAGTGTAAACTAAAGCAACTAAATCATGGTATTAATAAAAAATTATCTTTGGTTATTCATTAGTTTCATGTAAGAATTATTATTTAATATGAAGGCTAATGAAGTAGACCACTTCTTCATAAGTTGTACTAAAAAAAGATAATAGTATATTTAAAAACAATAGCTTAGTTTTATAAAGTAGAGTTGTGATTATATTAATGACAAAATCAAATATTCAAATAAGAGCAACAAGACATGCTAGTCTTTTTTAGGAGAACTTCTAACCAAATAGATTTCTACAACAAAAAAATAAGATCCTACATTAAGTGGGGCTTAATGAATAATAAAATACCAATATTTAAGCCTTGATTTGATGAAGCTATTAGGATCTTCTCTTTTCTTCAAGGTACTCTTTACTTCTAAAAAAGGTGAAGATCTTCTGCTTTGATACCAAATGATGTTAACAAAGAGAGGATTGAGATGTGGAATGGAATAATGTAATTACTTAGGTTAAATGAAATTTAAAGTATGATAGAAAGCTTAAATAAAGAGAAAATATAGTTAAGATAACAATAAAAAAACAAAAAATTACTCACTAAAATGAATCCAAAAGAAAGTCACTAAACTAACTCAGCATTCAAGTCACAAAAGAAAACATTTTTTAGTCATAACAAATTCATTATTTAATTTTTATAAAATGCTTTTTTAAATAGGAGAGTATAAGTAATTATTTAATAAAAAAATTAAATCTTTTACCTATTTCTTAAAGATTTTTATGCCCATATAATTCTTTAATACAAAAATATATTTTTTATCCACCTCTTGAAAACTTTTATACCCATATGATTCATCTATATTTTTGAATATTTTTGGACATCTTCATTAATGTAGCATTGATGATACACTCATTATGACATATTGATAAACTATGACTTCTCAAAACTATAATTTATATGTTCTATAAAGTGTGCATATATTATATTTTAGAGAGTTTTAACTTAATTCTATTTTGAGATTTTGTTATGGGTTTATGTTATCATTATACTATCATTTCTTTCCTTTGTACTGCATCATATGCTTTTCTTTATTTAGCATGATCTTGATAGAATTCTATATTATTTATCACATGACTTTGTTGATTACATTGTTTTACTTATTTCATAGTTTTTCATGTTACAAAGCATTATAAATAATGATTAAAAGAAAAGAATAGATATAAAGAATGCTTAAAATGGAATGAATATATATTATCTTTGAAATAATATATGGACCAGTATATTGTATGATTATGATATTAGATAAGTAGTGTAAATGTTATGAGCATCATATAGATTGTCCTATACCTGTTAAGAAAAAATATAAAAAAGAAACATGAAAAACCCAAAAGGACAATACATAAGTGTTGTACCCTTTGATGTGATAATTACAAAACCAAGCTATTTATTACTGAAGGCTTGTTTTTTAAGTAAAATTGTTAATAATTAATTAAATCAAGCCATGTATTTTAGATGTCTAAAATAATGGTCTCTAAGGGCCTTGAGGTCATGGCATACTTCAAGGAATTTTTGAGACATGCGCAAGATTTTTTATAATTAAATTTCTTTTTATTTCTCTTGAATTTGATATGTCAAAACTTTGAGATTATGAGGCACACTAGTAGTATTAACATTTAAAAATATTATAAAATTATTTAATAATGAATTTTCATTTTTGGGCCAAGCATATTTGACAAAATGTATAGACATGGGTATTTGATTTTTTAATATTATTTTGGAATCTTTTTTTACTAATTTCTTTTTATAGCCACTTAATTAACTTATAATACTATAAGAATATAAAATTATTTTTATACACTTATATTCAAATTTGTGGCTAAAAAATTCGTCAAAAATACCCTAAAATAGCAAAAGTCTCGGGAAAAAGCACTGTAGCATGGGCGGGTCGACCTGGCGCCAAAACAGCCCGTCCAGGCCTTTTAGAAATAAAAAAAGAAAAATAAAAATTTGGTTGACCCGAAAGGGGCGAGCAAAGCCCGCCCAAAGACCGCCGAGAGCAGCTCGGCTAGCGCTGGTCAACGGTCAACGGAACAGTGCCTGGCTAAGCCAAGCCTACCGAGAGGAGCTCGGCTAAGTCTAACTTCAGCGCGGTCTACGGTCAAAGAACAGTGCATGGCTAAGTCAACCTGAACCGGGTGATGAAATCCCGATCAAGGAAGGGGGGAGCCAGCCCCAAAGTGGCTCGCAGGTTAAACGGCGCAAATTTATTATAAAGCGGTGTGCCAAATTTCATTCTACAGTGTGGGACTAAAAATCCCACCTTATAACTTCGGCAGGATCCAAAGGCGAGGTCCTTATCACAACAAACAAATTTATTTGGCACAAAAGAATTCCTTCAAAAGTCTCCATCTTGATTTGGAGATTACTTAATGACGCTCTTCCATTACCACCCAAAATACATGTTGGAAAAATGCCGGTTACAAGAGGGGGGGGGGGTGAATTGAATCGTTCACAAAAACGTAACAATGTAAATTTAATCTTGATTTTGTACGCTTAAGAAATAAAACAGCAAGGCACACGATTGCAAGTGGTTCGGCAAAACCTTTGCCTACATCCACCCCCAGCTAACCTAGCCGGGCTTCACTACAAATCCAATGCCTTTTGCCCAACCGGCGGGTAGGCCAAAAACCCTCACAGCACCTAATCACAAGATTGGTCACACACAAATACAACAGCTTGGTTTTCACAACCAAGACCACAATACACCGTCGTCGTCAATTTTTTATTTGGCAAACAAATTTTCTTAAACAAAATTAAAATTCCACAGACCCTACAACTTGTGAAACAAAGTGGCACAAAAAAAATTTCTTCGAAATTAAAATTAAAATAACCCAAACGCACTTCTGACCGCGCTTTCCAAACAGGACAAAAACCCAAATCGCGTTTGCGAAGGCGTTGTTCTGTTTTCGTGCGGAAGAAGTGTTTCGGAGAGGATTTGATCTAAAATTCGACTCAAGAAAAATTCAAAATAGGTAAGTTGAATTTCGAAAAGTTAATTGAGACTCCAAGGCTTGAAACGAGAATCACAGTTGGTGAAGATTGACCGAAAATTCAAGAACCGCGAAGCTTGGTTAACGGAAAAATTTTGCAGTAATTTCAACCTCAATCTAAGTAGCGAAGCAGAGTAGCAATTGTAAAGTAGAAACGAAAAGGAATGAAACCGTGCAAATTTGAAGCGAGAGGAATGCGTTTTGTTTCGATCCGAGAAGGCTGAGGAAGACGATGAACAGTAATTCCAGTGATTGTCCGTCTTTGTAGGGATTTTCCAGTGCTTTTTTCTAAAAAAAATCCCTCGAATTCAATCCTTCTTATAGAAGGAGATCAAACAATTAAACGTTGGTTCCAACGGCTAGACGAGGAGAAGAAAATAATTTTTAAAACATATAGCCGTTGCGCTGGAAAAGCAGAAAAGGAAAGCCGGAAAAGAGAAAGCGCTTTTAACTTTTAGTCCCACATTTCCTGTTGGTAGGGAGAAGTAGCGCATATATTAGTTCTCCTACCTTTTACCTTCAGCCGAAAATATTGGGGTTGGCTGCCCTCAGGTGCGGTTGGGAAGTCAATACCCATCCCGACCTGTTTAGAGCATAACGGGTCAAGTATGACCCGAACCCGAATTAGGAACTATGGCTTGTGTTTGCGTCCTTATAATCGTCCCCTTCGGTTCTCGCATGGCCGGTTCGGCTTGGTTCCGGTTCGGCGTTAACCGAACCCTTTTTGTCCCCGGTTTGGCGTAAAGCGAAAATTTTTTTTTAATTAAATCGGAAATAAAATTTTGAAAGCTTTAACACTTGCGAAAATAGTCGAAAACGCTTTAATAAATAATAATAATTATATTTTTATTTAAACCAAAATAAATATGGTGTAAAATGTTGATTATACAAGTCAAGGACTTGTTTAATCACAACACCTTCTTAAATGTAAGCCTCATACGTAGAGTTGCACTAATACGATATATAAAATCGTATGGTACAACCCTTAGGCAATTAAAACTTGAAAAATACATTTATAATGTGACACACAAACAAAGTTGTAGGTTTTACATTGTGTCCTAAAAGAAAACTTATACACCTCCATAATGGCTGCCACACCATCTGGAGTACCAAGGGCTGCTCATCACGATCAAAGTTGTTGGTAACTTCCTTCAATCATCTTCCAAGTCATTTGAGCTTCATGTCACTCTAATACTGTAACAAATACTCAAGCAAACAATTAGAACAACAATACACTGTTTTGTTATCATCAAATTATCATTTAGGCCATGGGGTTTAACAATACAGTCTATTGGCATATCTCTGGCTCCAAAGTGCCCTTTCTGCCCCCAGATCGATACCTTGGAGCACATTTTCTGGCATTGCAAGATCACCAAACCTACATGGACTTGGTTCGAACGCCGACTCGACATCAACATAAAGTGGCCAACTCTTCCTCGGATATTCAGCTGGTGGTCCTACAAATCAACTATCAACTCCTTAGCCTTCTCAATCCCAGCATCTATATGTTGGATGGCCTGGAAAAACTAGAATTCAGCACTCCATGAAGGTTCAGCAGCTACTCCTGATCGCTTCCTAAGGGACACACAAAAGTTCATAGCCAAGCTCTACCTAATTCGACCTTCTAGTCAGCTGCTCAGTGCAGAAATTCTCTCTCTTGCTAAAATTGGACTCATGTAGTTCCTAGCTCACCGCAGCTTGGAAAACTTTTGTACCTTTTGCTTTATCAATAATATTTTATCACCGAAAAAAAAAAAAAAGGCGAGGTCCTTACCTGATTCTCACTCCCTCCCCGTCCTCCCAGGAAACTTTTATTGCCGATGCAATCTCAACAAATGAATTGATCCCGCCTCAATCCCCAACAGCTGAAACAGCCTCGGCTTATGCTTTTTTAAGTGAGACTACTCCGACAACGCAGAATTCTGGGAAGGAGAAACTACAGACGACTCCGACGAATCAAATAAACTGTGGCATACTCGAGCTCCCTAAACAGTCTGAGGCGACAATGGACGTCGGAAAAACCAATGCAACGTCGATGGACTTTCCTCCGCTGGCTCCTCTGAAACTCAAAACCCGCAGGGCAAAAAACCGAGGTCAAGTCCCGATCTCCCCTCCTTGTACCAGAAGCGCGGCGGGCTCTAAACCGCCTTCCACCCCCAATGATTAATATACTCTCATGGAACATCCGCGGGGCCGCCAGCAAAGCTTTTTCGGGCCGCCTCCAACAACTCATCCGCTCCCACCACATTGATGTCCTTGTACTAATTGAACCATTCCTCGATGAAGACAGCATTCCTCTCCTCTGTTCCAAATTGGAAATGCAGGAAGGATTCAGCTCATCAAATGGAAAGATTTGGATATTATGGTCCGCAAATTGCCGGGTTAGACCAGTTCGCCTCTCCGAACAAGCGTTGACAGTTCAAGTCTTCATTCACGGTGAAAATCCGATAGTATGGCTCTCGGCGGTTTACGGTAAGCATTGTCGTAGCCTTCGTCGGCCTTTGTGGAATTTTCTTTCTGACTCATGTGAGATGATAAGCGACTCCCCCTGGTGCATCTGTGGTGACTTCAACGTCACTATGATGGAACAGGATCAACGAGGTGCTGCTCGTTTCCGCAGCAAAGACGCCGGTGACTTCCACGCAGCTGTGACGATCTCTAATCTCCACATTCCCCAAACCATTGGGGGCCCTTACACCTGGCATGGCAAAAGGCAAGGCGCCATTGTACTTAAAAGGCTGGATTACTTTCTTAATAACGCTGCTTGGATGGAAGCTGCGCCGAACGGCGTCGTCGAAATCCTCCCCCGTACCACCTCCGACCACGCTCCCATTCTCTTCCGAGCTCTGCCCACTCGCATAGGGGGGCCAATGCCATTCCGTTTTTTAAACGCTTGGCTTCTTCACCCGGGACTAGAGGAACTGGTAATCCATTCTTGGAACGCACCAATCGCTGGGGACGGCATCCACAAGTTCATTGGTAAACAGGCAAGACTCAAAGCATCGCTGAAATGCTGGAACAGGAATACCTACGAAAATATTTTCAACAATACTAAACTAGCTGAGCAGGAGGTGAGGGTGGCGGAAGCAGCCTTATCTGAAGACCCAAATCCGGTAAATGCAGATCGCCTTCTTTCGGCTAACACCTCTCTTCATAACCGTCTGGCCGCCGAAGAAGCCTTCTGGCGCCAGAAAGCGGGTCTCCGGTGGTTGAAGGAGGGAGATGCAAATACTAGTTTCTTCCACGCCTCAGTCAAGTCGAAGAGGCATGTGCTCCACATCCAGAAACTCAAAAGGCCAGATGGCGAATGGACGGAAGGGGAAGAGGAACTGGAGAACCTCCTTACAAATCATTTTCAAGACATCTTCAGGGGGCGGGCGGCCTGCTTCCCCGACATGGACAAGATTCTTAAGCACGCCCCACCATCCCTCTCACTGGAACAGAATGACGCTCTCACCAGGCCGACGGACGCTCAGGAACTGCGGTCAATTCTCATCTCAATGCCCGACGCCAGCGCCCCCGGCCTGGATGGCTTCACTGTCAAATTCTACAAACAATTCTGGACGCTCCTTGCCACGGATCTAGTGGACGTAGCTAATACATTCCTCGAAGGCTCAGCACTTCCCAAAGCCCTGGGCTCGGCTTGGATTTGCCTCATTCCTAAGAACACGGCCGTTTCCTCGCCTGCAGATTTTAGGCCGATCTCCCTTTGCAACGTCGTCGGCAAGATCCTCTCCAAACTTCTGGCATCCCGGCTAGCCATCATCCTGCCTTCAATTATCTCAACCGAGCAAACAACCTTCATTAAAGGTCGAAGCATCACCGACAACATCTTGCTAATGGAGGAAATGATCACCCGCCTAAACAGTCGCCGGAAGCATAACAATATCATACTTAAATTAGACTTCAAAGCCGCATTCGACAAAATTGGATGGCCATTTCTTCTAGCGGTTCTCCGGAACAGGGGATTCAGCGCGACCTTCTGCTCATTGGTGCTCAATGTTCTCCAATCTACATGGCTCTCGGTGCTGGTAAACGGGCGCCCCAAGGGTTTCTTCAAACCAAGTTGCGGCGTTCGTCAGGGAGATCCTCTCTCGCCGGCTCTGTTATGTATCGCTCTGGACACCCTCAGTCGATCCATTTCGGCGGCCTTTGCCTCTGGGAGCATCGAATCATTTTCAACTCCTATCCACTGCCGAACTATCACCCACCTGGCGTTCGCAGACGATGTGGTGATCTTTTCCACTTGCAAGAAAGACTCACTCCGGCATCTTTCAACAATTCTCCACAGCTTCCTTCAAGCCTCCTCGCTTGAATTAAACTGCGGGAAAACTTTCGTAATTCACGCCCGTCATTCATCCACAGGTGCTAAGAAGCGAACCCTCCGTCTCCTTGGCTTCCACTCGACTAGTCTCCCGGTCCGGTACCTCGGCTGCTGGCTCGACGTCGAAAAGCCCCGCGAACGTCAATTTCTCCCATTGATCGATAAAATCTGGCACCGCATTGCTGCGTGGCAGAACAAATTCCTTTCCATGGCCGGCAGATAGGTACTCATAAACTCGGTTCTTACTTCCATGTCAGCATACATCTTCACCGCCCGGTCGCCTCCCTTGAAGTCAGTTTCCACCATCAACAGTCTGCTAGCCAACTTCTTCTGGGGCAAGTCCTCCATCGGTCCCTGCCATCACTGGGCGGCCTGGAACAAGCTTGCGAGGCCTATTAGCCACCAGGGCATCGGCATTATTAATCTCGGGGCGCAAATTCGATCCCAAACCGCGAAACTCTGGTGGAGGTTGCTTCATACGGTTTCCCCTTGGTCTCGCTTCCTCATCCAAGCATATATGACACGCGACGATAATATCCGGGCAACCGGTCGCGACTCCTACTGCTGGCGCCGCTTGGTCAACTTCTGCAATAACCTGCTCTTCGTTCGCGAGGAGGAAGATGCAGGTTCTGGACTTCCCGATTCGCCCACCTCGACCGGTTCTTCCGGTTCGGCCAGTTCTGGTCATATTCATTACCGGTTCAAGCCTAGTCAAATTGATCTTGCCAGCCAACTAAATTGGCTTGGTCTTTGGCTTGGAAGCTGCTCCAACAACCGAGGATCCTTTTCAACAGCCACCGCTTATGGTATATTTTGTGCAACATCTCTCCCCCCGGTTCCCAAACGATATGATCACAACAAACTTATTTGGCACAAAAGAATTCCTTCAAAAGTCTCCATCTTGATTTGGAGATTACTTAATGACGCTCTTCCATTACCACCTAAAATACAGTCTATTGGCATATCTCTGGCTCCAAAGTGCCCTTTCTGCCCCCAGATCGATACCTTGGAGCACATTTTCTGGCATTGCAAGATCACCAAACCTACATGGACTTGGTTCGAACGCCGACTCGACATCAACATAAAGTGGCCAACTCTTCCTCGGATATTCAGCTGGTGGTCCTACAAATCAACTATCAACTTCTTAGCCTTCTCAATCCCAACATCTATATGTTGGATAGCCTGGAAAAACTGGAATTCAGCACTCCATGAAGGTTCAGCAGCTACTCCTGATCGCTTCCTATGGGACACACAAAAGTTCATAGCCAAGCTTTATCTAATTCGACCTTCTAGTCAGCTGCTCAGTGCAGAAATTCTCTCTCTTGCTAAAATTGGACTCATGTAGTTCCTAGCTCACCGCAGCTTGGAAAACTTTTGTACCTTTTGCTTTATCAATAATATCTTATCACCGGTAAAAAAAAAAAAAAAAAAAAAAAGGGCGCAGATCAAGCCCGCCCAGATCCAACGGGCGAGAGTAATTTCGAACGGCTGTTTAATCAGCGCCGTTCGTTCAGCGCGTGGGATCCAATGGTTCAGATCAAGTCCGCCCGGATCAGATGATCTAGAGATGATCAAGCCGTTAAGTCCATCCAGCCGTCCATTCTTGAAGTGGGATCGGACGGCTGCTGCTCTTCTTCTTCCTTTTCGGGCTTCCGGCAACGGCTATTTTCCGGATTTCTTTTTACCGTTTTTCTAGCCGTTTGGAATTGTTTTTTGGTGGACTATATATATAGGACATTTTACAATTTATGGAGTTGATGAATCCACTTGCAAAAATCTTCAAAAACTAAGGAAAAAGGCCAAAACTGAGAGCAACAATTGGCATACTTGTGGGAGCTACGGGCTCAACCTTCTTCTCAAATTTCAACAGCTTTCTTCCACATTTCGTTGCATCATTCGGTAACATTTAGTTGTGCCACTTTGCTTTGAGAAATTAAAGGTGTAGGATTTTTGTATGCATTGCTATTGTAAAAATTGTATGCTTTATTGTAGCCGGATTTTTTCGGATTTTTTGTGTCTCGTTGGAGCACCGGTTGTACTTGGTTTACCCCTACCGGCTTCGGCAAAAGGGAGTGGTTAGTGGAAGCCCGATCGGGTTGATCGGGGGTGGATGTAGGCACGGGTTTGGCCGAACCACCTAAAAATCTTTGTCTCTTTTTGCTTGTCTTATTATTGCATTTTTCGTTTTTATTTCACAATTTATTTACAAACGTTTTTAATTGAAAGAATTTTTCAAAATCTAAATTTTAGTGAAAAGCACAATTCACCCCTCCCTTATTGTGCGTTGTTCTCACACAATTTACATCAATAAGTAGTGTTAATCTAAAATAATCTTAACTAAGAGAGGACCAAGTGGCACACAAATGTTGTTCCATATATTAGGCCCACAAGCTCCTCAATGGCACAGAGACGGGATACTAGAAAAAGAGGTTTGATAAAATCAATGTCATGATAAAGAAAAAAACAAAATAAATATCACATTAGTGTAAATTAAAAGTATAAAAAAAACTTCACAAAGTATTATAGGAAAACTAAAATAATGAAGTGACTTTCTTGTAAAGGTGATCAAAACATTTATGAAAATTGAATCAAAAGAGTAAAAAAAAAGTAATAATAGGCGAAAGTGACTACCTAAGAAAACTTAAAGGATGAAGTGAAAAGGGAAAGATATTGTAAAAAAAAATGAAGTCAAGAATCATTGAAGTGAATAAACCATTAAGCAACCACAGCAGGATGATGATATCATAGAATCGTAAAATAAATTAGCAAAGTATCTCACTGCTTGGACCTCGCACCCCTTCTCCTAGTACCAGAAACAACGAATTATAGCATGTTAGAGTTCTCGTTGTGATCAACCTGAGATCTCAATAGGATATAAATAAAAAGTGATAATTTTATTCATCAAAAGATTACTATTCTAAAAGATAAACATATCTCTTTTATAAAGAGCTTAAGACAAGATAATAAATAAATAATAATAAAAATTACAAAAATTGTTGTCAAAAACTATTATCAAACGATTTTTTGAAGAGTAACATTTTAGATTTCTTAAATATGTTAACTTAAAAGCTATTACCAAAGTTGTAGAAGCTCGTGCAAAAGATTTTTCTTAAAAGTTATCATTTTGGTCCAAAAGATCTGTCATCTAAGTTATTACGAGCCAGCTTTCTAAAAGCTGCATTTTCAATAATGAGCCAAGTTCCACGGGGTTTTGGGGGTCCAATCCTGGACAACGGGTCGCGTAGCAGACTGTCAAGTTTGCATGGCATTGGCTATGTCGTGAGTTGAATCTGATGTTGCGCGGATCAGGTCGCAGGTTAGTTAATCGTCAACGAGTTATGTGTCAGCCATCTAAAGTGGGTTAGCAGGTCGACGCGACGTCAGCAAAGTCACAAGTTAGCATGTAGCAAAACAGGTTGGAGGTCGATATAGTGTCGACGAAGCTGCTTGTCAAAATTGAGCCAGCATGTTGCAAATTCTATAAGCAGGTCGGTTCGATGCAGCACATCGAGCAAACCCATGATCCGAATCAGGGCCAGAAGACCCCTCCGCTGAATGGTTTCTACCGAACGTGATCCGGATCAACAATGAGGTATTAAAGAAAATAATCTCCTTTTAGAAATATAAACATTTTTTGACAAATCAATTATAAGTCAAACATGAAACAGTTTGAAATACATCAAAATTAACTCAAAAAAATAATATATACCCAAAAAGGGCACTTACGTATTCTTCATTTTAAACATATAAGATATAATGATTAATAAATTCATAAACTTATAATAACGTTCATTATTATATTCAATACCATTTAATAAATAAATTTTATATATAATCAAAAGTTTGACTAAAAAGTTGAGAAAATAAAAAAAAAATTATTACCTTTAGCTTAGGTCATGTCCAATTTACAAGCCAACAAGTCAAGTCTAACTCGGATCAAGTTTGTGTTCTATACTTCTTACCCAAAAGCTACAATCCAATCAAGGGCTAAACAAAATAATAATAATAATAATAATAATAATAATAATAATAAAAATAAAAATAAAAATAAATAAATCAAATTCATTCAAGTTTATTTTTGCAATCACCCTTTTTTTGGTCTATAGCTTCAAATAAATACCAATTTCTATAAAATAGCCAGTAAAATAGAACCGTGAAAGGCAAAATCAGAAGCTAGTTCGATGCAAACAAGCAACAGGAGATCATTCAAGACTTAAAAAAGCCTGGTTAATAGAATCATCTACATATCAAACTTTTCATCTCACGTTTCTTGTCAAATGCATTTCTTGGAGAATGCTTTCTTTGATTAAAATCATTGAAAAAAAAAAAAAAGAACAAAGTTCTCGAGTGGTTATGGCAATGGAAATGCTTTTTGAATATGCAGCTTTCAATTCCTAGTAGTTTTTTTTATTAAATTCCCTTAAGACAAAGTGTTTACAAAGCAGAAAAGAACGAATTACGAACTACACAAATCAAATATTCACATAGGAAAAATCATTTATCGATTACAAGCTTTTCTTACACTTGTTTAGAGAAGAAGGCTTCAATTGGGATATGCTTGACCTTATGCTTCTTCTTCCTTGAACTACTTTCTCCAGCTTGCGTTTCCTTGTGCATAAACCTTAAAACAGTATTCCAAACAGTTCAAAGATAAAAGAAAAGTTGTTAATAAAAACCTTTCAGAATATAAATTTGCGTGTGAGAACATGTGATGCGAACCTTGAGACCATTTACTTGATACAAGGAAAAGCAAAGTTGTTTTGCGTTAATTTCTATTCCTGAGTGACTAACATAAAAAAAAAACAATCAAATATGATTGTATTTTCACACATTGGAGCATTGAATGGTCTTATAGCCAATGTTGAATCGAATTTTATTTCATCAAGACGTATCCCTCTGATTCTAATTTCAATTTTGTAGAAAACCAGTGGAAGGAACCCTACAGATTTGGGTTACTTCATTCTCCAGCAGTCTGCTCATAAATGTGTTATCTATTCTACATAACTATACCTACACCAACGCATTAGTACCAGATAAAATGAGTTATCTATTCTCCAGCAGTCTGTCTTTTTCTTTCTTTATTTGATTCCTCATTCATTCATATCTTGAGGAACATGATGATGGTTCAAGAAATTAAGGAATACTACATTCCTGAAATCTTTATCAGCTCCTCTAGTAGTCCACTAAAGATAGAAATCAGCTTAGAATGGAGTCGGTAAAATAGAGCAAAAAAGCACAATTTATCAGTCTTAAAACAGGTATTCAAGAAAGGTAACATACCTGTATCTCTCTCGTGCAACTTGGCCACTGCTACAAGAAGATTCCTCCTTCTGAAGCATCTCAGCTAAATGATAATCTGTGTGTTCTTGTCTCTCTTCAATGAAGCTTGGAGGCAATTCTATACCACAAACCGAACATATATAATCATCCACCCAAATCAAACCTGCTTTATGACTTGATGTAGATGTTGCTCCAACAGGGTCCATCGATCTATTTGGCTCCACTGATATGCTGGATTTGGACTGGGTTGGAATATTAAAATCAAAAGACATTGAGTTATGACAGTGGTCAAGCTATGACACTGGATAATGATTCTTCCTTACATCCTACTAATCTTAAATTTGTTTTGAAACGGCAACCAAAACACCATTTAATAAGACCAATGTTAATAAAAATATATCAAGAAAGCATGTTATATCAATAATACATGAAACAAAAATTTCAAAACCCAGGACTCTTTGTAAAAAATAAACACGAATTTAATACATTACGCATGGTTTCAACAAAATTATGGACTGAAGCAGAGGAGAAGCAGAGTAATAGCTTATTACCATAGGCTTTCTCTAACAAAAGCATAATTGCTTATTACCAATAAACCTTCAACTGGATTGCTAAATAATAAAGCTAAGTAAAAAAATGATATGCTGTAGAAAGTTCAATGCAAAAGACTAGCTAACATTAAGCCAATTCAAATGTTATGTTAATTTTCCATCTCAATTGATGGTACTAGAGCACATGAACAATTATAGAACAAGACCAGCATACCTCATCTAAGCACGAACTATTCATGTTAAATCCATCTGCATCGTCAATGCAGACAGACTGAAGTGATTCACATTGGAAAGATCTACCATCATGTCTTCCACCACTGTGATCATCAATGGATGGGAGACCTACTTCCATGCCTTGCATAGATTGCCTATCATTAAAATCAAAAACCTCTTGTTGCTCAACCTTATCTCCAATATTGGGACGATCTTTATTCTCAATATGCATAGCACTAAGTCCAGTAGCATCACTTGATAAGAAACCCACAATAGTCTTTTGCATGGGATCCAAAGTGCCAATTTTATCATCACTGAAGTGTGACATGCGCAGACCTGTAAAGAAAATAAGAATTTATTATCTGGTGACAAAAAATTCTATGGATTACAAGTAAAAACAAGAAGAATAAAACAATTTTAAAAACTTCAACTACACCTAATATGAGAATACAATGCACTGTAGTAAAAAAGAAGCATAAAAAAAACTTTCTTCACCAAAGCAGGGGTGAAATTTAAAAGACTGAAGGCATTTTAAAAGCAATCTTAAAAACGTATAGGATGAGTAAGAACTGGGCAACATGGACAACATTTTTGTCTTGTAACATGAAACATGCATTGATGAACTATTCATTTCAAAATCCATCCATTGATGTGTAGAAAAATGTCTGATCAACTTATCATAGGGAAAACTTTCCTATAATTTGCAGAAAAATGTGTGGAAGGAATTTGGATCAGAACACCCAACAACAAAATGAGTTAATTGACAGCCAGAACTGTTCTGATACAAAAATTAGATCACTATGGAAGGGAGAAAGAACTGAAGGGCACAAAAAATATTCTCAGTAGGCATAGCCCATTATTGTTGATCAAGAAACTCCTACCTTCATAAGCAAAACTTCTTTTCATTGGTCACGAGTTCTTACATGATGTTCTCCACCCAAAATAACTTTCAGTGGAATTTTCACTGCCATTTCCATCATCTAAGAATTCTTCAAGTAATTGCCTAATCCTTTGTTCTTCGTTTGGTTATGCATAACTTTATTTTCAGGTTTTTCATGCAGTAATTATATCTATAGAATGCTTAACATTGCATTTTTGTTATGCAAACCCACTCTCTTTGTTCAGCACCACATATGGCCCTTATATTCATTGAGTGCATGGGGGTGAAATACATTCTGCAACAACTTCATCAACCTGTACTACAACTGCCATGGAAGAAAGCATGACGATGAGAGTATATTCAGATGGACCAAGCGTATCAAAGGTTAACGTTGGTTTGATGGTGCAGAGCACAAAGTGGTGGTGATGCACCTTCTTTGGAATCATGAAGATCTCAAGGAGTGAATTTGTAGCCATTCAGGGAAGGGTGGCTTTCATAGTTCCAAATCCCCCACCTCTCAATCTTACATGTCAGATGATCGGGGCATTTCCTGTGTGAAATTTGAAAACCAAGGCAAGGAAGAAACAGTAGTCTATCTCTCCACGTTCTCTAATGCAGTGGAACAGGACCGTCAAGTTCTTAATTGCCTCCTTACTGGAAGTCTACCAACACAATATTCTAGCTTTTCAAGCATGCTCGTTCTGTTAATACTGCTCTGCAGGTCTAGAAGAGCAATCTTCCAATTGTGCATCATGCTAATACGTTGGAAGTTGCAAATAGTCACTCGTACATTCAACAACCTAACTTTTTATGGACAAAGAAAAACCTATATAAACACGTCTTGCAAACAACCACATGTATGTTAGATGAGGGTGTAATAGACCTGGCGAAGTGAAAATTTGAAATGATACTACTCACAAGGGGAAATTTTGCAAGAGATGGGTCTACAGACTTTGAATAGGGAAGCTTTCATCTTATTCCAAAAATGAGTAAGGCTTAAAAAAAGTTTGGACCATTCTCTGATTTAAGAAACACATAAGAAAGAATCTCATTATAAAGGTAGGCTAACAAAGTTAATGCTGCAAAAAGAACAGAAAGAATGCAACAGAATTTACAACAAGAGAGAAAACCCCCACAAAAGTTAATCCCTAGCCTTATGAAAATAAATAACTAAAAAACATCAAATTCCAATACTCCTCCTTAAGCATGTTATGATTGAAGTTAACAAGCCAAAGACCTTTCTTTGCAAGGCCTTATTGACAACATTGACGACCTCAAGATTTGCAGGTGTATATCTAACTTCTATGGTTCCAGCTTTGATCTACTATTTGATGAACTATTGATCCATCTCAACATGATTTGTCCTCCCATGATACATTAAAGTCTAGGTGATGCATATGATGGATTAATTATCACAAGATATATGCATGGGCTTTTGAATACAGATATGCAATTCAATGAGAGTTTTAATCAAATCCTTTCACATATACCATGAGCCATCACTTTGAACTCAGCTTTTGCAATGTTTCTAAAAACCACACTTTGCTTGTTTATCCAAGTAACAAAGTTGTCTCGAACATAAGTACAATACCTAGAGGTTGGTCTTTGATCATTGATCTTAGGATTCCAAAAATTACTTCCATGTTCTCTTCACTAGGATTGTCCATGAATTGAACAAATTCAAGATCCAACTAGGGATGAGATAACTAAATAAGTTTTCTAACCTTTGGTATCTATTTTTATCAACTAGCTCACTATTTTTATTTGCAATTTAGTTTAATTGAAGAGTTCATGGTTTGAAGGATTTGCTTTTGACATTCCAATATCCTCCAAATGATGGACACATTTTTAACGAGACTAAAATTCCTTTCTTTGACCTCATCTTTCTTTGGTTGCAAAGATCATGAATCTTAAATTCCTTGCCAAAACTAAACTTTACATAACCAATTCCTCATCACAATTCTCAATGAAAGTGAAGTCCTCAGCATAAATAATAAGAATGCAATCTTACCCACCCAAAGGAATGCATCACAAGCAAAGTGTGATCAACTTGACAATGAACATACCCATACTCCTTGATTGCTTTATTGAACGAATCAAAGCATTCCAATACTGATTACTTGGGGTTCATATAAAGATTGCTTCAATCTAAGCATTTAGTTGTTGGATTTCCTGGATTTGAATCATGAATAAATTTATTATGTACATCTCTTTTAGACAAGATAATATCCTAAAAAAGATGCATTTGATAGTTCTCGAATCAAATTTTCCTAATAAATGCACATGCACATGAACAAAAGATGTATTACTAAATACTCTAAGAGAACAAGATAATATATTACCACAAGAAAAGGTACTTTTAAAAAGGCATATGGCATGATTTTCGAGATTTGAGGTTTTTGAAGCCATTTAGTTAATAAGGTGTGCAAATGAATGGATTCCTTTCTCCTATCTTTGTTCTATATGAGGTGACCTTGAGTGAACAAGTAATATCAAGAAAGTTCATATTCTTTCTGTCTTTCTGTTGTGACACTGCTGCAAAGTGTTAAGAAGCAAACTTTGGTGTATTATATGATAATTTAATAAGTACTTTCCAAGAATCAAATCAAAACATTCTTTTGCACTATCAATCTTTAAGATTTCAATAGTGATTTGGAATTAGATCGAACTATATTGTTGAAATTTTTGAAGATTTAATAGGCCTATCATTTTCATGTTTTGATAATTAAGAACAAATGAGTGATTCAAATATTATTTTCTATGAAAGTTATGATTCAATGTAAACTCAAGATATTCTTTGTTGGATATGAACCAAATGCATTTTGTATCAAGAAAAAGGATTGAGAACTTTTGTAAGATTGATTGGGATATAAATTTCAAATATGTTTTGAGAATTGGCAAAAATTGCATTCAAACAAATGTGGTTTTTTAAGAACAAATAGTAGAATAAAATCTTTTGAAAGATTCATAAAATTAGGACCCTAGTATAAAGTCCCATAAAATAATTATGCTATCATTTTTGACATAAAAGGAATGAGAGAATGCGAAGAGATTGACTAAAGTGGTAAAACAATTGGCCTTATCTCTTGGGAGAATTTTCAAGATGAATAACGTAAAAGCCTAAATAGATCTTAGAATTAGTAATCATCCTCTCCAAATCCAAGTCTTGAAAGAAAGACATAGTTTGCTCAATTTAACATAACAATTAAATCTTTAATCCATATTTAAGCCTTTCTTGAAAATCACAATTAATTTCAACCAACTTTAAAATGTATTCATTTGCAATCTTAATGATTCAATTTTAAGGTTCACATGAAACTATATGCATTGGATTGCCAATCATATAGTCAAGAGCACCAAAATCAACAATCCATGAACTTAATTTTTTTTCCTTGTTATCTAATGCACATTAAAATTAACCTTTGTGCATCATGGATCAAATTCATTGTATTTGGAATTCTTTCATCAATTACTTCCTATTCTTGATTTTGTTTATTGTCAAAAATGAATTTATTAAAGATCTTTTTTCAATCAAGAAAAAGTTGTGCATATGCATTAATCTTAGGAATGGTACATAGTAAGATATATACATATTTTAATGAATTATTTGAAAAAGTAGTTTGATTTATGCATGAGTATATATTTTTTTCTTTTGGAAGATTTTTTTCAAAGATGGTTTTGTGAATTCGATATTTGTGAACACTGATTAGAGTCACTTGAATAGTTTCTAGAACAAATCCAATTGCTCCATGTTGAAAAATGATGGCTCGGTTTTCATTGAATTTTCACTAATTAAAACAATATTTCTTCTTCTTTCTCTTACCCTTAGAAGTTTCCAATCTATATGTTTCCCTTGAATGTGTCAACAATTCTTCCTTAGGTGACACTTCCACCAACAATGATCACTCAAAGGATGTGTTATTTTGTCCATCAAAGCCCACAACTAGGAAGAGCAAACTTTTAACAATTTGAGATAGTTGATTCTACCACCACCATGACTTTCATCCAATTTTCTTACCTAAGGACTTAAGAGAACTTCTCTCTAATTGAGGGGTAATGTTTTCATCCACAAAATTCGCTCTCGAATTTCATTGAATATCATTTGCAAAATCCATTGGACAGCTCCACTTGGGCTCTTAGAACTCATTCAAATGCAACCAATAACAATGAAGGGAGCTAAAGTGTTGAGTTACCAATTGATTTCCTTGACATACATCATGAATAAGACTTCAATATGCATCACAAGCAAACTCCTAGAATGTCATTTTGGGAAAGAGGTAGACTTCTCCTATGTTGTTAGTTGTTGAGTTAATCAGCTAATACATAATCATTCTGTTTTCGAAAATCCACCAATACTGTTTTGAAGTGAACAAGACCATAACCTTTTATGCCTGTCCAACAAAAAAAAATCATGATCAGTTCAAACCAGTGTAGGTATTTTTAAAAACTCAGTTTTATCTCTTGAAGCAGATGATATTACCTTCCAAAGTTATGCCAAATTTTGTACACAAGATTCCATAATGTTGAACAATCTTTGACAAGACAGAAGAAAAGAAACGTTTATTCTAAAGTAGCCATGGCAATGAGATTTCAACGACCTTTTTTGTCATTGCAAAGCATTAGAAGGTGCGCAAGCCTTGACAAGAAGAGGAGCAGGCTCATTGAAAATAAGAGATGGCACTGCAGGTTTTGCAGAATAAGCAATTTGCTATCTTATTCAATCAATGAATATATATAAGTAACAATGAGGTTAATAGATCCTTGAATTTAAGAAACATAAAAGAAGAAATCTCATTAATAAGGACGGCTAACACAAATGGTAGACTAGGAGGAGAGTCAAAATTTGCAGGCCCTACCAAATTTAATCTCTAATATAAGGAAACAACAATTGACAAAATAACATCATACTTAATAGGATTAGAATGGGGGTTCCAAACATTTGCATGTGGGAAGTGCATTCTCGTTTCATTTTTTTTTAGGCTGGATGGTTCTCTTTGAAGTATTAGGTCAGCATCACATGAGCTACGATTCACTGGTGAGCAATAATTAACTCGTTCATCAATTTAGCAAGGAAAAGGATTGGATTACAGTTCGAGAGGACAAATCTTCAAAAGAGGTTGTGGGTCCTCTAATGTACAAAACATAACAAGGAATATCATTGCAAAAATGTTAGTCTAGAGGGAGGATAACTGCTATAACAAAAATAAATAATTCCCAATCAAATTTAAAATCTAGCTAAGGAAACAAATAATTAACATATTAATTTTACATTTCAATAAGATCAATAAGAAACCTTCAGACTCTTGCCTGTGGGCTGTAACTATTTTAACCAGCAGTATGACAAGGCTGAAGATTGGGTCATTGTTTTAGGAGAACCTTGATTTGTGCTTGGTTTGGTATTAGAATTGGAAATTGGACACTCCATTTCATATCATCCACGGTTTGCTTTAATATCCCTTCATTGGTTACATTTCTAGAATTTCCTTCATGCTTCTAAGTTTAAAAGTCTTGGAAGGATCGAGTTGTCTATGGGCACACCATAACAAACCAACTCATGCACGAACAATTAGTGCAGCTCAAATGCTAAGAGCAATACATTAAAGTGAACTAATCAAACCACTCAAAGTAGAAGCAGTTTTCCAAAGTTTCAAGTGCCAAGACTGATTTGTGACGTTTTTCTTTTGCAAAAAGTTGGGCAGTGTGATATCGTTGAAAAACCTCCAGAAGAGAAGGCAAATGGCGAGAAAGAGCACATAAGTTCTTCTATCAATTTACATTATAAGAGCTTCCTGACCAGGTACAACTCTGTACAAAATCACAACAGCAAGATCATGCACTCTAGAACTCTAATGGCAACCACAGGGTTGAATGTATCGAATCAATAAGTTAAGGCCCTGGATAACCATGCCCAACAGGAGAAGAAAGCAAACTAAACTTATTACCAAGAATGATCTTCATGTGTTAGGTATATAAGGCGTGCAGTGCAACCAGGAGGGGATCTCGGAATAGCCTATGTTCTCTCATACCCTTTTCCCCGTATTTTTTTCCCTTGTGGATGAGCACCATCATGCTTCCCCCAGTTCCAACAATATGCTACAGTCCATGACCAAAAAGTTTGTAACCTACAAGGACGAATGGAAAGGTAAAATTCATGGTCAGCTAGCAAGGAAACCCACCCTTATAATGGTAAAAACCTAGGAGTTCGCAAAAACAATGACAAAGATATTAGCAAGATTCCAAACTAGGAGATCATGCTGGGATAGAGATTCCCAAAGCTTAAAAGTTGCCAGTTTAACTCCCTGAAACTGAAGATAAGGTAAGTCAAGTTCACTTAATTCCCTTGCTTGTTTAAAAGTTGCCAGTTTCAAACCCTGAAACTGAAGACAAGAAAAGTTAAGTTCACTTAATTCGCTTGCTTGCTTCTAGACATAAAACCCCTCCCTTCCCAAAGCTTAAAAGTTGCCAGTTTCACTCCCTGAAACTGAAGATAAGAAAAGTGAAGTTCACTTAATTCCCTTGCTTACTTCTAGACATAAAACCCCTCCCCTATCGCCTATTGTTTGTATTTTCAAAATACACTTGGTACAACAACAGGGAAGGAAAATCAAGGACATGGGTCCATTTCAATAGAATTATAATGAATTTTGCTTCCGTTCTATACATCATGGGATTAAAAGTGCCACACCTACTTAGAGTGGCTTCGTAATGATTGCCCGTTCTACTTATATTATAAGATTGGAATTCAAATCTCAAGTTTAAGGATATATAACCGACTTCAAAGGAATCATAGAAGATTGTGAGAGAAACTTTGAACTACTCATCTAATAAAAATCCTAATATTGTTCTTATCCACTAGTACCCTTAACTTTATACACCTTAAAAAGTTGGGAGACAAAAAACTGTCAGTGATCTATTTACTACAACCTAAAACTAACCAAAATAGTTAATCTATAGCTTTATGAAAACATAGGAGAATCAGATTAACCTAAAAGAATATTAGTGTAATTTGCAAATTGCAATAAACCTCAAATGACCTAGGCCAAAATTGAGACATGGTGGTAGCAATGCGCTAATATTATATAGCTTGCAAAGGTGATCATAATGGAGCATTATTCCACAAGGCGACAACTTCCAAGAAAAGAGCAACCCAAATGGTTGCTCTACTTGAAGAAAAATATTCGGAGACGAACCTATCATGCACATTATTCACAAACTTCTATGCATGAAGTAGGGTTCTCTGCCTTAACCAATCCTATCATAAACTTGCTTATTCCCATGCTGTTAATACGTGCAAGCAAGACGAGCTTTTGCCTTTAGGAAATGCTTTATGAAATAATTCATAAGCTCACTATTTGCTTCTACCATCAGTTTTATGGATGAAAAGGTTGACATAGAGTAAGCTTTTGAGCAGATTAGCTGAGATTTCTTGTGAAATGGATGTTTTGTCACTTCTTCCTTAAACAACAATGTAATTGAGCCAAGGACCTTGTTTCACACTCAAGGCTATGCTTTTAACAAATGATAGCAATCAAACCGGATTAAAGCTTATTTTACATTAAGAAAGGGATACCTCCTCTTTTATTACTTGTTCATACTTTGTTTTGGGCTCTTATTTCTTCTCATCCACTAAAGAGTTAAGACATATGTACTTTTAAGGATTAAAGTGTCTTAAACTAGTAGCATTGGTCCTTCAGTATTGTAGCTCCTCTTTTCTTATGATGTTTTGCTCTTTGCTTTTCCACCCGCCAAGCTTCTCGGGCCATCTCTTCCATTTTCAACCACCTAGTATATGGCCTCTAAACAAAAGGTCAACTAAGCCATGCCTTCAATCTTATTAAGCAAAAAAATCTTGAAAAAAAAAAGAAGAATGTTGACTAACAAAAATTACAACACAAAATCATGTATCATATTTCAGCTGGACATAATAACATAAGTGTTATAGATGCCAACTCTCAAAATAAACAATATATAAAAACATTCTATATCAAATTTATCAGACTTAATATTCCAAAAACCAAACTCAAATACCTCTAATTTTTCCAACTCTATTGATATTTGTGACATGTTTTATAAAAAAGTAGCTAATAAAAACGACAAACTTAGTAGATAATTATTAGCTATCAACATGCAAAACAATTTGAAATATAATGAAAGAGAGAACTCACCATAGCAAGCAATAGAAACAAATGCATGAAATTTATAAAGTATTCAAATAAAAAAAATCATTGATATAAAAAAAATCATGTTCAATCTTATGCATATATATATATATGAACATATTATGCTTTCAATAATGTAATACTTCTTTTACTTATTATACCTAAATAATTTCTCATTCATCTTTCCTCATATTTCACATATTTTGCATATTTCTCAATGTTAAATAACTCAGATTTCTCGAATAATTATTATTTCATTTCATCTTTATTTAATATCTTATGATATTATATCTTGTTCTCAACCCATAGATATATCATAGTTGGCTAACCATACTAATTATGTCATCTATGCACATCACGTTTCTAATATATCAAATTTTGTACAAAATAATAGTGGTTAATTATGAGCATCTCAATTATATAATTTGTGCATATCATGTCCTCATATATTAAACTCTACACAAAATATTAATGATAATTGTGAACATCTCAATTATATCATCTTAACATATCAAACTCTATATAAAGTATTCATAATAGTAGAAAATGAGATTTATAATACCATATCATAACACAGTGTACAACAAATACTTATCAAGACCAATATAATATGCTAGTGATTCATCACATATTTTGAAAATCATGAGATAAGGTCTTAAGAAAATTCATATTTTATTCCCTTCTAATTTTATATCATAATATTTAACTAGTAATATCTCATATATATCATAACACCTTCATAAATATACATTATATATATAATATATATATATATATATATAGTTTTCTAAGTTTATAATATATATCATATCATCTCATCACATAATATATAAAACTTATTTAGGCTTTTGTATTTCGTTTTTATTTCTTTCTTAAGTATTTCAAAAGGTATATACATCCTTTTGTTCTTTTATTTCACTTTTTTCATTTCTTTTCTTTTATTCTTCACTTCTTTTCTCTCATCATACTATGATCTATATAGTCAAATGCATTATCTAAATGTATGTCACATAATTCAAGTAGCATAGGATACTAATAAACATGTTATTTCATTTCACTTAATCACATGCAAATTTTATTTCTTCAATATTATCCTCATATCTTGCTGTGTCGTACAAAATCTCATGTATTATCTAAATGCAAATGTTACATGCTTAATTCTATAACACATGACACTTAAAAGATGTTATTTATTATCAAAACATGTATGCATATAACAAATGATATTAAGCTCTCATGCTTATATTAGTACATTGCTCAAGATAAATAACAATTACTTATCTTATAATTACTTTCATTTATCTACCTAGTTTCGCCAGAATAGTTCGCATCCTAATTTGTTTTTTACTTCACTTCTTGCACAATAAAATCATAAATAATCTAATACAACAAGCTCACTTTTACTTCAAAACATTTTTCCCTAACCTACACTAGCTTAAGATTTCAAATGCTTAGTTCAAAACATTAATCACATTATGATTCTTATTAACTTGCAATTTAATTGAATTGCAAAAAACAAAAATATAAGAACCAACTCATTGAGCATTTTTCTTTTCATTTCAATGTGCTTTCTTTTATGAATCCAAGTAATTTTCTTGCTACTCAAACCCTTTTTTACACTAATTTCACAATTAAGCTTACGATCTTTCTCCCTCGAAACCATAAATTTTCCTTTCCAATCTAGCAACCAAATCTTGAAGGATGAAACTAATCAACACAAAATCCTTCCTAAAGCAACACCAAGACACAAAAACATTCCTTTCCTAAAAGCTTCTCACAAGTGCATGGCTTGGAACTACAAAAATCAACTTTTCCCTCTTGGATTCTCGACAAAATCAACAAAAAGTCCCACCTTTCAACTCCTAAAGGTGGTGAGTCCATTTCAGACAAGAAATCAAAGAGAAATAAGGGGGTTTACTTCAGCATCCCAAGGCGGAAGGAGGTTGCGTAGGTTCAAGTACGTCGAGTAGGTAAATATATATATATATATATATATATATATATATATATATATATATATATATATATATATATATATATATATATATATATATATATATATATATAATTACTTCATAATCACTTCTACTTCAAAAATTCGCAAAAAATCCAAATAAACTTTAATAGTGACAAAATAAGAGTCGGTAGACTTGTCCTAAAGAGCCTCATCTAATAGTATACTCACTTTCTAGAATTGAAATACTTGACAGATTTTACGAGACAAGACCAAATATTAATATTTTATTTCGCTTAGTCAAAATTCAAAATTTAAATTATTTTGATAAAAAATTGGAGATAAGCTCAAATATATAAAAAATGCAAATACATCTTGGACTGAATAAAAAATTCACTCACCAAGCCAAATTTAATGCAAATATTCATGATATAAAACACAAAAATGTGCAATCACTTTAACCATCTTCATACCTATCAATCTTAATGAAAGAGGAAGTTCTGCCTTGAGCATTCTTGAAGCGAATTGTAGAATATCTTCCTTCGAATGGATAAATTTTTGCAAGGATAGAGCTCTAGTTCGAACCTAGTAATTGCTACATCAATAAATAATCCAGCAAAAAATGATCCACAAATAAATTTCCCCAAGGCACACAAACTGCCACAGTACACTTTGAAGGAAAAAAACATTACCAAAATTCTATATGAAAAAAATACAGTAGAAGCACCTCAAAAGAAGCAGTTTTCAATTTCAGTGTCAACGTCCTCCCACTTAGACATTCCTTGTCCATGTCATTGGACAGTGCCTCAGCAATGTCACCTACAGTGCCAAAAAGTCATCGCAAAACACAACAAACAGTTAAGCAACAAAAGCAATAACACAGAAGCATACAAACTTGTTCAATAAATTAATAAAGAAAAGCTAGTTATAATCCTATTGAGTCCAACATATAGTTAAAAAGCCCAGTAAACAGAAGACCTCATAACTATTCAAAGCATATTTTGACATCAATTTGTGGCATGAGAGGAAGAATACGAGCTTATTAACATATGAACAAAAAAAATTTAAGGTGTCTGACTATGAGGCTTGAAAAAGAAAGAAGCGGTTTATCAACAAAAAAAAGAAGACATATGCCCAAAAGACCAAAAAGTAGACAAGAAACCCTACAAATAGGGAAAACCATTGTACAGTAGACTCGAGAACTTCACTAGAGCGTTGAAGGTTAATACGAACACTTTACAACACCATGAAGGCATCAAAGACAAGGAATTATCAATAGAGCGGAGTACTAAATGCTTGACTTCAATGGAGATGATTCAATAATGCAAGACAGAACTCTATGGTATTAGCTTGTGTCCCATGTCCTCCTGCATAAAGTTGTCCTTTTATTTTGTTATCCCTGCCCAAAAATGTCACCATGCTTTACTGCATAGCAAGATATCAAGATGCTACAAATTATATATGCAAGCAAGTTGTGATGCCCTTAATATATCGAGCATTTGAGGGTCGGAGGCAAGGTCCTAAGATATTGTTGGTCAATGTGTGCCTTCCATATGTAGTCACAGATTGATTAAATGGATTTCTAGCTGACCTAGGACAAGAACTTGATGATCAACCCTTCAAATGCAAGCATGATCACAAAGAATAAGCTTCTGTCAAAGGGTTGACACCTATCAGCTCGAGCTATTAAGGGTTTGATACAACTATCTATAATGAGGTAGCTTAAGCCACCAAAGATCATCTCAAATTGAGCTTGCCAATTAGGCTACATCGTCATGTTAAGTGCAAAATTGAATCTTCTTCATACAAATGATCTTGTCGATAAACATTAGATTTCCAATGGTAAATTACAAAGTCAAATTATTTGACTTTGAGGAGGTACCCTACAGCTAAACCATACACGTGAATAAAGACCAATCATCACAATTTGGTGTGCATACCAATCATCAAAGGCTTCCATTTGAACATTTTACTTCATCCGAGTAGTGTAACATGGATCCCATTTGGTTGAATTAACTACTTTAGGACCCCACAACTTAATTCCATCGTTGGACGACTACCTCATGCCTCTTCTTTTGAAGGTGATCACAATGATAACTATCATTTAGGAGACTTTCCAATTCTTGTCCCAAATTGAACAATCATGGGGGATCTCCTAATCACCAGTGATTGAGGATCAAAGGAACTTGACTTATAAGGGAATACAATAGATGGTGAATCATAAGGTCTTTGTCGTAAAATTGGGATGGTTTAGCCCCAAAATACATGGGAAACTATTTGTATTGTGAAGAATCTACACATAGAATATGGTTGTTTGTGAGGATGCTATTTTGAATTTGAAATCAATTGATTTTATATATTTGAGTAAAGTAAACTCAATCGAGAAAGATTCAAATCCTAGTTGGTGGATTCTAATTAGATGTTTGCAATGATTGGAGAGGTTAGGAGATGAGGTTGATTCTCTATCATTATCACATATTAAGAAATACCAAAAATATAATATTTATTGTGGTATTTTCTCATTAGTTTTGCAAATCAAATTGGACGACATGTATGGTCCCAAAATAGCCCCAAAAAATTAGAGAAACGTTTAGGACAGTCAAAGATAGAGATCTCAAAATATGCCAAGTATGGGAGAAGAAGGCTATCCTTTTCATGAAGTTGTACTTTGTAGATGTATTATAATGTATAGGTCTATTAATAAATTGGGTCATTACTCGATCCTTTTTAAGACATCAACCTAAATAAACTACCTCCATGACCCAACCCAAACAACATGCTAGTCAAAATTTTGTTAAGACCTCTTAAGCCCAATTTAATTGTTCAATAAGTTACGCCATGGCAATCCAAATTCAAGTCAAGATCAACTTCATCTAACATCAATAGTTCTAATAATGCCTATAAAATATTATTAGCTTTCTTTTGCTATGACTACCTATATGTTTATGCACGAATATTCTGCTCGTCGCTTCTTTGGTTGTTCTTAGCAGCTCTTAGAATGTCTTCTTGAACTTCATCTAACACTCTTGACGCTTGGTCCTGGTTGACTAGTCAAGCAAGTTTCGTCTAAATTGGTTTGAGCTAGTTTTTCCTATCTAGTTTGGCCAATGTGATTTGGCTACTTTGATCTAGTTAGTCTTGTTTGTTCTAGCATGACTAGTGTGATAGATAGGTTTGGTGGGTTTGTTATGGCCAATCTGACTTTTAATTTGATTTGGTCTAAGCAGTTTGTTTTGGAATGGTCATGTTGGTTTGGTCTACATTATATTTGGTTTGAATTAGACTAGTTAGGTCAATCTTATACAACCAACTTGGTTCTATTTGTGTTAATCTAACTAAGCATTAGGTGATTTTTTGCTTTTAATCTATATTTTTGGTTTCTTCTATTTGTGGATATTGTGCCTTCACATTACTTTGCTTCTCTTTAGTATGCATTTTAGCTATTGGCTTTCCCCTATGAAGTCTGGATTCCATCGTGTTTGTTAGTGAATCACTTTTATGGCAATAAAACTAGGTAATGTCCTCCAAAACTTCAAAAACACATATATTATCTTATTGTTCAACCTCATTTATTATATAGATAAACAAATAAGTAAATTTTAAGTGCAATAAATATGACATGCCATAATTTTTTTTAATTTAATTTAGTTCCTAAAAGAATATTTCTTAAAGATATTGATGTTTGGGTACACCAAACACCCAACTTATAAGCAGGGACATGATCACTCTTTGCAAATTCCTACATATTGGTTATCATTATTAGTTTTATGTTGTGATTGCATCATGAGAAATATTTTAAGTTTTTGTTTTAATCAATTTGTTAATTTAATTTAATGTTAAATAAACAAAAACTGTAGACAAATATTATAACATAACTTGAAATGCTTTTTGTTGATTTATCATAACTAATAGAAACTCAAATCCAATCCTAAACAATTAGGATCGAAACCAATCAAAACTTTATATTTGATAGAAACCATTGAAAATGATCAAAAATCGTTCTTGTTTTTTATGTGTGACATACTTCGTCTTTTTAATGGTTTCTTATCTAGCTAACATTCCTAAATGACCCAAAACTAAAAAAAGAAAACAATTTCCTAGTGCTCTTTCGCAAATTATCATTGCAATATATTGATAAAGGTTAGTGTGGACTTCCATGTGATTGGTACATTTGAAATCAAATACATTATTTGCATTAGCAACTGCTTACAAGCATGCATGCACTTGTCTCAAACTATTTTTAGTTCTAGAATGAGAAACATTAGAATCATGCATTGATGTGAGTATTCTTTAATAAATACTAAATTTCAAATTTATAGCTTTTGTTTTTCAAATTTTATAAACTTTTATAAATTTTGGTTATTTTACAAAGTATTCTATCAAAATTTCTACCCCTTTTAAAATTCATCAAATCTTTCGTAATTCTAACAATTTCAAAATGCATTTGCATTAGGTGACGTGCTCTCAATCTAAATTCATAAAATCATGCAAATTAGAATTAGGTGGTTCGTCAATTTTTAAATTGACCAATCCTAAACCAAATCACTTATTGAGCTAAATTTTGCTCTCTTTTGGGGTTTTAAGTCAATTTTTACATGTTGATTGATTAAATACAATTGATAAACTTCAAAATAAGTACATGATCACTTTGAAATTTCCTAAATTGGCACATTTTTTAAGAGCTTAAGTTATTTTAGTTATTTGTTTTACAAATTGACTAAACCATTATATAAATTGGCTAATGCAAACTGAACAAGGGCATACATTGCAAAAAAATTCTAATTCTAAATAGTTTGAACTAATCTTATATATTTCGAATTTTGCATATCTATTTTTCTTGATTTTCTTGCAATCATTTAGTTATTCTTTTTTTTAATTCCAATTAAGCAATTTACTTACATATTGTACTTTTTGCATTCAATAATATTTTTTTATTACTTTCAATAATTTTATTTTCTTTACAACCTCATGTAATTTAAATCCAATAAAGAAATTTAATTAAGTTACAGTAACTTCTGCATTTACTTTAAATTTTCAAATTTTCTCATTAAGAAAATAGTAAAAACCATGTGATAGAACACTTGCGTGAGATATGCCAATCCAAACTACACACAATCGTATCTGTATCAATACTTGAGTATCATACTTTGCTTTCTCAGTGCTTGCACACAATATCACTTTTGACAGGATAGATAGCAGCACAAACCCTTTCCAAGAGAGGATCAAATTCCTTATTGCTTACTATTGCTCACTCAAAAAACTCAATAGGGTGTCCCAAGTCAACTAAAAATTGTTAGAACACTCATCATGCTAATATGATTGGCATATAAGCACCTTATATCCTACACACATATCAAAACTATGAAGCAATTTCTACATTCCTTAAACGGATTTTAAAAAGTTAAAAGTAACCTAATCTACACTATTTGAGGGATTTACCATAGTTTACCTTAAGCTAACCCATGTTTAACCTATTTTAAATAACCTCTTAAGTTTATCTTTCTATGTTAGGAGTTCATACACATGTTTCCAACCTTATTTCCACATGACTTTGCCAATTTAGACCTATCTTAGCTCAAGAAACATTTATTTCTATTGATGAATATACCTTGTTCTCTACATGCAAGATAGTTTATGGGAGCAATTACTTTCCACATTCAGATGCATATGACATCACTATTCATAGCAATTTCGGATTTGGTTCAATTAGTTTTACTTACAGCAACAAGTAACATACCTTTTAAGGAATTGTAATTTATCTTTTTTCAATCTGCTGAAATTTGGCTTTCTTATGCATCATTCTTTTAACATAGTATTAAACTTTGCACTAAGAGTTGCATTTGGACGACAACTAATAAAAATGGTCCATAGTAAAGACAAACAACGAGAGTTCACAACTAGCATCATAAGCTATCAAAAAAAGAGTACCACATAATTTTTGTAAGGTTCAAATTGAAATATTTTGAGTCAAAGATCACACAATTGGGATGCTAATAATCTCTTTAAATCTTACAGATGATGGAACCAAACGCTTATGCTGTAGTCTTATTAGGCCATGAAATATCTAGTGCCTTAAATATTTCAGATCTAGTGACTTATAACAAGCCATTAGTAACACATAGTGATCCTTCAAGCCTTTCCTTCCCATTGTTAATTAACTAGACCTCAAGCTCTCCCAACCCATCTTGGTGAAGGTTATGCAACCAAAGCAAATTGATCAGGCTATTGTCACTAAGAACAACTATATAGATATATCATACGATAAAAATTAAGAGAACAAGGAAAATTTTGGATGATCAACCTACTATCACTAGGAACAACAATCATAAGTATATGATATAGTGGCGAGATCATCCATACTCAAAGAACACTTGGATCATATGAGAGACATTGTAGCATATTAACCCAAGCTTATTGGAGTAAGACCAAAATGAAGTGAAATGGTACTCATCAAAACTGAGTTCTATATTGAAGGATTTATTGTCGACACTAGACAGACAACCAAAAGATTCCACATGTCCAATCTGATTGACATAATTGTACTCACATGGACTCCTTTTGACTAGATTGAGATCTTCAATGCTCCACTAATTCAATGAATCCTTTGGTAAATCCTCAAGAAGTCTTCTAGCAATGACAGTGACCATGAAGATGCATCAGAGACACTTTCCAATACTTGTCACATGCAAATAACTCATAATGATCCTTAAACTTTCTATGCATTATCAACACCAACGACATCAATTATTTGTTAAAATGTGTTTTTCATACTATTTAACATTTTTTTAGTTTCATGACACTTTAATAAACCAATGACCAATGATGGAATACCATATATGGTGTAGCTTATGGCTTTTTACACCTAAGTGGGATTGCTTGGTCCCACAATTACATCCAAAACTCCTTGGCGTATGAGAAGCATATAAATAACTTGTAGTTTTTCTTTGAAGATACTATTAAACAAAATGTATTTAATATTAAAGAAGGTGAACCATAAACCACAAATTTGAATAAAGACCAATCAATATACTAAAACCATAGAAAAATCAAGTTCACCTACTCTCTCACCAATAAGGATTTAAACGAACAATTTCTTCCTTAACAATTCTGTCCTTTTCAAGATTCAAAATTTCTCACATTCTTAGGTAAAGCAATGCCAAAGCAGATTGGATGATAAACTTTGCTATATCATATGGGAATGGCCCTGCATATTGATGTTGATATACTACCTATACGAACCAACTTAAGACCTTTTAATATAAAGCCTCAGCCAATCTTTTACAAAACCATAGATATTTGAACTCTAAAAAGAAAATAAATAACAAATAGAAAGGAAACAAAAATTAGATGGAATCTTTACCAAGCTGTTGAAGAAGGAAAGACTCATCTTTAGTAGTACGAAACGTTCTTTCATTGCTAATACTCTTTCTCATTTTTTGCTTAGGAGTAGTAGTACTCCCTAATCCAAGCCCAACTGAAAGGAAGAAATCTGCAACAATAGAATATAACTTCCATTAGCTTACCTCAATGGGAAACAACATTCAGTAACAATAGCTAACATTATATGATCAGATAAAACAATAAAGCATGATTAAGTAGGACAATGCCTTAAATTTTGATGTCCGGAAATTCCATAATCTCAGAACAGCTAAAAGGAGAAAAGCATACTACTAAAACAAGCCTCAGCTGAGAAAGAACATCATGATGTACCTCCAAGTAGTGCTTATTTTGCATAACTGTGAAATTGGTTCTCACAATATTATTTAATATCAAACTATAGCACCTTTAAAGTTTGTCAACTACAATGAAAAGTAAGATCTAGGAACTAAATCACTAATCAAATCATAGTGAACCCAATAAACTCTCTAGATATAAAATATGTTGACAAGACCTAGTTAGAAGATGCTACTACACTATGGAGTACAAAATAAATTCATAGTCAGTTCACATATATGGATGAGCAACTTGGCACATACGCCCAATGGTTGAAAAGCTATGAAGGTACAAGTACAGCACAATACATTTGACTGAGGATTGCACTTAAAATGGGCCTGTGCCCATACCGATGAAAGATGTGGTAGGAAGATTTTCAGAAAGCAAAGTTGACGGAAATATTTCTTACATAAAGACTAACGACAACTGTGATAGCTATATCTAGATTACGGTTCTAAAAGGTATTGCAACACAAGTTTCATCTTTTCGAGTGAAAAAGATAACACACACCTATATATGATAAAACTCCAAGATTAAATGGTCTTGGCATTGTTTAATTGGAGCTAATTTATTAATTCACCTCAAACAGTCTGATTCTCTAGCATTTCACATGTATGTCTACCACAAGGGCATGGCAATAGCATGCAGTGTCACTTCATGACTGAAACCCAATCAAAGCTGACCTTTCTCAAACTTTTGACAAAAAATTTACTTAGATTTTCTAACTGATTAATTGAACAAAAGCAATCTCAGCTAGATATCGTTGACCACAAAGCAATAAATGTTCTTGATCAAGATTAAACTACACTCAAAATTGTTTCAATGTGTCCATAGCAAGAGCGCCTCTACTACGTACTCATCCCAGCTTTAGCTCTCCACTTTTCTACCACTTCTAATACACTGATTTCATGCAAACCCATGAGCAACCTCACAAAAAATGCCAACTCCCAAACATGAGTAGGTTTGAGGGTGTGGATTGAAGATTAACGATCACTTAAAGTTGAAATAGAATTTAGCATGAATTATGCTCGGATTGAAGATGTTGAGCTATTTATGAGTCAACAAGTATGGCTCATTTTGTTTGATAAAGCTGATTTCGAGCAATTTCTTAAACTGGTTTACATAGCATTTATAATAATTTATGTTTAAAACTTATATGCAATTCCAATGTCTTTGATATTTACTGAAATTTTGTTTATTCTTTTCATATTTTAAGCTGTTGTTTGTCTTATGTTTATTAATAAATCTAAAATTATGCATATGGTTATCAATATGTATAAGCCAACAAAAATGTGATTTGACCAAGGTCATAATTCAAGCCACAAGGAAAACATAAGCCACACAAAATATCAAATGGCTTGACTCGATAGCCTTCAAGCCACAAGGAAAACATAAGTCACACAAAATTTCGATGAGCCAATCTTGAACCTATTCTGACTTAATTTATAATTGAATGTTTCCCACACCAAAAAATGAATTCTTAGTTCTTCTCAATGTTATCTAATAATTATCCATAATAAAAAATATTGCAAACATCTTGTAAAATCAGGACCGCAGACTTCATATCTCATCTTCATACACTTGTGTTACATCAAGTTAAAAATTCACCAAATCCTCAAGACGGCTTTCAACTCCACCTATTGAAAACTAGTTAAGTATAACAAAACAGAGAGTAAAAAATACTTTAGATGCATCAGGACCTACAAAGAACTTTCACGTAAGGAGATGAAAAAAGATCTTCTAAGCACCAATAAGTTTAAAAACAATAACAGATTGTTTACAACTATGTTTAATTATCCACTATTCCCTTAACAATTTGGCTCCAGAAAGCTGTTATCATCTCTTTACTAAGTTAGATCCAGCTTGGCACAAACAAGATCCAATCCTTGATTCATTTCATAATTAGTTTGGTCATTAGAAGAAGCCAAATATGCTCAATGCTAACTAATAATTATCCATCATACCAAATATTGTTAATCTCTTGTTACTTAAGGTTAAAAATTCACCAAAACCCCAAGACAGCTTTTTGACTCCAACCATTGCGAAGTAGCTAAATAAGGCATGGTGTTACGAACACTTGAGATGTATCAAGACCTATAAACAATGTTCACATAAGGGAAAAAAAGATTTTCTAACAATAATTTTAAAAAAGGTAAAAGATTGTTTATAACTAATCTCATTTATTTGCAACTCTCTCAACAAATCGGCTTGACAAAGTTGTTCTTATCTCTTTACCAAGTGAGACCTAACTTGGTACCAACAGGACCCAAGCTTTGGTTCACATTCAAGTCAATTTCATCTATTTTTTATATCTTATTGTTCTATTAACATCAATTTTTTCCTAATAGGTAACAACGATTACATTAAAGAAAACTTCAGATGCTACCTTATTTGAGCAGTGACAAGCTTTGTGGATTATATTCTTTAAGCTCCGAATGGTAATATTCAAAAGCTTCATACTTGATTTGGGCTTTCAAATTTAATAGCACAAGATGTATCTCCTAGAAAGGCAAATGACTTTAATATTTCTAAAGAAGCCATAAAAGGTTTGCAATTGGTCATATAGATAAAAAAAATAAGATATCCAAGAAAACAAACCACTTGAACAACTTGAAAATAATGCACGCAGCAAAGCACACTCTTGAAGCATATCCTCGCATGTCTTGATTCCAAGGGCATCCCTAAGTACATGTTCAGTCACCTTACCGATTCCCCCAATCTGTACACAATACATAAAGATGTTTTATACAACACAACCGGAGTCCTAAATAACAAACAGCAATAAACTTGGCAAATGGCAAAGCTTGATTTATCATACTTCAGCATAAACCAGAAGTTCAGTGTCGAAGTTTTAATAAGCATGCAATCAATGACAAATAAATATAAGGAATTTATATGACCTAGGAGCCAAATATCAAAATAGTTGAAATATCCAAGGAAAATGGCATACACTATGTGCCTCTATCAGTATTGAGTAAAATATATCTATTCAAAGCACAACATCAATGTAAGGGACGTCCTGCTTGTACACTTGACAAGGCTTCATCTAAAAGAACCATATCACGATTGCTAAATATTTACATATTTGCAAAAGAAGGATGATTACCAGTTGATTTTTTCTCCATTGCATCTTCATGAAAAATGCTATTGTTGTGGATAGTTGAGTTTAAAGGTAAATGTTGGCAACACTGAAAAAGGAGTAATTAAAAGGATTGTCAAAAACAGAAATTTTCATTACGAAAACATGAAAAACAAAGGATTGTTGGGAGATTCAATGTTTTACGATGGTCCACCAAAATTGGCAAATGTTTCATCATTCATAACATGTACATGGAACCATCCAAGAAAACCTCCAAAGGAAAGCACTACATTTTAAAAGGAAATATTTAATTATAATTTAGCATTAATTCTTTTTGCTAGGTACAACTTCTGTGTGAAAGTCCTCCATGACATTTGCAATGTAGCAAAACTTCTACGGATTATCCTTATCTTCAACAGAAAGTGAATTTGGATGAATATTTGCTTTTATAGTGGCTCAATTTCATCATTGTAAATATATAAAATATTAAAAAAATTCAGTTTCACTACTAGATAAATTCAGCTAATATGTTGAGTAAAAAGATGCTAATATCTTTAACGAAAAAAATGCTAAAATAATATATTAAGGACAAGTAGTAAACGTTGGAAACCTTTCATAGTACTATTTTTAAAGTAATCTTTTATATTAAAGACTCGTTTAACAAGTACTAACTAATAAAATTCTGTCACAAGCACAAAGCTTTAAAGAAAAATGCATTCATATAAAAAAAAAGGAATTAAATATTATGAATTTCTAAACAATAAACTTCAAGGCTAGCACAATAACATACCTTCCGTATTGGGAGAGATGATATAAAGGTCATGACAGCCTTCCTATCATTTGGTAATATGAATTGTCCATTGGGTTTGTTTATGTCTGAGCAAACCTGGAAAAGTTTTCATCAAAGTAATGGGATACTAGAATATGAAATTATATCAAAATGTCTATTAAAATCATCAATATTCTTTTACTATTACCACTGTGCTAGTTTGGTTTAATGCAAATTAAATGTTACAAAAAATAACAGTCATGACGACCTTCCCATCATTTGATAATATGAACCGTCCATTTGTTTATGTCAGAGCAAACCTGGAAAACTTTTCATCAAAGCAATGGGATGCTGGAGTATGAAAGTATATCAAAATGTCTATTAACATCAAAAATATTCTTTTGCAACCACCTTAGTGCTAATTTGATTTCATGAAAATGAAATGTTTCAAAAAAATTACCAGATTCTAAGGTTGGGACAAAACCATATTTCTGTAATTGATCATGAATTATAACGAATCAGCCATCGTTCTCTTTTTGTTTGTATGCATGGTTCAATGTATATGTGTATGTGTATGCTATGAGTGTGTGGGTGTTGTGCATGTTAGTGTTGTTGAGACTAAGGTTTGATGAAGTTTTTATTTGTCATCCATGTTGTAGGTTTCTTGACTAAGCAAACACCAAAAAGTGATTATTTACAATTTCACCCAGAAAAAAAGAGTTGCTTCTTCACTTCCTGCCTTTTGCATACAATCTAATAAATCTTAAACCTAAATTGAAGAATCAACATCAATTTAACAACATTGTTCTTCTATATGATTGGCTCCTTAGAGAATGTGACAGTATAAGAAAACGCTAAGATTAGTACAATCTTCAGATAATCTTTTACAACATAATTTCTTGCAACAAATCGATTAACTTTGTAATTGTACCAAACCGTTTTACTGCAAATGTATCACAGACGTGCACTTCTAAATATGACTCCTGTTTGGTTATTTTAATAGAGCCACTCGGATTGACAAGATATGTTTTCTGAAGTAGGTGCTTGGTTTGTCCCACGGAAAATGAGTTAAAGATTTTCATATTGAAGGTTTTATATATCAAAACTCAACTTCGATTTTTTTTCATCATTTCAATGATTTTAAGTTTTTGCTTATGATGTTCTGCTTGTAGAAAAAAAATAAAAGAAAAGCTCAATATATGGGCAATAATTAAGAAGAGGGGCTCAAGAGGATGGCCACAACCATTTAGAATAATTAGGCATAAACAAAAAAATGGTTCAGAGGAAGAAGTAACTACCACTAGATATGTCAATAAATAAAGAAAATATTAGAAAAACAATTACAAGAGACTACCTAAAAAAATATTGCATACTTAGAGCTAAATGATAAGACAAAACATTGTCATGTCTTGGACTTTGTAACCCTTTAACAATATCATGAAAGAATTCATCACGATTTGGCAATCAAACCATAAGGTTTGAAGATCTGATTATGAGAATGATCAATTCTGGTTCTAAAGATTTTTGTAACACTAGATGATAGAATGACCAAAATTTGGAACATTCACTAGGGGCAATCAACAAGAGTTGTTCACAGCATTGGTTGGTCATGACAACTACACATGCAAATTAGGTTTAGTTTAAACTTCGAAAGATATTCCGTGGATATTTTTTTCATTTTTAGAAGTTTGAGTATAAACTAAAACCACAATGGTAATGTCCATTGCAAAAAGTTATCATAGTTTACTTTTCGGGAGACAAGCATCATGGTTAAATTTTAATCAAGAGATGCTTAATGTGGATAAAATTTGAATTCTTATGAAGGTTTTTCCTCAACCCGCTCAATGATGGCATTGATCAACCACCAACCCTTAGAAATAGATGTTGAATCCTATGTAAAGATGAGTTCCACAATATCAACGTCATCTAGACTGATGTTCAACCAACATCTCGTAGTCTCACTAACAGTTCACATGTTTAAGTTTTTTAAGAATGTCTATCAATTCTTCCCTATTCAAAATTGTAAAAAAAATGCCTAGTACTCTCATTTAACAACTTTTCTAACTACTTTTAAAAACAACTTTTTGTCAATGGGATTTTTATTCACAACAACTACTAGCATGCCTCAAGAAAAAAAAATTCCCTCGTCCATATAAAGCCAAAGCCATCACAATATTAAAATTAAAAGAAAATTAATATTTATGGTACAAAGTTTCTTAAAAGATTGAGACATGTACTAAAGTAATTGCATTGAAGAAGTGATTGCTTAAAAACCATTTCATGAAGCCAAACACACTAAATGGAATTAAGACTTGTGATTCAAATTGTTCAGATGCAAAAATTGTTTTATAAATTTTCTTGACAAGTCAATGATATTGTGAAAGGCATCCAAATACATTGTTCAAGACTACAAGGTCAAGTTATGCAAATGTGTGATACATAGAAGTGGTTGATAGTGTTTCTATTTTGTCTAAGGAATGAATTCTTTATATAAACTTACAATTTTTTTTATTTACCCCAAAACAGGAATTGGTCTAACGAAAAACCAATAAAGCATGTAGAATGATACACAAGAAAAATCCAAAACTTATAATTAAAGAAAAACCTAAAATAACTACCACGTAATAGACCATCAAATCATTGGTACCACTCAACCAAAACACCTTTTGTCAATAATTGATATCCTCAATACTCTCAATATTAACACTAATCATGTCATAACAATCCCCCCAAGAGTATGTTTCATAAATTAAGGGCCCTTTGAACAAGTAGAAAAAAAAATACATGCATTAGACAACAAATCAATTCTAAATCTCAACCATTTACATTCAAATAATTCCCAAACCTAGTTTGACTCGAAGTCCACCCTTATCCAAAAGGCTCTTGCACTGCTAAAAATATTTGAGTGTGCAACTTAGAATTTGGTGATTCAAAGTGTGCTAAAAAGCTGACAAAATTATCGCAAACTATCAAGTTCAACACTTTGCAAAAATCAAACTAAGTCCAAATATCACCCATAACGCATAGCTGACTTAACTTGAGTTAAGACCCATCTTAACTAGTCTCAAGAACAGCCCTAAAACCTTGTCCCTATCACCTCTAGACATTCATGATACCTATTCTTCCTTTCCTATGCTTTCAACAAGCCTATCGATAGCTTCTCAAAAAGAGAAACCCTTCTAGCACCTCAAGCATAAACCTAGAGATTACAATTCCTCTCGAAAATCCTCAAATGTCTAAACCACCTTAAACTAACATTCTCATGACCTATAAACATTTTTTTGAAAACATCTAGAGATCACATCTCTTGAACCAATCATTCATCAACAAACCAACCTCAAAAAGGCCACTAACATCTATGCTTATTCCATGAAACTCCATAACCATCTCAAGATACTTCATTGATACTCCACACCCTCAAGAATACCACTCAAGTCCAAAATACCAAGAGACTTTCACCTAAGCTCTAATCTCTTAGTCATATGCACCCTTTTTTAGAAGAAGGAACTCACCCCATTAAGTCATGTTTCTTATCAAAAATCAAGCAAAGTCTCCAAATATATGCATTCCTTACACTTCTCTCCAAATGTTCTCGAAAATTCTTACTCCCATTGAACCATGTGAATCAAACATGCATCAAGATTTCAATTTATGGATCTCTCAATTCAAGAAATAAGAAGATCAAACAATTTTTTTTCTGATCTTTTTTCAAAGTACATTAAAAAGCATATACACAAAACAATATGTATTTAAGGTCTTGACAAAAACCAAGAAAGTGACATTTCCCTATCCCACCTAATGCCATCAAAAGTTGGTTCATGGGGAAAAACATTCAACACATCACTCGCATTGTTTGAAGCATGAGAAATCCTAAGCTCCAAAAATCTAGAAAATGGTAACAATATTGCATAGTTGATTGTCAATGAAGTCAACATGGATAGATTAAAAGAAATCGTCAAGAACAACAAATGAATATCCCCACCATACACCAGCCAAAAATTCACAAAGATAGCAACAAGCTGAGAAGCTAGCATTGCTCCCATAGCCTTCATCGTGGTAGCCACGAAGGTTTAGAATCCCTCCCAACACAAAAATGAATTCACCATGCTCATCCTTAGCCACAATTGCAGTTCTCACCACAACAACATGAACCATTGATTCGTCAAAGTTCACTTTAAGCCAACACAACAAGGCTATAAGGCTGGAAGGATTCCACCAAGAGGTGGCAAATGAAGAAGGTTTGACATCCCAAGGCGATCCAAGGCCTATAGATTGGAAAGTACAAATTCAGGGATCGTGGCTAAATAGATGGAGGAATAAAATGAGGGCAAAGTGATGAGTGGGCAATGCACTTTAGCATTCATGTTCTTCTATCCAATATAATAACTACCAAAGAAATGCTTGGGTCAAACAAATCATAAGTAGAAACTTCCTACAAATTTGTTAGAAGCAACCGTGGATGGTCCAAAGAGAAAGAAATCATAGAAATAGAAAAGAGTGCAAAATAGACATCTCCAACCATTTGAAATTTACAAAAAGTGAGATCAAGAGGCTCTTCATCCGAACATCTCCATGTATAGAGGGAACTAGTGGAAATATTATGTTGGCGCAACCATAGAAATGTGGGCACATTCTCATTGGAAACCTTTCAAAGAAAAAAGCAAAATCTTCGATAATCTTTATTTTCTAAACCCACCTGCCAAGATCATGGCTATTCACAGTAAGAGAGGTATATAAAAATGCAGTAAAGGCACCAATGAAGTACATTAATCTGCATTGACTAAGTTGCAAGAGTTGACTATGCCTACTATGCCAAGGATCAAATAGATAGTTAGAGTTGTACCGTATACATTCCATCAACCATAGTCATTAAGGAGATCAAATGTCACAGTAGGCCAAAGCACTAATGCGTTAATAAAAGTAGGCCAATGAGTGAGTGGAAAGGAGCAAGACAATAGCCATCAACTAGAGAGCACAATAACCATCCCTGTTCTTCAAGATGGTATTCTCCTTACATAAACATCCACCTTGAAAGATGAGGTTCAAACTTGAGAGCTACCTTTACACATCTAAAACTAATCAACTTTGCTATTATAATGTGCATGAAACTACTCAACCCACAGTGACCCATTATTCCAAAGCAACATAAGTGAAACTCATAGCCAGAAGGGCATTCGTCTAATCCAATAGCCAATGGATACCAAGACCCCCATAGGTCTCTTAACCTATACCAGAAAATAAATTAATCAATTGCTTCGATCACTACAAAAAGCCCTTGAGAACTTTCTCAATAACATCAAGAATAATATGAGGGACAAATGTGTGAGACATGAAATAAATAAGAAAGAAGATGAGCATGCTATTGATGAAGGTAATTTGACCAACCAAAACATATGCATGAGTCAAGGCTAAGATCCAAAACCACACAACCTCATCAATAAGTTACTAATAAAGGTAATTCTGATATACTTCCCCTCCTCTACTACATGACATAACTTATTAGCCATAACTTCTCTTCTTATGGGCCCAATATTTTTGTTTAAAAAGCACCAAATATATAGATTCGTTGACCACCTAGCTAGAGGCTCTACAATGGGAATTTAGGAAAAAAAAACTCTCAAGCAATAATGAAGGAAGCATAACCAAAGAGGAGGATATCTCAACAAAGAAGAGGTGAGACATGGAGAGAGCTGACGAAGGGATTCAAAAGCCCTTCAATAATACACTAACCGCGATCCACAAGTAAATAAGTAGCCAACAGAGCTCTAAGCTCAGGATGAAGAGAAAAAGAGGAAGTGTGTAAGCATGTTTCAATCCCCTCATCCCCATGATCCAATTAGATTTGTTGTTGTTAACCCACAATGACCTATGACACATTCAGCCATCCAACTACAATTATCAAAAAGCCAAAGTCCTTGAACATGGTGAAAAGGAAAAGCAAACTAATGCAACCATAAGCTTGTGCCATATATCTTTAAGGTTGTAAAGACAGTAGTTCTAAATCTTGCAGAAGAGATCTAAGGTCAATAAGCAAATGGATGCAATGCTCCTCCTAAGTTGAACACACCTTTCTCTCAAGTCACTAGCATGTCATAAAACCACTTCATTATTTTAAACAAAAATAAGATCACAACCTTGTAAACAATGAAGCATAGACCAATAAGGTAAAATTGATCAGCTCTAGAAGCAACATCAACCTTGGGTATGAGAACAGCAATTGTGCCCCTCCAACATTATAGTATACTCTTAGTCTCGAGGCAATGCAAAATATATATAGTAAAATCCCTAACAACCACATCTAATAGCACTTAAAGAAGGAAGTAATGACGCGACAAGACGAGATCCACAAGCCTTCTCCAAACCATTAATCACCTCCCCACCCCCTACCCACCACCCTCCAACTCAAAAACCAGATATCAAGGTAGACAACATCAATTGCTTCTTTCAACCCATTCGGATTAAAGAGCATCCTACCTATACTTTGGCCTAGTTATCGACTAATGGAAGCTTGGCCTACAAACCCTCGAAATCAAAGGTGAAATGATTACCCTCAAGCTAAGAGTAAGAGAATGGTTGTGTGATAACACAATTTCCTAATTCCCTCAATTGAAATTTGTCCAATCCTACCCCACTTCCCTCAACTCTCCCTCCAATTGCACTCTTCTAAGGACCACAATAGTCCAAAAGGCAAAGCTTTTTACAACCATCTCATCACCATAGTCAAATGCATGAGAGATGACGATGGCTATTGGTAAGGCAAAACATACCCAAGGGTGAACACAACCCACGAGCTAGATATTGAAGACATGTTCATCAACAAATTTGGAAAGCAAGTTGGATAGTATAGGATGGGAACATTCTCGAAAAGCACACATATCTAGGTTTCTATGCCAATCTCTTCAAGATTTTTCCCAACCTATATATGGATTGAGCCACAAAATGGCAAGGTAGACATGCAGACTAAACCTAGCCACAAAACCATACAAACTAACAGAAGAAAATGCTTGGACAATTTTCTCAACCAAAATTTTTACCAATCAACCTACATCTATGCAAAGTAAAGGCTCCAAAAATGAATTCAATAGAAGTACCTTTGCTAGCATTTGGTTGGGTGCTACTCCAGCACTGCATGTGAGACCTGTCTCCTCAAAAATAGCATTCCTGAGTTCAGTAGCGACCTTTCAAGAGAACCAGAAAAAATGAAAATTAAGCACTGCTACAGAAAGTATTGCAGGAACTTGAAGTTAGACAAACTGACAGTTAAAGCTAACACTTAAATTTGTGATGAAAATCCATCCATGTAATGCTTACTTCATCACTGCTCATGCCCTGATTGATGCATACTTCAGTAATGTTAAGATAGGCTTCATCAAGACTTGTTGAAATAAAGTTAGGATCATATCTCCTAAAGACTGAACCAAAATGATCAATAAAGCAAATTTAAAATGTGCTCCCCAGTTAGTGTAATAAAAATTCTAAAATGAAGTCAACCTTTTCTTGTCAATTCACTGTAGAACATATATTTTTCAAAATTTATCGGAACAAAGATTAGGTCTGGGCATAATTTACAAGCAATAAAGCCGGGCATCGCTGCACGAACACCATACTTACGAGCCTGAATCAGCACAAAGTTTTTTACCACAATAAGAAACTATATTTCTATCTTAAAACATGTTCACACGTTCAAGGGCTAGCTACTCAATGCAGATGCCCTGGCAACTAGCAAATAAAAAAGCTTACTTCATAATTTGCAGTGGATATCATGGACAAGCCACCAACAGCCATAGGCTTACCCCTCAGTGATGGATTCTCCAATGTTTCCACAGCAGCATAAAAGGCATCCATATCAGTATGTAGCCATATCTTTGAGAGATCACGAGAAGCTTCCAATTCCAAAATCCTTTTATTTGCAATCTGAAATGAAGCTTTTACAAAAATCAAATAAAGTTCACATATGAAATGGGAAGTCATATGTCAGGTTTGATTATTGAAAATAAGCGTCAATTCATGCAACATAAGGATAATGTACGGCTAGTAATACTATTAGAGATACAAATTTGTTTAACCTGGCCCACCATCAATGGTATTAGCATGCAAAACTTCAGCAGATTCTAAACATTTTCGTGTTCAATATTTTATGTACAAATCTTCCTAACTAGCCCATACAAGCATGATAGACAAAATCGATGCAAAAAAGATGAGTGATCTTCAAGAATATAAGAGAAAATATTCAAGAAAATATATTGATTGCTGTATTATTATAAAAAGGGATTGCCAGTTTTGAACCATCCTACGAGAATGTTTGATCACTCAAAGAGAAGAACATATTTAGCTAGCATAACTATAATTGCAAGAATATGACCAATTGGAAGACACGTTAGCATGACTAGAGGCTAAAATTCATGGTGATCAAGGAGAGAGACCTTCAAAGATTCATGTAATAAATGGGTTATTGAAGCACGTAAAATATTGAAGATAAGTTTGTGAAAACAATGTTGAAGAAAATTAAAAACATGTTTTTAAGTAAAATGCATAAAGTTTATAATTCAAAAGCAAGTAGCTTTCTTCTTATAAATAAGTCAATAAAATGTATTCAAGTAAAATTTTGAGCAAGATAAAATGACAAATTTACAAATTCATATGTAAATAGAAGGGACAATAAGGTATTTCATAACTCACAAACCTATTTAATATTATTTTGAAGAATAAAAAAGTATCAAATGCATGGAGTGCAATAACAATTATTTATAAGAACAAAGAGGTCATGCTAAATTGCTCAAATTATTGAAAAACTAAGTCAATGAGTCATATAATGTAATCATTGAAGAGAAAATAGAACACAAATTATGATATGAGACTATGGACTTAGTTTAATGCATACCAAGAAAAGAAAGAGGTTACATAATAGGAGAGAAAAAAACTATTAGGCAAATAAAAAACCATTAATATATGTATCAATTAACAACATGCATAAAAGCATATAATAGAATCCCATTAAAAATTCTTTGTAAAACTTAAAGAAATTGTTAGAATTATTAGTCGTAAAAAATTTTATCCCTTCTTTTTTAAGACCTTTCAAAGCATTTTTGTGGGTTAGAATTACAAATATTTAAGTCAGTAAAGAAAAGTTAAATAAAGTAATGAGAGCATGTACACATTCATAGAAGACTTACCAAAAGACTTCAATGTTACAATTGAACTTCAAAAAAAGGCTTCTCTTTAATTCATTAACTTTAGAAAAAAGACGATTTAATGTAAATATAAATAGTGTTCAGTTAAAAGAAAGCACTCCAAAAAATAGTCAACACGTGTTTGGTATGGTAATGTCGGTAGAGGCATGGTAGTGGAGATAAACTTGTTTGGGATGATGAAAAGTAGATGAGAAATGGTAGCTTTTAAGTAGAGGTGTTAATAATTCTCAGCGAAGAGATCTTAGATTATTTGAGGGGTCTTGAGATGGATAGGGAGTGATGGTCGTGAGGTAGGGAGAGGGAGACACGATCAACTTTAAGAATCAAGGTTTCTAAGGACAGCAAATTGGCGAGTTTGAGGGACGATCTCAATTTTGGAATGATGAACATGGTTTCTTGGGAAGGGCTAGAAGCAACAAGGAAAGTTTCTTTTGATGAGAGATGGTTAGCCTTGGAGTTTTGGAAAAGGGAAAAAGGGTGCTAAGATGACAGCTAGTGTTCAGAAAAGGATAAACCAAGGTTGAAAAGAATGATGATGTGGAGGTTTAATACTTTGGTTTATCGTGAGGTCGTCCCAGTTTTCAGAGATGGGAGGCTGAATAGAGAGAAAATATAAGGGGGTCGGGTAAGGTAAGAAGAAGAAAACCAAGAGATAATAAAGAGAGAGAGAGAGCAATAACCAACTCCTTGCTAAATATAGAGAGGGGAGAAAAGCAAGCATGCACCAATTTAAAATTCATCAACCAAGCCTTTTCCTTCATTCCACCATTCAATCTAAAGCAAAAAAATAAAAAAATGTTCAAATTTACAACAGAAGATGAATGACTCAACCATAACCTTACCAAACTTATCAAACTTGAACTCAAAATCAAAGGATTGTTCATAACATGACTAATCCCTATTTAGATGGCACCTCCTTCATCTCTTACAAAATTGGCACCTCTTTCATCTCCTATAAAGGTGGCTCCTCAAGACTTCATCTAGGAAGGTTTCTAACAATTTTCATAACGACTTGCTTATGAATTGTGATCTATATGACCTGCTAAGTAGTCTAGACCTAATAAGCTTGTTAAAGAAGCTTTCTTTGCATGAATGCAAACTCTCCAAAAGGCTCTCAAATGAATCTAAACCATGCATAAAGTGCTGATCAACATCAATTTTTGAACTTTCCATATCGTTCTACATCAATTCACCTCACAAACAAAAAAAAACTATCCTAACCTCTTCAAAACCCCCTCTATGCACCATGCATCCATAAAAGAATGCATCTTTCAATACATTTGGGAAATGTGAGTCAAAAATGGCTTGCAAGATAAGTGATAAATTAGATATTATTAATTTCAAAACACATAAGGTTAAAGAGCATTAGAAACTATTCATCATTTCAAACACTTGAAGAAAAGCTTGCAAACAAATTTCTTTGATTTAAAAGTTCTTAAAATAGAAGAATGTTCTAAAAATAAAGATGTCAATAATGAGCAATGACATGAGGTAAATCTAGAACAAATGCATCCACGCTAGGTTTCCTAATAATCTAAAAAGTATCACAAACTCTCACATATAATAATGCAAGATTCTCAATGTGAATACAAATTAAAACATATTTTTTCTTTAACAAACACCCTAGAAATGTACCTTTAGTCACTATTTGAACAAAATTTAAATTGCTACACATTAACTTTTGCCTTAATTTTACATGCATGAAATAAAAATCATTCATAAAAATACAAAAGAGATAGTAATTAGTGCATGTGTCCAACAGGTCAAAATATGTTTTTCAATAATACTAAAAGTAATCAACTATACTTTCTTTGTAGAGGAAATTGTGTGATTTCAAAAAAAAAATGGATTTAAAAGAGAAATTTTTGAGTTTTAGAGTATACAACTTAATCGTGCTACCCTTAGGTTTAAGCACATAAGTGCTCTCTCATCAATAATGGGTGAAACTTATATCAAATGTCCATAGATTTCTAAAACGATATAAGCTAAATCCATGAGAACTACATCACCCTATGCATTATCTTCACAAGTGCCTAATTGTGATGAAACCAAATATCTAGAAGTGGAAGATATAGATGTGCTATTAAGCCAACTAATACCAAACATCTAGAAGTGGAGGATATACATGTGCTATTAAGTCAACTAATATGCGATGATTGGGTATAGTGTTCAACCTTCAAATCTACCCTTGTGAAGGTATAAGTCGCTATGGCATTCATTGCACACCCTCATCAATAACTAACCTACAATTTTTCTCATTATAGATCACAGATATACTAAAAATATTCTTTTATCTCCAATCCTCTCTCCTTCTTACAAACATAGAAACATCTTATGACTTAAAAATGTCTTGAATGTCTTTGCCCCTCGTCAGAAATGAGGACGGCCTCTTCTTTTATATTTATAATATCAAACTCAAGAGGCTCTTTGTTCTCAACAAAGAACGTTCTTGCACTAGCTTGGTATATGCCCAAGATATTGAAAATTAAAACAAAATGTTCTTTAGACTTTTTAGTATCATTATTAATAGAATTGCTAATAACCTTAAAACTAATTGATGCAAACAATAGCTTAGGTCCAACTATGCACTTGAGTGCATTAGATGGTGTAGCTTGAGGTTTAAACCTACTTGGAGTGGCTATTGGATTTCTGTCTTTCTACCAACCATGCTAAACTAAAGCCATCTTCGAGTGCTAATGAGTATAACAAAACCACATCCTTCCTACTATACAGTTCAAAGACATAAACAAACCTATTGAGCAACTGCCACTCGCTATTAAGATAGTCTGGTATAGCTACCAAATGTAGATGTGCTCTTCCTCTACGTGTGAAGTTGCCAATACATCTTGTTGATGCTTAAGACAACGCTTAGTCTTCAACATTTTTGTCAAGACTCACTTCCCAAAATCTTATTTTTCTACATAAATATGGACTACATTATAACATTCGATGACATTTACTATTTTTAACTCAACTATACAATGATATTAATTTTTCTCTAAGTAAAAATTTCTCACACATATGACAAATAAGTAATAAAACTATTAATAATCTATTATTAATAGAAGTATAATTAACTATCAATATACTAAGATATTATAGTGGGCATATAACAGTGTATAAATTTGCACTCCCTATTAGTCTCAATGTGATGATAATGTCACAACTAAAAAATAAGCAAACAAACAAGTGAAAGCCAACTTACTTAACAGACAACACAATAGTAATTTAATATTAAATATGCAACTTATATAAAAATGCTAAACAAGACATACATCACAAGTAAATGAATCTTTTTCATTTCTTTTGTTATCTTTAAGGCCCCGGTCTCCAACAACTATTGACCACATTTGTCGGAGATCTTCACCACCATAAGTTACATTCTAGTTATTACCAAAGAACGTCGTTGTGCCAATCATAATAAATATCTCTCAATACATCACAAGGATAATTGAAGTTACCATTGTTGGTGGTTGTCACCACAACATGATAGGCCAAAATCATCAAATATCACAACAAAAGCTTGAGCTCATATTGGTATGATTACAGATAAGTGTGAATGAGAAAGAATGAATGCAGAACAATTTGAGGAGTAGCTTAACAAAATGCATCTTAGATGATATGTGTGTTACATATAAACTAATTAATGTTTCAATAAAGAGAGAGTTATTAGAAATGTTTCTCTTCAAAAACAAAAGAAAAAGGCCAAAAGAAGATGTGAAAAGATTGGTATAAGGGACTTGAAATATTTAAATCATATTAAATAACTACAAGCACATAAAACACAATCAAATTAGAGGATGCATATGACTGATTTAAATTACTAAGATTGAGGCATGCAGTAGTTATTATTATTGTGCAAATTTTAGCTACAACAAAATCACATAGATAAAACATTTGACCTGCAACTTTGAAATAGCTATTACTAAATAATAAGCACGCATTGTCTTCTTCCAAATAAACCTATAGCACATCCAACCTTTAAAGGGTTCATTAAAAAATCAAGAGGAGGTGCTGATGCTACTTTGGTGATTTTTTTTTTATTTTTACTGAATAATCATATACGTGTTAGCCCGAGGAAACAATCACATGCTGAGGATAGGACAAGGAGTGGGGCAAGAAAAAAATAAATACATAAAAATCGCGAGCACTAACCATTTCAAAATGCAAAATATCCTTCTCTGACAGTTTAGCTACTTGAGCGCGCAGATGTTCAACCTTTTGTTTAGTGAAAGCCTCCTTCCTTTGTACGTTTTCAAAATATTTTGACCCTTTGCTCATTTCATAGACAACTCTCTGCACTTTCTCTTTGTCAACTCCATCCATTCCTAAATGTTGTAATAGCTTATCAGTCAGAAACCAAACACCAGAATGATACAAGAATATGATCAAAAAGCTAATAAATAGAAACATAGAACCTTAAAATAGCAACTAAACATGTATTATAAGGCATTAGCGAATGGTAAGCCGTGAGGCGTTGGAGGGTTATAATAGAACGGCATATCAATAAACCCTGCGGCTTCAGAACTCTTGTTAATAGTCGAGGCAACGAAAATGGAGATGAAGAATAGCCCATAAAAAATCAATAACTTCCTCGGTGACAATCTGTTGATCTCGCTATCATCATGCAGCCTTCTGCTCTCAACTTTCACTACTTAGCATGAAATCCTAAATGAAACGCTTTAATGAAAATTAAATACGTCTTCCTTATTCCACGCGAGGACTAGAAATTCCTGTCTGAAGATTTTGAAACGCAAACACAACAGAACGCCTACCATAGAACTTTCGCCCCGAATCGGCATCCAATAGACGGATGAAGTACCTGCTTTAGCGTTTGTGTAGGCAGTAGTGTACGATTGCCATGGCCGACCTCCGTCCGAGGACGTTCCCATGCTTAAGAAGCACTGGCCCGTGGGAAAGCCGTCGTTACTGAAGATCGAGGCTTCGCTTCCTTCAGTTTCTACGGTCGCGTTCGACATCAGTACGTTCGGACTTTAAAACGGCTTCGGAGGTTAGTAGAGACCGCAGTAAGAATATGTTATCAATTTATAAGAATTAAATTTTAAAAATATTATTATAGAAAGCTACTGAAAATATATTTTAAATAAATATGTCATCATAAATCTTTTATAAAAACAATTAGTATCATAACATAATTATAATAAATTAAACTTCTACTTAAAACATAAAACTTATATTTTTCTCAAATTATCTTTTGACAAGATCTAATTAAATTTTGAAAATATATTTACAAAATATTAAATTTAAAAATGATGTATTAAACAAAGCATTATCATTAAAATTTAAAATAAAATTATATTTTTCATTATAATTATTAGATTTTTTATCTTATTATATATTTATTTTATTTAAATATTATAATTTATTAAATATCACATTTTATAACACTTCAATTCTACTAAATTTTATTTGATTTTGTCTTCATTATATTTCTCTGAAAGTTGGGTTCTATTTTATTAAAAAAGGCCAATGACATTACAAAAGATCCTTTAAAGGGGATCAAACAAGAAATCAGCTAACAAAAGTTTAAGGAGTTGCTTGGGAAGGGCCATTCCCCACTCCCACACAAACTAGTCAGTACAAGCAGCACGTGCAACCCAATCCGCAGCAGCGTTTCCCTTGCGGTGCACATGGCACATGTGAAACGCACTCAAACGTGTGGCATGTACGAAGGCGGGAAGAAAGTACCCGCTCACAGGTGGGTGCCTCAGCATGATTTGAGTTTCCTGCAAAGTTATTTGAGGTCTGACTGGATTTCCACAGCGGGGGATTCCAAAAACGATTGTTTCACAACATTCAGTGCCTCAAGGATAGCAAGCGTCTCCATGGCCTCGCTAGCATGTGAGATGAATCTTTTACCAACAATCCGCAGGGGTTTTCCCAAATGGTCACGAATTACAATACCCACTCCAGCAATGTCACTGCCTATCGCGGCGTCGCAATTAATCAATATTCATCCAACGGGAGGGGGAACCCAGTGTAGGGCTATCGTCAACTCAGGAGAGTTGGAGAGGTTCCCGTTGAGCTTAGATGTATACTCATTATGTCGCTTTGCCGCAATAGAAACATCCAAACGAACCTTGTGAATTAGTAATGCGCTGCTCATGGTTGGTTCATTGTGTTTTCTTGCACAACTATTCACTCATATGTTGTAGAGAGTGGTGGCAATTATAACCATACGCATCATATCACCACTGCACCTTCGGCCAGCCGCCTCCCCATAGCAGCAGAAACTCTGCAGAAATAACTCACCGCTGTTAACATATAGGCCGCCGCTCACCACCGCAATAGCAGTCCGCACATGCCACGAATCCCACACCTCCTGTGCATGCGGGCACTCCCAAAGGGCATGGCACAGGGTCTCGGCAACGGGGCAACCCCACGGGCAAATGAAGCTATCAGCCAGGCCCCTTCGCGCAAGCCAAGCAGCCGAGGGCAGCGACTTCCAAATGATGCGCCAAATGAAAACACGGACCTTGGGAGCCACCTTAAGTTTCCAAATCCATTTATATTGATTGCAGTCATGCAGCGGCCTCCCCAACTCAAGACTGAGAGCACGAAGGATCATGCGCGCATAGAGCTTGCCATTGTTGATCGTGGTTGACTCCGTGAGCGACTGGAACACCATTCCTTAACATGATTTTTGCCCCAAGGCACATGCAGAGCTCTATTCAGAAGGCAGTCGTCAGCCCACCGGCGAATTTTCTGTTCGTCCCAAACTCCGGGCGCAGCCATCCATTCCTTAACAAAGATTGGTCAGGTCGCCTCCATGTTAACATACGTAGGCCACCACATAATTGGCAAGAATCCCAGCCAGTTGTCTTCCATGAAAAGGGTAGTTGAACCATCCCCGATCCTCCACACGAAACAGGATATGGCATCCGGCATGGCGTCCAAGGTGAGCCTGCACGCATGGGATGCGCTGCGCGGGGCACAGTGAGGTTTACGCACGTTGATGAGTTTGCTACGCATAATGTTAGCCCACACGCTATCCTCCCTGGCGATGATTCTTCTACATTGCTTCATTTGCATGACGCGCTGCCATAAGCGCAAGTCGCGGATTCCCAATCCTCCAAGTTCCCTGGACAAAGTGACGGTATCCCACTGCACATAATGCATCGACCTTGCTCTGCTGTTTTCGCACCAAAGGAATCTTCTTAACACTCTTTCAATAGCCTCAATTACCCCCTTGGGCACCATACAGTGAGCAATAATGTGACATGGAGTAGCAGCGAGCACAGAGTTTATCATAAGGACCCTTCCCGCCATAGACAAAGGTTTAACTTTCCATTTAGCGACTTGCTGCTCCAGTTTTTGGATAATAAAGTTGCAGTCCGCCTTAGTAAGGAGCTTAGCTGAAACGGGAACACCATGATACATCAAGTTCTGGCCCTTAGCCATCCACAAATTTTTTGCCAGTCTGTTCTTTCTTTTCTCCTTCATATTTCTGTTGAAAAAAAATCTTTGATTTTGTTGGATTAACAATAAGCCCCGCAGCCTTAGCAAATTCGTGAAGAATGGTGTGAACAGCATGGGGCAGCAGTGCGTGTAGCCGACGCATACAAGAAAATATCATCCGCATAAAGCAAATGTGACACTCGGGGACACACTGCGCACAACGAAAGCCAAGCAGCGCACGCGCCTCGTAGTCACGCGTGAGCGTGGATAGATGTTCGGTGACAATAGTAAACAGGTAGGGGGATAAGGGGCACCCTTGCCGAATATCCTGTTGCGCCAGAATCCAAGCAAGTTTAACACCATTCACAAGCACTCCAAATCTAGGAGAGTCGATGCACGCACCAATCCACTCTCGCCAGGCCACAGGAAACGCATCATATTCATCACAAAATTTCATTTGACTATATCATAAGCCTGCTTCATGTCAATTTTGATGGCCATCAGACCTTTCTTGGATGTAGAAGAATGCTTTCTGGAAGCCATCTCCTGAGTGATACAGATGTTATCTGCCATTGCACAACCAGGGATAAACGCACCTTGTTCTTGCGAAATAATATCTGGCAAAACTGCTTTAAGTCTCTCCACAAGGACCTTAGCTACAACCTTATAGATTGTGTTGCATAGACTGATTGGCCGAAATTGTTCAGGCCTATTAGCACCTTCATTATATTTCTATAGAATCATTAAGTGCATAAGCAAATAGGTCTTAAACTACAAAAGCCTAAATATAAAAAATAACTAGTACTAAGGGTTTGGTTTAATTATGGATGAGGAGATAAGATATTTTATTTTTTTATAAAAAAATTGAGTAATAAAATTAACCCAAGGTTTTTTGAAATATTTTTTTACCTAATCTAAATATTTGTGTTATATATATTTCTTTACTTGGTCACATATTTTATTTTGATTCAAACTACAAGCCACTTCTTCACTTTTTTTTTTAAAGTATTGAATTTATATTTATTTTCTCAGAAACACGTGAGATTTAAGACAATTCTCGACTAATCTTAGGACAACACATTGTTATTTTGTGATCACAGACTAAATTATCTAAGACATTTCTATGTTCACAACATTTAAGGCTCTTTAGTCAATTATTAAGTTAATATGACAATCATTTTCTTCACAATAATTACTTTTAAGATGTGATATGTATCCATTTTGTCTATGAAAATCTCTAAACAATGGCCTTATACACCCCCATGATCCTTATGTTTCATGTTTGGCATGTCAATTTTATGCATAACTCCTCGAGGTGTCCAATACCTCTCATGATGTTGCTTACATTTTCTATGATCACTTAAGATATTGATAAGTGTTTGAAATAATCTACGACTTAAGTGTGACTACTACCACATCGTTATGCACTTTTTGGATAGCTTTCATAATTCATGATGCTATCCAAGTCATCCTCGACCTTTAGCTTGATAATGTGTTGAAATTTGTTTAAAATAAAAAAAAATTCAAGAAAATTTATATGCCAAAATTTAAAAATTTTGATTTAAGAATTACTTGTTCATAAAATAGCAATAGTTACTTTTTTGTTGCAATTATTTCTCAATTAGATGTAATACAATTAAATGAAATAAAAAAAATTAAATATACTATATACTTATTAAAAGGAAAATATATTAAGATTATGATAAGAGAAATAAATTCAAATATACAAAATTTAAGTGATGGAAAGTAAAGTTGGGCATACTTTCCTAACTAAAAGACCAAAAGAGAGATAGGTCAACAATTTAGGTTTATAAATAAATGATATTATAGTATTATGTTAAATAATTTTACTAAAAAATAAAACAAGAGCAATCAAACTCTGAATTTTAATATTATGGTATAATTAGCAAATATTGACATAAATGAAAGTGATAATTTTTTAAAATTTAGATTTTTTTTAAGAATAATACCAAGAGTTTGAAATAACATAAAATAATAATAATAAAGTTGAAGTCATTGAATTCCAAAATTTTAGTTACATTAGATATTGTCTTTATGTAAATTAATTATCAACATTTTCATTACACTTAGAAATTATTTGGTCTTCCAAAATCAATAATCAAACATGTTTTATTATTATTATTGTTATTATTATTATTATTATTATTATTATTATTAATTAAAAATGTGGTTAAAAAAACGATCATTTAAGATAATTTATGTTAAAAAGAAAAAAATGCAAACAGGGAGAATGATTGATGGTGTGAGAAAGGAAAATTGATTGGGATAATGCAAGAAAATGTGAAGCAATGGTGCAACTAAATAAGAAGAAAAGAAATAATAAAAATAAGAAAAGTAAAAAAAAGAAAACAATTATAAGAAGACAAAAAGAAAAGAGAAAAGGAAAATGATTGAAGCAAAAAAAGACGAGATTCAAGAGACAAAAAAGGAGCATAAGAGACTATCATTTGTGAGGCAATATCATCGAAGAGTCGCAAGGTTGTAGAGAGATCGTCAATGTGGAACATCATAATTGTAGGTCTGGGTACATCGTCAACAAGCTAATAAAGGAAAAGAAAAGAACAAACAAGGTAAAATGTTTTATAGGTTTTGTTTTAGATGCATGTCAACTTTTAAACATTTTTAAGGAACAAAAACCTTGCTTGTAATTTTATAAGCATTGATATTGGAATGTCTACCAAAAATTGCTATAGCTAAGTTGTTCCAATTTTAAAGTATTGAAGTGCCAATAATAACATTAAATAGTCTAAACTTTTGGCTAATTTGATCAACACATGACACGGTGTCCAACCATTGATTGGATGATTCAATTTAGCAATAAAATTGTCTAATCAAATAAAATAATATTTTAACATATATTTGAAAAAAATTATAAGGAATTAATGAATTCATCATATTTAGAAAAAATTAAAAGGTGAAATTTTCATAGAAAAAAATATATAATTTTTAGTATTTGAGAATTTTGGAAAAAAACGAGTTTTGAGAAAAATAGCAAATGTGATGTTTTTGGGAATATGATATATTTTTACATAAAAAGAAAAGGAATCTTTTCAACAAAATAGATGCCAATAAACTCATAAATAATTTGCAATTAGTTTATTATTTTTTGTGATTTAAAATATGCACAACTTTGTATTACTTTATTTGACAAATAAAATCTTATGATATAAATAGAATGTTATTTCTTATGATGTATATAAACAATAATGGATGTCTTATAGCCAAACCCTAGTTAAAAACACTTTGGTTTTTGTGAAAGGTGCTTAATTATTTTTTGGAACAAAATACTCACCAACAATATCATCAAGCTTTGCTAAGAAAATGCATACTAAAAACTTGACAAAGGCTTTGTGCAACACAAAAACAAGCCTTCAAATAAATAAAATTCTTAGCTTCTTTTATAGAACACATTAACAAATTTAATGTAATAATGACTTAATTGGACTTATGGAGATCATCTTTGAAAAATGTGTCACATTGCCTTGTTTAAACTTAATAAAAACTGATAAAGAATCCTAAAATACAAAATTATTTGAGTAAAACAAAGTAAACAAAATAAATAATGATTACACAAACCAAAATCAAGTGAAGATGGTGATAAAACATCTCAATACATAATAATCTCATAAAGAAAAATCAAATAAAAGCATCGCACTTAATCTTAAAGCTATCATGCAAATATAAGCTTAAAAAGAAAGAGAGACAATGATTGCAATCATACAATATAATCCTCACATACATAACGCCTCTCATAGAGTTCAAACATAAAACACACACTCTCTCTTTATCTCTAATCCCAATCATAATATCAGTGGAGCTTTTGACATGTTATGGGAACCAATCTAGGCCCTAATAACATCAAGATGGCTATTTTTTTCTTTTATTGGGCAACTACATGATAGAATCATAGATAAAATACTTCACATTCTTGCTCCTTCTTCCTTATTATCTTATAAATTATTAAACTTAATGAGACTTATTTCTTTCTTGTTTATTTAATTCCTATTTATTCATTTGGCTCTTATTTTTGTTTTGATATTTATAGTCTATTGATCTATCTATGAAGTATTCTTAACCCAAGCCCTTGATAGTTAACATACTTTCTAGAGTCATAATAGCAAAAGTTGAAGAGAGAGAATGGAAAAGAATTGAGAAAGAAATGAAGAAAAAGAGAGGTATGATACAAGATGATGGAATTTCTCAATAAATTTTAAATTATTTTATTCACATTCTTATTTATTTATATAAGGTTTAAATATAATATTTTATTCTAAAATATATAATATTTTAATTTTCACAAGAGATAAATGATTTTTTACCAAAAAAAGAAAATTCTACCAATTTTGTGTCATCATGCATGTATGTGTCTGAGTGTTACTGCTCAAAAGTAGCAGACTTGTGCCAAGGCACTATTCAGACAAGTAGGTGCTTTTCACATGCATAAGTAGGTTTTGTCACACACGCAAATTTAGCGTATGTGCTTAATCTCGCATAAGCATCTATCACACAACGACTTCCTATATGTGTGTTTGCTCCTTTATGCATGGCATCTCCTCTGCTCTATAACGATGCTTCAATGCACATGCAACAAGCCTTCGTATGCAACTAAACATAATTCTCATTGCTTGGTGATGCAATGATGATTTTTTCATTTTGTCTTATCTTTTGATTATTTTTATAATTTTAGATTTAATGAACTTAGAATTGAGCTCCTAGTCATCTATACGCACACACATATATATATATGTATATAACATAATAAAATGTGATAACATAGATTATAATATGTATAGATGAATTTATATTATATAGTATGCTCACATCACATCACACTCTATAATATTATTTTAAAATAATGATAACTTAACCTACTTGCATCATAGTTAACTAATTTGTCAATCTAATGACCTTGGGATGCCTCTTCCACTACTTTCCCCTTTCTTTTGTCTTACCCTCATTTCCAACACAATGCTCATTACTTTGTATCAAAATATGTATATTATTTATTTAATATGCATTGGCAAATATGGTACAAAGAATCTTGAATTCTAAGGTAATTTATTCAGTCTTTCACATCATATAATCTAATCCCCTTAATTATATTGTTTAAACACCAAAATGAAACTATTTGCACATTAGGTCAAACAAACTGATCACAATTTATCCTTTTTTTTGAAGTTGATCGTATCATCTAATGATCCTATCATGTGACACGACTCGCTATCAAAGAGAGCAATTTTATTTCAAATAACCCACTCTCTTACTTTTAACCAATTGATCATAAGGTCTAACATTTTGATATGCATTGGCACTGTGTGATGGTCTAATTGAATTTTCAATCACTTGATGCCCCTAGCTTGGTTGTATGATTTGAAGAACGTTTCTATACCATACGATTTTCTTAGACAACCAAGATCTAGTGCTGCTCAACTTATTATATGATATGTTCAAAATGATTGTATTGTCTAATTCTTTTAGGCAAAGGGGGTTAATTCAAAACCTTCACTATTCAAACAATTTGTGATTCTCATTACATTATCCCTCTAGACTTATTATACCATATGATTAATTTAATGTACAATATGTAAAACTTAGCAAAGAAACACAACTTACAAATCCCAAACTCAAGCTTTTAACAATCCAAAATCAAACTCAAACAACTAGAAATGTAACATAAGAATATTATCAGGAATAAAAACATAATTTATTCAGTCCCTTCTATGTAAAACAAGAATCAAAATTTCTTATCTTATTCTTCCTTTTTCAAGCTCAAGAGAACTCTAAAGTGTTGCTTTTTAAGCTTTCCTCATTTATAGTGCTCCTCTCCAAGCTCTCTCACTCTTTCACTACTAAACATCTTACATTGCTGATCTTCCTTGGAAATAGTTGTAATCAAAAGAGCATGGAAGGGTAGGTCTATGTTCTTTAATATGTGTAAAATGACTTACTAAAATAACAATTTATTTATCTTTTTTTAGGTTTATTTATATTTTCTCTTTTAGAAATTTAAAGAAATTCTAAAAAATCTCCGAAAATTGCAAACAACGTATAGACATAATCCTTAGCACGAATTCTTCTCAACGATAAGCTAAAATATTTACTACAACTATGAGTAACATGACACACTTTTTGAGGCATACTAAAATAAGCTAATTATTGGATCCTAGACATACATATCCCAAATAAACTATTAAAGATGCATTTTCTTAATTAAGTAAATTAGGTCATCATAAAAGGTAAGGCCTTTAGTCACTAGAAACTTATGCTAATGTATTGAACTTGATTATAAGTTGGGCTATATTATGTAGTGAGTTAAGAGAACTACATAAGTCCACTTTGTGTTCAAAATAAAAGGTGTAGTGATGAGTATAAGTCAAAGTGCCATAGCAAATCCTTGTCATAAGGAGAGTTCATGTGCTACAACAATGACAAGAACATGATATCCAAAGAGACACTATTAAACTTTGAAGAAATTAAGTAGTCAAACTTAAGAGCATATTGTTGAATTTATGATTAAAATGGTAAGGAATAATCTAGTGTTGTTTGGAGTTAATAACAAGAAAAATTAATAAAATTTGACTAAAATTAAACATAATCAACGAGTTGGCTAGACAAATGCATGTTTAACTTTATAGTGATGATTCTAAGTTTGACATAAGCACAACCTTTGAGTCGAACAAGCTTAGCCCATAGACAACTTGGACTATCTATGGGTTGCCTTGGGCCATACTAGCTTGAGAAAAACTTGGCAAACAACTTTCAAACAAAGAGGTGAGGTAGTTGGTCCAAATGATGATATGTAATACTCAACTACAATAACAAAATATCATCTATTAGTGAAAAAATATATTAGGGTTTATAAATGGTTTCATTTTTCATTTAGAGTTATTGTGATATAAAGGAGGTAAAAAAATAATGTTTAATTAGCATTGATATTGTGCCACATTCATGGCTATTATATGAGACAGTAAATGAAAAAAAGAATAATGTGTAATTAACATGAAATGATAAATTAATTAATAGAATATATTACTTTTCTATATTTAAATTTAAAAGTTATTAGTTTATTTTTCACTATAATTAGTCTTATGGGCATGGGAATGGCATCAATTCTTTGCCCAAGCTTAAACAAAGAGCAGGCATGTTTAAGCTTTTTAGCTCGAGTATTTTCAATAGGCATTTTTCATGCATAAGCCTTTCCAAATAGCTGTTGAGCTTTGAGAATTCATTGGGCCACCCACCGTTGATCTGTTATAACTCAAATGCATTGTTCGTGTGACATTCAAAAATATAACTAAGCTAAATTGTGAGTTAATGGTGAATGTTAGTTATTAAGTCTCTTATCAATGCAAGTGTGATAGAATTTTTGTTTAAGATAAAATTGTCTCTAATTTTGAAAATAAATTTGAAAAAAGCATTAAACATTGTCACAACTAGTTAAATATGGTAAATCCATTCAATATATGATGGTTATAAGAGGCCCAAACTCTTTTCATATAAAATTACATCAGAAAAAATTAAATGGGAGTTGGACAATTTTGAGGTAGAGGATTTTTGACAAAGGAGAACATAAAAAATTTCATAGGCTTTAGGAAAAGAATTTTGAAGAAAAATTTAAATAAAATGATCAATTTAGTGAATTAAGTAATACCATATGTTAGCATGAGATTCTTATGTTTATATGTTTTTTTTGTTTTAAAATATGCTATGTGCCCTATGTGAATTGTAAAAAGATGTTTGGCACCTTATCATTATTTGAAAAACATACTTTATTTGCATTAGCAATATTATTTGTCACTTGTTAATGACGTTAGAAAAAAGTAATGTACATGTCAAAAATTTTGGAAATGGGGATTTATTCAATGGACAAATGAAATCTAATGGAAGACACTTGAGGTCATGAGTTGCTAATGGGAGTACATGAACTTAGCACATAATGGTAGTGATTTCACTCCAAGCATATTAATTTCTTTAACAATTAATGTTGTTAAACATATAATTGTCATCTCAAATAATTTAAATGTTACACTATAATAGAACATCATGGAGATTGCAAAATATCTCAAGACCCAAAGTTTAATAATGTGAAATAATTGGCCCACCACAAGCTTCTTAATGGAATGTTATCAGGAGCTAAGAAAGTTGTGTGTGATAAGAATGATGTAAATTCATCTTTATAAGTTCTCAAAAGAAAGATTAGAGGAAATTTGCTCCTATTATGAGAGGATTGCCAAGTTCAAGGATGAGGCAATGCTGTTAAGAAAGTAATATAGTATCATATCCTATGTTGAGTGTGATGTATGCCTAAGTAATACCCAAGTATATCATGAATCTTGTATTATAATTATAATTATACATATAAAACCTCAATCTATATAGACCATGCATTTATAACTATGTAATAAGATTAACATTTTTACTTTTTTCATCAAAATACTAAATAAGAGGAAAAATAAAATAAATAATAGAAATGCAAGAGCCACACATTATCCTAAGACATATAATCATCAAATATTCCATATTAACTATTATAATACTATTTCATTACAATAATTTAGTTTTTAAGATTTCAGCATGTTTACTGATAGCTTAACCTCTCCACAACACTATTCCTTAAGTGTTTCATGGTATGTACCATTTATACCTATGCATATTAATCAACACATTCGATTATGTTACTTGCACTATTTGAGCTTTAAGGGTAGATTCACTTTGGTTGAATTGTCCATCGACACCATCAAACCATCTTATTTTTTTATTAGATCATTTAATGCACATCCAACACTTCATTTAATCACTCTTAGGTCATTATCAAACCATCTATCCTCTTCCATTAGATTGTTCATCATCTTTCATTGAACCATCTAATTGATATTAGACACTAAGAGCACAAATTTCGATCTTATTTGATACTCACCAAGTTCCATTGGACCCTTCAAACATTCTATTGATTTGTTCACTAGTCACAAATGTAGAAACAAAGAATTATGAACTATATGTCAACATTGCATGAACCTGATACCACTCTATCAAACTATCTGATCACCATTGCAAAAACTATTCAATTATCATAGTTAAACTATTTAATACCTATCAAATTGACCATTAAGCATCTGATAGAGATTATTCTTCATTCATAATTTCCCATTTTATTGTTTGACAATCCTATGAAGTTATAGATTTTTCTTACATGCAGTGAATTCTTTGTTTCACACGTCATTGTAAGCCCTAGTTACTCCATGAAACAATTTACAAGTCATTCTCTTCATACACTCTAATGCATGCATAAGACAGCTCTCTAAGAAATCTTTAAAGAAATAGGTTATATTAAGAAAATAACTCACCTTGATTAGAAAACAAGCTTTCTTTAGTGTTGTTTCCTCTAGATCAAGTCTTCTCCTTCATCGTTTTGTCAAACCCCATGGGCCATAAATGTAAAATATTATTTTTTTGATAATAAACCCTTTAAGTACCTTATTAGTGATCCAACTCCTCTACTTAGTTTTACAGGTTTTTTTAAAGACGAGCAAACTAATTGGATTATTAATCTTGGGTTGGATGGATGAAACCATGAATAAACATATCAAGATAATTAAAGGCATGTCGAGAGACATCATCCAACAATACAAGTGAAGAATAAGATCAAACAATTGTCTTTTAAGTTGTCAAAGTTTATTTTTTGGACAAATGTAAAGATTGTAATTAAGTTACCTATTATAGATAAGAACTTGCACTTCACTTACAAAAAATATTTCCATTTTGTTTAAGAAAATATGTCCTAATAATTCTAGTAATACAACTCATCATGTGGATATTAATGCATAATATTATAAGAAATGAAGATTTAAGTATAATATAATTTGATTGAAAAAATAAACCCATAATTATTAAAATTATAATGATAGTACTATACAAAAAAACTTACCTTGTAAAGTAAAATTATTTTAGTGTGAATTATACGATTAAAATATCAGACTATTTCATCTAGGCTATCACTAACACTTTTTGCAATTTGACAGTATGCTCATATGATCAGATAATACGATGTCCTTGCATGAGCTACATATAGGTGATTTAATTATTCAAAAAAGTAAAGAATACTATGTAAACTATTTTAACATAGGAACCTCAAGAATTTTGTTTGGTATAATTTTATCTATTATATAGTTAAATTGATTCAAAAGAAATATATTATAAGCACATTAAAATAGTTAAATAGTAAAATAATATCAAACTATATGTCATGATATATCATATAATAATCTCAATAAAATACATATATTATTCAAGTATTGTATTAGTTTTAAAGCTTAAAAAATATTTTTTTGCATAAGTTTTTTAAAAAATCAAGAATTATCATATCGCCATTAAGGCATTTAGAAAAATACCTTAAAATGCTATCTTGATTGTGGGGATTTGTAGGTTGTGATTAATACAATAAAAAACCATAATTGTATTGGATTTCTCAACCTAACTATGGTGAAGGAGTGGACTTTAGCAATGCTCAAGCTAGTAAGGTTAGGAATGGACATAGGCTTGGGGATTGAGCTAAGACACCACAAAATCTTATGTCATTTACCTCAATTTACTTTATGTACTTACTTGCTTATAGTCTTGGAGAAGTAAAATAACTTAAAGAATTTGCAAAATAGATGTTTCTTGAATAATATACAAATTACAAAAGCTTTAATGATGATTATTATTATTTTATCTCCTATCTTGATTCTTTTTCAATTATCGATTGTTTGATGACTAAATTGACCAATAGTTGATCCATTATTCTAATAGTCTTAATATCATTTCTCACTTTATTAATTACTAATTCTATTATAATCAAAGTAAATATGTGATAACTATGAGGGTATTTTATTTTTTTCTTAGACAAAACATAACGATATTACTTCTAGTTCTCATTTTGCATATATATTTTCATATAACATCTATAATTTGTCAACCATAAGTTTAGCTTATATATAAGATATATATTAATTCATATATTCATCTAAACCTATAAAATTTCATAGTATCCATGGTTTTTGGGTGAGAGCTAACTCATCGCTATTATCACTCTATTCCTCATTGTAGGCTGATGGCATACCCTATTTTATAAATAGAATAAATAATGAGTAACTATTCAAACTATAAATTTTAATAATAAATGACATTTAAATGAGATTAATAAAAATAATATAATAAAAATAAACTAAATAAGATGATAATATAAAAATAATAATATATTATACTTCTAATATGTGTATACAAGTCATTGATATCCTAATAAATCAATTAAAGTTTAGTGTTAGATTTTTTTATATATGATAAATTTTTTATACAATTATATGTATAGTAGTTTCCTTTTATTTCTACTAATGTTTTCTTAATCTCTTTTTCTCTCCCTTTTTTCCTATCTTTTCACATTTTCATCATTCTTTAATAAAGCTCTTATTTTTTCTCAATACAAGTATCCCATAATTTATGTCATTTGGCATAGTAATTATCAATGCCATATCATGTCCTATATCCTACAATAGTTCCTTTTTTATGGCCCATTTTTCTATTAATGTCATTCTTTTTTTTAATGGCCTAGCTTAATCTACATGTCATATTATTTTTTTTCATGGCTAGGTTTACTATCGTTACCATATTCTTTTTTATTTTCATTAAAGGATAATATCTTTGGGGAATCATATTTCATTTCCTTATTCTTTTATTTTATTTCATAACATGTATATTATGCTTTTATGTTTATTCCATCTCTTTTCTTTTCATTTTTCTATTTTCATTTTAATGCTTTCATCTTACATAATAAATAATATAGAAAAACATATAAATATGTCAAGTTTACATATATAAAGCATATTACATTATGCTGATTACTTTTTATCATACAATTATAATGTCATGATAATGCATATTATAATGCTTCTTTTTTTTGTTTCAATAAACTTTTCTCATTATTAATTTTGAATTTATCTACCTGAAATCTTGGAGATGGGATTCATTCCAATATTTCCATATTTTTTTATACCACATCACAAATCCAATCCGTTTGATTAATATCAATTTATTCTTGTATTTTAATATGTTTTACCCAATTTTCTTCTCAAATGCATAATATGTTGAGTGGGCTATACCATACATTAAGGTTTTTCTCTACCTTACAGTCCATTTGCTCATTCTCTCTAATTATTGAACTAAGCTTAACGTATCATATGTTATGTACAATGTATTATACATTAACCTCTAGAAAGCATGTTTTAGCTAGCTAGGCTATCCTTTCTTTCTACCACATCTTGCCTCTTTAACCTTCATGTACTATCGTGGTTATTGATGTACGGTATAATAAAGTCCACCATTCTTGCATGATCATTCCTAGATTTGATGTCACATTATCTAATTACTTTAAATATTCATTTTCGTTTGGAAAACATGTAATTTTTTCTTTTAATTTTGAAATCATGTAATGAAAGCAATTCTACTAAAACCATTTAACCATAAATGAAGTGAATAGGAAATCTTTATAATGAAATCAACTTTTATATAACTTTTGAAAACTATAGGATTTCACATTTTCTTTAAAGATCAAGTTACATACAAACAGAATATAAATATAATGTGTCAATCATTTAAAAAATAAATGTTGTTGTAGTAGATAGTAATTGAAAAAGAAAGTAAACATCCTCCATATCATGACACATGTGATGTTATCCCTCATTACTCCTTAATAGTCCAATGATGAGCCTTATTTTTACTTGAAATTATTAAGCCAAAATTTGGTTAAGATGCATGGGTCAACTTCAAGAATAAGATAAAGTAAAGCATATTTACATACATTGTGAAAATGCCAACTTTTATGCAAGATCTTTTTAATCTTTCATCTTTCTTTCTTTTGTTTAGGATCAATTTTAGCAATGCAAAAAAATAGAAATTTCATGTATAAACTTTTAATTCTTTTATCTTTTAATCTCATTTAAGAAATGGCTTAGAGAAAGGCCTTTTCATTTTCTATTAAAATAGATTGAGCATATTTTGAATAATAATAGCCTTAAATGCTAGCTCATTTGGCTCATCTATGAATCACATTATTCTAGAATGATAGTTGTAATTTTGGACAACCAATATATTGGCTTCTTTAACTAAAGTTTGGAATTTGCTATTTTAGAATGATAGTTGTTGCTATGGACAACTAGCACATTTGCTCCTTTTGCTCATCTCTAAAATATGTTACTACAAAATAATTGTCACTACTTTAAATAATCAATATTTATGCACTTTTATTTAAATTTTTTAACCCTTTGCTAACTTATCATTATCCTTCTTCTTTTTTTCTTTTCTCTTTTCATTTCTCTTTCCATGCTTTTATCGTTTAGTTCTTCTTTTGTGTCTCTTATCATAATTGCTATTTTAATAGCATGTTACAAAATAATTTATAAACATAAAATAAATTATGATAATATGATATCATGTTCAAAAAGACATGTATCAAATCAACATGGGTAACATGTCATTATGATCAAAGATAACAAGCATCCTTAAACAAATTATTTTAACCCATCTCTTAAGGGTTCTACCCCTTTAAAAAGTCCACATGAATAATAATCTACCTAATCCATTCATGAACCATTGCTCTTATTTCATCACTTTATCATTTTTATTTCCAATTTATTCAATTCAATTTAGTAAACAATCTATAAGTCACATTGATAATATAATAAGAAATGTACAATATTCATCCTTGAGTTAAATTAATCAAATTTATTTTCCTTGTGGGATAATTACTTCCAATGTTCATTAAATTAAACATATAGATATACACATAAGTTTGCATACACAACTATCATCAAATTTGTCATTTCATATCTTCCCTTAAGCAGTCTCTAGCATTTAAATAATAATACATCAATTATATATATATATATATATATATATATATATATATATATATATATATATATATATATATATAAATACAAGTAGTTTTACTTTATAATTTTTGAGTATTGGTCTCATTATGGATTGGATTCTGTAATTACACAAATGCTTCCTTCTGGTCTTGGTTGCTGTAGTACTACTATAGTATTCATGGCTGAATGTCTCTCAATTTTGCTTTTCTTTCTTGCTCAATTTTTCTTAAATTCCTTCCTATTCTTATAAGCACCTCCTTTTCTTTTTTTTTTTCTTCTATAATGCCCAGTATTCTTTACCAGATCATTGCATTTTGGTTGATTAAGATATGCATTTTCATGTGATTTAAATTTTAAAATTTGATTTGAATATATTTGAATTTTGAATATGGGTAAATTAAAATTTGAAATCCTAAAATTCGAAGGTATTATTGAATGACAAACATTGTGTTGTATCACATGATTGGGCTAATGGTTTAAAAATAAGGTTATAATTTTATTTTTATTATTAATTTTATTTATTATCCTTATTCTTATCTAACCATGAATTTAATAAAGATATGTATAAGATTTTTAAAATTTAAGAGTTAATTAATGGATGAAGATACAAGTAGATTAAAAAGAAAATTATATGATGCAAGGATTAATTTTTTAAGAAAAAATGTGAGTCAGAAGGATAAAATGTTGCATTACCATTTAACAAAATCCTCTCTTAAATCTATAAAGTTTAGAAGTTAGATATGGCCACTTAGTAGAATTGGTTTAACCTAGAGTGGGTGAATAATAGCTTAAACCAACCATAGCTAATTTTTTCTAAGCAAACCCTTGTATTAAGGAGGTGTGATTGAGGCTATTAGGGATGCCAATCGAGAAAATACCAAGGAGGAAAATAAGTCAAGTAGTGAAGAAGAAGAAGGATGGTTTAAATATTGAAGCAGAAAAAAATCTAATCAAGGAGAAGCTCTCTGATGCCGGACGGATTACAATAATTTGAGCAATACAGAAATTACATCCACACACCAGAAATAAAGTAAACTTGAAAGGTAAGAATGTGAAAATTCGAAAAAGAAAGAACAAGCAAGAGACACCCGTCCAAGGCAATCTTAGCCAAGAGGGGGACCGTGAGCAACACAGAGGTCGCTCCGTAGGCTAGGTCCGCAACACCTCGACGGCACAGACGCGGGGTACTCGGATAAGGGTTTAAATACCGAGCGAGATAAATTTTGAAAAGTGGAATGGTCGCACCGGCGCAGTTGAAAGGTACAAAGATCGCGCTAAATCACCGTAAATCAGAAAGTTAACAGATATTATTCGAGTAAGAACCGTTCAAGTCCGAGGGGAACCCAAATCTTAAGAGAGAGAGAAGCGTCGAAATCCGGATGAAAAGGCGAATGCGACGATGAGTAGTTATGAAACGTTACCGTCGTGGTAGCGGCGGGGTATGGAGAGTATGTCGACGAAGGGATGAAGATGAAGATGGCGTCGTTGATAAAATGGCACGGCCTCTCACCGCTTGGGCCTCGCACCCCTCCTCCCAGTACCGGAGCCTCGACGAATCAGCACGCCGAAGTCTTGTTGGAATCACACCAATGACTCAACAAGTGAAAGCAAAGCACTAAAATACTTAAACAAGCTCAAAATATCAACTAACCTTACATAGGGATAGGCCTCCCTATTTATAGAGAGCCTAAGGGTACATCGGTAAAACAATTTTTAGAGTTTTAAAGGAATAAAATACGTGAAACTTGGAAATAAATAGGAAAATAACAAATATAAAGGCTGCATATCAATTTCTACCTTTTAAAACATTAAAAAAAAGGCAGAAAATAGTCAAAAGCTGATCCAGAAGCTGTTGCTAAACAGCTTTTAAGGCAAATCCGGCGGGCTAGCAGCGGTTGGCGGCGGCGGTCGCGGCGGCGAATCCGGCGGGGACGCTGGCGCGGTCGAGTCGTGTTGTCGCGGGTCGGTTACGGGTCGGCGTGGGTCGGAGACGGGTCGGCGTGGGTCGGAGACGGGTCGGCGCGGTTCATCCAGCGGGTCGTGCGACCCGAGCCATGACACGGGCCTGAACCGGGTCGCGCCGACCCGCCACCCGCGGGCGAGTCTCGCGCGAACCCGCGCGCGGGTCCGTCGGCTCAACGGCCGACGGCGGCGAAGCGGTGGCGGACGGTCGCAGTCGGCGGCGGAAGGCGTCAAGCGGCGAAAACCGGAAAAAGATGCCTTTTGGCCAAATTTGGGTCCCCGAATCCAAAAATAATGTTTTTGAGTGTTAATTCGAGCCCGAAATGCAACTTTGGGCTCCAAATTGATCCTGTTCATGAAGAGTAACTCCCTTGGTCGTCGGGTAGTGCAGGAGCGCATCTGAATAGATGAAGTACGTCGAAAATCATGCATGGCGCTGGTGTCCCCACCACTCTCTACATGAGCTTCTAGGTTGGATGACCCTTAAGTATATATAATAAATTTTACTAAGATTTAAAAAAAATATAAAACAGAATTATCTTACTAAAATGCATGTGAAATCTTTGCAAAATGATTGTGACAAAAGCTATTCAATCTTCTTTCAAAAAACTTGCTTAGAAATGGAAAAGCTTTTTATACCCATGACTAAAAGGAATTTATTTAGCATATATAATGGTTGTTTGACATTTTTTTCTTATGTAATTCTTCTAAATAAAGCATGTAGTGATGTGTGTTATTAATTAAATTATGAATGCAACTAAAATTCATATTCATATGCTTACATGTTTAATTTTGTTTATTGAATATAGGAATGATGGACTTCAAATATTTATTTTTTATTATAAATAATCTCAACCTAAGACATGATCATGTGAAATAAGTTTAAAAGTGTGCTAAAGTTAATGTCTTATTTAATGTTCTAAACATGCATGTTTTTTTTTTTTTTTTTTTTAGGTTAAGTAGATTTATTGATAAAGCTAAAAGGTACAAGAGTTTTCCAAGCTACGGGGAGCTAGGAACTACATGAGTCCAAGTTTAGCAAGGGAGAGAATTTCTGAACTGAGTAGCTGACCCGACGGTCGGAGTAAGTAAAGATTGACTATGAACTTTTGTGTCTCCCATAGGAAGCGATCAGGAGTTGCCATTGTACCCTCATGGAGTGCTGAATTCCAATTTTTCCAGGCCATCTAGCATATAGATGCTGGGATTGAGTAGGTTAATGAGTTGATAGTTGATTTGTGGGACCACCAGCTGAATATCCTGGGAAGAGATGGCCTCTTTATGTTGATGTCGAGGCGGCGTTCGAACCAAGTCCATGTGGGTTTGGTGATCGAGCAGTGCCAGAAGATGTGCTCCAATGTATCAATCTGCGGACAAAAGGGGCACTTTGGAGCAAGAGAGATGCCAATAGATTGAATTTTGTGTGGTAATGGCAGTGCGTTGTTGAGTAATCTCCACACCAAGATGGAGACTTTTGGCAGAATTCTTTTGTGCCAAATAAGTTTGTTGTGGTCATATCGCTTGGGAACCGGGGGGAGAGATGTTGAGCAAAATATACCATAAGCGGAGGCGGAGGAAAAGGAACCGCGGTTGTCGGAGCAGCAACCGAGCCATTTAAGGTGGCTGGCCAAGTCAAGTTGGCTGGGCCTGAACCGGCAGTGGTTGGGGCGAGTACAGACCGAGTCGGCAGAACCGGACGAGCTGGGCGAGCCAGATAATCCCGAACCATCTTCTTCCATTTCGTGGACGAAGAGCAGATTATCACAAAACTTGACAAGGCGACGCCAACTGTGAGAGTCTCGTCTGGTAGCCCTGATGTTGTCGTCGCGTGTCATGTATGCTTGGGTGAGAAAGCTAGATCAAAGGGAGACCGTGTGAAGCAGCCTCCACCAGAGTTTCGCCGTTTGGGCTCGAATTTGCACCTCGAGGTTAATAATGTCGATGCCCTGGTTGGTTATTGGCCTTGCAAGCTTGTTCCATGCCGCCCAGTGATGGCGGGGGCCATTGGATGATTTGCCCCAGAAGAAGTTGGCGAGTAGGTTGTTAATGGCGGAGACTGTCTTCAAGGGAGGCGATCGGGCGGCGGAGATGTAAGCAGACATAGAAGTAAGGACCGAGTTGATGAGTACCTGTCTGCCACTCATGGAGAGAAGTTTGTTCTGCCAAGAGGCAATGCGGTGACGAATTTTGTCGAGCAGTGGTTGAAATTGGCTGTCGCGGGGCTTTCCGACGTCGAGCCAACAGCCAAGATACAGGATTGGGAGGCTAGCCGAGTGGAATCCGAGGATGCGAAGAGTTCGCTTCTTTACTCGTGTTGATGAGTGTCTGTCGTGGATTACGGAAGTCTTACCACTGTTTAATTCAAGCGAGGAGGCTTGAAGGAAGCTATGGAGAATGATAGACAAATGTCGGAGTGAGGCTTTTTTGCAGGTGGTGAAGATCACCGTATCATCCGCGAACGCAAGGTGGGTGATGGGCCTGCAGTGGGTTGGAGTCGAAAATGTGTCGAGGCTTCCAGAGGCCGAGGCTGCCGAGAGGAACCGACTGAGGGTGTCCATAGCGATACAAAACAGGGCCGACGAGAGCGGATCCCCCTGACGAACTCTGCAGCTTGGTTTGAAGAATCCCTTTGGGCGTCCGTTGATCAGCACCGAGAGCCATGTAGATTGGAGAACGTTGAGTACCAATGTGCAGAATGCAGTGCTAAATCCCCGGTTCCGAAGCACCGCAAGGAGAAATGGCCAGCCAATTCTATCAAATGCGGCTTTGAAATCAAGTTTAAGTATAATATTGTTCTCCTTCCGGCGTCGGTTAAGACGGGTAATCATTTCCTCCATTAACAAAATGTTGTCTGTGATGCTACGTCCTTTAATGAAGGCGGATTGCTCAGCTGCGATGATTGAAGGCAGGATGGTGGCCAGCCGAGATGCCAGTAGCTTGGAAAAAAGTTTGCCGACGACGTTACAGAGGGAGATTGGTCTAAAATCTGCAGGCGAGGAAGCGGCCGTGGTCTTTGGGATGAGGCAAATCCACGCCGAGCCCAGGGCTTTAGGAATTGGCGAGCCCTCAAGGAATGCGTTAGCTACTTCCACTAGATCCGTAGCGAGGAGTGTCCAGAATTGCTTGTAGAATTTGACTGTGAAGCCGTCCGGCCCAGGAGCACTGGCCTCAGGCATTGAGGTGAGGATTGACCGCAATTCCTCAGCGTCCGTCGGCCTGGTGAGAGAGTCGTTCTGTGTCGGTGAGAGGGATGTAGGTGCGTGATTCAGAATTATGTCGATGGCGGGGAGACAGGCCGCCCACCCACGGAATATGTCTTGATAATGATTTATGAGGAGGTTCTCCAATTCCTCTTCCCCCTCCGTCCATTCGCCGTTTGGCCTTTTTAATTTCTGGATATGGAGCATTTGCCTCTTAGCCTTGACGGAGGCGTGGAAGTATCCTGTGTTCGCGTCTCCCTCCTTCAGCCACCGAAGACCCGCTTTCTGGCTCCAGAAGTCTTCTTCAGCGGCCAGGCGATGGTGTAGGGTAGTGTTTGCCGAACGAAGTCGTTCAGCATTTACCGGATTTGGGTCATCGATTAAGACTGCTTCCGCCTCCCTCACCTCTTGCTCGGCTAACTTGGTATTACTGAAGAGGTTGCCGTAGGTAGTCCTGTTCCAATATTTCAAAGAGGCTTTGAGTCTTGCCAGTTTACCAATGAACTTGTAAATTCCGGCCGCGGCGATTGGAGCATTCCAAGAATGGTGAACCAGGTCCTCTAAGCCCGGGTGAAGTAGCCAGGCATTTAAAAAGCGGAATGGCTTGGCCCCCCCGTTGCGAGGGTACTGAGCCCGGAAAAGGATGGGGGCATGATCAGAGGTGGTACGCGGAAGAATTTCGACGACTCCGTCCGGCACAGCCTCCGTCCAAGCTACGTTATTGAGAAAGTAATCCAACCTTTTTAGGACGATGGCACCGCGCCTTTTGCCCTGCCAGGTGAACGGGCCCCCGATAGTCTGGGGAATATGGAGGTTGGAATCCATCACAGCTGCGTGGAAGTCGCCGGCATCTCTGTTGCGAAAACAAGCAGCTCCCAATTGATCCTGCTCCATCATGGTTACGTTGAAGTCACCGCAGATGCACCATGGAGAGTCGCCAGCCATCTCACAGGAGTCAGAGATAAATTTCCACAAAGGCCGGCGGAGACTACGGCTGTGCTTTCCGTAGACCGCCGAGAGCCAGAATGTAGCGCCTTGAATGGATACCTGAACCGTCAAGGCTTGTTCCGAGAGGAGGACGGGTCTAACCCGGCATTTGGAGGACCAAAGAATCCAAATCTTCCCATTTGGAGAGCTGAGGCCATCTTGCATATCCAATTTGAGGCAGAGGGGAGGTATGTTGTCATCACCGAGGAATGGTTCGAGCAGAACGAGGACATCTATGTGATGGGAGCGGATGAGGTGTCGGAGACGGCCAGATGAAGCTTTGCTGGCTGCCCCGCGAATGTTCCAGGAGAGAAGATTAATCATTGGGGATAGGCGGTTTAGAGCCCGCCGCGCTTCTGGTACAAGTGGGGAGATCGCAACCTGGCCTCTGTTTTTTGCTCTGCGATTTTTGAGTTTAAGGGGTGCCAACGGAGGAAAGTCCATCGTCGTTGAGACGTTCTTACCTGAATCCATTTTCGTTTCTGGTTGCAAAGAGAGCTCAAGTATGCCAAAGTTTATTTGAGTCCCCGGGTTAGTCTACAATGTTTCCTTCCCGGAATTCTGAATTGACGTTGGAGATCCATTTAAGGATGCATAAGCAGAGACTGTTTCGGCTGTTGGGGAGTGAAGAGAGTTCAACTCGTTCGTTGAGATTGCATCTGTAATGTAAGTATCCTGAGAGGGCGTGAGGTTTGGTTCAGGTTCCCTGTTCCGAATAAGTTCGGCCTGTGGGTTATGTATAGTCAATGTGTCCTCCGGAGCTGCCGGTGGTGGGGGATTCATAGTAGAAATGGGCTGTATCTCCGTCTGAGAGGGGACTGACATTGTCCTGTCCTGGCTGTCGACCTGAATCTTCGGTGGGGAGGGCCGATCTAGCACTATGTTGTTTGTCTTTTGTCCCGGTTGAAGGTCATGTCGGGGGGAAGGGCCCACCTATTTTACGGGCGTCAGGGGGAAAGATTGCAGTGGAGATTTGGGAGAGGAGCACTGACCCAAATCCGGGCCAGGATATCTTGGTGAGGAGCTTTCCGAACGCGGCGAAGGTACACACGGTCTCTTACCTTTATCCGCAGGGAGGTTGCCGACAAGTGGGTTGTTCCTGCAGGTCTCTCTGCTGTGCCCAATGGTAAGGCATTGGGAGCAGTAATTTGGTTTGTTCTCGTAGGTGATAGGTTGCCAGAAGCCGCCCGCGTGCACTCCGGGATGAGCCGAAATCCGAATCCGCTTGGGTTGCTCCTTCGTGACGTCAATTTCAACGCAAACCTTGGCCACGTGCGGCCGCGAGACGGACGCCGTCGCCGAGTCGAGTTTCAGGGGCGTCCCAATGGCCGCCGCCATTGAGAAGAGAATCGCCTTGTCAAAGAGATGCAGCGGCAGGTTGACGAAAGAAATCCAAACCGGGGCGGTCGTCGGCTCTGCTTCGAAGCGGTATTCCGGCGACCATTTTAGAAGTCGCATAGGGAACTCGAGGATGTACCAGACGATTTTAAGCCAACAGAACAAGTAATCTTCTTCATGAGCGAATTGAAGGATGACATGCCGGGAGTTGAGCAGCCCGACTGAGACCGCACCGCGGAAGCCGGCTTTGGCCAGGGACGAGCGAATGACATCCAAAGTTGGGCGGCCGTGGGAGAATTTGCCTACCAGAGCGAGTTTGAAGGGTTCGGCTAACTTCGTTACCTCCTCCGGCGAGATTGTAATTTCAGGTTCGCCATGGAAAATAGTTGCGCGGCGTGGTTTGCACGGTGACGGCGTGGCGCCCCCACCAAGCACCTCAGCGAAAGATCTATTAGCAGACCCCATTGTTAGTGCATGACGTCAACTCCGGCCGAAGCCGGAGACGAGAGAGAAGACAGAGAACGCTGGTTCAGGACCCGGCGCTGCGGCCGGAGCCGCTGCGGGAGGCAACAAGAAACGGATGGCAGGGATGTCGTTACCCTACTAAAACTCTATTCGCAGTTTGAATCTCAAACAAAGAAAACCCCAAAATCGTAGTTGTCAACCACTCTAAACATGCATGTTATAAGCATGATTAACATGATTGATGTTAAAAATAATTTAGATTATAGAAGAGTAAATTTTATAAAGATGACACTCACATTTAAGACATGTAAGGTTTGTTTTGTTTATTATCTTTTCATGAAAATTAAATGTCATACTTGTATGTAGAATATTTTCTAAGTCTTAACTCAAAAGAAAGAAAAAATCTTGGCCAAGCAAAATGATACAAGTTAGTTCACTTCATGACTTAATGTGAATGTATATTTATGTTACAAAATTATGCATGTAAGTGTGGCAAATATTATATAAATAGGTTAAACTTGTGCCTACAAGATGAACCATGAATTAGAACTTGGAAAATTACTCGAAACCTTATGTATTATTATGGTAAAGTATTCCTTTACATTGCGTATGCTTGGAAAGCATTGAGCCATAACTTAATTGGGTCATGGGAGGCATGGATTCAACCCTTAAATGCAACTAGATGGCTTATAAAGTGTGTATGGCTCTTGGTTTCTAGTTAAAAAGTTTGAAGTGCTTGGTTTGGAGCCTTAATAAAGAAGGCTAAGTTGGTTAGAAATATAGTTAAGTAAATAGATTGGGCATAGTTATGCTAAGGATATATCTTTAAGTCACATGGTTTGTTCCTAATATGGTTGAAATGTGAGTTTCAGAAGCTTCACAGGATGAAGTAAAGTTAGCTTAGCCTTAGAATCAGGTTTCAAGTCTTAGAAACAATTTATGGGAAAAAAACTTATAAAGAATTATTCTAATGTTAGACTTATGTAAAACCATTTAGTGAGACTATATGCACATTACAAATATAGTTTTGAATAGTTAAGCTCTTAATTAAGACCTTAAGAAAAAGGTAAGAGAGATTAAAATAAGACTTACAAATATACTAGGTTTAGCCAAGGAAACAATAAGATAAATATTTTGGCTAAACCCTTGGGTTAATTAAGTTCTTTTAGTAAGATCATTAGTATCCTAAGTAGTCTTTTAAGCCACATGATGACACTATAGATAGTGATCTAAGGGATTTGTTGGTGACTCAAGAGAGGCCTTGAGATGGGTGTTATGATTCAAGGTCTTTTTGGAGGCATATGGGTTACTAGTAAAACTTTTGTAAACTCATACTTAGTTATAATGACAACCAATTATATATTAAACTAATGGATAAAGGCTAAGGTTATGTGAACACTAATTACCCTAAATGGACAAGGTCCTAGATAAAAATAATTCAATACTAAATATAAGAAAAATAAACTAACATATCACAAATAGGTGAATTATGATTTAATAAAAACCTTAAAATATATTTAAAGTGATAATAACCTTGGATAGTTGAAATAGAATTTAGAGTTGAAATCGTAGCTTGACTCAATTAGAGCATGATCAATCTTAAATAATGGATTTAAGATTAAGAGAAACTCTTGACCTATTAGGTTGTTGTTTATGATGAAAACTCTTTACCTGTTAGATTTAAACTAAGAAAATCTAACTAAAAATAGGTAGTGATGGATTAAAGAATAAGATATTACAAGTTATGGATATAATTTTTATTGAGTGAGAATTAGATGTAGTTGATCTTTATTCATATATGTTTACTCAAGAGATAGATAAATTAGCTACTCTGCTCTCATGGCCTAAAGATAGTAGTTATGTATAATTGGTTGAATATGCATGTTATTATAAGGAGTACATGTGATTATTAATGACTCTTAGAACCATGTGATATATATTGTCTTGAGAAATACTAGATTACATGATATGATTAAAGTACCTGATCTTGTTATGACTCTTTTAAAAAGGAGATTATATTAGATTGATAAGAGAATATTGAACATGTAATTAGTCACATAATAAGACTATGTATTGATTTAATAATAGAAAATGATGACGTAATAGGAGTTAGAAATTAATATTATTTATATATATGATTTATATAGTTATTACATACACACTTCTTAGTTATTATATTAGTTTAATAATATTGATCAAAGATTTCTTATTGTCCATCCATGCTCACCCCCTTATATTTATGTAAGATCTGAAATCTTGTGCAACAAGAGGGGGTTGAATAGTTAAAATTAAAAATTTTGATTTCCTAAAAATATATTTATTTTTATTTTGATAATAAAGCTTTAGAAATTGAAAAATAATAAGGTATAAAAATTTAAATGTGTATGCAAATAATTTTTAAGTGGTTAAAAAAAATCAAGTCTACGGCCACCCCCGATAAAAACTAAGCATAAAAACAAACAATATAAGATTTTCATCAAAAGATAGGTAGACTAAACATTTACAATAAGAATATAAAAAAAGACTACAATAACCTTACAATCAAAATAGAATTAGTAAAAAGGGAAAAGAAAAGGATAACAAAAATCCATACAAATAAATTCCTATGTTTGACAAAATATTTAACAAGGCATAATTATTAAAATTTAATTAGCTATAAAATAAGAAAATAACAACTTAGCTCATTGAAAGATGAATCAAGAAATTTAGAGTTCATTAAAGAAAAGTGCAGTGGCATGAGGCAATGATTAGCAACAACTACAAATTGCTTCAAGGTGATAACTTAAGAATTCTTCTTTGAAATTTTGTAAAAGTTTTTTTAAAAAATACTAAAAAATTCTCTTAATTTTAGACATCTTCTAATAACTAAAAGTACTTACCAAACACTCAAATTAGTTATTAAATTTTAGTCTTCTGCAACTTTAAATTAAGAAATTAAATTTTCCACTTCTCTAATAGCTCGAAATAATGGCTAAAATAATCATTGCGCTAGAGCCATTAGATCAAACTAAACCACGATTGTTCGATACCAAAAACTTTGCGATCAAATGAACGAAATTTAATCTACCCTTCTTAGACACATTCATTTGATTTGGGTCGTTAGATCATAATTGTGTTCTAAAGATATGATTTAACTTATCGAGCTGAAGAAATATGGACTATGTGATCACGACATTGTGCGATCAGACAGCTGAAAGAATTAGTGATTTGAAATATGAATATGGTGGTGATCTTTTGATTGCAACAATGTGCGATCAGATGGTCACATCACTCCCATAATTCAAAAGTTTGTCGTGCAGTAAAAGCAATTCATTTAGTCCTACATGGTGTATTTAAAAGTTCTTTTTACCATATAAGCTTTCTGGCGAGCACTAAAAGCAGCCTGATTTCGAGGTTGGCTACCTCTTAGTTCATGTGGGATTTCATCACCCATATGCACCAATAATTAGATGGTTAATTATGTAGAGTTCAAACTTATTAGTTCTCGATCCAAGCTAAATTGGAATGCATAGAATGGGTTTGGGATTCATGCCCCTACCCGACTCGATAGTGTAGCATCCGACGAATGTCGAGTGGATTATTAGGAAGGTAATTAATTTTTTTTATTTTTATTATATTCTAAATTTCTTATTTAAATCATTACTAAATAATAAAATTTTAAAAATATTAATCAAATATTTGAGAAATATGTATTTTAGATATTGAATTGAAGATGATGATCTAGAATATTAGAGATAAAAGTTAGTTTATATTTTTGTGCCTTAAAAACTAATTTTAATCAAATTTAATATTCTAAAAATAAAATTAGAATACCTAAAAATAATATCAAAATATATTTCTTGGTAGTTTGCCACTTCTAACAAGATCATTTTCATGAAATTTTACTTTAGCTTCTCTTCTTTTTTAAATTCTCTCATGAATACAAGAATTAACTATTTAGAATATGAAAATTTATTAAACTAAATTTATTATAAATACTTAAGATTTTTTATCTCAAATAAGGCACCATAGTTAGGAGTTAATAACATAACAAGATCAAGAAGTAAGAGTTGACTAGATATTATTAAGGTTAATAAATCAATCGGATCGTTCATCATCTTATATCTCATTATTAATAAAGTAGCTTTTCTATTTGTCATTAGTTGTATTTTGTTGGATATGAGACTATATTGGATTATTATGTTAGACTTAATAATTATTTATTATATTTTTTATTAAACTTTGATAGTTATTAATGATGTTACCTCATATTGGATTTGAATTGAGAGGTTGTGCTTTTCACTTTAACACCATTGGCCAAAACTAAACTACTCAAAGTTTTCCCAAAACTAAATTGTCTTTCCAAGCTTTTAAATATAAACACAAATTAAACATAATCATAAAAAGGGGTAACAAGTGTGTTTTTCTCTTTAAAAGGTTTACTCATGCTCACCACTTAGGTTCTCATTTTCTTTCTAGTTTCACGCCCAAGTTATAACATATCTTCATTTTTATTAGTTTTATATTGATTGTTAATGTCTTAGTGTCCTTCCAATGATTTTAACTATTTTTATACCACTTATTTGATGACCCCTAGTCGGCCTTCCCAAATTTTAGTATAATGACATCTATTTTTTTCTCATTTCTCTAAACATTCAAAAAAATATAAAAAAATATTATTTACATTTTATAAAAACCATAACAAAAATAAACTTTTATCCTTTTGAAATCTATTAGGTAGAAGCATCATTTATAAATAAGCTCCCTATGAATAAATCCTTTAAAATCAAAGCAAAAGCAAATATAAAACCTTATGAGAATCCTTCTCAACCACTTTAACACCAACTTTTTACAACTATTATATGCATCAAGTATTTCATATTTTTTTAAAAGCATGTATATATAATATCAACGATTAACAAATCTTTTACATAAATGTTTTTTTTTCAAATAAAATAAACATAAAAATTATATAACTAATAACAATTGTAACATCTTCTAAATCAGTGCATGTCAGCTCTCATTACATCTCAAAAGCTCTATGGAATGTCTTCCTTTATTCTGAAGCTTTTAAGCCAAAATAGACAAGAGCCAACTAACACTAGCTCAATACCAAATTCATATACTTACATGCAATGAAATATGATATTTGGATAATTACATGCATTGGTCATTTGAAACATTGTAGTATAGATAAAGAATGAGAGCATATAATGAAAAGTAAGGTGATTTCCATGTGAAACTCTTATTATATTAATCTTTAGTGATTTTTATACATATCTTATTCTTTTTAACCTTTTTATATTTTTAAGAATTGGATTAAAGAAAGGCCCTTTTCATAAACAAATTGGGCATTTTTATGAATTGTCATTCTAACTTAAATTTCTTGGATGAAGGCTTCTTTGGCTCATCTTTAGGATGTGTTATTCCAAAATGATAGTAGTCACTTTGGAGAACCTCTCATCTTTTCATTTTAAATATTGCCTTTCCTTCGCAAAAACTTATTTCTTTTTTTTATATTTATTTATTTTTTCCTTTATGACTATTATCATAATAGTGTATCTCTTTTCTTTTCTTTTCTTCTTTCTTTTTATGGTCATTGTCATAATAATATTTTGCTCTATATATTCCTTTTATAAATATTATCACGTAATTATAAAAATAAAAAAACTTGTAATCAAAGTAACACATTACACATACTCAAGCAACATATATATAAGATTGTATAATAAGAACATTATTATTTAACATCTTCAACACATTCCATTTTTGATAATCTCTTAAAGATATATATATATTTTTAATAAGCATCATGTGTCAAACATCATCACTTATGCATATCTTTCCTATTAATGCATCATGCATCTTATAAGTATAGGTAATGTTTTGCTTATACATACATCCTCCAATTGATACAAGCATATTATTGAAATCAATATTAACATCTTCCATACAATAGTTTCACATATCTTTTGAAGTTTCTAACATAACATTACACATTGTGTTAATAATATACACATTGGTACAATTTTTTTTTCTACTTGTTTCTTTCTCGTGTTGTGGTCTCATCAAAATTGGATCTTCTTCCTTCACTCTTAGGTTACTTAGCTTCTTACATAACTATTTTCTAAATCTCTTAAAAATGCCTTCACTTACTATCCTCTTTTCTCTACTAATTTTGGCCAAGTGCTTGACTTTTAAAATTTTTTAAAAGAAAACTCTATATGTTATGGCCAACTCTTATTTTATACTTGTTCTCATGATTTTTGCATTCCTAACCTTCTAACTGCCTCTAATAGTTATGTCATTTCATGTGAATGTCCCTTCAATCTTGTTATTTTTAAAGGCTTCTAATGATTAAACTAGTTCACATTTTATTTTTTTAATCATTTATCATTTCAAGTTTTAAGTTTTGTTTAATTTCTACTAATCATACATATACAATCACTATCTTCATATTAAACAATTCTCAATTCTGTATAAACCTATCTTAAGTTCTTTTTACCATACTATTATGATCTCATTATCATATTGGTATGATATTCCATTACTCTTATGTCGTACGGATTATTTTTCTTGTATGCCACTACTTTTAACTTGATCGTAATTATATGATACCCAACTTTATATTATATGCTTAGTTAAATCTCTCATCATAATGCTTATTCACTATAATCATAATGTTATGATACACTAATTGTATGTATAATCAATTTCTAATTGGCCAACTAAAAAATTCACCTTATTTTTCACTTATACATTTTATCATCGTATTATATAATATATTTTCTTTCTTACTTCAAAATTAAACGATTCACTTATAATATGCTTATCATACATCACATCATACTAATATATTAGTGTTCATCATATTGAATGATTTTCTCTTTCATCACCCCTTTGAACTTAGCTAATTTTTATTTCTTAATTAAACATATTTGTATTAGTTGCTTTCATATTATACATTATTATGTTGTTTATATCGACATTTGCTCTTACATATTAATGACCTTATATGATGCCTTGGTTATCCCTATATGATCTTCAGTCCACTTTTGTTCCTTTTCAGACTTCTCACATGTTCATTTCCTCTCTTACTTGGTTATATCATATGATGCTCTAGATCATACTGTACAATCAACCCTTTCATTTTCTTATTAGACTGCTCCAACCCACAATGACGATGCACTAATGACACTCTATTGCATCGATCTGATTATGTTGTAATACTTGTATAATGTAACTTCATCTTATGATCTTATTTATATTACACCTATTTTTGGTTGCTTGATTGTATTGCATGTTGTATCTCTATTATAATATTCATTCTAATTCTTGCTTCCTTAGCTTGTTAGGCTAATTCAACCCATAATGATGATGTAATTCTTTATTATAATACCACAAGGATATGATGGTTCTTATCATACCTTATGATCCTAATCAACTTTTGCTTATTATTGTTACACCCCATTTTTCCTAGGCTGATTTTTGGCATACATTTTTTTTTTACATATAGACAGCTCAGATCGTCCCATACCAACCTGAGTAGCCTACGAAAAACATAGGATATAACACATCATTACACACCTACTTTCCTTAACAATGTGGATCCCATCGCCCGGGTACACCGTCAACTCAGGATTCATGACTCTTGAATTAACAGATGGACTCGCGCAATGTTACTCCTACTAGACCCAATACTCCTATCCCATACCGATAGGAGAACCGATCTAATAGAAGTCTGAACCCCCACGGTAAGTTCCATAGTCATGTAATGACCTCACCATCAAAACAAAATGTATAACATCCACAAAATAAATATATAAATATAACACTCCACACACTATAGCACCAAAACAATAAGTAAGACAGTGAATGGAAACTACATCATAAGAATAAGATCCAAGTCCAACAAGTGCAACATCATCCAACCAGATACATAAGTCAGATTCATCCTCACACAATACCTGACATAAGAATAATAGTCTCACTGAATACATCCAATAGCATCAATCACACTAACCAAAATGTCTCAGAAATCATAGATCAGATATCCTCAACTAGCCTGCTGACCACGATCCCACCTAATCTGGGTGGCGTCAAGTCTGCCGAGCCGCTGGAAAAATATAGATAATAAAGGAATGAGCTACGCCCAGTAGGAAAGACAGCTAGTAAAACTCACATGCAAGAGAAGGATAATAGCAAGAGTATAGGAATACAGCATAACAATGTATGGTGGAAAGGCACTCTCAGTTCCAGACTCCGACCAACCACAGTCACCCCAGTCACACCAGAGTAGCTCTCCTCTGGGCTTCCAGGTAGCATGCCAGTGGGATCGCCCATCTCGAAACATGCATGGCGCTTAGGCAAAGCATGCCAGTGGGATACGCCCATCTCGAAACACGCATCATAACGCCTAGCACCCGACACCGTAGCGTCTATGTAGCATGCCAGTGGGATTGCCCATCTCGAAACACGCATGGCGCCTAGGCAAAGCATGCCAGTGGGATTGCCCATCTCGAAACACGCATCACAACCTAGCCTGGGGTTCCAGGTAGCATGCCAGTGGGATACGCCCATCTCGAAACACGCATGGCGCCTACCAGTCACATGTATACTGTGGAAGCTAAGTCTGAACCGCACAGTTACCTACCACAACTACCCTAAAACATCATATAGGGTCTATAGTAGTCTGGTCCATTATGCCCATCCGTGAAATATGCCAACATTGAGTAAACTGACTCAATCCATGCCATTGTCGTACAAGCAACACAACTGTACCAGTTACTGACTGTTTTGGTAGCATCCATGTACCATACATCTATCTGACTGTTTCAACTGTACTGTCATCACTGATAACATTTTTCCCTATTTCAGAAAATTTTTCTCTACATACGGATCTCCAGAATTTTCGAGATCGCTCAAATCCCAATTTCTCTTTTTCTGAATTTTTTTTTCAGAATTTAAAATCCCGAAATTCTAATTACTGCATTTTTTTCTAAATTCCAAAAAAATCAAATTCTGCCCTTTCTCAATTTTCCGAAATTCGGAATAAATTTCCGAATTAAAATTTAAATTCACATATATCCTTTTTCCGAAAATTCGGATTAATTTTCGAATTAATTTTTAAATTCCACATATATCCTTTTTCCGAAAATTCGGATTAATTTCCGAATTAAATTTCCTCCGCGCCGTTCGTCCGCGCCGAATCCCGCTGAACCGGTTTTCGCTGCCGGTTCGGCTTTTGCGCTGAATCGAGAACCCACCGGCCGAATAATTAATCCAATTTCCAGCCGACGTTTAACATTTAAATTATTAATAAATATTGAATAATTACAATTACTTAATTAACTAAACCGAAATTAATCTAATCCATCTCCTTCCTCCGCCCGACGCCCGCGAAACCCTAGCCGACGATTCCTCCGGGAAAATTTCGTTTCCCTCGTCGATTTCCGGCGACCGAGATCAAAGAGAAACAAAATCCGATGTTCATACTATTCTAATGTTTCATTAATGCCACTAATTTCTAAGGTTCAATCAAAATTTCCGTCGAAGTTTCATCCGATCCCTATTTAACAATCTATGAAATTAAACAAATTTCAGCATTTGATACTATCTTAACATGATTAAAGCACATAATTGAATCAACACATGCTTGGTAAAATTTCCAAATTCGGCGGTTATAATTTTCCGAAGAAAAACCCTAAAATGCTAAAATCAATAATTTGCATTAATCAATTCCAAACACCACAATTCGCATGCTCCGGTAGCTATTTGCAAAATAATCCATATTTTTAATTTGCTAAATAACTAATTTAAAATCTGAATTTCCTACCTTTCTTCTCCGGCGACGGTGAAGCTCGCACGCGACCAACCGCTGCTCCTCGCCGAACGAAACCGGTACCAATCGATTCTCCTCGGTCCCGCGAACCTCCAGGTACAAAAAGCCCCTTGAAAGGCTGCCGGAAAGTATCGTCGTTCGCCGCGAACACCTCGTCTCTGGCCACCGCTCGAAACCCTAACAGCCGAACAGTTTCGGTTAAATAACCCGCTTAAACCGGTAATAACCCGTTAAGAACCCATTAAGCGCCGGTTGACCTTCTAATAACGCCGCTTAAACCCGATCAGCCGGTTAATCTCCATCGCTGATCTCGTCCGTTCGATCCGCTTATCCGTGGCTTATCCAACCGCACGCGCAAACGCACTCGGCGAACCGCCCCCCGCCTTCGCTGAACCGCTCCGATCCGGTTCACGCGCGATAAAAACCAAATTCCGGTTTAAAAATCTAATATACCGATTTAACTAGATTTTCGAATTTCCAAAAATCCAATAAATCCAATTAAACAGGGAAAATTACTTAAAAATTTCCTCGGTGCTCCGAAAAATCCCCAGAAAATTTCAGAAATTCCAATAGCCTCCAATTGAGCTCCTGGCTCATCCTGCTGTCGATCTGAAATCATCCAAGCCACAATTGAATTATTGAAGATTAAACGTATAATATTTTACCGGGTATAACAATTATTCTATCACATTGTACAATTTCTTATATTGTATTGGACTTTGATATTTGCTAATACATCTTTTTCACCATTATGCATATTGTACTATATGATTGGCTTCCATTATATGTATAATCCTTTTTTAGATATTTTTTAACAATTTTACTAAATTTTCTCTAAATCAAATTTATATTTATTTAATTATTTTTAATTACTCTTCTCTTCTTAGAGTCATTAATAACTCTCTAATATTTTTTATTTCAATATCTCGTGATTTTAAATTTATTAAAATTATTTGATTTTATATTTGGGATATTATAAACACCTTATTATGATCTTCACTAACAAAAATATCAAACATCTCTATTCTTTCTGATCAATCGTTGGCTTCAAATGGAGCTACATTATTTTCAAGGTGTGGTGGGAGTAGTTGTAAAAACTATTCCACTAACATATTAGCATTGAATGCATAAGAAACTCTTTCATTATCATTGGGTGCTTCCTTCAATTGTTTCTTGGATGTTTTTTTCTCTTACATTCTGAATATTTCTAGCTTGGAAGTTAACAATTCTTAGGTTGCTTGAACTATTAACCTCCTCTTCATTATGGTTCCTTAAGGCCATTCTACATAATGATAAGCATTCTTAACATTAACATTAAATATAATATTAAACTGACAACTTAAGAGCATGCTTAATATTACATATATCCTTTTCATACATGCATATATACATCTTCATTTCATCATTCATTTTCATTTTCTTCATCAACATACTATATGATTTTACCTTTAATTCTATCAATCTGCTCTTTATCATATTATATGATATTTATTTTCTTATTACTTGATTCCACTTATCCTCTCTTTCACCTTATTGGACTAGTCAAATTGATTGAGCATTTGATCGTCTAACAAAGTGTTGTATAATATGTTATTTCTACACATATTGTATTATTCTTTTTATTTTAGACCTCTTCTCCTTTCATACTATATGATAACTATTCATTTCTTTTTCCTATAATTGTATATGTCCAACATTCTGAGGTCATAAGGTACAATACATATCGATCATATATCCCTTCAAATCATAGTATATGATGATATAAGATCGCACTATACAACCATATTAGTTATCCTATCTACTTCTCTAATCACTTTATTATGCTATAATATGAACTTATATCATATGGTATATTATCAATCCACTTTTCACTTTCTCATTCATTTAGTTCATATTATATGATGTTGGAGAATCATATCATACAATAAGTTCTACTTTAGTTTATGATCTCTATTTTAAGCCTATTGTATTGTTTGATCAATGAAATCATACTATACGATTAGCTTCAAGAAACTATGTAATTTTTCACATAAATTTTAGGTTTTCTCGCTATACTTTTTTGAGCATAAATAAACATAAAACACAATTAAACAAAGGTACAATAGGTGTATTTTCCCTTTTGGAAGGTCTATCAATGCTCTATACTTAGGTTTTTAATTTCTTTCTAAGTTTCACATCTTAGGTTATGGCATGTTTTCGTAGACTCCTTCTCTCTAATTTTATACCTAATGTCTATGGTTAAATTGTTCACTTATGTTTGTCCTCCCTTAGATAAGTTATGTACATTTTCATTAATTTTGTATGCTTATTTTCTCCCAAAGGCTTCATCTATTTTGATACCAACCATGTGACAACCCCAACCTGACCATTCCTAAATTGGTGTTAGTAATTTTTTTTCTCTTTTTTCTTGCTTTCAAATCATGATATTTTTTTCAAATCCTTGAAATCAAATAATGTAAATAAATTCAAACCTTTTATAATAATGTAGAAGAAAATAAAACAAACCTTTATATAATAATTAGAAACTATAAGTTTTGACATTTCCTCTAAAAATAATATGTTTTACACCACATCAATTAATAAAAGTTCTATTATATATCCATTTGTTCAAATAAAATAAAAATAAAATTCAACACATCTAATAACAAATGTAGAATATTCTATATTATATCTCAATGTCTAGCTAACACTTTTCCCTATTAGCCCGATAAAATATCTCATTTTCATGTAAATTATTATAAGAAAAAAATGCTGAATCAATATTAAGTTAATGGCAATAACATGCACATATATGTAAGGAAAGAAATATTTGGGTAGCTAAATGCTTGGATATATATATAAATAATATAATGAAATAAAAACATGTGAACAATAAAATGTAAGGTAATTAGCAAAATATTATAAATCAAATTTTCAAGTAAAAACTTGTTTAGTATTATCCTTTTATCATCTTTATATATTTGCTCATTTTCTTTATGTTTTTATCTTCTTTAGGATTAGTTTAATGCATGACTACTTTATAATAATTAAGCATATTTAGGAACTCGAACTTAAATAGCCTAGATAAAATAGCTCATTTGGCTCATATTCTAAATCATTTTTTTTAAAATGCTATTTGCACTTTGGACAATCATTTATCCTATAATCTTTTGAACTTTGCCTACCCTTCATTAAACTATTTTCTCTTTTTTTCTATTTTTCTTTTATATTTTCACAAACTTATCTTTTTTTTCTTTTTGTCTATCATTATAAGTAATAGTTTACTTACTATTACAATAACATGAAAAGAGATGTAAATAAAGTAAATCATATTTAACATGCTCTAGTTTCAAGTGACAATCAAATATGTGGTAAAACATTACAGTACCAAAGTGATTAATCATCTTCAAGATTTCATGTGAGATTATCTTTTAAGTTTCTATTTCTCTAGTATGTAACATACATCAATCATCAAACATAAGCATAAATTTGTCGATACAAGCATCTTCGAGTTGTGTCATTTGTTATATCATTTAAGAATTCTATCATAAAAACATCATACATCTCATTGTATATACATATACAAAGATTGCTTATCTTTAAATTCCATGTAGTGTTCTCTTCAAGGACTTAACATTTGCCTAATTCCTCAATTGATATAGTACCTATTACTAAAATCACCTAAGGTTTGGTCTTGTCAAGAGCTCAACTCTTTTTGGATTCTTTTCAAATGCTTGATAGTATATTATTTCTTTCTTTCACTTTATCACACTTGGATGAATCTAATCATTCTAATATTTTCTAAAAATCTCTCAAAGCTTGGCATCACTTGTTTTTATACACATCCTATGATTGTTTGCATGTTTGACCATTTATCTTCTTCTAATGGCCATGTCCTTTCAATTAAGTGCCACCTCACCTTCAATTGCTCTTAATTTCAATGATTTTCTATTGATTAAATGCTCAATGGATTAATTGACATAGTCATTAATCGTTTTAGGATTTAAATTTTTTTATTCTATTATATCACACTTATATAATTCATAGATTCATAATGTATGAATAGTCAAAATCACTTTTCATCTGCACTTATTTATACTTAATATACTTATATGATACACTTCACCATACATGTATGATCAATTTGAACTTATTCAACTTAGACATTCTCTTTATATCATATTATATTGGTGTGGACACCAGTTACATTCGAGACTTTCGACGCGCCCAATCCCGTCAGGCACGATATAACTCGAGGGATTTATTTTTGTGCAGGGTCAATTTGGAGCTCGAAAATAAAATCTATGCTCAAAAACGGACTTTTAAAACATTCAAGACGCTCACCGGCGACTCAGGTCCCACCGCCCCGCCGAACGCCGTCCGTCCGCCGCCGTCCGCCGGCAGTCCGCCGGTCGCCGCCCAACAGCCGCTCCGCAGGCGCGCGAGCTCGCGCGCTCAGCCAGGACCGCGGCGAGCCCCCGCGATCGGGTACCGCACCATCGGCGCGACGGCCCCTGCGGGCCGCCAGCAACCCGTCCGCCTCCGATCGGGTCACCGCGGTCGGTATCGGGTCCGCCAGTCCCGATTATGCTTTCGGGTCCCCCGCCCGCCCTAGCGGGTCGGCGCGACCCGAACTCCGCCGCACCCTCCTACGCCGCGCCGAAAGCAGTGCCCACCGCCCATACGCGCGGCGCACACGCGCGACAGCTCAACCGTCCCCTTGCAAGTTCTAATTAAGTTTGGGAACAGCTTATTTTAAGGCTTTTATGTATTTTTGTACCCTTAGGCTCCCTATAAAAGGGGAGACCTACCCTTATGTTTGAGAATACGCTGAGTGAATGAGAATTTGTGTTTTCTTGCATCTTGTTGAGAGCTCAAGTGTGAGTGCATCAAGAACTTCGACGTGCTGATTCGTCGAGGCTCCGATACTGGAAGGAGGGGTGTGAGGCCCAAGCGGTGAGACGCCGTGCCAGTCCATCAACCATTCTGAAGCAATATCTTCGCGCATCTCCCACAAAACGCAAGTCAACTTCCGTACTAACGGTACACTCGGAAACTTCCCGCCACTTCCCTTACTTGACGCGTTTCCTTCGCGGATTTTGGATTTCCTCGCTGTTCACTTTCCTACTATCCGATTTTCTTCGTTGCCTCTGGTTCACTCTTTTCGCGTACAAATTACTTCGTTATCCTCGAAACTAGTTGTTACACCCCATATTTTCTAGGCTGATTTTGGCATAAATTTTTTTTTTTTTTTTTTGCATATAGACAGCTCAGATCGTCCCATACCAACCTGAGTAGCCTACGAAAAACATAGGATATAACACATCATTACACACCTACTTTCCTTAACAATGTGGATCCCATCTCCCGGGTACACCGTCAAATCAGGTTCATGACTTCTGAATTAACAGATGGACTCGCGCAATGTTACTCCTACTAGACCCAATACTCCTAACCCATACCGATAGGAGAACCGGTCTAATAGAAGTCTGAACCCCCAATGTTAAGTTCCATAGTCATGTAATGACCTCACCATCAAAAATAAAATACATAACATCCTCAGATAAAATATAGCACTCCATACACTATACCATCAAGATAATAAAGTAAAACAGTGAATGGAAACTACATCACAAAAATAAGATCCAAGTCCAACAATATAATATCATCCAACTAGATACATAAGTCAGAATTACCCTCACATAATACAAGACATAAAAATAACGGTCTCACTGAATACATCCAACAGCAACAATCAACTAATCAAAATATCTCAAAAATCACAGATCAGATCTGCTCCACTAGCCTACTGATCACGATCCCACCTAAAGCTGGGTGGCGTCAAGTCTGCCGAGCCACTGGAAAAATATAGATAAAAAAGGAATGAGCTACGCCCAGTAGGAAAGACAGCTAGTAAAAACTCACATGCAAAAGAAGGATAATAGCAAGAGTATAGGAATACAGCATAACAATGTAGGGTGGAAAGGCACTCTCAGTCCCAGACTCCAACCAATCACAGTCACCCCCAGTCACAACAGAGTAGCTCTCCTCTGTGCTCCCAGGTAGCATGCCAGCGGGACACGCCCATCTCTGCGCACGCATGGCGCCTAGCACCCGACACCGCAGCGTCTCTCGTCAATCAATCTTTTGGAGACTATAGACAAACCCGTCACATAGATCTCTAGCCAACGTGAGGCACCCTGGCTAGCCACGGCGAGTCACCCCTGCCGCTGCCACTCTCAGGCACGCAGGCCTACACTCGTGGACCAGAAGAGGTCGACTCAGCCACCGTCCCAAGAAGTCCTCTCCCAACAATTTCCATAGAAGCTACGCCCCTACAGTCATTGCCAAGCTTTAACTCCAAGATTCGGCAACATGTGTCCAGATACAACAAGGCGCATACCAGTCCACATGTATACTGTGAAAGTTAAGTCTGAACCGCACAGTTACCTACCACAACTACCCTAAAACATCATATAGGGTCTATAGTAGTCCGGTCCAGTATGCCAATCCATAAAATATGCCCACACTGAGTAAACTGACTCAATCCATGCCATTGTCATACAAGTAACACAACTGTACCAAAATTCTGATTGTTTCTGCAGCACCTAAGTGTCACACTTCCTTCCAACTAATTCAGCTGTACTGAATTCATTGGTAATTTCCAACAGTCAATTTCAACTTGGCTACGTGATTTCCAAAAATCACATTTTCACACTTCAGGAAATTTTAAATTCCAAGTTTTTTCCTTTTTCTGACTTTTTCATAATTTAATAATTCCCGGAAATTCAATTACCGAATTTTCCAAATTTTCAAAAATCAATTTCCACCCCTTTTTTTCCATTTTTTCAAAAATTCGGAATAAAATTCCGAATTAAAATTCCGCATATCCTTTTTCCGAAATTCGGATTAATTTCCGAATTAGAATTCCCACATTTCCATTTCCGAAAAATTCGGATTAATCTTCCGAATTTAAAAATCCGCATTTCTTTTCTTCCGCGCCGCATATAATTATTAATAAAAATTATATAATTATAATTACTCAAATAATTTAACCGAATTTACTTAATCCGTCTCCTTCCTCCGCCCGGCGCCCGCGAAACCCTAGCCGATTTTCGGTGACCGAGATCAAGGAGAAGCAAAATCCGATGTTCATACTATCCTAATGTTTCAATAATGTCACTAATTCTAAGGTTCAATCAAAATTTTCCGCCGAAGTTTCATCCGATCCCCATTTTGACAATCTATGAAATTAAACATATTTAAGCATTTGAAAACACCTTAACATGATTTAGGCACATAATCAAATCAACATATGCTTGGAAAAATTCCGAATTCGACGGGTACAATTTATCCGAAAAAAACCTAAAATGCTAAAATCGATAATTTGCATAAATCAATTCCAAAAACCACAACTTGCATGCTCAGGTAGCAATTTGCAATATATTCCATGCTTTTAATTTCTATTAAATAACTAATTTAAATCTGAATTTCCTACCTCAACGACGCCGGCGACGGTGAACTTCGTCCGCAGCTCGCCGCAGCTCCTCACCGAACGAATCCGGTATCAATCGACTCTCCGCATTCCTGTGAATCTCCAGGCACAAAAAGCCCCTTGCCAGGCCGCCGGAATCACGCGCTGTACGCCGGAAAAATCTCTCTATCGGTCGGTCGAACGAACCCTAATCGTTTCGCGAGGGTTTTATATTTCTGGCCGACACGGTGAAAATCCACTACGCACCGTTGACACGCTTTCGACACGGTAAGCACCCGATATGCGCTGTCGACACGCTATCGACACGGTAAGCACCCGATCAGCCGGTTCAATCCCAACCGTCGATCACGATCGTCCGATCCGCTTATCAGAACGCACGCGCAAACTAACTCGGCGAACCGCCTCCGCCTCCGCTGAACCGTTCCGGTCCGGCTCACGCGCGATAAAAATAAATTTCCGGTTTTAAAATAACCGATCATAATTGATTTTCGAATTTCCAAAAATCCAATAAATCCAAATAAACAGGGAAAATTACTTAAAAATTACTTCGGTGCTTCGAAAAATCCCCAGAAATTTCAGAAATTCCAATAGCCTCTAATTGAGCTCCTGGCTCATCCTACTGTCGATCTAAAATCATCCAAGCCAAAAATTAATTTATTAAAGATTAATATAAAAATTTTTTTTACTAGGTATAACACTAGTGTTGATTAGTTCGATCATCCGACTCTTAATTCTGTGTTGAGCGATCTTTCAAAATTTTATTTTTCGAGAACGGTATTATTAACCCATCCCGAGTACCCCGTGTCTGCGCCGTCGAGAGGTAGCGGGCCTAGCATACGGAGCAACCTCTGTGTTGCCCACGGTCCCCTCTTGGCTAGGATCGCCTTGGACGGGTGTCTCAAGCGTGTTACCTTTTTCGAAATTTCACGTAATTTCCCACAAGTTTTCTTTATTTCCCTAAAAGTTTGCAGGTTAATCGCTTGTATTGCTCAATAAACAAAAGCTTAAATCCGTCCGGCATCATATATGACATCATTTATCGTATTTGTACGAACTATTTTACTACATATTTTTATTATGTCATAATTGACTATGTTTCTATACGAAGCCCTTCTAAATTGATCATATTTATATGGCTCCTTAAGTGTACATGTTGACATCTTTGATTATATTCAACTCATTTATTATTTTCACTTAATTATAAGATATGATCCTCTAATGCCTATATGGTTTTATTTTTCTTTTCCTTATCCTTTCAAACACTTCTAACCCTTTAACGAAGCTCAATTACTCATTTATCTTATTGTATAATATCCCTCATCTTATTATATTATTTATTTGATTAAGTTTCTTTCGACATCAATCATATTATACTATTTGCTTTATTGTATTATATGATTCTTTATAAAAATTTAAAAATTTTAGAGATAATTTTTAGAAAAAAATTTCTAGAATCTTAGAATCTATATTTAACTTCAAATATTTTTATTCTATAATAAAAGACTTTATAGGATAATTCTCATCCTATATCATATATGGAGAATTGTCATCCTATGTTATGAATATAAGCAATCTTTGCCTTATATCATGTATATTGGCAATCATAGTCTTATATTATATATATAGGCAATCATCATGCTATATTATGTATATAAACAATTCTTATCATATTTCATGTAAATGGGTAATCCTTATCCTATATCATATATGCGCAATTCTTCTCCTATATCATATATATAGGTAATCATGATCTTGTATCATGCATATAACTAACCTTTATCTTATATCATATATAGATACTCCACATCCTACATTATATATATTGGTAATCATTACATGATATTATATGAGGTCATAACAAATATAAGAGTATCATAACCCTTAAATTAATAAGATAATATCTTGGGAAACTAATTATTATTTAGTTAGAACTAATATTATGTTTTAATTTCTATACCATAAAATATGTTGATATCATAATTATATTTTTATTCCTTTTTATTTATCCTCTTTATATTAATTATGTAATAAATAATATCACCACATAAAACTGAATGATCGTATATAAATACATATCATGTTGAAGTTAATATTCAAGTAAAGATGTCATAAACCTTTTCAATATAAAATTCAAATAAATATATATATATTATCGTATATATGTATATTATTATATTTACATCACAATTATCAAATTCATCAACCTAAATTCACGATGGGAGGACCTTGAAATCCCCCTCTTTAAGATTTTCTATAATAACATGTATGCACACAAATTATTATATAATATTTTTTTAATAAAATATCTAATATTTTCACCGCTGCACAAAATCAATCTCATGCCAATTTGTAGTACTATTACTATAATAATTATCTTTAAAGCTTTTTCAATCTCTTTCCTCTTTATAATTTTCTTCCAAATTTGTCCCATTTTCATTTTTAATACATCATTACTTATTATTTATTATTTTTTTATTTTTTATTATATTTTTATTTATTTATATTTTTTTATTTATTCTCTTATTTTTGTTCTTTCTCTTTTACCAACAGCCCAAACCGGGTAACCCCGATTTTCGAACCAAAGTGCTGAACCGTTGAGCGGCTCCCTTGGCGCTAGGCCAACCCCATTAGTTTAACATGCTTCGGCACACCCGGCCCAGGATCCAAATTCGGCAACACCAAACCCAGCCCATATCGATACTCTCTCTCAAGTGATCCCAGCCCGCTCTTTCTCTCTCTCTCTCTCTCTCTCTGCTCCAGCTTCCTCCAGTGATAGCCTAACCCACCTTTTCCTCCTTTCCTACAGCGAAACCTTGCTTTCCTCTCCTCTCCCCCTTCCTCACGCGGCAGCAACTCGGCGGCAAACCCACGCAGCAACAATAAGAAAACACCAAAAATAAAAGTATAAGGAGAATCATAACTCGTCAGTTAACATCGAACACGTGAATCGGAGGACCCACTCGACCAACGTTCCTTGTCGACGACAGTGAAGCGAGGGACTGTAAGAAGCCCAAGCTCACAGCAACTACGACAACAAGGCAGCGTTGTCCTGCCCAGCTCAGCTCAGCTCCTCCTCGGGGTTCCCTGACGGCAAGGCAACGTCCCTTTCAGCACCTCGCTCAGCTCACCGTCTCCTGTGATTCCCGACCAATGCACACCGAGTTTGACCCTTCAGGCGAACCGCCCATGCGGAGAAGAGAGGGAACACAACTACATTTCATGAGCAGCCGATTAAAATTACTTAGTGATGTCCACCAGAAAGCGACAGTCGCCATCGCATTTATTTAATTAAAAATGGCGACAAATGGGGGTTGGTGGCAAAAACTATAGTTACAACAATACACCTCAACAATGTTATATTTATTTACTTACCTAAACAAATGGTAACAAAAATTTGCAAATTATAACTGTACCTCTAATGCAAATCTGAAAATTATATTTATGTCTTCAAGAGTTATTCCTAATAGTCTGACCAAATATGATTTCCTATTAAGTATTAAATTATAACATGCTCATCAAGATTCTATAAATATTTTAATATTTTAATCTATAAATGTCTTATTAAAGAAAATTTATTTTATCATATTAAAGTATTTTTAATCGTAACTCTATTAATTTAATTTAATGATTTATCATATCTTAGATATTATAAAAATATGAGTTATTATACTTCGTATTATTACTTAGCTAAAAATTAAAAAAAATAATAGGTTGGGTTCAACTTAACTTTTTGGTTTAAATGTGTAAGTTTTATATTCAAAATACATACTTCAAGATATGTATTTTCATATCATAATTAAATTAATATCTTAATAATCTTTTAAAATTTTAAAAACTCTCATTTCTTCTATAAATTTTTCCAAAATTTAATATCAAAATTTAGGTTATTACAAATTTTCATAATTTTCTTTTTTTTTTTACATCAAATAATTTAATATTTTTTAAATACTTATTATTATATTATTCTTATACCTATAACATTTTATTACATTATCTCTTTGAATTCTTCAAATTTTAGGTAATATGATTTTTGATAATTTGAAAATCCATAATTAACATTTACCTTTCTCCTTAGAACTCATATCATTTTTTAAGGATGTATATTTTTTTAAGAAATTAAATATATATATTTTTTAATTTTTTAAAAATCTTCAAAATTTTAAATTAATAAAAATAACTATAAAACTCAATTTTTTATTATATTTTAAATTTTAAAATTTTTCTTTTCTTATGATCTCTGATCAACATTTATGATCCTAATTTTTTGTTAATTTAAATACTTGATAATTCAAAATTCCCAACATAATTAATTAAATAATTATCATCACTTTTGAGATTTTATATCTAAAAAATTAAAGTTGCATGAAATAAAATATCCATTTCACAATTTAAAATTATTTGTTATTATGTTTATTTTAAAAATTTAGAGACGTTGTACACATTGAATAAAATATAAAGTTTTCATAATCATAAGAGCTTGAATTATATATTCACTTAAAAAGTCCTAAATTTGACATAAAAAATATAAAATTGCTATGTCGATTATCTTTAAAGCTTGAATGGCTTAAATTTATTAGGAAAAATCAACTCCAAGATTAAAAAAAGTTCAAAAGTTAATACAAATAGTTGATGATATATGAGTATGTGATTTTACCTTAAACAAAGATGTGTTAAAATTTCAAAGTTGTGTGTGCATTCTTACATAATAATAGTTGTCATAATTGTTAGCATTTTATCTAACTTTGAGGAAATAAAATGTACTAAAAATTAAAATGAAAATATTGATGACATAATTTGAAATATGACATTGTATGTTGGATTACAAAATGTTTAATATGTCTACAAGTAAACAGTAAGCAACAAAAGCATAGTGACATATGCTCTTGCCAATTCTATATATTATTATAAATTTTGTTATTGGATTATGCAGAACATCTATAAGTAATTATTCTATGTAGGTATTATTGACAAATTAACTTAATACATTTTTAGCAATCAAAATAATATACTCTATTGAGAATTTTGCCTAAATCTATGTGCAATATATTATAAAACTTTATAATATACCAATTGTTATAATTTTTAACAAGAATTCAATGTTTACAACATAATTCTAGATGAATGTGCATGAAGATTTTGACACTCAATTGAGATTTCGCATAATTATTTTTATCCATAAACAAATAAACAAAGTAAAAGAACTACTAAAATCTTAAAGGATTTGTTGAGATTATGTGTAAAAAATTTTAGAAGTTGTCTAAAGAGCTAATTATTATTGATAAAATATGCTTATAGTAACAGTTACTAAGTATTAGAATAACTTCTTATAAAGCTCTATATTAAAAAAATATCAATCTCATTTATACTAGTTTAAAGGCGAGAAAAATAATTAATTGACTTAGATTTTGTTGATGAAGCCAAAAAATATGAGATAAGTCAAAGTTTAACTTTTTAAGATAGGAAAAAATGTTTTGAAGCAAAACACATGAATATTGACTTTAAAAAATATGAGCATGTATTTTTTAAAATAAATATCTTAAAATGAGAGTTCAATTTTGATAAAGAAGAAAACTGAGACCCAATTTTATTAGGTCGTTTCAAATTTTAAATAGAATTTATAAAATATATTTAGAATGACTTTATCTTCACATTTGTTCAAAATTCATGATGTGTTTCACATTTATTTATAAGAAAATATATTCTTATTCAATCTCATATCATCCAATATGACTAAAAAAATAGAATTACAACTAAGAATGTCATATTATGAGCAAATTATCGAAATTTTAGATGAATAAGATAAAATGCTAAGAAATAAAATAATTATCATGGTTAAAGTATTTTTGAATAATTAATTTAAGAGGGAAGTGATATGATAAGTTAAAGTTAATATAAAATGCTAGTGTTCAAAGCTATTTTAAAATTGTAAGATAAAATTTACATAAAGTGAAGATATTATAATAGCTCAAAATTTTAATTTTATGTGAATAAAGGATAGTATGATAAATACATGTATTTAAGTACAAAATATTATTATACTGATGTTCGCAAAAATATTTTGATAATTCTTAAAAGCATATCTAGGATATTTAATTTTGATTTCATATCAAAGTATAAACCATTGTGTAAGTATTTTTAAATTATGATTTGAACATACCATTAAAAAGAGTTATTCATGCTTATTTGTATACAATTTATAATTTTTAAAATTTGATTAATATTATTGTAATTTTATAAATATTAATAATTATTATTAAATTTTATGTAAATGAAGGATAGTATGATAAATATGTGCATTTAAGCACATAATATATATTGGTGAACACAAAGATATTTTAAAATTTGAACACAATTGTTTAAGTATTTTAAATTATGATTTGAGCACACCATTTGAAATAATTGTTAACGTCTATTGATATATAGTTTATAAATTTTAAAATTTGATTAGGAATATTATAATTTTTTAAAGATTAATAATAATTATTAAAATTTAATTTATTTTATTTAAAGGATAGGGATGGCTTTAAGCTCGTCTTAAAGTCTAAAAACAAACTTTTGTATTAACATAATGTATACTTTAGGATAATTATATTGAGTGATGCAAGTAAAGCTACATATGTAATATCATGCATATATAATATGATATTTGTATAAGAAATATCACTTTAATGATAATAGTGAATAAATTGATTTATATTGTACGATAAATATTTCATTTTAGTATGATCTCATTTAACAAACTAATGACAATTAAGGATTAGGTCTAAGTGAGATTATTTTATAGTATACAAGTACAATGTCTTAGTCGTACCATTATGATATCATTTTCTCATGTCAACCTAATTTATGACTTAACCAATGAGTAGATAATATTGCTTCATATGAGTACAATATCATAATCATACTAATATAATGTATTATGATTAAAGTTAGTAAACTTGCCATAAAACTTATAATAATTTATGGTTCAACGCTGTATAACATTTTTTTTAAAAGTGTAGAAATTCAATAATGTGAATTTATGTTATTTATACTAGAACAATGTCACCATTATATTAATACAATACATTTGCATTAAGAACATAAACTATTTAAACAAAATTTTGATATAGTGGATGATGATGTTGGAGTTGTATTATACCTGTACGATACTTTGGATCAAAGAGAATGATCAGTTTCGAAATGTGTGTAATAATTAGTTTGGTTATTTTTTAAAGAAATTGATGATAGTAGTTGGAGTGATGTTGAAAGTTATTTGAAGGAATGCTAAGATCAATATAAATGCATCTAAATTAATGAGAAAGCATTAATATTCATTTACATACTTTTGTGGAAGAGCATCATTAGAAAATCTTTATTGTGTAAGAAGATGAAAGAGCAAGGTTCTGACTTCTAACTTGGATTATTTTTCATAGCATTTTTTTTCACATCTATTGAGCTAAGTTATATTTTATTTAAATATATTATTATAGTTTTATTTGTTGTAAGAACATTTAATTTAACTATATATACATATTTCTTATACTATTTTAATCATATTTAATGTGTCCCTTATTTAAGTTGTATTTAGGTAATAAGATTCTTTTTTTTTAAATTTTATATTTGATTTTTTTGTATCATTGTTGGGATATTGTACTTATTATTGTTTTAAACTTCTAACAATGGGTCCTATGACCCATTGTTTAAGTTAATCCCTACATAATTGTGATAAAAGTGGAATGAAGTTTACATAATTTGGCCACTACTTGATTGTGATGAAAAGGGAGTAGTTGTTTTGGTTAACCTCATCTAAATGCTATAAAACAAGAGTAGATCAGTGCAAGTCTACCCATTTTGTCGACGATGGATGTAAATTTGAGTTTGGATCTACCTAAAATTACTTGTGCACCTTACTTTTCTTACACTCTCACACAACGATTTACAAAGGTAAATAACATTTTTAAAAACTTATTTATATTATATATTAAGAGCAATTAAGATAAACAAGAGATTACTTATGTCTTCCATTATGAAATATTTGAGTTGGTTGAAATTAGTTTGAGAAAGTAAAATATTTCTGTTATTATCTTAATTTGTATCTTGTGATTGAAATGAGATTAAATTAAATTAAAATTTTGTATTTAAATATCTCTTGTGGACATTATACTTTCATCGTTATGTGCATATATTTTGATATTATATAACATATTGTTAGCATCATGTGATTATATGTAAATAAAATAAAGTCTATATATTTGTTTATTATATTTTAAGGTTATAACTATCATAATAAAAAATGAGAAAAAACGAATAAAAGAGAATAGGTAATGGTTTTTAAGATTATGTTATAAGAGCTTGAAGATAATATTATGATTTGATATGAGATAATAAAAAAATATTTAATTTTTTATGATATTATCCAATACTTGCTTATTATAATGTGAGACTATTGTCACGAGCATTTAGTATAAGACATTGATAAGTGAATTTACATTAGATCTCATTCTTAATTATTATCAGTATTCTGTGTAGGGCCTTAATGAGTAGAGATCTACTATTGGTAATACATCTGTAATATAATGATAAATGAAGATGATGTGATTAAGATTTTTGACTAGTTATGATATATTTTTGGGTTGAGATCTATATGTGTGATTATATAGAATGAGGGTACATTGATACAATTTGATATTTTTTTCATTACTTGTATGTTTCATTGGGGAATTAACAAGGGGGATGAACTAAGCATAGTGTGCCATTAGCCATTGTTAACGATTTAGAATGTCATTGATCTTAACTTCAAAGGGAAGATTTAAGGTTCTAATACGAGCATAGCATTTTTAGCACATATTACAAACTTTTATTTAGTTTAGATGCCTATTCTCTTTAACTAATTAAAATATTTTAATAACTTAGTTAGGCAATGCAATGAACATTGATGTCATCATATATGATCACCTTAATAGAATGCTTATGGTTGTCAAGAAAGGGATCAAGTCTTATATTTAAGTAAAGATAATTAAATTGATGAATCAAATTATCATTGGCCTAAAGATGATTTTATAATGATAGTACTTACTTTATATAAGTTCTAATGATAATATTCTTTGAAATATCTTCTTTATAAATAAATATTTTACCAACTTTAGATGGTCAACGAGTTGTTAACTGATTTTCTTATTTAAGACATCAAAAACTTTGTTATTAAGCTGAAATTTGTGCAAAATAATTGAATGTTCAATGAAAGCCAAAACATGATTTATGCTTTGCCATGTCCATATTGACAATTTCTGTTCCCTAAGAACATAAGGATTATGCGTCATTATCTCCTTGGTTTTTGTCGAAACCGCGTACTATTTTGCTCCGACCTCCCCCATGTCGGAGAACGATGCCGGCGCCTCACCCACTAGCACTGCAGAAGAAGACGCAGATAGTTCATCTCCTAAGATTCCCATCTCATGGCCCACGGACGGTTTCCTTACGCGGGAGTGGATCGACGACCTTACCGCCGCCTTCGACTGGTCTTCGAGAAACCTTCACCCTACCGAGCTTCCCTCCGTGCTTCCCGTTGATGTACTCCAGAGACTGGTGCTTACGGCTTCGAACATCCTCCATCGAGAACCAAACTGCTTGCAGATCGACCCCCCTTCAGCAGATGGTGGTGCCGCCGTCGGCGGTAGCATAGTAGTCGTGGGAGATGTTCATGGGCAGCTCCACGACGTTTTGTTTCTTTTGCGCGATTCGGGATACCCCTCCGAGGATCGCATCTTTGTGTTCAATGGAGATTATGTCGACAGAGGGGCCTGGGGCCTTGAGACGTTTCTACTACTGCTTGCTTGGAAGGTCTGGGTTTTCCTACACCGTAGTACTTCTATGATTGAATGTATTGTTATCTACTTTTAGTCGAGAGTGAAAAGTTTTGTTTTTTGTAATTTTTTTTTTGGTCTGTTGCTCTCAACTAGCAGTCTTTTTGTTTTTTTTTTTTTGTCTAGTAAAAATCGGGAAACGAGTACAACGTTACTAGGTTCAACAGAAATAGGCGTGGCAAGAGAGAGAAACCTACTGTGAGTAAGAATTGAATAAAAATACAGGGTTTAACACTAATGAATTCTCTCTTCCTAATAGTACATTAAATGTGAGAAGATCCCAATAAAGGATCTTCTCTACATAGTTCATAGATGTGGTATTTATAGACAGCTGGGTTTGATAAGAGAAACAGTTACAGCTGTCCAATCGTCAAAGCAGATGGAGAACTCGGAAAATTCATTAAGCTATTGATTTCTAGTGTGACTGATCAACATGTGACCTTAAAAGGAATGGCTGGGAACAAATGGAACGAATCAAGGAAGAGCTTGAAAATTCTATTGGAGAAGAGGCCAAAGGCTAGATTGGAGGAGCTAGATGTTGGATTGAAGAAGCCAAAGATTGTCAAAAAATGTTTTTGGTGGTGGTTGTTCCTAACCACGGCTTAGAGGAGGGGAAACCTTGTTTCACATCATATGTCTATGCTTGGATAATGTTGATATTGCTTGAGAATGTCAATTTTGTCTTGAATTGTGTTGCTCATTTGATGATCAAAATATATGTTTAAAATGGTGTTTATCAAATATTATATCTTCATTGATCTCCTAACTCATTGTGTTGATATTTTTATAGAAGAGAGTCATGCCATCATCACATTACCATGGTGTACTTTGATTTATGCTCTCGCCTATAAATAATGGTGCAAATGGTTGCTAAAGTCACTTAGGTCAACCTTTTTTCCATTAATCAATTGAACTTCATGAGTTGTTCTTCGATATGACATAATCTGGATGGCTTTAACCTTCTCCAAATTGATTCAATCCTTTTTCTTATAGAGAACCCAAAGAAACTTTCTTGATGAATCTTTGAAAGTGCATTTTGATGGATTAAGGTTCATGTTGGTCATTCTGAGTGTCTCAAATGTTTTTCAAAGATCTAGTTGGTTAGAGAAAGTCTTAAATTTCATGAGTATAATATCCATGTACGATCCAAGCTCCTTCTCTTTTGGCTTTGAAAAATTTATCCGTCATGCTTATGTTGCTCTAGTTTTGCGATAGTGTCCCAAAATCAACGATGAAAGAAGTCTTTTAATTGTTCAATTTCACCATTTTCATTTGGTGGTAGCTAAAAATGAATCGAGGAAGCTCAAATATCAATGATTGGTGGTGGAATCAATGAGAACTTCAATTTGAGGAAGTGGGTCGGAATCGTGAGAGCATGTTTTGTTGAGGTGATTATAGTTGATGCATGTTTTTTACTTATTGCTTTCTTCATGAGCAACATGCTAGAAGCCCATTTGGGATACCATTTCAGTTGAATAAATTGGGCTTCGAGTTGTTTATTGAGTTTTGATTGGATGGCAACTTTCTTTTCGAGGTTGAAGGTGTGCTTGTGTTATCGAATGGGAGGGTCTTGAGAGGCAGAAGGTCTTCAACATAGAAAGTAATCGTAATCTTGTTAAAGGGGCTCCTTGGTGGCTCAATTAATTTCTTAGTTTTGATTTTCTTCGAGTTTGATTTTTCAAGATTGAGAGTCTTCCATTAGAGATGAAACAAGTGATGTTTTTTGATTTCTTGCTCTCTTCATGTGTTGGAGTTTGAATTGGAAAAATATGCCAAGTGGTGTAAGGGGACAAATTGCTTGGCTTAGTTTTGTTGATAACTAGAGTCCTCTTTTGATAGAACTTTTGGAAATTGTCTTCTTTGAATAGATTTTTCATCATATTTTTCTATTGTTTGTACTACTTAGTATCAGGGTTGTAGTCTTCATGATACTTGTAGTATTTATTTGGGACCCATTTGTTCAAGGATTCTTTCATTGGATGCTCTATACTAATATTTCTCCTTCAATGTAGTGAAAACTTTGACCCAAGCTTAATTTATTGAACTACTCTTTATGCTGAGGAGCTTGGTGATGTTTTTGGACTGCTTTTGAGGCTCGAAGTTTAATCATTCTTCTCTATCTTTGGTTCCAAGGCAGTAGGAGTGGCTTGCTTTAATAATTTTGTCTTCCAATCCTTGATCTTCTTTACTTTTTCATCCTCGAAAATGAAGTAGTAATCTGCTCACTTGAGGATTTCTTCCATAATGTTTGAAATAAATCAGTAGAGTGACTTGCTAAACCTCGATGGAGTAACTCGCGCAGTTGTTGCCATCACAAGATTTTCTTTTGTGGTAGTTACATTTTGGTTGGCATTGTTGAATCTTTGGTACTTCTTGTGTGACTTTTCTTTTTTCTTGGTGGGTTGAGAAAATGTTGGCTCTTTGTTTTTTCTTTGCTTGACAGGAGATAGCAAAAACTAGCAGGATGACGCTTTGGAAGTTGATGAAGTAGTTAACAAAACATTCTAGCGGTTCCTAGAACCATTTGAGCGTTGTCTTGAGAATTTTTTTGAAGTTTGCACTCTTGTCAAATGGTCAATTTAGTTTAAAATTTAATCATAAAGATATCGAGATTGGAATTTCCTTAATAATATTGGAGAAGGGTATTATAATACTTAGGTGGAATCCCCTTGTCAAGAATGTTATGGTTGAAGGGATTCCCAATCTTCGTGGCTCCTTTCAATAAAGTATGTTTTCAATCTCTTCATTCGGGACCCATCAAGAAGAAGCTTAGTAGAAGTTAGCCTCTTATAAGGCCAACAGACAAAAGGGTCGTCATTGTTGTTGGTGGGGTGTGGCGATGTTGAAGGTGGACTCTTGTTTGAGTAATTGTAGGGTGAGTGGTGGTATCAAGGTTTGATACCCCCAATTAGAGGTGACATAGGAGATGTTGGACTATCTATCAAACTGCAAGTAAGAGAATCAGTTGGGTGAAGACCATTGCAATTGATATCATGGGTGATGCTATGGTCATAAATTGATCCATCATCTATTAGAAGGCCCATATATTGACATTCAAGTTATACAAGAAGGTGTTCAAGTTTTGGAGGAGGGTGTTTGTTTAAGCAATAACTTCAACAGTCATTTAGGTCGAAAGGTAATTAGGAATAGGATGGGGGAATGTTGGAGGGGTCAAATTCTTTTTGGAAGCTTTTGAATCTAAAGACCTAATTTGTTGTGATTCTCTAACTACCTACAACATTCTTATAGATAGTATGTAAAGATGTTAATATGAAAGTTAGGAAACAATCAAAGATATTAGGTGTAAGATAAATAAGGTGATAAGGTGAGAAAAATGCATTATGTGTTTAGTGCAAGATTTAACACATACTTTTTCTCTCTTTGAAAGCACATTAACCTAGATGTTAGAAAATGATAATAATCCTAAAGAAGATCCTCTTTACATATTGAATGCTTTAAGCATTTATAGACAATCATATATTGACAAGAAAAATAGTTCAAACTGCTTAATCGTCAAAACTGTTAAATAACTTGGAAAAATCTGATATGGCATACTTTTCTTGAGAGACTAATTGGAAAGTGACATTGAGAATGATCTTTGGAAGTATAGTCGAGAACATTTGAAATTTATTAGAGATGAGCCTAGAAGTTGAATTGGAGAGCTCAGAGGCTTGTTTAGAGAAGAATTTGAAAGTTGTAAAATGTTGACTATACTCTTAAAGTGTTAGTATTTAGGAATGCTTATTCTATTTGACAAATGTCCATTAGATGGTAAAAAAGGATATAAAGCCATGATCATGGTTGTTGGAAATTGTATCTTTAATGTTGTTATGCTTCACTTCACTTGATTAGATGAATGGGTTTTGTGTTAGTTGTTGGTGCTAATGGTGTAAACAAAGAATGTTTGTTATTTTTTGTTACCACATTGTTATAAAATGCATAGATTGTGTAGAATTATAGACTTTTGAGTATTTTTCATGCATAATCTATAATGGTTCCCAAAATATTGGAAATTTGAGTTTGTTAGCAATCTCTTAGTTTTCATATTGTCTAGTATTTAGCTAGGATAGAGTACAAGGGTTAATAGTTATTCATGTTTAAATTTTTTGAGTTGATAATTTAAGTTTATTACTTTGTTATGATACATTTTCATTTTTTGACCTACGCATTTTACTTGGAACTTTAGAATTCACAAAATTCTAACATTAACTTCTTCCAAAATAATGGAATGTTACATTAGTTTTTTGGGGAGATTGTTAACATGAAAAAATTTGAATTTTTTTTATTCAAATTTGTAATTGTGTTTGTTTGCATTTTTTGTCTATTTGTATAGTCTCATGTGATCTAATTTACTTTATGTTCATGATGAAGCACATCCCCTTTATTGATTTATTGTTTTTAACAAAATTATTTTATAAAAATCAACTAATTTAATAGAAATTACAAAATACTATTTCATTGAAGAGATGAAATTAGATCAAAATGTATGAGAAGCATTGCTTAGGTAAAAATGTATAGCAAAAGCTTGGAAAAGAATAGGATTATTTAGTTTATCTAAAGTTAATGAAATATCCCTAAGAATTAATAAAATATCTCAAATAATTAATAGAATTTTTCAAAGAATTAATAAAATATTTTAGATGGATGCTAAATAATATAATTGTTTATTGAGTTTTTAACTTTTAGTTCCATGTATGTGATACTAAAGTTTATCTTATTTTTTAATCAATTATATTTATTTAGATTTTTTAGTGTTTATGTTTTCATAATTCTTATTAAATCATATTGTAGCCATAATTTTAGTTGATTTAAACTATCATAAGCATCGTTTTTAAGATAAAACAAGAAGTGTTAAAATTTAGATGGTTATAATATAAGCAATGAGTTGGTTTTTTGTCTTTTTTATAAATCATTAGATATGATTAATAATTTTAATTAGTTGTATAACATTTTGTTATTGAGAATACTCTTCTTAAATTAAGAGGTTTATTATCAAAAGATTAACACATGCAACTTTGAAAATTTTTAGGTTTTCTTAGGATTTAGATATTGTTGTTACCATCATAAGTTGGTTAATTTAATTTTTTTTCACAATTTATGAATTTTAAATTTGTTTTAGCTTTATATTTTAATATGTTTTATTCATCTAAATTGCAAATCACTTTTTGTGATTTATCAACATAATTTCTTTATGATGTACAGGTTTTCTTGCCACATCGAGTGTTTCTTCTTCGTGGCAATCATGAGTCCAAGTATTGCACTTCAGTTTATGGATTTGAGAAAGAGGTTATGACTAAGTATGGAAACCAAGGACCACATGTCTATAGGAAATGTTTAAGATGCTTTGAAGGTCTTCCTTTGGCTTCCATTATAGCAAATTGTGTCTATACAGCTCATGGAGGACTTTTCCGCAGTGTATCTGTTGTTCCTTCAAAAAGGTCAAAAGGGAAAAAGGGCCGGAAGATAAAAAGTTCTATAGATACTTGCTCATTAAGACTTGGATCTTTGGAGGAGCTCTCAAGAGCAAGAAGAAACGTTCTTGACCCTCCATGGGAAGGACCAAATCTTATTCCTGGAGATGTGCTTTGGTCAGATCCCTCTTCTACCATGGGTTTATCTCTAAATGTAGAGCGAGGTATTGGTTTATTATGGGGACCGGATTGTACCGAGAATTTTCTTTCAAAATATCACTTGAAGGTGTGTTCCAATATGCTTCTTTGCATCTTTTCTTTTTAGCCTCCGGCTCTCGCTTTTTTCATTAAATGGATAATTTAATGTTATTGAGCACAAAAAAAATAACTTTGTAGGTTCTTTCACATTGTTGTTTTTGTTTAGTTATTATTGCTTGGAATCTAATATGCTTTTTTATTATCCTTAAATGAATGAATGACCACAATGCAATCCATTCTAAAGAATGTGACTAAGATGAAAAGCTGGAGAAAAATAGAATAAAGATATTCTGAATCGACTATATGCAATTAATCAAGTTAATAAATTCAATCAATAAGAACATAAATTGCTTATGTTTGGGAAACTTTAGAAATTTGACAAATAAAATTAAGTTTAAGTAGGATCCTATTTACTAAATTAATAAACAAATCAAATTAATTGAATAAATATTGATTAATATTTTAAAACAAATTGTAAATACCCTTTTCCTAAAACTCATATTGTAATTTTAGTGCTGCACTTTAGAGTAAAAATATTGTAAATCATGCAATATGATGTGGATGTTTATTGATATTTGGGGAATTAGATTTCTAATGAGAAGTGTGAGGAAGAACCAAAAAATATGTAACAGATGAAGAATAATGGTTCTTAAACTTTTCAATTCAAAGTTGCATTTTTGGTAATTATACAAATTATAAGCGAAAGTTGTATTTGTATATGTGACTTTGTTTTGAGAGAAAATACAACCATAAGTTTAGAATATGCTTTATATTAGAAGATAAAAAGTCAAACTAGTCAATCTTATCTATTCAATTTTCACTCCTAATGCATGTCACATGACCTTTATACATGATGCTATTAGGCCATGTGATAATTTCTTTGGCTCTCAATAGCTTGAGATGTCATGAGAATAGGTTATAAGGAATCATGCCTTTTGGAGTTATTATCTTAGTGGAGGCTTTGGTCTCATTCATCTTCTTTAAGATCATTTAGCCTCAGCATATGATGGTTTGATGTCAACCCATTTAAGAGCATATAGTTATTACTTGTTTTTGCCAACTCAACAAGGGTGCAATTTCCTCTTCAATAGTTATAATTGAATACTAGATGCTATGTCAGGATCTTCTGTTAAACAAGACCACATGATAATGCCTTGTCATGTGAGCAGACCATTGAGAAACCTTATATTAATCAACTTGCATTCTTATGCATTGAATGATTTATTTGAGGAAACCAAAGCCAATTTTTTGTCATAGAGCATCTCCTTTTGCTTTGTTGAAGTTTTAATGATGACCACCCCTTCTCTCTAACACATTGTCTCTTGTTTGTTGAAAAGGGTGGACTTCTTAAACTTTCCAAATTTGTTAGGATTTAAAGGTGATGTTTCCTTCATTATGGCTAACTTTAGTTAGATTGTTTGTGGTTTAGGAATTTTTCTCATTTTCTGTCTTATGTTTCTCGTTCTCCTTTTTTTGAAGGCCTTCTTCACCTTTTTAGCTTCATATAATTTTTCTTTTAAGTTCTCAACTTAATCTACATACACTTTGAGATGAGACCTAATATAAGAATCTCCTTTTTGTTTTTATCAATTATTCAATTTTTATCTCTCTTAATAATTTTTGAATCTTCTTCAATTTGTTTCTTGTGAATAAACATTAAAGAGAGAAGTTGAATTTTGAGTGGCCCTACTAAAAATAGCTATGGGAAATTACAGTTTTGTCCTATTAACACTCCTACAATCCTTCATTGAAACTTTGAAATATCAAATTGAATTGGTATGCTATGTCATTTAAATGGTTTCATATTGCACCAATCCTTGAGGTATTTTTTGCCTTTATTGGAGGGGTTCTTAGCAATATTAAACATAATTCAAAACTAGGCCAAAGACCACATCAATTTGCTTGACACTAATGCTCTGCCAAAGTAGCATATTGTGACAATGCCATTCAGCCCCACTTGCGACGTGATGCCATAGTGATTAAAGAATTGAATATACACTATCAAAAGGGAGAAAACAAATCATTGAAAAAGAATTCAATGAAGACACAAATTCCATCCTTGTTTCCCCTCACTTTTAGTGCTTTTGTCATCTTTAGCCTCTATGAAGACTATCCTGTTTTTCTTTCATAATTCTTGAACTCAAAATCTTTTTCTTAAGAATCAAGAAGGGAATGCCCAAGCCTTATAAGAGAAATAAGTCAAGGGCTTTATCATGTTCATTTTCTTCTATAATAGTTTAATTTTGTCTCCTTTTGACTCTTTCTCCTATTCCCTCTCTTGAAACCCATTGCTTTTGTTGAAGTGGAGAAGGTTGGAATGAAGAAGAAGATGAACGACAAAGACATCTCTTAGCCATAGCTTTTGCAAGTGAAGGGTTCCGATTTCATTTCTTTTTAAGGTATCTCTTAGATGGTGATTTGGCTATCTTGTCAAAAGAAATTTAATTTCAATTACATGATCGTAAGAGTGGTGGAATCATCACTATCAAATCGTACAATTGCACCTACGATATGTGTCTATTGGTTTTCAAGAATAGTACTTAGTAAATTGTGCAGTTGATTTCAATTATCCAATTAGCTTGATATCCCAAATACCATCATTATAGAACAAATATTTTTATGCTAAACATTGATTGTTAAAATTTTATAAATCTACATTCGAATTTCAAAATAATTACATAACTGACTTTGATTTTTTAAATTTACCCTTGAACCATTCCATTATGTTTTTTGAATCAATGTATATGGTCTCAAGATCATGCAAAGTTGAACTTATTAATCTTAGTTGTTTAATGTCCAAATACCACTCCTTATAGAGTTGCATGGCCTCTACCTATGAGGCCAACAGAACACATGAAGAAACCTATCATTCTTGACAGCAGGAGCTTTTGCGGAAACATAATTTTGTAGAGCCATGCCTCTTGGAGCCATTATCATTGAATATCCCTCATGTAGGTGGCTCTACCTTCATTTATCATTTTGCTGAATTATTAACCCTCTGCAAGTTGCAGGTCGACTTATTCTCAAGGAGTAGATAGATATAACTGCCCGTCCCAGTTCAGCTAGGGTGCTTGTCTCTATTTTGACAGTTGAAAATTATAATGGAATGCCATTTGTCTTGCCAAGTGGAGTTCTCAAAGTTTCTTTATGTTGCCTTCTTCTGTTATAAAATGGATAATGGTGCACAATTTGAAGTATCTCTTTTGTGGATCTTCCAATATCTGTGTTTAGGGACTCTATTTGATTTGGTGCTCTCCTCTCCTTCCCTCCCTCACTCCCTCTTGTACTATATTATTTTGTCTTTGTTCTAGGTCAGCCACTCTTCTTTTTCCTCTTCCTGCTCTCCCTCTGTTGTAGAAGTGTAACTGATTTCTGTAGGCCCATTCTTCAGACCAAAGATGAATTCCAATTGCTCTTTAAAATTTAATTCTCTGCTCAATTTCTGCTCAAATTTTCTCTCAAAATTTCTATGTCGATAGATAGCTAACAACAAGTATCAACATAAGTAACGATCAACCATAACCTATAAGCTCTCTTTAGGCAGAGGTTACACCCTCAAAAAGAATGTCTAATCTCAGCATTTTTCTATTGGGTCAGGAGAATCATGGCTTATCTTTTGCTGCAGAACTTGGAGAACTCAACTGATTTGAAATGTATAGAATTGTGCTTTCATTCATTTTGACTTGTAGCTAATGAGTTTTGTTCATGTTGTATACTTCATGTATCTCAAGGAGTTGAGCTACAAATTTTCTGATATTGTACAATTCAAAAGTTATCAAGACACTGAATTTACTACAGGCCTTCGTTTATAGAAATCCTACATCAATGTTCATGAACCCTCTTTTTATTACATTAGACGTTTACATGAATACTCTGACAGCTAACAACCATGTGTTAAGATGTCCTCCAATAAATATGGCGGCTTAAAAGTTTTCGTTTCTTAGTAATATAAATGAATCCAAGATGATTCCCCAACAAACCATAGCTGTGAATGAACAAAACTTTCATAGGTGTTATCATTATGAATGAAGTTTTCAATGACAAAGCAGATAAAACACCATTGTCATTTTGTGAGAAATAAATTTGAGGCATTGGGGAATACATAATTGGAAACTTGAAACGGTCACTACGGTGTAGATAATAAATGTTGGGAATGAAGATAAGGAGCCATTATCAAACTAGGCACAATCAAGAGGAATAGCAAGAGGAGTGCCAATGGTCAGTAAAATCGTGAGTGCTTTTTTTTATTATCGACTATTGTACTATTTTTTTTAAGGCAGCTAGCAAAAATTGCTTGGATTATGACTTATTGTTCTATTGCAAAGGCAACAGACATGGGTGGTTCGAGTTTTGGTGTAACACCAAATTGATGTAGAACATGTAGGAGAAAGGAAGTATAAACTTGAGAAGATTGAGCAAAAATAAAGAGTATATTTTTGAAACTGAAATTGCTGACCTCAAATTGCATTGAAGCTTCATTCTTGTATTCATTCAGGATTTTGACATTGGTATTGTTAATTTTCATTCGTTCTTTCAGCTTCTTACCAGACATGAAGACCTCAAGTGCTTAGATAGGCTTGGTTAGTTAATTAAAAGATGTAGCTCAAAATTATAAATAAAAAATAACTAACGAATCTAACCTTGTTGCCATAATGCATACTTGATTAGCAAATGATAATACAATCAGCAAATAAGCTTTATTCCACCCCCCCACACCACCCAAAAAAAAGGAAAGATGGCACTTATCTAGATTTGCTTTGTTGTTTTGAATCTTACATGATAATAAAGCAAGACAGCTATTTGGCTTGTATTGCTGTGAAAACTCTTTCAACCATCGACTTTACATATGGCTATTTTGTCATTTGATTCATTCCAAATCAATATATTTATGCTATTTTTATACATAACAATGAGTTAAAGAGCATAGTTTAGGATCAAAATTTCATGAAATATTGATAGAAATGGAAATAATTTAAGCTGAATTGACACACTTTATGATTTATTCTTGGAATTTGTTTTTGATTCAGGTCATCATTAGGTCGCATGAAGGTCCCGATGCAAGAGACAAGCGGCAATTTCTCAAAGGAATACAGGATGGATACACAATTGATCACGAAGTGGAATCAGGACAGCTTATTACTCTTTTTAGTGCACCAGATTACCCTCAATTTCAGGTTGTTTATTGTCGATGTTTCGAATCTTATACTGCAGTTTTGCAAAGTATATTATAAAATTATAGTTAACATTAAATGGTTAAAGAAATAATTTATTTATTATATTTTATTGTAAATGGCATGAGCACACTGTATATTATCTCATTATATTTTTAGTTTTAATGTGATTGAGTGCTTAACGGAACTAATTAATCATCCCTATTTAATTTGCAATCTCATTTACAGGTTTGTTTATTGAAATTTCAACATATTATGTTCACTTTAAATCAACTAGTACCATATCTTTGTGGATGAATACGTTCTTCACATATTGAAACAAGAGTAAACATAATGATGATATATTTGTTGGTTCTTAGATTGCTATGTATGTTACTAGTGTAAAAAAAATCTAAAGAACATGACCCAGGTTTGAATTGAAGAATTGTTTAGCTCTAACCGAGCTCAAATCAATTCTTGCTCTTTAAATGACTGGAATCAACTAAGTACTGCTATTTCTCAGTTCTGGTTTCATGGTGAACTAGAATGAACCCAACTGAGCATATAGATCCTGCATGGCATGCCTTCTTGTTGCCATATTGGGAAAAGTCTACGTTTCAAGTCTGATGCAAAGTTCAAGAGCATTTGCTCAAGACACTTGACATTGTTTACTAACTTGCATCAGTGTATTTTGACGTGTTTGTGCTCTATGAAACAATGCACTTGGGTTTTTTGAGTTTTAGAGGTGCTCTACATGATCTTTTTTTTTTTCGAAGGTTTCGACAAATTTCATGGACTTCCAATCTTTTTGAACAGAAAAGGATCTTTCAAGATTGACTTAGATATTTAGGCCAAACCACCTTAGGCTATTCATCATTGTCAAGGCCTTTACCAAAATAGAATCACCTTGGGCAGTAGAATGAGGCAAAGATTGCCAGCAATATTTTATAAAATTGCAATTGTTAAGCCAACATTTCTCCCCAAATGATCTTGTGCTACCCTAGATGATGTTCAGCAACCACTCTAGGTTGTTTGGTTTTATTATTTTAAGGATTTTATCTGGCTTGCTCTCTAAGGCATCTTCTACTGTTCTATGCATGTTGGTTCTTAGACAATTAGTTGTAACTCTATCAATTTTATGGTATTCATAATCTTGTCATTGTTGTGTTGCTTTCTATATGGATTCTTAGATTGGTAATCAACTTTTTATCAGTTATGCTATTCATTATTTTTGCTTGCAATTGTTCTGTTCGAGTTTTGAACGTGTGCAATTCCTTAGTGATTTTGGCTGTGGGCATGACTTCGATCAAAGGCATAATGCTATGATGCTTTCACTCTTTGCCTCATTTCACTCTTTTTAGCTTCACATCATTGTGAGGCATCTCTTTTTTTTGCGAGTGATTTTTTTTTTAATTTGTAATAAGGCTAAGCCTTATGCCTAGATTTGCATTTTGTTCCTCTTATTTTGAGAACAAGGCTAATACTGCATGAGCGACAACTGATTGGCTTTTATGAGAGATTGTTCCCATGAGATCTTGGTGTGGTTATGTAATGGTTGCGTGGACTCAAATGCATGTAATTGTTTTTTTGATTTTCTTTTGCAAATTACTTGGATTTTGTTTTGCTCTTGATTTGAATTTGAAATTCAGAAGTCTTGCTTTAGTTAATTGTCCTAAAATTTGAAATACTACCGTTTTTTAAAAAGAAATTTTGATGGAAGTTGGATTTGTGCTTTGCATAGTTTTTTTTTTCTCATTCTTTACTAGTTTTCATTTATGATCATCACGCAGACTTCATTTTCTTGCTCATATATCATGAGTTCTTTTAGAACACATATCTGATTGGTTTAGTATTTTTTTTCTTTATAAATTATTGTTAAGTTTATTCCTAAGGAAATCAACAAATTAGGTTACCCATTGCACTACATTGTTTTTCATTATTTTTCACACTCTAAAATATAGTATGCCTTGTATTTTTTTGTTGTAATCCCTTCATGTTTTAGCCTTAAAGAACCCTTTAAGTCTACTGTTTTAGGATTAAAAACCTTTGCACTATCGTACTTTCATGTGTTGCTTTGCATATTGATTAATCCACGATAACTTCAACCACATTTTGTTATTAGTGCTTTAGGTTTTAGTATTGTCTTACAGCAGAGTTCCGTGGTATTATGCCTATCGTTATGAACATGCTAGTAAGGATCCAATGTTGTGAATACAAAGAAAAGACAGATGCAATTGCCTAATATTTGCACTAAGCCACTGCTGCGTTGCTGCACTTAAATAAGAGTTACCTAGTGATTGGTTGTTGGACGGGTTGTCATGTTGTTGCCTTACCCCTCCCTAACCTTAAAGCAATCCCAATTACAACCATGGTGAGGAAGGCATAGTTGAACATGATGTTGACGAAGACCTTTTAAAATACATTTAGCCTGTTGGTGAGGAATCATTTAATGAAATTGTGGTTAAGATCCATGTGTTTATTCCGCCCTTTAAGTTTCTTCTTAGACCTCTTGATTGAGATTTTCAAATACCTCCTTTCTCTACAACTTGGTTTTGTTTTGTTGGTCCATTAATTGATTACCAACCATCGTGAAGTAATCACTTTAATGAAGGTAGACTAGATTTGAAAGTATTTATCAATTGTCTTCTTTCTTGGTTTGTGCAAATGCTTTGCAAGTTTGCTATGCTGAAGGTATGGTAGGTTTGATTTCCCAAATTATTATTGATTGGTCAAGCATGTACTTATTAGGTTAAGGTGGAGCATCAATTGTAGTGCCTAGCAAATGAGCTAAGGGGAAATGGAGGAGAAAGAGAGGAGAGGAGGGTGCAGCTCCTTATCACTGACTAAAGGCTAGCATTAGGCATTTGATGGAGGGAGTGAAGGGTAGAATGCAGCTTTTGCTTTAACAAATGTTCTTAACAATCATGGTAGTGTAGATGAGTCATACAATACTCTTTAGCTGCATGATGTTCAAGTTTGCAAATGGAAATTGTGTTGGTTTTTGGTGATCAAAAGGAATTAGGGATCTCTCCTAAGGCAATGTTTGTTCCATTCCCATTGAGGAGGCTAATGAAGAGAAGTTGTACAAATGCAGAGGTGGTTTTACCTTAGTGGTTGTGAATATACAAATGTGGAATCTGAGTTTCCTGAGTATATATTAGCAATAACCACTATGATTTACTAAAATAATCCTCAGTTAGACAAGCCTTTGTTCGAGTTACTTATTGACAAAATTATATATATTCATACTTCATGACAGGCTACGGAGGACCGATACAACAATCGCGGGGCATACATTGTACTGCATCCACCGGATTTTGCTACTCCTGAATTCCATGTCTTCGAAGCCATCAAGCCTCGGCCTCAGGTATTGTCCTTCTCCAATATAGTTGTTTCCATCAAATATTCTTTCCTCATTCATGGTTTATGCTGCGCTACTATAGTCCTCAGTCATCATTTTATAAGACAGGTAAATCCATATTATGATTTTGAGGTAGCAATTGACTCCGATGAAGAGTTGGATTTAGACTCCATGGATCACAGCTCAGCAGCCAGTGTTTAGTGAAAGGGTTGTTTCTTCTCTATTTACTGATCTTTTTTCCTTTCTTCGTTTCTGTATTCCCTTTGCCAAACCAAAAAAGATCAAGATAAGAAGGTCCTGAGGTATGATTTTGTAGGATCTCTCAGTTATCTCTTATAACTTATCAGCATTCTTTTTGTTGTAGTAGTCTTAATGGGAACCTTGTAACATAGAGCTCTAAGTTGTATGATAGTTTTGTACGGTATAATTGATTGATTGGCATTCTTGTTATATACATTTGCTTTCCCCAGTTGTGTACTTTTCAAGCTAAACCAAAGTTTTGTTATATATATATGTTATTTTAGCAGTGATATTCTCTTATTGTTTCCTAACCATGAAATGTCTTTACAGCAAGTTTTTAAACAAAGTTTTCTATGCTTAAAGATGAATACCATGATCATGAATTCTTGTGATAGAGGTTTAGAGAGTCAAATTGAACCAAGTCAATGATTAGAAACACAAAAAGTTTTATTTTTTATTAAAAAATTAAAAATTATTTTAATCATTTTATAACACTTCTAGTCAACAACAATTGTTTAAAACATAATTTCACTATTATAAAGAATTCTTGTGATAATACCAAACATCAAATAAACCCTAAGAGTGAGCCATATGTTAGAAAAGAGAGCATGAATAAGTCCCGAGCCTGCCTATTGGTTGATCCATCTTATGATTTCCTTACCTTTTTTGGGCTGCTTCAATCTTCCAAACATGGATGAGAAGTACTAAATAGAGAAGCGTAATGGATGCCTCGCACGTCACATGGGCAGCATTAATAGCGCAATGCATATAAGCATGATTAAGACTGCTCAACCATCCAAGGCTTATATGTATTTTCTTTATTTATGGTATATGGATAACGGTACATGACCTGCAACATCAGTTTTTGTTTTTAAATTAAATTAATGGCAATTGAAATAATTTTAGTTTGGGATATTATGGAATTTTGATTATTTTTATTTTTTTCAAATGTTTAAAATAAAAAATGGTTAGATAAATGCGGACTTTTTGGAAATATAAATCATTGCGAAGAAATTGAGATAACAAACGTTCGCTAAAAATGGCGTTACGATTCGCAAAAGTCGTTGCTTCACATGGAGACGTACCGTGGGACGCAACAGCTCACGTGCAAGGCACGATTTGCATGCCAGGATGGTATTATATGTATTAATTTGGTGTGATTAATATTTTCCATTTTTGCGGCGGATTTCGGGAAAACTTAACGCTATTGATGAAGGATGCATGATTTTCTATGACGGTCGGCCTAAAGGGTTAATTACTCACAATTTTATCATGAATTGACTCAAAATCACACACACACATTCTTTCTTTAAATTTCAATGCATTTCATGTGGGTATTGTGGTTTAAATATTAATTTTTATAAAATAATTTTAAATATATTTTTTTTTTTAAAATGTGAGTTTTTGTAGAATGAAAAAAACAAAAAGTTTTTTTTAATAAAAATTAAAAAATTATTATAATTTATTTATATATGTTAGAATTAATTTAATAAGAATCATGACAATAAGGAATGAAATTGTTGCTTGTAACTCTACTTCTATCAACAAAACAAGTGAGACATTAGGTTATATTTATCTTTTATTTTATCATTTTCTCTAGGATAACAATATATTAAACAAGTTTTATAATTTTTTTCTATTTAATTTTTTTAAATTTTTTTGAACATCTTGATTAGTTCATTCCAATGATAATAATACTTAGTGAATAAAGGGATAATCAAAATCAAAGAAAATAAAACTAATTAGGCATCATAAAACTTTTTCTTTTGAATTAAATTAATTATTTTTTTCTCAAAAAAATAACTTAATCTAAAAAAAATATTTGAAATAAATCACTTGATATATTTTTAAAAATAATAAATGAAGCATCTTCAATCATAGAAAGTATATGACATAATTGTCCTAACAAGTTGCAACTTAAGCCATCTCACCTTTCTCCAATAACATCATTGAAACTTAGAACCCTCACCTATATTTGTCCTCGTCTTAATAAAACCAAAATGCCATATAACAATTTAGGTTCGGGTCGTTTTCCGTTCGCACAGGAACCGGGCGAGGTCATTTTCGGGGCACACAACAACTGCTCGGGTCAAACCGCGGGCTCCCACGGTTTGCCAAACGTGCCCCGTTCGGTTACCTGTAATTGATTTTTCAAGAAACGTGCCACCGACATAACAAAAATAAAAATGATCATTTCGATCAGTTACCGATTTAAAATAAATATTTATTAATAATTAATTATTTGTATTAATCATATGTATTTCTTCGTATATCATGAAAAGGAAATAAAAAATAAAAAAAGCAACATTTATTAAAATAAATAAGTTTTTGTCGTGCGCCGCGTTTACAGTGAATGATTAGCTGTCACGAAAGACCCATGTGCTAATGCAAAAGATGAAGAAAAAACTATTTTTTTTTATCAAAACAAAAAGACTTTATTATGTAAAAATAATTTTAAATTTGAATCTTATAGCTTTATTTTAAACTTATTTATTCTTTTTGTTGACCAAGTGAGATAGAGAGAATTAAATTTCAAAAAATATTTTTGAAATAATAACAATCCAATAAACGAATACAAAGGAATTGGGCATTTTTTTACAGCATATATTTTTTTAAACAAAGCAAATAATTTAAATTAATTTTTAAGAAATAATTTAAAAATGTTGCGATATCATTTAAAAATTTTTATTCTATGATAATAATTATTTCATTAAACTCTTTGAAACAACATATTGTTAAATACATAAATTTTGGAAATATTACTAATATTTTTAAAAATTTTTAATAATGATATTTTTGAAATTAGTTAGTTTAATACTAAATAATGAAATTATCAAGTTAATTTTAAAAATGCAAATAAAATTGGAGCTCTAAACATGATATTTACTTTTTCAAAAATTTTTATTTTTTTAATGATTTTTATTATTACAATGATAACATGATAATATATTTTTTTTTTCTTAGGGTTGATTGTAGCCATCAACATTTTTTATCTAATTAAAAACAAGCATGCATATGACAAAAAATTAGACCCTTTTTTTATAAAATAATTTATTTAAAAATAAGATGAGACATTTGTCTCATTATTTTTTTTACAAAAACACTATTTAACTCAAAATATAAAAAAAAATAAAGACTAAAAGATATATTTAAAGTCTCAAAATAATATACAATCATTCATTTTATTAAAATAGTATTTTTTTTTATCATTTTATCATTATAATTATTTTATTGAAAGTTTTTTATAGTTGCACTTAATTTTGCATGCGATTATATGTTCAAATACATTTTTAAAATAATATTCAATAATAATTTTTTAAAAATAAAAATTATTAATTTTCTTTATATTTAACAATAATTATGTCAAATTAACAATTATTTAATAAATAATTTTAGTATTATATTATTAAATGCATATTTTTTTATTTCCCCTAATAATATTTTCAGAATATCTTATTGATCATTTAGTACAGTGAGAGCAAACATAAATTATTTTCATTTTTTTTTGCTCAGAATATTAAATTAAAAAAATCATCAAAATACTATGAATTATATATCAAATATTATATTTTAGAATTAAAGGCATTTACGAAAGGATTATTTTTATAATTCTAATTTAAGAAATAAATATTTAGGAATTAAAGGGATAAGCAGCGCATTTCCAAGGTACGATATTATTTTTGAATTCGAGCGGAAAAAATAGGAAAACGAAAGAAAAAGTAAATATAAAAATAAAATTCAAATCATAGACTGTATCCGGAGAAAAGTTTCCGGTTCGTTTAAATCATCTCCTCTTCTTTGATCCGATCTCCTCCCACCTTAGTCTAGAGAGGAAGGAGAGAACAGAGTAGGAATCGAAAAGTTTGATCGAGCGAAAGGATAAGATGGCATTCTTTCGTTGATTTCTACGGCGCGTGCGGATCACCGACGGCACCGACAAGGAGTAATATGGATTTTTTTTTTTTCTTTTTTGTGCGGTTTCGTTTTCTTAAGTCCAGATCTGTAATGTTTGTCTACTTAGTCGTCGTTTAGATTTGAGTGATTTGGTTTTGATTTTATGGTTTGTGCAGATTTGAAATCGATCTGCTGGAGGACGAGCAATGGCGGTGGAGGCGAGAGGTAGTGGCGGTGCAGTGATCGACACCGGGGGAGAGATCCTTCCGAGGTGCGAGCAGGATGCTAAGAAAGGAGGGGAGATGGGTGGAGAGTACGAGCACATTGGATGTCGCGATGGTGATGGGGACGACAGCAGCGGGACCGATGGGTCGTTTGTCATGGTGACGGCCGGGGAGGATTCGGATGGGAGATCGGAGTCGTCGGAGAAGGCCACCAATTTGTGCGTCGGTGCTGGTGGCATGGGAGATCCACTGGAAGGGAAAGGCGAGGATCAACCGACTGCAAATTCTGGTTCTAATTCTTTTACCGATGATGCTGTGACCGAGGAGGAGAAGCTTCATTGTGACGTGGCGAGAGATGTGAGTGGGGTTGAGGAGGTAGGGAAGAAGGAGGGCGAAGAGGAGACTTCTTCTTCCCTGGCGACAGAAGGGAGGGGCAGTGAAGTGGATGCGGCAGAAGAGATCGTAGATTGTGGTGAAGGGGCAGAGAAATTTGGGGCAGAGGAAGAGGTAATGCAGGATACCATTGCTCCTCGTGTAGATCCCGAAGAAGACCCTCTAGAATATCAAAAAACAGAACATTGTCGTCAGGAACAAGATAAAAGGGTAGTAGTTGACGATTCTAACAACGAAGAGGAGAAGAAGGAATCAGAGGCAATTTCAAATAATGAAGGGAAGAAACTCGTTGAAGAGCGTGTGGACGTTGTTGAATCTCTGGTTAATCAGGTGGAAGCAGAGTCTGTCGGACTTTCAGATCCTCCGGTGTCTGTTGCACCTACATTTCCTGAGAAGGGTGCTGTTATTGAAGCTATAAGCAATGTAGATGGAGGCGTGGATGTTCTAAAGAATGAAGTACAGAATCAACTTGAAGATTGTGTGGCCGTCGGTGAAAATTCAATGAGTGAAAAGAGTGCAGCAATTAAGGTTTTGGTTAACGAAGACGAAGCAGTTTCTGTTGACCTTCAGAAAACTCATGAACAGAAGATTGATTCAAGAAATGATGAAAAAGATAAAAATACAGAAGTTTTCAATAAGGGAGAAAAAACAGTGTTCCCAGAGGATCAAGAGCAGAATCAAATTGAGGAACATGCAGAGGAGAAGGATGCTGAGATTGAACTTGTGAGTAATGAAGTTTTAGCTGACGAACCAAACCATCTTCAAAATGGATTGTTGGTTGCCGAGGATTTGAAGGATGGAAACGCTGAAGCAATTGAAAATAGGATTAATGATGTCGAAGAAATTACTGCTGAAATTCCACAGAATGAATTAAGGAAGCAAATTGAAGATGAAATTATTGGTGTTGAAGATTTAAGCAAAATGGATGCTGTTATTAAAGATCTGAATCGCAAAGAGCAAGCATTGACCTTTGTTATTCCAAAGAATGATGAGAAGAATCTAGTTGAAGAGGTATTGGTTAATGAAACAATTTATGAAAAGAACGTGGTTATTGAGGATTTTTGTAATGAAAAGGAATTTGTCATGGCTACTGAAGAACAAACTTCTCAAGTGACAGAGGCTCCTTTTGCACATAATGAAGAGCGAATTATCAGAGATGAGCAACTTATCAATTCTCACTCAACAAAGACATTTTCATCAGAAACGGTTGATGCTCAGCTTGAACTTGAACCAGTGCTTGTAGAAAGTGACGATTTTGAGCCTTCGGTTGCTCATCTTGTGGACACTAAGGTTAAAATTGTGGAATTTGAAAAAATGAAAGAAGATGGGGATGTTGATTCTTGTGCAACCAATAAGGAAGTAGATGCTGATGCAGAAATTGAAGGAAGGAAAGATGTAAATGGTGAAGTAGTTGAGGAAATGAGCTCATCTTTGCCTGCAGAGGAACCAATTGGTTCTACTTCCTCTTTTGAAGCTAGTTGGGATGCTGATGACGACAAAAATGATATTTTGGAGTTATCCTTGGGAAAGCCTGTAGACAAGGCAGTAAATTTTGTCTTGCAGATTGATGAAAGGAGCTATGTGAATGACGAAGGTGAGCAAGTTGAATCTGTAGCTACTGATCAAGTGGTGGATACTTTAGATTCTACGACTGATGTTGGAGATAGAACTATTGCCAATGGGGAATTGTCTATTCACAATGATGAGGATGATGAAAGAGAAGTTGCAAATGAGCTGGATGAAAGCATACAAATCAAAGATACTCCAACAGTTTCTGACAATGGTGATGAAGAATTCAGATCATCTGATAAGCAAACAAAACAGCACAACATTGATGCTTCTGACCCAGAATTAGATGGTCAAGAGGAACATGAGCCGTCTGCTGAACAGCTTAAGGAGAACATTTCTTCAGGTTCTATAACTGAGCAATGCCAGGTTGAACTAGCTTCTTCTGAGCCAGAGATGGTACATGTTGGTTTAACCAATCCAAAAGATGATCATCATCGTGATCCTCTTCCATCCACCATTTTGAAATCAGAGACTTCTGATGAGATGGGTTCAGTTCCTGAGGAAGAAAAGAACGTGATTCCAGAAGCCTCATTCATCTTTTCAAATACCCATGAAAAAGTCATTGATTTAGCTCAAGTACAAGAACATCAGGGTGTGGTTTTTTCACTAATAGGTTCACATCTTGTCCCTCTAATGCAGCACTTGGAATCAAGCTCTAAAGTGGAAGAAAACCAGAACGTGGGGGATTCTTCCATCGCTTCACACCCAAAGCCTGTCTATGTGGATGTTGGGTCAGTTTCCAAAACAGATGAAATCCGAGCTGCAGAGACTTCGGTAATTGAGAGACTTAATGAAAGTATGCAGCCACTGTCATCCACTGAGTTAGCTGGCATGGTGAATCATCCACTTGGTGAACAGAAAGAGACAGAGGATCAAATAAATGAGTCCAAACCAGAGAAACATGACATAGAGAGTTCCATGACAGAGACTGTTAGTGAAAAGAGTGAGATCAAAGTAACTGTGGCGAGTGCCAACTGCACTGAAATCCATCTTGGTAAGCATCTGGGAAAGATTAGTGAGCAAGAGAATGTACTAATGACAGAAAAAGAGAAGGCTGATTTGCAAATCAAACAGCCAAAAGAGAACAGCGTTCCTGCAGTTTCAGATGCAGCAATAGCTGAAATTCATGTTAAAAAATATTACATGATCAAAGTACCTAGGCTCACTCGGAGAGTTGTAAATGATGAACTACAAGCAAAAATACGTGACGCTCAAGTGGAACTAGAAGAGAGAACTCATAGCCGGGATTCGCTAATGGCTGAACTGGAAAGCATGAGGGTAAGATTAATAAAAGCGGTTCTTACTTCAGAATTTGGTTATTTATTATATTTCTATAAAAATTGTGTATTTCCTATGTAATACAGAAGGTCCTTTCAAGCTCCTGTCACAAAAGAGATGCAGCAACCGAAGAAGAGAAAAGGACTAAGGCTTTACTTAATGCTAAACGCATTGAAATGGATTCTCTCCAAACAGCTATCAGCAAGGGGAAGGCTGCAGCCTCGTACTTGGACATTAGTTCTCAGGTATGATACCTATGATTTCTTTTAATAAAATGTGCATTCTTTTGCAAATTATTAACTTAAAACCCTGTTTTTGCTTATTTAGATACATTCTTTACAACACAAGATACAACATGAAACCCTCTCTCTTAAGGATGAGAAGAAATTCTTGCATGAACTGAATCAGTTGAAACATGAACGAGAACAACACCTTTTCAACAAGTGCTCCCAGTCAGAGATTGATGATGCCATTAAGCAGAAAGAAGCAGCCGAATCAAGCTTGAAGGTATTTTGCATCCTTAGTAATTTTTTTTTGTTTATTACAAAATGCAACAAGTTTGTGACTTTTTTCAGGCTTTGAAGAAGGAGTTTGATAATATGAGGAGTGCTCACATGAAAGCTGATGAATATTTAAAGGCTGCCAGTAAATTGTATATTGATCAGTTCAATAAGATAAAAGAGCACGAGCAGAAATGGAAGTGGGCCAACGAAATCCGGCAAAATGCTTATAAAACCTTTCATGGTCTTAAGTCTGATAAGGTATGGTCCTCATTCATCTAATCTAGTCTTGACTCTATTATGCTTATCTATTGGTGTTCAATATGTGTGTGATTATAGTGCTTCTTTGCAAGTTAGTAATATTCAAGTGTTGTTGATTCAAAGCATTTTTTCAAATGTCTTCCTTTTGCTCCTTTGCTTCTGTAGCATGCTTTAAGAATTTTGACTCAGTTCAAGGCAAGTTGAAAACAAAATTGAAGTAAATTCAGAAGATGAGGGAGAGAGAAAGAGATTGTTAATGTAGCATCTGCTACTGAAATGTCTTCTGTAAATTCAAATTTAACACAAGGAGATAATAGTTACTTGTAAATAAGATTTGTAGGTTTATATTACAGTACTTCAAACACTGGCAAAATTCCTCTAGAAGTTAACTGCTTTACTTGTGTGGCCCTTCAATCAACGACATTCAAAACATATTCAGAAAATGGTCATAGCTTTATTTTATGTTTTTTTCAGTTTTCCAAAGCCTTTTACTACATAATTTGTTGAATGTTATTTCTTCAACTGAAGTAACTTTATGTATATATTTTTTTATTAAAAGTTCTATAATTGTACCAAACATTCGGACTGAGTAAATCAGAGTGGTTCATGTTATTTGTATTGCTTATGTTGCATCGAGCGAAACCCATTAAATCTTTCTTTGCTAATATGTTTTTTTCCCTCACCAAAAAGGACTAATATGCATCGCATCTTCTGTAGATGGAGCACTATTCAAAATACATGGATGACTTCCAAGCTGCAAAGAGATTTGCGTCCTCTGGCGACAAGGAGGCTCTAGAACGGCATAGCACGGAGCAGGTGACTTACTATCCGAGCTAATATTACACAGCTTTCGAGTATAATCTCTCAACTTATACTGCCTCCCAGGTTGAAAGAATCATGCAGCTATGGAACGAGGACGAAGACTTTCGAAAACTGTATGTTGATTCCAACATCAACAGCACATTAAGAAGATTTGGAAGTTTGGATGGTAGGAATCTAGGTCCAAACGAACCACGTGTTTTGCTTCCCAACCGAGGTCCTCCACCTGCTTCTCCTTTTATGGCTGTTGAGGAGCAAACTTCTGTAGCTCAGGAAGTAGGAAAATCTCCACCGCTTATTAAACAAATGTTGGCTTCGAAACAACCCACCAAATCCATCTCAAAAGTAGTTGAGCCGACTACTGTTTTGTCGAGGGAAGAACATGTCGATGCTGAGAAGGAGAAAAAACCCACAAAGGAGGAAGCAGAGCAGGCAAGGTTAGCAGAGGAGAGGACCAGGCAGGAAGAAGAGCTCAGAAAGGAAAGGGAGGCTGCAGAGTTGAAAGAAAAGCTAAGAATGGAGCAGATAGCGAAGGCCAAGGAGGCCGACGATAGAAAAAAGAGAAAAGCAGAGAAGGCCCAAGCTAGAGCTTTGTATAGGGCACAGAAGGAAGCTGAACTAAGAGAACAGGTAAAATTTATAATCGCAAATTTATCCATTAGCCAATCTAAAACCATTTACCATCGACTCTTTAATTGTTTATTGCAGAAGAAGGCGAAGAAGGAGAAGAAGAAGGAACAATTATCAGAAACAAATGGAAGCGTGGAGAGCGACACTGATTGTGCCACCGAAACTTACACACGAGAAACAACACAAGAACAGGAAAACAACCCACCAAACAGAACTTCAAAGAGCTTTAATAGACATACAGCTGCAGCTTTGAACAAGTTTAGTAACAGGGTACAACCAGTCCCCTTGCCTCTTCGAAAGAAAGGGAAAAGGAAGAACTCTACCTGGTTATGGACATTGTTTGGTGCAGCAGCAGTTGGTGGGCTGTTTTTGGCTGGAAACTACGTTTCCTTCTCTAACTTCAGCTTGCTAGACTTCGGCTTCTAAGCTCCTAAATTCATACATTGGTATTTATTCTTTAGTCAAGAAAATTACAAACGAGAGGTTGTGTTACCTAAACAAGTTCAACCATTCTTTTGGATGTGAGTTTTTTCCACTCAAAAACCCCAGTTCAAAGAAGTTATTTCATTGCTCTTGCTGCTAGACTCCATAATAATTACTTCAATAATGCTTTGTAATCTTTTTGTTATTTATTAACATTATTTTGTTCTGCGTATTTTGTTATGCTTATGTTTGATCAGTTGGTTGGTCTGCTGTTTAGGGTATGGGGGACCTCTTAAATGTGTAATACTGTTCTTTTTACTTGTACTCTTCTGTGAAGCTTGCTAAGTCATAATGATTGTCTTGTGAGACCAAGTTTAAGTGAGACCCGAAAACCATTCATTCCTCTAAAACAAGAGTCACTACCAAACAACAGGTTTTATCAACAAGAATGTATTACTAATTACATATTCTAAGGCATAGCAAACGGCATGCTTATTACCCAGCAAACAGTAACCTTCCTGTAGTTTGAAACCCATCCATCAAACTCACACTAGAACAAATTACCAAGACTTCACAGACCACTCAAATAGTCGATTAAAACATCACAAACATAAGAACGTGAACGAACTTCCATGTGCGCATGATACAAATATAGTGGATTACAAGACAAAGAATGGTTTCATCCCACAACGGCTTATGAAGAAGCAGGCTGGTAAGAAGGATTGAACGCCTCCTGCTCGGCACAATCCAGATTGTCTCCGGATGACTGCCGACCGACCCCCATTAGGTCGAGGTAATACTGGTAGTGTGAAATGATGCTGTTCATGGAATCAATGGAGCCCTGGCCGCAAACCTCATCCCCGTAAAGAACATTCATGGTGGTGCCAAAGCCAGGAAGCCTTTTGGCCATGGTGTCGTTCTTCGTCGGCTTCCAGTTCCCGACGAAGACGTCATGAGCAGATGGCTGCTTCTTCTTCATCGGGGTCATCCACCTCCACATGGCGGCTTGGAAGGCCACAGTCGCGTTCTGCTCCAAGTACTCTGGGTGGTCCAGAAGATTGACTTTGATGCCGTCGCCGACGATGCCATAGTTGTAGTTCCTGCATTTCAAATCCATGAACGTTTTATACTGAAACTTAGCTTAGAATGGGCAAGCCATAGTTGGGTGAGGCATACCAGTAGACAGGAATAGCACCTCGGCCATAATAATCAACTCCAGGTGTGCAGGGATAAAGGTAGTCTGGGTTGCAGTAGGACTGGCTTGGGCTCATCTCCCGGTTATAGCAGAGACCCCATGCAAGTGGACCACCAGTTGCTACACCGTAACCACCTGCATTGGAACTAGATTAATTTAGAAAGGCATAAGACATCGTTGCAACAAATCTCGACTAACAATGGAAAAGGTTAGGCAAAAGAGGAGGATGTAACATGAATAACCATCTCCTTTCTTCTTTTATGTTCCAAACGATATCATGATCATCCCAAGTAGCTTGCACGCCTAATGGTCAGAAACTCTTATCCATGGTGATGACAGGTGGACCAGAGCTTCTTTATGGAACTTGAGCTTGAGAAACTCCTGTTAATGTCCATTTTGGAAAGGAATGGTGGAGCTTCGAACTTTGAGATGGAATTTGGTGGTCAAGTTGGCAACTAAGCTTCTACGAGATAGAAATTCCTTGTGTGGAGACAAAATGACTACTGAGTACCCACCGTTGTCCCATACAGGGAGAGGAATGGGTCTAGGACTGCTCGTTCAATTGCATTTCCTTGTCTTTCTCTATAGGATTTGTCTTGGCCGCCCGTAAATGCTGTTTCCTGACCACATTTGGCAGGCCCCAAGCAAACACTCTCTCCTTGGGACATCAATTCCTTCGCACTCTGCTATCGTTGCGATTGCCTAGGCAACTTCTTCACTAGCTGACCTGAACTCTACGCAAGAATCCCGAATACCAGCAAGCATACATGGCTCGTTTTGGCACTCTTTGTCGATCTGGGTTCCTGATCCATGGGTCAAGGTTAACTTCAATGGCACTATAAGGTTGAAAGTGACGCGACTTGGGAGTTGTTCATGATCATTTTGGCAGAATTATTGCGATGTTTGACCAACTAGCTCACAACGATCGTATGTCGTCCAAGTCATTGAGCTGAGAATGATGTCGCCCGATTATCATGTCGCCACTAGATGGGTTAAGGTAGCTAAAAGATATGACTACAAGGAATTTGACCCCTACCATATTCAATAACCATTTTGTGCTCAGGGTTTTTATCAATGATGATCATTTTGCCTAATAACATGGACATCATTTATTTCCAATACTAGATCTCTTAGGAAAAAAGAACAATCGACAAAGATTGTTCACTTTGTAACAGATAAGGGTTTAAATATTGAAATGCTCTAGGATGGGGTGATGTCCCTCTTAGATGATTTTTTTGTGATCCTTGATGACAATCAACACTTTTGTACTTGATTTTTGGATATAACACACATAATCTATGGTTGATCTTCAGGATAAAAAAATGACAAAAAGGAAGCGAGGTACAAGTTTTTTTTTTTTGTATTTATAAAACATCAAGACTATAAACTTTTTCTTAATTGCAAATAAGTATGGATTTCTTATTTAAACTATGTTCCATCTCAAAATTCTTTTATTCTAATCCCTAAAATTTATTCACATCGATATTTCGTTAATATATAAATACACCTACATTGAACTTCGTTACAAGTGATCAATACAGATTTGAAAAAATTAAGTTCTCATAAACAAAACAAGCAACAAAAGGAAAAAAAAAACATATTCAAATCTAGACATGACTATCTACTCTATTAAAAAAACTTTGATTGACAATGAGTCATATTTCAAGTGGCACAACCTTGTCCTCCAAAAAGAATTTCTAAGGTTCAAATCTATGCATGTTGAATAACAAGAATATCAACTTGCTCCACCACACCTCCATTGCATGTGAGTTAAAATGCTTCGCCATTAATGGCCAAACCATAAGAACCATCAGCTAGTTATGCATACAAAACCGAAATGACATCATGGTAGCTTATCAATGCTATAAAATATCATGCCCAATAAGGGCTACTAAACCATGTAGAAACACAATACAAGATCATCAAAACTCTACTCAACCATAATAGATACTCACCAAAGAATTAAGGGAGTCACAAACTAAACCAATTAATCTAAGTCAAACCATCACCTCTAATAAAACTTATTACAACAGTGAAACCAAATAAAGATCCAATTGGATCCAATATACCTAGAGGTAAATACTCAATCTAAAAGCTTAAATTTATTAGATAAATGTTATATTAATTATATATTAAGATACCAATATTATCCTTAACATATAACATAGGACTAAACATGCTCTCATTTATGATCAATAAGTAGCCTCAAACATTCTCTAATCGTAGAGGCATTCAACAGTTTTTTGCTTGGCATTCAACCACATAATATAGTCTTTAATTGAAAACCATTCAACCTTGGTTAGATATGAATTCAACTTTGAACAGTTAGTTCTAGATTAGGTCTGCATTATGATCAATATGATAATGAACCAAGCTATTGATAGGCCTATTTCAATTACAGTTTCTCCCATGTCCGTTGATTAACTGTTATAGTGTCCATCTTCCAAACTAGTACAGAATTTACACGCTACAAAGCCTCCTTTTTCTCTGAGACAAAAAATGCAAACTATTAAGAAATAAAAGGGAAAGAAGGGCTTCCCCATATTGGGCCACACAAGTGCGTTCAAAATAAAGGAAATCGGGAAAACAAAGTAAATAATGGATGCTTGAAGCTTCAACACATATAACATGTAAGAACTAACCAGTTTCACAAACACTTGCAATCACAGAGTTGAAGATTCTGAAGTTCATTTAGCTAAATAAGTTCTCTAGCTGTTATAATCTACCTCCATACATTCTTAAATATCATGATTTATCAAATAACGAAATTAACATGCAAATGTTAAATTGATTCATACATATATGATAAAAGTTATATGGAAGTATTAAAATTGGGCAATTTTCATGAAAGTGTTAAAGATAAAAAAAATTATTCACAGGTTTGAAAATTTTATAATACTTATTTAACTTGCATTCAAAATTCATACCCCATAATGCGAGGTTCAAAATTTTTACAATGTTTCTATGAATTTCTAATTTTCGATATTGAGCTATATGTCACAATATTCAAATAATGACCAATGGATACGTTCCTTTGATTGTAAGTAATTTTTAACCTTTCAGCACCAAACATTGAGTAAATCCAGGCGCATGAATAGCACAAAAATTAACATCATGAAACTAATCAGGGAAAGTGAAAAGAAAATGCAAATAAATAAAAAATTGTTTTTTTCCTGTTTGATTGAGGTGAAACTTTCACGTATTTTGTTTTAGTTATAGTAGGATGAAAATCCTTCCTAACTCAAACTTTGTCTGGTGTATAGTAATGCATTTTGAATGAAAAATTTAAGCAAGATAGTTCAGTTTTCTTATTTCATAAAAAACAGCACAACAAAAGTGATAACAGAATCCTTTTTCTCATTTTCACTCAAACAATCCCTAAACTCGAAACAATTTGTAACATTCTAGCATATGAATATGATTACATGAATTACATGAGGCAACCCTTCTGAGAAGTTCTCATGTAGCAACCTCATAAAAAAAGACTTTTATCTCATTTTTATGTGATAATCATTGACATTAGCTTCCAGAAAAAAATAACTAAAAAATGTATATGGTAAAACAATGTCAATCTAGTATGTAACATAACATTAACATGAAATCAGTAAAAATAGTGGGCAAACAAGAAATAAAAATCCTACTTAGCAGAAAACATAGCGTACAAAATGTCGTTACGCTATATTTATCACCTACCAATCCCCACTTGTTGTAGGGCAGGTTAGGTATAGCAAAAGTGATGCAAGTCTTGAAATAGCCAAAAGATCTAAAAATTCTAAGATATTTCAGCAGGAAGCCATTTTAGGCTGCAACATTTATGGGCTTGAATCTTTCATTGACAAGAAGATGCATGTCGTCCTCATACCCAATCAACAAGCATTGACAATAGTTGCCCGTCAGATGTACATAAGACAAACGTTACTTCCACTATTAGTAGTGACTCAAATAAAGAACACAAGATGATACATGATATAAGATGTGAGTGCCAAACATTTGCCCTAGCAATCCAGAAGCCACCAGGCTTCTCCATTGTCCCCCTCTTGAATTCTCATTGTAGCCATCTTGTAATCTCCATGATCATAATGGAAACATTGGTGTTGCCTAAGCATTCAAGATTTTTCTTGATATACGTTTTCATATCATAAAATTGCTCTTGTTTGTTGTTTTTTGTTCTCTTCCTCTTCCTATTCTAACCGAAATCCCTTCTCGTGATCTTCTCCCATTTGCAATTTTTTCTTCTCTCTATGACTCTTTGGTCTCGATTTGCACTGTTCTTCTCAGCCCTTTGCCCACACATCAAACTCATGTGGGCTAGGCCTCTCTCGTCTTCAATATATGACCATCTTTTATAAACTTTGTATTACTTATAAAAAATTTCACATAATACTTAGTCTATAAATGCCATCTTTCCTCATCCGCATTCTATATATTGATTGAATTACTTTTAACATGAAATCATGGATTCAAGCATGAACATTTCCATGAATAAACCAATTATCAGATCCCTCAACCCTCTACTAATTCTAAAAATAAATTTCTTACTTTACATAATACTAAATAAGAGTCTCTCCGTCATCTACTCTCTTCACAATTGTTCCTTTCCAACATAATACTAAAGGAGAGCCAGCAATTCTTCCTAATGACTTATCCTAGTTTCGATATAGATGTTACAATTCTCCTAATTCACCATCGGGATCTTAAGCCCTTCAGCTCCAGATGTCCAACCGTTCCATGCTCCTCCGCATCCAAAGACTACCGAGCCCGTAAAAAAACCATGTAAAATCGACAAAGATGTTAAGAAAATCTTACAGGATGTCTTGCTTCCGACGTGTCCAAGAAACGCCGCCACCTCCTTCATCGCCATTTGCTTCCCTCCCGTAGTGCCAAACCCGAGCGGCTGGTAGAAGGTGGAGGCGGTGATGAAGGAATGGTAGTCCCAGAACCCAACGGCATGAGCCACCGGTGCATTGCGCTTCGAGAAGAGGTTCTCAAACTGATACACCTGAAAGAAATCCGAGATCGTCTCATTGCAGCAGTAGATCGACTCCTTGCATTCCCACCCCTTGTCGCATGTCTTCGACTTCGACTCCGCCAATCCGGCAGCCGTCAGAAACACCAACAGTACCAAAAAAGCAGCCGTACGCCGCCGAACTTTCTCGCTTTCCATCCCGCCGACGATCCCAACAGGGAGACGAGCGAGTCGTGCGAGTAAGATATAGGCAACAACCCCAGACAGAGCAGACGGATCTTATAGAACAGCAAAAACGTTTCTTTGCAGCTGGTTACTCCTAAAATGATTTCCATTGGCTCTACAACTTCTCTGTGTTCGTGAGATTATAGTGGATCTGAGTTTGTCGGTGGGAGGACGATGAGCTGTGTTAGTTAGTGAGTTGCTTTAGGAAATCAACATGCAATTGTCCGCACACAATGTTTATGCGGAAATAAAATCCGCCGTCTATTAAATGACTATGAGATACATCCACGGCAAATGATGCGTCCGCTTAAATATAAATACAGTAACTTCCAAAATGACGTCCGCAGGAAAGCGCCATCGCTCCTTCTTTTGATGTCTACGCGACTGCTGCTGCTTCTGATGGTACATTTTTCCATGTGTAGTTTATTTGTCTTTAGGGGTAAATTTTATAAAATATATACGTTTAATAATTAAATTAAAAAATAATTATAATTAGCAAGGAAAGGGTGATTTGGATGATGCCCGTTTAACTGCAATTAATAATTGTTCGATATCTAGCAATTAAATAATTAGTTTTTTAATCTTTCTAGACAATTATAACATGAGATGACAGATCTTTATATTGAGTTATTCTTGTATATGTAATCATCTATCAGCATATAATAAAAAATGTATCTTTTCAAAAAAAAAAAATATAATAAAAAATGTATGATAAATTATTCTTTCATATTATTATTATTATTATTTTATTTTATAATTATTTTTTTTTATAAAATTGATATAAGATGCATTTAATAATTTATTCAGATGTATGTCAAACAATGTTGATATGGATCTATCAATCACAAAGGATGCTACTAACTTTTATTTTATGAGAAGTGATAATTCAAATATATGGAACACTTATTTGAATACAGGGACAATAGTAGTAATAGAAACTTGTAATTTTGCATAAACTAACTATTTAGAACCTATCATAATTAATAACATATAGGCATAAATATTATATTTAAGTATGTATAATTTGTGTAAGAGTCTTATCAACAAAATTAATGTTGTCCCACTTGACCATCCAATAAAATAAATCCAATGATATCTCTAGAATTATTAGATATGAGATCATCACATAATATACAGTAAAAAAAACATAAGAACACTTAAAGATAGAAAAAGATAACAAAAATATTTTATAATTCACAATCCATAAAAAAGAGCAGAATAAAAGCAAATAAATAGTCTTAATAGTATATCTTAGAATTGTTAAATATTCTATAAAAATAATCATATAATACCCACAAGTAAAAGATATAATTATAAAGCTATCTTATACAAAATTTTTCTCAAAGCTCAAAATAACACACACACTCTCAAGATCAAATGTCATAAGAAAATACTTCCAACTTTTTGTGAGTCTACTTTCTAATCTATAATATAAATAAGTAATAAGCATAAAAATAATCAACAAGAAAATAAATAGTTAATATGAAATGTAATAAATAGCATATAACTAAAAAATAAAAACGTTGTCAAGAATACATGGCATTTGAGAAGTACTTAAAATATGCTATAATAATCACATATATGTTCGCATACATCATTCTCATATATGCATATAATCATAATGTAATATTAAAATTTTGAAAAAAAAATGGTATGAGAGATAACATTTTTAATAAGAAGGCACGTATTAATAACATATTATGCGTAATAAAGAGAAAAATAATTGGGTTGGAGATAAGCAAATTGTAATAAAAGGTCATGGATTAATTAGAAAAAATTTAAAAGTTATTATTTCAATTGGTGAAATCAAACTAGCTAGAATTCAAGTAATATTATACTGATAAATTAAAATCTTAGAGAGATGATTCAAAAAACCATGGCTAGGATAAAATTTGAGTTTAATAATTATTTAAACAAAATGTTAAGATTTTAAGATAGATTATAAATATATTATCATAAGTAACTTAAAGGATTATTATTATTAAGATATATAATTAAAAATATCATTTTTAACCTAAGAAACTTAAAAGTATAAGAATATAAAGTAGAGGTGTTAATAAATATGATTGAAGAAAATGTATTTAATTATAAGGGGTTCAATCCATTAACAAACTAAAGGGAAGCAACAAAAATCAAGAGAATTATTAGTCTTTATCAACTCTTAATAGAGAATAAGAAAAGGTTGTTATGAATTTTTTAGTGGAATTAATTAGATTTAGTAGGTCATTATTGAGTAAAAATGATTGTGGATAGAATAACTAAAGTAAACAAGATTCTAATAATTAAATTAATTTATAAATAATAAAGTTAGATCAAATTTATTCGAACCAAATTATAAGGTTATATAGAATATCAAAAACAATAACATTAGACTTCTTTAGTTTGGAAGTAGAAATGAGAGAGAATCAAGCTGAACTTGTTGAAGAAGTTACAAAAAAGATCAAATAATCTGGAAAGGGTTACAAGCAGTTAGGGTAGAGAAAAAAATATGGATGCTAAACACCAATCAATTGAATTACAAGAGAACGAACACTTATTTAGTTAATTGAGTCCCTCAAAAAGGTATTATAAAATTTAGAAAGTTAAAACCTAAATATATTGATCCTTTCCAAATTCTAAGAGTTGGTAGTTTGAACCCATTACAAAAATTCTAGCAGCATAAATTATTATATTGTTTACATAATTATTAAGGATTCATGATATATTTTATGTTTTGTTTATAAGAAGATTTTTTTCAAATTCTCTTTATGTTATCAAAGATAATGATCTGGATATTAAAGTTAATTTGGGCCTAACTTATTTAGAGATACTAATGCAAATCTTAGATAAAAAAGAGAAAGTGTTGGAAAATAAAGATATTTCAATGATAAAAAGTTTTATAAAAAGGCTCTATAAAAAAGAAAATATTTTAATAGAGGAAGAGTACAAACTATAAGTTTACTAAGCTTAATATGTTATAAACCTTGGGATTTAATCAACATGGTTATGCTTATGTATTTTTTAAGATAATAAAGTCAAATTTTTAAAATAAGATATTTATGGTTAAAAATTATAATAAATTAAAATGATTTTGGGATGCTTACCATGATTTCAAATATGATTAAAACTTTTATTTAAGTATAACATTGAAAAAAACTCTTCAAGAGAAATTCAATACAATTACAATTTTTAAGATATAAATAGTTATTATTTATTTTAAAAAAAGGGATATAAAATTAGTGCCTTCAATTGTGTATAGACATAGTGGTCATTTTTAACCATAATCTCTACCACCTCAATCAAGGTTAGTTTGAATGAGAATTTTGGTCATTTTAGACTATGGATTAAAGGAAGAGTAAGATTTAGTTGAGACAAAAAGAAGAGAATGAAAAGAGAAAAAGAGAGTTAAGAAGAAAAGAGAGGGGTATAGAGAGCCTGGCTAAGAGGTTAAATAACACAAAAGGTGATATGGGTTCATGGAAAGACTTGGTATCACCTACTATGATTTGGAGTGGTTGTTAGAAAAAAAAAAGAGAAGAAAGAGATGAAAGAAGAATAACAAGACAAAATAGGGAAGTGCCCAAAAAAACTAGAATTTGTTGTTGTACTTTTAATTTTTTCTTAATTAGTTTTACATAAATTCGACTAGTTTAATTATTGTTTGAAGTTAATGAGTCATGGAAATGGATTTAGGAAGTATAGGAAGGGATCTGAATGAAAATTAAGAGATTTAAAATGAAGAAACAATTGTTTATATAGTATTTACAAGTATGGTTGGTAAATCGTGCTTGTGAAATTATTTCATAATTATTGGAATAAGAGCATTGGACCATTCCATTAAGGCATCATACAAGTTGTAATGAATTATTCATACATCATAATTATCCTAATTATACTTTATAATGGATGGTTAGTTAATTAAATTGAGCAAGTGGTGGCATCGTACAAGTGTGAAGGGTTGGTTATACTTGTATGACTAATTTAAGTATAACAAATAAAGGGATTGCTTTAATATAATGAGATATCATAAGTTTATTAAGGGGATATTACAACACATTGCACTTGATCATAATGGATGATTTGTTAATTAGTTAACAATTTTAGTGGATCATATATTGAATCGTTTAAGTCAACTTAAAGGTAAATTTATGACCATGTAGGACAATCTAGGTAATCAGTACTATTCGGTCAATTGTAAAATGGTAAAAATGTCAAGAAGCATTGATGATCATACTGTACGATAACAAAGTCATACAAGTACAATGTATGACAATAATTTAAAGAATAAAAAGTGATTATTATGATGTACATTAACTTAAAAATAATTAATAATCATATCATCGGGGATCGTATGATAATTATTGTGTATGTAAGACATTGTAAGGATATTTAAGAAGAAAGAAGGTAGTCCAAGCATTTATATTCTTAGATTTAGATAAGTAAAATTGGTAATTGTGACATAATTTTATTAATTTCTTTATAATTAATACATTTTTGAATCTACCATCTTTTATATTTCATAAAAGAGTAGGTGCACATCCATGGGGATACATTAGGTCTCATGAATCCTTTACTTAATAATTCATGAATTTATACTTTAACCTTTTACAATTTAGCTAATGTTCTTCTATAAGAAATTTTGGAAATTGGTTTAACACCAAAAACTAATTGAATTTTAAATTCTATTTCTTTATACAGGTTCTTGTAGTAGTTTTGGGTTAATCAATTTAGGTCATAACTCTTGAATCGACTTACGCATAACGAGTCACGGTAGACTCATGAATTAGTTAAGGAATCGGGTCAGGTCTAACATTTTATATCTTATCTCATTTCAATTATATCTAGAATCTTTATCAATTATTTTGATCGGGCGGTATCTACTTTGTGCACCTAGAATCGAACATTAGCTTTACTGTCATCTTCGTTCACTTCACTTATAATGACTATCTTTCAAAAAAGATGATTCTAGCAATTGGGAGATATATTTTTAGAGTTTTTTCTTTTAACTATAAATAGAGTTTATTACCAAATATTAAAACTATTAAATCAAGCTAAAAAAATTTCATAAGAGCTTAAGTGAAGTTCAAAATCATGAACAACGAATTTCTACACAATTACGAGAGACTTAGGTTTCTCTTAGTTTCTATTTTTCTTACTTCTATCTATAATCTTTTTTTTACATCATCCTAGCAACATCTATATCATGTATTAGTTGTGTCCCTTTTGTTTTAAAGATTTAAAGGTGTAGAAAATTTTGTATAAAAAACTTGTAAAGTTTTCAAATTTCTTCATATAGCCAAATCTTTTAAAGATTTTAGTGTATCATTAGAGCATTAGTATAGTTTTGGTTTACCCTTACTAGCTTTAGTAAAAGAAAGTGATTAGTGGAAGCCTGATCGATGATCGGTGGTGGATGTAGGCATAGGTATAAGTCAAACCACCTAAAATTCTTTATGTATTTCATTTATTATTGAGTAATCTCATTTCATTATAATATTTTAAAAAAATTAATTTTATCTTTAAGCACAAAATTTTTTTCTTAACTTTTTGGAATAAAACAAATTTATAAAATACACAATTCATTTCTCTCCTTTTGTACATTTTTGCATCACATAATTTATAACATAAACAAATTATTAAAACAAAAAACTTAATATTCAAAGTTTAACTCATCAAACATAAGAAAAAGCGAACTAATAGCTACATATCATCTCTAAACCTTCTCTTATAAACATATCATAGCTTATGTAATTATATCATGTCATACAATATTTGTACATTAAGACATTGTACAAAGTTCTAGTGATGATAGAACTCAAAATATTATGACTCAACATAAAGCATAAGTGCTACATAAGTATCATTAAAACTAACTTCATCATCTCTAAATATTAAAATTTTGCACAATGTGCTAGTGATGTTTGAGAATATTTTTGATGTTAACTTATGGCTTTGTGTACAATTAGTGTCTTAACATGCCCTTCATCTTATGCAAGGCTTATATTCCTTTTTTTATTATCAATTATTGGATAGTATACAATAAGAAACCATTTTATCTCATATCATATATAATAATAATGTATAATAAAGATTATTTAGCCTACTTCAATACTTATTCCATCCTTATCCTTCATCACATTGCCTTTCCCTTTTAATATTCTCTTTTTTTAAGTTAAGTCTGTGAAATAATATCCACACACATGAACATACATGCACACATATTTGTCTATAGCCTTTATATAGCTTATACAGGTCAAGTAGCTTATCTGGCTTACCTAACCTAATCATTATCATGTTCACATATTTTATACATCACATATTATTACCCTTATAATATGGGATTCATATATCAGATATGTCTATATACATTCCTTCAAAATAATACCATTTAAAGATCACATATCCCTTGACATGCAAAATGAATAAATCATGATGTTGTGTATATGCTCATGTTGATACATTTTTTAAAAACTATAACTCTTATTACTTACATTACTAATATAATATTTATCTACCTAGAATCTTAAGATTGTGCTTTGATATATTATTGTCCTTTCTTTGGATCCTTGCATCATAAATTAGATGTAATTCAATCAATTACAATTCATTTCATAATTCTTTATGTGCTTATAACATTCTACAATACTCTCCTCTATTTCATTCTTTGTTATAATACTCACATATTACACATTCCTTCCATTATATCATACATGAGTACTTTAGGAATTTCTCTTAAACTAACTAATTAGGAAATTTTTTCTTGGTATATGGTATGCTAAATACAATGTGCAATACATCCATTCCTTTAGCAACCCTACCATAGATCATTCTCTCTTCTCACAAACATTCCAAAAGCACTTCATGTACCATACATTATTTACAACATAATGTATGTTAACCATGGGAATCAAATTGTCCAACATAATAAATTTCTCTTACATCTAGTTGCACCCATCTTTTGAACAATGCACAACATCTATTGTCATGGACATACAAAACAATGAGCTCTAAAATCTTCTATTCTTATAAGCATACCTTAGGCTTCATCTATCATACTTTATTCTTGAAATAAAGAAAATAGGAACAAGGCATTTTTATGATCTCTTATGCTCAAATGCTCATCTTAAAACCTCAAAACCTAATGCATGCAAAAAAAAAAAAAACTAGGTATCTTGACTATAGGAATGAATATAGAAAAAAATTGACAAAATTATAGGCTCTTATTATGTCCATTTCCTTAATATTTTCTTAAAACTTGACTGTTTTCTAAGTTCTTCCTAGTTCCATCTTCTCCACATCTTTCAATTCCTATTATAACTATTTTCCGTCCCAAACTTTCTAGCCTTCACTATACTAAGTTCTCTCCTTACCTGCTCTTCCCTTTTATAGAAGGAGTTAGTCGAATCCATCAAACCCTTTCACGTCTTCTCTCCTTGATGTTCTTCTCTCTCAAGTTCTCATTATATCTCCCTGATGAAGCTTCCAAAGTTATCTTTGATCTTTATCAAATACTAAAGTCCACATTATAACTACCTCCAAACAAATAATTTAATAAACATGTATACATGTATGTATGTCTAATTTCTTATTTAACTTTCAAAATTCACAACAAATCTATTTGAGCTCTAAAATTTAATAACATAAAAGCCATTCCATTTCATTTAGTGAGCTTTACTCATTAGCTTGTTAATTTAGCATTCTGAGTAGCTTTACAAAAATACGATTTTTTTTAGATAAGGCCAAAACAATAATATTTTATTATGGTCGTGAATTATAAACTTTACAATATTAATAGTGTCTAATTACTTACACAACCATATAATTATAATATTACAATATATTTGGCCCTAAATATAAGATAGTGACATCATTAAAGGTATGCAAAAGGTCAAAAGAAAGGAACTTGATGAGTTCGTTAGAGTAAAGGCATTAGAATATAAGTGCTAGATGTTTGCACATGAAGGTAAGTTAATTGTAAGTATTTAAAAAATCAATAAACTATGATGAAAGTATAAATTATGCAAAAATATTTTATTATAATTACTCTTCAATTATTCTTTAAAGATCTTTAATTTTGAAATTTTGTTGTGTAAGGAGAGCAATAAATATACACAAAGATTTTGTAGATGCAAGTAGGCAACACCCTCATGCTAGGCCAAAATATCTTACAATTATTAGCTCAAATGTGCCTATAACACTTGGACAAAATATCCTATAACATGTAGCCAAAAGACTAAAAACACCTATGTAAAGAATCAAATATAAAATTCCAAAAGGGTATAAGAAGTCAAAGTAAAGCTCAATTTACAATTCTCGAATCAATTAATTTGGGAGACACTAAATTGCTATGCACATACTTAGAAAGGATAATAACACTTAGATCTTATGAAAGATCTTCAATAAGTAGAGATATAATAAGTAGAATGGCTTCCAAAATTTAGCATAACAATTTGTAAGAGATCTTCAATTAGATTAATTAATTTCAAATATAAATGCTCGCATATGATTTTTAAATGTTTATTAGTACTTTCGTGATGTTCAAAAGTATACTTTTAAGTATTTTGTTCCTTTCCAATAGCTTTAAAACATCATTAATTGCTCTCTAATGGATAAATGTTAGTTTCTCTATTATGGTCAAACAAGTAATTACAGTTTTCATGAATTAGTTGTATCATGCATTAACAATGATGTACCTTATATGATCTTTTGGATTTTGAGCATACAATACCAAGCAGCTATGTGACAAAATGGCATAACACGAGAGTGCATAGGGTGCAGCATGCACACAAGTGCCATCATGACAAATAAATGTCAAATTTAATAAGTTATAGGCTTCATGTGTGAGAAAACACATTTTTTATAAAATCCTTAATATGAATTTCATGCACTCACAATTTTACCCATTTATTTTATAGTATCTCATCATTATTTTCATGAGTTTATAAACAAAAAAAAATAAAGAAGACTCCACAAAATGAATTTATATGACTATTATATCATCACATTTATTTTGCTAATATTGTTCAACCATTATGTCCAAGTTATGATCTTACGAAACATATTGCAATAAGCATTATGAGTCATAGACTAATGCCTCCAAGTACTTCAACAAATAAGTTTATATGAAAAAAATCCAAAAAAAAGTATGAGAAAAATATTAAGTCACAAATAAGATGGCTTTGTTATCATCAAACTAATCACATAAGTGTATAGGATTCAATAATCTCCTCTTTTTTAATGAAAATAAAACCACAAATAAATTTGAAATGAAATGATAATTGATAAATATAATTATGCATTTAAATGCTCCTATCGTCCCCTTATATGACTTAATGGCTATGAATTTTTCATTATCATCCTTATTTAAGGTAGACTTTTAGGTTTTCAAATCCAAATCTCTTTGCTAGTTCTAGAATGTATTAGCTTAAGATAAAAAAATTATATGCTCAACTTAATTTGTAGTCTATGAAAGAATGTGAGTCCCCTCATCAGACATACTCATTTCAAACTTATTTTTCACTAAATTTACAAATTTCTCACAAAGCTTGTCATTATTTGAACAAAAGATAATTTTATCAGTATAGATTTAACAAATTAGTTAATCATCCCTTTAATTTTTAATGAAAAGGGTGATGTCAACTTTTCTCTTGTGAAATTATTTAAAACAAGAAAACTACCATGTTTCTTATATCATGCATTCAAAGATTGTTTTAGATTATATAATGCTTTCTTAAGCATGTAGGCATGAACTAACTTATCATTAATTTAAAAACCATAAAGTTATTCCACAAAAATATTCCATTTAAATAATCATTCAAAAATGCACTTTTTACATCCATTCGATAAAGCCTAAAATCTTTAAAATAAGCATATGTCAAAAGAATCCTAATAGCTTATAACTTCACAATTGGTGCACAAGTTATATCAACATCTATGTCTTAAACTTGACTATAACCCTTTGTTAATGCCTTATTTTAAATAATTACTCTATTTTCAACTAGTTTGTTTTTAGAATCTATTTTATTCTAATTATTGTATGATTTAAGGGTCTTAGGGTTCGTTCTCTTACTTCATTTCATTAAAATTGATTTAGTTTTTCACTCACAACTAATTACCAAAATTCATCATGGAGTGTTACATTAATAGCTGTAGATTCATAGGTTGAAACAAAGGCTGCATGATTTATATCTGTCCTCCTTCTTACACCTATAGCTAAATCTCCTAGTATTAGATCTTTGAGAAGATTTTTATTAAATTTCTCATCCCTAAGAATTTGTCTTTTTATTGGTTTTTGAATTTCACCCTTACTTTCATCATTTGTAATGTCGTCATTTATACTCAACTTTTCAAAATTCTCAATATCCTCTTACATAGCCATCTCATCTCTAATATAAGGAGATTTCTCAAAAATCACAAGATTAGATTTCTAAAAGATGAAAAAATGAACAATTTCATAATTATCATAATAATCTATAAATATTTATTCTTAAATTCTCCATTATGATCACTCTATATTGGTACTATTGTTATACCTTATTCTCATTTTAGATTTTGGTTATGAATTGAATGAATTTTTCAAAAGCTTCTCTTTTCTTACTAGGAAACAAGACCCAGGTAAACTCATAATAGTCATTTACAATTACAAACCACACTTTTTCCTTTCTAAACTTTGTAATGGTTCCACATTTTTTAAGCAAAGAGTTTCTAGATGACTTCTATTTGAGACATCATTTTTTGATTTTAAAAGAACATCAATTTGTTTAATCTTATAACATGAGCCATAAATATGCCCATCTTTCCAATGTAATTATGGTAAACCTCTAACTAAATTATCTTTTGACTAAATTTCTTGATTGCAAAAGTGTTGCATGAGAAAGCCTCTGATGCCAAAGATTGCCACCATTAACTTGTGTGTAAGGCAGTTAATGTCACTAGCTTTGACATTCTTCAAGTTTAATATGTAAGAGTTTTTATATCCCTTGAGGTTATAATTAAAAGCATACTATTTTTTTAATCACATCATTGTCTAGATTCAAAATAAAATCAAAATTGCTCAATTAAATTATACTAAAAAATTATATTTTAAACCATATATTAATAAGGCCTTCATAACATATGTAGAAAAGTTACCAAAATGTAAAGGACCATTGTCTTAGAGTTATCTCTAATGTGGTGACCCTTATTTTTTTTGCCACAAAACTTCATTTCTTTTCTAATTTCAGTGAACTCAATTTTGTTTATTAAATTGTGCTCTTATATTAGAAATTTGTCATCCTTATTTTTTTTATCACATATTCAATTATTTTTTTTCTAAATTTTAGAATTCAAACTGATATAATCTCTCATAGATTTTATTTATTTTTTAATTTATAAATACATCAATATAATATTTATAACTAAAACTTGACAATCACATAATTTATATCAATATTTATTAATTATAAATAAATGAGTCTAATAACTACAAATAACTAAAATTATCAAAATAATTATGTCATAGTTTTCATAGTTTCTTACAATATTACATCCAAATTTTACTTACATATATAATACTAAATCTATCACATAATTAACAAGCCATTCAACTCAACTTTTGTAAAAATCTTTGTATTTTTAATTTTTCTTAAAAGTTGTTCTTATAGACAATCATCTTTTTATTAGAGTTCTAATATACATAAAATGTTAATGTCAAAAAAAGGTTAAGCTAATCATCACTAGCTTAGCAAGATGTCTCTAGTAATAAATAAATATGTGAAATAAGTAATAATTTAAGACAATCATGTATACATTCTAATCACAAGCATCAATCATAGTATATAAGTAAGAAGAGTCTAATTCACATTACAATGTAAAAAAAGTATGATATGCTCTAAATGAAAGCATTTTACAAACTCTAAAATAAATAACAAACATATTTAACTTCTTTTTTATATACTTTTAATCTTTTTCATAATATGGTATTATTTATCAAGACTTATTTTCACTTAAAAAAGTAAACCTTATGATGGCCAGTGTTGTTACTCCCTTCCTCTCATAGGATAGTCAGTCAATATCCTCATTTTAGTTTACTTAGTTATAATAAAAATCTCATTTCTTGATTTATTATATCATATTTTTATGCATAATCATGTCAATCTTTTCATATTTCTAATATCCATATTTTTGTGACAAATCTCAATAGTTTTGCCCATAACCACAAGCTACCGCAAGACAACAAATTATAATCTTATGACACATTGGCACTAGCTACCTCACGATGACAACATCTCACTATTGTGGCACATTAGCCACTAACCATAAAGAATAACATATTTTAATTTTTAAGAATTCACTATTCATTAATGTCATTTTATTAATATTTAATTACCATTCTTTTCATTTATTTTCACATGTTAATCCTAATTTTTATAGTAATTAAAAAAATATTTGTTTTTTCATTAGCACATTAATGTCATGCTTACATAGTTAATCATGTCAAATAATTTTATATAAGAATTTGGTAATATTAAAAGAAACTCTAAAAGAATCAATAAGCACATATAATTTCTTATTATATTTTTAATATTTTTTTAATATTGTCTTATTCATTATCCCTTATTTTTACTTAACTAAGTAAATCTCACGTTAGTTAGTGCTACTGCTCCTCTCACAAGGTAATCAATCAGTATCCTCATTTTATATACTTAATTATAATAAAAATACATTTATCATATCTTATTTTTATTATAATCTTTCTTAATCTTTTATATTTTTTTAATAGCTACATCTTTATAAAAAATTACAATATTGTAATCCACTAGCCACTAAACACATCACGACGATAATGTCAACTATGTGGCACGCAGGCCACTAACCACCTCATGGCAACAATTCTCTTAATTTATTTCCATATGTATAGTTCTTATTTTTCATAATATTTAACTAGATATATATTTTATGTATCAACACATTAATATCATGCTTACATAGTTAATACATCAAGAATATGTATAAATTTTTATATAATTACATATGATAATACTATATCAGTACATCAATATCACATATTCTATACATGCAAGATCTTAATTTTCATAATCAATAATACATAAAGCATATACATTAATATTTATGTCAAAGCAATTAATTTTAATTATAAGTATAAATTCCTATATAGTTATATAAAATAGCACTGCATTAGTTCATCAGTTTTACTTACTCTATATAAATTCATATATAAGATCTTTATATCAATAATTACCAATACATTAGGTATACGTATAAATATTTATGTCAAAGTACCTACTTCTAGTTACAAATACAAATTATCATATAGTTATATAAAATAATACTAAATTAGTTTATTAATTTCACATGATCTATATAAAACTCAAATATAATATCTTAATTTTAATAATTAGTAACACAATAGATATATAAATAAATATTTAAGTCAGAGTGCCTACTTCTAATTACAAAAAAAATTCTCATATAATTATATAAGATAATACTACATTAGTTAATCAATTTCATATACTATGTATAAAATTCACATATGATGCTTTAATTTTAATAATCAGCAACGCATCAGTTATACACATAAATATTTAAATCAGTATACTTACCTCATAATTTTACTCATTATTCTTGTTTGTCTTTATAGTCAATCAATTTCTTTCTTTTCTCAATTTTAGCTTGTCAAGCAAAACATGTTTCAACTTAATATAACAAATATAATAGTTAATTTAACAAGTTTAATAATTTCTTCATTAGAAAACTTATTACAAATTTATGAATTTTCTTTTCTTTCACTTTAAGCAATTTTCTCTCTCAATTTTCCCATTTCTTGAAAACAAAACTTATGAAACTTAAGAGATTCCACATAACTTCAACTTAATGGACAAATAAGATCTTAATGAGAATAAAATCCTAGCATATATTTTCAAAAACAAGAGAAATCAAAAGCAAGAAGTACAAATAAAGAGTTAAAAACTCATGGATCCTTAGCTCTACACCAAATTCATCCACTTTCTTGTTTTGCATTGATATGTCATTAGTTCTCATAGCTTTCATCATTGATGAAACAAATTTTGATGAAACTTCCAAGTGACCACACAAAAATTCTCTCATAAGGTTTGTGTTGGGCACGAGGATAAGAGAGGGAGCAAAAGGGTTGTTTTATGTTATATATTTATTTATTTATTTAATTATACTTATTAATTATAATAATTTATAAAAATTTTAAATGAACTTTAATCAAAATGAAACAAACATAGTTGGATTTGTCTCGATGAGCTCTATCTAATTATATATTCATTTTTATAACTTAAAATATTTTATTTTTTAAAATTTTGATATGTTTTATTAGATATTTTGATTTGTACCTGATTGGATGATTAAGGATGTTTTAAATTCTCTCCTTGTAAAAATTTTATCTTAAAAATTAGAATAGCTCAGAATACTTTTTTCTCATCTCATCCTTAAGTTTTCAGATAACTTCACATTCTGTTTGATTATGTCATTATACTTTAACCATAAGAATTACTTTCTTTCTCAATTTCTTAATCTCTTTAGTTAAGATGCTTACAAGATTCTCTTCATAACTTAGATTTGGTTGCATTTTTTATGATGATTGGATCATATTGTATAATATGAGATGGATCAATAATACATTTCTTTAGAGTTGAAATATGAAATGTATTATACACATTTGTCAATGTTGGAGGTAATACTACTCTGTACGTAACCTCTCTAATTTTTTTAGTATCTAGAAAGGTCTAATGTATCTTGACTTCAACTTTCTACCTTTACTAAATTAAGTTACATATTTTATTAGACTCATTTTTAAGAATACATGATCTTCTTCTTGAAACTCTACTTGTTTTTATTTTAGTTAAAAGTACTTTTTTATGATATTATGTTTTTTGTATTCTCTCATGAATCATTTGAGTTATTTGATCTATCAGTTCTATCTCTAATTAAGCTTTGTCACTTATTTCATACTAGAATAGTGATGACTAACATTTCTTACAAGATAATGTCTCATATGGTGCCATTCTTATACTGGATTAATAATAATTATTATAAGTAAATTCAATCAATATTAGATGAGTATCCTAGCTGTCACCAAAATCTAATATATTTAATCTCAACATAAAGTATTTACAGTTCTTTTAATTTATCCATTTATTTAAGGATAAAATACTATACTAAGTCTTAATTAAGTACTAAATACTTCATATATCTTTTTCCAAAATTATGAGATGAATATAGAATCCTGATTAAATATAATTACTTTTGACATTCCATGTAATTTCAAAATTTTATCAACATAAATTTATGCTAATCTTTTAGCTAAATTAGTAGTTTTAATGGATAAAACATAGGTTGATTTATTTAATTTATAAAAAATTACCCATATAACATCATATCCTTGATTGATTTTTGATAATCTAACTATAAAATATGTTAATATTTCTTGTTATTTTTACATCAAAATAGAAAGATGTTGGAACAACCCACTTGGTCTCTATTGCTCATATTTCACCTATTGACATATCATACATTTGATCACATAATTATAGACATCTTTCTTCAAAATATTTCACCAAAATCTTACTTTCAAGTTATGATATATTTTTATGATTCTTGGATATACTACATATCTTGTTCTATGAGCCTCATTTAAATGTTTGTTTTTCATGTATCTATTACAAAAATATATATTTTATTCTTATGAAATAAAACTCTTTTATTTAAATAAAAATTTGTTTCCTTTTCTTAAGTAGTTCTACTCTTGATTTGTTGGATGTCTTCATCTACATCTCGAGCAAATTTGAAAACTTGCAACCGCTCTAGTGCAATAGCTAATTAAGAAGAATTTCTTTTAATAGTTGTTGATATTATATTTAATTTGAGCTGGTTCATTCCAAGTATTAATTGTGTTTCTTCTAAGTTTGATATTATGCTATAAAGACTAACCCTTAGGCTCACACATCAGCTACAATATTAGCTTTACCTAGATGATAAATAATTTCAATGTCATAATCTTCAACTAGTTTTAGCCACCTTCATTGTCTTAAATTTAACTCTTTTTATGTGAAAATATATTTCAAATTTTGGTGATTAATAAATAGACAAATTTTCATATCATAAAGATAGTGTCTCTAAATCCTTAAAACAAACACAATTATAATAAGCTTAACATCATGTATATGATAATTTCTATCATGATGTCATAGTTGCCATGACACATATGCTATAACTTTACCATATTGTATTAATACACAACCAAGTCCTTGTAAAGATGCATCTATTTATACCCAAAATTTAGTTTTTATCTTAGATAAAGCTAAAATAGGTGCTAAAGTCAACTTTTCTTTTAAAGTATGAAAGGTTCTTTCATAGTCTAAATTCCATTGAAAAATCACCATCTTTTGAGTTAATATTATTAATGGTACCACAAAATAAGAAAATTCTTTCACAAATTTTTGATAATACCTAGCCAAAACCTAAGAAACTCTGCACTTTAGTTATGTTGTTAGAACTGGGCCATTCGACATAACTGTAATTTTCTAAAAATCTATAGAGATTCCTTCTGTACTAAATATATGTCCTTAAAAAGATATACTAAATAACCAAAAGATGCATTTTGAATATTTTACATATAATTGGTGCTCTTGTAGCCCTTATAACATTAGATGTAATTGTCTTTTATGTTTTACTTCATTTGTAAGATAGAGCAAGATGTTATCAATAATAATAATAATAAATTAATCTAATCTTTACCTTACACTCTATTCATAAAATCTATAAAAGATATTGAAGTATTTATTAAATCACAAAGTAATATAAGAAATTCAAAATTACTGTATCTGGTTCTAAAAATAGTTTTTGTAATGTCTTCTCTTTTAATTTTTAATTAATGATAACTAGATCTTAAGTCAATCTTCAAAAATATTTTAGCTCTTTATAGTTGATAAAACAATTCATATATATAGCATAAATGATATTTATTCTTGATTATAATATTATTTAATTCTCTATAATCAACACACATTTAAACTTTCATCCTTCTTCACAAATATAGAGGTGCATTCGAACGAGATATGTTGGGTTTAATAAAATCTTTATCAATTAGGTTCTATAATTTTGTTTTTAATTCTTGTAATTCAAATGGAGCCATTCTATAAGATACTTTTGAGATTGGTTCTACTATCGATACCAAATAAATCATAAATTTAATCTCTTTTTTTAGGTGGCATTCTAGGTAAATATTTACAAAAAATATGTGGATGTTCACATGCCACCAAAACTTTTTATATTTGTAGTTGTTTCTTTTCAACTTCCTTTTTTGATGTTAAATAACACTCTTAAACTTTTTTTATTGATCTTTCATCTTTCAAAACATATATTATAATTACTTTTCATCCTTACCCAAATAAGTTAGATCAGTATAATCTATTATGTGAATCTTTAATTTTTCTCCTAACAGTTAATAATGACCTAGTGAAATGTTAACTAATCAATTTTGAGAATAACATCAAATTTTGATAATTATATAATAATCAATTACAATTTAATAGAGGTCCCATTGATTTTCATATGTTGTTTTATATATTTATCTAAGCCTACTTCCTTTATTATAAGCAATTTTACTAAAAGAAGAGTTTCGAATGTATACATTTCAACTGACAATCATGTAATTAGATCATTTAATATAAAGAAATATGATGCACTACAATCGAATAAATATGTTATAGGTACATCTTACAGTATAAGAGTGCCTCTAATAACATCATGTGATACAAGAGCCTCTTTTTGGATGATGACGTAGATGTAGGGTTGTGGGGTTTATTGTGAAGCTATAAAAACCTATTCTCAGTTAGCACCATATAAACCTTAAGGTGTATTACTAGGTCATATTGTATAAGCTAGATATTAATGGTTTGCAATTTAGATATTAATGGTTTAGTATAAGCTATATAAGATTATAACCTTGGTTCATTTGTAATTATTGCTTGAACTTAGATCCATTCTTTCTTATAAAAATTGGACCAATAATTGAAGCATCATGTCATTTAACAAATCAGTCCCTAAGAGTTCAACTCAAATTCTTTTGTAATTAAATCTTACTTTGATACCACAAATGTGACATTCTTTTTTTCATCACATATTCAATTAATTTTTTCATAAATTTTAGAATTTAAATAGACATAACCTCCACTAGATTTTATTTATTTTTTAATTTTTAAATACATGAATATGATATTTATATCTATAACATGATAACCATATAGTTTATATTAATAATTATTAATTATAAATAATTTAGTCCAATAACTGTAAATAAATTAAAATCATCACAATAACCACATGCTACAGTTTTTATAGTTTCTTATAACATTATCCAATTTTTACGTACATACAAAATATTGAATTTATCATATAATCAACATGTCATTCAACTCAACTCTTATAATGCAAATCTTTGTAGTTTTAATTTTTCTTATAAGATATTTTCATGAATAACCTTTTTTTGTTGAAATTCTAATATACATGAAATATTAATATCAAAGAAAGACTAAACCACTCATCATTGGCTTAGCAAGTTATCTCTAATAATAAATAAATATATAAAATAAGTAATAATTTGAAACAATCACTTGTAAAGTCGAATTATAAGCATCAATCATAGCATTTAAGTAGGGTCTAATTCACATTACAATATAAAAAAAGTATGATATGCTACAAATGAAAGCATTTTATAAGCTCTAAATGAAATAACAAATACATGGAATTTGTTTTTTTACATTTTCAATCTTTTTCTTAACAGTGCATATTTCTACTTAACTAAGTAAACCTTATAATAGCTAGTATTGTTGGTCCCTTCCTCTCAAGGTAGTCAAATAGTATTCTCATTTAAGTTTATTTAGTTACAATAATAATCTTATTTATTGATTTATCATATCATAATACTTAGTCTTTTTATATTTTTAATATCCATTTCTTTTTAGTAAATCTCAATAATATGACTTACTAGCCACTGGCCACTAACCATCTCATAATGATAAATCTAAATCTTGTGACATATTGGCCACTAGCCATTCATGATATCAATATCTTAATATTGTGGCATATTGGCCACTAGCCACAAAGAACAATACATCTTTATTTTTGAAAATTCACTATTTATAAATATCATTTTATGAATATTGAATAAACATTCTTTTCATTTATTTTCACATGTATAATGCTAATTTTTATAGTATTTAAAAATGCATATTTTTGTATTAGTATATCAATTTCATGCTTATATATTTAATCATGTCAAATAATTTTATGTAAGTATTTAGTAACATTAAAAAGAACTCTAAAAGAATCAATAAACACATGCAACTTCTTATTATATTTTTAATCTTTTTATTAATGCAGTCTTTTTTATTTATATCTATTTTTCCATAACGAAGTAAACCTTGTTATGACTAGTGCTACCACTCCCTCTTTTAGGGTAATAAGTCATTATCCTTATTTTAGTTTATTTGATTATAATAAAAACTCATTTTAGTAATTTATCATATCATCTTTTCATGTATAATCATGATTAGACTTTTCATAATTTCTTTTAATTACTACATTATTACAGTAAATTATAATAGTACGACCCACTTGCTATTAACCATCTCATAATGGTAATATCAACTATGTGACACATTGGCTACTAGCCACCTCATAGTAATAATTTTTTATTTTATTTTCACACATATAGTCCTTGTTTTTCATAATATTTAACTAGATATATGTTTTGTATATCAACACATTAATATCATGATTACATAATTAATACATCAAACATATGCATAAAATTTCATATTACATATGATAGAATTGTATCAGTACATTAGTATCACATGATTTATACTAAATTAACATACAATTTCTTAATTTTAATAATTAATAATATATCAAACATATGCATAAATATTTATGTCAAAGTACTTACTTCTAGTTACAAATATAAATTAATGTATAATTATATAAAATTGTATTATATTAGTTTATTAATTTCACATACACTATATAAAATTCACATACATTGCCTTAGTTTTAACAATCAACAACTCATTAGACATATACATAAATATTTATGTCAAAGTACTTACTTTTATTTATAAGTACAAATTTCTTTATAGTTATATAAAATAATACTATATTAGTTCATCAATTTCACATGCTTTATATAAAATTCGTATATCATATCTTAATTTCAACAATCAATAACACATCAGACGTATGAATAAATATTTATATTAGAGCACTTGCTTCCAGTTACAAGTAAAATTCTTGTATAGTCATATAAAATAACATTATATTAATTCTTCAATTTTATTTGTTTTGTATAAAATTCACATACAATTTCTTTATTTTAGTAATCAGGAACACATCAAGCATATGTATAAATATTTTATGTCAAAGTTCTTACCTTATAATTTTTCTCATTATTTTTGCTTGTTCATCTAGTTAGTTAATTTCATTATTTTCTCAATTTTAGTCTATCAAGGTAAATATGTCTCAACTTAGCATAAAAAATTATAATATTTCAATTTAACAAGATTTATAATTTCTTCATTGCAAAACTTACTCCAAATTTATGAATTTTCTCTTCTTTCTCTTCAAATAATTTCTCTTTCTTGATTTTCCTTTTCCTAAAACCCTAACATATAAAACCAAAGAGATTCTATACACCATCAATCTAATGACCAAATAGGATCTTAATTAAAACCAAATCCTCACTTACATTATGGAAAATAAGAGAAATCAAAAGTAAGAAGCACAAATAGTGGGTTAGAAACTCACAAATCCATGTCGTCTCATCAAAATACTCCACATTCTCACTTTTCATTAATAATTCATTAGTTCTTGTAGCTCTCACTGTCAGAAATAAATTTTGGTGAGGCTCTCAGTTGGCCTTGCGAAAAATCCTCTCCTAGGGTTTGAAATTGATAAGGGGATGACTAAGGGAGCAAGAGTACCTTTTTTGGTTATATATTTATTTATTCAATTATATTTATTAACTTCAAAAATTCATAAACATCTAAATTATCTCTAAACGAAATGAAACAAATATCATTAGACTCATCTTGGCAAGTTCTATCTAATTATATATTCATTTTTATAAGTTGAAATACTTTATTTTTTTGTATTTTGGTATATTTTATGAGATATTTCAATTTGTACCTGATTTGACAATTAAGAATGTTACATCAAAGGATTATGACTTCAGCATTAATAGGTTTAAGCTAAGATACTAGAAGTATTTCTTATCATATATTTTGAACACCACTATATATCTACTACATGCACTTCTCAGTCTTTTAAGGTGGTATGCCCTCTCATAAGAGAGTAAGAGTTAATTTTTTTAAGACAAACCACATTAGGTTAAAAATAATTAGTATTAGAACTTGCAAAATTTGTTACTTTATCTTTAGCTACCCATACATATTTAACAAACCTAGAATGGACAATGTCTTTAATTTTTAAATTTAATGTTAATATTTGATTCTTATGCAATAGTAGCAAAGAAGTTTTTCATGATATGATAAAGAGTGAGCACAAAAATATGGTGTTTTCTTTTGGCCAAAATGTTGACATTGCAATGAGAATAAACCCTTTTGAATTTATCAAAATCAACCACGATAATTGAATGTGCCAATTCATCATTTTATATCATCTAAATCTTTTATTAAAATATAGGAGGAGCAAAATATCTACACAAAAAGGGGATAAATATAAAAATATCAAATCTCTAATACCAAAAGGTAAAAATAATGAAAGTCACTAAAGCCTCTTGAGTTTCTTAATTAATGTTATGAACATGTTTTAAAAACTCTTATTAACATTTTAATATTATATGTATAAGACTATAATCGATCAAAAGCTCAATTTCATGTTCATTAAATACAAAATTATAAAAGAAATCAAGAGACCTGGTAAAATGACAAAAATCATCATAGCTATGCAGCAAGAACTACATGCACTATCATACATGAAGGTTTGCTACAAACACAATGGAGTACGCGTTACAGTGCATAGATGATATGCCATATGCAAAAGTGCAAATGTGCACACATGAAGGCATGATGTGTTAACTGCCGGTGCCCATTAACCATGTTCAGCCTTGCATTTCAATGCACGTGTGTTGCACATGAATGAGTTAGTCGTCAATCACGCACGTCATTTGTACATGTGGTATGTAAGCTTATTATGCCGATGCAATCAAAGAACGCATAACAAAACTTTCTCATACATGGGAATAATACCTACAAATATGAATAATGCTCTAGTGTGGGACTGAAATATATGCAAATAAGCTTAACGGCACAAAATTTGTAGAATTTATAAAATTTTCTAATTTTGATAGAAAATCACATATTTTGTTATAAAAATTAAAATATTTTTTTGTAATAAAATATTTCATCAAGATCTCTATATAAATTAGTAAGATTAATTAATAAAATAATTATGAATTTTGTGAATTCAAAATTTCTTGAAAAATTCATTTCTTTTGTGATAGAAACTTTCTTCTCATTCATTTTTTTCTTTATTTTCTCTCCATTCTCAAGCTTTAACTTTCACTGTTGTGACTCAAAAAATAGGGTCTACTATTAAAGATTTGTGGCAAGAATACATTACAGATAGATCAATAATAAAGTAAAATACATAATAGATTTTTGGTAGATCATTCAAAATTTTATCTACTTCCTCTTTAGCCAAAAAGGCTAGGGCAATATTAAAATATGTTTTGCAAAAGTGAGGAGACAAAATCTCAAACTAAGCCAAAAAAATTATACAAACACTGAACCAAAGGACCCTATAAAACACAAAACCAAAGGACTCACAATACTATGCCAAAATACCCTACAAAAAGACTAGTCTAAACAAACTTACAATGGTAATATAAAAGAACCTACAATCATTTGGTTGAAAGACTCTTTAACAATGAGAAAAAATCAAGTAAAATAAAAGAACAAGTCTTTTGTAGCACTTGTTTATTCAGTTAATGAATAAAATCACTTTAAAAGCTTAGTTTAAACCATCCTTCTTTCAACCTTCATATGAACTTGACCCAAATGTTTAGTGCTTCCATTTTCAATAAAATTTTCCTATATATGATGGATTGATTAAAGCTTAACTTTTTAATTTGGTTTTAATGTCATAAGGAAGAGATAAAAATTAAGGTAAGTTCGAAAGGGGGCTACCATTAGATGGATAAGGATGACCCATGGAAGGATGGAGAGCAGTCCATGATCTAGTTATTTAATACACCTTACCCAACAACACAACAAACATCTTCTATATGTGACCAAGAATTAGATCTCTCAGGTCCAATGATTTAATACTTTTATATTTCCATTATAGATTAATGGTCAACTCATATATTATACTCAATAAGATTCATGTTTCTACCATCAAGTAAGGAAGTTGTTCTCATAAACAACCAAAGTTTAAACTAGACAAGGGACACCACAATGCCATAAACTAGACTCACAAAGCATTAGAACAATTCAAAAGTTGTGCTTAACTCGAACAATCCAATATCTCCCCAAGCAACAATGGATTGAGGGGTCTACATATGAATTGAACCTCTTTATTACAGAAAAATGCTAATTCCTAATACAATAAAATTTATGTATTAACTTCTCCATCAAGGTAAAAGATAGACGACAATTATGATATTTGTCATCCTTTAAGATGCATGATGCCATGCAAAATTTTGGGTATAGAAGCTTCATTGCACCTTTTATTATTATTAAGATGAGTAACACCTTATTATTCAAAATTTAAACTCAATATAAAAATACATATCAATTAATAAGAATATTTAGTCTTGTAGATAAGCTCATATTTTCATATAAACATCAAAAGTTGTTCAATAACTAACTAATATGAGATTATTATTTATTTATGTAGTCTAATATCTATATTCTCATATCTATACCATAACTTACTAGATAAGCATTGTAAGATCATTCATCTTGCATATCCAATAATTATCAATATTAGAACTGCCTTCCTACTTTTAGTTATTTATGAGCTTTTTCATAATGTGTTTTTTTTTGTAACATAAGATGATACTCACAATAGAGAGTCAGATTATTTTGTTTCTATAATTTCTATCACATATCAATAATATGTTTGGTCAAACTAACAATCACTCATAGAAAATAAACCAAATGTATTGTACATATTATACATTAAATAAAAATATATTATACAAAATCCTTAGGTTTGGCCTTAACACTAGTACTTACACCAAAATGAATTAAAAATAATGTATAATAAATATTTCCTTAAGGAAGTATTGGGTTCAGGTTAAGCACTTAGTATACCATTTAATCTCCTAACATACTAAACAGTTTGAATTGAACATACTGTATGTTAAGATTAATACACCATATCAAGAGCTCTATTTACAAATTTTTATTCACCTAATTATTCACTCAATCTATATACAACCTAGGTTAAACCAATTTTACTATATAATAAAAACATCATACAATACAATATAGTCAACTTTATAAATTTTCTAGATTTTTCATTCTTGGGTATATTCTATAAATTCAAACTTATATTTTTAAACTTCAATAAGGTAATCCTACAAACAATATACTTGTGAGAATATATGTAATATTTAACTTAAATGAATGGAACGATAATTTGAAAATCTTTTGGCTCACACACTCAAAAATCACCATTTAACCTAGTGTTTCAAGAGAATTGTTGTAGGTCTTAATATCCTAAAACAAATAAAAAACCTCTAAAATTAATTTCTTAAATCAAGATCAAGCTTTATATTTGGTGTTAATTAAGTTATAATATCTTAGAATTGTTTTAATATAATGATAAAATCATGTAAATAGGATGTAATGAAAAGGTATGTTTATAAATAAAGTGGTGCTATGAATTTGATAGAGACTAAATAAAATAATAATAATCTATCTTATATCTCATAAATCATGTTATAATGTAAAGTGCTTTGGATTTTTAAAATAAAGTCATATTTAAAAAGATCTTGTTCATATAAATTTAATGACACATTCTCTTTAATCAACAGTAATTTGGATTTATCATAGAATTTTAAAATTATAATTTAAATAGGAAATTAATTAATTCATTAATATATTAATTATTATGCACTAAATATTGAAACTAATTTTAGCTTATTAACAAGGCTAACTATATATATATATATATATATATATATATATATATGTTTAATCCCTACACCAATTATATGTACACCCTATATGCATATATGTGAATAACACTCTATGCATAATTATAAGATATAAGTTCAAAGGCTATACTTGGCATGTGATTATAAATATAGGTTTATAGATCATACTATTATGGATAGATGTTAATAATATCAATATGAATATCATTAGATTTAGAGCATAATAATTTGAGATAAAATTGAGCTCTATAAAATATAATATATTAGAAATTGAAAATAAAATTAAACAAAAAAGTTATATTCATATTTTTCTTGGTTACATCTATTGTTGTTAGTTAACTTTGATCACTCATAATTTATTCTTCTATTTTATGGTTATGGGTTTCATATTATAATAGAATTATTTATACTAGTTATCATGTTACAACCTTTTTATATTCTATTATCGTAATGGTTTATTTGTTGAACTTTATAAAGTCTCGTTGATATTTATATTACAAGTTATGCCTTCACTATACCAAGAGATGGAGACTGATAACATGGATGATGTTCTTATTCTTTTGTTGATTAAGTAATTAAAGTTCTATAAAAAGTTAGTTTATTATCTTGTATACTCTTATCATATGTATTTGGATAGCTTATTGTTACTATTAAGATATTTTTATATCAAAACTAGAGAACTTTTAGTGTTTTTTTATATTTATAAAAGTGTTATTATGTTCTTTATATGATGACTATTTTTAATGGTTTCATTTTGGGTTTGTTTTATCATCAAGTCTTTTCTTAAGGTGTTGAGTGTCCACATATATTTATTAAATTATGTTACATCTTTTTTTATTGTTATTATAGCTTGATTAGGTAAGGCCATGACATATGTTCTCACAAAACACCACCAATTAAGCCTTTAAATTGATATTAAGCTCTCAAAATAATTTATCTTTCAATTCTTGAGATGCATAAATAGAAATAATATAAGAAAAAGCATCAGTATAACAAAATGATAATTTTTTATTATCAAACTAATCACATATAAATAAAGAGTTTAATAATTTCTAACTTTTTATGTGATAAAACCTCTAACAGATAATGAAATGAAAGGATAATTTAAAAGCATATATATAAGGCAATGCTTTCCTATTTTATGTGTAATTAAATAAGTTTAGACTAATTTATTGGTGACATGAACATTTCATCTCTCTCTATTTTTTCCTTTTTTGTCATATATCAAAAGAAAAATAAAAGAGTCTTTTAATTGTTTAGTTAAACATCACTTGTTGTATATGAAGAAAAATATCACTTATTAAACAATAATACTCTTTAATAAAATGAAAAATCCAAGGATTTTAGTTTCTTTTGTCTTATTTTTATGTATTTAATATTTATAACAAGGCTTAAATTTAAAACTTATACATGCAATAAGATTAAACTAATCAACATGGTCTCAAAAATATTTCTTCTATTTTCTATAATTCAAACAAGGGAAGCATGCACATATTCCTAAGAATTTAATACTAAAGCTTTGGAATCCAAAAGAATTTAGTTCTAACCTGCAATCAATAGATTCAACTCCATAAAGCAAATTTTTGTTATTATTTTCTATCCTAACATGTGTATGGTGCTTAAAGTTTATATTAATTCTTATTATGTAATGCTTAGATATATTCTTATGCATGTTATTTAAAGAAATATAATTAAAATATAATTTTTAAAATTGATCAAAACTAATTTTATTTTTTGCATTCATGCTTATAATTTAAGCTAACTCATCTACAATATTTTTTCTCTCTTGTAAATAACTAGCATTGCTTTCATTCAAATCTTTTCATAATCCAAGATATTCATCATGTTCAACTTTCAAACTTCTATATTTCTTAAAAAAAAAAATTAAAAGCACCAAAAAATTCAAGTAAATTTCATTAGAACTCATCATAAAAGAGTTTGGTTACATCATCATCTTCACTTTTGGATGAAACATAATGTGTCATGAGATAAATTACTTCTTCACTTTCTTCACTAGTTGAGCATGCATCATTCTTGGTCATGATGAATAACAATTTTTTTCTTTTAACTCTCCTCTCTACTTAAGGATGGTGAAGATGGATTTGAGTCACTCCAAGTGACTACCATGTCTCTCCTTTTTTTCTTGTCTTTCATGAACTTGTTCTTCTTCTTTCTCTTTTCTACCAACTTAGATAATTTGTGTGGTAGTGCCCCAATTCATTGCATTCATGGCATGTGTCTTTATTTTTTTTTTTACTCTCCTTATAGATCATTTTCTTCTCTTTTTAAAAATTCTTAATATTTTTTTTTAAAAAATTGGTTAAGTTTTTGGAAAGAAGTTCTACCTCATTATTGAAAGAATAATCATCGATAGATGAGGTATGAGCAACCTTCAAAACTTAGTCATTCTCTTTTCTTTTATTTTGGCTATGATTCCTCTTCTATTCTCTTTTCCATCTTCATCTCATTAGTCATAAGATCCCCAAGTAGTTCATCCATGGTGAGATGGTCAAAATTCTTTGAGGCTTTAATAGTAGTTACTAAAAGAACAAACTCCATAGACAACATCCCCCAAGTAGTTTCCTCACTATACAATACTAAAAATAAATCTACCAAGATTTGAGATATCATTCATAATGTTAGTAAATCTAACAAACATATTTTTAATTATTGCTTCATAATGCATACAAAAAACTCATAGTCATGCATTAATAAACTTATTTTTGAGTCATTTACTTGAGTGGTTCCCTTATAAGAAACCTCAAGTTTTTCCCAAACTTCATGAGTTGTTTTGAGGTTCATCACCTTATTAAATTTTGTGTTTGAGAGATCAGAATGAAAGATATTTAAGACCTTCACATTAAGTTGAACTCTATATTGTTTTATGATGTGAGTTCATTTAAGACTTTCTAACCAAATCATTATCAGTATTTTTGTAAGAAATTCAAAAGTATTTTCAACAATATCCCAAATCTCAATGTCTTAGAATTCAAGAAAATTATATATTCAAGATTTCCAATAAACATAAAATTCCCATTTACACAAGGGTGGATGAAGCGATGAAGTCCTTTCTTCTAAAATGGCATGATCAACAATGATTTTATGAGACATCGCAAGGATCTTTTCTAGGATAGTGAGTCACCTGAAAAAACTATGCTCTAATTTCACTTAATACAAAATTGGAGCTAAATTTTTACATAATAGGGGCCTAAATTATGAAAATCTTATATCTTAAAAACTCAAAGGTAAAAATAGTGAATATGTTTTGACTTCCTTAATTACTCTTATAATCTTGTTTTAAAAATTCTTATTAATTTTAAATACTTCATGTGAAGAATGCAATAAAATAAATGATAATAAATTTTTTAAGTTGTTCAATCCAAAACTAAAATATATATCTCAGCCAAAAAACACTAAAATACCTTTCACAAAAGTATGAAAACATTATTATGGGTTGAAAGATTCTACAAACACATTGAACTAAAATACCATACACATTAGATCAATAGACCCTATAACATGGCAAAATGATCAAGTAAAACCAAAAGGTAAAGTCCAAACAATAAGATAAAAGATACAATATAAAAGTTTGAATGAAAACTTCCTATAACTTAATAATAATATCAAGATAAACACTAAATTGATGTAAAACACTTCTAAATTAATTATACAACATAGCTTAATGACAAATAAGTTTGCAAAAAGGCTGAGAACGATAAAGATTGTCTTCTATTACTGAAGCTTTATTTTCAACAAAATGTCAAGTTTAATGATGTGTAAATGTTCATTAGCTTTTTCTCCAAGTTTAGAGGCCTTTATAGAGTTTAAAAATAAGTCTAATAGCTCTTTAATGGTTATTTTAAACTATCCCAAAATATGCTCAAACTAGCTATTACTAATAGAAAATGAACTAATCATAATATATATTCTAAGGATAATATTATAAGTTAGGTGATAGTTTATATTAACCATACTTTAGGCTAAATAAAAAATTATCATACAAAATCTTTGAGTTTAACCTCAACTCTAGTACTTTATACTTAGATGAACTAAATATATTGTATAATAAATATTATTATATTACATGAAAGTCATGTGTTTAAGTTAAACACTCATTTCACCATTTGATCTCTAAATGTATAAAGTAATTAACCTAAAAGTACTATATCCTAAGGAAAGCATAGCATATGAAAAGCTCTAGTTACAAATTTTAGATCAGCATATAATTTGCTCAACTTAAGTAAACCCAAGTCAAATTAATCATATTGTATAATAGAAACAACATATCGCATTATATTGTAAATTTTACATATTTTAAAGATTTTGTATTCTAAGCATTTTGGCATGCTCTATAAGTATATATATATAATATTAAACTTTAATAAAGTCCTTTTACATATATAAAATCTTATAAGAATGCTTACCTTATTTAACTTAGATGAAGAAAAAAATAATTTGAAAATCTTTTAGTGCATATACTAAAAACTTCATTTTTCCTAGTATATCAAGAGTATTGTTATAGGTCTTAACATTCTAAAACAAATAAGTAAGACTGTAAAATAATTTCTTCAATTAATCTCAAGTTTCATGTTTGGTGTTAGCTATTTTCTCAAAAAAAGCATGACAAAAAAATTAAACTTTTAAGTCAAACCAAGCTCTCCAAATAGTTCACCTTTTGATTCTTGAGATGCATGAACTAAAGCACCTCAATAAAAAGAATTAATACAACAGGTGAATGATTTTGTAATCATCAAACTTGTCACATATAGACCATAAATTCAACATCTTTCATTTGTCTTATTTAAGTATACACACAAACCAAGATAGTTAATATTTTTTATATTTTGCAACAAGCCTTTCATACTTGAGGCAAGCATCAATGAATTGTTCTTCAAGTACTTCTTAAAATGTTTAAAACATAGCTCATCAAAAAATGTGTTCTCATAAAAAATTTCCCTTCACTATAAGATAAATAAGTCATTTGTCTCATATTTATTAACCCCAAGCAATTTGTGATGGTTTAATAATACAAAACCTACATACTTTTGATTATTAATGCGTTTCCTTAAGTGTGTGTTATCAAGATTAATAAGAAAAGGATGATGAGTTGACATTTGATGGATAGTAACTTTCATATGGAAGAGCCGTGATGGTTCTTAATCTCGATGGAGCAACATTTGTCCAAGAAAAATCTTATTTTGCTTTATTATCCTAGAATGTCAAAACCCATACCAATATTCTTGTGTGACATATGATAATGCATCCTCTTGCATTTCAAAACAATCTTTCAAAAAAATCATGCATGCTTGTTGATCCTTCTTATAAACCATAAGTTTTCATAAGTTCATCATTTGATCTCACTATTACATTATGGCTTGCATTAGTATATATCATCCCTTTAAGCTAAATCAAGTAAGGATTAAATTGAGAACAAAGTTTCATTGAAATGATAAAAATTATACTAATCATATAGTATAATATTGATATTGTAGAGTTTGACTAGATCGTTCAACATATAAGACTAATCAAGAGCTCAATTTTAGGTTCATTAAAGCTAAAATTGATAAAACAATTGAGGAGATAAATCAAAGCAAATCATTATTATAGTACTAAATAGCAAGAGTTACATGCAGAGGCTCGTTGCAAGTGCATTGAAGCAAACAAGTCATACACCACACTTAAAGGCAGCCATGCATGTGTAAGAAATTGTGGCATGCCGACCACTTGTGCATGTTGAGCAGGCACGACTGTGTTGACCAACACACGTGTTGCATGTGCATGTGTCAATCATCTACGTGCAGATGCTGTTAATGGACATGTGATGGGGTACATCTATGCATGGGAAATGCCTAACACATGAATAATTCCTTGGTTTATCACTCGTGTGGGTGTTATGGCTTGCTCGCATGGACAGGCCCAATGTAATGCACATTTTGCAAATTTTTTTATTTTGATCAAGAACACATGTTCTTATGAAAATTAAAAAAAATATGTATTTTATAATAAAATATTATATCCAACTCTCTATATAAAAAAGAAAGAATGATGAATAAAAGGAAACTTTTTGAGAAATTTAATTTTTGTGACAAAAAACTCTTTTATCATTCCTTTCTTTCTTAGTTTCTTATCATTTCTTACTCCTCAATTTTTGCTATTGAGATTATAAAAAAAAATCTGTTGTCAAGAGCTTGAGGCAAGAACACTTCCCAAACAGATCATGGATAGCCAATCAAAATAAGCAATCACATCTTATTTAATATTATCAAATTAATCGTATCATATGGTATTTATTATCATACAATATGATATATTCTTTAGGCTAACCATGTTTAATGATAGCATAAATAAAAGATTTAATATTGTACATTACAAGAGTATCCATGCAAGTACAATCTATGTAGAATTTAGTAACCCAAGTAAATAAAAGCACCAAAAACTTTTATGCAACATAACATTTGATCATCATAGTGTATTACTATTCAATACACTATTCAAGTAAAATAATAGCCTAAGAGTTCGTATAGTATAATATGTAAGTATCATATAATATAAAGATTTACAAAACTTAACAACGAAGAGAATGAAGGATCAAAGAGTTTCATACAATATGATGTATTCCCTAGTATATGTTCAATCATGCCTTGAAGAGTGATTTATTATAGAATGAGTTAAAACAAAGAATGTCATATAGTATAACATATACATATTGTACAATATGATTATTTGTAAGAATTAATAACACTAAAGGAGAGAATCATCAAACAATTTGATGCATTGAATGATCAAGTCATTTAATAGTATTATATAGTTCGATCCATTAGGCCATATGATACAAATGAAATAAGAAATTATGTAATAGAAAAATATAATGATATTTCATGCATTGATCAACCATGTCTTTGTACTTTAGTTTTTGCCTCTACATTCTTGCATAGTGGTTGTAAAAAAGCATGATTAAAAATATATTTCAAGTGCTTCATCTTATTTCATTTTATTCATTTAGTAATATTGTTTCATATTTTATTTACATATTATGTGCCACTTGAGAAATTGGCAAAGGTTATAGGTTGCTTTGTAAAATTATTATTGTAAAACTCTTGTATTTATTTTATTATCATTCTTGTAATAGACTCATTTGATTTTTGGTTATCTTTTCTCCCTTAGGCCTCCCATTGGTCCTTATGGATCACTTTTGCAAGGGTATTCAGCTATTAGTTATTTAAAGAAAGGTGTTTAGTGAAGTTAACCTAATCATTAAAGTAAGGATAGATATAGATTTGAATTTCAATTGAATCACCTAAAAAGACTTAGTGTTATTTCTATTATATTATTACAATACAAAGGTTTTCAAATTCATGAACAATTTTCTTTAAAAATTACAATTCAACCTCTCTCCTTTTTTGTAGCTCAAGAATTCCTAAATGTGATATCAAAGTCTAGTTGCATCAAAAAAAGAAATTTTTAAGATAGGATCTATATATCTTATAACATGATTAAAGAATTGATCACATCAGGTGAAGGGATATTTTCACATTGACTACCAATCTTTTAAGGTGAGTTTTACCTATATTGGAAAAATAGAGTGAAGATTTTTCTTTAGTCTACAGATCTTAACATATGAGTCATAATTGAACATTCTTTTATAAGGTTCAATTAAACTGTAGAGTTATTAATATTCTATATTATGGTATATTAACATATGAGTATAATAAAATTATAAATTTTAAGGATGCACATGAATTTTATAGAATATTAGAGTTTATCTATGAGGGTATCTCACAAGTAAAGCAAAATAAATATGCTAATTCATCATTATAAGTTGTTTTGAATGTCTCCTAATGAAATTATAAAGTTAATGTTCACTTATTTTACCAATATTACTTTTGGGTTAGCAAACTTGGGAAAAGATTTTTTTGGAAGATTCTTTGTATTCTACCAAAGGAGTATGACCCCTTGATAATGACAATTAAGGCAACCAAAGAGAATTCTTTACTTTCAATTGATGTCATCTTCGATGAGCCCATGACAAATGAAATATATTTAGCTAAGTGTGAAGACAAGGAGCTACCTGTAGAAAATGGAAAAGGCAAAATCAAGGAAGAGCCTATTGCTTTGAAGGCTAATTCAACCTCCAATAAAACTTTTCTTATGATGATGAGGTAGCTTTAATTTTTCATGGTTTAGCATGCTCACTTCAACATCACGTTACAGGTAAATAGGGATGGAAAAGAATAAAGATCATGAAACAAATTGCAAGCCAAGGATGAACATTTACATCATGAATGTAAGAAGCCTAGGTATACCCATCCCAGTTTCATAAAGTACCTTGAGAGAGTAAAAAGATCAATAATCAATGGAAGAAGAAAAGTCCATGAAGGATTCTAAGGAGTCATTATCATCTAGTGATGTTAAGCAATGACTCACATGTTTAATGGTTAAAGGAGATGGCATTACACTAACTTCTAATGTTGAGGTGAGCTCTATTACTTCTCTATAATATTATGAAGAACAATATATAGAAGTGTGTTTTAAATATAAGAAACTAGCCAATAAACATAAGCAATTGAAAGGTGATCATGATAATTATCTAGATATAGGCATATGTGAATCTTTGAATAATACTAATGTTAGATACTTACAAGACTTGAAAAATATAATAGATAAGCTTGTAAGTGCAATCATTCAAAATTAACATTTGAATCAAATAAGTTCAGACAAATTCATGTTTATTATTATTAATCCCAACATAGACATCATGCTTCTTGATCTTTTGCTCATTCACTTTTATCTCAATCAAACACTTAAATTTCACCATTTTTTGAGACGTAGACACACTAAAACTAATTATAAAATTAGAATCGTGTTTATTTAAGATTTCTTAAGTATTTGTTTTTTGTAAAATCACATAATGTTCATAAAACCACAAGAGAACCAAAAAAGATTTTGGTTCCCAATTAGAAGACTTACCTATGTAAGTGTGTCTCCATATTAAAGACCTACAAAAAAAACTTGACTTTTGAGCATTTCTTTGATAATTAAACCATCTACTCACCTATCAAATTCGAGACAAGAAAGGTTACTTGTCTTGGTCCTTCAAATAGTGACAAAATTTAAAATCTTTTTTAAACCAACAAGAAATGCATTTAGTAAAAGGCACATGACTTCTAAGTATATACAATATGAAAGATACTTATTTAGGAACCTATTTAAGGATTCCCCCTTAACATTCAACAAGTGCTCCATACAGTGAGTGATGTATAAAATAGAATACTAGAATCCAAAATTCATGTTATTGAGAGAAAGTATGAAATCCACAATATAATTTACATATTACTTATCAACTAAAATAACAATAAATAAAAAAGATTAACTTAAATAAAAAAGATATGTAATAAGTAATAAGTTTCATATTATAATAAATTTAACTTATTATATAGTATGAAAGTTTTTGCTATACTATCTATAATATTAGACTAGTTAGGATAAATCATATAATATGATATCATTAATCACTATGATTAGGAAAGCTACATTTTCCCTTAGATTAATTAACATCCTTATGATATCGCTAATCACGTAGCAAATCAAGAATGAGCTATATTGGCTCTTAGCCTTAGATGTTTTAGTTTCTATTGTAAGTATGATATCACAAACTAGATAGCATGGTTTTGCTAATCTATATATATTTATAAGATTCTAAGGATTCTTTTATTTAGGTATTGGATACATTGAAGAGCAAAATATGAAAAGTTGCATGGTAATTTTGAGTTTAATCTATGTTGTAATTGTATAAAACTTATTTTAATACTAAATTAATGATATAAGAATAATTTAGATTTCTACTATGATCTAATTTTGTGTCTATAATACTAGAGATGTTCAATAAATTACTAAACAAATATGAAAAGATATCATGTATTTGTTAGTGTTAGTTGATGTGTCTTATATTTTAGAATTATTCAAATATTAGTATTCAAAATTATAATAGATTATTAAGTGGGATGGGTGATAACACATTAAACATTAAGCATAAAATTATAAAAAATGATTTTTTATCATATCCAATCTCATAAATATAAAATAAAAAATTTAAAGTAAACTTTATGTGAAACATTTTAATAGAAGAAAAAAGTAACTCTAATTTTATATTATTTCTTAAGAAATAAAAGTTTTTAAAAAAGAATGCACCTTTTTTTAGCAATGTTGTCTTGTAGTTTTATTGGCATTGGTGTGTGGAGTACTAAAGATAGAAAAAGATCATGAGGTGGTGGTATTGGTTAGTGGAAAAATTTGGCTTAAAAGAATAATAAGATAGTAGGTTAGGACTTGAAGCTTTATTGAGAAAGGTAGAGGTTTTGTGATTAGATCAAGAGAGTGAAAAGATTGGTATATACTTTACGAGTATTGAAGGAAGCTAGAATTTATTTGGTTACTGATACTCCAAGTGAAAGGTCTCTCCTCTTCAATCCTTGTCTCTCATAAAGGGAGGAGAAATTGGAATCTCTCTAACTAGAGTTGGGTGCAAACACTTTGCTCACAAAAATTGAAAGCACATAAACAAGAGAAATTTTTATTCCCAAATATTATTCTTCTTCCACAGCTTGATAAACATCCCTATTTATAAAGATCTTCAAGAGTGCAATAATAATCTATTAATCTATAAATACAAATTTATATTAAAAAATACCAAATGATATATTTTAGAATTCTAAAAGATATTTCAGAATTCTAAAATTCAACACAAATTATAAAAGAAATATTATGAATAAAAATTGGTTTAAAAATTATAAAATTAATTAAAATAAATAGTGTGGACAGAGCTTTTGATTTGATTTTTTAGTAGGCATAAATTGGGTAAAACAATGTGGGTCGATGAGGACTAACGAGTTGGTGCGGGTCATCATGGGTTTGAGCAGGTCAGCATGGGTCAAGTAAATTAACCAATTTCTATTGTCAACTTAGATCACACAGGTACACGGATCAACTCGAGTGACAACTATGGCTATTGATGATGATGGTGATGACAGCAGATAGTGATAAACAATGGCAAAATAGCCAAAAACTCAATTTTAAGTATTTTTTGAAGTAAGTTTTAACTAAATTTTACATTGATGGACTTATAGAATTAGTGTCATGCTAGTAGGAGTTTGTTGCTGAGATAACATTAGATGCTCTTATATCAATTCTTCAACAAAACAATCATAGTATGAGTCTTATTTGATGTATTCTATGCCTCTAAACTACATTTGTATCATCTCCCACTTTGTGTAAAATGTTCTACAAAGTAGTGGAATTCATATTTTCTATCAACCTGATTTTGTGTAATTGAGGTAATAAGATTATTTTGGAGCTTTGTATACTCAAAGTTGGAATATTACTACACATTTTTTGTTTTAAAATGTCTTAATATCCCAAGTATGTGAAACATTGCTATGACTTAGTTTGTGCATTAAGGAAGAAAGTGAGTAAAAATGAGTATGTGTCTTAGAACAAACTGGTATCATGTATCCTTTGATTATGAGTTTCATGACGTTCATTTAGATATAAAATTAATGTAGAAGCATATGAATTGATAAAGGGCTTTTAATTATAGATGTCAAAAAACTTGTCTCATTAGAGCTTGAATAAAATTATGATGATCTTGTAATTTTCTTACTTGTTAGAATAAGTTTGGAAGAGATATTATAAGTGCCTTTACTATTAAAATATTGAAGCACTTCAATTGTAATTTGGAGATTAATGAAAATTATAGTGTTGTCACCTCCTATCTTTAAAAAACTAAGGTTGAGATCACAAAAGGTGATATTTTCTTCAACATTCTTGTATCTAGGAAATCATTATAGCCTAATTGTGAGAGAAGTGTTTCTAATTAAGAAGAGTTAAATCAAACTATTTTTCAAACTCCTTTCAGAATACATACTCATGGATTAAGAAATTCAGTTCAGAAGGACTATTTTATACAAAACTTCCTTAGAAACATTGTAATGCCTAAGGGTGAAAGGCAGTGCAACAATCTTAGGATATCTATGGAGACATATTACTTTCTTAAAGGAGAAACTTTTAATTTAGGTTAAAAATTCTATAAATTAAAGAAGAAAATAATTGTGCTAAAGAGCTCAACATATAAAAAGAAAATGAACTTAAGTTATGGGTATATCAAGGCATCCATACTCAATTTCAAGTGCAACACCAAAGCTATTGAAATTGATTATATTCCATGTCTATTAAAGGATGGAATCTTGAAAAGAATTTAAAATTTTGCTCTTGATTCTCTAAGAGTGATGATAAGATGAAGGCACTTCAAGATCAGCTTACTTTAGCTATAATTGAGCAACCTTCGTGAGTTGAAGGACAACTCCAGAGTACTCATAACTTGGATATGACTAAAGATTTCAAGTAAGAAAGACTATAGATTGTACAAATATGATAACAGACATCACATAGTACGATGCATTGAGAATATCAAAATTGACTACATTAGAGTGGAACATACAAGAATGATTAAAGACATCGATTAAGTATGATCCATAGTGGATAAAGAAAGATATGCCTTTTCGTAAATTACAAAGAAAAGTTATCATATAATATGAAGTTATATAACAAAAAATTCTTAAAAAATGAGGAATGATTGAGTGAATTAAAATTGAGGAGAGTTTATGGTAAATCATTAGAATTTAGAAGATAAGAAAGTGAGGAGGCATTCAAATGGCAAGTCACAGTTGTTGGAAGAAAATGAAGGGTCAAGATTGCTTGCATATAAAAGAAAGGAAGGTCAATCTTGGAAATATATTGTTGGTAAAATCTAAGTAGTTTTGCTTATGCAAAGTGTCTTAGAGTGATTAGAAGAAAGAAACAAGGTGCTTCTAAGAGTTGAGAAGGAATTCAGAAAGAATTTAGCAAGAGGCAAAGGTAAACTAAGAAGAGAACTTAGGGTTGGCACTATTGTAGCACTAAGAAGAGGAAAAGAAAAGTGGACAATTAACAATTTGATCCATGATGCGAGCATTACTAGAAATAAATTAGGTAGAAAAGCTTATATGTATGCGTATGTATTTGATGTTTAATATTTATTAGGAGTGTAGAGTGCTTAAGAGTTCATCTAAAATGGTAAATTTGAGGATGCATGATTCATTTCATTTGTAATGATTTTATTACCATGTTGATGTTACATGACTTGCTTAAGCATGATATTTTCTTTATATGCTTTATTGAACCATGCTATTTATTATAATGGTCAAGAAAAGAAAAAAAAACAAGAAAAAAAGTACATATAATGCTAATTGTGATAAAAATAAATTTTGAAAAGACAAGAATATTAAAAGAGGGGATAGAATAAAAGTCATAAGAAAAATGATGTATTAAGGATGACTAATATTTTGAAATGACAATTTTAGAGAGAAGCCTGAGCAACCATTCGTATGAGTTGTTTATATTAAAATGAAATGTCGCTAAACATACTCAATCTATTAAAAAATAACTTTGCCCTAAGCTAATTCGTAAAGAAGATAAAAAGATAAAAGAATTAAAAATCATATACATGTAAATTGGTTTTTATTTTACATTATTTATTCTCATGCTATTTTTAATTGTATTAATTGTAAATGCCCCAACATAAGATGACCAAAATTGTAATGCTTTATGTATGAATAATAGTTTTTTTATCACGAAACTATTGATTGCTTATTTAACCTATTCTGGCCTAACACTTTTGGGTCAAAACAAGGGTCATCATAAGGCTACTAGGGTGTAGTAAGAAAGTGCATCTTGTTGGATTGATATAGAGGATATTTTACTTTTGTTTCAATTATGTAGTTGTTGTGATAAAATTTTATTCATTTGAGTAGATAGATATGCATATGTTTCTATTACATTTGCATTGTATTGTATGACACTTGTTTTTTGTAAAGATTTGTGAAATCTTGTGAATGATCAAGTATTGTATAAAAACTTGATTTTATTATCAAGGTTTTTTATTTGCTTCACTATGACTTAAAAATATTTTCAAGTTCTCAACATGTAAAAGAGATTGGAGAAGATTTAAATTGGTTGTATTTATGTAAAATTGAAATGATTTTGAAAAAAATAAAAAAAAAAGTGATGTGACATCAAATCTAAAATGGTTAAGTTTGGGCACCACATCATCCCTTTAGCTTAAATAAGTAGAAATTAAAAAATGAGAACAAAGTGAGTTTGAACATTATATAAATTGTATTAATCGTACAATAAGATATTATTATCATACAGTTCGAATAAGCCATTGAATGCATAGGATAGTTGATCATAGTGTGCAATCATCGTCCTATTTAGTATGTTCAAGTTGATTGTAAGATAACACCTGTTATAATATATTACGACTAAGTTTCAAGGCAATTGTATTAATTGATAGCACAAATAGAGACTTTTGTACAATGTGCATTGTACAAGTACAATATTTATAAAAGTTGAGTAACCCAAGTAAATAAAATAACAAAAAGCATTTGTATAGTATGACATATATTATCACATTATACAGTCATTCAGTAAATTAATCTTTTTAAGTAAAATGATAACTCAAAAGTTTGTATAGTTTGATACATAATTATCATATTGTGTTATTATTTACAGAACGTAATAACCTAAGTGAATGAAATACTAGCGAATTTTGTACTATGCGATTTGTCTCTTTGTACATGTACCACCATGCCTTAACAAGTGATTAAGTATTGAATCAATTAAATTAGAGAATTTCATATAATATAATATATACATATTATATAATAGAATCATTTGTAAGAACTAACAACACTAAGGGAAAGAATCATCAAAAAGTTTTATGCATTACATTACCAGGTCATTTAATGATAAAAAAGAGTCATTAAAAAACCATTAGTGTTTCTTTAAGAAGCTTATTGAGTATTTCTCCATTATAAATGTCTTTATAACACTTCAAAAAAAGATGAGATTTCATACATTGATCTAAGAGATGTTTGTACTTCAGTTGTTAAGTTTTTATTCACCTTTACATTTTTGTACGGGTATCCACTTATCAATTATTTGATTAAATATATTTAATAGAGTAACACTAGTTTTAAGTTAGGGTAAATATAGATCTAAATTTAGATCAAATCATCCAAAAAAAATTAAGTGTATTTCTATTATATTATTACAACACAAAGGTTTAAAAACTAATTACAAGTTTTCTTCAAAAATTATAATTCACCCTTCCCCCTCTTGTTGCTCAACGATTCTTATAATCTTCACTTGAGATGGATTAATATGAATCACTATAACTTGCCTTTATGGTTTTCTTCTTCTTAAAATTTTTAAACTTCTCAATCTTTTCAAGTAACTTGAGGTAATTAGGATGAATTTACCTTGGCTTTTATACATTCATACAAAATAATTTCTTCTTTGGTCTTAAGTTTATGGCTTGTTCTCCTATCAGTTGATTTTACTTTACCTTCTCTATGATGTTTGAATAGTATAGATGAAACATGTGAAATTAGAGCTAACTCAACATATCTAAATGTGCCAACTTTAAGGATGACTCAACTCTTAAGTCAATGGTCTCATCCTTTTTCTTGCTCCTTAGTTTTTCAGCAATGTTCTCTTCCTTCTTGTGTCAAGCAACCTCCTTCTCATTTTTCGCTAAATCCCCCATGAGCTTATTAATGGAGAGCTTTACACATACTCTGCTTGTTTTATTTATTGTAATAATTGTATCATTCTCATTTGGTAGTACTCTAGGGTTCTTGCATCCTTATTTATCAGTAGAAAAATACCTTTTCAATAATAGCTAACATATTAGTAACATTGATAAAACAAGAATTCATAAATTTGGTCAATTCAATAGAATCCTTCTAAATAACTCATAATCATAAAGAGGTATGTTGAGTTTATTTTTCTTAACTTGAGATGTACTTGGAATTGATTTTATAAGCAAATTTTAAATTAAATGATTCTATTATACTCAATGGCTAAAAGGCCATAATACAAAATATTTATGGCTTTGGCACTTTGTTATACCATATGTTTTCTTCACTATATAGTTCATTAATGGGTTTTCTAACCATTTCATTATTTTCATGGGAATTAATTATTCTATGACATTTCAAATATCAAAATTGACAAACTCGAGAAAACAATTTTATACAAATTTTCAAATATTAATAATATTCCTTTTAAAGAGTGAGAGATGATGAGAGGAGGTACCATTGCCTAATTAAACAAATTCTTTAATTAGATTATGAGACATAATGCCATTTTATAGAGAATTATTTCTCTTATATTCAATCTTGCTTTAATATCAATTGAAAGAGTAATTATTACATTAGAGAGATGTAAGTTATTTTTTTGATAATTAAATTGAAACTTTGATTAATTTATACTTTTATTTTTGAAGTATGTTAAATAATTAAAATTAGAAATATTCATGTCCCCTCATTCTTGTGGGATAACTATTCTTTTAGAGGCCTCCATTGAGGGCATAACCTCCTCATAATCAAGCTTAACTTGATTCAACTCATTATTGAACTGCATCAAGTATTATTAGATATCCTTATTATATTTGATAATGAACATACAATCGATGAGCCTTCTTAGGCATTTTCTACAACAAAAATCTACTTGAAATATATTGATAACTCAATAAAAGAGGTGATGGAGCTAAAAGGTAACTTGTGGAATAGCTCAAGGGTTAGACCCCTAAGAAAATTGAGAAAACTCCAACACTTAATGATGTTTAACACCATATACTTGTGTCAAATCCTGAACATAAATATCATAATTTTCTTTTACATGTAAAGTTGTCATAGAATAAGGCCAAATTTTAAACATTTTTGTTTAGGAAATCTCCAAGGAGAGTAAGAGAAAATTTAGTGGGATGATGTCACATAGAGGTAGCTATTGGAGGAAATATAACTCGATGCCATTCAAACTTGACCTCTTCTTCCTTTGTATATCTTACATAAGTTGACATAAAATGAACATGAGATGTAGCTTGAGTCAAAGATAAAAGGCTGTTAAGAGCTAAAGGAGGTGTCAAAACTTGGATGGACAATGAAACAACTAAGGTTGCCACACTTGGGGCCTAAATTCATTAGGACATTGGGATGACAATATAAGAGGTGATGCAAAATTAATTTAAACTTCTAGGGTCTAATTTGGAGCCTACAAAATTATTAGAAAATATGAAAATTTATTATGAACTAATTAGGGTTAAGTGGCATACATAATATTTTATAATTATTCAAAGATTTACATTCTAAAATTATGGTATGGATTATTAAGTTGAGTAGGCGACAACACCTTAAATATTAAATATAAAATCCTCTAAAATAGTTTTTGTCACATCTAATTTCACACATAAAATAAAAATTTAAGACAAACTTTATGTTAAGTATATTAATAGAATAGAATAACTCTATTTTTAGATTACTACCTAAAAATATAAATTATTGAAAAAGTATACCTTCTTGATGTGATGTGGGTGTTAACAAAAGCAAGAGTTTTTTTTGTTACTAGCTCTTTTAGTTGAAGAATTCTCACCTTCGACCTTATCTCTTACAAGGGAATTAGTTGTCAGCTCTCCTAATAGAAGATTTCTCACATTCGATCATTGTCTTTCATAAGAAAAATTAGAATCTCTTAAGTTAGAGTTGGGTGAACATACTTTGTTTACAAATTTGGAAGCATAAAAAATAAATAAATTTTTATTTCAAATTTTTTTCATCTTTCTCATTATGAATGTTCTTATTTATAGTGACTTCAAAAGTTCATCAGTGTTTTAAAAAAATTAAAAAAATGACAAACTTAATTGATGTTAGTTATTTCCAAACTAATTGTGTGTTTTGTGTGGCAATAACTGTGAGCAACAAAATGAAAAATTATGAAACGGTCGTGCAGGCGGCATAGATGAAGCTATCAATATGATTTTTTGGTAGGCTCAGGTTGGGTGGAACTGTATCAGTCAGCTTGGGCGAGTGAGTTGGTCTAGGTCGATGCAAGTCGAAGGGGATAGACACTCATCGTGGGTGATAACTCAGCGAGGGTTGAATGAATCTTCCGCCAGGTTCCCGATTCATTACAGGTCAGTCGAGCCACGTAAGTTAGTTTGGGACATGCCTGTAGGTAAAGGCAATGACAACGACCATTGAAGACGACAGGCAATGGCAGACAGTAGAAGGTGGAAGGCAACAAAAATAGCCAAAAAACTTAAATTTAAGAATTTTTGGAAATTTTACACTGATAGACTTATGGAATTGGTGCGACGCCAGCTGGTGTATGTTTGTAAACTGATGTTAGATGCTCCTATGTAACAAGATAAAAAATATAGAAAGTTGTTTAATACAAGGAAGGGTATTAATACTTTAACTTACTTCCTAACCATCCTAAATATTGCACATATCATGTTGGTATGGTATTGCACTAGTTATAACATCTACACTTAAAAGGATTAATTCAAGATTACAAGGTTAGCTACGTTGATCATCATGATTAGGAAAAAACTCAATTAATATGAGAGAAGCTAGTGTGCACATGAATCTTTATTGATTTTCTAGTACTTGAAATAATGTCTATAGAATTTTAATGTATGGATTTATACCTTTAAAAAATTTGTAAGATAAATGACCTAATCCTTTAGATGGTGATTTACTACATAATCTTGGAGGCTAAAAGACTCTGGAGGAGGAAAAAATGCATGAAAAAAATGAAGCCATGAAAAATAAAACACTTAAAAAAATTTTTTAATAAAAAACAAGACTATTGAAGAATCATAAGAAAATGATAATAGAAAAAATTCCACTCTCTCTCTGTCTCTCTTTCTCTTTATTTTAGGCTGGCCTTCAAGATCTATACAATTAAAATAAACATCAAAAGGAGATGTTTAAGAAATACAAGTATCGTGGAGTAAAGAGAAGAGTAATGGTTGCCAATCACGAGAGGTCCAAAGGCTTATACGAGGTTCTTTGAGAAGGACACATCTTATCTAGTTGAAAATCATTGTGTAATATCATGATTCTCTTGTCCTTGATTTTGAACAATTGAGTCTTATTTAGATAGTAAACACAATAATGAGCTATAAATTATTCCTAAAAAGAGTTCATCATTCCCTCATATAAGTTTGATGATATGTTAGCCTTATGTTAAGGGTGGTCTCACATGTCGTTCAAAACATTAACACTGCAAAATAAATACCTACCTACAAGCTTGAGTTACATGCCTAATAAATTTTAAAAAAAGTTGTTGTATATATCAACAACCTTATAAAAGCAAAGAAAAAGTTTAGTCACAATGGGTGTGAGAGGAATAAAAGAAAATATCAAAAAAGATTTTATAAAAATGATCCTCTCTTTCTCTATCAAGATATGTATAAGACAAAAAATATGATATTTGAAAGAAGAAAAATAAAATCTAATTAAAGAAAAAATTTATTATTTTTGTCCTAACTATGCAAAAAATAAAAGTATTCTAAATTATGATTTTTTTAATATATTATTTTTTCTTGTTAAAGAAAGAGTGATAATTGTACATAACATGTTCTAGTTTGTCTCGATTTGTTTGACATAGAATATTAAAATTAATATTTTATAAAATTATTTAAAAAGATGATTTATCTGAATAGAAAAAGGTTTTATTTATATTTTTTTTTCAAAAGTGGTTTTTGAATAAGTTTACTTAAAAAATAAAGTTTGACTGATTTGTCAAATTCATCCTTACTATAGGTGACATTGGCACACAATAATGATTTAACTTGAAGAAATTCGGAACCGCCTTTAGACCGAGCACAATAAGATTAGCCCAATAGGTTAACAGGTAATCGGGTTGCACTTTGGGTTATCCTCATAAGAGTCAGATCTCGCGAGGACACGACCCGTTCTTCCAGCTCGATTTCCCCCAAAATTCCAAATCCACGCTACGGGGTCTCTCACCTCTGTTTACTTCAAAACCCCCACCATTCCGTTTTCTGCTTTCAATTTGGGGCGGTGCCCTAGACCTGTTCACTAATCGAACTTTCTCCTCATATTTTGCCGTCTCACCGCTTAGCCATTCCGCCGGAGTCGCCGGCTACACCTCCTGAACCAATAGGTACGTCGTGCATACGTATCCATGCCGTCTACCCTTCTCTCGTCTCTAAGACAGTTCCACTCACGAAATCTCTCCGACTTCCGTACCTCGGCATCGCTCAAGCCTAGCGGGGTGCCGTGATCAGCCTTCGTTTCATAAATGGGATATTTCGGGTGATTGTTTTTTCATGAGAAAGGCGTTAGGGTTCCCTTTCCATGTCGGGTTGGTTCCTCTAGCTGTTGGATGAGTAGAATAGGCAAATTGAAAAAAACCATAGCAGTTAGTTTGCATGTTGGGCAAGATGAACAAAGTTGCTCAGTGTGCTGCATGCAATGGCTGGGACTTGGTGATAGGCGTAGTTGCGTTCCTTTGCATTGCTAGAATTTATGGAGCTCCAGTTCAGGTGAACTGACATGCAAGCTAAAATCTTTTCGTCAGAGATTATTTGCTGTGGTGGGCTGAGATTATGGTTAGTTAAGCCTTTCAGCATTTATGAGACATAGTGAGAGTGGTATATAAACCCCCAAGGAACAAGAATATTAGCTCATTTTACTTCAAGTGGTGTCACTGTAGAGTTAATTGTACTTCTAATTTAACTGAATATACTCTAGAGTTAAATGTACTTCTAATTTGACATTCTTTTCTAAGCAGATGCATGGTGAATGATTTTAAAAACTTGGCAGACTCTGGCAAATGTTATGTTTCTTAATTTCTTAGGAATGACATTAGTTAATATTATGTATGATAAATCATCGTGTGTTCCTCTCAGTATTGGTGACAAGAAAAATACCTTAGATGGTTGAGTTATCTAACATTTTGAGAGGTAACCAATAATAAGCTTAAGTATTTTTCTTCCTAGATGATGAACATTTGTGCTGTCTAAAATTTAGGTTGAAACCAGAGATTAATCCTCTCAGTTGCTTGGTCTTGTCTTTTTTTTTTCAATCAAATTTTTTATTTGCATTCTTTTAGGGATATACACATAAAGTGTAACATAAATTCGTGACATTGCTAGCTATGTGGACATATATTTAGCTTGTATTTTTACAGTCATGGAGTAATTATGGTGAACATATATTATTATTGGCATATATTTTTGAGTTTTAATATGTGATAAAGCAGTGCTTTGTTTTGAAGTTATGTTAATGTCCTGGCCCTTATTGTTGAGTAGACTATTCAAGGTTTTAATATCACCCATTTGTTGGTTGGATGGAAATAGTTATCATGAGGAGAAAATGCTTGAAAATCTAATTTTTTTGTTGTTTTTGATTTTTTTTCCTTATCATTGCAAGTAAATTCCTAAATGCTTCTTTCCTTATGTGGGAACATATTGAGAATAAATTATGTTGTTATATCTCACAATCATTTCATTTTTCCATCAAAGTGAATTCTAACATGGATGCTATTCCTTCTAGAATTTTAATGAAGAATATCAAAGGAAATCTATTATTTTGCTGAATTTTTTATGTATTTAAAAAAGGTGTGTGGTAGAGTTGCTAGCTACCTTGAAAAGTCTTTTGTAGGGTTATGAAATAGCAAGGGAATTTGATCGGTTAAAGTTGAAGTTTAAAAATATGGGCAGTGGCAGTGTTACATGTTCGTTCGCAAATAAGAAATTGATGAAAGATTTTTCTATTATAATGTACTCATGTCAAGGTTGAGTATTGAGTTCAACTTTTATCATTTGTTGCAAATGTTCTTCTTAGTCTTATTTAGGATAAAGTATCTCAATACATTTTTTTTTCTGATGATATTTTGCTTGGCTATGTTCAAGATTTGAAATTGTACATAATAAATTATGGCTCATTCAAGTTATGTAATCCAATGTTGTGGTTATGATAATTGGTGACCAAGTTACTAGAATGTTGCATTGTTTAGAAATTTGGATGCATCATCTTATGAGGAAAGAATTTGCAATGACATTAAACAGGATTGTACATCTATTATATTCGTGATAATAAAGGGTTGCACTCAATCTTAAATGGAAGTTCTACAGGACTTTTTTTTTGCTATAAATGATGTTGAATGGTATTAAGTTGTTAGAATTGCAACCATATAAATGTGATATTTTTTGCTGATGATGTTATCAAAGTGGATGATATAACTTGAAGGGACAATATTAGAGATCAGTGTATTTAATAGAGGACTTCAGTTGAAGATAAGCTAACCTATTGTTAGTAACAAAGAGGATAGATTATGGTGTGATTAGGGAAATATAGGAGAGCTAGTGTTAAAGGGATAGGCTAAAGAGGTTTAGTTGAGTTTTACATGTCTATGGACATTGTTACTATAGTTTCAAACTCTGATAATGAACACCACCCAATGAATAAACTATCACCAAAATAGGAAAGAAAATTCAACACAGTCATTAAAAGGAATCAAAAGAGTAGGGAACCAGCGAGGAACATGTGGTGAAGCTAATTTAAAGGAATATTTTGATTAAGAACTTAACTATGATTGTGGAGTAGATGAAACTCATTTCCTTTTTGTGCATGCAAGCTATTGCAGAACAAAAAGATTAAATTGCCCTAGTTTATGCCCTTTCCAAAAATTTTGTTATAAAATATGCACTTGACTAAAGTTGTTTTCATGGGAGGAGATATCAAGGATGTGGGCTTTGTAATTAGTTTTGCTCTTGTAAATTGGAAAGGACATGGACCTTTTAAATAAGTTATAATCAAGCTCACTATTTTTGATGGAATGATTGAGACAAAAAAATTGGTGTGTAGATTGACCAATTAGAGATTTTTCTTTTTATTTGTATGGTAAGTAGGATAAGTTTGTCTTTGCCTTGGTGAAGTTAAGCCACTTTGTGTTCATTAGATAGAATGACTACCTTAAAGGAAATTATCACTAAAAGGTAACTCTGGGATATGATTAAAACAACTGTTCTATTTGGATGCTATTGTATGGATTAGGTGGAAGACTAGTGGTGGAAGTAGTATATCTTGAAACAAAAGTGATATGACTAATGATTGAGATAAATGACTTGGAGTTTAGGTGAAAGGTGATCTTTTTAGGGTTAAAATCTTGGAAATGTTTGTATTCTTCGAACACACCTCTAGGTTTTACTTTTTGTCATAAATTAAGATTGTTATTGAGGCTTGCCTTAAAATCAAATTGAAAGGATGATTCATAGTTCAAGATTGGCTTGTGGCTCAATTTAAATTGATGTCATGCTGACTTAGAACTAGACCTATCTTGTGCTCTTGCTTGAAGTTATGCTAGATAAAAAACTTCATATATTTTTTCAATATATTTCTATATAAATATATACATTGGTTTATCTATATAATTTATTATCATATGTGTATTATATTACTTCAAAATATGTTTTCAGCCAATCTAGACCTAGATTGAGTCATGCCAAGCTTTGCTTTAGATTGACTTTATATCAAGCTTGATAAAAAAAATTCAGCTTGTGGCTTGGCATGCTTGGTTTAATTAGATTTAAAATATGAGCTGAATTTTGGGCAATTTTTGTTCTTCAATTCAAGTTGACAATCCTAGAAGATTGAATTTCTGCTTGTTGACTGTGATTATCTTTATCTAGCCATATAATGACAATATATTTGAATAGAAGCATGAAGATTTGAAATTGAGAATAAAAAATGATTAGAAAGGATAGAGGGTTTTTCATCAAAAACAATATTAAGAAGAAGAATGTAGGTTTCTTTTTAATGTCAGCTCTTCTTGTTACAAAACAATTGTATTAAGGAGGTTGTGACCATGTTTAAAATATTGTTGATTTTGCAAATGAAAATGCTTGAAAATGTGCCATGAACTTGCCCTTTAAGTGGAAGAAGGATGAAAATTTTGGAGGCATCACAAACACTGGACAATTTTATGCTTGATAACATTGATAAAGAAATGATTCATCATTGATGGCTATCCCAAAGGATATAGAGACTTTGATTTCTATGTCAAGTGTGCGAGATGAGTTGTTCATCTTTCGAATATAGGCCAATCAGGGATTAATCAACACCATTATCAACATTTATGGTTGGAACATTAATCAAGTTTTTGGTCCTTGAGACTGTTCCTTATCCAAATGTCTACACAATGGGGTGGAATGGTGCATGCAAACAAAATGTTGTTGTTTAGCTTACAATTTTGATCATTATTTTGTGTTCACCAAGGATAATATTGGCAAATTCTATGCATGTTGGTTCATTTTTGGCAATTCCTACATGTAAAAACAATAAATAGTCAGCGACATCAATACCAAGTAAGGGTGGGACATCATAGCTATTGAAAAAGCTTCATGGTGTGCAAGACGTAGACTTGATGGTACATTTGGTTGTAAAACGTTTTTGCACTTACTTTCTAGTGGAAGGAGACCTTTTCAATTGGATCACTTGCATTTGTAATGCTTTTAGATGTAGACTAAACATAGTCATATTTAGTAAACGATGTCTCTTTAACTTTTTGATCCAGTAATAAAGTATTTGGGGGGACCAAATGCATGTCTAATAGGCTTTCTTGTTTGCTCTTAAGTTATGTTTAGAATGGGTTGAATGAAATTTTGTCAAGTGAGCGTAATCTTATTTATATGATCATGTTTGAATGCCATGTCTTAACTAAGTCAAGATATCCCAATTGACTATGAAGGCACATTTCGCGGATTATGTTATGACTCCATGGTTAAGTAGTTAACTCCATTAATCCGACTAATTAATACAATTCAGCCTCAAGTGATAATGAGTGAAAGGCTTGAACAATTTTGATTACAATGAGATTGACAACAATGGAGGAGGCGACTGATGATCTTGGTGTCAAAGACTAGTGCTGACATGATCATGGCTAAGAAAGGGATGATTGACAATCTTAGCGATAACTTCTTAAGAGAGTCAAGAGGGTAGATAGTAAGTTCTATGACAATGATAAAATACATTCATATTTTAACCTTGCAATCGACCAAAAAATTGTGCTATCTATTGCCTAAAAGGAATTTGTAATTCATGCCAAAAGGGACATTTAATCTTAGTCAATAGGAGTGAAGGCAACTTAACATGGTCATGATCTAAATAAGGGCTAAATTATTTTGGTAAGGTTTGTGTGGTTTAAACACATTGTTGTGTTCAAGTTCCTATGTGAAACGATCTCTATGGATTTTTTTTGGATTGGATTCCAAATGCATGAAGAAGCACAGCTATTGATTTGTATTCTTGGATCTATTCTCCAAATTCTTGACTTATTCCTTGCAAGAAGGCCAAAAAATGGCAATAAAGTTGCCTAGTTCTTCAAAACATCTATGGGTACACTTTTCACTACCAAATGACTCAATAGAGACACTTGTTCCATTGATTAGTTTGTGATGGCTTTGCTGCGATGATGGGTACCAGGATGAAGAAGGGCAACACTTCCACTGCTAGACATATGATCCTGTGGATGTGGAGAACATGTTGAGGAGATAACTCCCAATGGGGTAAAATATTAATGACCTCATGTCTTGGGATAATGCTTCATTTTCTTGGTAGTCTTGAGCAGTTTTAGTAGCTTTTTTAATTGACTTATTTTCACATTTATCCATGACACCTTATTTTCACGTTATTAGCCTTTTACTAACGTATTATTTATTTTAATAATGATAACAATAAACCTTAACTCACTATTCAATCATGAAACCATAGAATTCTGTCATTTAAGAAATCTTTATTACCTAAGCATTGCAAGACCTTATTGAGGTTTCTTGTCTTGCTTTTTATTTCCATTGATTGATTCTTTTAACCAAAGAAAAAAATTCAACTAATATATTGTAGTTGGGGTATTAAATGTTGTACATTTACAAACCATCTAAGATAACTCTTCTTAAGCTTATCGTTATCCTGTGTTATTCCATATTTTCCTTGAATCCACTCAATCATGTCATTCAAGTGGTTATTGTTTCATCTCAACATCTTCATCTTTCCAACAATGTTTCATCTATATGTCTAGATTTCACATGCTAACATTTATCATATAACATTATTAGTCTTATTTTAGTATTATATAACTTGCCTTTAACCTTAAGTGGAATATTTTAATACAATTATCAACCATAAGCAATCCTTTATTTCTTTTAATTTGCTTGAATCTTGTTATTTATGCCTTGATAATTTTTTCGACTGCTTTGTAATATGAATCCAATATAGTGAATATCATTCTCCAAAATTTGTTTGGTCCCAATTGTAATTTGTTGTTTGTTTTTGTAATCTCACTAAATTTGCATTTCATATGTTTGGTCTTAGATCTTCTAAAATGAAAATGGTATGCATTTTTTGACATTAGCCCCTTGGTTTAAAAGAACATTTTTAATTAACACAGAGTTTTAAGGACTTACAATAGAGCTTTAACGAAGTTTAGTTGTAATGATGAAATCATTAGCTAAATCTCCTTGATATGTATAGACTTCATTGTTCTATTATACATGTTATTAATAATTTCGATGCATGCAATGCTAATTCTTTGCTTGTCTGATTTTTCAAGTTAGTATTTGTACCATTTCATATTCTTTTCTTTGTAAGAGAAGAATTTTTTTTTGCACTGGACTTCTCTATAAACCTCTAAGCAAATTTGTTACCTTTATTGTTAACCCTCTTTGAATAAATCCCCATGAATTTTGGGATATGTTTCTTTTATCCTAATTAGTGCTTCCCTTCAAGTCTCGAAGTGTGGCTTACCAACTTTTGTTATTCAGAGTCATACAATTTTGAATATACCTTTTGTTTTTATAAGAGGAATTAAATTACTTTTTTACCACTTTTTTTCCTTCTAAGTAATATTGATTATTGAACAACTTAATACGCCAAGAATATCGCCTTCCTCTATGCATTTTCATGCATCTATGGGATTGGCATATGGATTATTGTTTTTTTTCACATTTCATTTTCTTTAGTCTTCGCTTGTCCTGATTTTTTGAACATTGATAAGCATAAAAATTTATATTTTTTTTTGAACTATGGCTCCCAAATCAATTATTTTGTCCAATCTTTTTCTGGAAACCCCATGATGGTAACTCTTTTACCTTGAGTTAATATCCATATCATTGACTAATGTTTTCTTACCACTGTTCTTAATACATTTTATTTGAACTAGATTTTTTTTTTTTTCCTAGCTTTGCAAGAATATTTGTCTTTCTCCTTTTTTAGCATCTGATTTCTAATAGAATTTTCAAACTTTTGTAGTGTAGCCAACTACTACGTTTTTTTTGTGGCTTTATTCATTCTAATTTGTGACTCTTCCTGTCTTGGCACTCCTGTCATTGAATCATGTTTATGGCAAAACCTTTTTTCTTTAAACATTGTTGTAGTTTTAGTCTGTACCAACACTTTGTATTTTGGACTACTCCTTCTAGATTCTCTAAGATCATTTGTTCCATAGTACAAAAATTACTAATAACATTATTTCACATAAGGTTAGGTTTGTTATCTTTATTCCATGGACATTGCTCTAAGGCTTTATTTTTGAGTAAATTCTAGTTTTCATACTCAATTCATGGACATTATTGCTTTGACTTTTCTTTCACCTACTATGGTTAAAAGGGATATTTAATTACTATTTGTTGATGTTGAGTGATTAAATATTCTTCTAGTATGGCCTTGCAATCTAGATGGTTTGCTTACAAGGAAATGATCAATCTATGTTTTAGAAGATCAACTTTTACTAGTAACCAAAAGCTCTTTTTGTTTCTTAGATAAAAATTAGTGGTTATAAGATTATATGCTAAGGAAAATTGTAAAATAGTTTTACCCTCTTTGTTAGATTTGACAAACATATAACCATTATGAAAGCTGTTAAATTCGTTTGATTTCTTCTTATAACCCAAATTATGTTTCATCCAAGAAAAATATTTTCAAATGACTAGATCCCTTGTATAAACTCCTAAGCATTCCAAAATTTTCATTGATGTTGGTATCCAGTCTTTTTGAAGGGTATTAATGCTAATGAAATTGATAGATTTTCTTACAATAATAACCTTTAAAATGTTGGCACTATATCATCTTTTAAATTGCAATCAAACGCAACTTTATAGAGTATCAATTTTTTTAACCTTCTAATATACCCACTTAGTTTATTGAATATGCAAAGGATTTATTTTCCCATGAATCACTATTTACTCCAAATCCATCATCTTGTGGATTAGAGTGCGTGTGTTTGTGTGTATATATATAATTGTTTTGGTATCATTAGCTGGCTTCTTTGCATATATCTGTCCAATATGTTTGCATGAAGCATCGCTCGTTTAACAGTATGTTTAGACATCAATGTAGTGGCTCCCACTCATCATTGTATTCAAGTGACATAATTCATTGCTTTTAGGGGATGCTCTAATGTTAACACAATTTCGTAGAAGGTTAATGTGAGGTTTTTTTTCAAAAAGTTTAATGCTAGTTTTCTACTATCTATCCTTCTAGTTTTCACCAAGCAGGGGCTTTCATTTTTTGCTGTTCATCCTTGATCTTGCCCTGGACTCTCCAGCTATATTGAATGTTTATCAACAATGCCTGGCTTAGCTTGTGTGGTGATGCATGCACAGTGAATCCAATTACTTTTCCTTAAGAAGCATGCCTTTTTTTGTAGATTTTATTATATTTGTTTTTCGGTAAGGATTCCGTAATGGTTTTTTTGACCTTTGTATTGTGGATTTGTTGTCATTTATTGCCCTTGCTCTTCTGTGATATTGCTGCCCCACTGTTTTGTTTACAATGGCTTTTGGCTTGTGGTCTCATTTTTCTACACGTTCTCCATGGAGATGTGCATCCAGTGGTTATGAATCACTTCCATGTGTGGCCAGGCATGCTCAATGGTTCACAATTATTTTCTATTGATGCCCTTTCTGTAAACTCGGTGACCTTTGTTTTGATATTGGAGTTTACTACTGTTTCTATGCCCTTTATTGTGGAATTTGTTGTCACGTTTTGCCTTAGTTGTTCTATTGTGTTGTTGCTTTGCTGTTTTATTTTTAGAGGTTTTCTGCTTGCAGTCTACTTTGTCTACCTGTTCTCCATGGAGATGGGTACCTAGTGGTGCATGACTTTAGTTCTTAAGGAATGTAGGTCTGGGCTACATTTAAGTGAAGGGGTGCTTTTTGCATTCATTGTTATTGTATTGCTTGAAATAACTTTTTATTGATATATTTGTTTGTAATCTATACAATAGTTTGCTCTGACCTCTGCAATGCAGAATGCTTCTTTACTATGATATCAGTTTTTTAGAAGCGCATTGGTGGAGATAGAAGTCAAAATTTGTTGAAGGAGCAAACTAACAACTTTAAAGCTTTATAAGGGAATATGGGTTAAAGCTTATTTGTCCAGACTGTACATTTTTGGATGAGAATACCTGATTCCTTACTGGTTCAATGGCACAACACTCATCTCTCCTCGACCGTTTGTTGACTTTACTGGACAGTATCCTTTTTATTTAAAACATTGTTCTTGGAAGATTACTAATTTTGATGTTATTGAAGTACTTACACTTTGTACTTGGGATAGTTTTGAATGTGCAGTTCTGGTTGTTATTATTGATTCTTACTTTGAGAACCACTTAACTGAGTTAAAGCTGGTTCTACTCAAGCAACTAGATTTACAGCTGCACGGCAGATTGGGGATATTGCAAAATCACATCCTCAAGACTTGAACTCTCTTTTGAAGAAGGTCTTGCTTAATCAGTTCTTTTCTCCTGACAGTTTTTGTTGGTGTTTTTCTTTGATGTGATCCTCATTACTTCCTTCTCTCATAAATTGTTTTGCTTACATCTTTCCCAATTAAGTAAGGCTATGCTAATTCATAGTAAAATAAAGCAAGCAAGTTTTTTTCCTTGATTTATGAAACTTTTTTATTCTGTACCAATGAAAGTCTCAAAGTTGAATCTTCTGTATGAAAATTTTATGTTGCATAAACCATTATTAGCCATGAATTTTGATGCAGGACAAGTTACTCTAAACATGATTGAAGATGCATAGAAATGACCATGTCATCAAAATATTCTGCTTTGATATCAGTGCAGCAGCAATGAAAATGAAGAGTGCGTATTTCATCTTAATGAGATTGCTTTGAAGTCTTTGAAGTGGATCCTAACTCGCGTGTTATTTAAGTTTGGGTGATTGTGAAATGTTGAATCTTTAAAAATGATCTTAGCAGTACAAGTTCAAAGTTCATATGGTCACAGTTCGATCAAGACTTGAAATTAAATGCATTTGTGTGAAATTTCCCTCAAAACCAAAATAACTAGTTTGAATTGATGGACAAGATGAGATTCGGAAATGTGATCACAAAATCTTGAAACTTTACTTTGAGAACACTTTCACTTTATTATGGGTTAAAAGCAGTCTCTATAGATATAGAAAGCTTAATTTGTAATGTGCGTAATAATGGGGAAATGTATGGATAAACTTGAATTATAACCTTCAAGAAAAAGGAAAAAATATTCTCAATAAATAAGAAAATGACCAAACTGATTTTGTGCAAAATCAGTTGCATTAAAGTGTGTTAGTGGAAAAATATATTATAGGTTGGATGATTGGGGTACAACTAGGGGTGCTTGGACTTTATTTGGTCTTGAAATAGAAGTAGGTTTTGGTCACACCTTGGTAAGTTTTGTTGGTGGGTTTGATATAGTTGTAAATGACCTAAATTGTTTGTGGTGGATTTTGTTCAACTTTTAAATTATCAGATTAGGTTTTAATAATGCATGTGATTCTAATTTATTTAACTTGGCTTTTATTGAAAATAGTAAATCTATTTTTTTTAATCATTTTATCATGTTATGTGGTCTATTTCAACATTGAGTGGCCCAAATGTGACATCAACTCTATGGGAACTTTCATCTTATTTGGTAAGGCTTTGAGTGATAACAATTCTGTCTACATAAATGGCTTCTCTTCTTTGACATACATACCACCAATGCCATTATGTGTATGTTGTTAGGTTTTAATTTCCTATTTAGATGATAACCTAATTTGCAAACTTTTTGATTTTGAACTTCAGTTGGAATTAAAGATTAGATTTCTTTAGTTCCTTGAATTCGTTGATGACAAGCTGCGGAGTTCAATAGTGGATCTTATGGTTTTCTCAAATGAGTAGCTGAAAGATGGTACAGAGAGAAAATGACTGGAATTAACTAATTCCTTCAGTGAGAGAAGTTTTTAGCAAAAAGGTTTTTCCTTTATTAGTCATCCATTAGGTATTTATGGATGCCTTGAAAGCTAAGAAATCTAAGTTGGTGGAGGTCTAGAGAACCCCTAATGCCAACCCCTTTAACAATAGCAATGGACTAGTTCCAAGCTCATCAAACAACACTAGACAACTACGGCAGTTGTGAACCATCAAGTCTAGGACTTTGTGATTTTTGGAGTTTGGTGCACACATGGAATTTTTATTTGAGAGTGCTGGCGTTTGGATCCTTCTTCATTTTATTACTTGGGTTGACTTCCTTGTGGTTCTGCTATCTATCGAATAGATGAGGATAACCATCTGCAGTAATTAGCATGCTAACCAGCTTTGACTCAAGAGTGAGATGAAATTGCAGTTGATGTGGTGATGGAGTGATTGCTGTTGAAAAGGAATAGTGCATGAGAGGCTGCAAAATGCAGTGCTTGGAGGACTGCCACTTTGTCTGAAGTTAATAATAATGCTGGTTTCAAAGAGGAAAAATGTGTGAATTTTTTAAGGTAAGTTTATAGGATTCTTGGTTATGAATTTTGCAATTTAAGAGCTTGGAGCAAGGGATGGAATAAGTTGGAGCATTTTTATCACTAAAAGATGTAATTGTTTACTGATCTTGATGGTAATCAGTGATTACCAAATAACTAGGATTATTTAATTAATATCTTAATAATTTAAACAATTTATGATAAATGAAAAGTGATTAATAAGTGCATGGTAAAGTCATCTTTTAAAATATTGGAAGAATATACCAACTTCATCAACCATCTTTTATCCCATGTTTTTTTGGTCTCGAAAATGAATCTTTTGAAACCATTGTATTATGTCTAGTAATAATTTCAACTTAAGCCCCAACCATTGTGAGTATTTGAACAGCCTTTTGGTATAACATTTTACTCCTTAGGTCAAATTGTTATACACAAGTGTTAGTATGGGTAGATTTCATTACCATCCTTCTTATTTTTCCTCAAATAATCTTTTTCATTGTCATTCTCTTTTATTACGTATTTTATTTGAATGGATTATTCTGTTATTTTTTAGTTGCCAATAAATTTTTGTACGATTGGTATTTTGATTGTGTAAGCTTGCTCAGCCAAAGAATGAGTTAAAAAATGTTGTTAGTACTTTTTAACGTTGTTCCTATTAAAGAGTGTCTGGATCAGAGATCAACTTGCCAATTTACTAAAGTTTTTCTTAAGAAACATGTTGGTCAACTGCTGTGAACTTATCCTTGCTGATGATAATTGACATATGCAACATGTATGTAAAGTGGTAAAGCAAGAAATTACCAAATTTGATGCAAAATTGAAGTTATTTTTGAATTTTGTAAACTGTCTGGTATCTATTGGTAATCTAAAGCTACTATAGTATTATTCAATTGCGGTTTTGCAAGTTGCAGCTTTTAATTGTGTCACAACATTCTTTATTGGGTAGAAGCTGAAAAATTAAAATTGGTTGAATGAGATTGCAGAGTAATCTAGTGGCTAGCTATAATCAATCGCAAGTGTTTGTTCAAGGGTCCAAGCTTTGAATTACTTGAGCTTATGATAGCTGTAAATTAGGTTTTGGCGTTTCTATCATTGATCTTGATTGTTTACAACTGTTTTCCCAGTTTCCTTTAATTGTCTACCAAAATGCATCTGCATATTTACCTTAACGCTTCATTTTCATTTTTCTGTAATTGTAGGTTTCACAATATTTAAGGAGCAAGAACTGGGATACCAGAGTTGCTGCTGCTCAAGCAGTGGGTGCAATAGCTGAAAATGTCAAGCACACATCTTTAAAGGATCTATTGGCATTGATTGAGTCAGAGTTGTTGGAAGCTGGAATTAGTGATGCATCTAATGATATTGAAAATGTTATGTCAAATTTTCATCCTAGAAACCTCACAGGCCTCTCCTTCACAAGGTTCATGGTCGTGTTTTTCTTTGTGATCATTTGAAATGTTAAGCTTTTATTCTGTTGGATTTAATGTGTATTACTCATTAAGGAGTTTAATGAAATTTTCATCTATAAATCTATTAGTTCTCATTTCATTAAGTGTGCAATTTTTTGTTTGTGATTATGCTCTGTAGTGAAACTGTATCCGTTTAGTTGAGGAATGTTTATGAGAACCTGGACAAACAAGTTAATTGGCTATTTGATTGGTGCTTTTTTTTTCCTCTTTGACCAGCATTTTCAAGTTAAATGTGGTGCTCAAAACTCTCAATTTATTTTCCTGGTCTTTGCAGCTTTGACATCAACAAAGTGCTGGAATTTGGCTCTCTATTATTGGCATCAGGGGGACAGGTGATGCTTCCATTATTTCCAAGGTTAAACTATTTCTTTGCTTACCTTTTTGGATGTGAAGTGTGCATGTTATGACTTGTAGTTTTGCAAAAAGGGTTGCCTTGTATTGCTCATCTCTTTTGTAGTCTTTATATAGAAGAATATGGTAGTGATGAAAACATGCATGACTCCAAAAACATGCATATCAGCTTTTGAAGTAGTGAAGGCAAGAAAATTATAATGAAAAATTTATGTTCCTTTTTTTAATTTTATAAAAAAAGTTGGTATTAGGTGGATAGGTGGCTATACAGGGTAACATAAGTGCTTTTGAGAAAAATTTGTCATAAACTCCATAAGTAGATGAGTGCTTTTTAAGGGGTAGAGTTTATCAATGCCAATAAAGGAAAAAGATAATGGATGCCTACAATTTTGTACAACCATTCCCCCCTCTCAACCCAACATATAAAATCATTCTTGGTGTCACTCATTGTCTCTTCATGTCATTGTTATCCGTTTCTATGATTAGCTTTTCAACATCCTTTTAATTTTTTCTAGTTGTTACATTCATGTTCCTTGTGGTTAGTCATTGTTCATCTCCAATTATCTCCATATATGATTATCTAATTGCCCATCTTTTTTGTTAGGTTCCATAAAAATGATTCTATCATTGATGTATTCACAATTTCTTATGAATATTTCAATAAGAAATTATATATAATAATAAACAATTAATATGCAATATCAAGATATAATATCAATATATAATATATATAATTATAATTATTTAAATAATTAAATTAATTATTAAATATTATATATATACATACATACATACACACACCATATAATATCATATAGATCCATCTAGTATAGATTTATGCTTTCCCTCCATTTTGAAGGTACAATTAGAAATAGTGGAATGATCTATATTCATGTTTGTCTTTTTCTTACGTTAAAATTTGATCAGTTTTAGTTATCTATTTCCATTATTCGAATAGAAATTCATAGATTATTATACTTTTTCATTTTGAACTCTTTTCTTTTTTATTTATATAGAATTTCTAGTTTGGTTGCATTCAATTGAGATTATAGTTTTGTAGTTCTACCAATAGAATAATTTCCTTATTAGGTTTATAAGTTTCTCATGATAATCAATGTATTCTTTCTATTATGATTAGAATGCTCATAAATTCTCATAATCTTCAGATTAAGTTTAAGATTTGTATGAATATTGATTGAATATTTATCTTCTTATGAATGATAAGAGATCCTGTGGGACAAATTTTGCTAAATTTATCCCATCAGTTCTTTTATATAACAGAACAAACACAAGAGTCCCAAAAAAATCTCTTTAAGTTACTAAATATACGTTTGATTAATCAATGTGTGATATTCCTCATTTTGGACAGAATTAAAATTATCTCCTAGATTGATAGAAGAAGTTCCTTGTCATTGGCTGGAATCTAGTACTAGAACGAGAATAGTTCGTGTAAACATATTGAATATTTAATAATACATTCCATACCTTACTAAAAAGTTGATCTTTGTTTACTAATTACACATTGTTTAACCCAATCCAATTCTTTATCAAGGCATTCTTAATATTCCTGTAGAATATATATCTTTACAATAAAAAAATAGATTTTTGTTTTGAAAAGCTATGAAAAAAGCTATTTAATTAACTAAACAAACAGATACAAAAAGAATTCAAGTGCAAATTGAAGGTTTATTGATGGAAAAGAAATTGCACATATTGAATGGGTTAAAAAATGAAGGATTCCATTGCAAACAATTAATGCTAGCATTAGGACTATAAAGAATTATTTTTATTTATGGTAATCTACAATTAATTTTTTTTTATTACCTCATGTAAAGACCTTATGGTTTTACAATTGGAATCTTACGATTCTATGCTAAAACGAGGTGATAATAATAGAATTTGTACCATTAATAATTCAATTAATGAGATAGAATTATTAAGACAAAGATGTAGCAATTTCATAAAACAAACATTTTCTGAAAATCCTCAAAAAAATTGGGAAAAAGATCAGGCTTATGTTAAAATTATCTTAATTGATTAAAAAAAACTTATTAACGTAAAACTGATGAAGTATATTATGGAGGATAAAAAGGAGCTTCAAGATCAGATCCAAGAACTTCTAAGAATAAAATTAATAAAGCCTAATAAGAGCCCATACTTTATACCAAGATTTATTCTCAGGAGGCATACTAAGTTGGTTAGAGGAAAGGCTAGAATGGTCATTAACTATAAAAAATTAAACAAAATTAATCTGATACTTTCTACCAAATAAGAAAGTATTAATTAATAGTATTCAAGAAGTCAAATATTTTAGTAAGTTTGATTATTAGTCAAGCTTTTGATAGATTAAAATGTATGAAAATTCTAAAGAATTAACGACCTTTAGTTGTTTCTAAGGACATTTCCAATAGCTTGTCATGCCATTCGGTTTAAAAAATGCCCCCTAAATTTTCGAAAGACTTATTGACGATATATTTAAAATATATAACAAGTTTGTCATAATATACACAGATGACATCCTGATCTTTAGCAAGACCATTATCGAACACGTAAAATACTTGGCTTTATTTTTGCAAGTGGCTCTTAAACATGGGATTGTTTTATCCGAGAGAAAAAGCATTTTTTAGCACAATAAATTAAATTCTTAGGCTCAAAAATCAAAATGGGTAGAATTCAATTACAATAATATATTGAAAAAGATATGTGAACGAAGTAAAATTGAAGACAAAAAAAATGCAAAGATTTCTTATTTGTTTAAATTATGTTGAATCTTTTATTAATTAGCAATATTAAGAATACTTGTTAAGCAAAAACTTCAAAAGAATATTATTTATTATTGGGATGAAAAAGATGAACATTTAGAATTTATTAAGTTGAAGATGAAAGTATTGTATCTTTATCTTTGCCTACAGAAAATAATTATTTAATCATTGAAATTCATGTCTCAGAATATATGTAGGAAGCAGTCCTCGAAGCAAAAAGAAAAAAAAAAAGAGTTCTACGAGTTTATCTTTTGGTACTTTTAAAAATTTAGAAAAGAATTATCATATTAATGAAAATTACTTTTTGGCTATTAACAATTTCATAAAGAAATTTAAGATTTATCTTAATCGCAAATTTCTTGTTAGAACAGATAACTAGGTGGCGATATCCTTTATTAACGGAACTATTAAAGACAACCTATCGAATATAAGATTAATCAGATAGTTGATATAATTTTTTGTTTACGAATTTTGACATTAAGCACATCTTAGATAAAAGTAATGCTTTAGTTGAATTATCTCATGTAGGATCCAATGTCTAACGAGAGCAATATGGAAAGAAAAACTTCTATACTCCGAAAAAATTTTCCTTCCGGAATTTCAAGTCAGTGATTGTGTGATATCAAAGCAATTCATACCAAGGAATTATTAACTGATGGTAGTATGTTGTCAGTGGAAGGGTATCCTTCAAGAAATCAATACGGCTCGATAGGTCGTTAGAAGACTCAGTTTTTCCTGTAATTATGATAAAAATTACTTGGAGAAAATTCTCTGAGGACAAACAAGCATTTATCTCTAGGGAAAGATAAAATTTCTGTTTAGCAAATGGCTCAGGAAGAAATAACAACAAATCCGTTGATGGTTGCTAATTTGCCAAAAAATTGAGGTAACTCAAGCAGCGTTACCAGATCCATCAAGTCTATTAACAATTGTTACTTTGTTAAAAAGTGACTGGGATTACCTCGTACTTCCTAATAACAATGAAAGGAATAAAAGGCAAGAAAAGCGAGCCGTTTGGCCAAAAGAAAAATTAATTATCCTGACGGTGGGACCTCTATTAAAAGAAGGCGGATCAAAGTCTTCCAAAAATATTGCTTTTCATAAAGCAAACAATAAATGTGGCATACATATATGAACAAGCAGACCCCACATTGGTATGAAGTCTTTATACGAAGGAATGATATGATTCATCTACTAATCAAAAAGATGTTAGAATGTTAAATATCTGTCGACATAATATTCGACATAGTTAGGAAATGGGCAGATATAATGTAACGTTGGAGTATCTACATAAAAATGTTCCAAACACCACCAGAAGAGAACATCAGACCAATAAACTTTGTATTTATGGGGGGATATGTTCCATAATCTTCATGCCAAAATGGAAGAAAATTAAAACTAGACCCAAGAACAAAATTATGGGTCTACAGAGCGGATGAATTTGGGATAATGATAGCTACCAGCCTACATCCCACAAAAAATTACCATAAAGCAATAATAACAAAATTCAAATGATTAATTGCTCATGGTAAAATTAAAATGATAGATAAAACTCATAAAAAATTTTGTCAGAGAGCGATTGCAACAAATTGATGCACAAATGTCAACATTGTCAGTAGAACAATTAAGAAGTTGGCTTAAGCCATGACGTCACAAAAGACAAATAATTGAAATAGAAAATGTCATCCATGATGACATATGCTCTTGAAAGAAGCTATCTAGGCATTATAAAAGGAGAACAAAGGCAAAAGGGATCATCAACTTCTAGAGACCTCTAAACTAAGTATTCTCGTGATCATGGTCATGTGTGAGTACTCAGTCCCTTTAGGGAACATGTGTAAGGATATAGTTATGCAAGTTTTGGAAGCCTCTTGTATACATTTTTTTTCATATCTTTTGGTGATAATATTATGTTTGTGTGAAATTCTTCTCTTGTTCTTGAAAACTTTTGTGATCAACTTGTCTTGTTAACTCTGTGGAAAATATTATGAAAGCATCTTTGATAAGTTGAGGAGGAGAGCGTCCTGCGGAGTGGAGTACTCGTCCACGAGTTCAATGAGGGGACAATTCGTGATATTTTCCATATTGTGTTTGCATGAGAAACCTAATTGTTACGCTTGTGAAAAACTATTTTGAAAATTCCCAATAATCTGTGAAGTAGTTGAGATGTGCTTTGCTAAGAGTTCGGTGAAGAAATTTTTTGCCTACTTATTCAGAAGCATGATGGACCCGATCATAGAAATATACAAAGCAAGTGATGAATGATCCTCATGTGGGAAAAAGATCAGGCTTATGCTTGAGATTATCTTGATTGATTCAAAGAAATGTATTAGGGTAAAACCTATGAAGTACACTTTGGAGGGTAAAAAGAAGATTCAAAATCAGATCCAAGAACTTTTATAAATGAAATTAATAGAGCTTAGTTAGAGCTCTCACTCTTCACTAGTATTTATTGTCAGGAAGTATGTTAAGTTGGTGAGAGGAAAGGCCATAATGGCCATTAACTATAAAAAATTAAATGACCACCAAATTCGACAAATACTTTCTTTCAAACAAGTATTATTTAATAGTATTCAAGAGGCCAAATATTTTAATAGGTTTGATTGTTAAGTTTGGTTTTTGGCAAATTAAAATGTATGAAAATTTTAAGGAATTAATAGCATTTAGTTGTCCACAAAGACATTCTAATTCTCGTTATGCCATTTGGATTAAAAAGTATCCCCCAAATATTTCAAAGGCATATTGACAATATATTTAAAATATATAACAAGTTCGTTATAATATACGTAGATGACCTTCTCATCTTTTGCAAGATCATTACTGAACACATAAAGCACTTGACTTTATTTTTGCAAATGGCTATTATAGGCAAGATTGTTTTATTTGAGAGAAAAAGCATCTTCTTAGAGCAGAAAATTGAATTCTTAGGTTTTAAAATCAAAATCGATAGAATTCAATTATAAGAACATATCTTCAAAAAGACATATGAATGAAGTAAAATTGAAGACAAAAAAAGTACTAAGATTTCTTGGTTGTCTAAATTATGTCAAATCTTTTATTAAAAATTTAGCAATATTAAGGATACATGTTCAACAAAAACTTAAAAAATATTATTTATTCTTTAGATTAAAAAGATAAAGAACATTTGGACTCTATTAAGTTGAAGGTAAAAGAATTATCATCTTAATTTTTGCCTACAGAAAATGATTATTTAATCATTGAGACAGATGACTTAGAATATGCGTGGGGAGCAGTCCTCAAAGCAAAAAGAAAAACAGAAGAGCTTTGTAAGTATACCTCTGTTACTTATAAAAAGTTTGAAAAGAATTATCATATTAATGAAAATTAGTTTTTGGTTATTAAAAATTTCATAAAAAAATTTGAAAATTTATTTTAAGGTCAAATTTCTTGTTAGAATAGATAATAAAGTGATGATATCTTTTATTAGGGGAACCATTAGAGACATCTTAATAAAAGCTTAATCAGATGGCAGATATGATTTTCTGTTTATGAATTTGACATTAAAACACATCGTAGGTAAAAATAATGTTTTAGTTGATTAATTATCTTGTGCATGATCCAATGTCTGGTGAGAGCAATATGGAAAGGGAAAAAATTCTCTACTTCAAAAGATTTTGCGTTGTGGAATTACAAGCTGATGATGGTGCGCTATCAACAGCAATTCTTAACAAGGAATTATTAATCGATGACAATACACTGTCAATAGAAGGATGTCCTTCAAGAAATCAATATGATAATCGATGAGTTGTCAAAAGAGTTACAGTTTTTCCTGCAATTGGTGGAAAAATTACTTGGAGAAAGTTCTCTGAGGATGAACGGGTGTTTCTTTCTGGGGAAAGAAAAAATTTTTGTTAAGCAAATGGCTCAGGAAGAAATAACAAATCCGTTGATGGCTTCCAATTTGCCAAAAATTTGAGATAATTCAAACAGAATTACCATATCCATCAAGTCTGTTAACAATTGTCACTTTGCTAAAAAGTAAACAATTAATGGAGTAATAGTCAAGAAAAGCCAACCAATTGACCAAATGAAAAATTAATTATCCTGATGCTACCATGGGAGCAGTGGGCCAAGTAGGGACCCCTTAATTAAAGAAGGCAAATTAAAATCTTCCAAAAGTATTGCTTTTCATAAAGCAAACAGTAAATATGTGGCATACTTATATGAACAAGCATACCTCACATTGTTTTGGAGTCTTTATAACGAAAGAATGATGCGACTCATCTACCCATCAGAAGGAGGTGAGAATATTAAATATCAGTCGACAGAAATATTTGACATAGTCAAGAAATAGGTAGATAGAATGCAACACTAGAATATTTACAAAATAATGTTCCAAACACAACTAGAAGAGAACATCAGACCAATAAACTTTGTATTTAGGGGGACATGTTCCACGATCTTCCTACCAGAATGGAAGAAAATGAAAATTGGACCCAAGAACAAAGCTTAAGAACTATTGCAAATCGATGCAAAACTTTGAGTCTGATTTTATCTTGCTAAGTTCTGCATGTGTTACATCCTCGCTTACGTCTTGAAGGAAATTTCTATCTATTGACAGAGTACTGTCATCGGTTAATAACTCTTTAATAGGAATTGTTTTTTATTCCGCATCATCATCGGTTTGTAATTCTGTAAGGGAAATTTTTTTTGGAGTAGAGAAGTTTTTCTCTCCATATTGTTTTGTTAGACATTGTATCCTGTATGAGATAATTCATTAACTAAAACATTTTTTTTATCTGAGATATACTCAATGTCAAATTTGTAAGCAGAAAATCATGTTTACTATTTGGTTAATCTTTTATTAAATAGGTTGTCTTTAATGGTTCCCTTAATAAAGGATATTGTCACTTATTATTTGTTCTAAGAAATTTGTGGTTAAGATAAATTTCAAATTTTTTTATAGAACTTTTAATAGCCAAAAGCTATTTTTCATTAATATGATAATTCTTTTTAAAATTTTTGTAAGTATTAAAGGTAAACTTAAAGAATTTTTCTTTTCTTTTTGCTTTGAGGATTGTTCCCCATTCATATTTTGAGGCATTTATCTCAATGATTAAATAATCATTTTTTGTATACAAAGATAAAGATAGTAATTCTTTCACCTTTGACTTAATAAATTCAAAATATTTTTTATCTTTTTTATTTCAAGAATAACTATTTTTTTTAAGTTTTTGCTAAAAAGGTATTCTTAATATTGCTAAATCTTTAATAAAAGATTCAATATAATTTAGACAACCAAAAAATATTTGCATTTTTTCTTTTCAAATTTACTTCTTTCACATATAATTTTCAAGATATGTTCTTGTAATTGAATTCTATCTATTTTGATTTTTAAGTGTAAGAATTCAATTTCTTGTTCAAAGAAGTTTTTTCTCTCAGATAAAACAATCTCGTGTTTAAAAACTTATTTGCAAAACTACAGCGAAGTGTTTTACGTGTTTAGTAATGGTCTTACTATAGATAAGGATTTCATCTATTTTTATTATGATAAACTTGTTCTATATTTTAAATATATCGTCCATACGCCTTTAGAATATTTGGGAGGCATTTTTTAATTCAAATGGCATGATAAGCTATTGAAAATGTCATTGCGGACAACTAAATGCCGTTAATTCCTTAGAGTTTTCATACACTTTAATCTGCTGCAAGCTTTATTTACAGTCAAATTTGTAAAATATTTGGTTTCTTGAATACTATTAATTAATACTTTTTTGTTTGGTAGAAAATATCTGTCGAACTTGGTATTGTCATTTAATTTTTTATAGTTAATATCAATTCTAGCCTTTCTTCTAGCCAACTCAGCATGTTTTTTGATAATAAATGCTGGTGAAGAATGTGAGCTCTAATTAGGCTCTACTAATTTCATTAATAGAAGTTTTTGCATCTGATCTTGGAATTTCCTTTTATCCTCCAAAGTGTACTTCTTAGGTTTTATTTTAGTAAGTTTCTTTGAATTAATTAGGATAGTTTCAGTATAAGCCTGATTGTTTCCCAAATTTTTAGAGGATTTTTAAAAAATGTTTGTTTTATAAAATTCCTACATATTTTTCTTAATAATTCTATCTCATTAATTGAATTATTAATGTTAGAAATCCTTTTATTATCACCACGTTTTTGTATAGAATTGTAAGATTCTAATTGTAAAATCATAAGGTGTTTGCATGAGGTAATAAACAAAACTTGATTGTGGATTACCATAAATGCAAATAGTTGTTTATATAGGAAATCCGTACCTATAACCATCTCTAAGTGAGAAAGAAGGTAGAATTCTATTTATATGGAAAATCCTATCTGTTATAGTGACACAATAGTCAAAGATTATTATTTTTTCACTGAATGTGTGAAGTTCATTTGGTTGGCTTAATTCATACCATGTACCTATTAAATTCTTTTAATTGTCATCACAACACTACTAGTATCTAGTAATGCTAAGATGACTTTATTTCAAAGTTGACCGTTTCTTGGGTATCTTTTGTTATTTAACATAACATATTCTCTAGTAATTTCTCAGTATGATGACTTCTTGGTCCTTGGAGCCAGGGAACTCAAATTTGCTTTATCAGATTTTCTTGAATGTTTTGTTTTCATATTTCTTGTAGACTTCAAAAGGTTCTCGTTCAAGCACTTTAATTGTTGACACTCCTTCGCTTCATTGTTGTGGTTCTCATGATATGTTTAATACAATATGTGATTTGTTAGGTTGGCAAGAGTTCTTGTTGGCTCAGAAACTGGATAGTAGTCCTTTTACCTTGTTTATAACTAGAATTTTGACTTGGGGTCCAGTGAGTGGAGCACTGTCTTCCTTGGTTAAGTTTCTCTTGGCAGTCTCATTGCTTTTTGTCTTTGCAACTGGAAAACACAGGCCAGTTATCTGTTTGTGGCTCGTCGTTTCTTTTTTGGGTTATGTCTTCCTTCATCCTAGTCATCTTTGGAGTTAATGCATCTCCGTGCCTACTCAAGTATCTTTCAGTATTTCAGATGATACATTGCAAGGGATTTATTGAAATTTGATGATTCAAGTCCCTTGATGAGGGCAACTGTCATAACTACAAGTTGTGCTTTGGGAAACTTTGAGCATAGCATTGTTATAGTGCTAAAAATATTCTATTACACTGAACATGTTGATTCCGAACTACTTCAATGTGCTCAAGGTAAGCAAACTTTGAGAGTAAGGCCATTGGAAAATCTATGAATCTATAGGAGCTTTCTTGTAGTCATCAAAACCATTTCGGAACATCATCTTTAAAGATACCCATGAAATTTTTATTTGACTTGAATAAATGCCATTGGGGTGGCTTATCATTGTGTTGGATTTTTAAGGCAGACGTTGAGACCTTAGCTTCTATAATTCATCACCATCTTGTTCTTGAACTTGAAGCAATATCTCATCTTCCTTGTTGTGCTAGTGATCAGAAGAGGCATTTGTATTGCAAATCCATCCAATTTGATATGGTTTGTGGGGACTCAGGTAGGCACTTTCATTAATGTATCTTGATGCTATGATTGCTGCACATATTGTGTCATGTCAATGTCAGCATAATCTGATTGTGCTTCTTATAGTATTAACTTGTTCTTTTTTCATCATTGTTGTCTTCATTGGCTCTTTGCCTCAGACATTTCTGTCTGCTTGCTATATTGCCTACTGTTGGCATTAAAAATGTTCATAAGGGTAAAATTGAAATTTTAAGAATGATGACCTTCATGATTTGGAGAGTGTACATGGAATAGAGGTAGGTGAAGGTAAGTGGAAGACTGAAAATCCATTGTGGAAGCTAGGGAGCAGCATTGGGGTACTTCCCTCTCTCTCTCTCTCTCTCTCTCTCTCTCTCTTCCCTCTTATCACTTTTTGGCAAGATTGAGCTCTTTGGCTTTGGTTTATTTGAGATGCCAAGTCTCAAATCCTCCAAATAACGCCATGGCAAAACCATCAATCTTTTTATGATGTTTGATGATTATAACGGTTGAGCTATTTGTTTAATTGGACAATCTTTTCATTTCAACTTGTGTGTTTGTGCTGGATTTGGGCATTTGTTGGTTGTATATGATGAGGAGATGGCTTTTTTTCTACCATAGATTAGGATTCCCAAAGAATTATGGAGATCATTTTGAAATTAACTTTTAAATCACAAAGCAGTTTATGAATATGGTATTATAATCTAAGTAGATTTGACAAACCTTCAGTTTTTTGTAAAACTAGTAATCAACTCTGACAATAATTCTTGCAATAAGCTTTAATTGCATTGAAGTTATTCATATTAGGGATCCAACTTGAAAGTTAAGTTTTTTTTATTTTTTTTATATTTTTTTATTTTTAAAGAGGGAGAGGCTCAGATTTTATTGATCTTTAAGCCAGGCTGATCCACACAAATCTGGATGTATTATTTGCCTCCACGTTCCAATCTTCAGTTAATATTTGACCAGATAGTGCCATGAAATTTCATATTTGCTAGATGAAATATAAGCATATTTATATATTTACTGAATCGTTGTGGCTGATTTAAATGTGCTCCTTGTCCATCAACCTTGTTGCTGCTTGATCTAGTGCATCTTTTTTAACGTGTATCTATAACAGTTTGGTGTCTTTGCAAAAGCAGCTGTAGAAAGGTTCCATTTTTCTCTGTGGACAGCAGTTGCAAATCTAATGTTGTTGTTTGTTAAAACATTTTTTAGGAATATGATGTTTCAAACGATAGCAATAAGGCTCCAGCAGAGAGATTGGCCCGTCAGAAGCAAAGTCTTCGCCGTCGTCTTGGTAAGCTTTTGTGCATATTCTTTTTCCTGTGGTTAGTATGTGAATTGTCTTGTTTTGGTTAACATCATTTTGCAATACTTTTTGTTTAATGTGGTGGGTGGTGTTTTTCTCATGACAGTATGATGTCATATTTATTAAATTTTTTTAGGACTAGAGGTTACAGATATTTATCTTCTTATATGGTAGTTTTTATTCAATGCTTCACTTCTTGAATGTTTTTCTTCCTTGTAGTTGAATTGGGTTTCCCATCTATTTCAACTTGAGATTCAAGAATGCAAAATTTTTTATGTATGTTTTTTGTTGTATACTACATTCAAATTCAACAGTACTTATTGTGGATGTCCTTACATATGTCAAACACTCCCCTCTCTATCCTCCAAAAATCCACTTCTCGTATGAAAGTGGGTATATTTTATGCATGCCTTTATTGTTTGCCTATTCTTGTATATAGAGATTCTTTTGGTTTAAAAAATCAACATATAGAAAGTTGTAAGTAGGCTATTTTCTATCATGAAACTATCAAAACTCATGAAAAATTGGAACACCCTACCTTTATTGTGAAAATTGTAACTTCGACTACTAGATTTATATCATTTGCAACTAGATACAATGGCAGCTTTTCAACGTGATTGGTGACTAAGGCTTTAGTTGTGAAATGCCTGCCTTCCCTTCATGCATCACTGTGTTATACATCCTAAAGGACAAGTTTGAGTTCCCTTCAAAACTTCAAATTTCAAAATTACCCTTGTCTATGGATGCATTGTTTGTACATGAAGGGAAGATATGCATTTTTGCATCAAGGGTAATTGTTTCTAATCGTGCATAACTCGTTGATAAAGGGGTTGATGGAATTGTTAGAAGACATAGTTTTATGCTAAATTGAAGGACTTTGTTGCAACTTTTTAGAAAGAGCATTTGTAAAATTTTACTATATTTGTGGTATACAATTTGCACAAAGACCTATTGGCTACCTTTGTGCAACTTGACTATTTTGTCTATCATTTAGATCATAGGGATTTATCTAATATGATGGTACATCTAAGGAAATGTGTTTAAATTATTCATGAAAAATTTTCTTAATAAAATTGGAACTTGAATGTTATCAATTAGAAGCTTAGTTTACTTGAGGATCGTTTGGTTTTGCTTTTATAAATTTGTTTTGCTAACAAATTCTTAAATCACCTCTTAAAAGAATCAAATGAATTTTAAAAATTTTATTGTAAATTTGGCCTTCTTGCCACAGTCTTCTTTTTCATTTTAGCTGCAAAAGTTTAGTTAAGCAATTTCTATGAAGAAATGCTTGTGAATGACTTTGAGAAACATTCTTCTTAGTAACCTTTTAAAAGTATTTCTTAGCAATTCTTAAATTGTAATAGTTGCACTAAATGAATTCTTAATAAATGATAATAAAAATCTTTTTTTTTTAATATTAGCAAGTGACTTGTGTGTTGAATTGGGAAGGAAATGAAGTGTAAGCTCAAGGAATGCCATGAAGCAAATGTTTATCAGGATTAGGGTTTTCACATAAGGAGTAGATGAAAGGGATGAAAAAAATCTTAGAGATTTGGTAGTGAAGGCAAATGTTTTTAAGGATTTTGTGCTATGACTTCTTAGATTAGGTTCATTGTATTGCCTAGTATATGTGAAATTTTTTAATGAGATACTCAATGCATCCTTATATGACAAAAATATACCAGGATATGAAAGGAAAATTTTGGTGGTCATAAATGAAAAATGATATATAGAAAATTGTAATTAAATGCCTAATCTATCAACAATCAAGAGAGCATCAAATATGTCGTGGAGTCTTATAACTTTTTCCAACACCAATGTGAAGATGGGTAGGAGTTTCTATATATTTTTTAATTAGATTACCTAGAACCAACTAAGGAAAGGATGTCATATGATTAATAGTTGACAGATTAATGAATGATACATATTTCTTACCAATTAAAACAAATTATACAATAGAGAAATTGTTACAACTCTATATTAATTAGATAACGAGATTATATGGAGTACCAAAGATAATGGTATCCAATAGAGATTCTAAATTTACATCATAGTTTTGAAATTAAGTACAAGAGGTTGGAACTTGATTGAAATTTAATACAGTTATTTATCTATAAACAGATGAACAAACTGAAAGGACAATCAGGACACTAGAAGATACGCTAAAACTATGTGTATTAGACTTAAAAGGAAGATGAGGCTGCTAATTGAATTTGTCAGTAATAATTGCTCTTTTCTTACTACTGCAATTCACGACGAGAGCGCTTGAGCATTCTTTTCTTATCCTTCAATAGCATAATTCTACAAATTTTCTTTTCTATTTCCTCTTCTCAGACATAACAATAAATGTACAATCGGGTAAGGTTTGGCGAAATTGTTTTCAGGTATCTTTCCCCCCTCCTTGTGTTCGCCTTACTCAACCCGCCAATTGCATCAAAGGGACTCGTTATCGTTGCCGAAGGTTTTTGGATCTCACAAGCATCCACGGTCCCTTCGCATGTCATGGCTCAACTAGATTAAGGAAACCATCTCTACTAATCAAGGAATCGAGGAAGCACAGACACGTAAGGGTTTGGAATACCCATGCAAGGCATCAATTTCAATTTTGGACTTACTGTCGCTGTCAGAGACCACCGGATCTCTCGTTTCCCTCGCTTTCATTTCTTGAAGTGGCTCATCAAGAGGAGTTTGCAAATGCTTGGGTTACAAAAACTATCGGATCTTCCTTGTTATCCCTATCTTGGCTGTATGCATGCAAATTGCTGAAAACCCATTTCGAGAGGTTGACTCAAAGCTTCCAGAGGAGGTTGCATGGTTGAGCACGTGTTGAGAGGATAAATGAATTAGGCTGCAAAAAATATGATTTTAAGATAATAATTAAGATTTTTAATAAATTATTCTTTATCTTTTCTATCTTTAAAAATTCGTGAAAAATCTAGATGGTTTTAAAAAATTGCAATGATAGTATGGACTTGTTAGTTATTCAAAAGGATTGTAATATAATGTTAAATGTTTTAAAATTTTTCCTTTGTTGATTTTCAAAGAAAATATTTTAATAGTTGATGTTATATAGGTTTTCTATTCACTTTTGTTATGCTTAATGGTTTTAGTATAATTACTTCTGTTACATGGTTTCAAATTTCAAAAGAATGAAAAAAAAATTACATATTTTTCAAAACGAAAAAGAGAAGCCGAATCTTAGAAGGGCCGGGCAAAAAGGGGTTGCCACAGACATCAAGGGGGAACTACTCGTGTTGTTTTGTCTCTTTTTGTTTCTTAGAATTCCTATTACAATCATCATTAGCCAGGGTCACTAGGGTAGGAGTAGCAACAGTAATTCAGAATGAAGCATAAGTCATGCTAGACACCCCAAGACCATATGTTCCTTGCATGGCAAGTGAAGAGATATCAATGTTAAAAGAAATGCTATCAGATGACAACAAATGGTTATTGGGTCTGCTTGGGCCTTACTTTGGTGATGAAAGGAACAAGGGGAGAAAAGAAGGGAGGGTGAAACAAGTGCTGCATGAGAGCTTAAAAGTAGAGATTGCTCGGCCTCAAAAAGGGGAGGGAGAAAGAAAAAGAACACGAAGAATGAGGAGCACCCGCCATCAATAGGGGGAAAGAAGAACTTTAGTAGAGTGAAGTGAGAACAGACTGCATGGAAACAAAAAGGGCACCCTCCACTTCTTTAGTCAGGAGATGGTAGGTTCTATTATTTCCAAATATACAATATACTAGAGGATTCAAGCTGTGGAAGTATTGCATGGTTGCTAAATAGAGAGTTACTTGGAACTATTTGGCTTTTCAATTTTTTATGTGTTTTGTTTTCTCTATTTTTCATTTCCTTGTTTTCTCTATTTTTCTTCTCAGGATGTTACACAAGTAGCTATACTACACATGAACATGTATAATATTTATTTTCTCATTCCATTAGATGCACTAATTGTTTTGTCTATATAAACATCCATGTTCTTTTTTCCTGTATGCTTTTTTTAATGGATATATGTAATTATGTATATGACTGTATACTATTGCATTTCCTGAAAGGGTATGGGATCCATGCTTTTATTTCAGCATGTTTTTGGCTTGTTTTTTATGTATATATATGGATGTCAGATGATCTGTATATCTATTATCTGTTTTTTTGAATTGTCTATGTTTAAATTCCACTGTTCATTCCCCATATTTTTTAGAAAGCGCTCCATCCATCTTTCCATGACATATTAGCATGCTATTAGCAGTTTATAATGTATTTTTTATTTTCCAAATTAAACTTTCCATTTTTTTTTATTCATCCAGTTACAATCCATATATCTTTATTTTATGTCATTTTAATACATTGAATAAATGCTTCAATTTTTGTATAATTCCTTGTATCATGTCTACAAAGGCTTCTATTCATATGTTTCTGAATATCCCATTAATATTTGGTTTGATATCCTTGTTTGGTAGTGACTTTTTTTTTGTAGTGGTTGCATGAGCAAATGTTTATATTTTTGTTACCCGTGTACTTGATGCAGGTTTAGATGTTTGTGAGCAATTTATGGATGTTAGTGAGATGATTAGGGATGAAGATCTTCTAACTCAAAAGGTCCATGCAAGTGGAAATGGTCCTCTTAATGGATATGAATCTAGATCTGGTCAAAATATCCAGCAATTGATGGCTTCCATGGCTCCTAACTTTAGGCCTAAGAGGCTAAGTGCAAGGGAGCTGAATTTACTGAAAAGGAAGGCAAAGGTTAATGCAAAAGATCATACAAAAGGCTGGTCTGAAGAAGATGAGTTTGACATGGCGTCCTCCCATAATCCAGTGATATCTCATAGTTCTTTAGATCTTCCCATAGCAGACAAGGTAGTGCAACACATTCTATGAAATTTTTTCCTATTGTTTTAGCATTTTTATGGATTGTTCAGGCAGAATCATTGTTGCCAATGTGAAAAAAATAAATAAAAGCTATGCTTGTTGAAGTCACTACACTGTTCTAAAATAAGGGGTTGACTAGCATCAAATGTGTATGAGGGTGGCTTGCAATGTAGTTAGTTTTTTATCTGTTATGGATCAGTACCTTCACTTTTTTGAACTCTGAAACGAGCAATCAGATTTTGAAACTAATTTCATTGAACTCTCTACCTTATTTATAGGTTCTTGCTCATCTTTGATTTGAATAACTTTGCATTTTTCATAACTGTTGTTCTGCTGTGATATACCTGTTATTTTGTTTATCTTTCTGCTGTTAAAGGTGAAATAACCATTTCTTGGTGTTTGAATAGCTGAGTGCTATCTCACTTTATTTTAGACATACCTTTGCCATGGCTTATCGAATAAATGAGTTGGAAGGCAGATTATTTTATTTTTAACAAATACCACTTTTGATGTGGTTGCTAGCCCCCTGTTAATTTTAGTCAGTTCTTATTTGACAAAAGATTTGTACTAGTTTGATATATTTCATTCTTTTTGGTGAATTATTTATCTCTGAATTTATGATTTTGGATGGCTGCTGTGTCATTTAACATTATCTAAAAAAATTTAAAATTACAATGCGAAAAATTCCCTGACAAGTAACTGGATTTCCATCATAAATTGGAGGTAATTTTAATCATATTTCTGTTAATATTTCATGTGAAAATTTTTCTATTTCAAATAACCACCATCTCTTGGCATTTTTTTATGTATTTTTGAAAATTAATTTTTGCTCAGCATCTTTAATTAAATTAAAAAAATCTTCTTTGTAGGATTTTGTGGATGCAATTGTTCAGGAAGATGGCAATGAGCATGAAGAGGGTGGTAGATGGCCTTTTCAACTTTTTGTGGATCAACTCATTCATGATATGTTTGATCCTAGTATGTTGCTTTTTTCCCCATGTAGCATACGAGATTTTCTCGAAATTAATTAACTTTAACTTGCTTATCTATAGTTTGGGAAGTACGCCATGGGTCCATCATGGCTCTGAGAGAAATATTGACTCATCAAGGTGCCTGTGCTGGAGTAATCTCTCCTGAAGTTTTCTTGGATAAATCTTGGTCGTTTGATACAGACGATATAAAACTTTCACAACCATTAAGCGATTCTAAGGAAATAGATCTAAACATTCAACTTTCAGTGGAGGAGCATGAGCCCGAGTTAAAAAGACCAAAGTTTGAAAGCACGCCTTTTCATTCAGAAAGCAAACTTTGTTCCTTAGGATCATTTGATATGCAAGTAAATCACAATGATGACATAAACATACATGGAGGGGTTTGTAATGCCGATATTGCTTTAAACAGTGATGTTGGTGGCTTTCATGTTAAGGTGGAAATGGAGTCGTCATCTGATGGACTTGATGGTACAGTTGACGGTGCCTCAGTTGGATCAACTCTTGAAAACATCTCCATTTGCAAGAGTGATTTGCTTTCAAATTCTTCTGTGAATTCTAAACTTATGAAGTTAATGAAACTTTTGCGATTTTCCTGGACGAAGAACTGGGAACTGTTGCAAGATTGTGCTATCAGATTTTTGTGCGTACTTTCTTTAGATAGGTAAGCATTAGCTTCTTAACAATGTTTTTTTATTTTAATATTTTAATTGTCAATTGTACTTTATTGTTTTACATGAAGCTTCCATTATAATTTAGTTTTGCTTTTACGTTTGATTTTTGTAATTATTTTTTGTAGATTTGGTGATTATGTTGCTGACCAAGTTGTAGCTCCTGTCCGTGAAACTTGTGCTCAGGCTCTTGGGGTGGTATTGAAATACATGCATCCATCACTTGTTCTCGAGACATTAAAGATTTTGTTACAAATGCAGGTAGCCTTTTCAACCATTTATAGTTATTTTCAAGAGGGGTGATTTAAATTGTCTCATCTTTTTATTTTTTGTTTTCAGTGCAGACGAGAATGGGAGGTACGACATGGCTGTTTGCTTGGATTAAAGTATCTAGTTGCTGTAAGACAGGTATCATTTTTCTTTATCCAAGATAGCTCAGAGTTCAGTGGTCAAATCTGGTTGGGTGGTTTATTATTCCGCTGTCAGTTGAATTTTTCCAGGCTTATTGTGAGTTTTTGAAGCCATAAACGTTTTTTTAATACTTTAGTGTTTCATAGAAAATGTTATACTCAGCGGTTGTTTAGGAGTTCTCTAGTTGGATCAGTTGTATTTATTTAGAGCCCTAACTGACTAAACCAATAGGTTCCAGCTCAGACATACTATGGAATTGTAAGGGCATGGTGTATATGGTCTAGCCTTGGAGTGGAATTTTGATTGATCTTGCATCTTAAAAAAGGATGAACCCTTGTGTATTTAATTTTTCCTCTTTCATTTTGCTGCTATTTAGGAGATGCTTGAGGATCTATTGGTTTATCTTCTACCTGCATGTAAAGCTGGATTAGAAGATCGTGATGATGATGTTAGAGCTGTTGCGGCTGAGTCCCTGATTCCTGCTGCTGCGGCCATTGTTTCTCTTGGCGACAATACATTGCATTCTATTGTCATGCTACTTTGGGATATTTTACTGGATCTGGACGACCTCAGTCCATCAACCAGCAGGTTCCTTTTATGTCTGTTCTTTTTTGTTTAAATTCACCATGGTATAGTTTTTAAAAAATGAAATGCTTGTGTACATATGAGTTTTCTTTAGTTTGAGTTATTTTATGACAGATTAAGTATGCTGGATGGTTGCATCATTTGTGTTGCAAGAAGGATGCCCAATCTGTTATACCTGTCCACAACTTAGACTTGTATTTTTCTCTATATATTCTCATATATAGAAATGGAAAAAAATGTGTATGCATATTCATGTATTCATAGATTTACGCATATATATGATATGCAGAATTGCCTGTTATTTTGGTTTTTCTTAATCTTCAAATAAAAAGTAATTTGTCTTTGTCCAATTACCTTTTAGTAGTTTACAATTAACTTTTGAAGCAGAGCCTTTGGGTGAAAGTTGTCATTTGACTTGGAAGTTCTAAGTGCAAGTAATGGAAACAAACTCTTGCAAATATTAGGTAAGACTGCATACAATAATTCTTGGAATCTCTACAATCCTTAGACTTTGCATGTGAGAGCTTTCATAGAATGTATTTTTGTGCCAAATGAATAAATGCATTTGGTTTTTATTGTGAGTATTTAGTTAGATTTCATGTATCCTTTATGGACGCATCATTTTATCTTTTTTGGAAGAAAGTTGATGCTATGATTGGGTTTGAATCTTGGACCTCCTCTTTGGAGGACAGTGCCACATGGGCTACATCTCTTTGGTTTGCTTCTTGAAGTTGTGTTTATAATATTTGAAGTGGTATTTTTCATTGGCTTCAAACAATTGTACTGTATTAATTGCAATTATAATTTTTTTTGTGTTAAAAAATCTTTTTTTGCAGTGTAATGAACTTGCTTTCTGAAATATATTCTCAACCAGAAATGGTCCCAAAAATGTTGGAGACTCTTAAGTTAGTTGAAAAAGAGGAGCTAGACCTTAACAAGCAATCTCAACCAGAGGATCATGGTAATGGGGTTAGGTTTGCAAATAATCCTTATGTGTTATCTACTCTTACGCCTAGGCTTTGGCCTTTCATGAGACACAGCATCACATCAGTTCGCCATTCAGCCATACGCACCTTGGTAATTATTTACTTATGCCTAGATGGGCTTTCCATTATCTCTCTGTTTAACTAAAATTACATGTATTTTGTTGTTTGATGAATTCTTTTCTCTATATAAAGTATTAGCATGATATGGAAGTATTTAATATGAAAATATGGCAAGTCTTAAAAGATGTTATGATTGTTGTGAGGTATATTTGTGTTCAGACCAATTTACTTATATTTGAACATGCATCGATATTCCCAAAATTTATTGTTGTGTAAAATTGCTTGAATACATCTCCTTATCCTTCATTTTATTCTATTTATCTTCCATTTGTGCTGTCTTATGAGTAGTAGAATATGTTTCATTACAATAACTATAGAATATTGTTTTGTTGTTTTAGCCATGGTGAATCATTTTGTTTGAACTCATCGGGAAGACTAAAAATTTTAGAAGCACAATTAAGTAATCAAACTTTTAATGACATTTTGTGTGTGCTTCCGCCTAATCTGTATGTACATAGGGAAAGTGATATATTTGGATTTGTTTGGATGTATGGTTTTATCATTTTTTTTAAATTTTTTTATCTGAATAGAATGGTACTACATTATGCCTGATACTGTGCAAATTTACTTTCATTGAAATAACTAAGTTTGAGACATGGACATGTATCAGAGATGTCTTGTGTGCCAGATAACCAATTGTCTAATTTGTAAGCATGATTGGAATTTCATGGTTTACCAAAAAATTTTGCAGGAGAGGCTTCTTGAAATTGGGAACAGAAGGAACTCTTTTGAGTCCACTGGTAATGGATTTTGGCCTGCTGTGATTTTGGGCGATGCTTTACGGATTGTTTTCCAGAACCTCCTTTTAGAATCAAAGGATGAAATCCTTCTGTCTTCAAAAAGGGTGTGGAGACTTCTTCTTCAGGTCGGTTATTAAAACATTTTGTAGCCATTTAACCAATTGCAATTAGATGCTACCTTTTCCTAAAGAACCTTCCTATCAGTGTCCGGAGCAAGATTTGGAAGCAGCTGCAAGGTTATATTTTTCTTCTTGGATAAATCTTACTGCTACTCCATATGGGTCTCCTTTGGATGCCACCAAAATGTTTTGGCCAGTTGCTCTTCCTCGTAAAAGTCATTTTAGAGCAGCCGCAAAGATGAAAGCTGTCAGGAATGATCAGGAATCTGAAGCATATTTTTCTTCTGAAATAGCAAGAGGGAATATATTGCAGGAAAATCAAAATGACGGTGTTTTTATAACCACAAAGATAATCGTAGGTGCAGATAGTGAGAAGTCTGTCACACATACACGAGTAGTTACAGCTTCAGCTCTTGGCATTTTTGTTTCTAGATTGCCTAAAGTTTCTTATCTTATTATTATAGAATCTTTATGGACTGACCTTACTTCCTTTTCTGGAGTTCAAAGGCAGGTATGCTTGCTCATCAACAACAAAAAAAGAGAGAACAAGAATAGAACATTTTTTTCCTTCTGTGATCATGCTTGCTGAAATTAGCTGGTTGTATTTTTTGAAATCAAAATGCTGGCTTTTCTTCTAGGTTGCTGCTATGATTCTTGTTTCTTGGTGTAAAGAGCTGCGGAACCGTGAGTGTCCTATATCACATGAAAGCTTGATTTGCCTACCTGAGAAAGTTCAATGTTGGCTTTTAGATTTGTTGGCGTGCTCTGATCCTTCATTTCCAACAAAGGGCTCTCTTCTTCCCTATGCTGAACTTTCAAGAACTTATGCTAAAATGCGTAATGAGGCGAATTCTTTATTTAGATTGGTTGAATCTTGTGGTGCGTTTCAGAATTTTATTTCAACAATTAATATTAATTGGGAAACAATCGGTATTGATGAGGCAATAAGCTTTGCTTCAAAGATTCCCAGGCTTAGTGATTCAGGAACTCCTGGAAACTTAATTCATGATCTAGAGTCTGCAAAACAGCAACTTGTAGCTACCACAGGATACTTAAAATGCGTGCAGGTTCGTTTGAATATCTTTTTTTGTCTCGTGTAATTATGTTTTGTTCAACTTTTCTTAGACTCCCAATGATGCTACTACCTTTTGGCAGAACAACTTGCACATAACTGTTTCAGCTATGCTTGCTGCTGCTGTGGTGTGGATGTCTAATTTTCCTGCCAAGCTTAATCCAATCATTTTGCCTTTGATGGCTGCTATAAAGAGAGAACAGGTTTGAAATTTTGAAATACTTCCTGCTTGTTTTTGTTCTGTACACCCTTTATACTTATTACTTTCTTGCAGGAAGAAATATTACAGGAGAAGGCTGCAGAAGCTCTTGCTGAGTTGATATTTAGCTGTGTTGGGCGAAGACCTAGCCCGAATGACAAATTAGTCAAGAACCTGTGCAATTTGACGTGCGCTGATCCTTCAGAAACGCCCCAAGCAGCACAATTTAGCTCCATGGATGTTATTGAAGATCAAAATCTTATTTCCTTTGGTAAGGCAATAAGCATTCACAAGTCAAGAGTTCAGACCTTTTCTACAAATGAAGATAGGTCAAAGATAGAGGGATTTATTAGCAGAAGAGGAGCAGAGCTGGCTTTGAAGCATCTCTGTGTGAAGTTGGGATCTTCATTGTTTGACAAACTTCCAAAGCTCTGGGACTGTCTTAATGAGGTCCTGAGACCTGTTTGCTACGATGACAACAAGCAAATTACGGAAATGTTGGACATTTCCAATAGATCAGATCCTCAAGTTTTGATCAACAACATCCAGGTTAATCTATTTTATTTAGCTTTTTTTTTTGTTTGGAGAGCATATTTTTGCTGTTTATTTTGTTTTAAAATAGTGTTGTGTTTAGTTTCATATAATACATAAGATCCTTTGTGTTTTACCTGCTTGGACTCACTCACATTGGAGCTTTGGAGCTATGTAGTTCTCAGTCATTATAAAATATTACATTTTTTTCATTTTAGGTTGTGTATCTTCAAATTATAGCTGTTACATGGAGCATAAATCTTGTCATTGTAATAGTGTTCACAAGCTTTTAATTTCCTTTAGCCTTCATTACCTATTGTTTTGTTGATTTTCTCTCTGTTCATCAATTATTAAAATCCTGTCTTGCTAAAATCACTTGGTCTCTCAATGCACATTTAATACCTACTTATTCTTAGTATTTGTTTATTTATTTCAGGTTTTACGCTCAATTGCTCCGATGGTGGATGAATCATTAAAGCCAAGGCTGCTGACTCTTCTTCCATCTGTTCTTGGATGTGTTCGTCACCACCACGCTGCTGTTAGGCTGGCAGCATGTAGATGCATTACCTCCATGGCCAAATCAATGACAATAAGTGTTATGGGGGTGATCATTGAAAAAGCTATTCCTATGTTGGCTGACAGTTCATGTGTGCATGCTAGACAGGGGGCTGGAATGCTTGTGACCTTGCTTGTTCAAGGATTGGGAGTGGATCTTGTTCCTTTTGCTCCTTTGCTTGTAGTGCCACTTCTTAGATGCATGAGTGACTCTGATAGTGCTGTCCGACAAAGTGTAACGCATAGCTTCGCTGCTCTTGTGCCTTTGTTACCTTTAGCTAGAGGACTACCTCCTCCATCTGGATTAAGTGAAAGTTTATCAAGAAATTCTGAAGATTTACAATTTTTAGAGCAACTTCTTGACAATTCGCACATAGATGATTACCAGATCCCTGTTGACATCAAAGTGATACTAAGGAGGTATTATATAACTTTCATATATCCTCTTTATTTAATAATAATTCATGTTAACCATATAATGTAGTATATTGAGCCTATTTGTTTTTCTTTTGATAAATTTATTTGCTGTTTTGTATGTTTTTGCAAAGGTTTTATGTCTTTAGTTTTTCTTTCTTTTTATGTGTGTGTGCATGTCTCCTCGCTCTTTTCACATACACATATTCACACACACATAGTCTATCTATTGTTAATCCTATAATGTTTCTTTGTGTGCACAAGATTGGAGCCCCCGTTCCCTCTCTCTCTCTCTCTCTCTCTAGTATGTACACATTATTTATCTATATATTTATGCATGCACATTGAAAAGATTTTCTTGGTTCAACCCTTTCATTACAAACATCCATTTGATATTTTTGATCTTATTTGACATTATGTTTCACAATATGCAAATGGTTGACATGATGGTTTTCGTTTTAGGCAACCTAAATACAGATTAGAAATGGTTGGTTGTAAAGGCACTTCCCTGATGAGGATTCTCTAGAATTGAAGTCTTAGTTGTGCAATTATGCTCTATTAAGCTTATGGTATTTACGTTTGTCTTGAATGCAAAATGTAAGTATGATCAAAGTTTGTGCAAAAACTAGTATGATGTTTTTATTTCAATATATTATGATGTATGTTCTGGTTTGATTCAGATGTCTTCATTGCTATTCACTCTTTGAAGCTTTCTACTCAGTAGTGTTCCATATTTTTTTGTTTTTCTTCAACAAACCTTATTCACATTCTTCCAAGTATTGCTTCTTTCTATCAAATTGCTTCGACAAATATTTGCTTCTTCAGTGATGGAAAACATGCCATTTCAGTTTTGACTACTTTTTTTCTGTCATAATGCTCACTACGATTAGCCTCTTCTCTGCAATTTGGCAATGATTTTCTGGACTTGTGCTTTGTAGTTAATAGTAATTGCTTTTCTGGAATTTGTTATGTTGGAATATCAAAAATGTTGATTTTTGCCTTTTCTATTTTCATTCATGGAATATAGGTATCAACAGGAAGGAATTAACTGGCTATCTTTTCTGAGACGATTCAAACTACATGGAATTTTATGTGATGACATGGGACTTGGTAAAACTCTTCAAGCATCAGCAATAGTTGCTTCTGACATTGTGGAGTGGCGTGCTTGCAACTGTGGGAAGGAAAATTTGTCATTGATTTTGTGTCCTTCTACATTAGTTGGGCATTGGGCATATGAAATAGAGAAATACATTGACAGATCTGTGATGATGACACTTCAATATATTGGCTCAGCACAGGAAAGGATGTTACTTCGTGGACAACTTGACAAGTACAATGTTGTTATAACATCATATGATATAGTTCGTAAAGATATAGATTTCCTAAGCAAACTTTGTTGGAACTATTGTATTTTAGATGAAGGTCACATCATTAAGAACTCAAGATCTAAAATAACTAATGCAGTGAAACATTTAAAGGCACAGCATCGACTTATCTTGAGTGGCACTCCCATACAGGTTGTTACTCTCATGTTGCTTTTATTTTAACATAAAGTGGATTATATATGAATTGAAACTATTGATGACATGGTATTTGTTTTTGAATTTCAGAATAATGTCTTGGAGCTTTGGTCTCTCTTTGATTTCTTAATGCCTGGATTTCTTGGCACTGAGAAACAGGTATATTCTTTTGTTGGACAATAAAAAGTTCAACATTATGTTTAATCTTCTAATCAATTCCCGTTGGATTTTTATTTAGCCTTATATGTTGTTTGGAGCTGAAAATGTTGATTTTGGTGATATTGATCTTTTTTAAGACAAACAATTTGTTAATGAACGCTAGTGCTATCTCTCTATTTCTAAGTCAATTTTAGTAGGTGTATATTTTTTTTTGGTTTTTCTGCTAAGCTTCTGGATTGGGGATGAGCTTAAGCTAATGATGTCAGTTTTAGGTTTCCTCTCTGTTGAGGACCTGTTTTAAAAGGTGAGATTGTTTGGTTCCTTCTCTTTAAATAAACACACATCTATTATACTTGTTTACTTGAATTCAGACAAGGATGCTTTTCTTCATTCATTCATAGGAAGACCATTGCAATAGTGCATTTTATATGCTCTTGTTGCTTGCATATGTAATTTGATATGCTTATTTTTTTTGGTTTTTTTATAGTATTGTGATTATAGGCAAGGATTATTTTTTAAATTGCAGAGAGAACGTAGGGAATGATTGATTAAGTTGTATGAATGGAATTTTATTAGTTTAGTTGTTGGGTGAATTGCATATAGGTTCCCCTTATTTTCCTATTTTTTCAAATAGCTTTTTAGGTTTTAAAAATAGCCAGATAGATTTGAGAGCTTTGTAAAAGTAGCAAGTAGGTTGATAAACAAAATGCTTTACCATAAACAATTATTCTCTAACCTAAATTACCCTCCTTTCTAAACAGAGTAATGGAAGCAACGATGGAGTGGCAGATTTTATTCAGCGACCACCAACACAACCATCACCACTTCTAGCTCATTTATCTTTTCTGGCAAATTTGAGCCATCAATGGAGGCTGACAATATTATTTGTCGAATGCTTTCGATGAGGAAGATTGTGCGTGAAGCTAGTCCTTTCTCATTGGGAGCATTTGGAAAAAACTCTTATGGATCTTTACTGAATCTGATGATCCATCTGAGATGACAGTTGGTGATTGTTGTGTTGAGCATTGGTCACTATCACACCTCCATTGTTGCCCCCACATGATTCTTGTTCTTGTAGCCATTACTGTTTGCTCGGTTAGGGAAAGTTACTATGATAAAAAAAAAAAGTGGATTTGTGGCCCATTTATAGCTTTTGCTGAACTATATCAACCTTTTTTTGAAACTTAATTGACTTGCTTGCAATGATAGGCAAGCAATTTACAATTGTTTTATATTTGTGGTATTCATATGGTCTATATGTTCTTTTATTGATTAAGTTTGATGAGGGCATGTTATTCTCGATATTGCTTGTGAATGCTAATGTAATGTTCATCCTTTAACATTAAGTGCAATTGCATTGAATTGCTTTAATTTTCTATCCTTTCTAAGATTCTTGATAACTATTAAGGAGATGCATCCTGACAATTTTTGCAACTAATGTTAGACTAGAATTCTAGTTCTAATTCTAGGAGCTTTTCATCGGGCATTTTTATGCAAGCTTTTCTTTGATGATCTGATTAATGCTTGATTTTCTGTAATACCTTGTTATAATACTTAACAAGAATTTGTTCAAACATATGTAGTTTCAAGCTACGTATGGGAAACCGCTTCTTGCTGCTAAAGATTCTAAGTGTTCTGCTAAGGATGCTGAAGCAGGGGTGCTTGCCATGGAAGCATTGCACAAGCAGGTTAAGGCTACTTAATTGTTGTCATCATCATATTATAGTGACATTCCAAGTAGGGGACTTTTTCCTAATTTTCCTTGTTTATTACATACAGGTCATGCCCTTCATTCTCCGTCGTACGAAAGATGAAGTTTTGTCTGATCTTCCAGAGAAAATCATTCAAGATAGATACTGTGACCTAACTCCTTTGCAGCTTAGATTGTATGAGCAATTTTCCAGGTCAACTGCAAAAAGAGAAATCTCATCCTTGGTTACAGCTAGTGATACCATAACTGAAACTGTTGAGAAAACATCTGTTAAGGCAACCACTCATGTCTTCCAGGTTAGATAGCATTCGAGTATAACCTACATTTTAATTTGTTACTATTTTGGTCTCCATCATTTTTTTTTTTTTTTGGTATGCAGGCATTACAATACTTGTTAAAACTCTGTAGTCATCCGTTGCTTGTGATTGGTGACAAGCCACCAGATTCTTTGAAATCCCTTCTGTCTGAGTTTATCCCTAGTTGTGATGTCCTGTCAGAGCTTCATGAACTGCACCATTCACCCAAGTTGGTCGCTCTTCAAGAAATTTTGGAAGAATGTGGAATTGGCAATGATTCAACAAGTTTGGATGGAGCTGTTTCTGTAGGACATCACAGAGTTCTTATCTTTGCCCAACATAGGGTGAGTTTTTGTTTGATCATTTCTATTATCTCAATTTCTCTTATATCTTCTAACAAGTTCTTTCCTTGCAGTCCCTTCTGGACTTAATTGAGATGGATTTATTTCATGCTCACATGAAGAGGTGATTACCAGTTTTTTCATTACTTTTAGTTGAAATGCCTGAATGGCTTTTTATTGTGATTGATGCTTTTAAGTTATAAGAGTCTCTATCTGTTAAAGACCTTAAAAGATATAGTTTTTTTTTGTCTTAAGATAGATCCTTTCTGTTTTAAAAATTGACCTGGAATAGAATGACCCGAGTATTTTATACTTCTATATCTAGGCTGAATAAATTTTAATCTTTTCAAAATGAGATTACTAGGTCAAACCTTTCAACATCTGTCTTTGAGCCAAACTCAAGAGTCTTTTTTTTTTGTGGTTGGGGGGTGGGGGGGATAATTTAACTTTTTTTTTTTTTTTTTTTTTTTTTCGCTGTTTCAAATTTAATGGAGCCTAGGTCAGTTATGTTGTGGTTATTGGCTATTGGGCTTTAGCTTGCACATAGGAAATTAATGACGTTCTTGAAGGATTTAAAATTGGGTAGTCAGATCCCGGAGCTTCTATGAAGCAGCAACAAGTAGGTGCCAATGTTGCACATAGCTAGGCTGGTGCAGTTTAAGTTTTCCTGAACTTAACCATGGTTGGGTTACTAGTACAGTGAAAAGTTTGTGTGGTTGTAAATGTGCCATAAAATAAGTGGGTATATACGTGAATTTAAATGCGTCTACTATTTAGTAAAAGGAAACTATAAACCAAGTTTTAGGATAAGGTTAGATAATATTATGCATGAAGAAAATGAAAGCAAAAATCATTCATCCCAAAATAGGAGAGACGACTTTACCAAGTTTTAGGATAAGTGAGTATTAACAAATGACTCTTATGAGCTCATTGATTTGTAGAAAATAGCATGTCCCCATTTCTTGAATGACTAAGTAGTCAAAATTGTCTGAGTACTTTTCCATGGATATTTCTTTGTAAAGCTTTAATATAAAACTGTTATATTCAGTTAAAAGCACTTCTACATAAATTTATGTATATTGTTTCATTTTTGGGAAACTGATCTTTTGTACCTTATGTGTCATAATATCAAAGCACCTTTTTGATCGCAAGGAGAACTAAATTATATTATGGAAATGACTATCTAGGAATTGTAAATTTAAAATACAAGGTTTCAGTTGTTGTTGTAGTTAACATTTTAGCAAATGTTCTGATTTATTAATGAATCTGATGGTGATGTAATGCTAAAGTTGAAGAGCTGCTTAAAGCATACTTTTAGAAAATGTAAACTGATGATATCTGAAGTTAGTTATGAGCCAAAACCAATAGCATCTGGCATTAAACCTACTGATTTTTGTTTGGTATGTGAGTCAGTGATTTACCATGATCTATTTTAAATCTTTTCCATACTGCCTCTTTCTAATTGCATAGTTTCTATCTTAATGGGAGCCTTTACCCCTCTATTACAGTTATAATTGTGAGCTCGACTCCAATTGAACTTCTCCTTAATTGGAGCAGTTCTGGCAGTCTTTGGTTGTACTCTATTTTATTTTTCAATGTAGAAATAGCTCCAATTTTATAAGAATGATTTTAAAAAACCTAGTACTATAACTTGGTGGAAATGCATGGAAATTATGACATTTATTTCCAGTTCAAGGATGTTTTATTGAGTTGTTGTTGGCAATTGATATTGATATTAGCATTCTTAGAGACGAAAGTGCAAGTTGCCTTTCAATACTCACTTTGGTCCTATTTGTTTGTTTAATAGTCAAAATCGAACGGGCTGGATGTTTCTTTTCCAAAGATTCCTCTTTGTCGACTTTCACGTATATCAATTAGTTGAAGATTGAAAGACAACTTATGTACATGAATATCAACTTGTTGAGTGTGATTATTGATGGATAAGGAATGAAAACTAATTTCTGCTCAATTATAATAGTTTGCATTAAGCATACATGCCGAGTTCTTATTCAAAAGAGATTTTTTTGAAAGCAAATTTCTGCTTATCCTTGTTTGGAAGAGGTTATGTTATTGAGCAAGCTTTGAGGTTTGCATGTTTTTGAGTGTTCCCATACCAGATCACCAGAATTTCTATGGTTTTCTTGTGTTTTTTATTTTGCTTATAAATTTACACCGGCATTCTTTCAGTTTTGCTCAATTAGTTTCCATTAGGATGATTTTTTAATAATAAATGTAACAGAACTATTTCTGCTTTTCTATATAAAATATAATGGTTATTTAGGAGTCATTGTGCCATAAAAAAGCACTTAAAAAATAAGACATGGAGATTTTAGTCATTTTTTTTTTCAATAAGGTTTTTTGGTCGCTGTTCTACTTAATGTACTGAGTAATCATGCAAATCTGCGTTTTCAGTTCTTTTTTTTCTTAAAATGCCTGTTGTTAACATTGATGTAGCTCATACCTCAAAAACCCGACCATGATGCTATGTGTCACACGAAAAACCAGGTTCCATATTGGCATAACAAAGTAACCAAAAAAACATTAGTCTGTGTTTTTCATAATTGTAGCGGGCAAGAGTTATTATGTCGCTCAAGTATATTTGAAATCATCTTATATGTAGTTTTAAGTAAAATCGTTTAAGAGTACTATCTACTTTTGAAGTGTACACATCTTTCTTCCTTGCATAGCAATAGCATGTTTTCCTTATATTTCTTTGAGACGCTCATGCTTAATTGATTTAAGTCAATTTTTAATCCTAACAGTGTTACATATTTACGGCTGGATGGGTCTGTTGAACCTGATAAACGTTTTGACATTGTCAAAACATTCAATTCTGATCCAACTATTGATGTATTACTACTGACTACACATGGTAAGTTTTCATTTTGTTTTTTTGTTGAAGTACTTTAATTGTTTCAGAATATGCTGATACTTTAGATTGCAGTTGGTGGGCTTGGTTTGAACTTGACCTCTGCTGATACTTTGGTTTTTATGGAGCATGATTGGAATCCTATGAAGGATCACCAGGTATTTTTACATGTTCTCATGCAAATATGATTCGGTGCTTTATGTACATTTATAAATTTAGATGAGTTGAAGATCTTTTACCATTATTGCTATCTGAAATATTTATTATCGATTTGAGAAGTGACATGACTGCTTATGTAATAGCTGATCCAAATATTGAGGGCTATGGATGTTTAGCTGCCATTTGAAACAAAAAATGAATGCTGTACGGCTTTCCCTGTATTTCTTTTGATCCACATATTGCATTAAAATTGCAAGAAAAATTACTGTACACTTCTATCTATTTATTCTATTAAATGCTGACCATATTAAGATTTGCTAATTCAAAAGAAAATCCTTTATCACTAATGATGGCATTTGTCTTTCTAAGTGATTTGCTGTCTTTTGTGTTACTATTTAATGACATTTTTAACAGAAATATATAAATCATGGGAATGATTATGCCAATTGGTTACCCTTCTACAGTAAAATTTCAAGCATGATTGATTTTATAGTTTATGACTTGATGGACATAATGAGATCTACTATAACCCTAACGTATTTTTTTCTAGAACTTATGATGTGTAGGACAAGGACAACCTAGAAGATGCATGAGGGTGAGAAAAAAAATTCTTATTGTGAGAATTGTATGTCTTAAATGCAAAAACCAATAATAGTCAGTTGTTCTATAGACTTATGTCAAAAGGAGTTGAGATTTTTGCCCTCTTGTAACAAAGGATGTTGATGACAATGCGTCAAAATGCAATCATTATATTTGTGGACTTCAATTCAATCAAACAATTTAAGATTTTAATCTAATGAGGCCTTTTTGAATCTCCTAGTAAGAACTCAGCATGAGAGGAATACTTAATATATAATAAAGGTAGAAAAAATTGTTAGATTAGCCTTCAATATCCCTAGTGGTAAGCTTTTAATATTCCTGTAGATGAAATTTTGACTGACATATGTAGCATTTCGTTCTATTTTTTCTATTGGGTTTCTTTGCATATTATTTCTTTCAGGCAATGGACAGGGCACATCGGCTGGGCCAGCGAAAAGTCGTAAATGTTCATCGTCTCATCATGCGAGGCACTTTGGAAGAGAAGGTTATGAGTCTCCAACAGTTCAAACTCTCTGTTGCTAACGCCGTCATAAATGCAGAGAACGCAAGCTTGAAGACAATGAACACAGATCAGTTGCTTGATCTGTTTACTCCTGCATCAACCTCAGGAAAGGTGCTGTATTTTTCCTACCCATCACAATTCCTTTCAATCACCCGAGATCAGCTTTCCCCCTTTCTAAACTCAAACCGTTTCTTCCTTCTTTCCACACTCGATGCAGGTCGCCGGTTCCTCGAGTGGTTCGAATGGCGACCTGGATGAGGACTCCAGACCAAGCGGTAAAAAGGGACTTAAGTCTATACTAAGTGGGCTTGAGGAGCTTTGGGACCAGTCTCAGTATGCTGACGAATACAACATGAGCCATTTCCTTGAAAAGATTAATGGATGAGAGTAAACATAGATGTTATGTACAGTTTTCCTTAGTCTCCAAACCTTGTGTTGGCCCTACAGATTTTGGCAGCAATTTTTTCGTTCTTTTCTCTGTATATGGTTATTGGATTAGGAAGAGGCTGGCTAACATGTGGTAGGGCCAAACTTTTTTCCTTATAGGTATCGGTTTCGTTTAGTCCTTGCTCTCCTTTAAACATGGGCATGGAAAATATGTACTAGTTTTGTCTCCTTAATGCAATTGTTCATCAGCAGAATGCTGCTTGGAAATTAAACTATTTGTTTCTTTCTCCTTCTTGGTTTATTTATTAAACTATAATGGTTTATTAGCATTTCTAACACGTCTTTGTTGTAATCTCAAGTGTTGTTTACGTAGTTATTTTTTATATGTTTTGTAATATTTCACTAATCTAAAAGATAAGTACGGTCTATTTGAAACTCTATTAAGTGCTGTAAAACTTGTATAGGATGTGCTTTAACTTGGCTCGATGGGCTACCGGCTCATTTAGTACGCCTATTTTCTAATTACTATGTAATTTTTTTTTCAAATATAATTTTCAGACCTTTATTTTGTCTAAATTTGCGTATGAATTGATGAAAAATTTTATTGAATTTGAAATGAACAAATAATCAATTGAAAATAAAGGAGACAAAAATAATTGAAATTTATATTATATAAGTTTTATTATGTAAAATATATGTTTATTATGTCAAGCATGTGGTTGTTTTAAATTTTTAATGATTTGTATTAAGTGTATATGGATTTTATCTATTAAGTTTATAATGATTAGTTTAATCATTATTAGTTCTATAATTAGTTTAATCATTTTTTAATAGATAAAAAAATGAAGAGAAATGATAACTTAATTTTTTATTTTATATTTTTATTATTTTATTACATTTTATATAATATGTTGTTTTTGAGATTAAGTTATTATAATAGTTAATCTTATTTATAAGGTACTTTGTTTAGTTGTAAGAATTTAGAGTTTTAAGTTGAAATGAGATCTATTATTTTTTTATCATAATTAAGAAAATTAATTGTTTTGAGAAGTATGTTTTTTATTTTGTTATAATTAAAAAAAATAGATCAAACAACTTGCAAATAAATCAAATATTTCTTTTTTTTTTTATAAATATGCATCATGGTTTTTCACATTGAACTAAGTGAAGATATTATAAACTAAAAAATAGAGTTTTTAAGTAACAAGTTTCAATTTTTCAAATAAAAGAATTATAGTGCTTTTATTTATAAAGTGAGAAATAATTTGGTTTCTATATAACAATTTTCTTATCAATATTATATTTTTATTATATTTATTAAATATTGTTATCTTTTGATTATGTTTTTATCTTATCAGATTTTCTTATCATGAGATTAAACCAAGGTTGTCTCATGATATGTTGGATCATTTAAAATTGAATTAGACAAAAGCCAAACGTAAAATGAAATTTTTGAATTTTTGGTATAAATTGTATGGTTCACTTTAATCTATTTTTGTTGTAAATATCTTTGAAAAAAAAAAGACATTAAGTAATAAAGTACACGGGGGACATAGCCCTAAAATTTGAATTTGTAATTCGTCGGTGTCCCTGCGGCGAATCGCTACCCGGCGAATTCCCGGCAAATTATGCCTCTCTCTTTCTCTCGGTCGCCGGCGGAGTTGGAGACCGCGAGCTGCTTGTTTCCTTACGGGCACTTTGCCTTCATCTCTTTCCCTGAACTTCGTAGCCTTTCTTGCCCTTCTGCGCCGTAGCAAGAACGGACAGGGGAAGTGAGGCGTTCTATCAAGCATTCCAGGGAGGTACGTAGAAACTAATCCAAATAATAGCCGATTCCAGGCCAAAGGATTAGCCGATACACGAAATAGATTCTTCCGTCTCTCACCTAATTACTGTTGCAATATGGTAGTTTTGCTCTTCTATACTTGGTTTCAGTTGTTGTAGCATTCCGTTGGAAACTGATCCTTACACTTTTGCACCTTGAAAATTGGAAAATCAGGCATTTCTATAGCTCAAATAAGAAGAAACTGATGGATCGGTTCAATTCGAAGCTCTACGAAAAATACAAAAACCTCAAGGTATTGTTTTCCGTCCGAGTAAAATGAAGGGAATTGATATTTTTGTAGGAAAAATCTGCGTTCCTTTGATTTGTTTTCATGTTTATTTACTGTGATCTTAGAAGAGGAAGTTCTCAGAAATAGAAGAGAGTAATCAGAAACTTGTATCTGATGTATTGCGCTATCAGTCAGGTATTGAAACTATCTAGGTTGTGCCTTCTGCATTCATCTGATTGGAAAACTTGGAACGTTTCCTTTTTTTTCCTCCACGCATGATGTTCTATGGATTTTCTTCTTGTAAATTCCTTTTAACAAATTTTGTCATAGTAAGCATTTTACTATATCATAAGTTTAGGCTACCTAAGGAGCCATACAAGTTCTATTGATCGGCTGCTCAAATTCTTGCAGTTACTGAACATCTGATAGAAGATCTGAAAAATGAAAATGACAAGCTTCGAGAGGCAATGTAGGTGCTTTTATAGCTGTACACTGCATAAATTCATCCAGGGGCTTCGTGGAGAACAAATGAAAAACATTGGCTGTATTCTAAATCCTGTGCTTACTGATTGCAGACTGTCCATGCAGGAACAGAACCGGAACTGTCAAAAGCTGCTACTTGAAGAGAGCCAAAAGTGTAGGTTCATCTAATCATTCCTAGTAGTCCTATTTTAGTAATCACATTTAGCCTTTAACATGTAAATAGGAGATCTTTGCTGCAGCTTCAATTTGCTCTCTAGATCACATGACTTCAAAGAACGAGGGGGAAAGGAACAACCTCATTTCTTGCTACCCATAGGCTCCAGAGCCGATTTCTGTCAGCCATTCAATTTCTTTTTGTCTTTTTATGATAATATAAACCAGTTATACATTGGAACATTATAGTCTTTATTGATGCATCGAAGTGGTTTTGACACTTGTGTGGATACTGACCCCACACATGCAATGGGAAATGTGGGTATGAATCTAAAGACAATCAATTAAGAGTGGGTGAGAGGACTTAGAATCTTGGGTCAATTATAATTTCACAAAAAAGTAAAAACTATGCCTTCCATGATAAAAGACTATTATATCATTTACAAGTACAAAATCATGAATTACTTATTAAAGTGACTAACTGAGCTTAATCTTAATAACCAAGAAAAATAAGGATTGTGATGAACAGATGAAAAAGTGTGGAACCTCAAGTTAGAAATCTCTAAAACCACAAAAATAATGGGCATGCCCAATTTCTTTGGGGTCCAAAGTTTAGAGTTAAAATTCATTTGTATAAAATTGAAATGAGTTATGTGTTTTGGGAGACAACTAGTCATTTAGACCTATGAGGTAATTACCATCAAGTGATGATTTTTTACCAACTAAAGTGGCAAAATCCTACAATTAGTGAAGGATCTTAGGCATTAAATAAGCATTTAATGCGAGGAATGATGAATATTTGGGGTAATGGTGCAAGGTGTGTGCTTATGGGTAATAGGAGTCAGGTTGGGTTGAGGAGGGTAGGACATCATATGTCCAAGTTGAGGAAGGACTCTACCATCCCCATTAGATGATGAAATCGGGTTTTGGAATGAGGAAGTGCTTGGATTGGTTAATGAGGATTGGGCTACTGGTGTTCTAAGTGCAAGATTGCTAGGGCAAGTAATAAGATGAAATTTTGTCTCGTTTTCCTTGATAGAAGTCTCATGAGGATTTTTAATATGATGCAAACTAAATGCTTGTTTAGTTGAGATGCACAAGGTGAATGTGGGCTTCTCTTGGAATCTAGTTTGCCTTCACTTGGGGAATATGTTGTAAAGATTTCTCCTTGTTGAATGAGCAATTGGTTAAGTTTTGCAACCAAGAATGGGAGTGCAAGAGTTTGGTTATAAAGTTTTTGCTTGGGGTTTTGGAGTTTGTACACAAGGGATCACAAGAGGAGCATGCACTTGAGCAATAGTTAGGCTAAGGGGAGAGGAGAATAGGGTTTCCATCAAGACTTGCCCTTGACAAGGAGCAACCTTGCGAGGGTTAGTCCAAACTAGGATAGTTTACCTAGAGTGGTTGATTGTTGGATAAGTGGAGCCAATTGATTGGGAAGCCCTTGTCTAGTTGAAGAAGCTAATTTGGAAGAGCATCATGGTTAACCATGGAGCTTGGTTGGGATTGGTGATTATCACAAGATCTTGAGAAGTAGGTGGATGAGTCTCTTTTGTTGTTTCTGTAGGCTAAATTTTGTATTCTATAGTTCACATAATTATAATTAGATCTATAATAATATTTTTGTTTAGATGCTTATTTATCTTGTATGATTTATGTTATTATAATTGTGAGGTTATTTGTTATTTAAAATTTTGATATATATTGTCTTGTGGGAAAATTTTTTATTGAAAAAAAGAAATTAATTGAATATTATTTCTATTAAAAAAAATTATTGAAGATATCTTTTGAGACTGGAGGGTGGAGAAGTTAGTTTGGGCTAAACATTAAATTTTTTTTGTGTAGTGTTTTTCCTCTTAGTTTTTGTGTTTGTTTTAGAAGATTTGCTTGCCTTGTGATGGGGATTTGCCTTTTCTCAAACAATTAATATTAGGGACAATGTGATTTTGTTGGATAAAGTGGTTTCGCAAGGATAACGGTCTTACAACATAGGTATCATGTGGCAATGGGAGTAAGTGCTATTCTTAATAGTGAGAAACTAATAATAAAGATATTCTTCACTTATTATGTAATATATATTTTTTATAGAGAATGATCATCTTTTATTTTCTATATCTTTTTATCTTCTATGATTACTTATTTATAGATATTCTTCTTAGTTAATAATAGTGAAAAAAAAAAATTTTCATTTTCAATAACATCTAATCTATTCTTTCATATGCTTTGACTAGTTTAATGTCACTTTTTCAAAAGAATTATTAAAGCTATTTAATTGTGTTGGTAGTTGTAATTTTTGTTTGTGTTTATCATAATATTTTTTCTTTATTTCATTTACTAAAATTTTTAGCTACTTCTACAGCAAAGGTGCTCTCTATTGAAGGTGGGACACTCAAAGAGATATTATCACAAAGGAATAATAATTTAGACAGAACTTGTGCCACGGTGGAGAAAGCGAGCGAAACTGTAACGAAGAGAAGCAATTTGGGTTTGCTACCAGTTCAGCATGAAATTCAATATGAAAACAATGCTACCAATATGATGGAAAGTCATAAAGAGGATATGTTAGTGGTAATGAAATTTCATTAATAAAATGTTTTAGATAAGAAGTAATAGGTCCCTCTAGTTTAGGATCATGTGTAATTAGATCTCTTATATATTCAAAATGCTTAATTTGTCTTTTATAATTTAAAAAAGTAGCAACTAGATCCTTTGGTTGTTAACAACATTAAACCTTTAATAAGATATCATTTTGCCCCTTTGCTACCTATCTATTCACCAAAGTTGTAGGCCAGACCCATAAGCCTCACAATTACCTCTACCTTCCTTCTCACCACACCTCTTCCTTCATCACCCTTATACACATTTCATCCTCTTATCTCTCTAATTGAGGCCTTCAACTTCTCCATGACTTGTATTGTTGCCCTAACCACCTTCACCATGAAGAGCATCACGGTCATCTCCCTCTTTCAAGGCTCTGACTTGCTCACTCACCTCTTTCCGTGTTCAAGATCATAGTTGCTAATGACAACTCCAACCTTTCTCCTTGGCAAATGTTTTGTTTGTCTCTTCATTGCCAGCAAACATTTGCGTTATCCATTGCCCAAAAGCATCATCATGCAACCCTAAGTCATGGGGGTACAAACCCAAATAAAGGCTTTATTTATATTACAATTTTGAATCTCAAGATGTGTGTGACTAGCAAAAGAAAACTTTATATTTAAGTGTTTCTATTTAATAAATGACCTAGTTACTGCTACTTTTAAAAAGAATTATCAAATTGAGTATTTTGAAAACCTGAGGGACTTAGTTGCATGTAATCCTAAATAGAGAAACCTACTTGTTTATCCAAAAAAAATCTTCACATGCTTCTAAAATGTTTTAAGTTAATTTAGCTTTTTAACTGTCATATCAATGATTTTTTATGGAAATTACCATATTGCTTGCACTGCTTTTTCTTTATAATGAACTTGAAAATGTTTTATTTTTCAGCCAAACTGCTGTAGAAGAACAAAGGCTGATTTTGGTATACCTTCCACGCTGAAGTTTGCATAAGTTTACATGAGTCCTATTTGACTATGCTATTGTTTCCCTTTTTTATGCACTTCTTATATTTCAGGTTTTGAAAGTGGCAAAAGCTATAGCCCATGTGCATTTCATACGCTTGTGGAGCTGTTGGTTGGCATGAAGTTTTCTGTGGAGCACCATTCTGAAGGATTATGCGTTACAGTTACCCATCAAATGAGTGGTAATATTAATTGAAATATTATTCATTATTTGGTGATATTTTGCTAGCAAATAATTGGATGTCATGTAATTTCTTGAAAGAAAAATTCATGTGTATGTTTTTTTTTTCCAAATAAAATAGCATTTGTGTGGCATTGTTAGGTTTGGGCTCTTGAACTGCTACAGGTTTGTTCTCGAACTGGTATTCCAATACTTCGCAGATATGTTCGTCTAAATATAGTCATGTGGGATATGCTAGACTGGTTGTGGCCCTCTTAAGGATTACAATCTTGTGTTCCACCCCTTAGAGGACGGATTATTTTATTTATTTGTTTTTTTTTTTTTACTTAGAATAGATTTTATTGTTGGTAAGTTAGAACTTTATTGGATGGGCCATTGTTTAACATATATGCGAGTTCTACTTAATTATCCTTTTAGACAGAACAGCGTTGATAAAGGAATTATTAAGAGTTGCATGTTTTCTGATATAAGATGGTCATTATTTGATTAAAATTTCATAAATTTAGTGGTTTTTTATTTAGAAAAATGTTTGGTTGAATGATGGTGTTTATGATCAGGATCTCATGGTCATTTATTATGGGCATTGTTGGGTTCATGTCTAACAGAGAATAATTATAGATCTTAGGCATTTTAGTAGGAATCATGTGTTTCCTTCTCCAGAGTAAACCGTGTGGCCAAAAAATATATAACCACATCTAAGGCTTATAGCATTGGTTCGCCAATGGAGTTCCCTGCAAGAGAACATTATTTTTTTCAGGAATGAGTGATTAGAAAATTCTTGATCTACTATCCTGATTTATATCATTCTCCCTCATTTGATGTTTGTCATGAGCTTTCATGCTTTATGAACATTAGTGTTAGTTTTATAAAATTGTGTTTGGTGATGTGTTATAGAGTTTGAAGTATATGCCTTAACCTAGGTGGTAGTTTTGTTAGAGTTTGTTCAATTCAATATCCTTTATGAACTTTTGGATGTGTCATGACTTAATGAGAAAGAGGTTTGATTTAACAGCTTTTTGATATATAACTTATATATTCCTCTAGATAATTCAAATCGAAGCAATTTGATTTGTGAGTTGGACTTATATAGCATGACTGATCAATAAAAATATGATTCACTTTGGAGTTTTTAGGTTTAGTTACCTACTTGAAAATTGTTTGGCTTTGGAGTTCAACAAATAATTTTAATCCCAACCCAAAGATGAGTTGAAGATTTTAGTTGTTTAAATTATTTCAAAGATGGATTTCGACAAATTTAATCACTTAACATTGACATCTTCTTCTGCTGTCAACTGATGCCTCTGACTTCAGGTTATAGTTTCACTCTTAGCTGGGTGAGGGACAAAGAAGAGGCGGAACAAGAACTGGTGTACCAAGTTTTTTCGCTGGGAACAATAGAGGGCATAGCCAAGCAATGGATGAAGGAAGATATAGTCTTCTCCTTGGCCATGTGCCCTGTTTTCTTTGATAGGTTATCTAAAGTTCTTGTCTTTAATAAGTAGAAATGTGGAATCTTCCTTACATTTTTTTTTTTTTTTTTTTTTTTTGTTTAAGTCACTTGGTGGGTTCATTGATCTTACATGTATGGCAAAACTGCAGGTTAATTTGGTTCAGTTTTGTTCTTTGTTTGTATTGTAGATTACACTTATGCTGGAGTTTAGTTCATGTGATTGTTGGTATTGCTTTAGGTTTGTTAGTTCTTTCCTTGTCTTTAAAATATGTGCTGAGATGATTTGTTGTGAGCCAATTGAAACTTGCAATTGTTTTCATTTATAGCTTAAACATTTTCAAATGAGATGTTGTGGCATTCTTTGGCTTTCTGTGGTGGGGTAAGCCATGATGTCTTTTCTTTTAATTATTGATTTTCAAAATCATAATTTTATTAATAAAATCAACTAATATTATTTTCATAATTTTGTAAATCAATTTTTAAATAATTTTTTAAAACAATTGAAATAATATAGCTATCATATTTTCTTTTAAATGTGGTTTGTGGATCATAGTAGAATATTGATATGTGTTTATAATAATGAAATATTAAAGAATTGTTATGTCAATTTAGATAATATAATAATCTTCTAGAGTGTAGTACTGTGTTTTTTATTTATTTAAAATATTATATTATGACAATAGATTGGGTTAATCATTATTTATTTGATATTAAGAGTAGTGTAATATAAATGTAAAAATAGACATATTTTTAGATCATGTTGTATATCTGATTAATCTCATAAATAATTTTATTTTTTTTTCAAGAGTAATTATACCCTAATAGTGACAAAGATGATGTGTAAATATGTAGTCAAAGAATTATAGTTTTTTTTAATTGAATTTGTAATACAATTTTTTAAATAAAATAAATATATAAAAAAATATTATTTAGTTTTGAGATGAGTAAAATTAAAGTTTATAATTTTAAATAGATAAAAGTTTTAAGATTTTTCTGTTTTCCTTTTAATTTAAACATTAGAGCCACATAAGGTGACCAAGAAAAAAAAGTTTAATGAATTTTGAATATAATGGTGGGAATTTAGGAACAAAGGAAACCCACTAATTCTCCTTTATAGTAAAATTTCAAATATTATTACTCATATTTCTCCAAATGTATTAGTAACATCTTAAAGATAAAGATAATTATTTAAAAAAATTAATGATTTTAAACTAATCACATATTTTAATGAAAAAAAAATCATGAATTCAAGGTTTTTAAAATATTTTATAAGAAATATTTGTAACATCCCAAATATGATAAAGACATAATGAAAGTTTATATTTATATTAAATTATTTGAAATTTTTTGAGATTTCTAAAAATTTATATAATTTTTTTGAAAAATTACATATTGTTAAAAGAATATTTTAAAATAAGAAAAATTATGTAAAAGTAAGTGTACAAATTGTTTGGGATTCAATGGAATTAAGTGAGGTAAAATTAGAGTTTTTAAAGGAATTAAAAGAAATATTGAAATTTAAAATGATTTAATGATTAATCTACTTATGAGTTTAAAAAAAATTACAAAATCATTAAAAATATTAATTAGACTAAAACAATAATAATATTTGATTTGAATATAGAGAGTGAATAAATATTTACTAAATTAACTTTTCAATATAAAAGGGAGGTGTGATGATTATTAAATCAAAAATAGAAAAAATTAAAAAAAATAAAATAATTTTTATGAGAATTTGTAAGTTTGAAAAACTATTAAAATATTAAATAATATAAAAAAATATAAAAATTCACCAACAAGTATAACTCGTTAAAGATAATCATAAAAAGTGGTATACACATTTTTAGATGCACCTAAGTTTAATTAAATTATAACTTTTAATTAATTATAAAATCTCTCTCTAATAAAACTACTAAAGAAATTGATTAAGACCAACTTTAACCAACAATAAACCATCATAATCCAAGTAATCCAAGGGACGAGCAGACAACCAATTGAATTCCATAAGAAGACAATTGTTTGGAGGGATTTAGAGAAATGGTGCCAAAGAGGGAAAGGAATTGCAACCATGTAGGAATTTTTAGCTAACTTTGAACAAATGTGAGAACTAAGAAGGGAAGTTGCTCTCAAATATTTGGAAAGAATCAATGTATTTGTGCAAGAGAATTGGAGAATCCCACTATAAATTGATGAAAAAAATTTATATTTTTTTCTATTTTTTAAAATATATTTATTGATTGCTCTTGATAAGTCCTTGACGGAGGAATAATAAAAAATTTATACAAGTTTACCCTCTGGCATTTTCATCTGCAATCCGGTTTCTACGACGTCTTCAAAACCCTAATCCGGCTCGTCTCTTTCCGTTCAGCCGCCGCATTCTCTCTTTATTTTGAAGCCCATCGGAGTCTGCAACATGGTGAGTTTTGAAACTCGACTGTCTGTTGAAGTTGTTGTCCTTATTCGATCTTCACTCTTAACCATTTCGGTTGTTTATTGTTGCTTGTTTTGGGTGCTTAGGCGGATGTCTCTGACGCGGTGGATGTTGGTGGGGCTCAGCCGAAGAAGCGAACGTTCAGGAAATTCTCTTACAGAGGTGTTGATTTAGACCAACTCCTCGATATGAGCACTGACGAGCTCGTTAAGCTTTTTCCTGCCCGCGCTCGCAGAAGGTTGATATTCGCTCTTCGGTTCGGTTTTTGTTCTTGTGATTTACAACTTAGAGGACGGAGAAATCCCTTTTTGTTCCAATTGCAGGTTTCAGCGTGGCCTGAAGAGGAAGCCAATGGCTCTCATCAAGAAGCTTCGCAAGGCGGTATGTTATTTTTTTTTTTTTTTGTGTATAAAAGCGTTTCAACTCCAATCGTGCATCATCTAATCTTTTTAGCTGAACTTATGGTTTCGGATGCCCTAATCATTTTTGTGGTTGTTTATTTTACAGGATTTGTATGAATATTCAGATACTCTATACTTTAACTTATTCTGCACTTAATTGCATTTTCAATTTGCTAATTGACCTTTTAAAAGTTGCTGTGGATTGTTTGAAATTCGCCAGCGGTAATTGCATTGCTTTCTATAATTGATGAAAATTCTAAGTTATAAGTACAGTGTTTTCTGTAATACTAATAGCTTTACATATTTCATGGTGACAAATGAGAAATCATTAACTATTAGCCATAGAGTCAATGCCCTGTTTGGTTTCGGTTTTAACCTAGGTTAACTTTACTCAAAAAAACACCTAAATCTGGTTTAACTCATTTAATTGACCCCCCTCTCCCCCACCCACTCCCCAAATTTATCTCATTAGCCCATATTAACTTTAAGTAGATCTCATTTAAAAATTAGTCCAACTTTTCTATTCTCTGATTGGAAACTTTCTTTTGGTTGCCATTGACCTTGAATGTTTGGTTGTCATTGAGACCTTGTTCACCATCAGGGTTTCCTTCTACCATCACCTGCATTGGCTTGCTAATTGTCGCTGCTATGCTGGTTTTTGGGTGTTGCTGCTGCCATCCTTAATCACAATGTTTACTTAAATCATATTTTTGGTCATCCTTGTCTTAAGTAATTCAGTGGAGATGTGGTTGTTTTAATTTGGCAGTCAAAGGGTACAGAAAACCTTATTTTAGACCTGGTTAACAAATTAATAACAAAATTAACTTTTCCAAATTCTAGGTTATCAACCAAATAATAACCTAAATAGCTTGTTAATGGGTTTTGTTGGCCCGATCAAATTCAATGTTTCCCCCATTTAATTATTTTGCTCCTTGATTCACTGAAGTCAGTATGGATAGAAAACTAAGGACCAATATTTTTAAGATTTATTCTTGTTGATCTATAATGAATAGCCTTATTGCATTTTGTTTTTCACTTGAGGTAGTGGAGCTCTTATGGGTTTGGTGATCTTTTGTGAAGAGTTTCATCATTTGTAGAAGTTTGACACAAAGGTTTTACTTGACAAATAGCAAGCCGAAGGAATCTCTCTTTCTACTTTTGGTTGAGACGTTTTGGTGCAGCTATAGATGCTCGTTGGTTTATCGCTATAGAAGCATTTATGGTGTCTACATAGGGATTTCAAAACTTTTATGATGCATGGGGTGTATGTGTAGCATTCAAACTATGAGCTTCATCAATATGAATTATATTGACCATAACTAGTTTTGTCATATCGAGTTCTCTACAAATACTACTATTTAAAATTGTAACTCATACAATCTCATGTAAAAAGACTTGTACATCATGACTTGAACCTTTATGAGACCATGCTTTTTGTTAATATGGCCTCTTTTTATGTTCTTAATGAGGTTGTTTTATTAGCTATCCTATGGCATTTGTGATGTTTCTTTCCCTTTCCTTCTTATATAGTTGGTATTTTCCTTGACATTGCCTATGGGTTTTAAGTGTCTTTTTCCATGCTATGATCTTAGTTATTGGTTATCTCATGATATAGTCTTGCAATGTCATGCCCTTGATATTCTTTACACTATCTTCTCCCTCGTGGAGTTATTTTGATGACGAATACTTGTTGTCCACTAATTTAGAATGACCTTCTAATCTCATACCCCTTTTTTAAAGTATTAAAACCTTTGAATTTTATCAACTCAACAATGCCCTTGTGTAGATTTGTGCTTTGACTACATGCCTTGGTTGTTGGCCCTTGCCTTTTAGAGCTTTGCTCTGCAAAGATCGAATTTAGGGCATACAATTTTCACTTGATCTTTGCATAATCACTTCATTTTAGAAGTCATCTATTTTTTCCTCCCAAATGAAAAAGTTTTTTCAGTTCCAAGACCCATGCTCATAACTTTTTCTATATACTGTTTTCTTGGTGTTGCTTCTATCCAGTATGAGGTTGTCCATAGGCGGCAATATATTTCTCCATCTAACATGGTTACTTTGAATTGATTTTGGTTCATGACATTCACCATGGAATAAAAAACTATGTATCGACATATCAAGCTAGAAGGCATTGTTGATCTGTTTGAGTGACTCTGAATGAGTTGTATGAGATTGACTTATGCTTTATTTATTCTCCTAGAATGTTTTTATGGGTAGCTTTTCTTGCCTAGTATGAGATCACCTGCAAGTGGTAACTCTTTGTTGGTTTCTCCATCTAACATGGTTGCCTTCAATTGATTTCTATTTTAAACATTCATTATAGAATAAATGGACAAGTAACAAGGCATATTAGGCTAGAAGGTATTTTTATCTTCTTAGGGTTTTAAATGAGTTTTATAAGATTCGTTTATGCTATATTCCTTCTCTCTTGATGTGGTCTTAGTTGATGTGTATACTCACCAGATTTCCAACTTCCATGCAACATTCTACTTGCATCTCCTTGTTATTTTTTTTTCCATTTGATTCTTGACATCAAAGGTTCACTTTGGATACCTTGTAGGAATTTCTGTCTTTTATTGCTTAGAATCACAAACACTCACTGATAATTTAATTTTGAAGTTCGATTCTATTGGGATATGAAGGTTGATACCAAGACATGCCCAAATGGACTTCTATTTATTGGGCCATAGATGACTTGATTGTAAGCAAATTGGACATATGTGAAGTCATTGCCTGATGTTCAGGATGTTGTGCTTTTTTTGTTGCTTTTTGTTTGTGGATAGAGGGCTATGCTCTTCTCTTATACTTGTGGGTTACAAGCTAAGTAGGTAGCCCGAAGTGTACTCCCGCATGTTGGAAGAAAAGGCTTGCTACTTTGCTCATGTCCTCTTGTTGGTACAATGGCAGTATGGCTGTTGTGGTAAACCTATTTATGATTTATGGTCCCACCTTGTTGTTGGTGGTACACCCAAGAATTCCATTGAGATACTCTCACATGGTTGGTTAGGCACAAGTTGTGACATGAACAATACTTTCTTTTTAATGATGGGCTTTGTGGTGCTATGTAACATGTATGTTCACACAAATTTCTGCATGTTTAAACTCATTGAGGCCAATACAAAGTAAATTTTTGGTTTCTTTGCTCACTCCAAAGTGTCCAGCTACCTTTGACGGTTGAACTTTCGTAAGCCACCTCAACCTATCTTCATCTCATAGTATGCATAAATTTAGCTAGCTTTCATTCCTTCACTTCCTCCAGAATGTCAGCATAGTCTGGATCCTTGTCATTGTTTATGTGCTCACCTTGTGTTTTTACCCTGCAATGATCTCCTGATCACAACTTCAAACAGGGGCTAAGCAGCATTTGTACTCGTAGTTTGCTAGTATTTTTTGGATTTACTTATACACATTTGTACTCATCTTTTAATTTGTTTTCCATCTTTGTTGGATTCTTCAACTCATCTAATTTGGATGAAATTGAGTTCAAAGAATTCTTTGAAGATGACTGCACGAATGCACTCTTTAAAAGAAAAAACAATTGCGAACTCTTAATTTGTAATGCAGAAACGTGATGCACCCCCCGGAGAGAAACCTGAGCCGGTGAGGACGCACCTCCGCAACATGATTATCGTTCCAGAGATGATCGGAAGCATCATCGGAGTTTACAACGGAAAAACTTTCAACCAGGTTGAGATAAAGGTATGTTTATTTATTAATGTATATATACTTTGCAATTGACCTATTATTTACTTGTAAGTTTTTCTTCATATATCTGTAACAGCCGGAGATGATTGGTCACTATTTGGCCGAGTTCTCCATATCATACAAACCTGTTAAACACGGCAGGCCTGGTATTGGTGCAACCCATTCCTCCAGGTTCATTCCATTGAAGTAAAATGAGAGTATCTTTGAACTCTACTGCTTGTGAGTCAGAACTAGAAATGATTCTCTTAGCTTTTCTGTTTGAAGTACTGTTTTTGTTTATCAGCACATGAGACGTTGGATTGCTTGTTTTCTGGTTATTCTTGATGGATTTTTCAAGTCATTGGAAGGAGTTTGATTTGCAAATTGTGTGTTGTCTTCATCTCTTAGTTCTACTGTTGGAGATTAAAAAAAAAAAAAATTAAATTTTATGATTCAAAATTGGGGCAAAAAAATCTTGAATTTTTAATTATTAAATGTGAAGTAACTATAATTTTAAGATATTTCTCATTATAAGGGATATTAAAAAGTTATGTATTTGATGTAATGATTCAAGAAACACAAATTGAAATAATTGATATTATAAAATAGTAGAACAGTTTTTGTTGTTATATAGAGTTTGAAATTAATCTTTTAAGAATTTTTTTTGAAAACATGGAGGTATTAAAATTTTTAGTAAATAGGTTTTACTAAAATTTTATTATCATTCATAATTTATTTCTAATTTTTTTAATTATTTTAAAACTCAGTAACTATATGAAAACATAAAATGAAAAATATATTTTTTGTTTGTCTAATTTTGTAAACAGTGGTTATTAAGGTATGTACAATAGGTATGCTTTGGTTGGTACGTTTGTAAATTTAAGTTTTTGCAAAATCATATTTTGAACTTTTAGACATTATTTTATTGAACATTGATCTACAATATATTATCGAATAAAACTTTTTAATAGTATTTTATGTTATTTTTTTTAATATTTATTTTAATCCATTTAATATTTACGGCTGTTGCAGCCTAAAATGTTTTTAATTTTTGAAAAATTGTGCAACATATAAGCTTAATGAAATGATAGAAATTTTAAAATTTTTAAAGAGATATATAACTTTTTTTGGTAAACATATAGAAATGATTTTTTTAAATTATTTTGGAAAAATAATTAAAGTTTTTGTCATTTTGTAATCATAAAAATATACTTTAAAACACGATAAGACAAATGTATTATTAAAATTAAAATATATTTTTATTGATAATTAAATATTTAATTAATATATCAAATAATTTTTTAATTATTAATTAATTCGAATTGATTCCATTCTGTCCAAACCGAATTGATAAATATTATTATTATATTTAATCTGTTTTTGTTAAAAAAGTGTTTTTTTTTTTTATAATAATATCGCAACCCAAATTTTTGAGCAGTCCAGCTTTCCCTCGCAACCCAGGAAGTCTCTTCAAGGTACTGCTCCTTCTCCGACAATCCCTAGCCAGGTACTCCCCCTTGTCTTTCTCTCCTGGATCGGCATCTCATTATCGGCAGCTTCCATGGGAACGTGGACGGCGTCGGAGGAGGAGTCCGCACGGTCCAGAAGGCCGCGTCTGGTCATCACTGAAATGGTTCTCCGCAACTTCAAATCTTACGCTGGCGAGCAACGGATCGGACCCTTTGACAAGGTTCTTCCATTTGAATAACCCTATTCTCTTTCAATTACTCAAGCTCATTCACATAATTGTCCTTAAATCAATTTTTGTACCACATGGTTCCGCTACTCATCTGTTGTGTTCTGAAATTATCTTCACCTCAAAAAATCATTGGTGAATGTTTCTTCCATTCTTTGCATTTTTTTTAAGTCAGGAAGCAATCAATAAGTTGTGTTAGAGGACAAGTCAATGTTACTTTTGTGGTGAAAAAACAACAATGTCCTTTTTTTTTAACGAGCAGTTTTTATATTTAGTGCGTAATTGTTGACGGAAAACTATTGGAACCATTTTCCCTCTTCTTATGTTCCATGCAACTTCGCATCCCGTGTGCACATCTTTATTGATTGGTTTGGCATACATACATATATCCTGCAAAGCGCAAATACAACTCATGTAATATTTTGATAGCATTCTCTTTTTTCCCAAATTCACCACTATCTTTTGTTGACAGAGTTTTTCTGCGGTTGTTGGTCCTAACGGTAGTGGGAAGAGCAACGTTATTGATGCCATGCTATTTGTTTTTGGCAAACGGGCAAAGCAGGTAAGCATGTTCCACTATGAAAATGTGCATATTCATATAGAAATCTATGTTTGATGAAAGTTGAAGTTTTGTACCGATAGTCCCTGTCTTGTAGCTGTATTGGTTATGTTTGCTAAATTAAAATAATTTCGTCATGAACTCGGGTTGCTGGTTAAAGAATTTGGTATATTTATGTGGTTTCCATGAGGACTGGTTCATCTGCATGTAGTTCTTCCATAAACATGAGATTCAAAATATGAGTTTTACTTTTTTTTTCCCTGTAGATGCGCTTGAACAAAGTATCGGAGCTTATACATAACTCCAGCAACCATCAAAATCTTAGCAGTGCAGGGGTTTCAGTATACTTCCAAGAAATTATAGATCTGGTAAAGCCTTTATCTTAAAAGAGGTCTATTTATGGCATCCATGTTATCTATAAGTTATGTTCTTCTTCAGGATGATGGATCTTTTGAAGTTGTTAAGGATAGCGAGTTTGTCATTTCCAGAGTGGCATTTCAGGACAACTCTTCAAAATATTATATTAATGACCGTGGGAGCAATTTCACTGAAGTCACAAAGAAGTTGAAAGGAAAAGGAGTAGACCTTGATAACAACCGTTTTTTAATTCTTCAGGTGTGGAGGTCATTATGAAGTGCATAGCTTGCTCTGTTTTGGGTTTTTCATGTTCTTCCAGGACCATTGCATCAAAATCAATAAATTTTTCTGCTGGTGAAGTATTGAGCAATTGGATCAAAGTATTAAACAATTGGAAACGAAAACAGCTGCTTGTTGTTGATTTTTTCTCTTGTGCTATGTTTTTTCTACTTTGTGTGAACCATTTTTTGTACTCTTGTGTTTCGGTTCCCCTCTGCTTTGAATCTGCATTACTGCTATGCAGGGTGAGGTTGAGCAGATTTCTCTCATGAAGCCAAAAGCACAAGGTTCACATGATGAGGGTTTCTTGGAATACCTTGAAGACATAATTGGAACCAATCAATATGTAGACAAAATTGAAGCAGCCCATAAGCTGTAAGCTTTTTCACTATTTTCACAGCATGAGTATAATAATGTTGCAATTTTGATGTAAATTTTTGCAAATTTATTATCCTTTTATAATTTATTGTAATGGTAAGATAGCTGTAATGCATATGATGCAGCTGTTGGACCCCCCTTGTTATTTTGGTATATGTTCGCACAAAATCCATTGCTTGATTTGAAAATTTTGTCTAGCATATAATATGTGAAATTTCATTTGGAAGTTTCCAGTAGTCATGGCTATGTCCCAAATATTCTACAATATACTACTTAATGCATGTTATTAATTTTAATTACAGTATAATTTCCAAAAGAATTTGTCGGTTGATTCTTATCCGATTTTTTAGCCTTTGCATTTGGATAGAAACATGCAGGTAGTCTGCATCAAATTGATTGAAACTGAAAAATAATCCAAATTGGCATTATTCAGTTTGATCAGTTTTGTTTTGTAGAAGTAATCATTATTGCTTTTCTGTAATGATTTTAGTAAAGAAAAAATGGTTTTCTTTTTGGCATGGCTTTTTTACCCAAAAGCCAAAAGCTTTTTGTTTGTTTAGATATTTATTTGTAATAAAGACCTAGAATAACAAATATGCACCAGTCATATTTGGAATCTATATCCATTTTAGTTTTTAATTCTTTGATTTGGAATCTTTACTAGATTTTGATTTCTTCCCGTACATATTCATTTCTTGGAAATTTGAAAAGATTGAACCAAGCTGCCTTTAAATTTGTTTCGTTCATTGTCAACTATGGGCTTGATTTTAGACATGTTTTTTGTAAGTTATCAGCCTTACATAGTAACTTGTTATAGCCTAGGAAGAATGCTGCCGTTTTACTCTATATTTATGGAGGATTGATACTGCATTATGAAGTAGGTTTATCATCTGTTGTCCTTTATTTTTCTTTTAATTTTTTATATTTCTTCATATTTTAAAATAAAAATAAAAATTGATAAATATTAAATTTATAGAATTAAATGTTAAAGCGATGCATTAAAATTGTTATTAAGGAGAGAATGAATCTTAAACAATTAGAAATATTAGATGTTAAAGTATTAAAATACTTTCACTCTTTTGTTTTCTTTTAAAATATCTATTTTTTGATCTCTTGTAGTTTAATAGAAAGAGATCAGAAGCAAATAACGCGGGAGAAGTGAAAGAGAGGATTTATAATGATGCATAATTGGAAATAAATCACTATTACAAACTACTATGTTTTAATTTCTTTGTTTTCTTTCCTTTTGATTGTCTATCATTTTCTATCCCACAAAATTTGCATAAATCTCATCCTCGTAGGAGCTCTTTTGACTGTTCAATTGCAGAAGGTGCAAATGTGACTGCAGTTGTTATCCAACACCTAGGTCCAATGGTGTAAACAATAGAAAACTACTGGTGGAGATTAAGAAGTCAAATACAGATTGGTAGGAAAGGGAAGGTGAATTGGTTTGTTTTAGACTCAGTTGTATGGCATGTGTGGCAAGAAATGTATGCTAGAATTTTCCAAAGAAGCTTTCGACCTGCTGAGCTTATTCTTGGAAGAGTTAAGTAGGTGTCATCCCATTTGGAGTGGCTTGGTAAGTTTAAGCAGAAATTGATTTTAATGTACTAAATGCTTTGATTTAATGAGTGATCTCTTGGAAATGCCCTTACTTTGATGGCTATTTAATAAAAATAAACATCATATCTCTTTGATTTGTAAAATCTTTATCCTTTGTCCCCTTTTGATTACTTAAAAGTTTCCATCTCACAATGATAATGATTATATTTAGGAGGTGAGAAATAGATATTAAAAGCAAAAGAAATTCCTTTGGGAGTAATTTGAAAGTAGATGAAAGACAATGAGATGAATGAAGAATTTACACTCATCTTTTTTGGTCTACTAACTATATGCCTTTTTCGAATGGTCTAGTTCTTTATCTCCTAAAGTTGGAAGGAAAAGAATAAGAATTGAATGAATGATCAACAAGCGTGTCTTTGAATTTAAAATGTTTAAGAGTGGTGTTTCAAAAATATGTTGCTTTTATTTAGCATTAAATTTTCAAGTTTCTTCTATGCCCAATGCCTTTGGGAGTTGCAATGAGATTAATGAAGTGGCTAATGACTACAATAGGAACACTTTTTATGTCTTTTGTTATGTCTAGGTCATGAACACCAATGTGTTTGCATGACAAGGGATGAATCATATAAGCTTCAAGCTTCATTATAAAACTTTTTGGACTTTCAAGACAGGACACTTCAATAGGGAATTGCTAATAATATAGTTTGTTTAGATTAGTCTTTTTAAAACAATTGAATTACGTGGTTAACCCAAAGGACATAAGAAGGAAGAACATGTATGAAATTTAAACAAAGAGTGATTTTATGGCTCCTACATCATCCTACTTATGTTTGAATTAGAAAATAATTGTCTCATGGCAATGCTTTTTTATTGTATATCCTTTTGACATCTACCTGTTCATGGGATTTGATGATAGGTGAATGACCTGGTAGATATTCCATTTTTTTTTTCTTTTGATCTTTTCTTTAGTTAATTGTTGTTGTGAATTGGTACTTTTGCTTTTTTCTTTTAAAAATGTTTTGCAAACTTTTGAGTTTTGGTATTTTTTTTTTGGTCTAATTTTTTTCATCCTTCTAAGTTGTTCTATTTAAGATTTACTACAAGATTTTGATATATGGAATTTCAAAACAATTACCATCAAAGAAAGGTACCATGATTAGTGAGCTCCATAGGAACCATCCTTTTATATCCGTGTGTGATAGCTTTGCATGACTCATCATGCTACTCGCAACAAGCTTTCCCAAGAAATGTCCCTCATAGATCTTTGCTGATGTTTTTTGTTATGAATTACATTTTCAATTTTTGTTTCTATTTGTATTCTTATGTTAGCTTTTCTACTCTTTGAAAGGGTGTAGGTTATGGCAGTTGATTAACTTTTATATAAGGAAAGCATAAGAGAAATGAAATGGTTATAAAGTTATATTCTCAAACAACATTATGTTCATTATTAATTGTTAAAATGATTGTTTCATAGCCAATGATGGAGTTAGAAGTATGCGAGATTTATTTTGTGAATAATAGTATATTTTGCATTTACTGCAAGAAGTTGTCTGCATGAGACATCTTTAAACTGTAGTAAATCAAGAATTGACTAGAGTATGATGCATTCAAATAAGACTATTTGACACCAATTTTTGCTGGCTTATTGTTGTATGCTATACATTCTAGTCAGAACAGTGACTGAATATTTGCTGTAAGGAAGGAAACAAAGCCTGGCTATTGTATCTTTGCAACATGTTCGTGGTACAATGACTAATGAGCATAGTATCATATTGACTTTTTTTTATTTTTGTGCTTTTTGATTCATCACATTTTGGTCCTATGCCATTCATTAATAATATGGCACTTTTTTGATCCACTGCCTTTGCATATATTGAGTAGTCGGTTGGTCAATTTGGCTAAAATCTGGATAGGAGAATCTTCATAGATAACATGACTGAAAAAGGGACTATAATCATAGCTTGTCATTCAAAATAGCATGTGGTCTTTTAAGGAAGTTAGCCATAAACAAACTTGTTACACTATGCTGACATATCTTTTGTTTGTATTTTTTTCCCATGATTACAGTGATTTTTTAACACTTTTAGGCTACATATTACATTTCGTGCTGAGTTGATTTTATATTCTTTATGATGCAAGACACTGTAAGATAAATTGGATTGTTACTTCGTTTTCCTAGTTGTTTCTAAGTACCAGCTGCTTGACAATGTGATCCTATGCTAGAGTTGGCTACTCGGTTACGAGGACATCATTTTGTTTTTGCCTCAAGTTTTCTTGAGAAGCTACTTCTTTTATTGGGTTACCAAGCTCAGATTTCTTTTTATTTGAAAATCTAATTAAAATTTGCATGCTCTTCCTTTATGTTAAGTTTGATTTGATTCTTATTGTTGTGCTAGATTCAGAGCTAGTTGCGGTTATATATTGTGTGTCTAATCTCATATTTTCGTTTTGTTTTTTCAATAGAATGCATTGGCTACTTCATTCTTCTTCCTGTGTTCAATGCAAATTAGGATTCTTGGCTGATGAAATAGAAGTGATAACTTCTATTTCAGCATTATATTTACATTGTGGTTGTTCCCTGTATCTAATTTTCTTCATGCAACTGTATGCTTTTGCAGACTAGAGACATTAAATGAAAAGCGTTCTGCTGTTGTGCAGATGGTAAAACTTGCTGAGAAAGAAAAAGACGGCTTAGAGGTAATGGTGATTTGTTTACCCTCTTTGATGTTTCCTGTCAAGGAACTAATACTTCATTTCTTTAATGTTCCTTCAGTGTGTCAAGAATGAAGCAGAAGCTTATATACTGAAAGAGCTCACGCTACTGAAATGTAATGAAAATATGACTAAGCTGGCTGTCAAGGATTCCACTGTCCATGTCCTTCAGTTACAGCAGACTGTTGAAACTTTGGAGGAAAACCTGTCTGCTGAACGGTTAATTCATTTACTGAGAGTTTCATGTTAGTCTTGTAAATTCAAAAAATTTGAAAAATTTTATTTCAGGGAGAAGATTAAACATAATTTGAATGCTCTAAAGAAGCTGGAGGGTGTATACAACAAACATTTGAAGACTCAGGAAGTAATATTTTTATATTTTTTTTCTATTTTGGCTTATATGTTTTTTGAGCTATTTGAAATTAATGCTCCTTTGGTTTTGAGTTTTGGCTTTGATTTGATTTCTTGTCCCTAGCCATGAATTTATTTCTGATGGTTAGTTTTCTTTTGTTTTGGTGTTTTTTTTGTTTGAGCTAGTATTTTTAATATATTGAATATAGTTTTGTGTTTTTTATTGATAAGTTTATTTTAAAAAAAATTTAGAAAATTCATAAAATTAACTACTAAATTTTAAAACTAGTTATCAAAATTATAAATTAATTTATCATTTTTATATGAAATAAACAAAATAAAATATTTTATATTAAATATAATTAATTTATTATATTTGAATTAATTTTATTAAGAATTTAGTTTAAATATTTTGGTAATGGTAATGGTTTAATTTTTCTAAATTCTTATTTCAAAATTTTAAAAATGTTTTTTGAAAGAAAAATAAGGTATAGAGACTGATGTTTAAACCCAAGACCTTATGCTATGTTTTCCACAGTAAAAAGAAATCCTATAAACTATATTATAGAACATAGTTTTTGTGTTTTTGGTTTACTATCACGATTATACTTTACCCTGCCTTTAAATGGGAAGTATATTTATTTATTATGCTTGAAAAGCAAGAAGGAAGTGTCTATAAGCTTTATTCAGTGTGATTTCTTAGCAATTTTGATATTTTTTAGTGTCTTAATGTCAATAAAATGAGCAGGACCAGCTAGGTTATTTGTGCATGCTATTTTGCTAATTTCTTGCTATTTTTCTTGCCTACGAATTGTTTCTGTATTCCTGTCTTTATGATGTATTAGTTATTCAGATATCATTATTTGCTGATTTTCTATTGCGGATACTTAGGAGCTTGACATTGAAATGAGGAACTGCAAAGAGGAATTTAAGAAATTTGAGAGAATGGATGTTAAATACCGAGAAGATCGAAATCACTTGAAGCAAAAAGTTAAGAAGTTGGATGACAAACTTAAAAAGGTTAGCATATAGATTCCTTTTTGTGGCATAGTTTTGTATGGTAGATTAGTTCTTCCAATTAGGTCAATGTCTTCATGGTGAAAGATTGCAGTTTGGTATTAATTTCTTTCTTTCTTTTCTCTTATTCTATATTGATAGGCTTTGTTTTTTAGTGGAGGTGAGAATTGAGAGTAATGAAAGAAATAATATTTTTCTCGCATCTTTTAATTTTGAATTTACAAGAGTTATATAAAAAATAATGATACACCTAATTATAGTTAATTAGTTATATATAGAAGTTATCATTGCTTAGGTAATATATACACAAAAATTATTCTACTTTTCACATAATTATTCCATAATTACTAGTATTCTAATTCTTATTTAGTAATTTTGTTTTTTGTGAGATTTGAATTTTGTTCCTAACACTCTCACTTAAGTTGACAAGTATATGATCATTATTAATGTACTGATATACTGATATATATATTAAATCCTCGTTTAGATAATGTTTTTGTAAAAACATTTATTTTGTTGAGATTTAGTCGGAATATATGATAACATGATAGGCTCACTTTCTACTTTGGTTTTACTAAAATGCTTATCAATTATCATATGTCTTATCTTGTCATACTAAATAGGGTTATGAACCACATTAATCATTGATTTATTGTCATTGAACAATTTCATGGGACTAGCTAAGAGCATATTCAAATTATTCATTAACTTTTGGATCCATATAATTTCACATGTTCCTTGTTTTATGGTTTTGTATTCAGCTTCTATATTTATAGGTTATTACAGATTGCTTTTTACTTAAAGTAACTACATTTTCTTACATCTTTGTATGATATCTAGTTGTAGACTTGTGATCTTAATAGCTCCAACCCAATTTGCATTTGAGCATCTAATTATATCGTTTATCGTAGTTTTTTTAAATAGTAGCCCTTTAATAGGACTTCTCTTGAGATATCTCAAGATATAATTCACCATATTTAAGTGTCAATTTGTGGAAGAATACATTAATTTACTGACAATGCTCATGCTAAAAGAAATGTTTGGTCTTCTAGGAGACGTATAGATTAGCTTGCTTACTAGTTGTTGGTAGTTATCTCAAGTCATTGGTAGATCTTTTTTAGAATTTTTTTGTTTTCAATTTTGTTCTAAGGGTGTTTCAATTATTAGTTTATACTCTAGCCTATTAGTTTCTTTAAGTAAATCCAAATGAGATGAAGATTCTTATTTGGCTCTCAACTTTTGTTCTTAAGCATTTTTAGGGCTTCTAAGTCTTTCACTTTGAATTTAACAAAGAGTTTTCTTGTGAGATTTTCTTAATCTCTGATTCATCATCTCTAATAGCAATTATATCGTCTACATAAAAAATGAGAATTACTTGTTTTTAAACTCAACTCTTTATAAATATAGTGTGATCGAAAACTAAGTAAACTATGCTCTTGGAAATTGTTTTAAACCGTAAAAAGAATTCTTTAGTTTACATACCATGACTTGACCTCCTTCAGTCTCAAATATTGGACCTTTTATTTATATTTTTTCTTTTGAAGTGTCATTTAAAAAACATTCTTGATACTTATAGTCTAAATTTGTAGCAATATATAACAAAACTTATAGAGTTTGATTTTGTAAATTGTGCAAATATCTTCTCATTAGTGAATTTCATATATTTGAGTAAAACCTAGTGCCAACAATCTTGTTTACATTGATTAATTTTGTCATTTAATCTATATTTGATTTGAATACCTTTTTGTTGCCAATAACCTTTTTCCTAGGTAACTCGATCAACTCTTAATTCTTATTATCATTGAGTGCCTTCCTTTTTGCTAATAGAATCTCATTTCATTTTAGATCTTAAAAAGCTTTATGAATATCTTTTGACATTTGAATCTTGTCAATTTTAGTAATAAATGTCTTGAAATTATTTAATAATTTGAAATATGTGAGGTGTCTTTAATTGGATGTTTAATACAAGTTCGTATCCCTTTTTTATTACAATTATAAGATCCAAGTCTTCTAGTCCTCCATTATCCTTTAAATGCCCCTTTTCTTCCTCTTGTGAGTCTATAACAGAAGGATTTGATAAAGATTTAATTCTTGGTGTTATATTGGAGCCTTTGATCTCTTGGAGTAAACAAAAATTAGTTGTTGATTTGTTTTTTTTCTTTTAAACTAGGGCTTGAGTAATGGTAAGTTTGGGTTACGACGACTTAGGTATGTGTAGGAAATAAGGGCTTCCTAATGTTTGTCTTTCTGAGTATTATTTTCCCCTTTAAAAAAACTTTGGAATAAAAAGTTTAATATTTATTAAATAAGATATCATATGAAAGAAATAAATATTTTGAAGAAGGGAAATAACATTTATAACTTTTTTGTGTTGGTGAATAACTAACAAAGGCATACTTTGGAGCTTTGGGATTAAATTTATGCTTATTAGAGTGGACATTGTAAACAAAACTAATGCACTCAAAAGCACAAGTGGAAGGGATTTGTGAACATAAGAGGAAGATGAAGGATGATTAGCAAACATGATGGTCAAAGTAAAAGTAGTTTTCCTTCAAAAATGATATGATATATGACAAGCAAACATGATGGACCTTGCATTCTCAAGTGATGATTTTTTCTTTCTACAATATCATTTTGATGAAATGTAATATATTTTATAAGATATTAGTCTAGCTCTTCAAGGAAATGTTCCATCTCATTATTTATACAAAGAATATGAATGAAAGACCGAAAAATACTTTTGATAAATTTATAAAATAAGTTTAAAAGTATTAGTTAATTTTTTTTCATTAGATACACCAACAAACACAATTATAATCATTAGTAAACATAATAAACAAATGCCTTTATTTAAATTTATTAGTTTAGATAGATCCCACATAACTATGAATAAGATGAAATTGTTTTGATAATTTGTAGGTTTAAGGAGGGTAATATGCTCGAGATTGTTTTGCCAAAATAATCTGATTACATGGAAATGAATAAAGACTTTTATTGATAAAAATTTAGGATAAAAATATTTTAAATACGGGAAACTTGGAGATCTTAATCGATTGTGCCAAAGTTTAATATTTGAATAAAAAAAGTGGTGAATGCATTAGATTTTAAAGGAGAGTCAACATTGGATTGATAGTAAAGACTACTTTATTTTTCAATATTGTCAATTATCTTCCTTGAAATCAACTTCTAAAATTTATAGCTAGGAATAAAATTGTTATAGAATAATTTGAATATTTGGTTATTTTACTTATGAATAATGAATTGCAATTGAAATTGGAACATAAAGTATTGAATTCAACTATAGATAAGAAGATTTCATATCTCCATGTATTGTATTCTTGCACATTGACTTATTTGCTATAATGATCCTAATACTCTGTTTACATGGTTTATAATTTATAAGCTATGTTATAAATTATGTCATGCGATTAGATACACATGAGTTCTCAATCCACTTATCATGTGAACTTTTATAAGGGAGAAAGAAGAGGATTATTCTTGGTTGACCTCTTTGAGCTGTAACAATATTTGAATTTGATGACATAGGTTTGGACTCTTGAGTAGTTTTTGGAGGATTTAGTAATTTAAAGCACTTCATTTATTCTATATGTATGGTTTTTGGGTTGTGTTATATTTTGTTGTGTATGCAACCTTGCTTTTCCTTCTTTGGCTTCGTGACTTCTAATCTAATAGCTTATCATGCTCTCAACATATATCTTTTGTGTTATAAAATTTATTGTATTCTGAGATTAACCTTTTCACACTGTTTGATACTAAAGTAGTCTATAGGACATAAGATTTGTAATCATATTTTACAAAAATGTGAAAATCATTTTTTTTTCTATTTTTCTCATCCCTTAATTAGGCAAGTATTGTTTTAAGTATAGATAAAGATTTTGTGCTAAGTATATATCTACAAATTTCATCAAGATCTTTATTTAAACCTCACAAAAATCAAAGATTTGGTCTTTCTTTAATATATTGTTGTATATAACTTTATCATTAGGATATTTTTACTTTATATTATTACATAAATCTATATCTTATCATAACTTTGAGAGGATATTACAATATTTTGTGATAGATGTGTTATATTGTTGAGGATTTTGGTTGGCCAAATGAGCCTCAAAACTTTGTAAAATTTTGTTATGGTTAAAAGTACATCTCCTTTATAACATTCCAAATTTCTTTTGTTGCTTGATAAAAAAGATGTAATCATCTAATTTTAGTCCTGAATTTATTAATCATGTCATTATAATAGAATTATCTATTTCCCAAGTGTTATATGTTATTAAGTTTTTTTTAAGCATTGCCTTTGCTCTTGTTAGGTAACCCATTTTACTACTCCATTTGATTACTACTAAAATAGATTAATACTATTCTCAAAAACTATTATCATTTAACATGTGTATTATAATTTAGATTGAATGATTATTAGATTAGAGATGAGTAAGAGATAATTGAGGATTTAAAACTATCGAAACCTTAATAGAGTCTGTTGTAGGCGAGTTTGGTGTTAAGCTTGTTATTGGTCGACTCAAGTTGCCAATACAGTTTTTTACAAGTCAGCTCATTGTAGCATTCATGAAATCACTATTGTACGAAAACGGATTTGGCTACTTGAGATATTGCTAGATCATTGGGTGGAAAAAAAATTGTGAAACTGAGCATGAAAATGTGCATGTCCATTGTAGAAAAGTTTTTAGGGCTTGAGGTATTGCAAATTTGTGGAATGGAGAGAAAAATCTCATCAAATTAACAAAAGATATGTGATTGTCTTACTTTGTGATTGAACATAAGGAAATTGCGTCTTCTGCTACTGTGTTTAGTAAATCATCTTTTGAAGCTTCAAATTGTCTTTTGAATTGATACAATGTGTTGAGTTGTGTTTTGAAGTGTATAAGGAATCATCTTTTGAAGTGTTTTTTGAATTGAAGTGAAAACATTGGAAGAGATGCCAAGGTGAGGGACTTCTGATTTCGAGCTGGTCAACTGGTTTTAACACTATTAACAGAGCTGAGAAGCCATAATAATGAAGAAAATAACATTCTTTTCTCACTCACAATGTTGAATTTACATGAGCCATGTAAGAAACAATGATGCACTTAATTTCTTCTAATATGTTATACTTAGAAGTTAAATTGTCTTAAATAATATATTCAAGAGCTAGTTTTCATTGAATCATTCTATAATTAATGAGTTTCTGATTCCTTTTTTAATAATTTCATAATTTATGGGATTTGACATTTGTTTAACACTTTTCATATAAAGTTCCACTCTATTGTTCTATTTTTGGCTTTTGTTTTTGAAAATAGAATGATAGTGGCATGCACTGATTGAACTATGTTGACATTGCAGGACTTGTCTAAAATTGAGGAAACCAAGAAAGATAATGAGGAATCATTGATTCTGATACCAAAACTTGAGGAAGATTTGTCAATCTTGCAGCAAGTTCTTCAGCAGGAGGAAAAAAGGCTTGAAGAAATTATTGAGCGCTCTAAAGGTTTCCTTGCTCCTTATTTAATGACTTCTTGTTTATGGAATCCAATGATGTGTCAATATTTGAAAGTGACCTGGTTTTTAGCACTTCTTTATGTCGGTTCCTATTTCATTTTTGTGATTAGTTCAATGTAAAGTTTTCTTCAAGTTATCTTCTTTTTTCTTTTTTATCATTTGTAGACTTTCCTAGCCTTTAATCAGAGTTCCATGCATCCATTATATGATTTCCTCCAAAATGGTTACTTAAGGTGCTTAATGTTAGATTTTAGGGCATGAATCCTGCATTCCTAGTGATCAGTATGTGAGTAGCTGGAATGTTGTATCAATTTGATAAATTGTCTACTTTTGCATGTGGTTTATATTGTAATTATTTGGTTATCTCTACTTAAGGGTAAAACTGCAAATACTTAGATTTTCTGAACTATTGTTCAATTTTGTGTTTTTCATGTATAATGAGCTAAATCTCATGGAGTTGATCAATTATTTCTTTATTCTCACTGAGTTTTATGTAGCTATAGTTGTTTGTAGTCATATTGGGAATGCCTATGTGCCCATTTTTCTTTCTGCCTATGTTTTATGTTTTCTCTTGTGACTTTTATGTTTTCTTGGTTTTTGTTGGATGCAGTTGAAACTGAGAAATATTTTTCTGAGCTCAATGAAGTTCGTGCAGAATTAGAACCATGGGAAAACAAATTGATTGAGCATAAAGGAAAACTTGACGTTGCTCTTTCTGAAAGAAGCCTGTTGAATGACAAGGTTGGTTTAGTCATGATTCAATCTGACATGTAGTTATTACTTTAAAATTGTCATTGCTCGTTTAGTTCATTTTTTTTTTTTTCTGAAGTTAGACGAAGTCTGATCCCATTCTTCAGTAAAGATACCCTGAAAGCAATTTATTTATTTTTTCTTTTTTTAGTAAGTGTTTCACTTCCGAGACTTTTATGCTTCGAGATTTCTTTTTTGATGCAAAGTATTAGATTGTTCCTGACTGAAAAATTTAATGTTCAAAATTCTTAGGTTTCAGACAAATCATTTATTAACCAAGTGATATTATCGTGTTGCGTTGTCATAACCATGCATTAACAGGATAAAAGTCGTCACTGTTGTTGCGTCCATTAATATTCCATGTATGACTACTGCAGAGAAGGCACCTATGTTTCTTTTGATAATGGCCAGAATATTAATAGCACCGACTTCTTTTCTTAAGTTATTTTTCGTAATAGTTGAAGAAATGGCAGTGATGAATTACACTGAGCCAATTGCTGTATTTCTAAATGCAGTCTTCACAAGAGCATTAACACTAGGTTTCTTGTAAAATCTAAAGTTGATCTCTCTTCAACATATGTGAACCTCTATTAATTATTTCTGCTTGAGACATAAGTGCGCTAATCTGATCAAATGGCTTTTCTTCTATGGAGAACATCTAAAAGTGAATTTATTTATTAATCTGTTTGACTTTTGATTTTAATGACTTGTACTATCCAAAACATCACCTGCTATGCATTATAAGCAACTTTGTGTCAACTGGATGAATATGCAGGTGAGACTAAACAGTGAACATAGTTCTTTTAATTTAATTATTCCTACAAATCAATTCCTTGTATTGTCAATGGTATTTGAATCTTTCTCCAGCATGCTGCTGGCCGGGAAGCTTATGAGGATGCTCAACGTCAGTTGCGTGATATGAAGGACAAAGTTAATATTAAGAAAGAATATATAGCTGAACTTCAAGTCAAAATAGAAAAAAACAAACATGAAGCATGCCAAGCCCGGAATTCTGAACAGGTATGCTGCCCATCCTGTGTTTATTTTGCCTTCTGTCCTTGCATATCTGATAGCTAGAACAATTCTGCAATGCTTCTTTCTGCAGGACTGTATAAAGCAATATGATTCACTTCTTCCTCTCGAGCAGGCCGCCAGGCAAAAAGTTCTAGAATTTGAGTCTACTTTGCAATCAGAACAGAGCCAGGGCTCTGTTTTAAAAGAAATACTTCGAGCCAAAGAATCGAAGGAAATAGTAGGAATTTATGGGCGACTTGGAGATCTTGGTGCAATTGATGGTGAGTTCTTATGCTTGCAGCTTGCAACCCTACATTTTTGTGTATGCTCCAGATATTTATTTTTGTCTTTGCATATAATGTTTTTTGTTGGTTGAACGACATGGTTGGGAATATCAGCAAGTAGTTATTAACAAATGTGCTTGTTGCAGTCAGTTCAAATATAGTCATATGAGTCAATATGATACTTTATTATAATTTGCTGGTCGTTGCACTATTTTATCGTGCTTCATCTGGTAATTTAGTTTTATTGTCTTTGTGGAAAAAGTTAATAAATAAAAATTTTAATCTGTTATTAATGAGTTTGCTGAACGTTTAGTGTTATCAATTTTTAAATGCATTTGGGATCAAGACTTTATCTCATGATAGAAGATTGATTTCTAGTGGTGGATGCTTTTGACTTGTTTGTGCTTCTTTCACATGCTTACTCCAAACCTTGTAGGTGAGGAACATTGGCAATCTGTGTAGTGTTTTCAAAAGACACCATGAAATCTCTTAACTTAAAAAATATATATATTTTTAATAAATAAAAAATATTCAGTCAAAGGTATTTTTAATTATTGAAAATTTTCAATCATATGTAAGAATGAGTAAAACTCTTAATTAATTATGTTTTTTTCAAACAAAATTAGAGTAGAAGTTGGGCATGTCGTCAATCAAAATTTGATTTTTTTGAAAAGAAAAGCCTATATTAGCTCAATTAGTTTTGTGTCTTGAAGCACATGTTGCACACAATATGAAACAACATCTGTAGGTTTATAACTTTGCTAATGGCATTGTATATGTTACTCATGGAAGTGCTTGCTTTGACATTTTTATTTTATTTTTTAAATTTCGACAAAAAATTAGGTGAAGAGCAAAAAGTTTTTGAGATTGAAATATTGAATAATAATAGAATTCTTTCATTTTTACTGTAGTTTTTAATGATACTAGGTTAAGAGCATGTATTAACTAACAAGGATGGCCATGTTACTCTCTTCCAATAGATATTTGGATCTATCATACTAGCTTGGTTCACCTAATCTGGCTTAACGCAAGCTTGATCATTTTGAAGGGTTGGTGTTCCTTTTTCATGGGTAAATTTTTATTTTGGCTGAAAATCACAACAATAGGTTGTAAGGGCAATGATTTAATTTATTGATGTATAATTTCCTGTAGAAATGGATAAATTTATAATAAAACGTTATATTGGATTTGCCATTTTAATTTGTATAAGAAATTGAGATGGTTCTTTTTCTCAAAAGATATTTGAAGATACTTCATAGAAATTTGAATAGATTTGTGAACAGAAAAGGATGTTTTTTTTTAAAATAAATGATAATTTTATTGTAGAATTTTGACATAAATGTTTTGTGTGATACAAGTCAAGGTTAAAAAAGGATGTTAAAAACTTTAGACTTAGAAAAAAATTATATGCTTGTTTTTTTATGTCAAATCCTTATTCATTCTTTAATTTGATGCAATTTAATTTATTCTTGTAAATTGTCTTCTTCAATACTTTTTTGGAAACTATTTGAAGACACTGAGATGGTTCTTTTTCTCAGAATTTGAAGATACTTCATAGAAATTTGAATAGATTTGTGAATAGAAAAGAATTTTTTTTTAAATAAATGATAATTTTATTGTAGAATTTTGAAATAAATGTTTTGTGTGATACAAGTCATATCAAAGTTAAAAAGGAATGTTAAAAACTTTAGACTTAGAAGAAAACTCTATACTTGTCTTTTTATGTCAAATCCTTATTCATTCTTTAATATGATGCAAATTAATTTATTCTTGTAAATTATCTTCTTCAATACCTTTTTGGAAGCTAACATTTCCATAGCAAGCATGTTTCCTTCGGTTTGAAAATTTGATGAATGCTTTGCTGAGCAATTGTTTACTATTTTTACTCAAAGCCTTTGAGGGTTCCCCATACCGATCCTCACCTTCAATACATTTTTGAGACATGTTGTGTATCTCTTCTTCATCCCCAAGTTAGCAAGTTTCTTGGTCAAAAACAATTGATGAATGTGTGAAGCAACACCTAAAAAAGGCCAATCACTGCCTCTGTAAAATGTTATTCTTTCTAGATTTGCATTTAATTCTCATGTTGGCAGTACATTTTGCTCTTGCAAGTACATGGTCCAGATCAAGAATGTAAAAACTATTCAATAATTCATAAACCAAAAACCTTTATTAGTAATCTTGCTATCTTGGGTTTATAGTTCTTTTTGGGTTCAATAATCACTCATGATAATGAATAGTTTATGTTTGTTTTAAGAGTGTTATATTTAGCTTTTATGCCATAGAAGTCATTCTTCAGTTCAGATCTTGACTTGTTCAACTTTTTTGAAGCAACATAACTCATCCTGAATCTTTTGTCTACTGGAACATGTATTTGTGTGACGAAAGATGTTGTTTATGCCTTTGGTAGTGGTGTTTTTATTCTTTTTATTGTTTCTTGTTCATATTGTTCTGTATAATGTGATGCTCACCATTTTATAATCTTGTTGTTTTTGCAGCAATGTATGATATTGCAATATCAACGGCTTGTCCTGCACTTGATTATATTGTGGTTGAGACTACAGATGCTGCTCAATCTTGTGTGGAGTTGTTGAGGAAGAAGAATCTTGGCATTGCTACTTTTATGATATTGGTATGCTTTCCTTGTTTGTCGTTCATTCACAATCTGCCTTTTTGTGTTTATCTGTACACCATGATGTTCTTTAGTGGAAAACTTTGTTATTCATGTCATTTTTTTTACTAATTTGATATTATCTGATACCTCGTGGATTTCCAAATTTTCAGTTGTTAGGGTAATTGATGAATAAGATTAGATGATTATGTGATTGAAATATAAATAAAATAGAAACAGCTTGTCAAAAGGATTATATTACCTGTGTGCTAGAGATTTATCTTTTTGAAAAGACTTATCTTTTTGAAAATAAAATCAGGCAACTTGATAATAATCATTGACACAAGTGATGAAGTAGAGACTATGATTAATAGATTTCACTAGATAAGGACCAGATACATTGAAATAAATTAATTTGAATGAAGTGAAAGTTTTATTGCCCATTTGTTGAGCATATGAAGAATAATGGTACCTTCCTAACTTACAAGTTTTATATTTGAAACTACAAAACTCAAGGGGAAGAAGTTTCTTTAATATGATAAGAGATAAATGACTCAAATACAATGACACTAGAATGGAGACTCAAAAGTATAGTACACTTTGTGAGAGATGTATAATATTGGTATCTTAGAATTAGAAACTATTATGTTCATGAATAACTCCAATCCACGTCCTCATGGTCAAATGTTGAAAAATGTAATGTTCGGGTAGAAGATTACAAGTAATAAAGTATTTTATTAAATTGTTTTAAAACTTATAAGAAATTTAGGAGCATAGAGGACATTGTCAAAGTACAAAATTTTAAATGTTGGAATTAATCATAAACACATAACATGAGAATAAGGATCATTTGTATTATGAATAATAAATGGTGATTGTATGGAGCTAATGTAGAGAACATTGAGTGATAGGTAATCATATGAGATGTGACACTATAATTTAGCATCCATGACTCATTGTGGATAACACTAATGACATTTGGAGTAGTTGACATAGCTTGAATAGAGGAATGCAAATTAGGTAGTTGCATGAGTTGCATTTGTTTGAATTTGTCTTCCTCATTTTATATTAGGGTAACTCTTCCATCTTTTTGTGTCTCTATTAGAAGAACTTCATTTTTTATATCATTTGCTCAAACGGGTCTTCCTAAACTTGATCCAACATTTTTTTGATAATCTATTGGTACTTCTACAATGAGAGCAATGTTGAGAATGTTAAGAGATATCTGAACTTTAGTTATGTATATTATTGGCATTATAATAGTCTAGTTTAATATTCTTTCTACAACCATTTCCACACCCTAGATAGTTATAGCAAAAGATCTTGTACAAAATATAGTGGCTCTATTGGTGGTAATAAAGACGTTGAGTACTCAAGACTAGATAGCTTAAAGAGACAAGATCCTATACTAGAGATGATTTGATGTCAAATTTATTATTGGGATCCCTTGAAATTAGCAAAGAATTTTTGTACAACAATCTCTTTTTGTTGGAGCTTTTGTTGCAAGGGATCAATGATCAATAACATAAAAGTAATTCATCTAGAATCTCATAATCTACTAAAATACTTTTAGAGAGATTAACGTTTTTCTTGATGCAAATTGAAGGCTTTTAATATATGTAAAACACTTGAGGGTTGTTTTCCTCTGAATTTATCTTATGGAGCATGCCTTGCATTTTCTTAGCTTAGTCAATAAACATAACAAAAGAAGAAATTTCTAGTTTCATGTTATTTGATACAAAGATTTGACTATATAGTTCTTTGTTTGCTATTGTAGGAGAGAGATCTCTTGTCCTCACCGCTCAAGGATGAAATAATAAGTGATTTAATTTGTTTTGGTCGGTAACAAAAACATTGAAGACCTGGCATCACTAGCAATAGTTTGGACCAACCAATTTTATGGTCGTGCTAGCAATTTACCTTTTTGAGGTTGTCATGGTGGATGTCAAGCAAATGATAAAATGATAATTAGTTGTAGATAATTGGCTATTTTTTTATTTGTGATTGTAGATTAGATAGCTAAATAATGTAGATATATATTTTTGGTCATTAGTGAAATTTATTTGTTTTTTTTTAGTGAAAGTAATCATCAAAGAATTCAATAACTAGGATTTACCCTTTTCATAGTGAGGGAAATAGTGAGGCTAAAATGTACTATTGATATTAAAGAAGAGTAAGGTTGGTTGAGTCATCTAAAATAGGAATATGTTGAGAAGAAATATGTGAAGATAGTAGGTGAGACAGTGGTAGTGCAAGGAGACGACTGGTCGAGGTAGTTGTGCTACTGAGACAAAAGGATGGGCCGTCGGAATGGGATGGTGGCAAGGATAACGAGTTAGGGTGAGATTCATGGGATTGCAAGATTAAGGGGTGGTGTATGTTGGTAGGTAAAGAGAAGTCTTTTGAGGGTTGTGGGATTGTTGCTAATCGTCTAGAGGGTATAGACCATCTTGTCATGTAGCAATTTCACATATGATGAGCGTCATAGAGGGTGTACTATATAGTAAGGTGGGCGTTGACAAAGAAGGCAGCTTCGTGTAGGAAGATTGTGATATATGTAGTGGAAGAATAAAATTTTTGTAACCAATGGACAATAAGCTTGGCTTTAGTGGAGGAAGGTGCTAAAATAGATTAGGGTTTTTATGATCAACACAATGGGAAATAGGATTATAGTTTTGATCATGGTGGGAATTGGGTTAATCAGATTGTTGTGATACTATGTGGAGAAAAGGTGTTTGAACTTCTTTTGATATCTAAGAGAGTAATTTGGTATTCTTTATATAGAGTTTAAATTGATAAATATGCAAAAAAAATTACTGAAAAGAAACTTAATAAGACAGAATATTAGACTTGTCATTTATAAACCTACTATTTTTATGTCTACATTAATAGAATATTAATAGAGGTCTAATATTATATTCTATCGCTCTATTTGTTTCATAGATTTTTTTTGTCTCTCTTCATTTTTTTTGTTCCTATGATGTATCTAGTTGAACTTTTAGATCCTATGTGGGAACATGCAATGGATATTGAAATGGAGATTTTTTTTTTGTCATGCATTGGATCTGGTTTCACCCCTTTCTTGTTTCTCCATTATTCTTGCCAGTGGGTGTTAGCAATCAAGTTTAAATGAAGTCACTTTTTGATTATGTTGTTTTGGGAGAAATCAAAATTTGTAAGCCTCAAACTTTTCTACATGGGTTGAAGCTAAATCTTTGTGCCTGGTTTAATAAATTCAGCACTGTACTTGCTGAAGTTGACTCGAGAAGTAATACAATTGCTTTACTTTTATTTATTGTTCCTCCTTTGTAAAAGGTGATCTTTGTGATACATATGAGTGACCTTCTTCTCATTGGAATTGGTATGTATGATGTTGAAGAAATTAAATAGTATTTTTTATAAGCATTTGTTATTAAAAATTTGGCCTTCTGAAGTGTTTTCTTGGTATTGAATTTGCATGCAACGAAGATAGGTGTTTCCATTTCTTGTAGGAAATATTTCATGGACCTACTTAAGACATTTGACTTTTTGGATGTAAATAAATTGTCTTTCATATGGAAAATTTAACATAATTCCAAGTTTGAGGAAAAACATCAAGGATGCTTTTTATTATTGTATTTTTGTATGTAAGCTCGTCTACTTAATTGTCACCTAACTTAATATTTATTTTTGCTATTGGTATAATAAGTTAATATATGCAAAATCCCAAAGAAATATTAGGACATTATCTTAAGAAAATTTAGATACATGAATTAGTCACCAGTTTATTTGCAATATAATAATTTATAGATAAAGGCTGTTCTAATATTAAATATGTTATATCTATTGAAGATTGAAAGTCTACCTTTGAATATTGTGTTTTTATAGGAAATGTGTCATAGAGAACTAAAATGTTATCAATGATTGCCAGATCTAGTGCTAAGGTCGAATACTTCTAGTGCTCTATTGTTGTCTCTGCCATTTTTGTGGTTCTGAATCTGTCTTTGACTTGATTAATTACTTGGTGCTGGTCTCCTCTTAGAGAACTATAATTTTTAATTATTTTCGTATAAACCAACCTACATTCTACAATTGATTTAATTATAATTTCTTTGTTAGGTTAGGAAGCTCATATCTTGCATGAGAAGGATCGGTTCAAAAGCATTCAAGAAACTTTGATTCAATATCAAATCTTGCTCTTTTTTGAAAGAAATTATCATTGATTATTATAACCCAGATAGTTGAGACTGTCTTGATTTTAATTAGATGAAGGTACGTAGATTTTTCAATCAGATTTCCAACATAATGAGCGCAAATGACAATATGCAAGCATCTTGCTTGAATAAGTTTTTGGAAGAAATTGTCATTGCTTATTGTAACCTAGATAGTTGAGACTGTCTTGATTTTAATTAGATGAAAGTACTTAGATTTTTCAAGATTTCCAACATAATCAGCGCAAATGACAATATGCAAGCATCTTGCTCGAATAAGTTTTTGGGGTTTGGGAAAGGACTTTATCTGAACTCATTGTGGTTGCACCTGATTGAGAAACATGAGAATTAAAATCACGTCAAAAAATGCGGAAAGCTCTGTTGTTGGTATTAAATGAATATATGAATATTTCAATTACAGTTCATATTGTTGTTATTTGCTATAACTAAAATTTTTTATCCATCTTTCTCAGTTAAGTATAAATTTTCTTTCTCATGTAGGAAAAACAAGTAGGCTACTCACAAAAATTAAATCAGAAAGTGAAGACTCCAGAAGGTGTTCCACGCCTTTTTGATCTAGTTACCATCAAGGATGCCCGGTTGAAGCTTGCTTTTTTTTCTGCTTTGGGCAACACTGTTGTTGCAAAAGATCTTGAGCAGGTTCTATTTCTTTTTAGTTGCGCATGCTATCTATGTTTTTCATGGTAAACTTTGATATGTGTTAGTAGTACAATAATTCTCTGAATTTCATGTAGCAGAAGACGTTCTTAATTGACTCCAAATGTAAAATCCATTGTAATGTGAAATTTTTTTGTACATACTTCTTGTATTTGGAACTCAAACACGTAATAAATAGTCACAACATGATACTCAATGTCTTTGGAAAACCTAATGGAACACCAATTTGAACACTTGGTATCTAATGAAGATCCCAAAAAGAATTTCATACAAGGGAAAGATCTTTCTGTGCTGTTTGTCACCATGCTGTCACCACAGGCTCATCTTTATTGATTTCTCAATGGATTGACACACCAGGGCAAGCCTTAACTCATTTATTAAAGTTTGGTTATCGTACTATTTGAGGTTCAGCTACTGATGGCCAGTTATATCATATTTGATTCTGCCAAATGAAGTGATCTGAAAGTGTTACATTAGTCTCTGGAATTGTTGTATTTTTATGGTTCATTATTGTGGAGGAGTTCCTGCCGCTAGTGCACTATTGATGTTAATAATAACAAACAAGAAGTAATACAACTATTACACTTAAGTTGTATCTTATCCCATCAAAAGGTAAAGATTGATCTTTTAAGCAATTGTTTAGGAGATTTGTTGTTTAATTTTACTCGAGTTAATTCTTGAATTTAGATATTCTTACAGTAACATTTTCTATGTTACAGGCATCCATTTTGAGAAGAGGTAACTTTTTTAGGGGCATAACTATTTCAGTTTTATTCTTATAACTGTAAAACTCTGTTGCATTTAGAAAACTTTCTGATTGCATATTCGTAATACTGTTCTTTGATGACTTCACCATGATTATACTCTGTAGCTTCCGATTCTGCAATGTGATTTCTTTTGCTGTTGTAAACATAATTTATAATCTTTCAGGAAAAATATGATTTATAGTTAGTGTGGATTATATGTGGAAGTAAAACGTAAGGAATCATTTTGTATGTTTTAGGCTACTAGGATTGCGTATGGCTCGGATAGAGAATTTCGTCGAGTGGTGACCCTTGAAGGAGCATTGTTTGAGAAGTCTGGTACAATGAGTGGTGGTGGGAGTAAGCCGCGTGGTGGTAAGATGGGTACATCTATCAGAATGAGTATCTCGGCTGAAGCTATAGTTGCTGCCAAGAAAGAACTTTCCGAACTAGAGGATCAACTAAAAGTCTTGCGTCAAAGAATTACTGATGCTGCAAAATGTTATCAGGCCAGTGAAAAAGTTGAATCTCGTCTTGAAATGGAACTAGCCAAAAGTACAAAGGAGGTAAACCTTTTTAAATGGCTTTTGCATGTAACTGTCGAAATGTGTTGAAAGTGTAGACATGCTAATTTTTTCTTCTAGCAGGCAGAGAGTTTTGCAGCAGAACACAGTTACATCGAAAAACAACTCAGCACGCTGAAAACTGCTTCTGAACCAAGAAAGGATGAGCTGATGAGGCTTAAGGAATTAGAAAATATTATATCCACTGAAGAAAAGGAAGTGGGCAAACTTTCCAAATGTTCAAGTAAACTTAGGGATAGAGTAAGTGGTTTTCTGATTGTCATCATCTCATAGGCAGTTCCTCAAAACTTATTTATTCACACCTTTGCATTTGAGCTGACATATCTTCGTCATCTCTGTCAACCCTTTTGGCTTAGTTATCTATGGCTACCTTTATGAATCCGTCATTAGTTGTTGCAATTATGAAAATTGGTTTTTTTAAAAAACCAAGTGGATGACTTTCGATAAATTTTACTTCAAAGCTATTTATGTTTCTTTTTGTTTTTAAAACAATTTAAATGGCTATGCTATCTGAAATCCAGAAAGTTCCCTTGACATGCTTCGTTGCATTTTTTTCCCATGCATGACTTTTTGTTTGATGTTTTTGTCTGTGTCTATTTGCCTGCTCAAAGGCTACTGAACTTCAAAAGAAAGTAGAAGATGCTGGTGGTGAAGCACTCAAAGATCAAAAGACGAAAGTCTCAAAAACACAATCTGTATGTTGGTACACCTTTTGCTGTCATGGATATTTAACACGACATATTTAGAATACTCACTAATATTTCAAATATTCTTGTCAGGATATTGACAAACTTTGCACTGAGGTCAACCAACAAAAGGTTAATATAGCTGCTGGTGAGAAAATGATAAAGAAGTTGGTTAAATCAATTGAGGAGTTGAATAAAGAGAAAGAAAACCTAATTGGACAGAAGGAGAAGATGGAAACTTCTTTTAAATTAGTAGAGCAAAAGGCATTTGAGGTTCAAGAAAATTATAAGAAAACTCAAGTGGTACGTCATTTCGTACCTTTTAAGCTTTTTAATGGCAGCTTTTATCCTTACATGCTAGTTACCATTCTATGGTGCTGATATCTTTCAGCTTATTGACAAGCACACAGAAGTTTTGAATGAAAAGAAGGCAGAATATAACGAGTTGAAGAAAAGCACAGAAGATATACGTGCTACTGAAGTGATTATTCATTTTTTGTAATTAAGCTCTTAACGTTGTGGCAATTTATCGATTTTTCTTATAAATATTGCTTGTCGTTTGATGTTGGCAGGTGGACACTGAGTTTAAATTGCAGGATTCAAAGAAACTATTGAAGGACTGGGAGATGAAGGTGAAGGGTTACAAGAAAAGGCTTGATGATATCCAAGTAGATCTAGCAAAACACATGGATCAGTATGCTCAGTTGATTCTGTTTTTTTTTTCTTTTAATTTTCTTATATTGATTTTTTTATTGACATGTAGGGGCATTTTAACGTATTATGTTTCACAGGATACAAAGAGATGCTGTTGATCCAGACAAGCTTCAAGCAACACTGACTGACATCTCAATGAATGATGTGAATGATCTGAAGAGAGCAGTAGAAATGGTTGCATTGCTTGAAGCTCAGTTGAAAGAAATGAACCCAAACTTGGATTCCATTGCAGAGTATGCATTCGTTATGAGCATCAACTTTTGCAACTTGTTATTTTTGTGTGATCTCTTCACCTTGCCTTTCCCTTGGCAGATATCGGATGAAGGCACTGTTGTACAATGAACGCGTGCAAGAACTGAACAGTGCAACACAGGAACGGGATGATCTGAAAAGACAATATGATGAGTTGAGGAAGAAGCGGCAAGTTGAGCTATCCCAACTATTTTGGTGGTGCCAATGTGATTCAATTAGTAAGTTGTTTCTGTATTTTATTTTTTTACAGGTTGGATGAATTTGTGGCAGGATTCAACGTCATATCCCTAAAGTTGAAAGAAATGTACCAGGTTCTACTTCAGAAATATATTATAAGTATTTTTTGGTGACCTTTATTTTGGTTTGCTGTAATGTATTTCATGTCTCTTATTGATATTTTAATGTGTAGTAATGCATGTACAACTGAAGCACTTATGTGTAATAATGCATATACAACTCAAGCAAAAGTGCAATTCTCTCATGCAGATGATCACCTTAGGGGGTGATGCTGAACTAGAGCTGGTTGATTCTCTGGATCCTTTCTCAGAAGGCGTTGTTTTCAGTGTGAGGCCCCCAAAGAAGAGCTGGAAGAACATTGCCAACTTATCAGGTGGAGAGAAGGTACAGTAAGCTATTCAGCACCACTTTATGTTGCCCACTGTTGCAGATCATGTTCCATTGTGAGCAGATAATTTATGTTCTATTATTTTCTGAAGTTTTACTTGGTCATTTTTGCAAGATGGTTTCTTTTCCTAAATTTCCTTTCTAGAATTTATGATGCAAAAACTATCTAAATGTTGCATGACAAATTTCCTACATATAATTAAGAATTGGCATATCATTATACCTAAGAAACTTTGTCATTGTTAATCAGTTTTTATGTATCAATGTTCTAATTGATCCTTGTACTTGGCCTATCTTTGTATTGGCTGTTTTGGCTGCAAATTCAAATGAAGGTTACCCATATAATTAATTTTTGTCAATACATGTCTTTCTTTTATATAGTTCTATTGTCATATTTTTTCTTATTGTTTGTAAAATCCTTCTAAACTACCAACAATTCTTGAGCTGAACTACTCTCTATTCTTACTTTTCCATTATGTTTTTTTTAACTGGAAACTAATTAAAATTATCATCCTTTTTATCATCCCTCTAACTTATCAACTTCTTTTTTCAGACGCTCAGCTCATTGGCACTTGTATTCGCTCTCCATCACTACAAGCCTACTCCACTGTACGTCATGGATGAGATAGATGCTGCCTTAGGTGCTTGCTTTTTCCTGTCTCTTACTATTTCTCCAAATTGCTTCTTCCATGCGATCTTATCAATTTTCTGTACCTTTCAGACTTCAAAAATGTTTCAATTGTGGGTCACTATGTTAAGGACCGAACTCGAGATGCCCAGTTTATAATCATAAGGTAGGACATGCTTAAGAAATGTTAGCTATGCAAGCTTAAGCCTGGTTTTTGTTGTGCATTTTATAAATTTTCTTGTGTTTGCTTGCAGCTTAAGGAATAACATGTTTGAGCTCGCCGACCGACTTGTCGGCATTTACAAGACCGAAAACTGTACAAAAAGCATCACAATTAACCCCAGGAGCTTTGCTGATCCAAGAGAGGCTTTTTAAGGGATGCATTTCACTTCCATCATCGAGTGTTCTCAAAAGCCTGGAGAGCTCTTATTGGAGGTTTGGAGTTTTTTTTTATAGCTTGTTTTTATCTGCTCAACGATTCATGGTTTTGCTGCATTTGCATCTAAATTTGTAATTGTTTTATTGTTTTTTTTTTTTTTTTTTTTGTAGCATGGTGATATATTTCTTTGATAAAAGCTGAAATGAAGTAACTATTTAATCCTTGGGTTGTGTTAGGATCTTCATATCTTTCACTTAACAGAGGCCAACATCCTTCTAATCCCTTTGTTGAATCTGTTTGGTGGTAATCTGGTGCTCTTCTCTCATTTTTTTAAAACTTTTTTCAGATACAATTGTTAATATAAAAGAAACAAATAAATCTTATTTACTGAGTGATCTTGACCATCAGTAGCTTCTTTTTAATGTCTTAGTGAAACTTATAAAATATCATGTAGTTTTTTATTTATATCGAAGTTGTTGGTTACCATTTCCAATATTTATATGTTACTTTATTTAATTCGGTTGTTATTTGAGCATAAAATGAAAAAAAATTAACTTTTTAATGTATTTCTATTGCAGAAACATGTTTATTTAATATTTTTAGTTTATTTAATGTGATATAATAATTTGAATTTTCTTATAGTACTTGATTTGGAGATGCTAAATAAGTCAAATGAGTTTGGCAATCAAAGATAAGATGTAGCGACTGTTTGATTTTTAATAAATCTTTAAGGAGTTTAATTGGGAGAGCAAATTGAAATATATGAAGATGTCTTGTATAAAAATCTTGTTGGGTTACTTAACTTGATCCTTTTGGTGCTTAGGTTAACAACTTGAAAAGGGCTTGTTAGTGGACAAAGGCGAGAATAGTTATTGATAGATTTGAGCTCTTTTAAGAGTCGATCATATATAATGTATTGTTTCATGATATCTTTGGAGTGAAGATCTTGTGTTCAACTTAAAATTTCTTATTTATTATATTGTACTCATGTTAAGAAGGTATCATACCTCCATGATATTTAATGGTGTATCTTTTATCTTTTTCTAATTCTAATATGACAATAATATTTTAGTGTTATAAAAATGAGATACGTCGATATGATATTAATTATGTGAGTTTTTGTATGAAGTTATGTATATTTGTTCCGTATTTGTTCTCTCTAATATATCATCTGGTTATTATTTTTCATCTTCTTTAATTCTGTGTTATAACAATAGTCATTTGTTTATTAATTGATCAGTTTTCGTAGAATTCTTTCATTTGGTCATGTATTGAATAATCTTATGTTGGAGATGTTAGAAAAAGGAGATTTACTTGGAAAGTAGAGTGATGGTTTAAAGAATGTGATAAAAGATTTGATTGTTTAATCAATATTAAGTTACTTATATTTTGTTATTAATTTTCTATTTCATTTATTTCAATAGTAACAATCAAATTACAATTGAGTGACAAAGAGGTTGTTGAGATTAAAATATGTGATGATAGAACATTTGTAATTGACAAATAATGGTTGTGAGATGATTTTTGAAGTAAAAAATGATTATATAAATAAAAGTTTAATTTGTTTTTTTAAAAGATAAAATTTAATAATTGAAAATACTAATCAATAGTTTAGTTTTTTTTTTATTTTCTTAAACATAATTATGTTCAAATACAATTAGTAAGTTCAAATATTGATAAAGAAATTTTGTTTTGTATGTGTTGATATTTTTAAAAAACTTATTTTTTAAAAAACTCTTTATAATTTATTTTTTAATATTTAATTCACATAAAAACTTTTAAAACCTTGTATAAAAATAATATTTTTTGCATGTTTTTGTTCTTGTTTTTTAGTTCCTATTATTGTTTTTCAAGTTTACCAACTTATATTTGGATGCAATTTCTCAAAAGTAGTTACATCTAACCATAGGTGATAAATCTCATTTAACATTATAATTTTTAAAAAATTAAAGACAAAAATAAAGGAATCAACAAATAAATAACGTTTCAAAAAAAAATACCGAACACTAAATTTCTCAAAGCTTACCAACTTAATTGCTGTTGTGAGAACAAATATTCATTATTGTTTCCAATATAAATGTAACAAAATAATTATAAAAAATTGAGCATTTTAGATGGGAGGGCTTACAGAGATGAGAAATCTGGAAAAAATAAATATTAAAAATACGACTTTTTAAAAGCTCTTACCAAACAGTTGCGTTCCCAAGTTTTTCTCCATCATGGCAACAACCGCCTCGCCACTGATTACTGGCGTCATTGATCATTGGTTTCTTAGTGATAATTGGTTCTTCACCTATGGCGAGCATGAAAGGCCACCGACGACTTCACCGCCACCAGATGAGGTTAAGATTGATTTTGGAAAATCCGACCATGCGCTTGAGCACGCCATTTTAGCCTATAAACATGCTTTAAGTAATGCTTTGGAGAAGAGCAACGAGATCTAAATGATTCCAGCAAGAAACAAAGGGGGGAAAAACAGAGGAAGAGAGAAAATTTTGGAAATCTGAGATTGCTGCTTGAGGCCATCGTGAGGTTGCTGATGACGAGAGGAGCGAAGATCTACTGGAATCAGGTAAAAGATTTTATTACTTTTATTTTTCCGCCACGCCGGAGTCGGGGAAGAAGGGTTTTGTCGGTGGGGAAAAGAAAGGAAAGGAGGAGAGAGAAGGGCAGGCGGAACGGCTAGAAAAAAAAATGAAAAATAAAAAAGTTGGCTGACGGGTCCGCTTCCAGATAGGAAACCCACTTGAAAAAAAATGAAAAATAAATATTAAGTATTTATTATCTATTCTCAAATCTTAAGAATGTAAACTTTTATTATGATATCAAAATTTTCAAGTCTCAATATAATGAATGTATGATCTAATATATAATTATAATATAAGTATTAATTATAAATCTTAATAGATAAATTTAATATAAAATAATAAGATATAAAAAATATCAAAATAAATAGATATGTATGATTTAAAAAAGAGTTATATTATAAGTCATGATAATAAATCATATGTAACAGTTAAAAATGATATCAAATGTCATATGTATTAGAAGTATGTCAAATAAAATATGAATATCAAATTTTTTCTATTATTTTTATTTTTTAATATTTTACAATTATTTGTCTCTATTTGCTTTAAATCATTATTCTTACTAGATTTAATAATTATATCAAAAAATGACATCATAGAAGCATCCATCTCATCTTTCTATGTTACAATGAGAATATATTTAATTTGAATATCAATATCTTGTGATCTAACACGTTAAGCCTCATACTATCAGGCATATATGATATTTATATTCTATAGTTTAATATTATACACACACACACACTAAGATCATAATATATATACATTAGACAGATAGTTAATCCGAAGATCAATATCTTATAATCCAATATTTTAGGCCTAATGTTGACGATAATATTTTCAGGAATCTATTTTTTTTGTTATTTATCATATCTAAAATAATTATGTCATTCTATATCTATAAAATAAATATATCAATTTAGAATATTTTTATTTTTATTTTAAATATTTTTGTCACATTTTTTTCATTTAATTATTCTTTATAATATAATATGAAGAAGTAGAAAAAAAATCTTAAAAAAAATTTGTAATATCATATGAGACATAAATTTATTTTATTTCATATATCATATTTTAATCATATAAATCTCATTGTATTTTCATTTTGTTAAACTCTTATTAAAAAGATTAAAACAAATGATACATATATCTTGTGGTATTGTTTAATATTAAAAAAAATACTAATAACCTTTATGAAGTTAATATCTAATATTGAAAAAAAAATAGTTTTCATGATAAATATCTAAATAGATGTGAAATTTAATATTATTTTGTTTATAAAAAATATAATTAAAAGAATTATAAATCTCATAAAAGATTATGCAAGCTTTAAATTTTTTGGTCTTCATTAACTTTTAAAGTTCTTAATTATCATATTCGAAGCTCATTTGCTTATATTTGGATATAATTTTTCAAAATTGATTATATTACGATCAACTCATATTATTTGACAACCTATTTTTCAAATAAAAAATAAAAAATTCTATACTACAATTCATTATTTATTATATAAAAAATTAATTTTATTTTATAAATCTATTTTATTTCACATATCATATTTTAGATTCATAAATCAAATCATATTCTCATCAAAAAAATTTTAAAACAAATGATGTTATAACCTTATTATTATTTTTTAATAATTAAAAAAATAGAACAAAAAAAACAGCCTTCTTAAAAAGATTACTTAGTCTGCAAGTCAATCCGTTCGCCTCTTTATTGGTGCTTACCATTGCTCCTATATAGAAGGCAGTCGTTGCGGGCCTAAAACCGATACGTTTCCAACACACGAAGGAAAATATATATTTTTTTTATAATTTTACGAAAAAACCAAAGCCTGAATCCAGATTTTAATTCGTAGCTAAGAAATGGCAAATCGATGTTCCCAAAACCTCCTTATTGTCTCGCCAGAATTACCATTTCCTCCACCTATGCTTTTTACTCACGAGGGTAGCAACGTCATCTCCTATTTCGTGACGAGTTCCGAGCGCATCAGTGGATTACGTCAGTACTGTACGGTAGTCTTCGGCGGCACAACTCCTACATATTTATACGCCTTTTGGCAAAGCAACAACGCGTCGGTTGGTCTTTCTTCACTGTTGCACCGATTTGCTTGGATGTCTCGTCGCGGGGGTCGTCGGGGAGGCCGTGGCGCAGGTGGCGACTACCGGTTTGGGAACGAACCACAGTCATTGCCGATCCATGGGGATCGTGGTGGAAGAGGAAGGCGTGGAGGAGGAGGGGCGGGAAGGGCCGAGGCGTTTGATCTGAGTCGGGAGTTCAAGGAACGGGTCGATATCGGCGGTTCTTCTAGCCGTGATGAGCCTCCTGTGCATGTGGAGGCGTCGCCTCGATCTGTGCCGGAGGCGGCGGCGTTAGGTGGTTCTCTACCCCCACCATCTACTAAGGCATTGGTTCATCCTTCTCGTCCTGGTTTTGGGACGGTTGGAAAAAGATGCATCGTAAGAGCGAATCATTTTCTTGTTCGTATTGCCGAGAAAAGTATTAATCAGTACGAGGTGAGCGCAATTGCACTAGTGATATGCTAATTCTGTTTCTCGTTCAATTTGTCGAGTTAGTAACGGCGTTCCTTAAGATTTGATTCCTTCCTTCTGTTTTCTTGTACTTGCATGCTTGTGTTTTATGGATGGTGGTTTGAGCAAGAGGATTTATTAAATTCATTTGATTGCTGTGCCATAATTTCCTTAACTAGATTGCATGAAGCAATTGCGCTGAGTTGAGAGAGAGAATTTGTAAGGATTTTAATGTCGGTAAAAAAGCTATAGTTAATGAATTGGAGAACTTGACTCATTGAATTGGTCTATCTCCTTTTTTTTTTTTTTTTTTTTTTTGCCTTGTATCTGTTACAATTTTGTTTGGTTGAAATGGCTTCTGAAGTACGAGTGATCAATGAATGGTTGGATCATGCAAAGTCGATAGGTAATCGTTTGAGTGCAACCTAGTTTTCTCATAGTATGCTAGCTTAAAACTGAGTTTTTTTCTTTATTGATTTACTAACATGCATTGTTGTATTGGTTTTATCTTTGATCGGCAGTTAAATTTTAAACCAGAACTCAAGTCTCGAGATTTGGGAAGATCCATAATGAAACAGTTGGTTGCGCTGTATGGTGAGTCTCATCTTGGTGGTTGTATGCCTGCATATGATGGTCGCAGTATCTTGTATGTTGCTGGAACACTTCCATTTGATTCTAAAGAATTTGAGTTTACTCATGCAAACAAAGATGGGTAAGAATGGGCCGGTTATGTTTAATTTATGTTTATTGCAATGTCTTTTTGAACGTATTCTCACTTCTTTATCTGTTCCTAATTTCCCCAGCCGCAAGACAAGTTATTCAGTTTCTATCCGATTTGCAAAAACCTTAGATCCGAATACTTTAAAGAGCTTTTTACAGGGCAGACAGAGGGATTGCCCCTACGATACCATCCAAGCTTTGGATGTGGTGTTAAGACAGCATCCATCAGAGAAGTATGCATAGAATTGATTCACCGTTGGTGTTGAACTTGAAATTGTATGGTTTTTGTACATAATTGTTGAGAGTGTCTGTGTTTTTCAGCTATGTTTCAATATCTCGGTCATTTTTTTCTACCAAGTTTGGAAGAGATGCATTAGAAGATGGTTTAGAATGTTGGAAGGGATATTTTCAAAGTCTGCGGCCTACCCAGATGGGGCTGTCCTTGAACGCTGGTAAGGATACTCAGTATATTATTTGATCTTTATTGCTAATTTTCTTATTTCCTGTTATAACATTGTGTTTTTCTCTTTTCATTTTGTTGTTTGCCTTTATTTCAATACAGATATTTGCGCTACAGCATTCTACAAAGCTGTGAGTGTCGTAGAATTCGTGAGAGAATACCTAAATCTTGACTCTATTCAACAGCTGTTTCAAAGTGGTTTGCTGGAGCACCAGCGAATCAAGGTGATGTTTTGTGTTTCTTTCTATTTAGATATATGAACTGGGGTTTTCTCGTTCACTTTCTCAAGTTTTATTATGAGCTATACAATTTATGCTTTTTTCTTTGCCATAAACAAGCTTGTTTAGTTATATGCGAGACGAATCATTTGTTTTTCAATATTCTTTGCAGATTCGTAAAGCACTAAAAGGGGTACGAGTGGCTACAACACACAATCCGGATGTACCAAGACGCTATAAAATTGTGGACATAACACAATTCTCTGCGAGGGAGATAATGTATGGCAGTAGTTACAAGGATCTATTAGAGCTGTTATACTCTTTCACGTGTTCTCACCCAATTTCTCATTCTTTCTATCTTCAGGTTTACTTGTAATGAGTTTGGGGGAACTGAAATATCTGTCTCAAAATATCTTAAAGAAAAATACAATTGCAATCTTAAATATGATTGGCTTCCTTGCATAAAAGCTGGTAGCGATACTAGAGCCCTCTACCTACCCTTGGAGGTTCATAATTTAGCTTTGTAAGCTCTTTTATGTTCTGTTTCAAATTTGTTAAACCTTATTATATTCATAGGTATGTGAAATTGTGGAAGGGCAAAGGTATTGTAAAAGGTTGAATGATAGGCAAGTCACTAAAATCTTGAAAGCTACTTGTCAGCGCCCATTTGACAGGGAGAATAACATCATGAAGGTACCACTTAATCTTTAGGTCATTGCACTTTCTTTTACATTATTTCAACATTATATTTCATAGGGTTAATGATTTGGCTTATGCTAAATGTTTATATTCAAATTATTTTCTCAGCATTTAGCACATGATAATATTGTTTTTTCCCCCATCCTTTCCTTGCAGTTGATCAAGGAAAATAATTATAGCAATGATAGACATGCAAGGAGTTTTGGTGTTGTGGTCGATCCTAATCCTGCAACAGTTGAAGCTCGTGTGCTTCCACCCCCTAGAGTGGGTAGCTTGTTGGATTTCTAATTTTTGCCTACGTGCTTATCTTGTATTAGTTCTTTTAGTGTTCTTCTACGCTTTTCAGTTGAAGTATCATGAGAAGGTCTGCGTTCCAAGTGTTGGTCAGTGGAATATGATAGATAAGGTGCTTGCATGTCTTCTCTTTTGTGTATGATGTATTTGGTTTGTCCTAAACATCCTTTATAAATGCAGCGAATGGTAGTTGGTGGCACTGTTGATGCTTGGGCATGTATAAGCTTTTCTCGTCAACAACCAAATGCGGTTAAAAATTTCTGCAATGAGCTAGTTGCAATGTGCATTAACAAAGGAATGGTGCACACTTAAAACCCACATCTTGTGATAAAGTTGGACATGAGCATCATGTTTTGCATTCATCAATTGTTGTTTGTGATGTACATTATAGGTTTTTAAGTATCCCCCTCAAGACATTTGCTGTAAACCACAATCACAAATTGAAAGTAGCCTCAAGGAATTCTGCAGCAAAGCTACTCAAAGTATGAACAAAAATCAAGGACGACTTCAGCTGCTTATTATTATTCTTCCAGAGGCCAGCGGTTCATATGGTTTGTCCATCTTATGTTTCTTTTTCATGGATTGTTTTTTGAGTAAAATGCATGCATCTACTTATTTAGATCATTTAATTCACAGGAAGGATTAAAAGAATCTGTGAAACTGAGCTGGGCATCGTGTCTCAATGCTGCCAACCAAGACATGTGCCCAAGTGTAACAAACAGTATCTTGAGAACGTAGCGTTAAAAATCAACGTTAAGGTTCGTGATTGTTCATTCCATCCCTAACTATCGTGTTGTTTGCCTGCAATCTCTACGAATGCTTATTCATTACTTCATACAGGTTGGTGGATGCAACACTGTTCTTGAAGATGCGATCACAAAGAACATACCTCTTGTAACTGATAGGCCAACGATAATCTTCGGGGCAGATGTGACCCATCCTGCCCCGGGAGAAGACTCCATGGCATCAATTGCTGCGGTTAGTTGTCCATTAGGCTGATCAAAAGCTTCCCTTTTTAATATAGAATTTTTTATGCGATTTGTTGTCTAGGTTGTTGCTTCCATGGATTGGCCATGGATCACAAAGTACAAAGGTCTTGTATCTTCACAGTCACATAGACAGGAAATCATAGAAGACCTCTTTAAAATAACACCAGATCCCCAAAGGGGTAATGTTCCAGGAGGTTTGATCAGGTAGTCTACCAGTTTCATGTTCGGCATTAATTTTGACCAACTTGAGCTGAGCTCCTAATTCTTGGTTTACCCATTTTTCATAGGGAGCTATTGATTGCATTCTATAGAGTGACAAAACAAAAGCCTCACAGGATCATATTCTACAGGTTTGTTATCTCAATGAAACCTTTTGTAATCTATATCATGGTTGTGTAGCCATCCAAAACTGGAATGCTGTTCAATCCTAACAGGGATGGTGTCAGCGAAGGTCAATTCAATCAGGTGCTCTTGCTTGAAATGGATGCTATAAGAAAGGTAACTCTTATTATATTTCCCTAATCAATCAAATCCAAACTCACACTTAAACGAACTTGTGACTGAATTGTTCGTCTTCTCGATAGGCGTGCGCCTCCTTGGAAGAAGGCTATCTTCCTCCGGTTACTTTTGTGGTGGTGCAAAAGAGGCACCACACCCGGTTGTTCCCACAAGAACATAATCATCGAGACTTAACCGATAGGAGCGGAAACATCCTACCGGGTAACTTGCTTTGTTCATGACAGGACTGTTTATCTAAAGTATATATGGCGTCTAAAAGTTGTTTCTCTGCTCTTTAGGCACTGTGGTTGACAGAACTATTTGCCATCCCACAGAGTTTGATTTCTATCTCTGTAGTCATGCTGGTATTCAGGTATACATAACTCAGTTTCTTATTGTTTTTCTAAAGAATTTACTAAACTGAGAGAAAACATATTTAGACATTTGTATTGTTTTGCAGGGCACAAGTCGACCTACACATTACCACGTACTATTCGATGAGAACAAGTTCTCTGCAGATGGCCTGCAAACATTGACAAACAATTTGTGCTACACGTAAGTGAAGATATAACTTGACAGAAAGATTACCATATCACATATTATCTATAGTAGTAGTAGTAGTACAAATGGTGTTTTCTGTGGCTTGTTTGTTTACATGCAGATATGCTCGATGCACACGTGCCGTGTCTGTAGGTGCGTTTTAGATCGATAAAAGCTGCTGTTTATAACTTGGTTTTGGTGTTTACTTAGTGATATTATTTGTTGCAGTTCCTCCGGCGTATTATGCACATCTGTTGGCTTTTAGGGCGAGGTATTACATGGAAGGAGAGTCCGATACTGCATCAAGCAGCAGAAACACGCGGCAGAGAACTGCTCTGCAATCGACGATTCCGGCCATTAAGGAGAATGTGAAGGAGTTTATGTTTTACTGTTAGAAGAATGGCTGTTTCACGTGCTCAGGTGATTGGAGAAATGCATCGGTTAGTACCTACAGGTCTTTTTGGGTGCGTTTTTCTTGTTATTTTGGTTTTTGAAAAGTAATTGTGTGATTATTTTGCTATATTTAGTAATACAATCTTTTGTTGTAAACTTTTGTTGGGTTATTTTAATACAACGTTAATTTTAGAGATCAATACAACTGCAGGTGCAACAAATCTTCAAGGGAAGTGGGTTTATCAAGAATTAAAAAAAATTAAGAATTTTATTTAATAAAATTCTGATTATTAAAATTATATTTCAAATGTAATTTATCAGATATCCTCAAATCACTGTAATTCAATTAACATCATTAAAGAAACAAATTTGCTGTTAATTGAACAAAAAAAAATGTACCATCAGCAGCATACCTGTGATTTATCTTACATAATCCATTCACGTGCTGATCGTAATTTGGTACAAATTCCTGTCCCAAAAATTAATCTTTTAGGACCACAGATCACATGGGGGCAACTTAGGCATTCCAGAAAATACTTGTTATCTTACAAAAAGGAAAGACCAAACCAAAAGCTAGTCAATATAAGAATCTGTTCATGCGAACCAAACTTAAGGGAACTAATCATTAAAATTCATTCTCCTGTACTTTGAAGGGGCATCATCTGCACTCGTTTTTCTTTTCCTGACCAAATTCCAAGCCAAATTCGATGAAGGAAACGAGGAAACCACGAAGTTGGTTCTTTTGAAACTCCCCAGGTTCCAAAAAGAGAAGGGTTCCTCAGATCGATTTCTGCAAACTACCTCTGGTTGCTGCGGCATGGTTTTAGCATGCAAGTTGTGGATGTCCTGATGTTAAAAGTTGGGATGGGATAAGAAACAAAGAGACACAGCCTCACAAAACAAATGATAATTGAACTAATCACATAACAATGTGGCTAGGTTAAAGCATTAAATTTGGTGTTTCTTTGTTCCAAACAAATATTTTTCATCAAAACTCTATTTCTAATCATATGAAACTTCTTTTTCAAAACCTCTTTTCTAAAATCTCAATTCGAACTAACAAAACCAAAAGCATCTTTAGGTCTGGCAGTATAACGATTGCCTGGCTTGGCAATAGAGGTGGGCAGAAAGCTTGGGACATGAAGAGTGGGGAGAGGAGCATTAACTCATTGGAGAAAGACAACAGTACGAGAAGAATAAAGATAGATAGAAAGGAAACTATTATTGCAAGTGGTCCATTCACGTAATAGTAGTTCAAGGTTCTAACATTACATTTAATTTTCAGTGCAAAAAAAAATAAAAAGAATCCTACAATCTCCCATAAACTAGAATTATCTATATTGAAAGTTTTGACTAAACAGGTAATTTGTCATATTTAACATGAAGAACTTGAAAAAGAATTAGTCCAACAATAGAAAAGGAGACTCGTTAATTGCTTCACCAGGAGTGACATATTCACAAGAAACTATGCATTGGTCACTTCAATTGGACCAATTATGTCTTTAAATAATCCAGTTATTAAATAAAAAGTTTAAAAATATGAGTTGTGATTCCAAATAATCTCCTCTTCAATTGAGACTCAACCAAACTCTCAAGTCAAGTGAAATATCACACATAAACGATGCTAATGTGCCAATCCCTTGATAATTTAATTCAACAAGGATGACCAAAACATGAGATTCATGCATCAATCACTTTTAATGAAGTCTATGTCACTCTACAAATATGAATCAATAAAACCAAGTATTCAACATATTAAGAGTTAATCAAATTAAGTTACAAAACCTTATACATAACATCAAGCATTCAACATTTTAAGAGCTAATCAAACCAAGCACAAAAACACTTAACCTTGCACAACAATGTTGGAGACGATCAGAAACTCATGGAAGTATCGAGTCATATAAACAACGTGATTCCAACTAAACCTAACTTCACTACCACTTGTTTAGGGAATAGCATCAATTGGGTGATCAAAGTTTGTCCTAATACACTCTTAAATTAAGTCAACGAGATGGTACAGGTTCATAATATACAAAGATTTTAGCACAATGTTCAACTTGAAATATGGGATAAACCAGGAGCTTACTTTATCAGCATACTAGCTGCAGTTTTAAATATCATATCAATAGCAGACTCTGCTCCTTGGATCTCCAACAAGTGAAGAACTCTACACATTCTGTTTTCAAATCAGTACAGCTAAAACCTAAAGTCCTCATTCTAAAATGATGCAAGGAGGCCGATAAAGTGGGTTTGCAACTAACTTGGTCAAGCAAGATGTAAGGAGTTTTCACCAAAATTCCGATTTGATCGCCTCACCTATCGTTCTTGCTCATCTATTCTTCTGGCTTTGCCCACTACTAAGTTCGACAAAAATAAGACCATTCAAAAATGCACATTACAAAAGCAAGCAATCTCATAGCCTGAAGTAGCAATTTCGAGTTAAGGGAGAAAACAAAAAAAAGGGTAAGAGATTCACCTCAAAGGTTGTTGATGCAGAAGCATCATACTTTAAACCTGTAAAATTTAAAGAAATAATACTACTTCAAAGGTTACAAAAATCTTGCAGTTACTCAAGCCAACAGGGAAAGAGCCCACCTTTACTCCTTTTTTTGGGTATATCTGAAGCAGTCCCAAGCCAAGGACGAAAAAATGGCAAACTGTTGGATATTTTGGCGACTGGGAGATGCGAGTTCTGAAGCTTGCTTTCACTGTTGCAATTTCCAAAATAGCCGTTGAAATGGGAAGAAGAAAATGGATTAGCATCCAAGTATTTACAACTCCGATGTCTGTTAATCCCAAGAGCTTCTTGCTCTGTTGCCAAATCATCAGCATTTAGCTGGTGCCTAAACCTAAAGGAAAACGAAGATGGGTGTTTCCCACTACTACCATCATGCTCCTCCCTATCTAGATTACGAAGCTTTCGCCATTCAGGCTCCTCCAGTTCCCCCTTGCCTCCAAGACAAGCCGTCCTCCCAAACAGAGAAGAGAAACTACCTCCTCTCAAAGCTCCCTTCTCAAAACCCCTCACACCCGTTTGACAACATCCGCCACTCTTTTTCATAGTCCTCACTTGAAAAGGCCCGAAGCTTGCCACGACCTGACGGTCTACATCTCCTACGGCTGCTGAAGGCCGCAGGGGCTGTAACTTTCGCTGGACAACTTCGCGATAATGGCGGACGACGGAAAGGTTGATATCAGACGACGGGCAGCGGGACTCCTTGGTAGACACGGTGCGCTTTCCCCGGTCAGCGTCGCCGAAAGCAGTGGCGGCGGCCGGAGGGAAGGTGGGAACGTTGTCGAGTCGAAGACGGCAGATCCAGGAAGAGCTGGTGGTGCTCTTGCTGCCGACGGAGGATTTCAGCGACGGCTTTGGGTAGGCGGAGGACATGGCCGAGAGAGGATCAAGCCTTCGATGGAATTACTCTAGTTTATGGATAGGATTCGATGCCCCTTCCTTTTTTTAATCTGCACGGGTGCAGTTGGCAAGGATGGAAGAAGAAAAGAAAACCATCGCCCACTTAATTAAATTATTAAAAAAAAAAAAAACAAAAAACAAGTCCGTGATGGAAAAGAAAAGCAGGTAAACGGAAAGGAAACCGAATCTGGACAAAAGCCGACTGGACTAACAAAGCAAATCCGCGTCGAACGGTCACCGTGGGTTCCATCTTTCTAGCGGATATATCTCTTCAGCACAAGGACATGGTTCAAAATTCTTCCGTCTCTTCACTCCATCAAAATCAGTAAATAAAAAGAAACATATAAAAAGCAGAAAAAAAATAAAAAATAAAAATATAATATTAACTTGCACGACAGCTGTATCCATCAGCACCAAGCATACAAAGGGTTTTTATCCGACTAAAGAAATAAAGCAGCTACTTAAATAACTTTGCAACGCACTTCCCTGCGTTTGGAAAGCACGGTGGACCCAACATGACCCAAAGCCAAAGGGTTTTAGGTATACCCAAAATCGAATTCTGATTTAGGTTTTTGAATGTATTGTCTCAACGAAGTGATGTGATGCTTTACAGCAGGCTCGTTCACCTCAAAGATGAATCTCATGTCTTTTATCTGTAGGCAAAAATAAGAAGATCTATGTTTAAAAATGCTGTAGGAAACATTTCCATGTTTATGTTTTTGGCTCACCTCGATCAAAGCAGAGGTGCACAAGTTAATCCGCTTCTTCACAGGTACTTCCTTGCTGTTCACAAAAATGGAACTCTTGCCGATGTTTTTGAGATGAAAACATCCATCTTCATCCATCTTAATGATTGCCTATTAACAAAATATTTGCAAATATTCAATAGAGTTCTATCGTAAACAACTTCAACAAACAATTTTCAATATTGAGAAGACAATACAAATAAATTTAGTCTATATTATCTTTCATACTTACCTGCCTTCGTGAGATCTTATTAGCTCGTCCTTCTTTACCCAAGTCGATGTCAACTTTTATATCTTCTGTTTCTCTTCCTAACAAAACCTGGAGATTTGAAACTCAATCAGAAAGCCCAACAGTTGTTCAACAAACCCATTACAAAGATCGAAGCTAAGTACATAAACATCAACTGGGCATATACCTCAGGATTTCTGATGAAGTACTTCAAATGGCGACCATAAAAAATAGCAAAAGCGCCATGAGAAGAAATGGTCCTATTCATATAAGATAGGGCGCCCTGCTCCAACCTTATAATGGTCTTTTTGGTGTTCATGCATTGGTATCTTGAAACTGTTGAAGAATGCATCATCATTAAGCAGAGATCATGAAATAAAATGTATTGAAATGGAAGTAGTTACATCCCATTATTTTGTTCAGAAACTGAAGAGCACAATAGTTAGATGAAAGAAACAACTAAAAGAGGATTATAATTTGTTCTTCATTAGCATTCACAAAGAGAAACATCATAAGAACACTGAAAGTTTTGGGAAGAAGCATGACAGAGAAGTTGAATAATTTGATTAAATACAAAGGAGACGAATATAACCCTATAGCAACCAATCCCATATTCCATTTTTCTTTAGTTCTGTAATACCAATTCACAGGGATGCACATAAATTTTTTAGGTAAAAGCATCACAAAGATGGAATGTTACAATGTGAAATTCGGTAGCAGAAATTGTTAGCCATCTCTAGAGAAGTGGAAAAGGACAATAATGAATAAACTATCTCTATTCACATAAAAGAACTTGAAGGGGTTGTTTTCTTTCAAAACAAAACCCAAGATGCACATATACAAGCAAACAAAAAAAAATTACCTGTGTGAAACATCAATTTACTAAATAGCCTGCAATTTCAACTCTTCCAAAGCTACTACTGTGTAAAACTACAATTAGAGATGCAAAAACTATATATATATATATATATATTTTGTTCCTACAAACTTCCACTTCAACATCCACGATTTTACCAGAAGTTTGATAGAACTTAATCTAAATATTTTCCAGTAAGCAGCCACAGTCGAAACTAGGCTTGGAATGGTCCTGGCGATTACCAAAACTTGTAAAGTGTTTCAAAAAGTGAACCAATATGGACATCAAATGGACATTTTAAGTGATTGCTTGTCTACACAACGGGTAACAACCAAGGGATCAGCCAGTGATTGCTGCTTAATTTATGCAAGTATCCAGGAGCCAAAAAAACTCCAACATGCAGAGAATTGGGGGATGTCAAACAACCTAATCGTATCTTGTTTTAGATAAAATATTAATTGAAATTTTGTTGGTTCTTTGAAAAATTTAGACTCTGAAAAAATTTTCAACTTGGACCATGAATCTTTGAAGATGGCTACTTATAGCATAAGCTCTCCTTTATTAGCTTTATAATATTGATAACATGCAAACTTTTGTAGTACGTTATCATTTCATAAGTTTTAATGTGCACAAATCCAACAATTTAATTACAAATTGTAAGATAATTGGATTATTTTAAATAATAATAAATCTTAAATTTTGTATCACTTTACTGTTTAGTTCTACTAAATAAATATTCAAAAGCTGGCAGGCAGTCAAACTGAAAACCCATCCTTTACAAGTTATGCATTGGATCCAAGCCAATGTTCTGACCAGACAAAACTTCTGAATTGACCATAATAGTATTTGGATCTGATCCGGTGCAGGGTCTACTAGATTAGAAACTAATCTGCATTCATTAAAGAGATCTCTCTGCTACGTAAGTAGATAAAAACCAGTGTATTGCTCTGAGCACAATGACACCCAGTTAATTCATGAAGGTAGTATGTCCATATGCAACTCGAATGTAAAAGAACGGGTATTATATGGCTAAATACGTTGTAGTAACAGACATTCATGTGGAACAGATTCACATATGAAAATAATGGTCCATTCAACTTCCTAGAGAAGCAAAGCAGTTCAGTAGGTTCGCCTTGGTAAGATAGAATCAAACTTAGGTGAGAATGGAATAAGCAAAGAGGCAAATGACATGAAAACAGAAATCAAGCAAGAAAGTGAAAACCTGGCTACTTCTTTACCACGTTTCTTCAATCAATATGGATTATTTCCTAACAAATTATAGTCATATTTAACTTTCAGGAATTCCGATAGATTAGAATCAATAAAAAAGTAGGCATCCTTCTCTAGGTGCCCCATACCTATTTTGATAATCAGATCCTAAGAAACAACTTTACACAATGGAAAATCATTTAATTAAGAATACAAGTAAACAATAAAAGGGTACATGATGACTATTGTAGTTTGTGTTCCACATTTCATAACACAACAAAACATAGTCTCAGTGAGAACACAATTTTACTGCTAAGTCAGCAAAACAGAAACTCTCCAACAAATATAGACAAGCAGGATATCATCTTGAATGAAGTTAAAAATTACCTTCTTTCGTGAAGAGAGAGCATTCCATATCATATGGCCCCAAATCCATATCAAGTATCTGCAAGAAAATAGAAACACCAATGAACTTTGACTGAAAAAAACTGTCACTGAAATTAATAAGGGTTAAACTGTACCATAGCCTCTATGTCTGAGAAGCTGGGTGCTTCATCGTCATCATCATTGTCAGAAGGCTGTTCCTCTTGGTCCGAAACTGACATAGTTGGAAGTGGATCAATATAGCCCAACTGATTCGAGTGTGATGGCATGCACATTTGCATTACAGCTTCGCTCTTTAATTCCTTTGCAGAAGCATAGAGAGTACAACTTTTAGAGCCTTCATTGCATCTCAGAGAACAAACACGTAAAAGAGAACATAATAAAATATTTTTACCAAACCTACAACTGTAGCTTCTTGCTTCAAAGTAGGATCTGATGCAGAGTGAGAACTTACTGCCGGTGGAATCAAATTGGCATCATCATCACCAACATTAGAATTTCCAAAAGCTCCAGAAGTCAAATCCCTTTCAGCCGACATAGGATCTAATATACCATCTGTAGTTGATTGCAACAAACCTACTTTTGGTACCATCGATTGTCCTGCCTTGAAATTTGTCATATTTGGTGGCAATTTTGTTGAATTTCCCGGAGCAGCCTTACCATCATTAGTCACAGTTGATGAAACATTTTGCCTTACATTGGTAGTAGCAAATGTTTGAAACAACTTTGCAGGAAAACTAACATCATCATTGCATGGAACATCCAAGTCCTCTGTGTTTAATACACATATGGTTAGCTTTTCCATTAGTGCATCAGGAGATGCTCTTGAAGATGACGGCATATTACTGACTCCTGGAACTATAGAGCAATCAAGATTACTCAAGCCAACATTTTTCTCTACAGGAATAGCTTCGTGTTCCATAGAACTCTCGTTCTTGCAAACCGTAATGCCAGTATCCAAAGCTTCTGATGGTTTAGATTCTCCAGGATCAGTCAAGTTATCCATTTGATTATCAGTAGGAGAACTTAAAAGTATGGAACCAAGACCATTCAGGCAGGATCTACCTCCAAAATCATCCACATCCACATCAAACAAATGAACCTCCTCCTCGTCATCGGTGAAGGTCAAGCCAGGGCTAGAAAATTCAATAAAGTTGTTTTCTGATAACAATGATGAATTGTCTAAAGCAACTGTAGATGTCCCAACATTTAGCTTGCCCTTTGGAGTAACATCATCAGATGCTTGGTGATCCATTTTTTTGACATGCTCCATAGTGAGGACTCCACAGTCATTTTCTTCAAATTGAGCATCCATAGGCAGAGTTGGTGTAGCATCTTCAACAATTGTTTTCCAAATAGGAAGATCGGGTGGAGAAGAGGAATAACCAAGCTGATTAAACGTAGAGCAAGATTCTGCAATCTTTGGTCCAGGGTTGAGATTTCCTCCAACAGCACAACAAAGATTATCTTGAATACTATTCATTGAACTAAAATCCCTTGAGGGCTTTACTTCTATATCCACATTAGCATTAGCATTGTTTAAAGCCAAACTATGGGTTGGTCTGGATTCTGGCACATCTTGGGTCTGCGATGAACAATGATTTCGATCAAGTGCACAAGGGAATTCGTTTCCTGAGATGTTAGCTTCAAATCTCTGACTTGCATCATTTAAGCCAGCTTCATCCATAGGACTGCAAGAAATATTTTCCATATTTGCAAATGAGCAATCCCTGCCCAATATTCCATCTGGAAGCTCAGTCTCAACTGATCCAACAATGCCTCCATGAAATTCATCTTGACTAACAGTATAATTTGTATCTAAATGTAAATAGTTGTCAGATGAAGGCACATTAATGGGAGATTTGTCAAGAATGAACTCTTTATGCCACTTAAATTGATTATTTAAATAGCTCTCTGTACCAACATGCGAGCTTGGTAGCTCAAGGAAATCAAAATTGGCAGATCCATGCGATTCACTACGTGCTTTCTTTCTTGCTGCATAGTAGTGACATTGCAAACTGTCCACTTTCCTCCTCCCAGTTAAACTCTCCTTTAATTTGGAATTGCAAGCTCTACCAGGTTTAGAAGGGTTGCATGCTGATAATCCAATCTCAATATCAATGATGCGAGCAGATGCCTCAGCAGATGTATTCAAGTCATACAGAAGCAAACGCCACCGGTCTTCGAGTTCCCGAACAGTGATTCGTCTAGAAAAATTGACAGCACCTTTAGCTAATGACTCCAAGGATGCACCAGCCTATTTCAAGGACGCATTATAATCAAGCATCGATTATAGTGGCACATAAATAAATTCAGGCTATGTTCAATGGAACACAAAAAAGGCCAAACAAACCCAAATTCAACAGTTCTAGTTTATGAGATCTAGATATATAACATCACCCTTATGTTTTATTTCACCTTAAATGTTCAAATGTAAAACAATGCAAAAAGTGATGAATTAATAAACAATACTTAACACAATAAAAAAGATAAATCATTCACAGCAAAGCTAAAATTACACAACAACTAACACCTTCATATGAATCCAACTTAAATTCAGACAGTGTTCTAGCTGGCAGTGCTCTCAAAAGCAAACTATGAAAGCATTCGCAGAATTTTACAAAAAGCAAGAAAATATCTTTTAGGGAAATTTTAATACTGCTGGAATTAATTTCAGCCCTGCCCGTCCTACTCTACAACACGAATTATCTATATCACTTTCCAATAACATTCGCAGATGTTTGCTCGTAGTATTGAAGCTTCAAAGGAAAAAGGGTATATTAGAGTAGTTATCCCGTAAGTTGCATAATTGGTTACTTCTACATTTGATTATTTGTATGATAAAATCTTAACACCTCTTAACCCTGCTCAACCATGTTACAACTTATCTGTGACCTTTTTAATTATTTGTAGCTTCATATTTGTACTAGTGCTCCATCTAATGGCGTTTGAATTTGTTTATTGAGTTGATTCTAACATTATGATTTGACACATTGCATGCCTTGTTTGCTAAATGCTATCTATGCTTTTTCGATAATGAAATAATCTATCAATTATTTTTGAAAAGTTGGCGGTTTCAATGTAACGTTTTGACACGTTTCATTATTAATTTTTACAAAACTTTTCTCATCCTATATTGTAAGTATAATGTTTTGAAGATATCAGTGCATCATAGCACTTTCTTCGAAAAACAAATAATATCCACTCACAAAAAAAAGAGATACTGCCTTCTTAAGGCTAAAAGCTGCCTATTTATGGGCTCCAAGGAAATAAGAAAGATGCCAATCAAACTCAACTTGAAAAATAATTAACATTTTAATGGATCTAAATGGCACAACTACCACAGGGATTCTTCCAAATAGAAATAACTTCGTAAAAAATAAGCACATAACTAAATAGTTAGTATTCAATCTACCAGGACAAAACTTTCAACTCTTATCCTACATAAGCTATTATTGTCCTTCTATATGAAAGAGAAACAACCCAAGGATGTTCAGCTCAATCAGCTCTCAATTCTTACATTTGATGATAACAAGGGTGATATCTGTTTGGACTTGAAAATGATTTCATCCAAGAAAGATGCAAACGAGTTTGCGTTCGAAAATCCCAAATGCAAATTGCCTCTTCTCAGTTTACTAAGTAAAGCTCAAAAGCTGACCTTGACTTTGGTATTCCATCCCAAAATGATTACAGCTTTAATATGGAATATTCGAGGCATTGCAAGCAATGCCTCCCTCAACCGAGCTAAAGTCTCATCCTAAATCATAAGAACTAATTATTGGCTCTACTTGAACAAATGGTAAATGAATCCCAAGTTTCGACTTTTTCTTATAAATTGGGGCTCAATAATGGCATCCACAATCAATCAAATAAGATATAAATTATTTTGAATGATCAACTCCAAATAGACACAATCTATTATTCAGACCAGTCCATGCTTATAAAGGTGAAAAAGGAAAATTCGGATAACGTAGTGTTCTAGTCTATTGTGCTGCAAAACACACTAGATGTCAAAGGACGATTTTGCAGTCTGAGCTCCCACAACATCAGCAATTGTCATTAAACAATCCATGTCTTATGGGTTATGATTTTAATGTTATTATAAACGTAGACGAGTACTTGGGCCCAACTGTTTAGGATATCAAAGCAATGAAAGACTTTCAAATGTTCATAGAAAATGCTTCCACAATCCAACCACATGTAATAAGCACCTTTACCTATCACAACAAAAGGAATGAAGCTCCAATCTGGAAATGATTGGATAGATTGCTATGCAATGAAAGCTAGTTAGTTCTATTTCTCAAATTTTCAGGGCAACAACTTAGTAAGTTCAAGTCTGATCATGCATCAATTATGCTCCAAGTATACAGTTCTAGTCAAAGAAAGCAACATCAGTTCAAATGTATGCAATGTGATTTCAACACAAATCCTTCAAGGACATGATTAAAAAAGATGAAGATCTATCAAGTATAACAACTAATTTGTACAAATTTGGAGCTAAATCAAGAAGGCTTAAAATGCTTCTGAAATAATGGAATAAATAAATGTTTGACAATATTTTCAATAGCCACAAAGTAATAGAGAAAGTAGTTAAATTGCTAGAAGAGCAATATAACAAATCCCCATCTAAGGATAATAGGTCGAAGTGGACTAAGTCTTAAGCAGACCTCATTAGATGTTAAGCCTTGAAAGAATAATTCTAGAAATAAAAAGCAAGTGTTATATGGCTGAGGGAAGATAACTCAAATATCAAATTCTTCTACTCATTGGTTATGGCCAAAGGAGTAAAATCATCAATCAATAAAATCCAAAATAGAGAAAGTTGTTGGATTGAAAATGAAGAATAGATAAGCTCTAAAGCTGTTCAATACTATCAAGATCTTCTATGAGACTCAGACGAGAACAGCAATGAGAATACCCCCTTTCAACCTCTATTGCAAAACATACCTTGTCTATAAGGCTCAAGCGATTCTATAATACAAGAAGTCTCCTTGCTAGAAGTTAACAGAGTTGTGGATTGTTTGAATTGCGATAGTTCAGAGGGTACGGATAGCTTTACAGGTCAATTCTACAAGATCTACTAAGACATCATTGTTTCTGATCTATTGAAAGCAGTTCAAGATTTCTTGGATGGGAGTCCAATTCCTCAAGTCTATTACAAGTACTTGGATAATCCCAATTCTAAAATCAAACTCAGTACAATTTTTTAGAGATTTCAGGCCTATCAACTTGTGTAATTTTGTAAACAAGATTTTTACAAAGATTTTGGCCAATAGTCATTTGCAAAAAATCATTTCTCTTGAACCATCAACAATTGTTAAGGGCACAAATATAATAGACAACATTCTTATAGCACATGAAATATTCAATCACATCAACCACAAAAACAGATGCTACAATCTCATAGTGAAACTAAACATGCATACTACTTTTGATAGACTCGATTAAGGTTTTCTATTTGGACTGCTAAAAAAGGGTTCAGCTTCCATGAACACTTCATATAATTAATTAAAAATTACCTTCAATTCAATCAATTTTCAGTGTTGATTAATGATATTCATTACGATTTCTTCCAAGCTAATCATGGAATAAACCATGGTGACCCCTTTCTCCTGCCCTATTTATCTTTTAGCAGTAGAAACGTTAAGCCATGAAGTTAAGATGTAGCACCCACTTGAGGAAATAGACAACTTTTCTACACCGCGAAAGTACGTGCCTATCACACAATTGTCCTTTGATGATGATGGGGTTATATAAATTTCGGGAAGAAAATTCTCATTATGTAACCTAATAGACTTCTTACATATATATTAACAAGGTTCAAGTCAAAATATAAACTATCAAAAGTATACATTTATTACTTCTCACAACACACCAAAATAGAAATTAAATTCAATCAAAATACAGACAAGTTATGTCAAAGGATCTTTGTCATTCAAATATCTAGGAATTATAATTTTAAAGGCAGGAACAAGGCGTCCATATACAAACCTCTCATAGACAATAAATAAAATAGTTGAAGGATGAAACTATAAATGGTTATCAAAAGACATTAAACTGATTTTTATTAAGAGTGTCTTAAAACTCCATACCTACACATTTGTTGAGTCTTTGATCCTCCTATGAGTGTGTTGAAACAAATCGAAAGGGCAATATCTAACTTCTTTTGGAGAAGCACAAATAATCCTAATGGATATAATTTAAACTCTTGGAAGAACATCACCTATTAAGGAGAAGAGAACAGGCCAGGGGCAAAGAAAATCACTACAAGAATCATAGGATTTACATGCAAATTATGGTGGTCGTACAATAACTCCATCTCTTTATAGGAAAACTTCATGTGAAGTCGGTATGATATCTACTTTGAAAACCTCAGCTAAATGAAGGGTAGGTAAATCTTTAATGAGATGCAAAATGTTAAAACTTTATGCCTCACTTCCAGAAGCAAAGCTACTAGATAAGAAAAATATGCAGAAATTCCTTTGCTCGCTACAAGTCGTTGGGAAATTAGTGGAAACAAAGCATATAATAGGCTATTTGAAGAAAACTCCATTGGTCTAGATGCAACAAATTGCTAGAATGGGTAGATTCCAATCAAAATTTCAGTTCTATAGCACTTATTTAATCAAACTTTACCTTCTTCCTCTATATTAAGAAAGATTAGATGCCAACTCCTCTCTGAATGTCTATACTATGAGCATAAAGATTAGCCCATCCATTTCTTCATGGATTATTGCATCACCAATAGGGTTTGGAACTGGTTTAAGCAAAAGCAATGAGTGATTGCCAACACCAACGAGAAGCAATACAAAATAATGAAGGCATGGTGGAACATGAAAAATCCTTCCCAACCTGATGTTAATGAATTGATTCACCCTATCATTATTTGCTGTGACATGAAAAACTTGAATGATAGGGTTTTTTTGAAGATAAAACAAAAACTTCTTTATAGTTAATTAATCTGATCATTTCTCATTTATTCAAGATCTTTCAAGCACTCCCTCTTGATGTTAACAACAAAGCAAAGATAATTCCCAACAATTTAGGGTCTAGTATCTCATCTTCTACTAGATGGTCCTCTCCACAACCCTCATTTCTTTAGTTAGGATAGTGGTTGATTATCATGCCAAGGTATCCCAAATCTTATCTTTCTACCATAATTCTTGATAAGAATCTCATTCGCATTCATATCTACCCAACAAACTTTAATCTAAAAAAATCATTCAATTTGCTCTCTCTCCAATATATTCATCGTCCGTTATTACCATTCATAGATAAATGCACCAAATCTCTATTCTTTAAACATCGTACAATTTGAATTATCTACTCGTTCCATACGTTATTTGATTCGTCATCACGCTTCCCTTTTTGCACAGTACACAGCATTATTTCCTATTGTTCGTTGTCTTCCTCTATTCTCAACAAACTAATTTCATCTCACCCGATTTAGCATCGCCTTTTTTTATAATGGGCATAAAACCCTTTTAGCCATCATAACACTAGATCATCAGATTACCTAAATCCAGTACATGGACACCCTCGGCTCATCATTAATCATTCTAATTCGACGACATTATTGGTCAAGTCTATCTGTTCACAAGAAAACCAACTCACACACTAAGCTATCGCATGACCTTAATTTTCTCAAACTAATATGTTGTCATATACGCTTTGCTTTATCAAACACATCTGATTTGTTTATCAAAAAATCTGACATTTGCAATGGCCTTCCATCATCAGAAATGTCTAATCTCTTATCCAGCCTTGTCTGTTCAGTAATGATTAGATCTCCTTTGTTTTGTATGTCACCCAGTAGCATTCTACATGACTTGTTTCGGATCAACAATTGGCAAAGAGCGCTTGTCATTTCAATCGCAGTGCGATTAGAGATTGAGCTCAATGTTTTAATCACAAATAGAGAAATCATGTGTACATCGACTTGGAACAGGAGCTTTTCTCAAATTTTATTTTAATTTTTGGGATTAGCCAAGTTTTGTATTTCAACTATTTTGTAGCAATTAAGACAGTCATGTAACTTGCTGAAAAATATTAGTTGTTATTACAAAAAGAAAATACTATGGATACTTTTGTATTGGTTCTTGGTTATAGGGAGTAAGAAATTGCACGTAGAAAGATGAAACTTAGAAGCAATTTAGGGTACAAAACTTCAGCCAAAGCAAGACAAAATGATAACATTGGTGAAGAAAATATATAAAAAAAAAACCCAAAAAAATCTTCTCTTTGGAACTAAACAACATTGAATAAATCCTAATACATATACCAATGATACTTCAACCATAGCAAGACAAACAAATAACATTGTTTAAGAAAATGCATAAAAAAACCAAAGCAAACTTCTCTTTGGAACTACATAACTTTGAAAACAATCTTGAAACTCAGAGTATATTTCACAAACAACTAACCATTTTGGATCAACAAAATCATTATTCATGCAATAGTTTTGTAAGTTTTCCTTTTTGTTTTGAGTAGGATTTTCATATTATTCAATACGCATGATACATTTCTCCACTTTATTAGCTTTTCTTATTCTCATTAGTAAACTATATAAGATGGAAACATGTTACCAAGCCAGATGGTAATGTAAAAGCACCTTTCCAATGCTAACACAAACAAACCATGGATCAAAATGTTCTATGCCTTTCTCATGGACCAATGAAAAAATTAAGAAAAAAAAATTCGAAACTAATCTATCATGCTTGATGATTAGGAAAACCATCTATGGATAGTTGATCAAAAAAGGAAGTTACAATCCCTAATCATTAACAATAAACCTCAATTCCATAGAGTGGTGCAACTCCCTAATTATATAGCTTCACAATTCTATATCCACAAAATATTTTTTCTTAAAAACCTAGCACATTACATCATTTCTACTAGTTCTAGCATATTATATCATTTCTACTAGTTATAAATCCCTCGATCTATAGATTACAAAAAAAAAATACAAGATGTATATACCATAGTTATACCATAAACTATGCATGAAAAAGCTTCAATATCAACAAATATTATACAGAATGAGCAATTTCACCTATAAAAGCACTAAAATGGTTTTGGATAGAATCAGTGAAAGATTAGAGCAAAATATATTAAGGATAGATTTACCTCTACATTCATAGAAGGGTATAGCATTAGCCTTCAATTTATAAGAGGATATTCTCAAAAGAACAATTTGTAAACTCTAAGTCCAATAATAACTTTTAATAAAGCCTTAAAGTCGTCTAAATGAGGCTTGGAAAACAAAATATGTGGAAGACAACGATGTTACTTTGAATGCTAAAGTTAAAAAAAATTTCCATACTGAATTAAATTGGATGTTTCCATTTGAGTTTCATCTTGCTAATGAAGCAAGAAAATGACAACCTGAGATTACTACATAGTTTGTGTATGAAATAATAAAATATAGAAATTCCTTTTGACGATTCTTCATTTTTTATTGCTTTTGAAAAAAAAAATTCATAAAGCAGATTGATTGCATAGAAAAACATAAAAAAAATAAAACATATATTCCTTCATGCCCTCTTTTAATAATTGCACGATTCAACAACACAACACAGTAGGAATAGAAGCTACAACAAAAGTTACTTATTCGTCATAACCAACATCTTACATCAACAACAATATTTCTTTTTATCTCTCCAACATCCATTGGACGTTAAACAATTTCCTTGCATTTTCAAATTAAAATCTAAAACAAGATTACAAATTAAAAAAAAAAAAAACTCAGGAAATTTCCTTGCGAGAACAAGTAACAAATTAAGAAATAGACAAATCAATGAGTCACATTTAGGAAATTAATCAGGTTATGTCAGAGACAGAATCAAACGTGTGCTACAATATTATAGGATTCAGTTCCTCCGAAACCTTAGCACGACCAAATTGGATTTGACACGAACAGGACTAACTCATCGAACACTAGCATGAATTGCCAAGGGAACTAGTCGAATTATAGTATAGTACAGTTACCCGATTCAACACAAGAAAAAAGGTAGGTGGGGGGAGAACTACCTCCACGGCGTTCTTGAGGAGGAGATCGTCATGCGGATTCCACTTGTTGAAAGAGGTGAGAGCACCCATGTCCCTTGATTCCACTGATCACTAGCACGCCTGAGACTGGAGTTTTTATGAGTATTGAAAAAGGTAAACGAAAAGAAAGTTGGTGAAACGGGAAGCCGGCGAGGGCATCACGCAAAAAAAAATAATCTTCCTTTCCCTTTAAAGAGATCTGTGCAACAATTTGGTACGAGGCTGCGCCTTCCATATATTGCCATAGATCTATTTAAATAAAATTTTAAATTATTTTAATATTTAATTAATGAAAAATAAATATTTTTATTTTCCACAAATATTAACAATCTTTCATGAAAAAGAAGCATCGACAAAACAGAAGGCAATTCTATGTATTTTTTTATTTTTTTACAAACAAAATATATTAAAATAATTGCTAACGTAATCACATAATACTTATTATCCTAATATCACTCTCCATCCATTTGTTCAATTTTTCATAAAAGTAATTCTAAAATATAATCAAATCATGGTCTAAAACATATTTTTTAATCTACAAAAATAATATAAGGAAGATAATTTTGTTTAAAATAACATTACAAAAAATTAAAAACTACTTTAATTATTTTATAATATCAATTATTTAACTAAATATTATCAATTATAAATTTTTAATAACACTTAAAATAAATATTTTTCAAATTAATTTTTTTTATTAATCATTACAATATTTAATAACATGTATATTTATCATAGTATCAATTTAAATTTAAATAATCTTGTACTGTACTTGCTTCTAAAATCATGCTTTATTATTAATTATTACTAGATTTAAAAATGTCAATATTTACCTTCAATCTTTCTAAATGCTAAACTTGAAGAACAAGATTTTCCTAATTCCTTGTATCGAATCAATTAATAAAAATTTTACAATACCAAATTCCAGCACCACAAAAAAATGCACATAATTTAGCATAATTCTGTGAGATAATAAGGTAAAAAAAATTAACAATACAACATTTTAAATAAGAAATAAAAAATATCATGAAAAAATAAATATTTTTTAGAATGGTATTCATTCAAAACAAACTTCGCTAAAATAGCTCAGTCGGGATGAGAGTATTTTGCATTTGGATATCATAATTAAGGATAACTTCTCATTAATTTTGGGATAGGCTTAGGGAATCTTTCCAATGGTCATTAATTATTAAATAATCAAGTTCGTCAAGGCTCATCCATCTAAGAGCTCTCTGCTTTATAAGATTGTTGTCCTGAAGTTTGCAATCACACTAGGAGGAGCTTTTCTCATGTGTTCCCTCGTTGCTCCCATCATTTGTTGCTCTAGTCAGAGCAAAAAACTCTACTCCTATGATGTTATTGTGATTAGATGACGACCCTAAGTCATTAGGCTTTGCCACCATGTCTAGCTGGCGTTGTTATCTTCACCCTACCTAATAGATTTGCAGCTACTTAAGAAACTTCTATTCGAAACAAAAAATAAATAACCATATGAATGAATCTACAAACAAAAAAAAATCAAATAACAACAAAAATAACCAATCACTACACTTTCATTCGAAACATAATGAAATAATAATGAAAATTAAAAAAAGCAGACTTAAAATCACGAAAATATCAGTCTAACAACAAATAACATAGCACAGATCAACAAATACCAAAAGCAATATAAGAACAGTCAATTTAGAAATAATCTTGCTTGGCAATGGAAGGATAGATCTGATAAGACTGCAATTCTCTATCATTTTTAACCATTTATCCCATATGAGTACGATTCTAGCTATAAAGTTAAAAAAATATATATAGCTATAATAGTGAATGCAAATATGAAAAGAAATGAAAACAAGTGATGAGATGATGCTCTAAAGTTCAAAATAATATGCCAAAATAACATAAAATAGAACTGTAAACAATAAGTAATTCTGAAACTGAAGAAGTGTTTGATTTTCTAAGAATGTTACATTGGCATCACGTCAATCTTGTTGATTGTTCAATTTGTGAAGCCACAATTGGGGAGAAAAACTTGTGTAAATTCAAAATGGAGGGGTTAGTTTTCCGATCATAGTTCACATTAAAAGAGGGTCATATCTGGTGGCGGCCCGTAAACCGTTTTCCATGAAAGCGGAACCACCTAACCGCTAGTGCCACCTGAAATCATAGAAATCGAGCAAATTAACTGTATTGGTAGGCAACTATGGTTGACCTAAACAACAACATAAAGTCTTTATAAATGTATATTCACAAGCCCTCAAGTTTGCTCTACCTAAGCCAATTCCTGTCTAAGTCCTGACAAAGTCTCTCTAATTCTTCACATTGAAATGAAAGGAATGCTCTACCTTAAAAGAGATGAGAAAGGGCAGTCATAATAGGAAAATTTGTTACTCAAGCTTTGCAACCTCAACACTATCCCAATGGTAAGCTATAATAACGAAATTCCCAAAGGTTTCAATGGGTTGGATGCAATTTAATCTAGGATTTAGTATTTGCAATTTTTGTGTGAAGATCAAATTTGTTATTTAAAAGAAATTATGCGATTAAAATTTCACAAGGATTTTTCAAGAGCCCAACTAAAACTAAGACAAGTCAGGATTGAGTATTGGTCTAAAGCATGATTCTTGTAGTGGCTTATGTTAATCAGGTTAGGGCATGACTCCTAAATTAGGCTTAGGTATAACAAGTCAAGTTAGACTCATTAATGATAAGTAATTGATTCAAGTCAGATCAAACTCATTTTAATATTGTGCACATGTGCCTTAGGTAATAACATCCCAAAGGAACTCGGGGATAGCCAATCTTAATAAGCTACCTGTTCCACACTGAGCAAGTAATGTAAGGACAAATTATATGCGTGTGTTTCGTAATATGGGACCTAATAAACTGCTTTTTATTTTTTTCAAACTTAAGTGAAACTATACCGATCGATAATGCATTTTCATGATTAAACGGTCATGTTTTCCTCCATATTTGTGAATAATTTTCTTTCATCTAATCATTTATTTAGAATGCTTGATCAAATGATTAAGATCCTCCCCACCTTCGTGAATGATATCCTAATCATCATCACCATTCATTTAGCTTTTGGATCTAACGATCTAGATCTTATCTCATTATGATTAGATATGAACCCTTTAATAGTTATTCTAATCCAATGATTCTTACTTTGTTAGCCTAAAATGAGTTAATAACTACATTTCATCTTCTTCTCTCATCTCTTGCAACTACTAGCTTTCGAAAAAGCTAATTTTAGTCATTGGGGTAGCTATTTTGGGAGATTTTTATTTTAGCTTGAAACTTTCATAAGTGCCCAAGTGAAGTCCAAAAAGGAGAGCATCAAATTTTAGCATGGTTACTAGAGCTATTGGTTCTTTCAATTATTATTTCTTTTATCTTTATATATAAATATTTTTTGCATCATCTTGACAACATATATATCATTAATTAGTTGTACCACTCTTATTTCAAAGATTTAAATGTGTAGGAATTTTTTATTCAAAAATTTTGTAAAGCTTTCAGTTTTTTGCATAACTAATTTTTGTGAATTTAGGTGTCTCATTAGAGCACTAATTTGTCTTTAGTTTATCACTATGATCTTAATAAAAGAGTGGTAGTGGGCATAAGTTTTGAAAAAATTATCTAAAAAATCTTTGTGCATTTCTTTTATTATTAAGAAATCTCCTTTCATCGGCAATTTTCTCAAACATAAATTTTATTTTTAAGTGATTTTTTTAATTATTTTAAAGAAAAAATTTAAATGCACAATTCATCCTTACCCCCTTATATGTTTTGCCTCACACAATTTACAATACTATCTCTTTATGATCATCAATCATTCTTAATATCACACATTTTTTTAAAATAAATTATTTTTACTTTTTAGATGTTTACACAAAAGCCTTTTTCCCTTCAAAATTTAGTATTTTTGTTCAATCTTTATGAAGAAAATTATCATGTGTTCTTAATGTTGTTTCTTAACATAAACTAAAATAATACTTTTAGGTTTTCATGTCATAGTTGGTCATCATGCCATGCTTAATCTCGAATTAATATAATTTTAGCATTCATGGGCAAATGCCATTATTTCGACATAAACATATTTGTACATTTATCATGATAAAGTTTAAATTATTATATAAAAGAAACAATGCTACCTCATGATAAAAGTTATTCTAATTGTGGTTCAAATCACAGTTTTGAGCAATCTATAATATTTTGTTATGAATTTCAATTTTATCCAATACATGATTACATAATAAACCAAGAATTTGACTTATCATCAATCAAGTTTATCATGTGCAATAGCTTCAATTAAATTTCTAAGAATCAAAGCCAATAAATAATTCATAAGAGCATAGCACATTTCAGCCACAAAGTTTCCTTCCATTCCAACATTAAATGGTTTCATCAATTCAATTCTTTTCATTTAAGCATATATTAAAATCATTATCACAATTTCTATTTCAACAAGAACCTTAATTTTACATATGTAATTTCACAACAACATCATGAAGTTTTGATCAAGCTTGTTACACAATTTTTAATTATGTAAATTCATAAAATTCATGCTTGAATCACTAAAGTAATTTCATGTCAACATGAGCACATATTTTAAAGACCAAGATAGCAATATCATGGCTTGGTTGCCATCTTTACGAGCTAAATTTAACATGTGAAATATCAACTTCAAGAGAGAGGAGCAATATAGATCTTAGTCAAAATTCTATTTATATGCATGCCAACAAATTACTTCATTCTTATTATTATAGCATGCTTCTAGGTTTATAAACAAGATAAGTGGTTTCTTACCTTAAAAACCAAGTAGCAATTTATGCTAAAATATCTTATTTTCTTCCTTAAATCAAGATTGAGTATCCTTTCTTCATTGCTCATGACTTCATATTTTCATTTACTTCTCTTTAGTATAGCTCCTTGTAAAGTTCATGAATGAATTTTGCTAAAATATTCAGCCATAACTGCATCTTAAACTTTTATAGCTAGCCAACAAATCCTTTAATCAAAGGATATCTTGTTAGGATATCACCATCTTATCCTTATCTCAAAGGTTCATGCATTAAAGGATTTGTTTTAATCTTTAATTTCTATTTCCTTAACTAACTCATTAATTCTTGCTTTTAACGAATCTCATGTAAATAATTTTGCTACCTCATGATTAAATATATATCAAGATAAGTATGTTCAACAACCTGTCTTTAAAGATATAAAAGAAATCATAATTAAGTCACCTTATCTCATAATTCAAGAGATACAAGATAAGATCCAATTTCATAATTTATAATTCAAAATTTATAATTTAAACTTATTTAATATTCAAAATTTTAATACATTTAAATTTCAATAATCATTCAAAATCTAAATAGTCAACTAAGGAAAAAGGTACTCAACCAAGAGGTTCATATATTGAGCTAATCGATTTGATGGATATAATAATATTATAGTAATGATATAATACTTAAAGGAAAAAGGATTATGGTAGGCATACAATTTGTGATCCAATCCTAGGCAAGGCCATTATGGAACAAAATTTAAGTAGGCAGATATATACATCTTTGTATACTTTGTTGTATTATTGTATATTGCTTAGGGACCACAATATGTAATCAGATTTGAACTTATAAATTTTTTAACATGATTATGATTGTGATTCTCATATGCATTATTATTAATTGTAAATGTTTCAATCAACATGATATGATTATTGTTCCATAAGAATGTTGTATACAACATGTCACATTTTGATGCTATAGTATTTGACAAAGTTACTAAAAGAAAAAAAAGTCAATGTGACAATGAAATAATAATTGCACAAAATACAAAATTGGTTGAAAAGGTAACATGTACTTTTAAATGTGTAATGATGTTGGTTGTCATTACACATGTTTAAAAGATGCACCAAATGAGCCATTATTAAAGATGTTTTTTTTTCTTGGAATAAGGTGTTTTGGGAGAAATTGGTTAATCTATTTGAGAAAAGATTTGTCTTAAACTAGTTGAAAAATTAATTATGAAATATATAAAATAAATTACTTAAAGAAATTTACATTATTTTTATATGAAGATTATGTAATTTTAAACTATAAAATAATTTTTTATTTCTTATGCATATTATAAGCTATTTACATATTTATTTTATGACATTGACCTAGCACGAGACATGACCCAAAATTTACTTGTTTTACATACTTGTTACAATATTTTGGGTGGCTTAGCTTATTTTAATATATAACATTTCAAATTAGAATGATTTATAGCACAAGTCTCCAAGAAAGCAATGTGGTGATGCTTAACGGTATCTTTGCTTAAATGTTGTTTAGCTTTATTATTTTGTTATATAAGTTATTACATCAACTCATTATGTATTTAGTTTAGCATGGACATGATTTAATATTCCATTATATTTATATGAACTTAATATTTTAAAAGAAATACAAAAGATTTTTAATTTACTTTTATTAGGGCTTTAAAATTGTAAAAGTTTCATATCTATTATGGTTTTAAAAAAATGTGTTTTTAAGCCCATGAAGAAAAGAAAAAGAGAGATGATATAGCACCAAACATTAAATAGTGAGTGAGATATGCCACAACTTACCACTTGTCCCAATAACTATTACCTAAGACAATTATAATTCATACTTAAAAAAACTTAATATATAACTAGTGTTCTCTTAAAAATTAAAAAATAATATGTAAGAGGTTCATATGTTTTTAAGAGATTTTAAATAACTATGTCATCGATAAAAATAATTACAAACTTATTCAAAAAATTTTGAAATTTTTTTCATTAAGTTCATAAAACCTATAAGTTGTAGTCATAGCAATGTCCTCCTATTTAATCTTTAACTAATGATATCTAAATATTAAACCTATCTTAGAAAACACCACAATATTATGTAATATATTAAACAAATTATCAATCATCGACAATAGATATTTATTCTTAATAGTTAGTTTCTTAAGCTGATACATTATACATATCTACAAACTACAATCATTCTTTTTATCAAAGAGAATACATGCTTCTTAAGGAGTCATACTATGGTGAATAAAACCCTTAACCAAAAGCTCTTGAATCTAAATTTTTACTTCTAAAATTTTGCCTGTGTCATTTGATATGGAGCCTTTGATATAAGATCAACTTCCAATACCAACTAAATTTTAAATTCAATCTTGTTATCAAAAGAAAGACTAAAAATACTTCTAAAAATACATCAAGATATTCATAAATTATGAGTACATCCTTTAACACTCTAAACGCTTGAATAGTAGACAACATATAACAAAATCCATCATTACCTACTTTGTAATAGCTTTTGTATCTTTATTTAAAAAACCAAAGGTATTCATCTTCCTTTTTTATAGTAAATTACTCCTTTATATGGAGCTATCAATTTAACTTTCTTTTCTACACAATCAATAATACTTAGTATTCAAATAACTAATCTATTCCTAACACAATATCAAATTTTGATAAGGGCAAGACAAGCAACTTGGTAAAAAATTTCTTGTCTCTAATTTATATCTCATTCAATAAATTTAGTTACAAGAATTCACTCTCACCTAATAATCTTATAATTAAAGAATCACTTAGTTGTTTTAGTTCAACAAATAACACATCAAGTATATAATAAGATATGAATAAATGAATGACTCATCAAACCAATATAATAATAGTTAGCAACTATTGAGGAAAATATGATACCTATGATCACATCTATTGTAATGGCCTATTTAATTAATCTCAAAATTTCTTCTAAATATCAAGTATTAGAATTATTTATGGTAGATCTAAAACTTAAGAACTCAATAACGAATGGGCACTTAAAAAATGTGTTAGGATGGTAGACATTATACCCAAAATTTGATCATATCATCATGAATATCTCAGCTTAAGAATTTTAAAGCATGTGGTTTGAAATTCTTAAGAGGTAATTAGAAATTTCATCAATTTTAAAGTTAAAAAAATAAAATTTATTTAATATTAGATTAATCCTCTTATGAAATAAGAGAATAAGTTCTCACCTTCTTATGCATTGATTGCACTTAAAATTTTTAGGCAAAGGAAGAAGGAGAGTGAAGAGATCTTAAAGGAAGAGGAAAAAAGACTAAAAAAAAGTGCATCAAACTTGTTTTTTTCGTAGGTATTCAAAGAATCGAAGTAGAAGAGGAAGAACTTAAGGAAGAAAAAAATGGGTTTCTACTTTCACTTTGTTGGAACAATGTGTCAAGGCATATTTCTACCAAAGTTAGTTATTATAAATTACATATATTTTTGTTAGGATGTTGTGGAAATGGATCATATAAGAATTTGGTAGAGTTTTTGTCAAGTGGCCCGTTGCTAATCTCCAACCATGGTGATCATATAAGATGATCGACCAAATCATTTGGTATGATCTATTCAATGGGGCAAGTGAAAGGCCCTCAACCTATTGTGTATGATTCAACCAACTAATCATCATACATGTACTCCAGGGATCACACAATTGGTTCAGAATGATACAACTATGATTGTTCAATCTAATCCCTTGTTTAATTATTAAACACTAATATTGTAAAAGTATAATGAATTGTTCAAACAATTATGATCAATTTAAGAAATACGCAATAGAGGTCTTATCCTTATCAACACAGGATGGTGGCAATAAGGGGCAACAACTCTATCATGGTGAGACAGGCTTCACGCCCTATTATTGTGTTAGAGATAGTGTAAAAGTCCTAGTTTTCTTTATTTTATTTGATTAAAAGAAAGAGCTTTTTGAGACGAATCCAACGATATTTAATTTGTAATTTTCGGAGCTCTAATGAATAAATTATGAATTTTTAAAAATTTGGGATAAATTTGTAATATAGAGGATAAATTTGTAATTTTTGAAATGTCGGTCTAGTTCAAATTCGATTTGGCAGATAATAGATTTACAAATAACAAATTTAGAAGGTGTTTTCTGCAAACTTCAGGTTACGGCCTCGGCCATAAAAGCCGACCCACGGCGCGTTTGAAACGCACTTCTTCGAACACGGCGACGATAAATTTTCGTGATTTCCGGCACGCGACGGCGACCGCCAACGAATGTTAGAATTTTGTTTGCTTTGTTGTCTTGTTGTATAAGTTTTTCCGGTGAGCAGTGGTTAATTGGCCAGCAAGAGACGCAAGAGATTTCGGGTTCATCGGCGAAATATTTTGGTTTTGCCGGACGTACAGGAGAGCAAGAGAGAGAGAGAGAAAGAGCGGAAAACTGGTCCACGCCTTTGGACCGGGTAACGTTGCGGAGCGCGGTCCAGCGCCGGGCGCGCTCGGTCTAGAGCGCCGAGCGCGCGCGGTCAAGCGCCGGGCGCGCGCGGTTCAGAGCGCCGAGGGCGCGCGGTCCAGAGCGCCGAGCGCGCGCGGTCAAGCGCCGGGCGCGGGCGGTCAAGCGCCGGGCGCGCGCGGTTCAGAGCGCCGAGGGCGCGCGGTTCAGAGCGCCGAGCGCGCGCGGTCCAGCGCCGGGCGCACGCGGTTCAGAGCGCCAAGCGCTCCCGGTCCAGCGCCGCGAAAGCCAATTTGGGATTATTTAGGGTTTTGTTTGGGAAAGCTTTTAGAAAGTAGTTTTGGCTAATAAATATATTTTAAATTTGCTTATTTTGTATCTATGGTCTTGTAAGACATCAAGAAAAAAAATCAGAAGTGGATAAGACAATTGATACAGCAAATCCAGGTAGATAAATTTCTAACCTTGTGATATAGCACATTACTATGTATTTTGAACATGGTTTTCTTACGTATTCATGATACTTTAGTTATTGCATATGAAAGAGAAAAATTAATGGTAGTGATGTAGCACAATACTATGTGTTTGTTTTACATGGTTTTCTTTTAGTTACGTAGTGTTTTGATTGTTCTATATGTTGATGTTTATTTCATTTGCATGACAACTAAAAAGGAAAGAAATAATATGGTACAATATGCTAAAGAAAGAGATGAAACAATATGACATGAAAAGGTCTTTTGATATGGCATGGATTGATGTTTGGAAATTGACAAATAAAACAACAGGATTCCCAGAGAACATTATCCTCACCATTAGGCCCAGTATGTGTTGCAGGGTATCGATCTTCGGATCAGATATCTGCCTAGTGTTTATACCAGGCCCAACGTGTGTCATAGGGTATCGATTTTCGGATCAGATATCTGCTTAGTGTTATGTGCTATGACTCCATGATGATTTACACCAGGCCCAGCATGTGTTACAGGGTATGGTACCATACCTGCTTGGTGGCACTAGGCCCAGCATGTGTTGTAGGGTATTGATTTTCGAATCAGATATTTGCCTAGTGTTATGTGTTTGGTTGGATATCGGTTGAAGGTCATTTATTGATGATGATTAGATTCAGAGGATAATGCGTCAAATGGAATTAGGCCCGATAATCACACACTTATATAAGAAATTGGTATTTCTTTATGATTTTCCTAAATTAGAAAAATAAATAAAATTTAAGAGAGATTTTGTTTGTTTGAATTCTAAATTTTAAAGCATAACCTCTTTAGAAATTAAATCAAGTTGAAGTATAGAAAAAGAAAAAGAAGGGTTGTCACTAAGCCATTAGATGATAACTAAGGATCCTCACGTGTTTTATTAGTTTGAGATAGAGTGAGATTTTATGTAAGGGTATTTTGCATTTCCTTTGACAAAAGTTATATTATTTTATGTTTATAGATTTTTATAATGTATGATAATTAAATATTATGTAATTTTTTTCTTTGCTTGTGTTAAAATGAATGTATACATTTGAAATATTTTATTTGTCATCCTAACCCATATCAACTCTATTTTTACTTGAAAAATTTATATTTAGATATATTTTATTAGGTTTTGCGAATATGAGTTAGTTTGAAGCATGATATATGTGATATGAGGAACATCCTGTTGGGTGATGTAATAAACCATGGACTTGTCTTCTCGACTTACAATCTAGCCTTTACCTGCACTCTTTAAAGTTACCATTGGTGCACCACTTTTATCCTTGAACCACATTTATTAGCAGCATAAGCTATCTTACCCTATCATGGGACAAGCCTTGGTCATATAGCTTGTTTCCTATACTTGATAACTCTAGGTTGTCCTCCATACTCAAACCTATAAATCCCTCAATGAAATATTCAATAATTATGGTAATGAGGTACTTTCTTATTAGATTCTATATTAGCTTTGCTTTGGCAACATTGGAATCTTGGTTGCTATTTATGAATTAAACAAATCTTCTATCACTCTTTTCTTATAATAGAACTTTTAGTTATCAAATATGTTTCTTTTTTTTCATCATTTAATGTGCTTCAAGAGCCTCTTGCTCTTGATCTACCATTCTTACTTAACAAGTTTAGCATAATCAATAATTCTAAAGGAAATCAAAGTAGTATAACAAAAACTTTTAGCCCATGATGAAAACTAAAGCATCAATATTCTCTAAGGCTAGCCAAATGAGGTGTATAATATCCGAATGCAAAGAACTTTTTTTTAAAAAATTAGTCATTAACCTATATCCTTATGTTAGAATTATTAGATATTCTTTTATCTTTTCTCTAACAAATAAAGACTTATATTATTTCTTAAAATCTTTAAAAAATTCTTCCTATGAGATTTCTCTCACTAAACACTCCTTGAACTAGACGCACTGACAGGACTCTTACCATAGATCATGAGCTGCATTAAGGACCAAAAAAGCCAATAACTTTCCTGTATTGTTAAGAAAAGCCAACCCATCAAATATTCAATTCGTTTGTTTTATCTAGCTTTTCATTATTAAGGGATCTGATCTGCCATAGAAGTGGGGAAAATGTATTATATAAAATTAATACACAAGGTTGTCAACTTGGAAGTCTCCTTTAGAGCTTTTCAAATGTCCTAAATAAGAGATAAGCACACTAAGATATTCAACTTTTATACAAAAGATGTCAATCATTATTAAAATGATGTCATATAATGTTAATTAGTATTCTCATTTATTGACCTTTGAAATTCATAACATTTGACTTTGATACCATCTTGTTGTGACTTATGCAACTCAATAAACCCAAGAATGCCATATAAATCTCAAAATACTAGGTCAAATTAGAGTATGTAAAACATTTTGAAGTCAACAACTCGAAATTAAGCATAAGTGATGAAAACATCATAAAAATTCCATATTTCATATCTTATAAAATAAAACTAAAAAGTAGTCATACACAACATAATTTATATGCTATCAAAACATTCGAGAACATGCGTAATAAAATTCTCTAGTTATAAAAAGATATAAGTACAAAATTTTGTCCTATATAATTTTACAGTCATAAAGCTCAACATATAACATTCTCTCTTAAGCTTCTATGTCATATGCTACCCTTAGTATTATGTAAATTTAACCTATAATATAAGGTAAGCATAAAAATATGCAATAAGAAAAATGAATAACAACAAGTAATAAAGTTATATGAAATATAATAATGATCATGTAAATAAAAGATAAGAGCAATATAAAGTATGCATGATACTTGAAAAATAATTAAAAGATGATAAAATAAACAAAGATATACTTATATGCACAATGCCTATATATGCATGTACCTATATTATGTAGTATCATAGCATGTAGTACTCATACTATATAGTACTCTTCTTTATCTCATTTCTTATTTTTTTTGTTTTTCTTATTTCATAATTTTTCTCATATTTTTTTCTCTCTTAAGAGTCATGATTTCTCTTAGTCATCATTATCTCTTCTCCACAGTATGTCATATCAAAAAATATTTGTTGCATAACCATAAATCCAGATCTCTTTAGACAACTAGCCAGGCAACTAAAATCACATCACCCTTATCTATCATCATTTTTCATAGAGTACTAACAATACTAAAGTCTATTTATCATTATCTTATACAAAATAGTAATGACTATAGAAATAAGGTCTTATTTCAACTCAATCATATCATCTTTATCTATCATTATCCTACACAAAGTACTAACGATCATAAGATCTCTAGTTATCACCACCATACATAAAATGCTAGCAGCATAAAAAATGATCTCATTATATTGGGTAGTCGTAAATAATAACATAGCAAAAATCTTATATTTGGTTATCATCTTATATCATAGATTATATAAATCATTAGATTCTTATAGCCAGCTTTCATTATTTATTCATTTATTATCATTTTATTTAATATACCTTATTTCTCTTTCTTATCGCATGTCTAATACATATAATAATATACTTACACATACACACACGACATCTTATGCTAATATAATTAATTGATGCCATGGATCATTTCACATTGAATTCACTAATTCTCATGCAATTCAAGTTGAAGTTCAAGCAGAACCAAAACACTAAATAAGGGTAACTTATGGAAAAGGACAAATATACTCAGTCATACCTTTCTAACTCTTTTACACAAAATAGAAAAAATGCTTTTTCAAACTTTCTTCCTTGTGATTTGTCTCGCTGTTGATTTTTCTAATTTCTTTGTTCCTATTAACTATAGCGAAGTACAACTTTTTTTAAGATTTCTTAACTTCTCTCCTTCCTCTTCTCTTAGGTGCATTGCCCTCTCTCTTTTTCCTGAGCTTTTTGTTTCCAAATGCTTCTTAGGCCACCAACTTAAGTTCAGGATAAGTGAAAAGTAAATTTTAGGTTTTAAAATAAAAAAAACTATATATTGATATAATAAATCAAATAATAGCTTTATCTTTTCAAAATTCTTGAGAAATTATAAATGACTTCTAAAAATTGTAATTGCATATCAATAATTTTGTCATGTAGAGCTTTTCCAAATGTATACTCATTCCATTGCTCTATGATACTTACAACTTGGCATATGCTTTATGATGCACAAAAAAATTCTTACATTATCATTACACACAACATCATACTAATATGATAATTCAAATATATAAATTTAACATATTTTAGAATTTGGATTGTTATAGTCTGATTGAAAATTAATTAGAGGTGACAAACATGCATTTAATGCTAACTTGTTGGTTTCAAGTTCAAATCAAAGTGAAGGAAAAAAGTAACAACAACACCTTGTCTCATACTTCATGTACAATGAATTGAACTCTATGTATAGTATGTCAAGTGAAGATTGTAATATATATAATTTGATGCATAATACGTAGATTTGATACACCATACATAAAATTGATGTGTTGCATGTGAGAAGAGAGAAGCAAAGAAAAGAAGAAAAAATAAGGGAATGAATAGAAAATTAGAGTTTTGAGTAAAATAAATAATTATGAATATATCATAAATAAAAAAAGCTAGCAAATTGTGGTAGATAATGTACCATTTTATCACATAAAAAACTAAAGACAAAAAGGATAATTATTGAAAAATCATCATAAAAAAATAGATATGCAAACAAAATTAACTATGATATAAGTAGATTATTATTATTTATCTTAAAAAATATTAATATGAGTATGATAACATGATATTATACTATTATATGTACATTTTTTAATCTTATATAACATGTCTTTAATATCATGTGATTATGTACAAATGAAAAGAAACCCATACATTTATGCATTATATTTTAATTGTTATAAGTACCAAAACATTAAATAAGAAATTACAAATAAATAAAGAGAAAAATTAATGATTATTGAGATTAAGTTATAATAATTTGATGATATATGTTATAATATAATATATGATGAAAAGTAGATAATGAGATTTTATTATAAAATTATCTTATTGTTGATTATTATGATAAGATAAGATTGTTATTATTAACACTTAATGTATAACTTTGATAAAGTAGATTGAACCATTGCTAATATTTTGTATAGGGTCTTTATAAGTAAAGCTTCATTATAGCTAGTATTTTGTGCAGATAGATGATTGGTGGAGACAACATATTAAGATTAATGGTTAATTATGATATTTTTATGGGCTAAAATTATAATATATGATGATGCAAATAGTTGTGTGAAAATATTAGTAATGTTTATTTAAGAACATTAAAGCCTTATGTATTAGAAAATATGAAAATATGATAAATATTAAAAATGATAAAATAAAAAATAATGAAAAAATGTTATAAAAATAAAAACATGAAGCACATAAAATGAATATGACATATATTTGCACATTGATGACATGTTTCTACTCTTTACATGCCACAAGTTATTTGTTTATTACTCTATTACCATTTATGAGTTATTTTTTATTATATTTCATCTTGATTTTATTGCTTGTAGTTATCAATTTACTTGCTAAGCTTGTTATACTTGTTACTTGCATTACAAGTCAGGTTATAAATTCATCTAGAATTGAGAAAGCCCAATGATACATAACATAAGTCCCAAAGAGTGAGTGAGTTATTTTGAGTTATGTGATAAGTTTTGCATGAGATATTTATATGATTTGTATTTTGTGTCTAGAGATGTATGTAGATACTTACATAGGTGTGTTGTGTTTATGGATAATATTGTTATAGTTTTTGTTACTTATTCTAGTGAAAAATAAATTTAAAATGCATTTTTATTGTCACTATTGCCTGATTATTAGTTTTGTATCCTTATGATTATTGTGTACTTTGATGTAACATGATATTTTCTTTTCTAATATGTATTATTGAGTAATAATAAGGGGATTATTTAAGTAGGTTGTGATATGGCCCTTCATACATATTAATAGTTTTCAATCATTGATTAATTAAGAAGAAACCTTTAACAATTAAAAAAGGTAGGAAGTAGAAATCAAGTAATGTCTCAAGAGATAAGTCATTGAACAATGAATGACTTAAATATAAAGTTTCTAAGGGTGTTGGGGTAAATTACTTAACATCACCTAGTAAGGGGAAGATAGTTAATATTAGTCTATATATGTGATACAATAATCGATATTAAGGTGTCATTTATATGTAAACTTATGTTGGATCCCTTGAGGACTCCATGGTTATGCATGCTTAGGTTGAAGTAATGTTTGGGTAGGTGAACAAAGATGATGGGTTCTTATGTTAAAGATAAAATCTACTTAGATTAAGGTGAGATGACCAACGAGGACAATACCTTGATATAATAAAACCAAAATTATAATAGTCCTTAATATTCAACTCAGATAAAAAAGAGAAATCTTAAAATTAACAAGAAATATTGTGGTAAGTATGATTAAACTCAATTAAGTTAATTTTTTAAACTTTATTATTTATAAAAAATATTAAAATAATAATAAAATTTTAAAAAGTGTGCCATAGCCTCAAACTTAATTAAAATATCAATAGAAAGAACTCTTCGAGATAAAGTCAATGATGGTTGAGTTTATAATTTTTGAAGATCAACCTATGAATTTTTAAAAAAATGTAAGTATAATTGTAATTCTCAAAAGATTTATTAGGATATATTATAATTTCTAAAATTTTGACTTCTATCCAATTTGATTGAAAATGATAGATTGTTAAATTTTAAAATATCATATTCAATAAGTTAGAATTATAATTTCATAAATTTTGACTTAAGTTAAATCTGATTAATATGAGATATATTTATAAATAACAAAATATCTAAGGAAAAGTGATTTTAATTTAATTATTTAAATTTTCTCCAATTTTCTATGTAAAAAGAAATTGTCTTTGACACTATTAAAATAATTTAAAAGCACTTTTCAACATTAATAAGTAGTGAATATCCTATATTCATGATTAATTTCATAACTTTTTAGATAAAATAATAATAATAATGTAACAATAAATTTATAATGATTAGTTAATATATTATAGATACTTCTTTTCTTCCCATGCACAAAGGATCCCAATAGAGCATTTGACTGGTTGAAAAAGTTAACCCAAACATTGTCGTCGTCGTGGCTGGTTATTGTGAGTAATGGAAAAGAGTTCTGACCAACTGCAAAGAACTTTGGTTCAAGGTTTTAACATCTTTGACAAAGTAAGAGGTACAACTTAGATTTTTATTTTATTTACCTTATTAAGTCATGTAAGTTTCAAGATTCTAATGAGAAGAGAAGAGAGGAGGAAGAGAGATGAAGAGGTTGTTGAGGTGGTAGGAGAAAGAGATACATGATATTGGGTTTCACCAAAAAAACAAGGGTGTATGATTCAACATGAAGAAATGTTTGTACTAGTACAATAGTATAATCATTTGGTGTGAAAATTTTGGGTTAAAAGGCTATAACAAAGCTGTGAAGATATTGTACTAGACAATTGTCTCGATCATACTAATACAAGGAGCATCATTATTATAGCAAATATGAGTAAATTATATAGTATGAAATATGTATAATACTATATGATTTGTTTTTATTCAAAGAAAAACAATAAAAATAAAAAAGGTCATATTAGTTAATAAATTATACTTATGATATTTGTCATATTAGTATGATCATAAGATAATGTGAATAGATATATGAGTGAAATAAATAAAATAAATAATTAGCAATTGTATAATATAATTTTGTATATCATATTAAATGATCATAAAAAATATATTAAAATAGAGGAGATCATATGATGATATATAACACAATATGGTATATTGTATTTTATAATAATCTTATAGAATTTGTAGATCAGACCAGATAAAATAATAGAAAAAATAGATGGTACATATGATAAATAAGGAGATCATACAAATACAATATGTGATAAAAATGGTTTATACAACTGGATGTATTATATTATATTAGGATCATATTAGTACTATATAGTGCAAATTTTTAGAATTTCATATGATCTTATGGTAAGAGTAGGTAATTTTAGCAATACAACTTTTATATCAAGTTAAAGATCTTAAAGGAATTAATAAGATCTTAATTTCTTATTAAATATGTCACGTATAGGATTATATTGATCACTGTATATAGATGTCATGTCATTGTATGAAATCAAAGAAATATTACGATTAAAAAAAGTTAACTTTTAAATTTAGTAGATAAATTTGATAAATGTGATATAAACAAGCTAATAAAGTCAATTATAATTTATTATAAAATGGTGTACTTTTCTATGCTATTTTCTAGCAAGCATTCTGGCAAGTGAAATATTTTTTTCGTGTAATTTTATGCATAATGGATAGTAGATACATCTTGTAACTATGATATTAATATGTTAATAAATTAATTTCTAATTCTTTTATAATTGGTATACTTTTCCATGTTATCTTTTGACAAGTATTATAGCTTGTCATACAAATTTGGATAGAAAATATTTTGATTATCAAATTCTTCGTTTTGCTTTCACAAATTCTCTTGATATTCATATCTGGTTCAATACACATATTGGCGTGAATCAAAATACTAATCAGAAAATGAAGAATTTTCGAAAAATGAAAAACAAATTTATTATGATTTTTAAAGGAAGTCTCTATGATTTCTATGATACTATATCAAATTATGACACTATATCCAATCTAGAGTCTTGGTTCTTCCCAGAATTGGTGCTACCTTGTTATATATATAGTATTCAACCTTGGGCCATTCCAATCCAATCACTCTTTTTGAATTCTCATATAAATATAAAGCAAGAAAGTCAAAATGGAAATGTAAATCCAAATAAAAATATTCTTATATCATATGAGGAATCTAAGAAAGAAAAAGATCTTGAATTAGGAAATTCTGAGCATGAAAAACACAAAAAAAAGGGCCAAGAAAATCTTGATTCGAATGTATCGAAGAAAAAGAAGAAATTTAATAGAAAGAAGGTAATTGAACTATATTCCTTTTTGTTATTCATTTATTATATTACATAAAAAGGTAATTCACATACAATATCATAAAAAACTCTATAAGTTAATGAATAGATGATATGAATACTCAACATGCTGAAGTATTAAACAAGGAAATTGAACTGAATGATTAATATACCTTTAAAGACATTATTCTCATACACTATTGGATTATATTATGATCTCATAGGTAGATGATCCTCATATCTATCTACATAATAATAATATACATGATTATGGCAAAGATGTCTCATATATATAATATAAGATAATGATAACTCACTTATGTCTACACAATTCTAACATAGAGGGCAAAAAGACAACTCTTACGAGTGAGGATACCCCTATATGGATTTATAATATTAGTTCTAGAGGATAATGATCTTCACATAAAGAATATGAGTCACATTAGAAATAAGATGAAAATAAAAAAATAATGGTTTATCTTATAACATATAAAGAAAAAAAATTATAAAAATAAAAAATGTATATATAGTTGTTTATATTTTTTACTAGATATATTAATTTACTTGTATTATAACTTATTTAATTATAGATATTACTATATATTTTCTATTATAATATTATTATTTATATATCATCATCTTATTAGTTATCTGTTAAGCTCTCTAAAATCTCATTAATATTTACATCATAAGTAATGTAACTATTAAATTAAAAGATGAGGGTTGATGTTATGAATAAGGATTATTTTTGTGGCTGACATAGTGGTTGGTCTATTATAATTTATGTATTGTGTATTTGTATAGACTTGACAAAATATGTATAATTTAGATAGTTTATATGATTAAATTATTTATCTATATCGATCTTTTATTTAGTTCATGTAGTAAAGGTGGTTTATAAATAGATATTATTTTATCATTAAGTCTCCATATAGAGTTTAATTTCTCACTAAAAATTTCAAATACACAAACTTTAATTTTTGCTATGTTTAATTAGATGGTGAGGTGGGGCCCCAATAAAGATGTCATAATTTGATATCATAGCTAATACTTCTACTAGTTTAATATGATTTAAGGATGAACTAAGTAAAACCAATAAACTTATAAAATCTAAAGAAAGTGGCAAACAAATATTATATGATGTCCTAAGAAAAGAATTATAAGATAAAACTTTGTTCCTATTTAAGGCTTCTAAAGGTGTAAAAATAAATTATCTCACTTCTACTACTAAGCAGGAGAATTGGTGTATGTATAAGATACCAAGTTTTCGATGTCAAGATATTTTTTAAAGGCAAACTCATGTTGGAGTTGAAGAAGCATTGAGATAGGTGACCAAGTAAGAAGTCTCTATATGAATGATTAAACTTACTTGGAGTCAAAATAAGACACCTCGTGGGATTTTTTTTCTTAATATAGTGAGAGAAAATGTCATATAATTGGTCTAACTATTAAGTCACATCAAAGCAACATACTTTAGAGTCAATCCTTAAGTAGATTCTCCATAAAACTATCAAGCCGTTGTAAAAAACAAGCCACCAAGCTTAAGCATCACTTCTCATCACTACAAAACAAGTATTTACACAATCATACATTGTCTTAATCCATCAATCCATGAAAAATGTGCTCTCTTTAAGAACTTGGCAAACAATTTGGTTACTAACACTTTCCTTAAAGACACCAAATTACAAATTCTTATGCTCTTTTATGTTTTGAGTTTGCATGTTGCATACTAAGCCATAAAAGTAGACATCTTTGCCTCTTAATCATTTCACTCCACAAAACCATCATCGACTAACCTCTTTATTAATTATGACATAGACATCAGAACAAATGAGTGCAACAAAGCATTGAAGGTATGGTGGTTTAAACATTATTATTGCATAAATTGCAATATATATAAGATAAAACCCTAACTTCTCATGCCATAATCTTGTTTGTTTTTTAATCAACCACACAAACAAATTAAGTAATAATGAGTCACTTTTTGGTAAGAGGAGCCCTCAAATGTTTGTTATTGTGATAGCTTATATTTAAAAATGGATGTAATCATGGCTTTCGACTTCTTAAAATTGCATTTGTTGAACGATGATGAAGACTTCCCATTGTTCGACCTTTGGGTCTAAGGTGATGCAACACAAATAAAAAATAAATAATTCTCTCAACAACTAAATGATGTAAAAACCAAAGTGTCACTTATGAAGAGAAGATGAAAGATGAAAAGGCTTAAAGGAAAAACCTAGATATGTAGTAAAATGCATTAATCATTCTTGAACTAGATCAAGAATAACTATCTTTGAACAAAGAATGAATAAGAGAGATAAGACATGATGTAACAGGTTAATAGATTGAATAGGTCCCTCTCAAACCTTGATCCTTGCACTATTATTTTACTAAAAATAAAATGAATGTATTCTTTTTCTAATATTTCAAAATTATTTTAAATCTTATATCTCAGTATTGAATAGATCAATCTTTTGACAAACTTGGTCTATCGCTTAAAAAACTAATGAGTAATGTTTTGATATTATTTGTAAATAACAACAAGATAAATACAAAATTAGAGTAAACAAGAAAGAAATATTTATGAGTCATTTTTATTGGTTCTAGAATATAAAACTTATAATAATTTACTTGAGATATTAAGATTTAGTAAGGTTAAATGAGAGTATTAAATATTTTTAAATTTATTTTTTTGCTCATATAGATTTAACTTTGAGGCAAATATTTAAATTAATGTTAATAAGTTCATCACTTAAATAATCAAATAATAATGCAAAATAATATGAATTAAGTGAAGCGTGACAAAATCTATATTAATCATATTTGTATGATTGACTTATCACGCATTACGACTAGTTTTTTTATGTGATTAAATGGAAAATAAGATGAAAATTTATTAGCTATGTTGGCTAGATATGGTGTTCATATAATACGATATTCTTATTGTATTTATATGATTAGTTTTTTAGTATATCAGATAAGATGTTTAGATTAGGTAGTTAATTATGAACAGAAGTTTGCTTTATCATATATATACATTCTCCACATTATACAAAGTACATTATTTGTTTTTCCAAGAGATATATGAAGACATGTTTGAACTAATAAGCTTAATAAAATGGTAATCATTGTACATGTAAAAACGATATTTAGTAGTGAGGTGTAATTTGTGACTTATGCAATTAGTGTGTTGAAATGTCTTGTACAAATACAATGGTATTATCGTACGAGTATTATATTGCGATAACAAATATGATAAAATCCATCAAGCATGTCATACTAATATGTCTTTATCATCGTTTAGTATGATTCCTTGAAGGCTAAGACTTGAAAAATTGAATTTGAAGATCTGTGTGTTGAATACATGTATAATGTTCACATCATATAACTATAATCTTATGTTGGCTATAAAATGAACTGGTTAAACACTTTTGAAGAGTTAGATGATATGCATATTGTGGTATCATACTTATATGATTTTTTGATTAGACAAATGATTAATTTAGAATTATGAATAATGATTAGTTTGATTAGACTTTGTAAAAATTTGATTTAGCCATTAAGAATTATTTGAGACCATAAGTGAAATTACTAATATCACTTGCACATCTTTGTGAAATGTTATAGTTCAAGATCATCATTTTAAAAAGAAGTAAATCGAAAAGTTGAGGGATTCATGCATAAATCTTATTCAAAACCTTTCTTTTTTTCTTCATTGATTAACCTAAGTTGAAAAACTTTCTTAATAGTAATCAGGTTATAAGATATTGTATTTTGAGCTTTTATTTTGTACTTTTGTTATACTGATGAGACTTCTTTTTGTAGACTTTATATTAATCTTTTATTCAAATAATTTGTAAAGTCATTTTGCTCGATATTGTGAGCTTTTTTTAGCATACATATAGAGTCCTTTTGCCTGAGGATTGTAACTTAAGTAGGTCGACATGTGGAGTCTTTTAGCACATGCTTGTAGGGCCTTTTTTGGCTTAGTGTAAGGTGTTGGTCTATCTGCTTTTATAATATTTTTTTTTCAAACTTATTTGGTCAGATGTAGATGTAGATCTTGACATAAATCGAATTACTTAAAAATATTATTATCATTATATTTTTTGTATTCTCACACAAAAATTTTCAAATATAATAATTACTTTAAAATAAGTTTTATAAGAATAATTAAGAATTATTAAAAAGGCTTTTGTTGTAAATTATATTTTAGTTGCTTAAATTTATGATTTTTATAATTCATCTCTTTCTTGGATGAAATTATGTTAATTAATTATTAACAGTCCTTACTTTTTAGACATGAGGTGATGTTATCATGATTGTAGTTGAAAACTAAAACATGAATTGAAGATGCATAGAAAAGAACAACTTAATAGAGATAAACGAATTTTTTTTACAATGACAAAGAAGAAATCTAAGAATTCAATGAACATTGAAGTTATGATTAAACTTATGTAAGAATATATTCTTGTTATGAATACTAATAATTAGTTGACTTAAATGTATTTTTTTTTATTGTACATCATAACTTATCACTTCGTGTAAAGAGACACGTGGTCATGATATGATATTGAAATATTATGTTGTATCTCTCTTTTTATTCAATCTTTCAAAGTCCATACTATATTCTAATTTTAATGGTGTTTTATTTGTGACAAATAACCATATATCTTATTATGATTTAGTACTAATTTTAAAAGGTATATTTCAAAACATTTTATATCACATTTCATATACCACAAAATAATATATATATATATATATATATATATATCAAATAAGTTTTGTTAAGCATTTTCTTATAAGTAGATCTTAATCGTGTCGGTAAATTTATATTTCTTTCTGAAAAAAATATTCTAATAAATAATATTACATTAATAAAAATATATATTTTTAATTTTTTATCATTTAAAAAAAAAGAAAGGAACATGAAATAGTATCTGGTGGGCTGTCAAAGAACGCAACATTGTTGTGGGTTCGAAACTTCGATCAGCAACAATCCATAAACCCCTTTCGTTCTTCCTATGGCGGCCGCCGTTCGAAAGCAGTCCTGAGCCGATAGCCGAATTCCTAACGGATCGAAGTTGCCCTGGCTTTATCCTCGCGGAGTTAATAAGTAAGCGGCAAGTACAACTGCAGAGGACGAATTCCGTTCTCTTCCCTACGACCTTTGCTGCGCCATAATTTGCTGGGCTCTGTGTTCGAGACTGCAGGAAGAAAAAGATCCGGCGACGCTGCCGGTGCCCTTTGTAAGCCTCGAGATGGCAACCAGCTCCTCCGCAATTGAAGAGGATGCTTCACAGTCGAAGCTCGTCGCTGATCGTTACCTTAAGAGGGAGCAACTCGGTGAAGTCACGTATGGGATGGTCTTCAAGGCCATAGATACCAAGGTCTTTCTTCTCTATCATTTCTCACTCAGCTCTCTTGGTATATTTTTTGATGGGGTTTTCAATCTGTTTGAACGGTTAAATTGGTCTACTACATCCTCCATATTTTCATCTTTCTTATCAGTGCAGAGTTGCGGCTCACGAGACTTTGGAATTCAACAGATATGGTAGCTCTAACAGTGCTATTAGGAACGAATACTCTTTGAAGTTTTGGAAACTCTCTATTGGATTTTAGTAACAAATACTTTTTTCTAGAGGTTGTTTCCACTAGACATGACAGGACAATCCGAGGACCGAGGTCCTATGGTGTATTTGAGATGGAAACCCTTACAGACGTGCAATTGGAGACCAAAGAAAGAGCAAACTGCAATAAGAAATCACATTGAGACAACCCTAACAAGGCACTCTGCAGCTCAAGTTAACAAAGGGTAGTTGAAAATGAGGTCATTGTTTGAGCTGATGTGAAACAGTGAACCGTGGAACATACAAGGGATTGAAATTAGCAAGCTCTGTCTAGATTTCTTTAATCGTCTTTCAATAGCGAATGCATCATATATTTTGGCAGAGAGTTATTATGATAACGAGGTCATCATATGATAAGCCCTATAAGATAATACCTAGGCCATTCCCCTAACTATGTCTTGTGTTCTTGAGGACTCAATGATTTTAAGAGTGGGCTACTCTAGATAACAAATCAACAGCATTCTCCTTAGGTGTTTTATCTTTCGTTGAATCGGGGTTCTTGCCCAAATATTTGATTATCACACTAATTTTCCTAACTTCATATGTTTGACCATTCATGAGAGTATGAGAGGTTGAAAGTTTCCATCCAACTTTTGGGTTTGCTCGCTCAAGGATTGCTTATGTAAGCAAGACCATGTGACTTGCTACTTATTCTTGGAGCCCACTCTAGTTTAGGTCATTTATAGTGAGAAGTGTGGTGCAATTGGTGTCCAAACCATGTAGAATAAGTCCTAGCCATTTGATAGGGTCAATATTTTGATTTGTTCTCATTAGATGTGTATGTATGCAAGGAAATTGGCTTACCAAATTTTTTAGTTTGGGATCATAAATGAGCATGGGGAGTTTGGGTGTTGTAGTGTCTTTAAGCAAGTTGATGTAAACCAATCACTTTACTTGAACTTCTTTGAAAGTGTTTTTTTAGTAGGACAACATAGATTATTGGGTCTTTGGTGAGTTCATTCTTGTTGAGTTCATTCAGGATCATTAATGAGTATGGGAGACCGTATTATCAATACTCATCAATGAGTAATTCCCTTGTACTAGACATGATGACCACTATGTTTGAAGCTCTTTGGTGGTGTATATAAGTTAGATGAAGTGACTTGCCATTTTTCTAGTGCTTTTGGGTCTCATTCTATCATTATGTACTTTGGGACCATGAAAGCATTTAGAGCCCAAAGCATATTGATCTCTTTAAGTAGCAAGTCCTAAGCATGAGGTAGGCTGATCATTATGGTTGTAACTTATCGATGACGTCCTTTAGTAGAACTTCTAATTTATGAAGTTCTTATGGAGATTGTTCATTGTGTTTGTTCAAAAATTTTGACAAGTGGGAATCTTGAGCATCTTGACATGCTCAAGTAGTGAGTTATTGGCAAGTGGTAGGTTGAATATTCTAGTTGGAACCCTTTGAATGTATATGTAAGATTGATGATGTGAATTACTAGATGTTTTTGGGTAGGAAAATCATTTTGGTCGAACCTCTTCACAGCCATATCTTCTTAAATTATATTTTGAGGTAGGGTTAGCCCTATGTTGTTTTGAAGGGAAGGGGAAAATTAAATGTTATTGCATATGACTTTTTGCCACTCGTGTATTTGTTTTGGTTGAAAATACTCTTATTTTTCTAGGGCATGAAAAAGCATTGTCATGAAGCATGCTTCTCCTTTGACCTAATATGTGAGAATTCTAGTTGGTAAAGGTTTTTGGTAAATTATTAAGTTGATACGAACATGATATGTTATGGGTGTGATATTACAATTGTTAGAGAAGTAAGATGCGAATAAGTTAGGATAAGACAATAAGAATATAAGAAGAATTATGTATAAATATAAAAATAGTAAATTATCAACTTTCTCAAAATCAAGTTATCATTATTAAAATTATAATTCAATTGTAATTTTAAAACAATTCAATTATAATTATATGATACAAGATAATATTTTTCTTGTTAAACAAATGTGCTAATTAATGTATTGTTGCATTGTTTTTTATTCCAAAATTGAATAAGATCTCATAAACAACATTGGAAAGACTTGAATCTATCTTATTTTGGTACTTATATTTATGTTTTCAATTTCACACTATTTGAAGACATGCACTAGTAATATTACATATTGGATAATATTAGTTTATTTGATTTTTTTTTTTAATTTGGTGTGCCACATGTTGTATTAGATATATATATTAAACAAATGTCAAGGAGCATGAGTATCATATAAATACTTGATTCTAGTACATAAGCCATAAAGAAGTGTCACACTTATGATTATGAGTTTCATTCTTTGGGGCCATAAGATCTATTTCATCATCAATCCGACAAGCCTTGTAGTCTAAGAAAAGTTTGTTTGGAAATGTCGGAGCTTCCCTTCGGCACCACTTATACCAAAAAACTAGGTCCTAGGAGCTAGTGATAACCCTATTGGTGAGGGGTTATGATTTCTCATTTTTGGGAAAACTTTATGTAGGAGAGTTGGAGCTATTTGGCATTGTTGTTATTGATGATGAGATCATTGTTGGTAAAGTCTTTATTGATATAATTGGTGAGTAAGACATTATCATAATGGACAAACTTGAACTTTGTTTAATTTTAATTTGATCTTTTCTGTTAGTGAAGCAGTAAGTCAAAAGTGTTTGTCTTTGAGTTATTGAGGTTGAACTAACGGTAATGTAATTGTACTTTTTCAAGTAGGCTTTTTATCGAACTTGTTTACTAGCATGTATTGTTTTTCTAGATGCATTTTTTATAATTGTGATCACAATTTGGTTTTGTTCCAAGTGGATTAAAGGAGATCCCTTTGTGATACCTTTTTAACATATTTATTAGAATTTTTATTGTTTTGGCGTTTGATGGTGTAGAGCAAGTATTTTTGATGTTAAGGTTCTTCTTAGTGCCGTTATATTTTTTAAGCTTGGGAGTGGGTAGTATTCTAAACGTTTTTGCCATCCTGTTTTAAAGAGTAGTGTTGTCACTCTTATTCTTTAGCATGCTTGTATTGTTAAACCTATTCAGTAAAATTGGGTATGGTTCTATGGAGTCTCTTAGTGATGAATCTTGGAGAGTATTCATGACAAAGCCTTGAAGCATGATGACTTTGGTTGTGACATGCTTAATATATTTGATTTCCACATCTACTCATTGAATTGAATAATATAAGGATTTTACCTTTCTTTTCTTTTACTAAAAAATAGGTATGAGATGTTTGACAATATCTTAAGAGACTTCCAAAGGTGGTGATGAACTTTTTTCTTAGTGGTGTGGGTGTAAAGAAAGATCTTAGTGGAAGTGGAAAGAATGATTGAAGGATTATGTTCTTAGTAGATATAAAATAGACTCACTATAGTTTAGAACCATATTATATGATCTCTCTAGTAGGTTTTTCTTATGCATATGCTTTGGTGGGTTTTTGAATTTTTTGTGGAAGTGGTTTTGGCAATATAAACTCTATAAGTGAAGAAATTTGATCTTCCATAGAAGTGGTTGCCTTGGTTTTATTGTCTTGGCTTGTTGTCAGTGAAAATTCTTGATTGGCTGGATTTAAGTAAATAAGAAAACAATCCTCAATTATAGGCTTGACAACCCCTACTTGTAGGCCTTCCTTGATAAAGAATGTGTGTTTGAATCCCAACAATAGTAGCTAGAACAAGAGAGAACCAAAAATTATTTCCATAACACATAGTGAATCAATGGTTTAGGAAGATTATTTGAGCATTACGGAATATGCCATTTCGTTAAAAGAAATAAATGTTCTATGTGGTTGCACCTTAATTGATTTGCAAGGTTTCCTACTAGTGGTGCTTAGCACAGAGTAAGGTTACAAAGTATTACAAGTCATAGGTCTTGAGCTTTAACACTTTTTCTTTGTAGAGATATTTTGTTAAGGGTTAATAATATAGTCTTTTATGAGTAAACATTAATTTTTGTGCATTTGCTTACATATATAGAAAAATTTTGCAATCCCAATTTCATTATCATTTTTCCATATCATTATGTATTTCACAGACCTTTCAATTGGTGTTTGGTTTCCTTTAATGATTCAATTTTTTTAGGCAAAGAGAAATGGTGAAGATATGTAGTGTGGGAATGTAAGCCTTAACAAGATAGCAATGGTTATTGGAAAATTTTGTTTTTACCCATGTTTTTTTAGATCGTGTTTCATAGAAATAGGGGGAATTGCATTAAGGTTCCTTTACATTTTGAGTATGAGCTTCATGTAAATGTGGGTTAGTGTCAAGGAGACACTTGGTTGTCAAACATGTCATGTCTTTCAAAAACTCAATAGAAAGTCATTAGTTTGGTTTGCAAATATCCATTGATATCTAATATAAATAGATTTTTAAAAGCCTCTAAACAGAGACTTCCAAAAGTTGACAAATGTGGCCTACATATATTGACTTTTAAAAGTTAAGAAGTTTTGTTCTCATCACGACCTTGTTAGCTTACAATTGGCTACCTCTTGTTGTTAGCCATTTTCATTGTTACTTGTTTTTGTTCTCAATCGTCAATTTTCTTTGTCTTTTACTATCAAAAGTTTTCAACCTCCCCCTAACCACCACTGATCACCACTCGTCAACCACAAAAAATTACCATAACTCATCGACCACAATTGACTGTCGTTGAACACCACTTATTAATAATCACTACTTATTGTTGGACGGTGCCAATTGTCACTTCCATTAAGCACTGTTTCCCACCATCAAACATCCCCATTATTGATGGTTGTCGACCACCACTAACGACCATTTTGACTACCACCAAATGCCATTGATTACCGCTGATTGCTGTCGATCATTATTAACTGCCACCATTGTTGACCACCGCCAATGATTGTGTATGCTAGTGAATTTGCCAGCTATTGTCGATAGATGCTGTTGACCACTCCTAACATCAAGAACTTTTGTCGATTGTTGCTAACAACATCTGTCACTCTCATTGATTGCAGCCCCCAATGTTCTACCACTTCCATCGATTATAACCAATTGTCGTGTCCGTTGATCACCCCGGTTGTTGACATTAGTTGATCCCCATTATCATCGCTTGTACCTAATCACTAACCATTGTTTTTGAACATGGTTGAACACCACTTGCTGCAAACCATTGCTAAATGCCATCCACTAATAAGTGTTGAATGTTTGCAGTCGTGAATGTTACCAGTCTCCAACCCCCTACTATTGATCATTGCCACTGAAAGGCACCTACCATTAACTATTGTTGTTAGACGTCTACCATTGTTTATCATTGCTTGCACCTAATAAAAATGTGGATGGGTAATCTCAACTTGGGTATAAATAATTCAAGACACTAACAAAAAAGATAAATCAAAACAAAGAACATAGTTTAATGATAATATTCAAAAGTCATCAAATCAAATAACAAATTTTTAAAAGGCAAGTCTAAGTTTTGAAAGTCATTGGTTTTCAAAAGTCAATAATCCAAATAGTCTCTAAGATCCTTACAATGGATAGGCACAATGTTGTGAGTATTAAAATTGCCTAGCCATTAAAAGTTAAATCTTATTATAGAATGACTATGTTAATCAAGTTTGTTATGTTATTGTTATTAGTAATTAGAAATAATGTTGAAGGATTAAATATTACATTCAAAATATTCGGTAAATTGTTTGGAATCGTGAATGTGGCAACCAAATTCCATTGGGTACGTGAGAGGGATATATTTTTGTGCTAGATTTGTAAGATTAAAGTTGTTGTTCTAGATGCTAGCTTTAAACATGAACATGTCACTTTTGCATAGTCACTTGAAATTATAAAAAGGGAATATAAGCGACACAATTGTAGGAGTGCTAGCTTCCCCATCCTATATAGAAGAAAGATCATAACCCTGAAGAAATGATTTTTTTAGCCTATTCAATTTTGAAAACTGGTGTTAACTTATGGACTTTGTTGCTTGGGATGCTCACCCTTTTAATTTCTAAAAGGTGACTCAAATGAATGGAAAACATGATTTTTTTAACGGTTAGAAATTCTAATGTAGTGGAAACATGTTTTCCTTATAGCTATGGAAGTTCCAAAAGTCTGATTTTGGTGTCATACATGATTTTTTCGTTCTTTTTGAGATTGAATTGGAATCATTTCATTTTGGAAAGAATCAATCTCAATGTTATAAGATTTTCCATGGGTTATACTTTATGCTTTGCCCAATCAATACCTATTCTTATTGTTAATGTTTTTTCATTTGTATATTTTTTGTAGTTAGATAGAAATCAATAGTTTTTGTAGTTAGATGTCTAATTTTTTTTGTAACTTCCTCTTATATGTTATAATGCTTCTATGAAACAAGGACAAAGGGGAAAAATATTCCAAATTATTCTACTATTTTTATGGTAACAAAGCATATTTTTTTGCCACTTATTTCCTTTCCTCTTATGACTTACAAAAAGGTGATCAGATTTAGTCGATTGGCATGTATCCTCGGTTGACAACTAAGGCTTAGCAACCAATCCTCTTGCATTCATGTTAAGGAAACATTCAACCCTTCCATAAAGGTGACACTATTTCTCCCAAAAATTGTACGACAATGGGATAACATATGAAGATGAAGACCTTTTGCTGTGATGATTGTAACAAATCCTATTACGTTGATGAAGCTTGCTTTGAGAATTGATGAAAACCTCCCAACCATCACTCTTGAAAGCAAGATTGATCCTAGCAAACATTAGCATGCAACATAGGTATTCACCATGGTAAATCAATCTCTTTTCAAACCCAAACAGTGGAAGCCCTATGCAACCTTCATTCTCGACCTTGTAAATGTAGTACCAATATTGTCACATTGCTCGTTAACTCTGTGGTTCAACAAGATAACTAAGAAGCTTTTTTTATTATTGACAACTCTAGGTGAAGGATGTTCATTGGTACTGGTATCTTTAACCATATGAATTGTTTTGTGGGTGTGATCTCCACTTACGAAAATTATATTAATGTTATCATGCAAGTTACAATTGTTGATGAAACTTTGTCTTCCATGACTAGTCATGGTGATATACATTTATTTAGTTCTCAATTACATTTAATCATCTTTTTCTTAAGGTTGTTCATACAAAACAATAAGGTTGTTCATACAAAAGATTAGCATGGATCTTCAACTTGACAAGTAGGGTTATACCTCATGCTCACATACATTCAAAAGAGATCGTGAGTATGTCTACCCAATTCGTTGTGTGGTTGCTCTTTTTAACCACGTGAGAGACTTTGTAGTTAGCAAATGAATGGTTCCTCATCATAGCATAAAGAACTGAGCATCAATGCTTTCCCCAAAAAAGCATCAAGAGAACAAAGTAATCACCTCCAAGGAGTTAGACTCAATCCATATCTTGCAAGAATGGTGGAAGCACCAGGAGGCCAAAGTAAATCATAACTAGGAGCGCACATTCTTCCATCATAGAAGGGGTGGCAAAATCTCATCTCAGCCACACGCAAGGAGTTACCCAAGCAATCACGATCGACAATAACAACACCCGCCTTGTCGTTAGCAACCACAAAAGTGTCAAACTTGGCCTTTTATCCAGCTAGGGGTGGAAGCAACTTAAAAGGAGATAAAAAAGCGGGCCAATGGGATGATTTATGTATGATCTTGTTACTTTCTTTAAAACAATATTAAAGTCAAGATCTCTTAAAAATTCAATATTAGTGTTACATAAAGATTGTGAAGGTTGAGAGGATTGTGGATTTGGTTTTGCCTCCTAAATGAACCTAGTTTGTGTTCGTCGTTCAATCTTCTCATGGTTGTTCTTTTGTTTAAGAAATTGAGGAATGAAGTACATGTGTAAAGGAACATTGAGGGTTTTCATCAATTTTTCAAAAATGACATTCTTGTGTATTATTCTCCCCCTGAATAATATTTTTGGAGTAGTAAAGTTAAATTTTGAAAAAACATTACATCTATTGAATTATGGATTTTTTTTGTGATTAGAGAATAATATTTATGATTTTTTTGATATGGATAATTATAGAAGAATATATTTGATTAATTTAGGGTCAAATTTGTTTTAGCATTCAAAGTAACATCATTGTCTTCAACATATTTTATTTTCCAAGCCTCATTTAGACTACTTTAGGGCTTTATTAAAAGTTATTATTGAACTTAGAGTTTACAAATTGTTCTTTTGAGAATATCCTCTTATGAATTGAAGGCTAATCCTATACCCTCCTATGAAAGCAAGGATAAATCTATCCTTAATATGTTTTACTCTAATCTTTCACTCGTTCTATCCATAACTGTTCTAGTGCTTTTATATGTGAAATTACCTATTCTTTGTAATATTTGTTGATATTGAATCTTTTTCATGCATAGTTTATTGTAATAGTTGTGGCATATACATCTTGTATTTTTATTTTTGTAATCTATAGATCGAGGGATTTAGAACTATTAGAAATAAGACAATGTGCTATAACTAGTAGAAATGATGTAATGTGCTAGGTCTTTAAGAAAAAACATTTTGTGGATATAGAATTGTGAAGCTATATGATTAGGGAGTCACACCACTCTATGGAATTGAGATTTATTATTAAAGATTAAGGATTGTAACTTCCTTTTTTGATCAACTATCCATAAAAAAAGCTCTTCTTAGTGTGTTTGCAAACTTGAGGACAACAATCTTATAAAGAAGAGAGCTTTTAGATGAATGAGCCTGTGACGAACTTGATTACTTAATAATTAATGAGCGTTGGAAAGATTCTCTAAGTTCATCCCAAAATTAATGAGAGGTTATCCTTAATTATGATATCCACATGCAAAATACTCTCATCATGACTCGAGCTATTTTAGCATACTTTGTTTTGAATGAATACCACTCTAAAAAAATATTTATTTTTTCATGATATTTTTCATTTCTTATTTAAAATGTTGTATTGTTAATTTTTTTGCCTTATTATCTGATAGAATTATGATAACTTTTGTGCATTTTTTTGTGGTGCTAGAATCTGGTGTTGTAAAATTTTTATTAGTTGATTACATATAAGGAATTAGGAAAATCTTATTTAGAAGATTTAGTGGTGGGTTTTTCAGGTTTACCATTTAGAAAGATTGAAGGTAAATGTTGACATTTTTAAATCTAGTAATAATTAATAATGAAGTAAGATTTTAGAAGCAAGTACAGTACAAGATTATTTAAATTTAAATTAATGCTTTGGTTAATGTGCATGTTGTTAAATATTGTAAATGATTAATTAAAAATTAATTTGAAAAATATCATTTTTAAGTGTTATTAAAAATTTATAATTAATAATATTTAGTTAAATAATTAATATTATAAAATAATTGAAGTAGTTTTAAACTTTTTGTAATATTATCTTAAATAAAATTATCTTATTTATATTATTTTTGTAGATTAAAAAATATGTTTTAAACTATGATTTGATGATGTTTTAGAATTACTCTTATGAAAAATTGAACGAATGGATAAAGAGTAATACTAGGAGAATAAGTATTATGTGATTATGTTAGTAATTATTTTATTATGATTTGTTTGTGTAAAAATAAAAAAAGTACATAGAATTACCTTCTGTTTTGCAGGTGCTTTTTTTTCATGAAAGATTGTTAATATTTGTGGAAAATAAAAATATTTTTTTTGCATTAATTAAATATGAAAATAATCTAAAATTTTATTTAAATAATCTAAGACAATATATGGAAGTCACAACCTAGGACCAAATAGTTGGAAAAGGAAGAATTTTTTTTCACGTGATGCCCTTGCCGGCTTCCCGTTTCACCGCCTTTCTTTTCGTTTTCCTTTTTTCTCAGGCGTGCTAGTGATCGGTGGAAGCAAGGGACATGGGCGCTCTCACCTCTTTTAACAAGTGGAATCCACAAGACGATCTCCTTCTCAAGAACGCTGTCGAGGTAGTTCTCCCCCCACCTGCCTTTTTTCTTTCAAGGTTTGGCATCTAATGAGGTCTGCTTGAGACTTAGTCCACTTCGACCTATTATCCTTAGATGGGGATTTGTTATATTGCTCTTCTAGCAATTTAACTACTTTCTCTATTACTTTGTGGCTATTGAAAATATTGTCAAACATTTATTTATTCCATTATTTCAGAAGCATTTTAAGCCTTCTTGATTTAGCTCCAAATTTGTACAAATTAGTTGTTATACTTGATAGATCTTCATCTTTTTTAATCATGTCCTTGAAGGATTTGTGTTGAAATCACATTGCATACATTTGAACTGATGTTGCTTTCTTTGACTAGAACTGTATACTTGGAGCATAATTGATGCATGATCAGACTTGAACTTACTAAGTTGTTGCCCTGAAAATTTGAGAAATAGAACTAACTAGCTTTCATTGCATAGCAATCTATCCAATCATTTCCAGATTGGAGCTTCATTCCTTTTGTTGTGATAGGTAAAGGTGCTTATTACATGTGGTTGGATTGTGGAAGCATTTTCTATGAACATTTGAAAGTCTTTCATTGCTTTGATATCCTAAACAGTTGGGCCCAAGTACTCGTCTACGTTTATAATAACATTAAAATCATAACCCATAAGACATGGATTGTTTAATGACAATTGCTGATGTTGTGGGAGCTCAGACTGCAAAATCGTCCTTTGACATCTAGTGTGTTTTGCAGCACAATAGACTAGAACACTACGTTATCCGAATTTTCCTTTTTCACCTTTATAAGCATGGACTGGTCTGAATAATAGATTGTGTCTATTTGGAGTTGATCATTCAAAATAATTTATATCTTATTTGATTGATTGTGGATGCCATTATTGAGCCCCAATTTATAAGAAAAAGTCGAAACTTGGGATTCATTTACCATTTGTTCAAGTAGAGCCAATAATTAGTTCTTATGATTTAGGATGAGACTTTAGCTCGGTTGAGGGAGGCATTGCTTGCAATGCCTCGAATATTCCATATTAAAGCTGTAATCATTTTGGGATGGAATACCAAAGTCAAGGTCAGCTTTTGAGCTTTACTTAGTAAACTGAGAAGAGGCAATTTGCATTTGGGATTTTCGAACGCAAACTCGTTTGCATCTTTCTTGGATGAAATCATTTTCAAGTCCAAACAGATATCACCCTTGTTATCATCAAATGTAAGAATTGAGAGCTGATTGAGCTGAACATCCTTGGGTTGTTTCTCTTTCATATAGAAGGACAATAATAGCTTATGTAGGATAAGAGTTGAAAGTTTTGTCCTGGTAGATTGAATACTAACTATTTAGTTATGTGCTTATTTTTTACGAAGTTATTTCTATTTGGAAGAATCCCTGTGGTAGTTGTGCCATTTAGATCCATTAAAATGTTAATTATTTTTCAAGTTGAGTTTGATTGGCATCTTTCTTATTTCCTTGGAGCCCATAAATAGGCAGCTTTTAGCCTTAAGAAGGCAGTATCTCTTTTTTTTGTGAGTGGATATTATTTGTTTTTCGAAGAAAGTGCTATGATGCACTGATATCTTCAAAACATTATACTTACAATATAGGATGAGAAAAGTTTTGTAAAAATTAATAATGAAACGTGTCAAAACGTTACATTGAAACCGCCAACTTTTCAAAAATAATTGATAGATTATTTCATTATCGAAAAAGCATAGATAGCATTTAGCAAACAAGGCATGCAATGTGTCAAATCATAATGTTAGAATCAACTCAATAAACAAATTCAAACGCCATTAGATGGAGCACTAGTACAAATATGAAGCTACAAATAATTAAAAAGGTCACAGATAAGTTGTAACATGGTTGAGCAGGGTTAAGAGGTGTTAAGATTTTATCATACAAATAATCAAATGTAGAAGTAACCAATTATGCAACTTACGGGATAACTACTCTAATATACCCTTTTTCCTTTGAAGCTTCAATACTACGAGCAAACATCTGCGAATGTTATTGGAAAGTGATATAGATAATTCGTGTTGTAGAGTAGGACGGGCAGGGCTGAAATTAATTCCAACAGTATTAAAATTTCCCTAAAAAATATTTTCTTGCTTTTTGTAAAATTCTGCGAATGCTTTCATAGTTTGCTTTTGAGAGCACTGCCAGCTAGAACACTGTCTGAATTTAAGTTGGATTCATATGAAGGTGTTAGTTGTTGTGTAATTTTAGCTTTGCTGTGAATGATTTATCTTTTTTATTGTGTTAAGTATTGTTTATTAATTCATCACTTTTTGCATTGTTTTACATTTGAACATTTAAGGTGAAATAAAACATAAGGGTGATGTTATATATCTAGATCTCATAAACTAGAACTGTTGAATTTGGGTTTGTTTGGCCTTTTTTGTGTTCCATTGAACCTAACCTGAATTTATTTATGTGCCACTATAATCGATGCTTGATTATAATGCGTCCTTGAAATAGGCTGGTGCATCCTTGGAGTCATTAGCTAAAGGTGCTGTCAATTTTTCTAGACGAATCACTGTTCGGGAACTCGAAGACCGGTGGCGTTTGCTTCTGTATGACTTGAATACATCTGCTGAGGCATCTGCTCGCATCATTGATATTGAGATTGGATTATCAGCATGCAACCCTTCTAAACCTGGTAGAGCTTGCAATTCCAAATTAAAGGAGAGTTTAACTGGGAGGAGGAAAGTGGACAGTTTGCAATGTCACTACTATGCAGCAAGAAAGAAAGCACGTAGTGAATCGCATGGATCTGCCAATTTTGATTTCCTTGAGCTACCAAGCTCGCATGTTGGTACAGAGAGCTATTTAAATAATCAATTTAAGTGGCATAAAGAGTTCATTCTTGACAAATCTCCCATTAATGTGCCTTCATCTGACAACTATTTACATTTAGATACAAATTATACTGTTAGTCAAGATGAATTTCATGGAGGCATTGTTGGATCAGTTGAGACTGAGCTTCCAGATGGAATATTGGGCAGGGATTGCTCATTTGCAAATATGGAAAATATTTCTTGCAGTCCTATGGATGAAGCTGGCTTAAATGATGCAAGTCAGAGATTTGAAGCTAACATCTCAGGAAACGAATTCCCTTGTGCACTTGATCGAAATCATTGTTCATCGCAGACCCAAGATGTGCCAGAATCCAGACCAACCCATAGTTTGGCTTTAAACAATGCTAATGCTAATGTGGATATAGAAGTAAAGCCCTCAAGGGATTTTAGTTCAATGAATAGTATTCAAGATAATCTTTGTTGTGCTGTTGGAGGAAATCTCAACCCTGGACCAAAGATTGCAGAATCTTGCTCTACGTTTAATCAGCTTGGTTATTCCTCTTCTCCACCCGATCTTCCTATTTGGAAAACAATTGTTGAAGATGCTACACCAACTCTGCCTATGGATGCTCAATTTGAAGAAAATGACTGTGGAGTCCTCACTATGGAGCATGTCAAAAAAATGGATCACCAAGCATCTGATGATGTTACTCCAAAGGGCAAGCTAAATGTTGGGACATCTACAGTTGCTTTAGACAATTCATCATTGTTATCAGAAAACAACTTTATTGAATTTTCTAGCCCTGGCTTGACCTTCACCGATGACGAGGAGGAGGTTCATTTGTTTGATGTGGATGTGGATGATTTTGGAGGTAGATCCTGCCTGAATGGTCTTGGTTCCATACTTTTAAGTTCTCCTACTGATAACCAAATGGATAACTTGACTGATCCTGGAGAATCTAAACCATCAGAAGCTTTGGATACAGGCATTACGGCTTGTAAGAACGAGAGTTTTATGGAACACGAAGCTATTCCTGTAGAGAAAAATGTTGGCTTGAGTAATCTTGATTGCTCTATAGTTCCAGGAGTCAGTAATATGCCGTCATCTTCAAGAGCATCTCCTGATGCACTAATGGAAAAGCTAACCATATGTGTATTAAACACAGAGGACTCGGATGTTCCATGCAATGATGATGTTAGTTTTCCTGCAAAGTTGTTTCAAACATTTGCTACTACCAATGTAAGGCAAAATGTTTCATCAACTGTGACTAATGATGGTAAGGCTGCTCCGGGAAATTCAACAAAATTGCCACCAAATATGACAAATTTCAAGGCAGGACAATCGATGGTACCAAAAGTAGGTTTGTTGCAATCAACTACAGATGGTATATTAGATCCTATGTCGGCTGAAAGGGATTTGACTTCTGGAGCTTTTGGAAATTCTAATGTTGGTGATGATGATGCCAATTTGATTCCACCGGCAGTAAGTTCTCACTCTGCATCAGATCCTACTTTGAAGCAAGAAGCTACAGTTGTAGGTTTGGTAAAAATATTTTATTATGTTCTCTTTTACGTGTTTGTTCTCTGAGATGCAATGAAGGCTCTAAAAGTTGTACTCTCTATGCTTCTGCAAAGGAATTAAAGAGCGAAGCTGTAATGCAAATGTGCATGCCATCACACTCGAATCAGTTGGGCTATATTGATCCACTTCCAACTATGTCAGTTTCGGACCAAGAGGAACAGCCTTCTGACAATGATGATGACGATGAAGCACCCAGCTTCTCAGACATAGAGGCTATGGTACAGTTTAACCCTTATTAATTTCAGTGACAGTTTTTTTCAGTCAAAGTTCATTGGTGTTTCTATTTTCTTGCAGATACTTGATATGGATTTGGGGCCATATGATATGGAATGCTCTCTCTTCACGAAAGAAGGTAATTTTTAACTTCATTCAAGATGATATCCTGCTTGTCTATATTTGTTGGAGAGTTTCTGTTTTGCTGACTTAGCAGTAAAATTGTGTTCTCACTGAGACTATGTTTTGTTGTGTTATGAAATGTGGAACACAAACTACAATAGTCATCATGTACCCTTTTATTGTTTACTTGTATTCTTAATTAAATGATTTTCCATTGTGTAAAGTTGTTTCTTAGGATCTGATTATCAAAATAGGTATGGGGCACCTAGAGAAGGATGCCTACTTTTTTATTGATTCTAATCTATCGGAATTCCTGAAAGTTAAATATGACTATAATTTGTTAGGAAATAATCCATATTGATTGAAGAAACGTGGTAAAGAAGTAGCCAGGTTTTCACTTTCTTGCTTGATTTCTGTTTTCATGTCATTTGCCTCTTTGCTTATTCCATTCTCACCTAAGTTTGATTCTATCTTACCAAGGCGAACCTACTGAACTGCTTTGCTTCTCTAGGAAGTTGAATGGACCATTATTTTCATATGTGAATCTGTTCCACATGAATGTCTGTTACTACAACGTATTTAGCCATATAATACCCGTTCTTTTACATTCGAGTTGCATATGGACATACTACCTTCATGAATTAACTGGGTGTCATTGTGCTCAGAGCAATACACTGGTTTTTATCTACTTACGTAGCAGAGAGATCTCTTTAATGAATGCAGATTAGTTTCTAATCTAGTAGACCCTGCACCGGATCAGATCCAAATACTATTATGGTCAATTCAGAAGTTTTGTCTGGTCAGAACATTGGCTTGGATCCAATGCATAACTTGTAAAGGATGGGTTTTCAGTTTGACTGCCTGCCAGCTTTTGAATATTTATTTAGTAGAACTAAACAGTAAAGTGATACAAAATTTAAGATTTATTATTATTTAAAATAATCCAATTATCTTACAATTTGTAATTAAATTGTTGGATTTGTGCACATTAAAACTTATGAAATGATAACGTACTACAAAAGTTTGCATGTTATCAATATTATAAAGCTAATAAAGGAGAGCTTATGCTATAAGTAGCCATCTTCAAAGATTCATGGTCCAAGTTGAAAATTTTTTCAGAGTCTAAATTTTTCAAAGAACCAACAAAATTTCAATTAATATTTTATCTAAAACAAGATACGATTAGGTTGTTTGACATCCCCCAATTCTCTGCATGTTGGAGTTTTTTTGGCTCCTGGATACTTGCATAAATTAAGCAGCAATCACTGGCTGATCCCTTGGTTGTTACCCGTTGTGTAGACAAGCAATCACTTAAAATGTCCATTTGATGTCCATATTGGTTCACTTTTTGAAACACTTTACAAGTTTTGGTAATCGCCAGGACCATTCCAAGCCTAGTTTCGACTGTGGCTGCTTACTGGAAAATATTTAGATTAAGTTCTATCAAACTTCTGGTAAAATCGTGGATGTTGAAGTGGAAGTTTGTAGGAACAAAATATATATATATATATATATAGTTTTTGCATCTCTAATTGTAGTTTTACACAGTAGTAGCTTTGGAAGAGTTGAAATTGCAGGCTATTTAGTAAATTGATGTTTCACACAGGTAATTTTTTTTTGTTTGCTTGTATATGTGCATCTTGGGTTTTGTTTTGAAAGAAAACAACCCCTTCAAGTTCTTTTATGTGAATAGAGATAGTTTATTCATTATTGTCCTTTTCCACTTCTCTAGAGATGGCTAACAATTTCTGCTACCGAATTTCACATTGTAACATTCCATCTTTGTGATGCTTTTACCTAAAAAATTTATGTGCATCCCTGTGAATTGGTATTACAGAACTAAAGAAAAATGGAATATGGGATTGGTTGCTATAGGGTTATATTCGTCTCCTTTGTATTTAATCAAATTATTCAACTTCTCTGTCATGCTTCTTCCCAAAACTTTCAGTGTTCTTATGATGTTTCTCTTTGTGAATGCTAATGAAGAACAAATTATAATCCTCTTTTAGTTGTTTCTTTCATCTAACTATTGTGCTCTTCAGTTTCTGAACAAAATAATGGGATGTAACTACTTCCATTTCAATACATTTTATTTCATGATCTCTGCTTAATGATGATGCATTCTTCAACAGTTTCAAGATACCAATGCATGAACACCAAAAAGACCATTATAAGGTTGGAGCAGGGCGCCCTATCTTATATGAATAGGACCATTTCTTCTCATGGCGCTTTTGCTATTTTTTATGGTCGCCATTTGAAGTACTTCATCAGAAATCCTGAGGTATATGCCCAGTTGATGTTTATGTACTTAGCTTCGATCTTTGTAATGGGTTTGTTGAACAACTGTTGGGCTTTCTGATTGAGTTTCAAATCTCCAGGTTTTGTTAGGAAGAGAAACAGAAGATATAAAAGTTGACATCGACTTGGGTAAAGAAGGACGAGCTAATAAGATCTCACGAAGGCAGGTAAGTATGAAAGATAATATAGACTAAATTTATTTGTATTGTCTTCTCAATATTGAAAATTGTTTGTTGAAGTTGTTTACGATAGAACTCTATTGAATATTTGCAAATATTTTGTTAATAGGCAATCATTAAGATGGATGAAGATGGATGTTTTCATCTCAAAAACATCGGCAAGAGTTCCATTTTTGTGAACAGCAAGGAAGTACCTGTGAAGAAGCGGATTAACTTGTGCACCTCTGCTTTGATCGAGGTGAGCCAAAAACATAAACATGGAAATGTTTCCTACAGCATTTTTAAACATAGATCTTCTTATTTTTGCCTACAGATAAAAGACATGAGATTCATCTTTGAGGTGAACGAGCCTGCTGTAAAGCATCACATCACTTCGTTGAGACAATACATTCAAAAACCTAAATCAGAATTCGATTTTGGGTATACCTAAAACCCTTTGGCTTTGGGTCATGTTGGGTCCACCGTGCTTTCCAAACGCAGGGAAGTGCGTTGCAAAGTTATTTAAGTAGCTGCTTTATTTCTTTAGTCGGATAAAAACCCTTTGTATGCTTGGTGCTGATGGATACAGCTGTCGTGCAAGTTAATATTATATTTTTATTTTTTATTTTTTTTCTGCTTTTTATATGTTTCTTTTTATTTACTGATTTTGATGGAGTGAAGAGACGGAAGAATTTTGAACCATGTCCTTGTGCTGAAGAGATATATCCGCTAGAAAGATGGAACCCACGGTGACCGTTCGACGCGGATTTGCTTTGTTAGTCCAGTCGGCTTTTGTCCAGATTCGGTTTCCTTTCCGTTTACCTGCTTTTCTTTTCCATCACGGACTTGTTTTTTGTTTTTTTTTTTTTTAATAATTTAATTAAGTGGGCGATGGTTTTCTTTTCTTCTTCCATCCTTGCCAACTGCACCCGTGCAGATTAAAAAAAGGAAGGGGCATCGAATCCTATCCATAAACTAGAGTAATTCCATCGAAGGCTTGATCCTCTCTCGGCCATGTCCTCCGCCTACCCAAAGCCGTCGCTGAAATCCTCCGTCGGCAGCAAGAGCACCACCAGCTCTTCCTGGATCTGCCGTCTTCGACTCGACAACGTTCCCACCTTCCCTCCGGCCGCCGCCACTGCTTTCGGCGACGCTGACCGGGGAAAGCGCACCGTGTCTACCAAGGAGTCCCGCTGCCCGTCGTCTGATATCAACCTTTCCGTCGTCCGCCATTATCGCGAAGTTGTCCAGCGAAAGTTACAGTAGATATAACTTCAGAAAGACAAAATAATATATATATATGATGTTATCTAAAGATTATGTCAAAAGATACAATTGTTAAGATAATATTACATAACACCAATCAACTCCAAAACTAATAAAACTAAACATTTTCAAACTAAATCTAGTAATGCATCTCCTTTTTCATTTTCTCTTACCTCGTTCTTACAACCAACCATTCACTGTGCTTGGTTTTCTTTCACAAACTTGACATTTTGATCTCTTTCTATCTTTATGGATAATATAGTGGATCACAAGCATTATGGAAATTAATAAATTACTTTGTTGAATTTTTTTCTTCGAACAGATATTAACCAAAACTACTGTTTTAAAACACCAGGGCCCAAAATAAAGGCACAAAATTTACACCAGTTTATTCACATAGTTCATTCACCAAATAATGATGCCCATTCCAAGATCCATGCTATCACAAAAGGATACCATGAATCTTACTATATATGCAGGTGTTCATTCAAATCGCCAATATTAGAAGAATAATTGAGAAATTAAGAAAATATAGAAGCTGCCTTGAAAGGAAAAAATAATGATTGATCTCTTATGAAACTGATGTAAAAAGTTACCAGAAGCAAGATCTAACTCACCATTGAATGTGTCTGGACTAAACCCCAGAAGCTTGCAAGCTGCCTCAGCTAACTGAAATGATTCCTGCATGTTGTCTCCTTCCGAGCAATAGCACAGCAAACAAGTTACTTTGACTCCTTTTGCCTATGAATTTTGCAAAAGCCAATAACATGTTAAATAGAGGGTAAAGGTAAATCTCATAATTAACATATAAACTCACCTTGCAGAAAGTAAATAAAGATGCAAACGGTAGTCCTGCATAATAATCATCATCAACAAGGTCCTCGTCAAGGTTAAGCATGTCTTCCGGTCCAAGACTTCCGTCAGCAAGATGATTAAGATACTTCCATCTCCTTTCAGATGGCCTATACTCTTCAAGTCTTTTCCATCCTAGCCTTTCACAATCCATATCAGTTCCATCATCACTGACACTTGAAATATAATATATCTGCATAAAACTGAAAAAACAGACAAATTTATATTACTTTAAAACCTACAAGAATTTAAAATAATGAATAGCAGGTAGAGAGAAAGTAAGCAAAGAAAGAAAAAAAAAGTATAATTGATCACCTTGCTGCATCTATCTGCTTTCTTTTACCAGAATCCAAGCTGGAAAGAATAACAATATGCTTCTTTCCTATAGTTGAAATGAAATGAGCTAAATTTTTGGCATATTCGACCATCATCCCCTGCATTAAAGATCACCAGAGTATGCAAATAAGCTGGTTTTTTGTGAAACAAATTTATCTAGCCCTTGTATAACTTAACTAGGGCTTTTCTGCATCATGATATATGTTTTCCAAAAAAAATAAGTTCAATGTAGTCTGCTTTCTTTTTTTTTTTTAATGGAGGAGTGCAATAGAATTAGCTGTACAATTTAATAGTACCATATAAGTGGACATTCAGAGAAGATGATGCTTCAGAAGTACCAAATCTACTACCATGCAAGTTAAGTAAAAGATAGCAGCAAATCTCTTAACTTCTAAAAGAGACCCTACCATGTATTATAAACCTACAACAACGGAACAGAAATTAAGCCTGATATATTCTAACACTCTTCCCTCCCCCTCAAGCCAGAGCATAAATATAAATCATGCCCAACTTTTCAAATTTTTTTTAAAAAGTTTAAAGGTTAAAGCTTAAACATATCAGCCAACAGGTTGTTGTTAAAAGGAGTGAAAGGGATGTACATCTTTTAACTCATGGTATCCTCTCCAATGAAGTGAAAATCAATTTCAATGTGGTTTGCTAGTAACAAGGATTACTTGTAATGTAAATAGTAACTTAATTTCCACAATATATAAAAAAATGACTCTAAATACTAAAAATCAAGTTCTTCAAGTAAATACTCCTAAAACTTTCCACATGTTATATGAGTTATGAGACAATATTCAACTTTAGCATTAGTAATGACTAAATTTTCACCCAAAAAGGTTTAGTAGCCTAAAATTAATCATCAGTCCTTTTTTGAGATAGCATAATTGCCATCAAAATATGCTTCAATCTATAGATTGTCATGCATTGCAAATACTAGTCTCTTTATAGGAGCCGTCTTTGACATATTGTAAAATCCTTATAAAAGTATCCAAAAGAGCCTATTTTGGCTTGTCCACATATTGACTCATCATGCTTAAGACAAAGAAGATATCTAGCTGAGTAACTCAAGTAGATCAATTTGCCTATTAATTTGTATACAACAAGATTTGCCTTCTAAAGCTTCTTCATTATCTTTTCATTTATTTAGGTTGATCACACTGCGAACACATTTGGCACCAATTAAATCTCTCTTATAGTAAGTCAAATGCATACTTCCATTGGGACATGATAACTCATTGCTTGCTATGAGCTATCTCAATCCCAAGGAAATTCAAAGACATCCCTTATCTTTGGTGACAAAATTCTTCATCTGAAAAGTATGATCCAACAGTGGAGATTGTCTCTGCATTTGTGAATAATGCATTTCATCTGGCCATCCATCCAAAAAGTCTAATCGAACGGCTGAGAGCTTCTCCGCCTTCGTAAACAATGGTCTTGTGTATCACCACCATCCATCCAACATTCAACCCAAGCTAAAAAGTAGATGAGAAATCAAAAGAGGAATAAATAAAGAAAGAAAAAAAGAGAAACTTTATGCACTTTAAAAACAAACTTTTCATTCCATAGTGCACAATAAATTTTATTCCTCTGATGTTGATACTCATATTGATAGTGACGACGAATTGTCTATTTCTTTTAATAAACTTATATTTGGATATAAGAAATTGATCAGGATGTATGTTGGACATAAAATGAAATATAATAAACAAGAACATCATGTTTACTCATTAGAAAGACAATGTAATGAGCGTAAAGTTAGAAATGAATAACTTCAAACTAATTTACTTATACGTACTTCTAATTTGAGTATTTTATAAAATAAAATTGACAAATATAATACATTTTTATCTTTGAACAATTCATGTATTGATTCTTTGAAATATGAAAATGTTTTTATAAGAGAAAAAAATTTTAGTTTAAAAGAAAAATTAATAAAGATTGACTTGATAAAAAAAGCGTTAAATAATTTAAAAGAAAATTTTGTTAATATACTTTCATGTGCTTTTATTTTTATGCTTATCCTCATTTAAATATGCCTTTATATATTCTATTATTTACTCATATGAGTAAAAACAATAGTATTGCGAATAGAGATTTTACATCTCATTTGGCTCAAAAATATAGATTAAAACATTCATATATATATATATATGCATGATAATAGAAGTTTTTCTATTCATAGATATACAAACATACTTCATTATATAATAATATGATAAAAAATAATATCATTTTACATACTTTTCATTTTCATATTAAAGTTCATGTTGTATGCAATTATTATGATAGGCATGAACATATTTCTTATGATTGTCCAATTAAAAAATCCATCTATTTAAAACAATAAGGGAACATGTTTGGAAAATACCTTTGTAAAAGTACTTCAATCACACATTACCACAATTAAACCCAAGATCACTTGAGTTTAAAAATTTAAAGCCTGTGTACTTGTATTGGTGTCTTCATAACCGAAACCTATGAAGACAAGTTTTGCCTTGTGAATTTGCATGTGACTCATTTGCAAAATATGAGTGATCCTTATTTTAAGGATAGATGGTTTAATCATCTTCATAGTTTTGCTAGAATTATTTAACATCTCTTTGGAAAAAATGGATACTTATGTAATTTCAATGTTAAATGTTAGCCTACTTAGAAGAATTTTTGTAAAATAAGAGTATCAAGACTAATGTTTTTTGATATGTTATCATAAAAAACTAGATCAAGATAATCTTATACTTGGATTATTTAAGTTGTTAATATAAGTAATATGAATTTATTTAGCGTGTCATTAAAGTTATGTACACTTAGTAGATTTAATGATTGCATCTAAGATAAGTAAAAATATTTTTGAGAATAATATAAGTTACAAATTTTAGAGATAGAATTTGAAAAAATTCAACTTGGAGCTGAATGTACTAAATAATGTTAATACATGTTAAGCTCTTGAATGATTTGTTAGAAATTAATAACATTACTATTAGGAAATCATTGGAACTTGTTCATTTAGATCTATCTAGTCTAAGAAAAAACAAGTATATGTTAGTAATTGTACATGATTTTACTAGGTTCACATGGGTTTTCTTATTCAAAACAAAAATAAAATATTTTAAAAAATTATAAAATTAATTATTATGATTAAAAAAGAGTATGAGGTTAAGTTGGTCTCTATTATGAGTGATAATAGAGGGGAATTCAAGAATGAATTGTTTGATGATTTTTGTAAAAAAAAGTGGAGTGTTGTATCCTTTTTTCACATATGACCCCTCTACTAATAGAATCTTGTTGAATGCCACAAGGTGTACCTAATGAATTAAGACAATTAATAATTCTTCTTATATATTTAATAAAACAATATGCACATTTTTTATAGACATTTTTCATGTGTTTGAATGCAAATATTTTATTTTAAATAATAAAAAAAAGATTTAGATAAGTTTGATACTAAATCTAATGAAAAAATCTTTTTAAGATACTCACCTATTATTAGAGCATTTAGAATATACAACAAAAGAATACTAGATGTAAAAAAGACAATCCATGTTAAATTTGACGAATCTCTTATTGATCATAGGAGAAGTAAGAGAGAAAGTTAAAACTAAAAGCTCTTTTAATTATGTAGCATTTGTACCAAATATTGAACCAAGTTCTATCAAAAATACTTTTAAAGATGTGTCTTAGATTATTATAATGAATGAAGGGTTTGTATAATTTGAGAAAAATCAAGTATGAGATTTTATACTTAGGCCAAAAGATAAAACCATCATTGGTACAAAATGAGTTTTAAAAAATAAGCTAGATGAAAATAAGAAAGTTAAGAATAAAACTAGATTAAAAGTCAAAGGCTATTGCAGGTTGAAAGAGTAGATGTGAATGAGATATTTACTTTAGTGGCTAAACTTGAGATACAAAGGATTTAGATTATACTAAATAGATGTTAAAAGTGTATTTTTTAATGAATACATAAATGAAGAAGTGTATATTGAACAATCCTAGAGATTTGAGATATATGATAAAATAGATAATGTATACAAACTTAAGAAATACTTTAAGGTTTGAAGCAATCTCAAAGAGCTAGGCATAAAAGATTGTGCATTTTTATTCAAATGGATTTCATAGAGACCAGATAGATAATACCTTATTTATTCAAAATTTTAGTTGAAGGCCAACTAATCTGTCAAATATATATAGATGACATAATCTTTGGAGCTTCTAATAAAGATATGTGCATGACATTTGCTAATTTAATAAAAAAAATATATATTTAAAATAAGTATAACGGGAGAGTTGACATTTTTTCTAAGATTTTAGGTTAAACAAACAAGTGAAGAAATTTTTATTTCTCAAATCAAATATTTGATGCAATTGTTAAAAAAAACTGATTAATAAAACATGAAGCAAAAGAAGACTCCCATTAAAACAAACACTATCATAAATAAAATGAAGCTAGAAAATCTGTTGACATACAATTGTTTAAAGGAATGATTGGATAATTATTGTATCTTATTGCAAACGGGTCTGATATTATGTTTAGTGTAAAATTGTGTACGAGGTTTCAGGTTAATCCTAAAGAATTACACCCACAAGCAGTCAAACATATCTTTAAATATCTTATTAACACTAAGATTCTAGGCTTGTGATACCCTAAATGTGACTCTGGATTTGATTTGATAGTCTAAATAGATGCTAACTTTGTTGGTAACAAAATGATAGAAAAAGTATCTCTGGTATATGCCAATTGATCAATGGTTTACTAATTTCTTAGGTTGGTAAAAAAAATTGTGTGACACCATCAACAATAGAGATTGAGTACATTGTTATGGGTAATTGTGCTGCTCAAATTCTATAGATTAAATAAGAACTTTTAGATTATAACTTAGAATTTACCTAAATTTTAATCTTTTGTGATAATTCAAATGAAATTTTTTTACCTAAAGATCCTATTTAATACTCAAGAACAAAACATATTAAGTTAAAATATCACTTTATTAGAGAGCACGAGAAGAAAGAGATTCAACAATCATTTGTTCCTACTTCTATTCAATTAGTTGATATTTTTATCAAGTCATTAGTTGCTAAAGTCTTTTATAGACTTAGATTACTTAAGTGTAATTAACTAACAAATTATTGATGTAAATTTTATCTGAATTTATGTACAATGATTAAGGAGGAGCTCCGTAGAAGTAAGAATCAAAGAACTTGCTGCTCTCACAAGTACGTGGTGAAATTGATTCTCTTAATTTTAGACTTCTCTTAAGTATTTTTTAGTTTTTCAAATTCATTCATCAATCTTAAATATTGTTAAATTATCTCTATTTATAATCCAAACAAAAACATGTTAAAATAACCCTTCCAACGACTAAAAAGGTCTTTTCCCAAAAGATAATCATCGCAAGGAAATGAAAAGAGAAAGATGAACAGTTACCATTCGATCTACGAAGACAAAACAAGTATCATCCGATCAAAATATCGATTAAAGGGTCTGGATCTAAACCCAATGGAATTTGATTTTGATTGTTAGATTTTACATGCGGATGAACGATGATGATGTGCAAGATTACTGTTCACAAAAGCGGAGTAGATCACAGCAATTTAATCATGCTTAACGGATGAATGATTAGATGGAATTTACTGTTTAAAATAACGGAACAAATAGTAACCATTCGATTGAGGTCATCGTATAAATGGTAAAATGGATTCTACTGTTCAAAAAAGCAGATACGATCTTTACAATTTGATTGAAAAAATGCACAATCATTTAACACTAATTCACTCCAATTCAAAAGCAAATAGACGCCAATCTTTTAATCCCACATTGCAAAAAATTACATGCAATTTGGCATTTATTAGTTTCTCCACGCTGTTAAGGCTGCCTAATGATGATGGTTGCCCCTGGTGCTTTTGCCAGCTCATAACCCAGGACTCCTGTGCATAGATATATATATACACAGGTCCGACTTAACCTGATCCCACTACTTGACTAGTTTGAGTTCGACTCAACACAATAAGTTTATGTTAGGTTTAGGAGTGATACTCTAAACTGATTTAACCCATACAAGATTGTACCTGATTGAGACTTGGACTTGACCTAACTTAGTTTCAACCATCTCCTGTCACGTGGCTCCTCAACGTCCAATAATCAATAAGTTTATGTTAGGTTAAGGAGTGATACTCTAAACCGATTTAACCCAAGTCATTACAAGATTGTACCTAATTGAGACTTGAACTTAACCTAACTCAGTTTCGGCCATCTCCTGACATGTGGCTCTTCAATGCCCAATAATCAGCTTTGTGGGCCACTTGGTTCAAGTATTCAGGCTTGGGTGCTTGGGGTGAAATTTTTTTTATATTAAAACGTTTTTTTATATATTAAAATTAAAAAACTTAATTTTTAAAACGAAATATAACCTAATACATCACCAAAAAAATAACTCAAATATGCATAAACTGTGATTATGATCCTATATGTCATAATTATAAATAAAAAAAGATTTAACATACTAATTATATAAATGTTTAAGAATATAGTTCTTTACGAATTAACCACTCCACAAATAGCTCGATCCTTGGTTCCAAAATCAGCAAGTTAAACCTTCATAATCCATCCACTTCAGATGCTGTAATCCTTAGTCCAACAAACTCAACTACAAAAATAACACCTTGATGATTGAACTGAAACAACACAAAGCTCAACAAGACATTAACAATATTTACCTTGATTTTGTGATCATCACATCAAAAGATACAACAAAACCTACCTAGGTTAAGATACCTACTGCCCTTATTACTTCTTTTGAATTTCAGAGAGGCATATGGTCTTTAAACCCTAAGTAGGCTCTAAGTGTTATTGGTATGATTGCTTCTTTTCTAAAAGGTTTCTAGAACATTACACAAATAGACATATTGCGAGAGTTGAGGAGGTTTTCCTTAAATCGCACTAGCCAACTCAATGGCGAGACATTATAAGTCAAAGGTGCTTCTTATCCTAATCAATTTTGGTCGATCAACCTATACGATACCATCTATAAGGTGATAACAAAGGTTCTAACCTCCAGACTTGAGTATACCCTCCTTGATCTAATCACCTCAAAATATGGAGCATTTGATTAGTGGTCAGTCCATCGTAAATAATGTTCTTTTGGCCCAAGAAATCAACCATCGACTTGCCACCTCTTCTTCGAAGGAGGATCGGGTTCATAGGCTTCGCACGATCCTTGTTGTTTGCCATACCCTTTGATTTTTGGCTAATGATCACATCCTTTAGATTCATACTAAGCATAGCAATTGCTCCATTATTTTTTGCACCCATCATCGTGACTTTGTCGTATAGAAGCATCTTTGCATTGCTCCAATGTCTCCACTTCTTTTAACCACTAGATTGGATTGGATGCCTTGCAATCATTGTCGATATTCATTAAGATGAAATTGGATCTGCCATTATCCCTAACAAGTTTCTTGGATGCATCGAGTAACTAGAACATAAACACTATTTTGGCCTATTTCAGCAGCGAATTAGCCAATCGAATCGCTCACAGCCATTACGCATCATAAGGCATAGGAGACTTCTTAGTTTAGCTCAACTCCGAGGCAAGAAAGCCGATCCACGAAGCTCTTTAGATTTCCTACTTGAACCTTAGCATTAGACGCAAGCCTTGAAGCACTTTGACTTGGAAGCCATGCACACAAGCTTTTCTTTGGTTCCTATGCTACAGAGCTCTACCAACGTGTGAATGTCTCACTATTAGTGGATTGCAAATTGATTTGCACTGCTTGTGCTGTTGTGCCTACAATGAAAATATAAACAGTTTGTTAACCAACAATGTGGTGGTGCAGCAAGTTCTCTTCACTTCTTTAGCTATATGCTCTTAGGCTTCATGTCACCTCTTTGGAATTTATTCTACAAAGATGTAGAGGAACATTCACAAGGACCACTGAGACAAGTCTTTTATAATTGTGGCTATCACCTACTACTTTTGGGGCTACAAAAATTGTAAGCTTCGCTTGTGACTTTTCATGAGACTTCAACATTAATTCATCATATTACACATTTTTCAAGGTAATTAAACTAACTCGTGGATTAGAACATTGGTATTGCCCAAGCCATGCTATCCCCCTTCACTCTCACCTTTTCAGTGGCTTTCCCCTCTCCCAAGCTAGAATAAGTAAGATCAATTGCAATGGTGCTTTTGTTGTGGACGATAAGGCCAAGATTGGCATCGTGATTCAAAACTCTAATGATTAACTACTCCTTGACATTGTAGAGGTTAATTTTTGGTTGTAGCACTAGTCATGGAGAAGTGCATCAGCCTTATAACAATTGCATTGGTGTCCAGCAACTACGACAATTCCTGTAAAATCTGGTTGGAATTAGACTCCTTGGGTGTGAAGAAAAAGCTTGGCTACTCTCTCGCCATGGACTTTGATGAGCACATTCTACAAGCTTCTTTGAAGATATAGTTTTTTGTAGTATGTAAGATCTCTCAAGTCCTTAGAAAAGGAAAAAAACACAACTAATTGGATGACAAACCTTGCAATGTCCTCTGATTGCATGTGGATTAAGAGAATGCCAATATCTATTGACTTTAGAACTATTTGTTAGAAAATGAGAACTAATGTTCACACAAAATAGACAATCAATTGAGAAAATCTCAAACTTAAAGATTTTGAATAAATTAGTTGATGTTTTTTTATTCTTGAATGCTCTTATAATCCAATTTTAAAAAATATTTTTAACTTTGAAAACTTTGTAATAGTATGTATAACAAAAGAAAACACATAAAAGACTTTTAAGTGATTTGATCTAACATCAAATCTATGTTCATTCTTAACCAAAAGACTAAACAGAAACACTAAAAATATCTTTTGCAAAAACAAGGAAGGCAAAACCTCTCATTGGAACAAAAGACCTTACAAACACCAAACCAAAAGACCCTACAAACACCAAACCAAAAAACCCTACAAGCTCCAACCCAAATAAGCATACAACATCGAGTCAAAGGACAATATAACAATGGCAAAAAAAAAACAAGAATAAGCAAAAGCAAAAATTCGAATCATTGGACAAAAGATACGACGAAAAAATTAAATATAAAAATCTTATAAGCCAATACAAATATCAAGCTCACTAAAAATGTTGTTAAACAATACAAGAACAATGTTAAACTTAGTTCAATACTTGAACTTGAAAAAAGGTTATGTACAAGATGTAAGCAAAGCTCTCTCACTTCAACCCAACACTCTTAATTAAATTTTCAAGATTTATAAAGATCTTCAAATATATTTCCTTCCAAAATAATTTTCAATCGATCATTAGTTTATAAATCACGTTTGGATCCCTTTATATAGTTATTTGAAGGCTTTTCAACTGCTTCAAATATTCCATAATCACTCTTAACGACTATTTTGAAAATTATCAAAATCTAATCAAACTAGTCTTCACAAAAATAAACTAATCTTATTATTCGATCTAAAGGATATTATTATATGATATTCTAAAACATGTATTATTCATACCATATGTAAAATATTAACATATTGGATAAAAATCTTGAACTTGACTCTCATAAATACCTTAACTTAGATGAACTAACCATATTGTACAATAAATATTATCATACTATACTAGCATCTTGGGTTCACAATATTCATTGATCACTCTGACCAATCCTTAACGTACAAAGCATTTGAAGTCAACATATTATACGATAATGATGTCGTATAATTCACAACTCTGAAAGTATTTTTCACAATCGTACCATTCATTCAACCCTAGAAACTAAGTTATATCTTATCATATTGTACAATATAATCATCATTGCATATAGTTAGGTTTTGCATCTCAAGTATTTTAATTGTGATGAGATGTGTGAAAAATATATCTTGAAAGCTTTTATCACACAAATTATCACTATTGTTCTAGAGCCAACAAAGATTATTATAGATTATAATATTCTAAACAAATAAAAATGAATTCACAAATATACTTTTTCTCATTCGCTCAAACTTCATATTTGGTGTTAGTTACATTATCAAAAAACATCACCAATTAAGGTTGAGTTAAAACCAAACTCTTTAATTAAGTTTACATATTCATTCTTAAGAAATATAATCTAAAATACTTAAAAAAATATATATTAATAAAATAAAAGAATAATTTTGTTGTTATCAAAAAAATCATACATCAATTAAGAGTTCAACACTATCTTTACTGATGATTAATTATATTAACCAACTTAAGATTAGTTAATATAAAGTTTCAACCAACATATCAAAAAAAAAAAGTTTCCATCAAGAAAAAATCAGTGATCGTTCCAGACATTCTGTTAGGGTTTCAAAACTTTCTCAAATCGGATGTCTTGCGATGGCACTTCCCTTAATCTCCCTCTCTTGGATGTTCCTTCAAAAATGCGCATCCCCATCGCCATATTGGCTTTGTCAATGGAGACCTCTCCCCCTCCCATGCCCTTTGTGGTGAATAAGCAGGCTCCTATGCATGGCTCCAAGCTTTCATCCATGAGTTGGCAGCTTACAAGTGCTCTCACATTTGTATGCCATAATTGTACCTTCTATCTCTACCCTTGGACAATCCTCTACCTATGGCCAAGCTACACTAATTTCCTCTCCTACTCCAATAAACAGAGAATCATCCTTACCCCTATGGAGGAACACCTTAACCCGTTGAATCTTGTCCAACCTTGTTGTTGGAGAGACACCTCCCCCTTTAAATGGAGCCTTGAAGTGGTTAGATCGCAGCCCCATGCCGTTTTTTGATTGGTTGGAGCATCCACATAGTCCCCAAGGGTGTCGTAGGCCCTCCCCATCCATGATACCCTCTCAAATGCTCTTAAACCCCCTCCCCCCGAATTAAGTACCCCGCCCCTCAAGCATTTCAATTGGAGCTATTAGAAGTAGTTTCAAAGCCCTTCTTGCTTTGGGTGGTGAGGGTTTTGTGCATCATCATCCACGGTACTGATGGACTCTACCTTAGCCATTTTTGTCCACCAAACTACCTTTGGAGTTATAAGTGATCATAAAAGGCCTTTCCTCTTGCTTTGCCCTACCACGATCCCTAACGCCTTTTGGAACTATAAGAGTGCAAAGAAAGATTCTTCACACAATCACCTCTATAAACTTATCAAAATTCATCTCCTTAACCTCATCTCTCTTGAAAATGTATCTCCAATCTCTGAGTTGTAGAAATGCAAATTGCTTGGTAGGCTATCAATGGAGTTTTGCTAAAAGATGGCAGAGCCTCAAAACTATCCATTGTTGTTTGCTTGTTACCTCATCTATTGCTTGCTAAACTCTATTAATGACCACCAAGCAGTTCGCATTCCTATGACTAAAGGACTAGAGAAGCGTTTTCAAAAGACAAATGAGATATAGGGAATGGGTTCTCACAAGGTTGTAAAAATGATTGCATGAATAATTTTTTTTTTTTTTGCACACCAATAATTTCAAAAAAAATGACCAAGACCATAAACATGACAAAACAAGAGGCTTAAGGAAAGAATGGGGCTTTTGCCATTTATGGGTTGCATAGGAAGTGGGTTCCCTCACAAGCTAGTCACTCACACTTCACAAGGTAAGTTGGAGGAAAACAACAAGAGCTAAAACAAAGTTCGTTGGGACCTTGAATGACCTCACAAGCTAAAAGACTGCATTTTGGTCTTAAAAAATGTTAAAATTATATGAAATTTTGTGAGAAAATAGATTTGATAATATTAGATCCATCCTTAAATTTCATTAGAAGTATCACAAAAAGATAATTTCACAATTTCCATATTTTCAACTAAAATATTGCTCACATATTAAGACCAATTGCTAAATGAGTTAGCCACTTCGATTTATGTATGGCAAACAACAAAGAAAACATAAATACTCTTATCAATAGAAAGAATACTAATTGTTCAACAACTCAATGATAATGTATTCACAACAAAGTTAAAAAAATCACATGAATAATCATGTCCAAAAGCCCACCCAATAGAAGTGCCATGCAACCTTATGAACAAACTCCGAATATATTTGATTTAAGGGTTTTATGGTTGTCAAACTTCTGAAAGTCGATTAGTTTCAAAACATTTGCAACTTTTAGAAGTCAAGTTTGTCTTTAATAGCCATTTGTTTGATTTGATAACTTCAAATATAACTGAGTGATATTTTATACTTGAATTGATGTCTTTTGTTGATATCTTCTCTTAGTTGTATCTATGGCGAGGTTATCCTGCAACTCCTTCATTGGAAGCAATAGGCAACAAGTGGATCCAACAACCAATGGCGACAACTGTTGACGAAATTGCAGCAGTGATCTTGAACAGTAATGGATGACATCGAAGACTGTGTATGCCAAGCAATGAGCAACAATAAAAGTGATTGGTGATCAATGATAATGGAGAGTAGAGGTAATAATGAGAAATAATTATGGCTGCTAGTGGGCAACAACCGCCACTTGTAACATGGTGACAAGAGTTCAGCACCACAACAAGAAGTCTGACTTTTGAGAGTCGATCAACCCTAAAACTTCACTTGAAGTTTTTTTAAAAGGTATATGGAAATTAGATTTAAGTGAGTGTCAATGAACTAAACTAATGCTTTGCCGTTAGACTTTCAAGAGTCACAAACAGTTTGTAAGCCAAACATACACCAGGTTCCTTCACTTTTTCAGCTTAACCTACTTAAAGAAAAATTGCCTCACTAACATGATTTTATACAACAATGGTTTCTTCAATATCACAACCAAAGAGAAAACATTCACACAGCAATGAATACCAATCAAACAACTACTCAAACCTTTGTTGCTGACCAAATCATTACGTTGGATCAAGCAAATGAACAGCTGGAATTCTAAACTTAGAAACTGCATAATGTTCAAGCTTTTAGTTGCTCGTAAAATGAATGATAAACATAATATTACTTCTGTTTCAATTGTGAGACTATAGCAACAGATAGTCAATACTATCTGATTCCTTCAACACATAGCAATGAACCTGAAATCAAAGAGCTGAAGCTTGATAATTGGAGAACGCTGTTGAATAAGAGCCACTGCATGAGAAGGAGACTCATAAGCTGCAAATTGGAACCAGTTAGTTGGCTATAAACGTATGTAAGGAACTATTGAAATTAACTACATAATACGATTTTATGAACTGAAGCATAATGACTGATTAATATGCAAAGGAATTGGTGTAGTTTGTTCATAATATGAAAATATAATTACTAGCACTCAGCAAAAAAAAGATTATGAGTCATTTTGCTTCTGCAATGTCTTTTTCTGGATTAATAAAATTGGGGAAGGCCCTTGTCTTTGAGACAAAAAGAAAAACAGCATTCCACACAACAGGCCTCCATTTTGGAGGACCACACACACACACACACAACCCATGGTTTTTGGTTGAAATGCATACTAGGTTTCAAAACCCATTTCAAAAATTAAGTTATAAATTTCTTATATACTGTTAGATTTTCCAAAAATAAACTAATTTCAAACAGAATCTTGGGTTCACTTCCAATAGTTGTGACACTTTCTAGAAAAAGTTGACAGAGATATACTAAAAAAAAGTTTTTCTCAAACTCTGTATTCATTCCAATGATGGTGAGTTCTCCATGTTCTCCTTCATCAATGCTATTAATTTTTTTTGGATTTGCTTGGTAAACCTTTCTTGTCCTTTTATTTCTAAAACCTAAGATATCATTATGTTTAGCTGAGACAACTTAGTCAATTAGGACTAAACAATACCATTAAATTAATTTAAATGCTGAAATCCAAGAGCCTACTCAATGCGCAAACCCTGAGACATCATCAAAATTGGACATCACGCTTGTTGAATAAAAAAATATCCGTCTGTTTTGCATTAGAGACACTAGTAATGATCCTTTATGATAACATTAAATCTCTAATGAAATAACATTCTACTTCAATGTTTATTTCGTTAAAAAAAAGACTGCTTATAATATAAATAATTGTCTGATCATCATATTTAAAAATATTTATTTAGTAAAAAAAATTCAAATCGTAAAATAAGATTTTTTTTATTTACATCATCTCACAAGATTATGCAATTCTATAATTAGTTTGAGAACTTAATCTACAAATTGTTTCTTTCACTTCTCCAAAACACTATTTTTTACTGCACAAACACAATAATCAAAAAGACTTCTAATCTTAACATCAAAATTAACTTCAATTTGTAAGTTACTATGATTTTGGTACATCAATCCTACTCCCAAAGATTTTTTTAATACATCATAATTTTTAAGACAACATCTCAATACTTCTTCACACAGATGTATATATATATATAAAAGAGAGAGAGATTATGTGTGTCTACAAGTAGAATACTTAGACTAAAAAGAATTTTAATATATCTATGACAAAAAAATTCTAATTACTCTTAAACCAATGATAAAAATTATGGGATTTTTATAATAAGTGTTTGGAAAAAAAAATCTGCTATAATGACCGATTTTTATTATATCAGACCCAATCACTAGGAACTTGTCTAGCATCTCTTAAAGCTCATGGCAACATATAACATTTATCAAACCCCAAACAAACTAGAAACAAAAAAAAAAGAAAGCATAATACAAAAAACTAATAGGCCCAATGTAGTAAAGCACATAGGTTCCATAAATTTCATCAAATCATCATAATTTTCATCATCATCACACCTCTACCATTATAAGGAGACCTTGGAAATTCTATTTGTTCAATATTTCATACCTAGCTTATGATAATTCTACTCTATGAAAATACATGCATTGTTTGGCACAACATCTAGCCACCAAACTTTTGAAGTATTGGTTTCATATTCCTCTCATATTAATAATAGTTATTAGTGTTGCATCATACGCTATTATACATGGCCAAAACACATGAGCCAACTTTCCATATATTAGCTTTGATAAAATATACTCCAATTCTCCAACTTCAAAAAACATCTGCTCTTTATCCTATATGGTTTTATCCTATTCAACGTATCATTTACATCTCCTTCTACCAATTTGTTAGCCCGGCATTCAGAAAAACACTGTCGTAAGTTTAATTACTTTTTCATAAAAAAGAAGTTAGTTTTAAATCATCTTGATATTCTCAATTAGCTCTCCAACAAAAGAAGGGTAGATAATAATAATGAATATCATGGAAGAACATAAATACATGAAAAACAAACTATGCAATATTGATAAACCTAAATAGGACATATGGGTTATTATATTATTAGAAATAAATACAAAACTATCACACATGCATATATTGTATCCTTGAGACAATAAAAGGATGGAAGGAAAACAATCACATTACAAAAAAGGAAGGACAACATACATTACAATCTTTAAAATGAACAATACCTTAATGGAAAAAATTCGAATCAATAATGTGAAAAATATGACTTCTTTCTATAATCTAAAGGGCTTTCTTGAAATAAAAATTAGAGTTACATATGCGGCTATGTCATACCCAAAAAGCCATGAAAAATGAAAACAATATATTTAGATAAAACCTTAACAATAGAGCTTGTTTCCACATTTTTAAGGTAATTCTAGAATAATGGATTAAATATGACATCGCACTCTTCATATGTAACAACAACATATCCAAAAAGCTATAAAAATTTAAAACATCATATTTAGACAAAGTCTTTAAAATAGAGTTTGTTTCTATATTTTAGATTTCCTAGTTTTAGATAGATTCCCAAAATATGGAAAGATGTTTTTATTTGTGGTTTTTACTTTTATCTTTAAACTTGCATGTATCCATGTTATTCTACAATAATAGACTATGTGCTCGATTTTATAAAGGTACTAAAGCCTTAGCAACCAAAATTTGATCAAATTAAGCTCAATTTCATATAACTCTAGAATAGTAAGGAAATTCATATATGTATATATATATATTCCTAAAATAATATAGTAAATGGAGCTAGTAATTGATCCTATAGCAATATCACAACCCCAATTAGTACTACTAATATGGAATTATTTTTTGTATCTCTAGATTATTTATATTTTGGAATTACTTTTTGTCTCCTGACCATCATTTTGAAATAGAATTTTCTATCTTTGAAAAAAATTCACTTAATGATCTTTCATTTCTTCTATTCATCTCTCATACTATTTTCATCTCTTATATTACACTTTTATCTATACTCTTCTTTTAAATTTTATTCTACTGCTTCTATCCATAGTTTACCATCTTGGGGCTGAATTTTGTAAGCTTTTTATCATTCAAATTTCATTCTCATACTATTTCTAATATTACAATCACATAATCACAAACAAGAGTGCAATCTTTCTATCTTAAAATTATGTTAGAAATAGCTGACAAAAACAATACATTGGAAACAACAAGCAACATACAAACTGAATGGGTAAAAAATAAATTTATCTTAAGTAGTCCCAATCAACTTGAACTTTCTCAAAAGTAGGAGGAAAAACTTAGTCATTTAATTGTTAAGGGAATCCTAGATTTGTGCTTAGGATGAATAAGACTATAAAGGCATCGGATAAAGTATAGTATACCTTTATGTAGGTATTAAATAACTTAAAAACTCAAATTTACAAAAACAAGCCACATTATTCATTGAGGTTAACTTACAATGAGTATAAACCTAATTCTATTTATGCTCAATAATTTCCTCTTCAAGTGAAAATCTCATCCTTATTGTACATCACTTCGTCTTTAAATTTTAAAATCCTCAGACCAATCAATCCAAATGTTATGACGAACATTAAAGCTGCAAACGATGAAAACAAATCCTTTTGGATAGCTTGTGGATTACATCAATTAATATATCATGGATGGTCCAATAACAATAGCCATCTGTCGATCACTTGAACAAAGCTAAGTAGCTTCACTAACACTCATCAATAGTAACCATTATGTATGCACCAAGAACTACTCAATCATATTGAGAAACTATGTGAATCACCAAAACTATGCTAAGCAACTATAGAAAAAGCTCCAAAAGACCATAAGAGTTACAAAATACATGAACCACTTAATTTTACCCAAAATATAATTTCCTTACCATGACCAAACCTAACTCAAATAACACTTTTTAAAGAAGCTGCACAACTTGAGACCCAAAGTAAGCCCAATATACCCTTAGGTAAGCATCTAATAACTCCAAAGCTTAAGCCTATGAGTAAGGAATGAGTAAAAGACACAATGTATGTATATTAAAGCTCCAACATTGCATTTAAAGTTATAATATGGGTAGGAAAATGTTAATCTCAATTGCACTCAATAAAAACTCTATAATAATGTTTTGAATATAGAATTCAATGTTACAAAAAATAAGTGATATAGTTAAATGCGATGCTATTTGTCATAACTATTCTAAAGTTCATGATGCAATACAAATTAATGAAATTACAATTATAAGCATCAGACATTAAATAGGTATATAGGCCAATTATGGAATACTCCAATCTTTTACAAACAATGGTAGGAGATGTATATCAGTCATTATAAATACATTCAATTGAAATGCAGCTAGAATGTGCTCTATTCCAAAAGATTTGTTGAAAAGATAAAAATTATAGTTCCCTTGAAATACTAAACGTGGAATTTGATGCAGTTAGGTACAAATATAATTCAATGGCACCTTTTGAGAACAAGATGATAAAAATACAATATTGTAGGGACAGATTGACACATCATTTCAAATAGGGGTAAGAATTCAATCAGTTTGAGCAGTAGTATAAATGAATCAGCCAAACTGCAAGGTTCTTTGTAAGGACAAGAAATTAAACCAAACAAAACAGAACATTATTAAAAAACAAAACCAAACAGAACAATCAAATATTATTCAAAAATCAAACCAAATAAAAAAACTAAACTTTTTGTTTGAACCTTCACTAATGGAATGAATCCATACTCTAAAAGCTATGTTTTATAGTACATTAAAGCCAAAATAAACATAAAATCAAACCAGGTAAACTGAAAAACGAAACCAAAAACCAGAGTAGATGGTTCAATTTTTTAGTCGATTAGGTTTTCTAAACTGAAAATGCAAGCTAAAACTAAAAGCCGAATTGAATTTTTCCAAATCAACCTGAAAAAACAGAATGTTGTCAGTTGATTCAGCTCAGTCAAAAAAATGAACCAAATAATGTTAGCCTCAAATTCAGATTATGAAATATTACTTCTTTTCGACCAGTCTTTAACAAACAAATCAAATATCTAATGAAAACATGAAAAAAAAAAAAATGAAAACATCATCACATTTTACAAACCAAATGCCAATTCAAAAAGGCGTATTCTTCCATGTTTCAGAAGTCAGGCATACTCAGTATTAAGTGCATTGATAATAACTAAAACAATCCGATTATAAACATTATTCTTTTTAACTACGGCTTCTGCACAGACCTTCAAGAGGAAGGCTAAGAATCCCTTCTGGAAGTGGACCATAGGCATCATTACCAACGCAAGGAAGGACGGAAGGCTCGTCTAAGTACGCAACTCTTTTGGCTCTCAAGGATGAGATCAGGAGGTCGACCGCCAACTGACTGAAGTTCCCGATCGACAACCCTGGCTGCAGAAGATTCCAAAATGGATAAAAGACGAGAGCCGTTTGAACCCTACAGTAAAAAGAGTGATGCCGCCTCAATCCTCGGTGCTTACAAGGACGATAGTAGAGCAATCAGTGGAAAAGCTTTCGCCATCTTCGAGCGTAAATTCCATCGGCAGAGGAGATTGTAGTTCCCACCGAAGCGCCTGGACAGTTTACTGTGATTGTCGCATTGGCATTTCGAAAACAAAAAGACCACAGGCCTCATGGAAACGATCGATGATCATTATTTCCATATTAAAAAGCTAATTTTTTCGTATTTTGAACGAAAAAAATGAATTACGCGAAGCAGGCATGTCTGGAATCATTTTAGCAACAGAATTTTAGTTCGATTTTCTCAACCCTGTCTCCAAGAGTGTAGCGTCGTATTATTTTTAAATTTCATAAAAAAAACACCTCTCTTAGTAAATGTACTAAATAACATTAGTTCTTCCTCAAGTATTTGTAGATCATATTTATATTGAAATAATGGTTTATAAGTTTCTTAAAGCTATGGCTATCCAACTAATAAATTTTTTTTGTCTTTTAATTGATTAACTAACTATTATATGATAGGTACACATTGTATTGAATAATATTCTCTATTTAGTTCTCTTGATATTTAATATCTATTAAATAGGATTAAACTTGTATAATATATCCTATTATAATGTATGAATATGTTGGATTATTTTATCACTCATGTTAAATTTCTTAAACTTTATATTGAAATAGAATGATATTTGTACAATAAGTAACATCATATTATAAAAAAAAATATCAAGTTTTCTTTTTGTTTATGTTAAATTTTTCAAACTCTTTGTCATAATAGAATTATACTTGCATAATGAGTAACATCATATTATATGAATATTTTGTTTCTTTTCTTATGTTTGATTTCTTAAACTTTTTTGTTGAGATGGATCATAATAAAGCTTTTTAACATTACCTATTTACTTGATTATTTTGGCTCAAATAAATTTTATAAGTACAATACCCTAGCATTGTAATGTACAAAATATTTATGTTTGTGTTCTTACTCACCATGAATAGCCTACATGCAAATCATATTGTATGTTAAAACAAATATCATACTATACAATCAACTTAACACTTCGGTTTCAATTTAGTTTATACTTGATTAAGGCATAAACCATGATACATCTAATGCATTTCACTGAATGTGCAAATTGGATTCACTTATTAAATTGTGCAAACTCATAAGATAGAGAAAAATCAAGTAAGCATGTATGAGTATTGCCCATGAAGAAAGTGAAAAACATAAGATGATGTATGAACCTAAGTGTCACATGATTTTTAACATAGATTTAACATTCTAATAAAATAAATTAAGTAATGATGTGATATAAATGAATGCAACCCCATTAAAAGCAAAGACCACGGGGCTACACCCCTGAGAAAGTTGAGCTAACCATCATCCTTGATCATCATTTATCATGTTTGCGAATCTTATTCAGCAAACACTTAAAATGCATATTAGTTAACAAAAGTATATAGATTTGTTATCATCAAATCATCATATAAAGATATAGGGTTAAAAATAAATTACATTTTTATAGTTTTTACTAAAGTACTATATGACCTCAAATTCATATATAATTGGAGTCGATTAAAACAATAAAGTATTAATGACAATCAAAGTAGAGTCATATAATAGTTAGATGTTGGTTACCTTATTTATTGACAAAGGAGTAATATGGGACATTGCATAAGTTTACCTTATCTTAGCCATATAGATGGTGTAAAGTAGATCCATCTCTTATACCATGAAAGTCTTTCTAAGTGTTACACCTTAAGATTGATAATCATAAACAAATCTCTATGTTGCTAATGGATGTTTGAAGGGCTATGTATGTCCAAAATTAGACAGTGAAAATAGTTTATGTTAGTGTGGAGAAAGATACATGCAACTTGGAGAGAAATGAAGCTTGAAGATTTTTGCTCAAGGATGGCTCGACCTACAGATCATGGAGCCAAAATGAAAACTTCTTTGTAATATGGCTAAACCACTTAGAGATGATCATAGTCTACAATTAAACTTTTCCTTTAATGCACAAGGTTCGCATTTCATCTAGTGCTTTCTTATTAAATCATTCATACTTAAACTCAATTAATCATGATTAACACTAGAAAGTATATGTCATTCATTATAAAACATCTTAAACTCAAAACATGTGGTAAAGCTAATAAAATTAAGTTTAAATTAGCTTTGATTTTAATTATCTCATGATCATATATTATGATGACCAATATCATACTTCTATGATCTAGTTCAGGCTTATATTGTTAATAGTATTCATAATTGTCATAATATCATATAATTATAATGGCCTCGTCATACATATATGATAGTCATTTAGATTAAGAAATATTACATGTGAAATCAATCATTCATGGTATTGACCTTGTATAATTCCTACTCATATTTTAAGAGTTGGGTTATTATCATCATCGTATTTAGATGACTATATTTTTCTATGAGTGTAAAATTTATTTTTTCTCAGAATCTATAATATATGTGACTTTTAATGTGGCCAAATACATATGATGTATTCATCATACCAATACAACCAACTATTTAACTAAGAATAATTAATTATAGCTTGATCATATCGATCTTCATTCAAATACAATGATAAAGCTCTGGTTTGTATGGTTTATGAATGCTAAATCCTATAATACAAAGTATGATATCATACTTATACATTTATTCTCATTACATAATAAATTAAGACAAATAAGATAAAAATAATATGGCATTATCATACAAATAAGACATAATATGTTATATGAGCATGATCATTATATGTTACAAATTCATGTTATTTTCTCTTAAATGAATTTCAACATACTTGTATCATAGCATCATATAGAAAAATCCCAAGAGAACGGTGCTTAGAAACGATAATACTGATCTATATATCACACTTGTATGATTCATTAAAAAAAGAAAATTAATTAAATATATTTGTTTGATCCTAGTTATCATCCAATATGTTGGTTGAAAAACTTAAGTAAAGCTTTTATAACTTGCACTACAGAATATGATAGCAATTATTGTACAAGTACAATATCCTTACAATAACTAAAAATGTGCTAGATGTACTGAAGTATCGTTGAGACAATTGAAGTCAATTTTTTATCTCCTTTATAGGATCTTAGCATCCATTAATACAATAAGTTGTAGAAAACTTTAACAACCAACTTAATCACTTCAGACAAGTTAAAATATTCATTGAGATATTGTCTTAACATAATAAATAAAAGTTTATTTCAAATATAATAAGTTAATGAATCACACTACAAGCTCATTATTTTGTCACATTTTGCTCAAAATTGCTACACGTTCACAATCAGAGCATTATTAATAGATCATGACATCATTTTTTGAGTTTTCATGAGAAAAGTTGATTTACTTTTTTCAAATTTGTCATTAATGGTTTGATAATTAGAACTTTGATCTCTTTGAATTTTTTTCTTTATAACTTTTAGAAATAGAAATAATTTTTCTAGAATTTATACAAAATTATTTTGAATCATTCTATGTTTTTTGATAAGTTCTTTATAAATAGATAAAAAAAGGTATTTTTTAGGAGAGCTAAAGGAAAGTTTCACTTCCTTTTCCCAAACTATTAAAAAAACTTAAATTGTCTTTTTGTCTTTATTCAATGCTTACTTGTAGTATCTTTTTTTTAAAAGATGCACCAAATGAGCCATTATTAAAGATGCTTTTTCTTGGAATAAGGTGTTTTGGGAGAAATTGGTTAATCTATTGGAGAAAAGATTTGTCTTAAAACTAGTTAAAAAAATTAATTAAGAAATATATAAAATAAAAGACTTAATGAAATTTACATTATTTTTATATGAAGATTATGTAATTTTAAACTATAAAATAATATTTTATTTCTTATGCATATTATAAGCTATTTACATATTTATTTTATGAGATTGACCTAGCACGAGACATGACCCAAAATTTACTTGTTTTACATACTTGTTACAATATTTTGGGTGGCTTAGCTTATTTTATGATATGACATTTTAAATTAGAATGATGTATAGCTCAAGTCTTCAAGAAAGCAATGTGGTGATGCTTAATGGTATCTTTGCTTAAATGTTGTTTAGCTTTATTATTTTGTTATATAAGTTATTACATCAACTCATTATGTATTTAGTTTAGCATGGACATGATTTAATATTCCATTATATTTATATGAACTTAATGTTTTAAAAGAAATACAAAAGATTTTTAATTTACTTTTACTAGGGCTTTAAAACTGTAAAAGTTTCATATCTATTATGGTTTTTAAAAAATGTGTCTTTAAGCCCATGAAGAAAAGAAAAAGAGAGATTATATAACACCAAACATTAAATAGTGAGTGAGATATACCACAACTTTCCACTTGTCCCAAAAACTATCACCTAAGACAACTATAATTCATACTTAAAAAACTTAATATATAACTAGTGTTCTCTTAAAAATTAAAAAATAATATGTAAGATATTCACATGTTTTTAAGAGATTTTAAATGACTATGTCATCAATAAAAATAATTACAAACTTATTCAAAAAATTTTGAAATTTTTTCATTAAGTTCATAAAACCTATAAGTTGTAGTTATAGCAATGTCCTCCTATTTAATCTTTAACTAATGATATCTAAATATTAAACCTATCTTAGAAAACACCACAATATTATGTAATCTATGAAACAAATTATCAATCCTTGACAATAGATATTTATTCTTAATTGTTAGTTTCTTAAGCTGATACTTTATACATATCTACAAATTACCATCATTCTTTTTATCAAAGAGAATACATGCTTCTTAAGGAGTCATACTATGGTGAATAAAACCCTTAACCAAAAGCTCTTGAATCTAAATTTTTACTTCTAAAATTTTGCCCGTGTCATTTGGTATGGAGCCTTTGATATAAGATCAACTCCCAATACCAACTAAATTTTAAATTCAATCTTGTTATCAAAAGGAAGACCAAAAATACTTCTAAAAATACATCAAGATATTCATAAATTATGCATACATCCTTTAACACTCTAAACGTTTGAATAGTAGACAACATATAACAAAATCCATCATTACCTACTTTGTAATAGCTTTTGTATCTTTATTTTAAAAACCAAAGGTATTCGTCTTCTTTTTTTATAGTAAATTACTCCTTTATATGGAGCTATCAATTTAACTTTCTTTTCTACACAATCAGTAATACTTAGTATTCAAATAACTAATCTATTCCTAAACATAATATCAAATTTTGATAAGGACAAGACAAGCAACTTAGTAAAAAATTTCTTGTCTCTAATTTATATCTCTCATTCAATAAATTTAGTTACAAGAATTCACTCTCACCTAATAATCTTATAATTAAAGAATCACTTAGTTGTTTTAGTTCAACAAATAACACATCAAGTATATAATAAGAAATGAATGAATGAATGACTCAATAAACTAATATAGTAATAATTAGCAACTATTGAAAAAATATGATACCTATGATCACATCTATTGTAATGGCCTATTTAATTAATCTCAAAATTTCTTCTAAATATCATTTATTAGAATTGTTTATGGTAGATCTAAAACTTAAGAACTCAATAACGAATGGGCACCTAAAAATGTGTTAGGATGGTAGGCACTATACCCAAAATTTGATCATATCATCATGAATATCTTAGCTTAAGAATTTTTAAGCATGTGGTTTGAAATTCTTTAGAGGCCATTAGAAATTGCATCAATTTTAAAGTTTAAAAAACAAAATTTATTTAATATTAGATAATCCTCTTATGAAATAAGAGAATAAGTTATCACCTTCTTATGCATTGATTACGCTTAAAATTTTTAGGTGAAGGAAGAAGGAGAGTGAATAGATCTTAAAGGAATAGGAAAAAAAGATTTAAGTGCATCCAACTTGTTTTTTTTCGTAGGTATTCAAAGAATCAAAGTAGAAGTGGAAGAACTTAAGGAAGAAAAAAATGGGTTTCTACTTTCACTTTGTTGGAACAATGTGTCAAGGCATATTCCTACCCAAGTTAGTTATTATAAATTACATATTTTTTGGTTAGGATGTTTTGAAAATGGATCATGTAAGAATTTGGTAGAGTTTTTGTCAAGTGGCCCGTTGCTAATCTCAACCATGGTGATCATATAAGATGATCGACCAAATCATTTGGTATGATAAATACAATGGGGCAAGTGAAAGGCCCTAAACCTATTGTGTATGAGTCAACCAACTAATCATCATACATGTACTCAATGGATCAGACAATTGGTTCAGAAATGATACAACTATGATTGTTCAATCTAATCCCTTGTTCAATCATTGAACACTAATATCGTAAGAGTATAATGAATTGTTCAAACAATTATGATCAATTTAAGAAATACACCAATATGATAACTCATCTAGTCCTTTGTTTGACTAATGTTTGTTATGGATTGTACAAGTACACAATAGACATCAAATGAGTATGATAAGTTCATGAGAAGATTTAATAGAGATCGCTCATTTAATCTCTTATTTGACTATGTATCCCTTAGATCATACAATATGATAGGGCGATTGTGTTATATGATATAAGCCAAAGATGTGAATGTTTGAAGCTTTGTTTAGGATTTGTTTAAAATAGATTTTGTAATTTTTTTGTAGAGAGTGAGTAGTATTAACAAATATAATATGAATTGTGTAGAAAATAAAAAGTTGAAATAAGAGAAATATAAAGTTTATGAAAAAGATCTTTTAGAGCTATCAAATAGGTTGACTAATTAATTATGATATAAGTAAATCATTTTACTAAACTCCTTAAATATAATTATAGAATGTATGCTAATATTATTATTGTATAGCATGCATCATTTGTATATGTTCTAATATTATGATGGCTTTTTAATACTATTAACATATGTATATGTATATGTATATGTATATAATTATATATATATATATATATATATATATATATATATTGACAAAACTATAAAAAAACATATGCTAAGAAAGAAAAGTGAAAAATAAAAAGGAAAAAGGGAGAAAAAATGTTATTGTTATCTCGTGATATATTAGATCATAAGAAAGAAAGAAAATTGAGATAAATCACTTTCTTTATGTCCACAATAGAGGTCTTATCCTTATCAACATAGGATGGTGACAATAAGGGGCAACAAATCTATCATGATGAGACTAGCTTCACACCCTATTATTGTGTTAGAAATCGTGTAAAAGGCCCTAGTTTTCTTTATTTTATTTATTTTATTTGCTTAAAAGAAAGAGTTTTTTGAGATAAATCCAAAGATATTTAATTTGTAATTTTCGGAGCTCTAATGAATAAATATGAATTTTTAAAGATTTGGGATAAATTTGTAACGTGGATGATAGATTTCTAATTTTTAAATGTCGGCTTAGTTCAAATTCGATTTGGCAGAAGATGCTTTTGCAAAGAACACATTTAGAATGGTTTTCTGCAAAATTCGGTTCACAAACCTGTCGTTATGTCGGTTCTGGCCTCAGCTATAAAAGTAGACCCATGTGCGTTTGAAATGCGCTTCTGCGAACACGGCAGCGAGGAATTTTTGTGATTTCCGACACCCGACGGCGATGGCTGACGAAGGTGAGAATTTTGTTTGCTTTTGTTTTCGGGTTGTATAAGCCTTTCTGGTTAGGGCGATCAATTAGCTGGCGAGAGACGCAAGACATTTCGAGTTCGCCGACGAAATATTTCGGTTTCGTCGGACGTACATGAGAGAGAGAGAGAGAGAGAGAGAGAACTGGTCCACGCCAGGTTACGCTTCTGAACTAGGTTGGTGAGCGCATGCGGTCCAGCGTCGGGCGAGCCTGGTCCAGCGTTGCGAAAGCTAATTTTGGGATTATTTGGGGGTTTGTTTGGGAAAGCTTTTAGAAAGTAGTTTTGGCTAATAAATATATTTTAAATTTGTTTATTTTGTATCTATGGCCTTGTAGGACATCAAGAAAAAAATTAGAAGTGGGTAAGATAATTGATACAACAAATCCAGGTAGATAAATTTCTAACCCTGTGATGTAGCACATTATTATATATTTTGAACATGGTTTTTTTACGAATTCATGATACTTTAGTTATTGCATATGAAAAAGAAAAATTAATGGTAGATAAATTCTTAACCTTGTGATGTAGCACAATACTATGTGTTTGTTTTACATGGTTTTCTTTCAGTTACGTAGTGTTTTGATTGTTATATATGTTGATGTTTATTTCATTTACATGATAACTAAAAAGGAAAGAAATAATATGATATAATATACTAAAGAAAGAGATGAAACAATATGACATGAAAGGTCTTTTGATATAGCATGGATTGATGTTTGGAAAATGACAAATAAAACAACGGGATTCCCAGATAACATTATCCTCACCATTAGGCGCAACATGTGTTGCAGGGTATCGTTCTTCAGATTAGATATTTGCATAGTGTTTATACCAGGCCCACCGTGTGTCGCAGGATATCGATCTTTGGATCAGATATCTTCTAGTATTATGTGTTATGACTCCATGATGATTTACACCATGCCCAACATGTGTTGCCAGGTATGGTACCATACCTGTCTGGTGGCACTAGGCCTAGCATGTGTTGTAGGGTATCGATTTTCGGATCAAATATCTGTCTAGTGTTATGTGTTTGGTTGGATGTCGGCTGGAGGTCATTTATTGATGGTGATTGGATCCAGAGGATAATGCGTCAAATGGAATTGGGCCAGATAATAACACACTTATATAAGAAATTGGTATTTCTTTATGGTTTTTCTTTGGCATTACCTTATATATGACATCTAGTATGATTTTAGCTTGATACATATGACTCATATATTATTGTTCATGATATGTTTTTTTATTTACTTGGTTAATTATGTGGATTTATCTACTGAGATTTATAAAATCTCATTTAGTACTTACATCAGAGTTTATGCTACCACAACACCGAGAGTTAGGAATGATGATGCTATAGAAGAGCCCTTTTCACGAGATATGTGAAAAAAAGAGGGCTTGGTGTTTATTTTGGAGTTAGGGTTTGTCTCACCGTCAGGTCCCCACCTTGGGTTTTGATTTCTTGTCCACACTCGATGTTATAGTGGCGCAAAAATCTTTGATGTTAATTTCGTTTATCTAGTGGTGTGTATTTAAGGTGTGGGGCTTGACAGATAAGGCCCCAACATGATAGAGGCTCCATCCTTATTAGCACAAATATTAGTAATAAGTGGTAATAGCTTCATGATGATGATATTATATAGGATCTCTTAAGAACAAAGATAATGATCATAAAAAAAAGTTATGCCTAATGAAAAAGAATAAGAAAAATATTTGAAATAAAACAAAAAATCAATTGTGAAAAAGAAAGAAAAAGTATAATACATAATGAATACTAAATGATATTTGTATTATATAATGACTATGTTTATGTATAAGCTTAATGTAAACAAGCATATTATATTGAGATTATGTCTCTATTTATATATTATCATGTATTATTTTATTTATTACTTTATTATATATATTAATTATATTGTTATACTTTCATCATACTTTATTATCTAGTTGTTTGCTTATTAAACATAATATTTTGTCTCAATCAAAGTTTATTAAGAATTTTTATGAATTTTCAAATTTAATAAGTATAATTGAATAAATAAACAAATAAATGTATAAAGTGTTTTCAAATATTTCCTAAAACCCAAAGTTTATCTCCCTCTCCTATCCCCATGCTCGATGCCACCCTAGAAAGGTGGTTTTTGCACGATGAGTTAGAAGCTTGCCAATTGTGTCTCAGCAACAACAAGGACTATAAGAAATTGTTGAAACTGTGACAAATATTAAAGAGGAGTTGGTGTGGTAGCAATAATTTGTGGGTTTGAAACTCCCTATTTATTGTTAAATTTACCTTTAATTTCTTCATTTTTCAACAATATAAGTTGACATTTACTTCTAATTGGGATCTTAATTAGCTATTGAATTAATTGTGTCTTGAAGCCCTTGAGTTTTGCAAATTAGGGTTTTAAGAAAAGAAGAAAAACTAAGAAAGGAAAGTAAAAAAGTGGATTTAAGAAGTGAGTTTTGCTATTCTACATTAATATTTTTATAATTTTCAATTTATATAAGAATTTATAAATTGAGTTGAAAAAATTTCAATTTGACAAACTAAAATTAAAAAAAATTAAAAATTTACAAAATTATCTCAAACAATTAAAAAAATTATGAGTTAGACACTCTGACATAAATATTTATGTATACTTGATGTAGTGTTATTTTATTAAAAATAAGACCTATGCTTGATGAAGTATCATTTTGTTGAAATAAAACCTTACATGAGAAGTAGGCCTACTAACATGAATAACATATGCATATGTTTGACGTTGTACTAATTTGTTAAAATTAAGACATTGCATATGAATTTTATATCAAGCTTATGATTTTGATCTACTTATGTCATGTCTTTATATATATGAAAATATGTACTTACAACTAGATGTATGCATTCTTATTGTTAATAAATTATTGTGTGAAATTGTTTGACACGATTAATTTCACAAACATGATATTTGATGAATTGATGCATAAATACTTTAAAAAATGAGGATTTTACATGTAAAAATAAATTAAAGAAATGACAATTTATGATATATAAATTAAATGACATGAATATATATGTTGTTTTGTATGATTAGTGGCAATGAAGGCCACAAGATATTATCATCGTGAGATACCTAATGACTATGTGGGTCATAAGATTGAGATATTACCATTGCAGTAGCTAGAGGTCATGTAAGCCATAATATTAAGATATTATTATCGTGAGGTGGCTAGTAACTATACGAGTCACAATATTAAGATATTACTATCGTGGATGGTTAGTGATCATGCGGGCTACAAGATTAAGATATTATCATCATGAGATGGTTAGTGATAATGTAGGTCACAAGATTGAGATATTATCATTATGAGATGGCTAATAGTCATACAGATCATAAGATTTTATCATCGTAAGATAGCTAGTAGCCATGTCGATTATATTATTGAAATTTACTATAAAGATATGTATATCAAGAATATAACTAAATTAAGCATGATTGTGCTTAAGAACATAATATGATAAATCAATAAATGAGGGTTCCATTGTAACTAAATAAACTTAAAATTGGTGTTCACATAAAGTTACTTAGTTAAGTGAAATCAATAAATAAGATTTTCATTGTAACTAAGTAAATTGAAAAATGATGTGCATGTAAGGTTACTTAGTTTTGTAGAAACATGCATCGATAAGTAAGATCATATTAAAAAAGAGATAAAAAAGAAAAAACTAAATGTTTATATTATTTCTTTTAGAGATCATAACATATTTTTCTTTGATAATATAATATATTTATTCTTTATATTCATATTGACTTGTTTGTTTACATGCTATAATTAATATTTATGATTAATCCTTATATATGTTTATCCCAAATTATTGTTTATGTTACATATTTAATTATTTGTTAGAGATAATCTATTAAGTTAGTGTTGGTTAGTTTAAACTTTTTTTAATACTATTTAGGTATAATAAAAACCTAATAAAAAGAGAACTACCCATAAGAACAGGTTATAAAAAAAGAAAGAAATGAAGTTACAAAGGTTTTTATTATAAGAGTTGTGTTGAATGATTTTATTAATCATGTGATAAATTTAGCATTGTATATATATATAAAAACTAGTGATAGTAGTATTATAGACGAACACTTGTGGCACGTGGATGATGTAGTAGTTTCGAATGTTTATAGTTGTAGTTGTTAATATAAACTATTTGGTTGTGATATTGTAGATATAATTATTATATTATTATACTTGTAAATTAGAAAAATAAATAAAATTTAGGAGATATTTTTTTTGTTTGAATTCTAAATTTTAAAGCATAACCTCGTTAGAAATTAAATCAAATTGAAGTATAGAAAAAGAAAAAGAAGGGTTGTCACTAGGCCATTAGATGATAACTGAGGATCCTCACGTATTTTATTAGTTTGAGATAGAGTGAGATTTTATGTAAGGATATTTTGCATTTCCTTTGACAAAAGTTATATTATTTTTTGTTTATAGATTTTTATAATGTATGATAATTAAAAATTATGTAATTTTTTTCTTTGCTTGTGTTAAAATGAATGTATACATTCGAAATATTTTACTTGTCATCCTAACCCATATTAACTCTATTTTTACTTGATAAATTTATATTTAGATATATTTTATCAGGTTTTGTGAATTTGAGTTAGTTTGGGGCATGATATATGTGATATGAGGAACATCCTGTTGGGTGATGTAATAAACCATGAACTTGTCTTCTTGACTTACAAACTAGCCTTTACCTACACTATTCAAAGTTACCATTGGTGCACCACATCTCTTTGGACAACTAGCCAGGCAACTAAAATCACATCACCCTTATCTATCATCATTTTTCATAGAGTACTAACAATACTAAAGTCTATTTATCATTATCTTACACAAAATATTAATGACTATAGAAATAAGGTCTTATTTCAACTCAATCATATCATCTTTATCTATCATTATCCTACAAAAAGTACTAACAATCATAAGATCTCTAGTTATCACCACCATACATAAAATGCTAGCAGCATAAAAAATGATCTCATTATATTGGATAGTCGTAGATAATAACATAGTAAAAATCTTATATTTGGTTATCTTCTTATATCATAGATTATACAGATCATTAGAGTCTTATAGCCAGCTTTCATTATTTATTCATTTATTATCATTTTATTTAATATACCTTATTTCTCTTTCTTATCACATGTCTAATACATATAATAATATACTTATATACACATACACAGACAACATCTTATGCTAATATAATTAATTGATGCCATGGATCATTTCACATTGAATTCATACTAATTCTCATGCAATTCAAGTTGAATTTCAAGCAGCACCTAAACACTATATAAGGGTAACTTATGGAAAAGGACAAATATACTCAGTCATACATTTCTAACTCTTTTACACAAAATAGAAAAAAGGCTTTTTCAAACTTTCTTCCTTGTGATTTGTCTTGTTATTACTTTTTCTAATTTCTTTGTTCCTATTAACTATAGTGAAGTACAACTTTTTTTAAGATTTCTTAACTTCTCTCCTTCCTCTTCTCCTCAGTGCATTCCCTTCTCTCTTTTTTCCTGAGCTTTTTTGTTTCCAAATGCTTCTTAGGCCACCAACTTAAGTTCAGGATAAGTGAAAAAGTAAATTTTAGGTTTTAAAATAATAAAAACAATATATTGATATAATAAATCAAATAATAACTTTATCTTTTCAAAATTCTTGAGAAATTATAAATGACTTCTAAAAATTGTAATTACATATCAATAATTTTGTCATGTAGAGCTTTTCCAAATGTATACTCAAACCATAGCTCTATGATACTTACAACTTGGCATAGGATTAATGATGCACAAAAAACAATTCTTACATTATCATTACACACAACATCATACTAATATCATAATTCAAATATATAAATTTAACTTATTTTAGAATTTGAAATGTTATAGTCTGATTGAAAATTAATTAGAGGTGACAAGCATGCATTTAATTCTTAGATAGTCCCTAATTTGTGCTAACTTGTTGGTTTCAAGTTCGAATCAAAGTGAAGGAAAAAAGTAACAACAACACCTTGTCTCATACTTCATGTACAATGAATTGAACTCTATGTATAGTATGTCAAGTGAAGATTGTAATATATGTAATTTGATGTATAATACGTTCGATTTGATGCACCATACGTAAAATAGATGTATCGCATGTGAGGAGAGAGAAACAAAGAAAAGAAGAAAAATAAGGGAATGAATAGAAAATAAGAGTTTTGAGTAAAATAAATAATTATGAATATATCATAAATAAAAAAAGCTAGCAAATTGTGGTAGATAATGTACCATTTTATCACATAAAAAACTAAAGACAAAAAGGATAATTATTGAAAAATCATCATAAAGAAATAGATATGCAAACAAAACTAACTATGATATTATCATATTATTATTATTTATCTTAAAAAATATTGATATGAGTATGATAACATGATATTATACTATTATATGTACATTTTTTATCCTTATATAACATGTCTTTAATATCATGTGATTATGTACAAATGAAAAGAAACCCATACATTTATGCATTATATTTTAATTGTTATAAGTATCAAAACATGAAATAAGAAATTACAAATAAATAAAAAGAAAAATTAATGATTATTGAGATTAAGTTATAATAATTTGATGATATATATTATAATATAATATATGATGAAAAGTAGATAATGAGATTTTATTATAAAATTATCTTATAGTTGATTATTTTGATAAGATAAGATTGTTATTATTAACACTTAATGTATAACTTTGATAAAGTAGATTGAACCATTGCTAATATTTTATATAGGGTCTTTATAAGTAAAGCTTCATTATAGCTAGTATTTTGTGCAGATAGATGATTGGTGGAGACAACATATTAAGATTACTAGTTAATTATGATATTTTTATGGGCTAAAATTATAATATATGATGATGCAAATAGTTGTGTGAAAATATTAGTAATGTTTATTTAAAGACATTAAAGCCTTATGTATTAGAAAATATGAAAATATGATAAATATAAAAAATGATAAAAATAAAAAATAATGAAAAAATGTTATAAAAATAAAAACATGAAGCACATAAAATGAATATGACATATATGTGCACATTGATGACATGTTTCTACTCTTTACATGCCACAAGTTATTTGTTTATTACTCTTTTACCATTTATGAGTTATTCTTTATTATATTTCATCATGATTTTATTGCTTGTAATTATCAATTTACTTGCTAAGCTTTTTATACTTGTTACTTGCATTACAAGTCAGGTTATAAATTCATTTAGAATTGAGAAAGCCCAATGATATATAACATAAGTCTCAAAAAGAGAGAGTTATTTTGAGTTATGTGATAAATTTTGCATGAGATATGTATATGATTTGTATTTTATGTGTCTAGAGATGTATGTAGATACTTATATAGGTGTGTGGTGTTTATGGATAACATTGTTATAGTTTTTGTTACTTATTCTAGTGAAAAATAAATTTAAAATGCATTTTTATTGTCATTATTTCCTGACTATTAGTTTTGTATCCTTAAGATTATTGTGTACTATGATGTAACATGATATTTTCTTTTCTAATATGTATTATTGAGTAATAATAAGGAGATTATTTAAGTAGGTTGTGATATGACCTTTCATACATATTAATAGTTTTCAATCATTGATTAATTGAGAGGAAACCTTTAACAATTAAAAAAGATAGGAAGTAGAAATCAAGTAATGTCTCAAGAGATAAGTCATTGAACAATGAATGACTTAAATATAAAGTTTCTAAGGGAGTTGGGGTAAATTACTTAACATCACCTAGTAAGGGGAAGATAGTTAATATTAGTCTATATATGTGATACAATAATCGACATTAAGGTGTCTTTTATATGCAAACTTATGTTGGATCCCTTGAGGACTCCATGGTTATGCATGCTTAGGTTGAAGTAATGTTTGGGTAGGTGAACAAAGAGGATAGGTTCTTATGTTAAAGATAAAATCTACTTAGATTAAGATGAGATGACCAACGAGGACAATACCTTGATATAATGAAACAAAAATTATAATAGTCCTTAATATTCAACTCAGATAAAAAAGAGAAATCTTAAAATTAAGCAAGAAATATTGTGGTTAAGTATGATTGAACTCAATTAAGTTAATTTTTTAAAATTTATTATTTATAAAAAATATTAAAATAATAATAAAATATTAAAAAGTATGCCATACCCTCAAACTTAATTAAAATATCAATAGAAAGAACTCTTCGAGATAAAGTCAATGATGGTTGAGTTTATAAGTTTTGAAGATCAACTTATGAATTTTCAAAAAAATACAATATAATTGTAATTCTCAAAAGATTTATTAGGATATATTATAATTTCTAAAATTTTGACTTCTATCAAATTTGATTGACAAATGATAGATTGGTAAATTTTAAAATATCATATGCATTAAGTTAGAATTATAATTTCATACATTTTGACTTTAAGTTAAATCTGATTAATATGATATATATTTATAAATAACAAAATATCTAAGGAAAAATGATTTTAATTTAATTATTTAAATTTTCTCTAATTTTCCATATAAAAAGAAATTGTGTTTGATCCTATTAAAATAATTTAAAAGCACTCTTTAACATTAACAAGTAGTTAATAAATATCCTATATTCACAAAAAAAAAATCCTATATTCATGATTAATTTCATAAATTTTAGATATTAAAATAATAATAATAATGTAACTATAAATTTATAATGATTAGTTAATATATTATAGATACTTCTTTTCTTCCCATGCATAAAGAATTGCAATAGAGCATTTGACTGGTTGAAAAAGTTAACCCAAACATTGTGGTTATCGTGGCTGGTTATTGTGAGTAATTGGAAATGAGTTCTGACCAACTACAAAGAACTTTGGTTCAAGGTTTTAACATCTTTAACAAAGTAAGAGGTACAACTTAGATTTTTATTTTATTTGCCTTATTAGGTCATGTAAGTGTCAAGATTCTAATGAGAAGAGAGGAGGAAGAGAGATGAAGAGGTTGTTGAGGTGGTAGGAGAAAGATATACATGATATTGGGTTTCACCAAAAAAACAAGGGTGTATGATTCAATACGAAGAAATGTTTGTACTAGCACAATAGTAAAATCATTTGGTGTGAAAATTTTGGGTCAAAAGGCTATAACAAAGCTGTGAAGATATTGTACTAGACAATTGTCTCGATCATACTAATACAAGGAGTATCATTATTATAGCAAATAGGAGTAAATTATATAGTATGAAATATGTATAATACTATATGATTTGTTTTTATTCAAAGAAAAACAATAAAAATAAAAAAAGTCATATTAGTTAATAAATTATACTTATGATATTTGTCATATTAGTATGATCATAAGATAATGTGAATAGATATATGAGTGAAATAAATAAAATAAATAATTAGCAATTATATAATATAATTTTGTATATCATACATTAAATGATCATAAAAAATATATTAAAATAGAGGAGATCATATGATGATATATAACACAATATGGTATATTGTATTTTATAATAATCTTATAGAATTTGTAGATCATACCAGATAAAGTAATAGAAAAATAGATTGTACTTATGATAAATAAGGAGATCATACAAATACAATGTGTGATAAAAATGGTTTATACAATTGGATGTATTATATTATATTAGGATCATATTAGTACTAGCAAATTTTTAGAATTTCATATGATCTTATGGTAAGAGTAAGTAATTTTAGCAATACAACTTTTATATCAAGTTAAAGATCTTAAAGGAATTAATAAGATCTTAATTTCTTATTAAATATGTCACGTACAGGATTATATTGATCACTGTATATATATGTCATTGATGAAGTCAAAGACATATTGCAAATAGAAAAAAATTAACTTTTAAATTTAGTAGATAAATTTGATAAATGTGATATAAACAAGCTAATAAAGTCAATTATAATTCATTATAAAATGGTGTATTTTTCTATGTTATTTTCAAGCAAGCATTACAGCAAGTGAAATATTTTTTCATGTAATTTTATGCATAATGGATAGTAGATAGATCTTGTAACTATGACAGTAATATGTTAATAAATTAATTTCTAATTCTTTTATAATTGGTATACTTTTCCATGTTCTCTTTTGACAAGTATTATAGCTTGTCATATAATCTTATTATAAAAAATTATAAATGTGTTATTCATTTATTATATTACATAACAAGGTAATTCACATATAATATAATGAAAAACTCTATAAGTTAATGAATAAATGATATGAATACTCAACATGTTGAAGTATCAAACAAGGAAATTGAATTGAATAATTAATATACCTTTAAAGACATTATTCTCATACACTATTGGATTATATTATGATCTCATAGGAAGATGATCCTCATATCTAGCTACATAATAATAATACACATGATTATAGCAAAGATGTCTCATATATATAATATAAGACAATGATAACTCACTTATGTCTACACAATTCTAACATAGAGGGCAAAAAGACAACTCTTACGAGTGAGGATACCCCTATATGGATTTATAATATTAGTTCTAGAGGATAATGATCTTCACATAAAGAATATGAGTCACATTAGAAATAAGATGAAAATAAAAAAATAATGGTTTATCTTATAACATATAAAGAAAAAAATTATAAAAATAAAAAATGTATATATACTTGTTTATATTTTTTACTAGATATATTAATTTACTTGTATTATAACTTATTTAATTATAGATATTACTATATATTTTCTATTATAATATTATTATTTATATATCATCATCTTATTAGTTATCTGTTAAGCTCTCTAAAATCTAATTAATATTTACATCATAAGTAATGTAACTATTAAATTAAAAGATGAGGGTTGATGTTATGAATAAGGATTATTTTTGTGGCTGACATAGTGGTTGGTCTATTATAATTTATGTATTATGTGTATTTGTATAGACTTGACAAAATATGTATAATTTAGATAGTTTATATGATTAGATTATTTATCTATATCGATCTTTTATTTAGTTCATGTAGTAAAGGTGGTTTATAAATTGATATTGTTTTATCATTAAGTCTCCATATAGAGTTTAATTTCTCACTAAAAATTTCAAATACACAAACTTTAATTTTGCTATATTTAATTAGATGGTGAGGTGGGGCCCCAATAAAGATGTCATAATTTGATATCATAGCTAACACTTCTACTAGTTTAATATGATTTAAAGATGAACTAAGTAAAACCAATAAACCTATAAAATCTAAAGAAAGTGGCAAACAAATATTATATGATGTCCTAAGAAAAGAATTATAAGATAAAACTTTGTTCCTATGTAAGGCTTCTAAAGGTGTAAAAATAAATCATCTCACTTCTACTACTAAGAGGGAGAATTGGTGTATGTATAAGATACCAAGTTTTGAGATGTCAAGATACTTTTTAAAGGTAAACTCATGTTGGAGTTGAAGAAGCATTGAGATAGGTGACCAAGTAAGAAGTCTCTATATGAATGATTAAACTTACTTGGAGTCAAAATAAGACAACTCATGGGATCAATATCTTAATATAGTGAGAGAAAATGTCATATAATTGGTCTAAATATTAAATCACATCAAAGCAACCTACTTTAGAGTCAATCCTTAAGTAGATTCTCCTTAAAACTATCAAGCCATTGTAAAAAACAAGCCACCAAGCTTAAGCATCACCTCTCATCACTACAAAACAAGTATTTATACAATCATACATTGTCTTAATCCATCAATCCATGAAAAACATGCTCTCTTTAAGAACTTGGCAAACAATTTGGTTACTAACACTTTCCTTAAAGACACCAAATTATAGATTCTTATGCTCTTTTATGTTTTGAGTTTGCATGTTGCATACTAAGCCATAAGAGTAGACATCTTTGCCTCTTAATCCTTTCACTCCACAAGACCATCATTGACTAACCTCTTTATTAATTGTGACATAGACATCAGAACAAATGAGTGCAGCAAAGCATTGAAGGTATGGTGGTTTAAACATTATTATTGCATAAATTGCAATATATATAAGATAATACCCTAACTTCTCATGCCATAATCTTTTTTGTTTTTGAATCAACCACACAAACTAATTAAGTAATAATGAGTCACTTGTTGGTAAGAGGAGCCCTCAAATGTTTGTTATTGTGATAGCTTATATTTAAACATGGATGTAATCATGGCTTTCTACTTCTTAAAATTGCATTTGTTGAACGATGATGAAGACTTCCCATTGTTCGACCTTTGGGTCTAAGGTGATGCTACACAAACAAAAAATAAATAATTCTCTCAACAACTAAATGATGTAAAAACCAAAGTGTCACTTATGAAGAGAAGATGAAAGATGAAAAGGCTTAAAGGAAAAACCTAGATGTTTTTGGGTAGGAAAACCATTTTGGTTGAACCTCTTCACAGCCATATCTTCTTAAATTATATTTTGAGGTAGGGTTAGCCCTATGTTGTTTTGAAGGGAAGGGGAAAATTAAATGTTATTGCATATGACTTTTTGCCACTCGTGTAATTGTTTTGGTTGAAAATAATCTTATTTTTCTAGGGCATGAAAAAGCATTGTCATTAAGCATGCTTCTCCTTTGACCTAATATGTGAGGATTCTAGTTGGTAAAGGTTTTTGGTAAATTATTAAGTTGATACGAACATGATATGTTATGGGTGTGATATTACAATTGTTAGAGAAGTAAGATGCGAATAAGTTAGGATAAGACAATAAGAATATAAGAAGAATTATGTAAAAATATAAAAATAGTAAAGTATCAACTTTCTCAAAATCAAGTTATCATTATTAAAATTATAATTCAATTGCAATTTTAAAACAATTCAATTATAAATATATGATAAAAGATAATATTTTTCTTGTTAAACAAATGTGCTAATTAATGTATTGGTGCATTGTTTTTATTCCAAAATTGAATAAGATCTCATAAACAACATTGGAAAGACTTGAATCCATCTTATTTTGGTACTTATATTTATGTTTTCAATTTCATACTATTTGAAGACATGCACTAGTAATATTACATATTGAATAATATTAGTTTATTTGATTTTTTTTTTAAATTTGGTGTGCCACATGTTGTATTAGATATATATATTAGACAAATGTCAAGGAGCATGAGTATCATATGAATACTTGATTCTGATACAGAAGCCTTAAAAAAGCGTCACAGTTATGATTATGAGTTTCATTCTTTGGGGCCATAAGATTTATTTCATCATCAATTCGACAAGCCTTGTATTCTAAGAAAAGTTTGTTTGGAAATGTCAGAGCTTCCCTTAGGCACCACTTATACAAAAAACTAGGTCCTAGGAGCTGGTGATAACCCTATTGGTGAGGGGTTACGATTTCTCATTGTTTGGAAAACTTTATGTAGGAGAGTTGGAGCTATTTGGCATTGTTGTTATTGATGATGAGATCATTGTTGGTAAAGTCTTTATTGATATAATTGATGAGTAAGATATCATAATTGATGAGTAAGATATCATAAAAAGGGAATATAAGCGACACAATTGTAGGAGTGCTAGCTTCCCCATCCTATATGGAAGAAAGATCATAACCATGAAAAAATGATTTTTTTAGCCTATTCAATTTTGAAACTGGTGCTAACTTATGGACTTTGTTGCTTGGGATGCTTACCCTTTTAATTTCTATAAGGTGACTCAAATGAATGGAAAACATGATTTTTTAACGGTTAGAAATTCTAATGTAGTGGAAACATGTTTTCCTTATAGCTATGGAAGTTCCAAAAGTCTGATTTTCGTGGCATACATGATTTTTTTATTCTTTTTGAGATTGAATTGGAATCATTTCATTTTGGAAAGAATCGATCCCAATGTTATAAGATTTTCCATGGGTTATATTTTATGCTTTTTTTTTGAAGTGATACTTTATGCTTTGCCCAATCAATACCTATTCTTATTGACAATGTTTTTTCATTTGTATATTTTTTGTAGTTAGATAGAAATCAATAGTTTTTGTAGTTAGGTTGTCTAATTTTTTTATAACTTCCTCTTATATGTTATAATACTTCTATGAAACAAGGATAAAGGGGGAAAATATTTCAAATTATTCTATTATTTTTATGGTAACAAAGCATATTTTTTTGCCACTTATTTCATTTCCTCTTATGACTTACAAAAAGGTGATCATATTTAGTCGATTGGCATGTATCCTCGGTTGACAACTAAAGCTTAGCAACCAATCCTCTTGCATTAATGTTAAGGAAACATTCAACCCTTCCATAAAAGGTGACACTATTTCTACCAAAAATTGTACGACAATGGGATAACATTTGAAGATGAAGACCTTTTGCTGTGATGATTGTAACAAATCCTATTACATTGATGAAGCTTGCTTTGAGAATTGATGAAAACCTCCCAACCATCACTCTTGAAAGCAAGATTGATCTTAGCAAACATTAGCATGCAACAAAGGTATTCACCAAGGTAAATCAATCTCTTTTCAAACCCAAATAGTGGAAGCCCTATGCAACCTTCATTCTCGACCTTGTAAATGTAGTACCAATATTGTCACATTGCTCATTAACTCTGTGGTTCAACAAGATAACTAAGAAGCTTTTTTTATTATTTACAACTCTAGGTGAAGGATGTTCATTGGTACTGGTATCTTTAAACATATAAATTGTTTTGTGGGTGTGATCTCCACTTACAAAAATTATACTAATCTTGTCATGCAAGTTACAATTGTTGATGAAACTTTGTCTTCCATGACTAGTCATGGTGATATACATTTATTTAGTTCTCAATTACATTTAATCATCTTTTTCCTAACCTTAAAATACAGCCTTGTTGTAGTTAGTAAATAATTGGAGATGTTTGGTTTAGCATTCTTTTTTTTTTTGAATTTGGTGTTGGAAATGTTGTTGGCTATGCTAAGAAATGAAGGGCTTGTATTATGTGGCTCATGTTGGTTAGGGCTCTCCTACATTAAGAAGAATCAGTAGTGTTTCTAGGATTTTGCTTCGATGATGTTTGGCCATGTCAAGAAATGAAACAATCATTATTACTTAAGTTGCTTGCTTAAGGCTCTCTTACATTGATACAATTCAATGATGTTTTCTCTATACTCTAATCTAAATGTTATGTTCTGACACAAATCACCTAGCTATCTTAACCTTCCATATTTGAAATGGTTGTATCTCTATTATTTATTTTAACATTTAGAAAGAACATTACATTTTTTTCTCTTATTCATTATTGAGATTAAAAAAATAATATATAGTTGGTGTAATAGGCTATTCTTATAATCCCAATTTGAGAAGAAATCTTTGTAATTAAAATGATTAAATCGGGGAGAATAATTTGGTTAACTAGCTATTCAAAACTATTTTTAAAATTATAAATATTAAAGTTAAATTTAGTATAAACTTGTTGCCATGATTTTAGCAAATTTATTTTAAGAAAATACTTAAAATAAATTATCCAAAATGATGGTCATTTCTTTGACAAAACAATAAGGTTGTTCATACAAAAGATTAGCATGGATTATATCTTCAACTTGACAAGTAGGGCTATACCTCATGCCACATACAATCAAAAGAGATTGTGAATATTTCTACCCAATTCGTTGTGTGGTTGCTCTTTCTAACCACATGAGAGACTTTGTAGTTAGCAAATGAATGGTTCCTCATCATAGCATAAAGAACTGAGCATCGATGCTTTCCCCAAAAAAGCATCAAGAGAACAAAGTAATCACCTCCAAGGAGTTAGACTCAATCCATATCTTGCAAGAATGGTGGAAGCAATAGGAGGCCAAAGTAAATCATAACTAGGAGCACACATTCTTCCATCATAGAAGGGGTGGCAAAATCTCATCTCAGCCACATGCAAGGAGTTACCCACGCAGTCACGATCGACAATAACAGCACCCGCCTTGTCGTTAGCAACCACAAAAGTGTCAAACTTGGCCTTTTATCCAGCTAGGGGTGGAAGCAACTTAAAAGGAGATAAAAAAGCGGGCCAATGGGATGATTTATGTATGATCTTGTTACTTTCTTTAAAACAATATTAAAGTCAAGATCTCTTAAAAATTCAATATGAGTGTTACATAAAGATTGTGAAGTTTGAGAGGATTGTGGATTTGGTTTTGCCTTCTAAATGAACCTAGTTTGTGTTCGTCGTTCAATCTTCTCATAGTTGTTCTTCTGTTTAAGAAATTGAGGAATGAAGTGCATGTGGAAAAGAACATGGAGGGTTTTCATAAATTTTTCAAAAAATGGCATTCTTGTGTATTATTCTCTCCCTAAATAATATTTTTGGAGTAGTAAAGTTAAATTTTGAAAAAACATTACATCTATAGAATTACGGATTTTTTTTGTTAGAGAATAATATTTATGACTTTTTTGATATGGATAATTATAGAAGATAATATTCGATTAATTTAGGGTCAAATTTGTTTTAGCATTCAAAGTAACATCATTGTCTTCAACATATTTTATTTTCCAAGCCTCATTTAGACTATTTTAGGGCTTTATTAAAAGTTATTATTGGACTTAGAGTTTACAAATTGTCCTTTCGAGAATATCCTCTTATGAATTGAAGGCAAATCTTATACCCTCCTATGAAAGCAAGGATAAATCTATCCGTAATATGTTTTACTCTAATCTTTCACTCGTTCTATCCATAACCGTTCTATCTCTTTTATATGTGAAATTACCTATTTTGTATAATATTTGTTGATATTGAAGCTTCTTCATGCATATTTTATTGTAATAATTGTGGCATATACATCTAGTATTTTTATTTTTGTAATCCATAAGTCGAAGGATTTAGAACTATTAGAAATAAGACAATCTAGAACTAGTAGAAATGTTGTAATGTGCTAGGTCTTTAAGAAAAAATATTTTGTGGATATAGAATTGTAAAACTATATAATTAGAGAGTCACACTACTCTATTGAAGTGAGATTTATTATTAATGATTAGGGATTGTAACTTCTTTTTTTGATCAACTATCCATAAGAAGAGCTAAGTAGAGAGCTCTTAGATGGATGAGCCTGTGGCGAACTTGATTACTTAATAATTAATGAGCATTGGAAAGATTCTTTAAGCTCATCCCAAAATTAATGAGAGGTTATCCTTAATTATTATATCCACATACAAAATACTCTCATAATGACTCGAGCTATTTTAGCAAACTTTGTTTTGAATGAATACCATTCTAAAAAATATTTATTTTTTCATGATATTTTTTATTTCTTGTTTAAAATTTTGTATTGTTAATTTTTTTTACTTATTATGTCATAGAATTATGATAAATTTTGTGCATTTTTTGTGGTGATAGAATTTGGTGTTGTAAAATTTTTATTAGTTGATTACATACATGGAATTAGACAAATCTTGTTTAGAAGATTTAACGGTAGGTTTTTCAGGTTTACCTTTTAGAAAGATTGAAGGTAAATGTTGATATTTTAAAATTTAGTAATAATTAATAATAAAGTAAGATTTTAGAAGCAAGTACAATACAAGATTATTTAAATTTAAATTAATGTTTTGATTAATGTACATGTTGTTAAATATTATAAATGATTAATCAAAAATTAATTTGAAAAAATATATTTTTTAAGTGTTATTAAAAATTTATAATTGATAATATTTAGTTAAATAATTGATACTATAAAATAATTAAAGTAGTTTTAAACTTATTGTAATATTATCTTAAATAAAATCATCTTATTTATATTATTTTTGTAGATTAAAAAATATGTTTTAAACTATGATTTGATTATGTTTTAAAATTATTCTTATGAAAAATTGAACAAATGGATAGAGAGTAATACTAGAATAATAAGTATTATGTGATTACGTTAGCAATTATTTTAATATGATTTGTTTGTGTAAAAATAAAAAAATGCATAGAATTATCTTCTGTTTTTTAGGTGCTTCTTTTTCATGAAAGATTGTTAATATTTGTGGAAAATAAAAATATTTATTTTGCATAAATTAAATATTAAAATAATCTAAAATTTATTTAAATAGATTTAAGACAATATATGAAAAGCACAACCTAGACCAGATAGTTGGAAAAGGAAGATTTCTTTTTTTTTCGCGTGATGCCCTCGCCGGGTTCCCGTTTCACCGCTTTTCTTTTGGTTTTCCTTTTTTCTCAGGCGTGCTAGTGATCGGCGGAATCAAGGGAGATGGGCGCTCTCACCTCTTTCAACAAGTGGAATCCACAAGACGATCTCCTTCTCAAGAACGCCGTCGAGGTAGTTCTCCCCCCACCTGCCTTTTTTCTTTCAAGGTTTGGCATCTAATGAGGTCTGCTTGAGACTTAGTCCACTTCGACCTGTTATCCTCAGATAGCGATTTGCCATACCTGCTCTTCTAGCAATTTAACTGCTTTCTCTTTTACTTTGTGGCTATCGAAAATATTGTCAAACATTTATTTACTTTATTTTTCAGAAGCATTTTAAGCCTTCTTAATTTAGCTCCAAATTTGTACAAAATACTTGTTATAATTGATAGATCTTCATTTTTTTTAATCATGTCCTTCAAGGATTTGTGTCGAAATCACATTGAATACATTTGAACTGATGTGACGTTCTTTTATTAGAGCTATATACTTGGTGCAGAATTGATGCATGATCAAACTTCAACTTACTAGAAAAGTTGAGAAATAGAGCTCACTAGCTTTCATTGCATAGCAATCTATCCAATCATTTCCAGATTGGAGCTTCATTCCTTTTGTTGTGTGATAGGTAAAGGTGCTTATTACATGTGGTTGGATTGTGGAAGCATTTTCTATGAACATTTGAAAGTCTTTCATTGCTTTGATATCCTAAACAGTTGGGCCCAAGTACTCGTCTACGTTTATAATAACATTAAAATCATAACCCAAAAGACATGGATTGTTTAATGACAATTGCTGATGTTGTGGGAGCTCAGACTGCAAAATCGTCCTTTGACATCTAGTGTGTTTTGCAGCACAATAGACTAGAACACTACGTTATCCGAATTTTCCTTTTTCACCTTTATAAGCATGGACTGGTCTGAATAATAGATTGTGTCTATTTGGAGTTGAACATTCAAAATAATTTATATCTTATTTGATTGATTGTGGATGCTATTATTGAGCCCCAATTTATAAGAAAAAATCGAAACTTGGGATTCATTTACCATTTGTTTAAGTAGAGCCAATAATTAGTTCTTATGATTTAGGATGAGACTTTAGCTCGGTTGAGGGAGGCATTGCTTGCAATGCCTCGAATATTCCATATTAAAGCTGTAATCATTTTGGGATGGAATACCAAAGTCAAGGTCAGCTTTTGAGCTTTACTTAGTAAACTGAGAAGAGGCAATTTGCATTTGGGATTTTCGAACGCAAACTCGTTTGCATCTTTCTTGGATGAAATCATTTTCAAGTCCAAACAGATATCACCCTTGTTATCATCAAATGTAAGAATTGAGAGCTGATTGAGCTGGACATCCTTGGGTTGTTTCTCTGTTCATATTAAAGAAATTTCCAAATCTGATAGTTAGGCCAGTTGCTTTCCAACCCTGCAATGGATGATATTATTCTGTTGTTAACCCTTGTATCCTTCGATGAAGGCCTTGGAGAATGGTTCCCCTTGGTATTCCTTGACAAGATTACTTCAGACTTTGTGTTTGTTCCAGGAGAATGCTGCTCGGCAGGCTTCTCCAAAGTAAGGTGTGCCTCTCTGGAGGTCTTTCCTTCCTCCAACTGCATGACCTGCTTTACTTTCAACTCCTGCTTTCGACAATGGGATAGTCATGAGGGAGAGATGGCTCCAATATCTGATTTTGTTGCCTTAGCAATTTATAGTCCTGCTTAGAGTGGCCTTGCCTATGGCGGTGCAGACAATAGGGAGGAAGATTTTCATAGCATACTTTTTACCAAAGTTCTATGAAGTAATAAAGCAATTAAAGATGTACAATTTATTAGTTGCATTTGTTCATAGCAGGGTGTTGACCAAGGATTCTCAAATTCTGAATGGGTTACTTTATTTTCAACTATGAGCTCTTATTAATTTGTTCAGGATGTGGTTTTGTTCTATATAACTTTTTACTTGTTTTCTTTCATATAGAAGGACAATAATAACTTATGTAGGATAAGAGTGGAAAGTTTTGTCCTGGTAGATTGAATACTAACTATTTATTTATGTGCTAATTTTTTACGAAGTTATTTCTATTTGGAAGAATCCTTGTGGTAGTTGTGCCATTTAGATCCATTAAAATGTTAATTATTTTTCAAGTTGAGTTTGGTTGGCATCTTTCATATTTCCTTGGAGCCCATAAATAGGCAGCTTTTTGCCCTAAGAAGCAGTATCTCTTTTTTTTGTGTGTGGATATTATTTGTTTTTCGAAGAAAGTGCTAGGATGCACTGATATCTTCAAAACATTATACTTACAATATAGGATGAGAGAAGTTTTGTAAAAATTAATAATGAAATGTGTCAAAACATTACATTGAAACCGCCAACTTTTCAAAAATAATTGATAGATTATTTCATTATCGAAAAAGCATAGATAGCATTTAGCAAACAAAGCATGCAATGTGTCAAATCATAATGTTAGAATCAACTCAATAAACAAATTCAAACGCCATTAGATGGAGCACTAGTACAAATATGAAGCTACAAATAATTAAAAAGGTCACAGATAAGTTGTAACATGGTTGAGCAGGGTTAAGAGGTGTTAATCTTTTATCATACAAATAATCAAATGTAGAAGTAACCAATTATGCAACTTACGGGATAACTACTCTAATATACCCTTTTTCCTTTGAAGCTTCAATACTACGAGCAAACATCTGCGAATGTTATTGGAAAGTGATATAGATAATTCGTGTTGTAGAGTAGGACGGGCAGGGCTGAAATTAATTCCAACAGTATTAAAATTTCCCTAAAAGATATTTTCTTGCTTTGTGTAAAATTCTGCGAATGCTTTCATAGTTTGCTTTTGTAAGCACTGCCAGCTAGAACACTGTCTGAATTTTAGTTGGATTCATATGAAGGTGTTAGTTGTTGTGTAATTTTAGCTTTGCTGTGAATGATTTATCTTTTTTATTGTGTTAAGTATTGTTTATTAATTCATCACTTTTTGCATTGTTTCACATTTGAACATTTAAGGTGAAATAAAACATAAGGGTGATGTTATATATCTAGATCTCATAAACTAGAACTGTTGAATTTGGGTTTGTTTGGCCTTTTTTGTGTTCCATTGAACCTAACCTGAATTTATTTATGTGCCACTATAATCGATGCTTGATTATAATGCGTCCTTGAAATAGGCTGGTGCATCCTTGGAGTCATTAGCTAAAGGTGCTGTCAATTTTTCTAGACGAATCACTGTTCGGGAACTCGAAGACCGGTGGCGTTTGCTTCTGTATGACTTGAATACATCTGCTGAGGCATCTGCTCGCATCATTGATATTGAGATTGGATTATCAGCATGCAACCCTTCTAAACCTGGTAGAGCTTGCAATTCCAAATTAAAGGAGAGTTTAACTGGGAGGAGGAAATTGGACAGTTTGCAATGTCACTACTATGCAGCAAGAAAGAAAGCACGTAGTGAATCGCATGGATCTGCCAATTTTGATTTCCTTGAGCTACCAAGCTCACATGTTGGTACAGAGAGCTATTTAAATAATCAATTTAAGTGGCATAAAGAGTTCATTCTTGACAAATCTCCCATTAATGTGCCTTCATCTGACAACTATTTACATTTAGATACAAATTATACTGTTAGTCAAGATGAATTTCATGGAGGCATTGTTGGATCAGTTGAGACTGAGCTTCCAGATGGAATATTGGGCAGGGATTGCTCATTTGCAAATATGGAAAATATTTCTTGCAGTCCTATGGATGAAGCTGGCTTAAATGATGCAAGTCAGAGATTTGAAGCTAACATCTCAGGAAACGAATTCCCTTGTGCACTTGATCGAAATCATTGTTCATCGCAGACCCAAGATGTCCAAGAATCCAGACCAACCCATAGTTTGGCTTTAAGCAATGCTAATGCTAATGTGGATATAGAAGTAAAGCCCTCAAGGGATTTTAGTTCAATGAATAGTATTCAAGATAATCTTTGTTGTGCTGTTGGAGGAAATCTCAACCCTGGACCAAAGATTGCAGAATCTTGCTCTACGTTTAATCAGCTTGGTTATTCCTCTTCTCCACCCGATCTTCCTATTTGGAAAACAATTGTTGAAGATGCTACACCAACTCTGCCTATGGATGCTCAATTTGAAGAAAATGACTGTGGAGTCCTCACTATGGAGCATGTCAAAAAAATGGATCACCAAGCATCTGATGATGTTACTCCAAAGGGCAAGCTAAATGTTGGGACATCTACAGTTGCTTTAGACAATTCATCATTGTTATCAGAAAACAACTTTATTGAATTTTCTAGCCCTGGCTTGACCTTCACCGATGACGAGGAGGAGGTTCATTTGTTTGATGTGGATGTGGATGATTTTGGAGGTAGATCCTGCCTGAATGGTCTTGGTTCCATACTTTTAAGTTCTCCTACTGATAATCAAATGGATAACTTGACTGATCCTGGAGAATCTAAACCATCAGAAGCTTTGGATACTGGCATTACGGTTTGCAAGAACGAGAGTTCTATGGAACACGAAGCTATTCCTGTAGAGAAAAATGTTGGCTTGAGTAATCTTGATTGCTCTATAGTTCCAGGAGTCAGTAATATGCCGTCATCTTCAAGAGCATCTCCTGATGCACTAATGGAAAAGCTAACCATATGTGTATTAAACACAGAGGACTTGGATGTTCCATGCAATGATGATGTTAGTTTTCCTGCAAAGTTGTTTCAAACATTTGCTACTACCAATGTAAGGCAAAATGTTTCATCAACTGTGACTAATGATGGTAAGGCTGCTCCGGGAAATTCAACAAAATTGCCACCAAATATGACAAATTTCAAGGCAGGACAATCGATGGTACCAAAAGTAGGTTTGTTGCAATCAACTACAGATGGTATATTAGATCCTATGTCGGCTGAAAGGGATTTGACTTCTGGAGCTTTTGGAAATTCTAATGTTGGTGATGATGATGCCAATTTGATTCCACCGGCAGTAAGTTCTCACTCTGCATCAGATCCTACTTTGAAGCAAGAAGCTACAGTTGTAGGTTTGGTAAAAATATTTTAATATGTTCTCTTTTACGTGTTTGTTCTCTGAGATGCAATGAAGGCTCTAAAAGTTGTACTCTCTATGCTTCTGCAAAGGAATTAAAGAGCGAAGCTGTAATGCAAATGTGCATGCCATCACACTCGAGTCAGTTGGGCTATATTGATCCACTTCCAACTATGTCAGTTTCGGACCAAGAGGAACAGCCTTCTGACAATGATGATGACGATGAAGCACCCAGCTTCTCAGACATAGAGGCTATGGTACAGTTTAACCCTTATTAATTTCAGTGACAGTTTTTTTCAGTCAAAGTTCATTGGTGTTTCTATTTTCTTGCAGATACTTGATATGGATTTGGGGCCATATGATATGGAATGCTCTCTCTTCACGAAAGAAGGTAATTTTTAACTTCATTCAAGATGATATCCTGCTTGTCTATATTTGTTGGAGAGTTTCTGTTTTGCTGACTTAGCAGTAAAATTGTGTTCTCACTGAGGCTATGTTTTGTTGTGTTATGAAATGTGGAACACAAACTACAATTAGTCATCATGTACCCTTTTATTGTTTACTTGTATTCTTAATTAAATGATTTTCCATTGTGTAAAGTTGTTTCTTAGGATCTGATTATCAAAATAGGTATGGGTGATCTAGAGAAGGATGCCTACTTTTTTATTGATTCTAATCTATCGGAATTCCTGAAAGTTAAATATGACTATAATTTGTTAGGAAATAATCCATATTGATTGAAGAAACGTGGTAAAGAAGTAGCCAGGTTTTCACTTTCTTGCTTGATTTCTGTTTTCATGTCATTTGCCTCTTTGCTTATTCCATTCTCACCTAAGTTTGATTCTATCTTACCAAGGCGAACCTACTGAACTGCTTTGCTTCTCTAGGAAGTTGAATGGACCATTATTTTCATATGTGAATCTGTTCCAAATGAATGTCTGTTACTACAACGTATTTAGCCATATAATACCCGTTCTTTTACATTCGAGTTGCATATGGACATGCTACCTTCATGAATTAACTGGGTGTCATTGTGCTCAGAGCAATACACTGGTTTTTATCTACTTACGTAGCAGAGAGATCTCTTTAATGAATGCAGATTAGTTTCTAATCTAGTAGACCCTGCACCAGATCAGATCCAAATACTATTATGGTCAATTCAGAAGTTTTGTCTGGTCAGAACATTGGCTTGGATCCAATGCATAACTTGTAAAGGATGGGTTTTCAGTTTGACTGCCTGCCAGCTTTTGAATATTTATTTAGTAGAACTAAACAGTAAAGTGATACAAAATTTAAGATTTATTATTATTTAAAATAATCCAATTATCTTACAATTTGTAATTAAATTGTTGGATTTGTACACATTAAAACTTATGAAATGATAACGTACTACAAAAGTTTGCATGTTATCAATATTATAAAGCTAATAAAGGAGAGCATATGCTATAAGTAGCCATCTTCAAAGATTCATGGTCCAAGTTGAAAATTTTTTCAGAGTCTAAATTTTTCAAAGAACCAACAAAATTTCAATTAATATTTTATCTAAAACAAGATACGATTAGGTTGTTTGCATTTGACCCTTTAGGTTTGACATCCCCCAATTCTCTGCATGTTGGAGTTTTTTTGGCTCCTGGATACTTGCATAAATTAAGGAGCAATCACTGGCTGATCCCTTGGTTGTTACCCGTTGTGTAGACATGCAATCACTTAAAATGTCCATTTGATGTCCATATTGGTTCACTTTTTGAAACACTTTACAAGTTTTGGTAATCGCCAGGACCATTCCAAGCCTAGTTTCGACTGTGGCTGCTTACTGGAAAATATTTAGATTAAGTTCTATCAAACTTTTGGTAAAATCGTGGATGTTGAAGTGGAAGTTTGTAGGAACAAAATATATATATATGTATATAGCTTTGGAAGAGTTGAAATTGCAGGCTATTTAGTAAATTGATGTTTCACACAGGTAATTTTTTTTTATTTGCTTGTATATGTGCATCTTGGGTTTTGTTTTCAAAGAAAACAACCCCTTCAAGTTCTTTTATGTGAATAGAGATAGTTTATTCATTATTGTCCTTTTCCACTTCTCTAGAGATGGCTAACAATTTTTGCTACCGAATTTCACATTGTGACATTCCATCTTTGTGATGCTTTTACCTAATAAATTTATGTGCATCCCTGTGAATTGGTATTACAGAACTAAAGAAAAATGGAATATGGGATTGGTTGCTATAGGGTTATATTCGTCTCCTTTGTATTTAATCAAATTATTCAACTTCTCTGTCATGCTTCTTCCCAAAACTTTCAGTGTTCTTATGATGTTTCTCTTTGTGAATGCTAATGAAGAACAAATTATAATCCTCTTTTAGTTGTTTCTTTCATCTAACTATTGTGCTCTTCAGTTTCTGAACAAAATAATGGGATGTAACTACTTCCATTTCAATACATTTTATTTCATGATCTCTGCTTAATGATGATGCATTCTTCAACAGTTTCAAGATACCAATGCATGAACACCAAAAAGACCATTATAAGGTTGGAGCAGGGCGCCCTATCTTATATGAATAGGACCATTTCTTCTCATGGCGCTTTTGCTATTTTTTATGGTCGCCATTTGAAGTACTTCATCAGAACTCCTGAGGTATATGCCCAGTTGATGTTTATGTAGTTAGCTTCGATCTTTGTAATGGGTTTGTTGAACAACTGTTGGGCTTTCTGATTGAGTTTCAAATCTCCAGGTTTTGTTAGGAAGAGAAACAGAAGATATAAAAGTTGACATCGACTTGGGTAAAGAAGGACGAGCTAATAAGATCTCACGAAGGCAGGTAAGTATGAAAGATAATATAGACTAAATTTATTTGTATTGTCTTCTCAATATTGAAAATTGTTTGTTGAAGTTGTTTACGATAGAACTCTATTGAATATTTGCAAATATTTTGTTAATAGGCAATCATTAAGATGGATGAAGATGGATGTTTTCATCTCAAAAACATCGGCAAGAGTTCCATTTTTGTGAACAGCAAGGAAGTACCTGTGAAGAAGCGGATTAACTTGTGCACCTCTGCTTTGATCGAGGTGAGCCAAAAACATAAACATGGAAATGTTTCCTACAGCATTTTTAAACATAGATCTTCTTATTTTTGCCTACAGATAAAAGACATGAGATTCATCTTTGAGGTGAACGAGCCTGCTGTAAAGCATCACATCACTTCGTTGAGACAATACATTCAAAAACCTAAATCAGAATTCGATTTTGGGTATACCTAAAACCCGTTGGCTTTGGTTCATGTTTGGGTCCACCGTGCTTTCCAAACGCAGGGAAGTGCGTTGCAAAGTTATTTAAGTAGCTGCTTTATTTTTGTAGTTTGATAATTGCATGCTTGGTGCTGATGGATACAGCTGTCGTGCAAGTTAATATTTAAGTAGCTGCTTTATTTCTTTTATTTACTGATTTGATGGAGTGAAGAGACGGGAGAATTTTGATCCATTTCGTTGTGCTGAAGTGATATATCCGGTAGAAAGATTGGACCCACGGTGACCGTCGACGCGGATTTGCTTCGTTAGTCCTGTCGACTTTTGTCGACATTCGGTTGCCTTTCCGTTTACTTGCTTTTCTTTTCCATCACGGACTTGGGTTTTTTTTTTTTTTTTTTTTAATTTAATTAACAAGTGGCCCATGGTTTTCTTTTGTTCTCCTTCCATCCTTCCCAACTTTACCGGCGCAGATGAAAAAAAGGAAGGGGCATCGAATCCTATCCATAATACAGAGTAATTCCATGGAAGGCTCGATCCTCTCTCCGCCATGTCCTCTGTCTAACCCAAGCCGTCGCTGAAATCCTCCGTCGGCAGCAAGAGCACCACCAGCTCTTCCTGGATTTTCCGTCGTGGACTCGGCAACGTTCCCCCCTACCCTCCGGCCGCCACCGCTACTTTCGGCGACGTTGACCGGGGAAAGCGCACGGTTACTACCAAGGAGTACTGCTGCCCGTCGTCTGATATCAACCCTTCCATCGTCCGCCGTTTTCGCGAAGTTGTCCAGCGAAAGTTACAGCCCCTGCGGCCTTAAGCCGCCGGAGGAGATGGAGACCGTCAGGTCGTGGCAAGCTTCGGGCGTTTTCAGGTGAGGACTATGAAAAAGGGTGCCGGATGTTGTCAAACGGGTGTGAGGGGTTTTGAGAAGGGAGCTTTGGGAGGAGGTAGTTTCTCTTCTCTGTTTGGGAGGACGGCTTGTCTTGGAGGCAAGGGGGAACTTGAGGAGCCTGAATGGCGAAAGCTTCGTAATCTAGATAGGGAGGAGCATGATGGTAGTAGTGGGGACACCCATCGTCGTTTTCCTTTAGGTTTAGGCACCAGCTAAATGCTGATGATTTGGCAACAGAGCAAGAAGCTCTTGGGATTAACAGACATCGGAGTTGTAAATACTTGGATGCTAATCCATTTTCTTCTTCCCATTTCAACGGCTATTTTGGAAATTGCAACAGTGAAAGCAAGCTTCAGAACTCGCATCTCCCAGTCGCCAAAATATCCAACAGTTTGCCATTTTTTCGTCCTTGGCTTGGGACTGCTTCAGATATACCCAAAATAAGGAGTAAAGGTGGGCTCTTTCCCTGTTGGCTTGAGTAACTGCAAGATTTTTGTAACCTTTGAAGTAATATTATTTCTTTAAATTTTACAGGTTTAAAGTATGATGCTTCTGCATCAACAACCTTTGAGGTGAATCTCTTACCCTTTTTTTTGTTTTCTCCCTTAACTCGAAATTGCTACTTCAGGCTATGAGATTGCTTGCTTTTGTAATGTGCATTTTTGAATGGTCTTATTTTTGTCCAACTTAGTAGTGGGCAAAGCCAGAAGAATAGATGAGCAAGAACGATGGGTGAGGCGATCAAATCGGAATTTTGGTGAAAACTCCTTACATCTTGCTTGACCAAGTTAGTTGCAAACCCACTTTATCGGCCTCCTTGCATCATTTTAGAATGAGGACTTTAGGTTTTAGCTGTACTGATTTGAAAACAGAATGTGTAGAGTTCTTCACTTGTTGGAGATCCAAGGAGCAGAATCTGCTATTGATATGATATTTAAAACTGCAGCTAGTATGCTGATAAAGTAAGCTCCTGGTTTATCCCATATTTCAAGTTGAACATTGTGCTAAAATCTTTGTATATTATGAACCTGTACCATCTCGTCGACTTAATTTAAGAGTGTATTAGGACAAACTTTGATCACCCAATTGATGCTATTCCCTAAACAAGTGGTAGTGAAGTTAGGTTTAGTTGGAATCACGTTGTTTATATGACTCGATACTTCCATGAGTTTCTGATCGTCTCCAACATTGTTGTGCAAGGTTAAGTGTTTTTGTGCTTGGTTTGATTAGTTCTTAAAATGTTGAATGCTTGATGTTATGGATAAGGTTTTGTAACTTAATTTGATTAACTCTTAATATGTTGAATACTTGGTTTTATTGATTCATATTTGTAAAGTGACATAGACTTCATTAAAAGTGATTGATGCATGAATCTCATGTTTTGGTCATCCTTGTTGAATTAAATTATCAAGGGATTGACACATTAACATCGTTTATGTGTGATATTTTACTTGACTTGAGAGTTTGGTTGAGTCTCAATTGAAGAGGAGATTATTTGGAATCACAACTCATGTTTAAACTATTGATTTAATAACTAGGTTATTTAAAGATACAACTGGTCCAATTGAAGTGACCATTGCATAGATCCTTGTGAATGTCACTCCTGGTGAAGCAATTAACGAGTCTCCTTTTCTAGTTGGACTAATTCTTTTTGATGTTCTTCATGTTAAATATGACAAATTATCTGCTTAGACAAAACTTTCAATATAGATGATTTTAGTTTATGGGAGATTGTAGGATTCTTTATTTTTTTTTTTTGCACTGAAAATTAAATATAATGTTAGAACCTTGAACTGCTATTACGTGAATGGGCCACTTGCAATAATTGTTTCCTTTTATCTATCTTCTTGTACTGTTGTCTTTCTCCAATGAGTTAATGCTCCTCTCCTCACTCTTCATGTCCCCAGCTTTTTGCCCACCTCTATAGCCAATCCAGGCAATCATTATGCTGCTAGACCTAAAGATGCTCTTGGTTTTGTTAATTTGAAATATGTTTTACTCTAATCTACCATTCGTTCTATCCCTAACCGTTCTAGTGTTTTTCTATGTGAAATTATCCATTTTGTATAATATTTGTTGATATTGAAGCTTCTTCATTCGTAGTTTATTGTAATAATTGTGGCGTATACATCTTGTATTTTTATTTTTATAATATATAAATCAAGGGATTTAGAACTATTAGAAATAAGACAATGTGCTAGAACTAGTAGAAATGATGTGATGTGCTAAGTCTTTAAGAAAAAATATTTTGTGGATATAGAATTGTGAAGCTATATGATTAGGGAGTCACACCACTCTATGGAATTGATATTTATTGTTAATGATTAGGGATTGTAACTTCTCTTTTTGATCAACTATCCATAAGAAGAGGTCTTCCTAATGTGATTGCAAACTTGAGGACAACAATCTTATAAAGCAGAGAGCTCTTAGATGGATGAGCCTGCGACGAACTTGATTACTTAATAATTAATAAGCGTTGGAAAGATTCTCTAAGCTCATCCCAAAATTAATGAGAGGTTATCCTTAGTTAAGATATCCATATGAAAAATACTCTCATCATGACTCGAGCTATTTTAGCATACTTTGTTTTGAATGAATACTATTCTAAAAAAAATATTTATTTTTTCATGATATTTTTCATTTCTTATTTAAAAAGTTGTATTTTAATTTTTTTTACCTTATTATCTCATAGAATTATGCTAAAATTTTTGAATTTTTTTGTGGTGCAAGAATCTGGTGTTATACAATTTTTATTAGGTGATTATATACAAGGAAATAGGAAAATCTTGTTTAGAAGATTTAGCAGTGGGTTTTTTATGTTTACCATTTAAAAAGAGTGAAGGTAAATGTTGACATTTTTAAATCTAGTAATACTTAATAATATAATAAAACAAGATTTTAGAAATAAGTACAGTATAAGATTATTTAAATTTAAATTAATACTTTGGTTAAGGTACATGTTGTTAAATATTGTAAATAATTAATAAAAAAATTAATTTAAAAAATATTATTTTTTAGTGTTATTAAAAATTTAATTGATACTATTTAGTTAAATAATTGATATTATAAAATAATTAAAATAGTTTGAAACTTTTTGTAATATTGTTTTAAGCAAAATTATTTTCTTTATGTTATTTTTGTAAATTAAAAAATATGTTTTAAATTATGATTTGATTATGTTTTAGAATTACTCTTATGAAAAATTGAACGAATGGATAGAGCAATTTTTTTTATTAGGATAATAAGTATTATGTGATTACGTTAACAATTATTTTAATATAATTTTTTTGTGTAAAAATAAAAATACATAGAATTACCTTCTGTTTTGTAGGTGTTTTTTTTTCATGAAAGATTTTTAATATTTGTGAAAAATAAAAATATTTATTTTGCATTAATTAAAAATAAAAATAATTTAAAATTTTATTTAAATAGTTATAAGAATATATGGAAGGCACAGCCTAGGACTAAATAGTGGCGCAGATCTCTTTAAAGGAGAACGAAGATTATGTTTTCGCGTGATGCCCTCGTCGGCTTCCCGTTTGACCGCCTTTCTTTTCGTTTTCCTTTTTTAATACTCATAAAAACTCCGGTCTCAGGCGTGCTGGTGATCACAGAATCAAGGGACATGGGCGCTCTCACCTCTTTAAACAAGTGGAATCCACAAGACGATCTCCTTCTCCAGAACGCCGTCGAGGTAGTTCTCCCACCACATGCCTTTTTTCTTGTGTTGAATCGGGTAACTGTACTCTACTATAGTTCGACTAGTTCCCTTGGCAATTCATGCTAGCGTCCGATGAGTTAGTCCTGTTCCTGTCAAATCCAATTTGGTCGTGCTAAGGTTTCGGAGGAACTGAACCCTCTAATATTGTAGCACACATTGGATTCTATCCCTGACATAACCCGAGTAATTTCCTAAATGCGACTCATTGATTTGTTTATTTCTTAATTTGTTACTTGTTCTTGCAAGGAAGCTTCCTGAGTTTTTTCTTTTTTTTTTAATCGCAATCTTGTTATAAATTTTAATTTGAAAATGCAAGTAAACTGTTTAACGTCCAATAGATGTTGGAGAGATAAAAAGAAATATTCTTGTTCATGTAAGATGTTGGTTATGACGAGTAAGTAATTTTTGTTGTAGCTTTTATTTCTATTGTGTTGTGATGTTGAATTGTGCAACTATTAACAAGTAAAGCTATTTTTATGCTTCATGATGGATGAGTTGCTTTACAAGTGTAATATCAATGCTACAGCAAAAGTTGCTTACTCGTCATAACCAGCATCTTACATCATCAGCAATATTTCTTTTTCTCTCCAAAATCCATTGGACGTTAAACAGTTTCCTTGCATTTTCAAATTAAAATTTATAACAAGATTACCATTAAAAAAAAGAAAAAAATCAGGAAGCTCCTTGCAAGAACAAGTAACAAATTAAGAAATAAACAAATCAATGAGTCACATTTAGGAAATTACTTGGGTTATGTCAGAGACAGAATCCAATGTGTGCTACAATATTAGAGGGTTTAGTTCCTCTGAAACCTTAGCACGACCAAATTGGATTTGACACGAACAGGACTAACTCATCGGACACTAGCATGAATTGCCAAGGGAACTAGTTGAACTATAGTAGAATACAGTTACCCGATTCAACACAAGAAAAAAGGCAGGTAGGAGGAGAACTATCTCGATGGCATTCTCGAGAAGGAGATCGTCTTGCGGATTCCACTTGTTGAAAGAGGTGAGAGCGCCCATGTCCCTTGATTCTGCCGATCACTAGCACGCCTGAGACTGGAGTTTTTGTGAGTATTAAAAAAGGATAACGAAAAGAAAGGCGGTGAAACGAGAAGCCGGCGAGGGCATCACGCGAAAACATAATCTTCCTTTCCCTTTAAAGAGATCTGTGCAACTATTTGGTCCTAAGTTATGCCTTCCATATATTGCCATAGATCTATTTAAATAAAATTTTAAATTATTTTAATATTTAATTAATGCAAAATAAATATTTTTATTTTTCACAAATATTTAACAATCGTTCATGAAAAAGAAGCACCTGCAAAAAGAAGGTAATTCTATGTATTTATTTTTACACAAACAAATTATATTAAAATAATTATTAATGTAATCACATAATACTTATTATCCTGGTATTACTCTCTATCCATTCGTTCAATTTTTCATAAAAGTAATTCTAAAACATAATTAAATCATAGTTTAAAACATATTTTTTAATCTATAAAAATAATATAAAGTAGATAATTTTTTTTAAAATAATATTATGAAAAGTTTAAAACTACTTTAATTATTTTATAATATCAATTATTTAACTAAATATTATCAATTATAAATTTTTAATGACACTTAAAAATGATATTTTTCAAATTAATTTTTTTATTAATCATTTACAATATTTAACAACATATACATTAATCAAAGTATTAATTTAAATTTAAATAATCTTATATTGTACTTCTAGAATCTTGTTTTATTATATTATTAAGTATTACTAGATTTAAAAATGTCAACATTTACCTTCACTCTTTTTAAATGATAAACATAAAAAACCCACTGCTAAATCTTCTAAATAAGATTTTCCTATTTCTTTGTATATAATCAACTAATAAAAATTTTATAACACCAGATTCTTGCACCACAAAAAAATTCAAAAATTTTAGCATAATTCTATGAGATAATAAGGTAAAAAAAATTAAAATACAACTTTTTAAATAAGAATTGAAAAATATCATGAAAAAATAAATATTTTTTTTAGAATGGTATTCATTCAAAACAAAGTATGCTAAAATAGCTCGAGTCATGATGAGAGTATTTTTCATGTGGATATCTTAACTAAGGATAACCTTGCATTAATTTTGGGATGAGCTTAGAGAATCTTTCCAACGCTTATTAATTATTAAGTAATCATGTTCGTCACAGGCTCATCCATATAAGAGCTCTCTGCTTTATAAGATTGTTGTCCTCAAGTTTGCAATCACACTAGGAAGAGCTCTTCTTATGGATAGTTGATCAAAAAAGGAAGTAACAATCCCTAATCATTAATAATAAACCTCAATTCCATAGAGTAGTGTGACTCCCTAATCATATAGCTTCACAATTCTATATCCACAAAATATTTTTTCTTAAAGACCTAGCACATTACATCATTTCTACTAGTTCTAGCATATTATCTTATTTCCAATTGTTCCAAATCTCTCGATTTATAGATTACAAAAATAAAAATACAAGATGTATACGCCACAATTATTACAATAAACTACGCATAAAGAAGCTTCAATATCAACAAATATTATACAGAATGGGTAATTTCACATATAAAAGCACTAGAACGGTTATGGATAGAACGAGTGAAAGATTAGAGTAAAACATATTAAGGATAGATTTATCCTTACTTTCATAGGAGGGTATAGGATTAGCCTTCAATTCATAAGATATTCTCAAAAGAACAATTTGTAAACTCTAAGTCCAATAATAACTTTTAATAAAGCCCTAAAGTAGTCTAAATGAGGCTTGGAAAACAAAATATATTGAAAATAATGATGTTACTTTGAATGCTAAAGTTAAAAGAAATCTTCATAATGGATCAAATTGGATGTTTTGACATTTGAGTCTCATCTTGCTAATGAAGCAACAAGGTGACAACCTGGGATTATTGCATAGTTTGTGTACGAAATAATAAAATATAGAAATTCATTTTGATAATTTGTAATTTTTAGTGCTTTTGAAAAAAAATTCATAAAGCAGATTGACTGCATAGAAAAACATGATAAAAATAAAACATACATTCCTTCATGCCCTCTTTTGGTGGTTTCAAGAGCATTGATATCACACTTGTAAAGCAGCTCATCCATCATGAAGCATACAAATAGCCTTGTTAATAGTTGCACAATTCAACATCACAACACAGTAGGAATAGAAGCTATAGCAAAAGTTACTTAGTCATTATAACCAGCATCTTACATCAACAAGAATATTTTTTTTATCTCTCCAACATCCATTGGACGTTAAACAGTTTACTTGCATTTTCAAATTAAAATTTATAACAAGATTACCATTAAAAAAAAAGAAAAAACTCAGGAAGCTTCCTTTCGAGAAAGAGTAACAAATTAAGAAATAGACAAATCAGTGAGTCGCATTTAGGAAATTACTCGGGTTATGTCAGAGACAAAATCCAATGTGTGCTACAATATTAGATAGTTCAGTTCCTCATCGGACACTAGCATGAATTGCCAAGGGAACTAGTCGTATCTATAGTAGAGTACAGTTACCCGATTTAACACATGAAAAAAGGCAGGTGGGGGGAGAACTATCTCGACGGCGTTCTTGAGAAGGAGATTGTCTTGCAGATTCCACTTGTTGAAATCAAATGCAGATTTTTGAATAAACTTAAGAATATTGTTAGGGCAAGAATTGAAATGATAATTGAAAATTTAAATTTTATTTCATTGCAAAAGGATTATATTACCTGTGTGCTAGAGACTTATTTTTTTGAAAATAAAATCAGGCAACTTAAGAATAATCATTGACACAAGTGATAAAGTAGAGACTATGATTAATAAATTTCTCTAGATAAGGATCTGACACATTGAAATAAATTAATTTGAATAAAGTGAAAGTTTTATTGTCTATTTGTTGATTTGTGGAGCATCTGAAGAATAATGGTACCTTTCTGACTCACAAGTTCTATTTTTGAAACTACAAAACTCAGGAGGAAAAAGTTGCTTGGATATGATAAGAGATAAATGACTCAAATACAATGACACTAGAATGGAGACTCAAAAGTGTTGTACACTTTGTGAGAGATGTATAATACTGGTATCCTAGAATTAGAAACTATTATGTTCATGACTAACTCCAATCCACGTTCTCATGGTCAAATGTTGAAAAATGTAATATTCAGGTAGAAGATTACAAGTAATAAAGTATTTTAGTAAATTGTTTTAAAACTCATAAGAAATTTAGGGGCATAGAAGACATTGTCAAAATACAAAATTTTAAATGTTGGAATTGATCATAAACACATAGCATGAGAATAAGGATCATTTGTATTATAAATAATAAATGGTGATTGCATGGAACTAATGTAGAGAACATTGAGTGATTGCTAATCATATGAGATGTGACACTATGATTTAACATCCATGATTCATTATGGATAACACTAATGATATTTGGAGTAGTTGACATAGCTTGAATAGAGGAATACAAATTAGGTAGTTGCATGAGTTGCATTTGTTTGAATTTGTCATCCTCGTTTTATATTAGGGTAACTCTACCATCTTTTTGTGTCTCTATTGGAAGAACTTCATTTTTTATATTATTTTCTCAAATGGGTCTTCCTAAACTTGATCCAACATTTTTTTGATAATCTATTGGTACTTCTACAATGAGAGTAATGTTGAGAATGTCAAGAGATATCTAAACCTTAGTCATGTATATTATTGGCATTATAATAGTCTAGTTTAATACTCTTACTACAAGCATTTCCACACCCTAGATAGTTGTAGCAAAAGATCTTGTACAAAATATAGTCTCTGTTGGTGGTAATAGAGATGCTGAGTACTCAAGGCAAGATAGCTTAAAGAGACAAGATCCTATGCTAGAGATGATTTGATGTCATAATTATTATTGGGATCCCTCGAAATTAGCAAAGAATTTTTCTACAATAATCTCTTCTTATTGGGCCTTTTGTTGCAAGGGATCAATGATGAATAACATAAAAGTAATTCATCTAGAATCTCATAATCTACTAAAATACTTTTGGAGAGATTAACATTTTTCTTGATGCAAATTGAAGTCTTTTTAATATATGTAAAACAATTGAGGGTTGTTTTCTTTTGAATTTATCTTATGGAGCATACCTTGCATTTTCTTAGCTTAGTCAAGAAGCATAACAAAAGAAGAAATTTCAGTTTCATGTCATTTGATACCAAGATTTGACTATATAGTTCTTTGTTTGCTATTGTAGGAGATAGATCTCTTGTCCTCATCGCTCAAGGATGAAATAATAAGCGATTTTAATTTGTTTTGGTTGGCAACTAAAACATTGAAGACCTGGCATCACTAGCAATAGTTTGGAACAACCAATTTTATGGTCGTGCTAGCAATTTACCTTTTTGAGGTTATCATGGTGGATGTCAAGAAAATGATAAAATGATAATTAGTTGTACATAATTGGCTATTTTTTTTATCTGTGATTGTATATTAGATAGCTAAATAATATAGATATATATTTTTGGTCATTAGTTAAATTTATTTGTTTTTTTTTAGTGAAAGCAATCATCAAAGAATTCAATAACTAGGATTTAGTTAAATTTATAGATATATATTTTTGGTCATTAGTTAAATTTATTTGTTTTTTTTTAGTGAAAGCAATCATCAAAGAATTCAATAACTAGGATTTACCCTTTTCATAGTGAGGGAAATAGTGAAGAGAAAACGTACTATTGATATCAAAGAAGAGTAAGGTTGGTTGAGTCATCTACAAATAGGAATATGTTGAGAAGAAATATGTGAAGACAGTAGGCGAGACAGTGGCAGTGCAAGGAGACGGCTGGTCGAGGTAGTTGTGTGGGGGAATGGGATGATGGCAAGGATAACTAGGTAGGGTGAGATTCATGGGATTACAAAATTAAGGGGTGGTGTATGCTGGTAGGTAGAGAGAAGTCTTTTGAGGGTTGTGAGATTGTTGCTAATTGTCTAGAGGGTATATACCATCTTGTCATGTAGTAGTTTCACATATGATGAGCGACATAGAAGGTGTACTGTATAGTAAGGTGGGTGTTGACAAAGAAGGCAGCTTCATGTAGGAAGATTGTGATATATGTAGTGGAAGAATAAAATTTTTGTGACCAATGAACAATAAGCTTGGCTTTAGTGGAGGAGGGTGCTAAAATAGATTAGGGTTTTTATGATCAACACAATGGGAGGTGGGATTATAGATTTGATCATGGTGGGAATTGGGTTAATCAGATTGTTGTGATACTATGTGGAGAAAAGGTGTTTGAACTTCTTTTGACATCTAAGAGAGTAATTTGGTATTCTTTATATAGAATTTAAATTGATAAATATGCAAAAAAAGTTACTAAAAAGAAACTTAATAAGATAGAATATTAGACTTGTTATTTATAAACCTACTATTTTTATGTTTATATTAATAGAATTTTAATTGAGGTCTAATATTATATTCTATCTTTCTATTTGTTTCATAGATTTTTTTTGTCTCTCTTCATTGTTTTTGTTTCTATGATTTATCTAGTAGAACTTTTAGATCCTATGTGGGAACATGCAATGGATATTGAAATGGAGATTTTTTTTTGTCATGCATTGGATCTGGTTTCGCCCCTTTCTTGTTTCTCCTTTATTCTTGCCAGTGGGTGTTAACAATCAAGTTTAAATGAAGTCACTTTTTTATTATGTTGTTTTGGGAGAAAACAAAATTTGTAAGCCTTGAACTTTTCTATGTGGGTTGAAGCTAAATCTTTGTGCCTGGTTTAATAAATTCAGCACGGTACTTTCTGAAGTTGATTCGAGAAGGAATACAATTGCTTTACTTTTATTTGTTGTTTCTCCTTTGTAAAAGTGATCTTTGTGATACATATGAGTGACCTTCTCATCGGAAGTGGTATGTATGATATTCAAGAAATTAAATAGTATTTTTTATAAGCATTTGTTATTAAAAATTTGGCCTTCTGAAGTGTTTTCTTGGTATTGAATTTGCATGCAATGAAGATAGGTGTTTCCATTTCTTGCAGGAAATATTTCATGGACCTACTTAAGACATTGAACATTTTGGATGTAAATAAATTGTCTTTCATATGGAAACTTTAACATAATTCCAAGGTTGAGGAAAAACATCAAGGATGCTTTTTGTTATTGTATTTTGGTATGTAATCTCGTCTACTTAATTGTCACCTTAACTTAATATTTATTTTTGCTATTGGTATAATAAGTTAATATATGCAAAATTCAAAGAATTATTAGGACATTATCTTAAAAAAATTTAGACACATGAATTAGTCACCAGTTTATTTGCAATATAATAATTTATAGATAAAGCTTGTTCTAATATTAAATATGTTATATCTATTGATCTACCTTTGTATATTGTGTTTTTATAGGAAATGTGTCATAGAGAACTAAAATGTTATCAATGATTGCCAGATTTAGTTCTAAGGTCGAATACTTCTAGTGCTCTATTGTTGTCTCTGCCATTTTGTGGTTCTGAATCTGGCTTTGACTTGATTAATTACTTGGTGCTGGTCTCTTCTTAGAGAACTATAATTTTTTAATTATTTGCGTATAAACCAACCTACATTCTACAATTGATTTAATTATTATTTCTTTGTTAGGTTAGGAAGATCATATCTTGCATGAGAAGGATATGTTCAAAAGCATTCAAGAAACTTTGATTCAATATCAAATCTTGCTCTTTTTGAAAGAAATTGTCATTGATTATTATAACCTAGATAGTTGAGACTGTTTTGATTTTAATTAGATGAAAGTACGTAGATTTTTCAATCAGATTTCCAATACAATCAGCGCAAATGACAATATGCAAGCATCTTGCTTGAATAAGTTTTTGGGTTTTGGGGAAGGACTTTATCTGAACTCATTGTGGTTGCACCTGATTGAGAAACATGAGATTTAAAATCACTTTAAAAAGTGTGGAAAGATCTGTTGTTGGTAGTAAATGAATATATGAATATTTCAATTACAGTTCATATTGTCGTTATGTGCTATAACTAAACTTTTTTATCCATCTTTCTCAGTTAAGTATAAATTTTCTTTCTCATGTGGGAAAAACAAGTAGGCTACTCACAAAAATTATATCAGAAAGTGAAGACTCCAGAAGGTGTTCCACGCCTTTTTGATCTAGTTACCATCAAGGATGCCCGGTTGAAGCTTGCTTTTTTGTTGCTGCTTTGGGTAACACTGTTGTTGCAAAAGATCTTGAGCAGGTTCTATTTCTTTTAAGTAGCGCATGCTATCTATGGTTTTCATGGTAAACTTTGACATGTGTTAGTAGTACAATAGTTCTCTGAATTTCATGGAACACCAATTTGAACACTTGGCAAACATTTAAGATCCCAAGAAAGAATTTCATACTAGGGAAAGATCTTTATGTGCTGTTTGTCACCATGCTGCCACCACAGGCTTATCTTTATTGATTTCTCAATGGATTGACACACCAGGGCAAGCCTTAACACATTTATTAAAGTTTGGTTATCATACTATTTGAGATTCAGCTACTGATGGCCAGTTATATCATATTTGTTATTCTGCCAAATGAAGTGAACTGAAAGTGTTACATTAGTCTCTGGAATTGTTGTATTTTTATGGTTCATTACTGTAGACGAGCTCCTGCCTCTAGTGCACTATTGATGTTAATAATAACAAACAAGAAGTAATAGAACTATTACACTTAAGTTATATCTTATCCCATCAAAAGGTAAAGATTGATCTTTTAAGCAATTGTTTAGGAGATTTGTTGTTTAATTTTACTCGAGTTAATGCTTGAATTTAGATATTCTTACAGTAACATTTTCTATGTTACAGGCATCCATTTTGAGAAGAGGTAACTCTTTTAGGGGCAAACTATTTCAGTTTTATTCTTATAACTATAAAACTCTGCTGCATTTAGAAAACTTTCTGATTGCATATTCTTAATACTTTTCTTTGATGACTTCACCATGATTATACTCTGTAGCTTCCGATACTGCAATGTGATTTTTTTTGCTGTTGTAAACATACTTTATAATCTTTCAGGAAAAATATGATTTATAGTTAGTGTGGATTATATGTAGAAGTAAAACATAAGGAATCATTTTGTATGTTTTAGGCTACTAGGATTGCGTATGGCTCGGATAGAGAATTTCGTAGAGTGGTGACCCTTGAAGGAGCATTGTTTGAGAAGTCTGGTACAATGAGTGGTGGTGGGAGTAAGCCGCATGGTGGTAAGATGGGTACATCTATCAGAATGAGTATCTCGGCTGAAGCTATAGTTGCTGCCAAGAAAGAACTTTCCGAACTAGAGGATCAACTAAAAGTCTTGCGTCAAAGAATTACTGATGCTGCAAAATGTTATCAGGCCAGTGAAAAAGTTGAATCTCATCTTGAAATGGAACTAGCCAAAAGTACAAAGGAGGTAAACCTTTTTAAATGGCTCTTGCATGTAACTGTGGAAATGTGTTGAAAGTGTAGACATGCTAATTTTTTCTTCTAGCAGGCAGAGAGTTCTGCAGCAGAACACAGTTACATCGAAAAACAACTCAGCACGCTGAAAACTGCTTCTGAAACAAGAAAGGATGAGCTGATGAGCCTTAAGGAATTAGAAAATATTATATCCACTGAAGAAAAGGAAGTGGTCAAACTTTCCAAATGTTCAAGTAAACTTAGGGATAGAGTAAGTGCTTTTCTGATTGTCATATCTCATAGGCAGTTCCTCAAAACTAATTAATTCACACCTTTGCATTTGAGCTGACATATCTTCATCATCTTTGTCAACCCTTTTGTCTTAGTTATGTACTGGCTAGTTTTATGAATCCGTCATTAGTTGTTGCAAGTATGAAAATTTGTTTTTGAAAAAAAAACCAACTGGATAACTTTTGATAAATTTTACTTCAAAGCCATTTATGTTTCTTTTTGTTTTTAAAGCAATTTAAATGGATATGCTATCTGAAATCCAGAAAGTGCCCTTGGCATGCTTCATTGCATTTTTTTCCCATGCATGACTTTTTGTCTGATGTTTTTGTCTGTGTGTCTATTTTCCTGCTCAAAGGCTACTGAACTTCAAAAGAAAGTAGAAGATGCTGGTGGTGAAGCACTCAAAGATCAAAAGGCGAAAGTCTCAAAAACACAATCTGTATGTTGGTACACCTTTTGCTGTCATGGATATTTTCCACAACATATTTAGAATACTTACTGATATTTCAAATATTCTTGTCAGGATATTGACAAACTTTGCAGTGAGGTCAACCAACAAAAGGTTAATATAGTTTCTGGTGAGAAAATGATAAGAAGTTGGTTAAATCAATTGAGGAGTTGAATAAAGAGAAAGAAAACCTAATTGTACAGAAGGAGAAGATGGAAGCTTCTTTTAAATTAGTAGAGCAAAAGGCATTTGAGGTTCAAGAAAATTATAAGAAAACTCAAGTGGTACATCATTTCTTACCTTTTAAGCCTTTTAATGGCAGCTTTTATCCTTACATGCTAGTTACTATTCTATGGTGCTGATATCTTTCAGCTCATTGACAAGCACACAGAAGTTTATAATGAAAAGAAGGCAGAATATAACGAGCTGAAGAAAAGCACAGAGGATATACGTGCTACCGAAGTGATTATTCATTTGCTGTAATTCAGCTCTTACGTTGTGGCAATTTATCGATTTTTCTTATAAATATTGCTTGTCGTTTAATGTTGGCAGGTGGACACTGAGTTTAAATTGCAGGATTCAAAGAAACTATTGAAGGACTGGGAGATGAAGGTGAAGGGTTACAAGAAAATGCTTGATGATATCCAAATAGATCTAGCAAAACACATGGATCAGTATGCTTAGTTGATTTTTTTTTTCCTTTAATTCTCTTATATTGATTTTTGATTGACACGTAGGGGCATTTTAATGTATTATGTTTCACAGGATACAAAGAGATGCTGTTGATCCAGACAAGCTTCAAGCAACACTGACTGACATCTCAATGAATGATGTGAATGATCTGAAGAGAGCAGTAGAAATGGTTGCATTGCTAGAAGCTCAGTTGAAAGAAAATGAACCCAAACTTGGATTCCATTGCAGAGTATGCATTCCTTATCGGGATCAACTTTTGCAACTTGTTATTTTTTGTGAGATCTCTTCACCTTGCCTTTCCCTTGACAGATACCGCATGAACGCACTGTTGTACAATGAACGCGTGCAAGAACTGAACAGTGCAACACGGGAACGGGATGTTCTGAAAAGACAATATGAGTTGAGGAAGAAGCGGCAAGTTGAGCTATCCCAACTATTTTGTGGTGCCTATGTGATTCGATTAGTAAGTTGTTTCTGTATGCTATTTTCTTACAGGTTGGATGGATTCGTGGCAGGATTCAACGTCAAATCCCTAAAGTTCAGTATATATATATATAATAAATAAGAGTTATATTATAAGTTATGATAATAAATCATATGTAATAATTGAAAATAATACTAATTGTCATATGTACTAGAAGTATGTACTAGAAGTATGTCAAATAAAATGTGAATATCAAAATTTTTCTACTATTTTATATTTTTTAATATTTTATTATTATTTATTTTTATTTTTTTAAAATCATTATCTTTTCTAGATTTAATAATCATATTAATAAATGACATCATAGAAGCATCAATGTCATCTATTTATATAACAATGAATAGATATTTAATTCGAATATCGATACCTTGTGACATAACATGTTAAGCCTAATATTATTAGGCATGTATGATATATATATATATATTTTGAGATCATAATATATATATTAGATAGATATTTAATCTAAAGATCAATATCTTATAATCTAATATTTTAGGCTTAACATTGAAGATAATATTTTTAGAAATCTAATTTTTTTGTATATCTAAAATAATTATGTAAATCTATAACATGTTATCAAGTTAGATGATAATGTAAAAACACCTTTCTAATGTTAACACAAACAAACCATGGATCAAAATGTTCTATGCCTTTATCATGGACCAATGAACAAATTAAGAAAAAAAAGTCAAAACTAATCTATCATGCTTGATGATTAGGAAAACCATCTATGGATAATTGATCAAAAAAGAAAGTTACAATCTCTAATCATTAATAATAAATCTCAATTCCATAGAGTGGTGCGACTCCTTAATCATGTAGCTTTACAATTCCTATATTTTTTTTCTTAAAGACCTAGCATATTACATCATTTCTACTAGTTCTAGCGTATTATATCATTTTTACTAGTTCTAAATCCCTCGATCTATAGATTACAAAATAAAAATACAAGATATATATGCCATAGTTATTACAATAAACTACGCATGAAGAAGCTTCAATATCAACAAATATTATACAGAATGAGCAATTTCACTTATAAAAGCACTAGAATGGTTATGGATAGAACGAGTGAAAGATTAGAAAAAAACATATTAAGGATAGATTTACCCCTACATTCAGAAGGGTACAGCATTAGCCTTCAATTTATAAGAGGATATTCTCAAAAAAATAATTTCTAAACTCTAAGTCTAATAATAACTTTTAATAAAGCCTTAAAGTAGTCTAAATGAGGCTTGGAAAGCAAAATATGTTGAAGACAACGATGTTACTTCGAATGCTAAAGTTAAAAGAAATCTCCATACTGGATTAAATTGGATGTTCACATTTGAGTTTCATCTTGCTAATGAAGCAAGAAGATGAAACCCTGAGATTACTACATAGTTTGTGTATGAAATAATAAAATATAGAAATTCCTTTTGATGATTCTTTATTTTTTTATTGCTTTTGAAAAAAAAAATCATAAAGCAGATTGATTGCATAGAAAAACATGACAAAAATAAAACATATATTCCTTCATGCCCTCTTTTGGTGGTTTTAAGAGCATTGATATCACACTTGTAAAGCAACTCATCCATCATGAAACATACAAAATAGTCTTACTTGTTAATAGTTGTACAATTCAACAGCACAACACAGTAAGAATAAAAGCTATAGCAAAAATTACTTACTCGTCATAACCAGCATCTTACATCAACAACAATATTTCTTTTTATCTCCAACATTCATTTGACGTTAAACAGTTTCCTTGCATTTTCAAATAAAAATCTATGACAAGATTACTATTAAAAAAGAAAAGAAAAAACTCAGGAAATTTCCTTGCGAGAAAAGTAACAAATTAAGAAATAGACAAATCAATGAGTCGCATTTAGGAAATTAATCAAGTTATGTCAGAAACAGAATCCAATGTGTGCTACAATATTAAAGGATTTAGTTCCTCCGAAACCTTACCACGACCAAATTGGATTTGACACGAACAGAACTAACTCATCGGACACTAGCATGAATTGCCAAGGGAACTAGTCAAACTATAGTACAGTATAGTTACCCTATTCAACGCAAGAAAAAAGGCACGTGGGGGGAGAACTACCTCGACGACGTTCTTGTGGAGGAGATCGTCATGCGGATTCCACTTGTTGAAAGAGGTGAAAGTGCCTATGTCTCTTGATTTCGACAATCACTAGCATGCTTGAGAATGGAGTTTTTGTGAGTATTGAAAAAGGAAAACGAAAAGAAAGTCAGTGAAATAGGAAGTCGGCGAGGGCATCACGCGAAAAAAATAATCTTCCTTTCCCTTTAAAGAGATATGTGCAACTATTTGGTCTTAGGTTGTGCCTTTCATATATTGTCTTAGATCTATTTAAATAAAATTTTAAATTATTTTTAATATTTAATTAATGCAAAATAAATATTTTTATTTTCTACAAATATTAACAAATTTTCATGAAAAAGAAGCATTGGCAAAACAAAAGGTAATTCTATGTATTTTTATTTATTTTTTCACAAACAAAACATATTAAAATAATTACTAACGTAATCACATAATACTTATTATCCTAGTATCACTCTCCATCCATTTGTCCAATTTTTCATAAGAGTAATTCTAAGATATAATCAAATCATAGTTTAAAACATATTTTTTAAACTACAAAAATAATATAAGAAAGATAATTTTGTTTAAAATAATATTACAAAAAATTAAAGACTACCTTAATTATTTTATAATGTCAATTATTGAACTAAATATTATCAATTATGAATTTTTAATAACACTTAAAAATAATATTTTTCAAATTAATTTTTGTTATTAATCATTACAATATTTAATAACATGTATATTAACCAAAGCATCAATTTTAATTTAAATAATCTTGTACTGTACTTGCTTCTAAAATTCTTTTTTATTATTAATTATTACTAGATTTAAATATGTCAACATTTACCTTTAATCTTTCTAAATAGTAAACCTGAAGAACCCACCGCTAAATCTTCTAAACAAGATTTTTCTAATTCTATGTATGTAATCAACTAATAAAAATTTTACAACACCAGATTCTAGCTCCACAAAAAATACACAAAATTTAGCATAATTCTATGAGATAATAAAATAAAAAAATTAACAATACAACATTTTAAATAAGAAATGAAAATATCATGAAAAAATAAATAATTTTTTAGAATGGTATTCATTCAAAACAAACTATGCTAAAATAGCTCAAGTCATGATGAGAGTATTTTGCATGTGGATATCATAATTAAGGATAACCTCTCATTAATTTTGGGATGGGCTTAGAGAAAATTCCAATGCTCGCTAATTATTAAGTAATCAAGCTCGTCACAGGCTCATCCATCTAAGAGCTCTTTGCTTTATAAGATTGTTATTCTCAAGTTTGCAATCACACTAGGAAGAGCTCTTCTTATGTGCTCCCCCGTTGTGAAGAGAGCTGCTCCCATTGCTTGTTGCTCTAGTCAAAGCAAAAAGCTCTACTCCCTTCATGTTGTTGTGACTAGATGACGACCTTAAGTCATCAGGTTTTGCCATTATTTCTAGCTTGCGTTGTCATCTTCACCTTATCCAATAGATTTGCAGCTACTTAAGAAACTTTGATCGACATTCCCCTCCCTCTCTGAGAGATTCACGACTACTACTCCTTTACTTCCCTCCCCCTTTCCCATTCATCATAACTTGCAAGCTCAATCAAATTATTATCCTCTTTAATCCCTAATTGCTTTCTCATTATGAAAACCCTCCTCTCTCCTTCCTCTCATGATTGTTCATTAGCTACCACTCATCCTATCTCAGAAAGCCCTCCCTTGCTTTAATATAATCTCCTTTGCCACATTGCTAACCACTTGTCACATCTTGGGAATCCTTATTGTGCTTTGATGTAACCCACTTTGTCACTTTGTCCAACACATCATTGACAAAGAAAAACACAAGATATGAATGAAGTGTTTCGTGCTAAGGAAATCCCACAAGAGGGGGGGGGGGGGGGGGGGTGAATTGTGTATTTAAAATTTTATGAATTTCGAAATTAAACTTAAAAACCTTTAAGCAAGAGTAAAGAGAGTTGAACACATAAATTTTTAAGTGGTTCGACTCAAAACAGAGTCTACGTGCACCCCCAACCGGTGTTGGAAAAAATCCACTAAATGCACGGATTACAAGTGAGGTTTTTCGTACGGTTCACCTCAAACCTACTTGGGATTTTTACTACGGCTAATCCCAAACCTACTTGAGTCTTTACCGGGCTCAACTCAAACCCGGGGCTTTAGCACTACTGCCCGGATGCCCTTGCCCTAAAACGAAAAGTACAATGATTGGCAAAAAACTTAAGAGAAATAGGAGAAAAGAGGAGGCACACACAATCGACAAATTAGAGGGATAAAAATTGAGAAATAATTGAAAAACCTCTAATTCCAATAGCCTTCTTGCCGCTTTGCTTTTTGAGCTTAGATACACCGTTTTTGCTTGAGTGCTCGAATTTTGAGATCTGAAATCTTTAGAAAATTTAGCAAAGGTTAAACTGAAAAATACATCAATTTTCCCTATTTATAGAGCTCAAATTTGAGCTCTAAAAACACCCCCAACGGCTCCAAAAATTAATTAGCCGTTTGGGCAACGGACGGAAAGCAGCCACCGTTCGATCCAGGCCCAAAAACGAACAGCGCAGATTGATTTACGCATTTTACCGTTCGGGCTTAATCCAGAGCGTTGGATCAGGGCGCGTAATCGAACGGCACTGATTAAATCTCGCGATTACCGTTTACGTGATTTAATCTCGTGCGTAGGATCCGGGTGCAAAGATGAACGACACAGATTTTACCTTACGGGATGAATCCTGTGCGTTGGATCCAGGCGGGCTTGATCTGAGCCATTGGATCCCGCAAAGGCTGAAACTGGGATTTTTAGTCCCACATTGCGTATGCGGAAGTGTTGGAGCGCTATATAAGAAATCCACCCTGTTTACATTGCGAGCCTCTTTGGGGTTGGCTCCCCCTTCCTTGACCAGGACTTGATCACCTGGTTCGGGTTGACTTAGCTAAGCATTTTTCATTGACTGTTGATCGTGCTGCAGTTTGACCTAGCCGAGCTCCTCTCGGCGGGCTTTGGGCAGGCTTGGCTTAGCCAGGCACTGTTGATTTGACCATTGACCAGCGCTAGCCGAGCTCCTCTCGACGGGCTTGGCTCGGCCTTCACGGATCAACCAAATTTTATTTTTAAATTAAATTTTTAATTTCTAAAATACCTGGACGGGCTGTTTTCGCGCCGGGTCGACCCGCCCATTGCTACAGTGCATTTTCCCGAGACTTCAGCTGTTTTAGGGTATTTTTGACGAATTTTTGTGCCAAAAATTTGAATATAAGTGTATAAAGATAATTTTATATTCTTATAGTATTATAAGTTATTTAAATAGTTATGAAAAGAAATTCATGAAAAACAATTCCAAAGCAATATTAAAAAATCAAATACCAATGTCTATACATTTTGTCAAATATGCTTGGCCCAAAAATCAAAATTCAGTATTAAATAACTTTATAATATTTTTAAATGTTAATACAACTAGTGTGTCTCATAATCTCAAAATTTGGACATATCAAATTCAAGAGAAATAAAAAGAAATTCAATTATAAAAAATCTTGTGTATGTCTCAAATTTCCTTGAAGTATGCCATGACCTCAATGCCCTTAGAGACCATTATTTTAGACATCTAAAATACATAACTTGATTTAATTAATTAGTAATAATTTTACTTAAAATCAAACCCAAATAAAATATACACATTTATGCTTGACTCATCAAACACAAGATATAAAACTTTTATCTTTCCTCTATCATTGACAAAGAAAAACACAAGATATGAAACTTTTATCTTTCCTCTATTATTTACTAAACACAACCAAATAAAAATAACATTGAACCCATTGATATATTTAGATGCACTTTGTTAGAGAAAAGACTTTTCATACACATATTACACAAAACCCCATATCTTTGCTAATTCCTTGAATATTCTTAATACTACGTCCCTTCTTGCAAACACAAGTCATGTTACACCTAATTCCTACCAATCAAGTAAGCTCCAATTTTCTTATTTGATGTCCTAATAACACTCAAAAAAAACTTTACGTTCTTTTGATAAAGAAGATTCTCCATTTGCACTTTCTAAGAACAAAAAAGTTTTCCATCTTATATGTCCACCAAGACTTCCCCATGTTCCATCAATTTCGATGTAGCTAGTAAAACAAGTTAACACCCAACGTTGCTTAAAGATTGCCCTAACATCCAAGGAACCAAACTCAAAATAACATTTACACTTCAAAAGAGGCATTTGCATGAAAAGCCACAATTTTATGAAAAATTACAATTATACTTGATTAATATTTCTAAAAATCAAAGAGATAACAAGAAGACATATTTTGCTATAACAGTTACATAAAATTCCTTTTTTTGATATCAACAGCTAACTCATGCACACTCAAGATCACAACAAAGGAAACCCATGTTTTAAATCATTTAGGACATTTTAAGTTCCACATTTCCCCAATAGTTTCCTAACATCTTATTGAACTTTAGAATCACATGTCATGATCACGGCATATCTGTCGACGATCTTGTCAAAGTGGCATACCTAACCCTACTAAAATACCATGTGCACTCGTGGCGCTCGTCAAGATATATCATCAAGATGGCATAGCTAAGGAAATGCTAAGACCTCTCGAACTCTCTATAATTGTCACTTTTATCCACAAACACACCCTTGAAAATACAACTCGAAGCATAACACATGGCCCAATCTATCTTTCAAGGCCTCAACCAAACTCAACAGCTTCACAGAGATAACAAAATAAAATAACCATATGAATGAATCTACAACTAAAAAATCAAATAACAACAACAAAAATAACCAATCACTACACTTTTATTCGAAGCATAATGAAATAATATTGAAAATTAAAAAAAAAAACAGACTTAAAATCACGAAAATATCAGTTTAACAACAAATAACATAGCTCCAATCAACAAATACCGCAAGCAATATAAGAACAGCTAATTTAGAAATAATATTGCTTGGCAATGGAAGGATAGATCTGATAAACTGCAATTCTCTATCATTTTGAATCATGTATCCCATATGAGTACGATTCTAGCTATAATAGTGCACGCAACTATGAAAAGAAATGAAAACAAGTGATGAGATGATGCTCTAAAGTTCAAAATAATATGCCATCATAACATAAAAGAGAACTGTAAACAGTAAGTAATGCTGAAACTGAAGAAGTGTTTGATTTTCTAAGAAGGTTACATTGGCTGCATTTCAATCTTGTTGATTGTTCAAATTGTGAAGCAACAATTGGGGAGAAAAACTTGTGTAACTTCAGAATGGAAGTTTATCCGATCACAGTTCACATTAAAAGAGGGTCATATCTGGTGGCGGCCCGTAAACCGTTTTCCATGAAAGCGGAACCACCCAACCTCCGGTGCCACCTGAAATCATAGAAACCAAGCAAATTAACTGTATTGGTAGGCAACTATGGTTGACCTAAACAACAACATAAACTCTTTATAAATGTATATTCACAAGCCCTCAATTTTGCTCTACCTAAGCCAATTCCTGTCTGGGTCCTGACAAAGTCTCTCTAATTCTTCACATTGAAATGAAGGGAATGCTCTTCCTTAAAAGAGATGAGAAAGGGCAATCATAATAGAATATCTGTTACTCAAGCTTTTCAACCTCAACGCTATCCCAATGGTAGGCTATAATAACGAAATTCCCAAAGGTTTCAATGGGTTGGATGCAATTTAATCCATGATTTGGATTTGGCAAAGATGGTTGGATGCAATTTAATCTATGATGTGGTATTTGCAATTTTTGTGTGAAGATCAAATCCGTTATTTAAAAGAAATTATGCGAATAAAATTTCACAAGGGTTTTTATGTCATTCAAAGACTTGTTTGATTAGTTGATCTTTCAAAAACATATTTCAAAAGATGATTATGTTACTTAAATCTTTTTTAATTGTTTAACTGAATTTTCATAATTCATGCGAATTTCATGGCTACAAATCTTTTCAAACGCACATGAATGTGTGAAAACCAAATCTTCGATTTTACTTGACTCGATTTTTTTCTCATCTTTTTCTTCTCTTGTATATACCATCACTCTCATGTCACTAACCTCTGTCCACTATCTTGTACTCTACTTTTGCATCCATTTGAAATATAAAAGGCAAATAAAAGATTTCATTTTAAAAAAATATTTGCATATAACCAAACAACAGCAATTAATATTTTGAAGTAGCGTGAATTTAAACATCAATGAACTTTCAATTAACTTCAGCCAAATGGAGTTTAACCAAACAAAAAAAAAATGTAAGAGATTTTTATCACTTGTAAAAAATTATTATAATTACAGTCAAATAAATGGGTTTAGAGAGATGTTTGTTTCAATTTCAATTTTTTTCCGTGTTTTAGAATACGGTTAACCAACATGTTAACTAATATATTACGATAAATTGGATCGAATTTTGCAGTTTTTTTTTCTGGAGCACCTCGACGCGACATGAGTGTAAAAAAGGTTCAAAAATGAGTTTTATTTCAATAAGGCTAAAAACAATATTTAAGACCTTTAAAAATCAATGTTATATTGATGTCAATGTTATCAATCAATTGTTTGTTTATTCCAGAAGCTCATTACATCAACAAGTTCTAGCAATTGAAACAAACTCGGACAGCTACACCCTCAATAAAATCATGCTCAAGGGACCTCAACGAAGACAAGAGAATGGAACCCAAGAGTCCATACTTTAATGAGCCTAACTCTTAGATATCATCCAAATTAGAGTTACATGTAGATATAACTTCAGAAAGACAAAATAATATATATATATGATGTTATCTAAAGATTATGTCAAAAGATACAATTGTTAAGATAATATTACATAACACCAATCAACTCCAAAACTAATAAAACTAAACATTTTCAAACTAAATCTAGTAATGCATCTCCTTTTTCATTTTCTCTTACCTCGTTCTTACAACCAACCATTCACTGTGCTTGGTTTTCTTTCACAAACTTGACATTTTGATCTCTTTCTATCTTTATGGATAATATAGTGGATCACAAGCATTATGGAAATTAATAAATTACTTTGTTGAATTTTTTTCTTCGAACAGATATTAACCAAAACTACTGTTTTAAAACACCAGGGCCCAAAATAAAGGCACAAAATTTACACCAGTTTATTCACATAGTTCATTCACCAAATAATGATGCCCATTCCAAGATCCATGCTATCACAAAAGGATACCATGAATCTTACTATATATGCAGGTGTTCATTCAAATCGCCAATATTAGAAGAATAATTGAGAAATTAAGAAAATATAGAAGCTGCCTTGAAAGGAAAAAATAATGATTGATCTCTTACGAAACTGATGTAAAAAGTTACCAGAAGCAAGATCTAACTCACCATTGAATGTGTCTGGACTAAACCCCAGAAGCTTGCAAGCTGCCTCAGCTAACTGAAATGATTCCTGCATGTTGTCTCCTTCCGAGCAATAGCACAGCAAACAAGTTACTTTGACTCCTTTTGCCTATGAATTTTGCAAAAGCCAATAACATGTTAAATAGAGGGTAAAGGTAAATCTCATAATTAACATATAAACTCACCTTGCAGAAAGTAAATAAAGATGCAAACGGTAGTCCTGCATAATAATCATCATCAACAAGGTCCTCGTCAAGGTTAAGCATGTCTTCCGGTCCAAGACTTCCGTCAGCAAGATGATTAAGATACTTCCATCTCCTTTCAGATGGCCTATACTCTTCAAGTCTTTTCCATCCTAGCCTTTCACAATCCATATCAGTTCCATCATCACTGACACTTGAAATATAATATATCTGCATAAAACTGAAAAAACAGACAAATTTATATTACTTTAAAACCTACAAGAATTTAAAATAATGAATAGCAGGTAGAGAGAAAGTAAGCAAAGAAAGAAAAAAAAAGTATAATTGATCACCTTGCTGCATCTATCTGCTTTCTTTTACCAGAATCCAAGCTGGAAAGAATAACAATATGCTTCTTTCCTATAGTTGAAATGAAATGAGCTAAATTTTTGGCATATTCGACCATCATCCCCTGCATTAAAGATCACCAGAGTATGCAAATAAGCTGGTTTTTTGTGAAACAAATTTATCTAGCCCTTGTATAACTTAACTAGGGCTTTTCTGCATCATGATATATGTTTTCCAAAAAAAATAAGTTCAATGTAGTCTGCTTTCTTTTTTTTTTTTAATGGAGGAGTGCAATAGAATTAGCTGTACAATTTAATAGTACCATATAAGTGGACATTCAGAGAAGATGATGCTTCAGAAGTACCAAATCTACTACCATGCAAGTTAAGTAAAAGATAGCAGCAAATCTCTTAACTTCTAAAAGAGACCCTACCATGTATTATAAACCTACAACAACGGAACAGAAATTAAGCCTGATATATTCTAACACTCTTCCCTCCCCCTCAAGCCAGAGCATAAATATAAATCATGCCCAACTTTTCAAATTTTTTTTAAAAAGTTTAAAGGTTAAAGCTTAAACATATCAGCCAACAGGTTGTTGTTAAAAGGAGTGAAAGGGATGTACATCTTTTAACTCATGGTATCCTCTCCAATGAAGTGAAAATCAATTTCAATGTGGTTTGCTAGTAACAAGGATTACTTGTAATGTAAATAGTAACTTAATTTCCACAATATATAAAAAAATGACTCTAAATACTAAAAATCAAGTTCTTCAAGTAAATACTCCTAAAACTTTCCACATGTTATATGAGTTATGAGACAATATTCAACTTTAGCATTAGTAATGACTAAATTTTCACCCAAAAAGGTTTAGTAGCCTAAAATTAATCATCAGTCCTTTTTTGAGATAGCATAATTGCCATCAAAATATGCTTCAATCTATAGATTGTCATGCATTGCAAATACTAGTCTCTTTATAGGAGCCGTCTTTGACATATTGTAAAATCCTTATAAAAGTATCCAAAAGAGCCTATTTTGGCTTGTCCACATATTGACTCATCATGCTTAAGACAAAGAAGATATCTAGCTGAGTAACTCAAGTAGATCAATTTGCCTATTAATTTGTATACAACAAGATTTGCCTTCTAAAGCTTCTTCATTATCTTTTCATTTATTTAGGTTGATCACACTGCGAACACATTTGGCACCAATTAAATCTCTCTTATAGTAAGTCAAATGCATACTTCCATTGGGACATGATAACTCATTGCTTGCTATGAGCTATCTCAATCCCAAGGAAATTCAAAGACATCCCTTATCTTTGGTGACAAAATTCTTCATCTGAAAAGTATGATCCAACAGTGGAGATTGTCTCTGCATTTGTGAATAATGCATTTCATCTGGCCATCCATCCAAAAAGTCTAATCGAACGGCTGAGAGCTTCTCCGCCTTCGTAAACAATGGTCTTGTGTATCACCACCATCCATCCAACATTCAACCCAAGCTAAAAAGTAGATGAGAAATCAAAAGAGGAATAAATAAAGAAAGAAAAAAAGAGAAACTTTATGCACTTTAAAAACAAACTTTTCATTCCATAGTGCACAATAAATTTTATTCCTCTGATGTTGATACTCATATTGATAGTGACGACGAATTGTCTATTTCTTTTAATAAACTTATATTTGGATATAAGAAATTGATCAGGATGTATGTTGGACATAAAATGAAATATAATAAACAAGAACATCATGTTTACTCATTAGAAAGACAATGTAATGAGCGTAAAGTTAGAAATGAATAACTTCAAACTAATTTACTTATACGTACTTCTAATTTGAGTATTTTATAAAATAAAATTGACAAATATAATACATTTTTATCTTTGAACAATTCATGTATTGATTCTTTGAAATATGAAAATGTTTTTATAAGAGAAAAAAATTTTAGTTTAAAAGAAAAATTAATAAAGATTGACTTGATAAAAAAAGCGTTAAATAATTTAAAAGAAAATTTTGTTAATATACTTTCATGTGCTTTTATTTTTATGCTTATCCTCATTTAAATATGCCTTTATATATTCTATTATTTACTCATATGAGTAAAAACAATAGTATTGCGAATAGAGATTTTACATCTCATTTGGCTCAAAAATATAGATTAAAACATTCATATATATATATATATGCATGATAATAGAAGTTTTTCTATTCATAGATATACAAACATACTTCATTATATAATAATATGATAAAAAATAATATCATTTTACATACTTTTCATTTTCATATTAAAGTTCATGTTGTATGCAATTATTATGATAGGCATGAACATATTTCTTATGATTGTCCAATTAAAAAATCCATCTATTTAAAACAATAAGGGAACATGTTTGGAAAATACCTTTGTAAAAGTACTTCAATCACACATTACCACAATTAAACCCAAGATCACTTGAGTTTAAAAATTTAAAGCCTGTGTACTTGTATTGGTGTCTTCATAACCGAAACCTATGAAGACAAGTTTTGCCTTGTGAATTTGCATGTGACTCATTTGCAAAATATGAGTGATCCTTATTTTAAGGATAGATGGTTTAATCATCTTCATAGTTTTGCTAGAATTATTTAACATCTCTTTGGAAAAAATGGATACTTATGTAATTTCAATGTTAAATGTTAGCCTACTTAGAAGAATTTTTGTAAAATAAGAGTATCAAGACTAATGTTTTTTGATATGTTATCATAAAAAACTAGATCAAGATAATCTTATACTTGGATTATTTAAGTTGTTAATATAAGTAATATGAATTTATTTAGCGTGTCATTAAAGTTATGTACACTTAGTAGATTTAATGATTGCATCTAAGATAAGTAAAAATATTTTTGAGAATAATATAAGTTACAAATTTTAGAGATAGAATTTGAAAAAATTCAACTTGGAGCTGAATGTACTAAATAATGTTAATACATGTTAAGCTCTTGAATGATTTGTTAGAAATTAATAACATTACTATTAGGAAATCATTGGAACTTGTTCATTTAGATCTATCTAGTCTAAGAAAAAACAAGTATATGTTAGTAATTGTACATGATTTTACTAGGTTCACATGGGTTTTCTTATTCAAAACAAAAATAAAATATTTTAAAAAATTATAAAATTAATTATTATGATTAAAAAAGAGTATGAGGTTAAGTTGGTCTCTATTATGAGTGATAATAGAGGGGAATTCAAGAATGAATTGTTTGATGATTTTTGTAAAAAAAAGTGGAGTGTTGTATCCTTTTTTCACATATGACCCCTCTACTAATAGAATCTTGTTGAATGCCACAAGGTGTACCTAATGAATTAAGACAATTAATAATTCTTCTTATATATTTAATAAAACAATATGCACATTTTTTATAGACATTTTTCATGTGTTTGAATGCAAATATTTTATTTTAAATAATAAAAAAAAGATTTAGATAAGTTTGATACTAAATCTAATGAAAAAATCTTTTTAAGATACTCACCTATTATTAGAGCATTTAGAATATACAACAAAAGAATACTAGATGTAAAAAAGACAATCCATGTTAAATTTGACGAATCTCTTATTGATCATAGGAGAAGTAAGAGAGAAAGTTAAAACTAAAAGCTCTTTTAATTATGTAGCATTTGTACCAAATATTGAACCAAGTTCTATCAAAAATACTTTTAAAGATGTGTCTTAGATTATTATAATGAATGAAGGGTTTGTATAATTTGAGAAAAATCAAGTATGAGATTTTATACTTAGGCCAAAAGATAAAACCATCATTGGTACAAAATGAGTTTTAAAAAATAAGCTAGATGAAAATAAGAAAGTTAAGAATAAAACTAGATTAAAAGTCAAAGGCTATTGCAGGTTGAAAGAGTAGATGTGAATGAGATATTTACTTTAGTGGCTAAACTTGAGATACAAAGGATTTAGATTATACTAAATAGATGTTAAAAGTGTATTTTTTAATGAATACATAAATGAAGAAGTGTATATTGAACAATCCTAGAGATTTGAGATATATGATAAAATAGATAATGTATACAAACTTAAGAAATACTTTAAGGTTTGAAGCAATCTCAAAGAGCTAGGCATAAAAGATTGTGCATTTTTATTCAAATGGATTTCATAGAGACCAGATAGATAATACCTTATTTATTCAAAATTTTAGTTGAAGGCCAACTAATCTGTCAAATATATATAGATGACATAATCTTTGGAGCTTCTAATAAAGATATGTGCATGACATTTGCTAATTTAATAAAAAAAATATATATTTAAAATAAGTATAACGGGAGAGTTGACATTTTTTCTAAGATTTTAGGTTAAACAAACAAGTGAAGAAATTTTTATTTCTCAAATCAAATATTTGATGCAATTGTTAAAAAAAACTGATTAATAAAACATGAAGCAAAAGAAGACTCCCATTAAAACAAACACTATCATAAATAAAATGAAGCTAGAAAATCTGTTGACATACAATTGTTTAAAGGAATGATTGGATAATTATTGTATCTTATTGCAAACGGGTCTGATATTATGTTTAGTGTAAAATTGTGTACGAGGTTTCAGGTTAATCCTAAAGAATTACACCCACAAGCAGTCAAACATATCTTTAAATATCTTATTAACACTAAGATTCTAGGCTTGTGATACCCTAAATGTGACTCTGGATTTGATTTGATAGTCTAAATAGATGCTAACTTTGTTGGTAACAAAATGATAGAAAAAGTATCTCTGGTATATGCCAATTGATCAATGGTTTACTAATTTCTTAGGTTGGTAAAAAAAATTGTGTGACACCATCAACAATAGAGATTGAGTACATTGTTATGGGTAATTGTGCTGCTCAAATTCTATAGATTAAATAAGAACTTTTAGATTATAACTTAGAATTTACCTAAATTTTAATCTTTTGTGATAATTCAAATGAAATTTTTTTACCTAAAGATCCTATTTAATACTCAAGAACAAAACATATTAAGTTAAAATATCACTTTATTAGAGAGCACGAGAAGAAAGAGATTCAACAATCATTTGTTCCTACTTCTATTCAATTAGTTGATATTTTTATCAAGTCATTAGTTGCTAAAGTCTTTTATAGACTTAGATTACTTAAGTGTAATTAACTAACAAATTATTGATGTAAATTTTATCTGAATTTATGTACAATGATTAAGGAGGAGCTCCGTAGAAGTAAGAATCAAAGAACTTGCTGCTCTCACAAGTACGTGGTGAAATTGATTCTCTTAATTTTAGACTTCTCTTAAGTATTTTTTAGTTTTTCAAATTCATTCATCAATCTTAAATATTGTTAAATTATCTCTATTTATAATCCAAACAAAAACATGTTAAAATAACCCTTCCAACGACTAAAAAGGTCTTTTCCCAAAAGATAATCATCGCAAGGAAATGAAAAGAGAAAGATGAACAGTTACCATTCGATCTACGAAGACAAAACAAGTATCATCCGATCAAAATATCGATTAAAGGGTCTGGATCTAAACCCAATGGAATTTGATTTTGATTGTTAGATTTTACATGCGGATGAACGATGATGATGTGCAAGATTACTGTTCACAAAAGCGGAGTAGATCACAGCAATTTAATCATGCTTAACGGATGAATGATTAGATGGAATTTACTGTTTAAAATAACGGAACAAATAGTAACCATTCGATTGAGGTCATCGTATAAATGGTAAAATGGATTCTACTGTTCAAAAAAGCAGATACGATCTTTACAATTTGATTGAAAAAATGCACAATCATTTAACACTAATTCACTCCAATTCAAAAGCAAATAGACGCCAATCTTTTAATCCCACATTGCAAAAAATTACATGCAATTTGGCATTTATTAGTTTCTCCACGCTGTTAAGGCTGCCTAATGATGATGGTTGCCCCTGGTGCTTTTGCCAGCTCATAACCCAGGACTCCTGTGCATAGATATATATATACACAGGTCCGACTTAACCTGATCCCACTACTTGACTAGTTTGAGTTCGACTCAACACAATAAGTTTATGTTAGGTTTAGGAGTGATACTCTAAACTGATTTAACCCATACAAGATTGTACCTGATTGAGACTTGGACTTGACCTAACTTAGTTTCAACCATCTCCTGTCACGTGGCTCCTCAACGTCCAATAATCAATAAGTTTATGTTAGGTTAAGGAGTGATACTCTAAACCGATTTAACCCAAGTCATTACAAGATTGTACCTAATTGAGACTTGAACTTAACCTAACTCAGTTTCGGCCATCTCCTGACATGTGGCTCTTCAATGCCCAATAATCAGCTTTGTGGGCCACTTGGTTCAAGTATTCAGGCTTGGGTGCTTGGGGTGAAATTTTTTTTATATTAAAACGTTTTTTTATATATTAAAATTAAAAAACTTAATTTTTAAAACGAAATATAACCTAATACATCACCAAAAAAATAACTCAAATATGCATAAACTGTGATTATGATCCTATATGTCATAATTATAAATAAAAAAAGATTTAACATACTAATTATATAAATGTTTAAGAATATAGTTCTTTACGAATTAACCACTCCACAAATAGCTCGATCCTTGGTTCCAAAATCAGCAAGTTAAACCTTCATAATCCATCCACTTCAGATGCTGTAATCCTTAGTCCAACAAACTCAACTACAAAAATAACACCTTGATGATTGAACTGAAACAACACAAAGCTCAACAAGACATTAACAATATTTACCTTGATTTTGTGATCATCACATCAAAAGATACAACAAAACCTACCTAGGTTAAGATACCTACTGCCCTTATTACTTCTTTTGAATTTCAGAGAGACATATGGTCTTTAAACCCTAAGTAGGCTCTAAGTGTTATTGGTATGATTGCTTCTTTTCTAAAAGGTTTCTAGAACATTACACAAATAGACATATTGCGAGAGTTGAGGAGGTTTTCCTTAAATCGCACTAGCCAACTCAATGGCGAGACATTATAAGTCAAAGGTGCTTCTTATCCTAATCAATTTTGGTCGATCAACCTATACGATACCATCTATAAGGTGATAACAAAGGTTCTAACCTCCAGACTTGAGTATACCCTCCTTGATCTAATCACCTCAAAATATGGAGCATTTGATTAGTGGTCAGTCCATCGTAAATAATGTTCTTTTGGCCCAAGAAATCAACCATCGACTTGCCACCTCTTCTTCGAAGGAGGATCGGGTTCATAGGCTTCGCACGATCCTTGTTGTTTGCCATACCCTTTGATTTTTGGCTAATGATCACATCCTTTAGATTCATACTAAGCATAGCAATTGCTCCATTATTTTTTGCACCCATCATCGTGACTTTGTCGTATAGAAGCATCTTTGCATTGCTCCAATGTCTCCACTTCTTTTAACCACTAGATTGGATTGGATGCCTTGCAATCATTGTCGATATTCATTAAGATGAAATTGGATCTGCCATTATCCCTAACAAGTTTCTTGGATGCATCGAGTAACTAGAACATAAACACTATTTTGGCCTATTTCAGCAGCGAATTAGCCAATCGAATCGCTCACAGCCATTACGCATCATAAGGCATAGGAGACTTCTTAGTTTAGCTCAACTCCGAGGCAAGAAAGCCGATCCACGAAGCTCTTTAGATTTCCTACTTGAACCTTAGCATTAGACGCAAGCCTTGAAGCACTTTGACTTGGAAGCCATGCACACAAGCTTTTCTTTGGTTCCTATGCTACAGAGCTCTACCAACGTGTGAATGTCTCACTATTAGTGGATTGCAAATTGATTTGCACTGCTTGTGCTGTTGTGCCTACAATGAAAATATAAACAGTTTGTTAACCAACAATGTGGTGGTGCAGCAAGTTCTCTTCACTTCTTTAGCTATATGCTCTTAGGCTTCATGTCACCTCTTTGGAATTTATTCTACAAAGATGTAGAGGAACATTCACAAGGACCACTGAGACAAGTCTTTTATAATTGTGGCTATCACCTACTACTTTTGGGGCTACAAAAATTGTAAGCTTCGCTTGTGACTTTTCATGAGACTTCAACATTAATTCATCATATTACACATTTTTCAAGGTAATTAAACTAACTCGTGGATTAGAACATTGGTATTGCCCAAGCCATGCTATCCCCCTTCACTCTCACCTTTTCAGTGGCTTTCCCCTCTCCCAAGCTAGAATAAGTAAGATCAATTGCAATGGTGCTTTTGTTGTGGACGATAAGGCCAAGATTGGCATCGTGATTCAAAACTCTAATGATTAACTACTCCTTGACATTGTAGAGGTTAATTTTTGGTTGTAGCACTAGTCATGGAGAAGTGCATCAGCCTTATAACAATTGCATTGGTGTCCAGCAACTACGACAATTCCTGTAAAATCTGGTTGGAATTAGACTCCTTGGGTGTGAAGAAAAAGCTTGGCTACTCTCTCGCCATGGACTTTGATGAGCACATTCTACAAGCTTCTTTGAAGATATAGTTTTTTGTAGTATGTAAGATCTCTCAAGTCCTTAGAAAAGGAAAAAAACACAACTAATTGGATGACAAACCTTGCAATGTCCTCTGATTGCATGTGGATTAAGAGAATGCCAATATCTATTGACTTTAGAACTATTTGTTAGAAAATGAGAACTAATGTTCACACAAAATAGACAATCAATTGAGAAAATCTCAAACTTAAAGATTTTGAATAAATTAGTTGATGTTTTTTTATTCTTGAATGCTCTTATAATCCAATTTTAAAAAATATTTTTAACTTTGAAAACTTTGTAATAGTATGTATAACAAAAGAAAACACATAAAAGACTTTTAAGTGATTTGATCTAACATCAAATCTATGTTCATTCTTAACCAAAAGACTAAACAGAAACACTAAAAATATCTTTTGCAAAAACAAGGAAGGCAAAACCTCTCATTGGAACAAAAGACCTTACAAACACCAAACCAAAAGACCCTACAAACACCAAACCAAAAAACCCTACAAGCTCCAACCCAAATAAGCATACAACATCGAGTCAAAGGACAATATAACAATGGCAAAAAAAAAACAAGAATAAGCAAAAGCAAAAATTCGAATCATTGGACAAAAGATACGACGAAAAAATTAAATATAAAAATCTTATAAGCCAATACAAATATCAAGCTCACTAAAAATGTTGTTAAACAATACAAGAACAATGTTAAACTTAGTTCAATACTTGAACTTGAAAAAAGGTTATGTACAAGATGTAAGCAAAGCTCTCTCACTTCAACCCAACACTCTTAATTAAATTTTCAAGATTTATAAAGATCTTCAAATATATTTCCTTCCAAAATAATTTTCAATCGATCATTAGTTTATAAATCACGTTTGGATCCCTTTATATAGTTATTTGAAGGCTTTTCAACTGCTTCAAATATTCCATAATCACTCTTAACGACTATTTTGAAAATTATCAAAATCTAATCAAACTAGTCTTCACAAAAATAAACTAATCTTATTATTCGATCTAAAGGATATTATTATATGATATTCTAAAACATGTATTATTCATACCATATGTAAAATATTAACATATTGGATAAAAATCTTGAACTTGACTCTCATAAATACCTTAACTTAGATGAACTAACCATATTGTACAATAAATATTATCATACTATACTAGCATCTTGGGTTCACAATATTCATTGATCACTCTGACCAATCCTTAACATACAAAGCATTTGAAGTCAACATATTATACGATAATGATGTCGTATAATTCACAACTCTGAAAGTATTTTTCACAATCGTACCATTCATTCAACCCTAGAAACTAAGTTATATCTTATCATATTGTACAATATAATCATCATTGCATATAGTTAGGTTTTGCATCTCAAGTATTTTAATTGTGATGAGATGTGTGAAAAATATATCTTGAAAGCTTTTATCACACAAATTATCACTATTGTTCTAGAGCCAACAAAGATTATTATAGATTATAATATTCTAAACAAATAAAAATGAATTCACAAATATACTTTTTCTCATTCGCTCAAACTTCATATTTGGTGTTAGTTACATTATCAAAAAACATCACCAATTAAGGTTGAGTTAAAACCAAACTCTTTAATTAAGTTTACATATTCATTCTTAAGAAATATAATCTAAAATACTTAAAAAAATATATATTAATAAAATAAAAGAATAATTTTGTTGTTATCAAAAAAATCATACATCAATTAAGAGTTCAACACTATCTTTACTGATGATTAATTATATTAACCAACTTAAGATTAGTTAATATAAAGTTTCAACCAACATATCAAAAAAAAAAGTTTCCATCAAGAAAAAATCAGTGATCGTTCCAGACATTCTGTTAGGGTTTCAAAACTTTCTCAAATCGGATGTCTTGCGATGGCACTTCCCTTAATCTCCCTCTCTTGGATGTTCCTTCAAAAATGCGCATCCCCATCGCCATATTGGCTTTGTCAATGGAGACCTCTCCCCCTCCCATGCCCTTTGTGGTGAATAAGCAGGCTCCTATGCATGGCTCCAAGCTTTCATCCATGAGTTGGCAGCTTACAAGTGCTCTCACATTTGTATGCCATAATTGTACCTTCTATCTCTACCCTTGGACAATCCTCTACCTATGGCCAAGCTACACTAATTTCCTCTCCTACTCCAATAAACAGAGAATCATCCTTACCCCTATGGAGGAACACCTTAACCCGTTGAATCTTGTCCAACCTTGTTGTTGGAGAGACACCTCCCCCTTTAAATGGAGCCTTGAAGTGGTTAGATCGCAGCCCCATGCCGTTTTTTGATTGGTTGGAGCATCCACATAGTCCCCAAGGGTGTCGTAGGCCCTCCCCATCCATGATACCCTCTCAAATGCTCTTAAACCCCCTCCCCCCGAATTAAGTACCCCGCCCCTCAAGCATTTCAATTGGAGCTATTAGAAGTAGTTTCAAAGCCCTTCTTGCTTTGGGTGGTGAGGGTTTTGTGCATCATCATCCACGGTACTGATGGACTCTACCTTAGCCATTTTTGTCCACCAAACTACCTTTGGAGTTATAAGTGATCATAAAAGGCCTTTCCTCTTGCTTTGCCCTACCACGATCCCTAACGCCTTTTGGAACTATAAGAGTGCAAAGAAAGATTCTTCACACAATCACCTCTATAAACTTATCAAAATTCATCTCCTTAACCTCATCTCTCTTGAAAATGTATCTCCAATCTCTGAGTTGTAGAAATGCAAATTGCTTGGTAGGCTATCAATGGAGTTTTGCTAAAAGATGGCAGAGCCTCAAAACTATCCATTGTTGTTTGCTTGTTACCTCATCTATTGCTTGCTAAACTCTATTAATGACCACCAAGCAGTTCGCATTCCTATGACTAAAGGACTAGAGAAGCGTTTCCAAAGGACAAATGAGATATAGGGAATGGGTTCTCACAAGGTTGTAAAAATGATTGCATGAATAATTTTTTTTTTTTTTGCACACCAATAATTTCAAAAAAAATGACCAAGACCATAAACATGACAAAACAAGAGGCTTAAGGAAAGAATGGGGCTTTTGCCATTTATGGGTTGCATAGGAAGTGGGTTCCCTCACAAGCTAGTCACTCACACTTCACAAGGTAAGTTGGAGGAAAACAACAAGAGCTAAAACAAAGTTCGTTGGGACCTTGAATGACCTCACAAGCTAAAAGACTGCATTTTGGTCTTAAAAAATGTTAAAATTATATGAAATTTTGTGAGAAAATAGATTTGATAATATTAGATCCATCCTTAAATTTCATTAGAAGTATCACAAAAAGATAATTTCACAATTTCCATATTTTCAACTAAAATATTGCTCACATATTAAGACCAATTGCTAAATGAGTTAGCCACTTCGATTTATGTATGGCAAACAACAAAGAAAACATAAATACTCTTATCAATAGAAAGAATACTAATTGTTCAACAATTCAATGATAATGTATTCACAACAAAGTTAAAAAAATCACATGAATAATCATGTCCAAAAGCCCACCCAATAGAAGTGCCATGCAACCTTATGAACAAACTCCGAATATATTTGATTTAAGGGTTTTATGGTTGTCAAACTTCTGAAAGTCGATTAGTTTCAAAACATTTGCAACTTTTAGAAGTCAAGTTTGTCTTTAATAGCCATTTGTTTGATTTGATAACTTCAAATATAACTGAGTGATATTTTATACTTGAATTGATGTCTTTTGTTGATATCTTCTCTTAGTTGTATCTATGGCGAGGTTATCCTGCAACTCCTTCATTGGAAGCAATAGGCAACAAGTGGATCCAACAACCAATGGCGACAACTGTTGACGAAATTGCAGCAGTGATCTTGAACAGTAATGGATGACATCGAAGACTGTGTATGCCAAGCAATGAGCAACAATAAAAGTGATTGGTGATCAATTATAATGGAGAGTAGAGGTAATAATGAGAAATAATTATGGCTGCTAGTGGGCAACAACCGCCACTTGTAACATGGTGACAAGAGTTCAGCACCACAACAAGAAGTCTGACTTTTGAGAGTCGATCAACCCTAAAACTTCACTTGAAGTTTTTTTAAAAGGTATATGGAAATTAGATTTAAGTGAGTGTCAATGAACTAAACTAATGCTTTGCCGTTAGACTTTCAAGAGTCACAAACAGTTTGTAAGCCAAACATACACCAGGTTCCTTCACTTTTTCAGCTTAACCTACTTAAAGAAAAATTGCCTCACTAACATGATTTTATACAACAATGGTTTCTTCAATATCACAACCAAAGAGAAAACATTCACACAGCAATGAATACCAATCAAACAACTACTCAAACCTTTGTTGCTGACTAAATCATTACGTTGGATCAAGCAAATGAACAGCTGGAATTCTAAACTTAGAAACTGCATAATGTTCAAGCTTTTAGTTGCTCATAAAATGAATGATAAACATAATATTACTTCTGTTTCAATTGTGAGACTATAGCAACAGATAGTCAATACTATCTGATTCCTTCAACACATAGCAATGAACCTGAAATCAAAGAGCTGAAGCTTGATAATTGGAGAACGCTGTTGAATAAGAGCCACTGCATGAGAAGGAGACTCATAAGCTGCAAATTGGAACCAGTTAGTTGGCTATAAACGTATGTAAGGAACTATTGAAATTAACTACATAATACGATTTTATGAACTGAAGCATAATGACTGATTAATATGCAAAGGAATTGGTGTAGTTTGTTCATAATATGAAAATATAATTACTAGCACTCAGCAAAAAAAAGATTATGAGTCATTTTGCTTCTGCAATGTCTTTTTCTGGATTAATAAAATTGGGGAAGGCCCTTGTCTTTGAGACAAAAAGAAAAACAGCATTCCACACAACAGGCCTCCATTTTGGAGGACCACACACACACACACACAACCCATGGTTTTTGGTTGAAATGCATACTAGGTTTCAAAACCCATTTCAAAAATTAAGTTATAAATTTCTTATATACTGTTAGATTTTCCAAAAATAAACTAATTTCAAACAGAATCTTGGGTTCACTTCCAATAGTTGTGACACTTTCTAGAAAAAGTTGACAGAGATATACTAAAAAAAAGTTTTTCTCAAACTCTGTATTCATTCCAATGATGGTGAGTTCTCCATGTTCTCCTTCATCAATGCTATTAATTTTTTTTGGATTTGCTTGGTAAACCTTTCTTGTCCTTTTATTTCTAAAACCTAAGATATCATTATGTTTAGCTGAGACAACTTAGTCAATTAGGACTAAACAATACCATTAAATTAATTTAAATGCTGAAATCCAAGAGCCTACTCAATGCGCAAACCCTGAGACATCATCAAAATTGGACATCACGCTTGTTGAATAAAAAAATATCCGTCTGTTTTGCATTAGAGACACTAGTAATGATCCTTTATGATAACATTAAATCTCTAATGAAATAACATTCTACTTCAATGTTTATTTCGTTAAAAAAAAGACTGCTTATAATATAAATAATTGTCTGATCATCATATTTAAAAATATTTATTTAGTAAAAAAAATTCAAATCGTAAAATAAGATTTTTTTTATTTACATCATCTCACAAGATTATGCAATTCTATAATTAGTTTGAGAACTTAATCTACAAATTGTTTCTTTCACTTCTCCAAAACACTATTTTTTACTGCACAAACACAATAATCAAAAAGACTTCTAATCTTAACATCAAAATTAACTTCAATTTGTAAGTTACTATGATTTTGGTACATCAATCCTACTCCCAAAGATTTTTTTAATACATCATAATTTTTAAGACAACATCTCAATACTTCTTCACACAGATGTATATATATATATAAAAGAGAGAGAGATTATGTGTGTCTACAAGTAGAATACTTAGACTAAAAAGAATTTTAATATATCTATGACAAAAAAATTCTAATTACTCTTAAACCAATGATAAAAATTATGGGATTTTTATAATAAGTGTTTGGAAAAAAAAATCTGCTATAATGACCGATTTTTATTATATCAGACCCAATCACTAGGAACTTGTCTAGCATCTCTTAAAGCTCATGGCAACATATAACATTTATCAAACCCCAAACAAACTAGAAACAAAAAAAAAAGAAAGCATAATACAAAAAACTAATAGGCCCAATGTAGTAAAGCACATAGGTTCCATAAATTTCATCAAATCATCATAATTTTCATCATCATCACACCTCTACCATTATAAGGAGACCTTGGAAATTCTATTTGTTCAATATTTCATACCTAGCTTATGATAATTCTACTCTATGAAAATACATGCATTGTTTGGCACAACATCTAGCCACCAAACTTTTGAAGTATTGGTTTCATATTCCTCTCATATTAATAATAGTTATTAGTGTTGCATCATACGCTATTATACATGGCCAAAACACATGAGCCAACTTTCCATATATTAGCTTTGATAAAATATACTCCAATTCTCCAACTTCAAAAAACATCTGCTCTTTATCCTATATGGTTTTATCCTATTCAACGTATCATTTACATCTCCTTCTACCAATTTGTTAGCCCGGCATTCAGAAAAACACTGTCGTAAGTTTAATTACTTTTTCATAAAAAAGAAGTTAGTTTTAAATCATCTTGATATTCTCAATTAGCTCTCCAACAAAAGAAGGGTAGATAATAATAATGAATATCATGGAAGAACATAAATACATGAAAAACAAACTATGCAATATTGATAAACCTAAATAGGACATATGGGTTATTATATTATTAGAAATAAATACAAAACTATCACACATGCATATATTGTATCCTTGAGACAATAAAAGGATGGAAGGAAAACAATCACATTACAAAAAAGGAAGGACAACATACATTACAATCTTTAAAATGAACAATACCTTAATGGAAAAAATTCGAATCAATAATGTGAAAAATATGACTTCTTTCTATAATCTAAAGGGCTTTCTTGAAATAAAAATTAGAGTTACATATGCGGCTATGTCATACCCAAAAAGCCATGAAAAATGAAAACAATATATTTAGATAAAACCTTAACAATAGAGCTTGTTTCCACATTTTTAAGGTAATTCTAGAATAATGGATTAAATATGACATCGCACTCTTCATATGTAACAACAACATATCCAAAAAGCTATAAAAATTTAAAACATCATATTTAGACAAAGTCTTTAAAATAGAGTTTGTTTCTATATTTTAGATTTCCTAGTTTTAGATAGATTCCCAAAATATGGAAAGATGTTTTTATTTGTGGTTTTTACTTTTATCTTTAAACTTGCATGTATCCATGTTATTCTACAATAATAGACTATGTGCTCGATTTTATAAAGGTACTAAAGCCTTAGCAACCAAAATTTGATCAAATTAAGCTCAATTTCATATAACTCTAGAATAGTAAGGAAATTCATATATGTATATATATATATTCCTAAAATAATATAGTAAATGGAGCTAGTAATTGATCCTATAGCAATATCACAACCCCAATTAGTACTACTAATATGGAATTATTTTTTGTATCTCTAGATTATTTATATTTTGGAATTACTTTTTGTCTCCTGACCATCATTTTGAAATAGAATTTTCTATCTTTGAAAAAAATTCACTTAATGATCTTTCATTTCTTCTATTCATCTCTCATACTATTTTCATCTCTTATATTACACTTTTATCTATACTCTTCTTTTAAATTTTATTCTACTGCTTCTATCCATAGTTTACCATCTTGGGGCTGAATTTTGTAAGCTTTTTATCATTCAAATTTCATTCTCATACTATTTCTAATATTACAATCACATAATCACAAACAAGAGTGCAATCTTTCTATCTTAAAATTATGTTAGAAATAGCTGACAAAAACAATACATTGGAAACAACAAGCAACATACAAACTGAATGGGTAAAAAATAAATTTATCTTAAGTAGTCCCAATCAACTTGAACTTTCTCAAAAGTAGGAGGAAAAACTTAGTCATTTAATTGTTAAGGGAATCCTAGATTTGTGCTTAGGATGAATAAGACTATAAAGGCATCGGATAAAGTATAGTATACCTTTATGTAGGTATTAAATAACTTAAAAACTCAAATTTACAAAAACAAGCCACATTATTCATTGAGGTTAACTTACAATGAGTATAAACCTAATTCTATTTATGCTCAATAATTTCCTCTTCAAGTGAAAATCTCATCCTTATTGTACATCACTTCGTCTTTAAATTTTAAAATCCTCAGACCAATCAATCCAAATGTTATGACGAACATTAAAGCTGCAAACGATGAAAACAAATCCTTTTGGATAGCTTGTGGATTACATCAATTAATATATCATGGATGGTCCAATAACAATAGCCATCTGTCGATCACTTGAACAAAGCTAAGTAGCTTCACTAACACTCATCAATAGTAACCATTATGTATGCACCAAGAACTACTCAATCATATTGAGAAACTATGTGAATCACCAAAACTATGCTAAGCAACTATAGAAAAAGCTCCAAAAGACCATAAGAGTTACAAAATACATGAACCACTTAATTTTACCCAAAATATAATTTCCTTACCATGACCAAACCTAACTCAAATAACACTTTTTAAAGAAGCTGCACAACTTGAGACCCAAAGTAAGCCCAATATACCCTTAGGTAAGCATCTAATAACTCCAAAGCTTAAGCCTATGAGTAAGGAATGAGTAAAAGACACAATGTATGTATATTAAAGCTCCAACATTGCATTTAAAGTTATAATATGGGTAGGAAAATGTTAATCTCAATTGCACTCAATAAAAACTCTATAATAATGTTTTGAATATAGAATTCAATGTTACAAAAAATAAGTGATATAGTTAAATGCGATGCTATTTGTCATAACTATTCTAAAGTTCATGATGCAATACAAATTAATGAAATTACAATTATAAGCATCAGACATTAAATAGGTATATAGGCCAATTATGGAATACTCCAATCTTTTACAAACAATGGTAGGAGATGTATATCAGTCATTATAAATACATTCAATTGAAATGCAGCTAGAATGTGCTCTATTCCAAAAGATTTGTTGAAAAGATAAAAATTATAGTTCCCTTGAAATACTAAACGTGGAATTTGATGCAGTTAGGTACAAATATAATTCAATGGCACCTTTTGAGAACAAGATGATAAAAATACAATATTGTAGGGACAGATTGACACATCATTTCAAATAGGGGTAAGAATTCAATCAGTTTGAGCAGTAGTATAAATGAATCAGCCAAATTGCAAGGTTCTTTGTAAGGACAAGAAATTAAACCAAACAAAACAGAACATTATTAAAAAACAAAACCAAACAGAACAATCAAATATTATTCAAAAATCAAACCAAATAAAAAAACTAAACTTTTTGTTTGAACCTTCACTAATGGAATGAATCCATACTCTAAAAGCTATGTTTTATAGTACATTAAAGCCAAAATAAACATAAAATCAAACCAGGTAAACTGAAAAACGAAACCAAAAACCAGAGTAGATGGTTCAATTTTTTAGTCGATTAGGTTTTCTAAACTGAAAATGCAAGCTAAAACTAAAAGCCGAATTGAATTTTTCCAAATCAACCTGAAAAAACAGAATGTTGTCAGTTGATTCAGCTCAGTCAAAAAAATGAACCAAATAATGTTAGCCTCAAATTCAGATTATGAAATATTACTTCTTTTCGACCAGTCTTTAACAAACAAATCAAATATCTAATGAAAACATGAAAAAAAAAAAAATGAAAACATCATCACATTTTACAAACCAAATGCCAATTCAAAAAGGCGTATTCTTCCATGTTTCAGAAGTCAGGCATACTCAGTATTAAGTGCATTGATAATAACTAAAACAATCCGATTATAAACATTATTCTTTTTAACTACGGCTTCTGCACAGACCTTCAAGAGGAAGGCTAAGAATCCCTTCTGGAAGTGGACCATAGGCATCATTACCAACGCAAGGAAGGACGGAAGGCTCGTCTAAGTACGCAACTCTTTTGGCTCTCAAGGATGAGATCAGGAGGTCGACCGCCAACTGACTGAAGTTCCCGATCGACAACCCTGGCTGCAGAAGATTCCAAAATGGATAAAAGACGAGAGCCGTTTGAACCCTACAGTAAAAAGAGTGATGCCGCCTCAATCCTCGGTGCTTACAAGGACGATAGTAGAGCAATCAGTGGAAAAGCTTTCGCCATCTTCGAGCGTAAATTCCATCGGCAGAGGAGATTGTAGTTCCCACCGAAGCGCCTGGACAGTTTACTGTGATTGTCGCATTGGCATTTCGAAAACAAAAAGACCACAGGCCTCATGGAAACGATCGATGATCATTATTTCCATATTAAAAAGCTAATTTTTTCGTATTTTGAACGAAAAAAATGAATTACGCGAAGCAGGCATGTCTGGAATTATTTTAGCAACAGAATTTTAGTTCGATTTTCTCAACCCTGTCTCCAAGAGTGTAGCGTCGTATTATTTTTAAATTTCATAAAAAAAACACCTCTCTTAGTAAATGTACTAAATAACATTAGTTCTTCCTCAAGTATTTGTAGATCATATTTATATTGAAATAATGGTTTATAAGTTTCTTAAAGCTATGGCTATCCAACTAATAAATTTTTTTTGTCTTTTAATTGATTAACTAACTATTATATGATAGGTACACATTGTATTGAATAATATTCTCTATTTAGTTCTCTTGATATTTAATATCTATTAAATAGGATTAAACTTGTATAATATATCCTATTATAATGTATGAATATGTTGGATTATTTTATCACTCATGTTAAATTTCTTAAACTTTATATTGAAATAGAATGATATTTGTACAATAAGTAACATCATATTATAAAAAAAAATATCAAGTTTTCTTTTTGTTTATGTTAAATTTTTCAAACTCTTTGTCATAATAGAATTATACTTGCATAATGAGTAACATCATATTATATGAATATTTTGTTTCTTTTCTTATGTTTGATTTCTTAAACTTTTTTGTTGAGATGGATCATAATAAAGCTTTTTAACATTACCTATTTACTTGATTATTTTGGCTCAAATAAATTTTATAAGTACAATACCCTAGCATTGTAATGTACAAAATATTTATGTTTGTGTTCTTACTCACCATGAATAGCCTACATGCAAATCATATTGTATGTTAAAACAAATATCATACTATACAATCAACTTAACACTTCGGTTTCAATTTAGTTTATACTTGATTAAGGCATAAACCATGATACATCTAATGCATTTCACTGAATGTGCAAATTGGATTCACTTATTAAATTGTGCAAACTCATAAGATAGAGAAAAATCAAGTAAGCATGTATGAGTATTGCCCATGAAGAAAGTGAAAAACATAAGATGATGTATGAACCTAAGTGTCACATGATTTTTAACATAGATTTAACATTCTAATAAAATAAATTAAGTAATGATGTGATATAAATGAATGCAACCCCATTAAAAGCAAAGACCACGGGGCTACACCCCTGAGAAAGTTGAGCTAACCATCATCCTTGATCATCATTTATCATGTTTGCGAATCTTATTCAGCAAACACTTAAAATGCATATTAGTTAACAAAAGTATATAGATTTGTTATCATCAAATCATCATATAAAGATATAGGGTTAAAAATAAATTACATTTTTATAGTTTTTACTAAAGTACTATATGACCTCAAATTCATATATAATTGGAGTCGATTAAAACAATAAAGTATTAATGACAATCAAAGTAGAGTCATATAATAGTTAGATGTTGGTTACCTTATTTATTGACAAAGGAGTAATATGGGACATTGCATAAGTTTACCTTATCTTAGCCATATAGATGGTGTAAAGTAGATCCATCTCTTATACCATGAAAGTCTTTCTAAGTGTTACACCTTAAGATTGATAATCATAAACAAATCTCTATGTTGCTAATGGATGTTTGAAGGGCTATGTATGTCCAAAATTAGACAGTGAAAATAGTTTATGTTAGTGTGGAGAAAGATACATGCAACTTGGAGAGAAATGAAGCTTGAAGATTTTTGCTCAAGGATGGCTCGACCTACAGATCATGGAGCCAAAATGAAAACTTCTTTGTAATATGGCTAAACCACTTAGAGATGATCATAGTCTACAATTAAACTTTTCCTTTAATGCACAAGGTTCGCATTTCATCTAGTGCTTTCTTATTAAATCATTCATACTTAAACTCAATTAATCATGATTAACACTAGAAAGTATATGTCATTCATTATAAAACATCTTAAACTCAAAACATGTGGTAAAGCTAATAAAATTAAGTTTAAATTAGCTTTGATTTTAATTATCTCATGATCATATATTATGATGACCAATATCATACTTCTATGATCTAGTTCAGGCTTATATTGTTAATAGTATTCATAATTGTCATAATATCATATAATTATAATGGCCTCGTCATACATATATGATAGTCATTTAGATTAAGAAATATTACATGTGAAATCAATCATTCATGGTATTGACCTTGTATAATTCCTACTCATATTTTAAGAGTTGGGTTATTATCATCATCGTATTTAGATGACTATATTTTTCTATGAGTGTAAAATTTATTTTTTCTCATAATCTATAATATATGTGACTTTTAATGTGGCCAAATACATATGATGTATTCATCATACCAATACAACCAACTATTTAACTAAGAATAATTAATTATAGCTTGATCATATCGATCTTCATTCAAATACAATGATAAAGCTCTGGTTTGTATGGTTTATGAATGCTAAATCCTATAATACAAAGTATGATATCATACTTATACATTTATTCTCATTACATAATAAATTAAGACAAATAAGATAAAAATAATATGGCATTATCATACAAATAAGACATAATATGTTATATGAGCATGATCATTATATGTTACAAATTCATGTTATTTTCTCTTAAATGAATTTCAACATACTTGTATCATAGCATCATATAGAAAAATCCCAAGAGAACGGTGCTTAGAAACGATAATACTGATCTATATATCACACTTGTATGATTCATTAAAAAAAGAAAATTAATTAAATATATTTGTTTGATCCTAGTTATCATCCAATATGTTGGTTGAAAAACTTAAGTAAAGCTTTTATAACTTGCACTACAGAATATGATAGCAATTATTGTACAAGTACAATATCCTTACAATAACTAAAAATGTGCTAGATGTACTGAAGTATCGTTGAGACAATTGAAGTCAATTTTTTATCTCCTTTATAGGATCTTAGCATCCATTAATACAATAAGTTGTAGAAAACTTTAACAACCAACTTAATCACTTCAGACAAGTTAAAATATTCATTGAGATATTGTCTTAGCATAATAAATAAAAGTTTATTTCAAATATAATAAGTTAATGAATCACACTACAAGCTCATTATTTTGTCACATTTTGCTCAAAATTGCTACACGTTCACAATCAGAGCATTATTAATAGATCATGACATCATTTTTTGAGTTTTCATGAGAAAAGTTGATTTACTTTTTTCAAATTTGTCATTAATGGTTTGATAATTAGAACTTTGATCTCTTTGAATTTTTTTCTTTATAACTTTTAGAAATAGAAATAATTTTTCTAGAATTTATACAAAATTATTTTGAATCATTCTATGTTTTTTGATAAGTTCTTTATAAATAGATAAAAAAAGGTATTTTTTAGGAGAGCTAAAGGAAAGTTTCACTTCCTTTTCCCAAACTATTAAAAAAACTTAAATTGTCTTTTTGTCTTTATTCAATGCTTACTTGTAGTATCTTTTTTTTAAAAGATGCACCAAATGAGCCATTATTAAAGATGCTTTTTCTTGGAATAAGGTGTTTTGGGAGAAATTGGTTAATCTATTGGAGAAAAGATTTGTCTTAAAACTAGTTAAAAAAATTAATTAAGAAATATATAAAATAAAAGACTTAATGAAATTTACATTATTTTTATATGAAGATTATGTAATTTTAAACTATAAAATAATATTTTATTTCTTATGCATATTATAAGCTATTTACATATTTATTTTATGAGATTGACCTAGCACGAGACATGACCCAAAATTTACTTGTTTTACATACTTGTTACAATATTTTGGGTGGCTTAGCTTATTTTATGATATGACATTTTAAATTAGAATGATGTATAGCTCAAGTCTTCAAGAAAGCAATGTGGTGATGCTTAATGGTATCTTTGCTTAAATGTTGTTTAGCTTTATTATTTTGTTATATAAGTTATTACATCAACTCATTATGTATTTAGTTTAGCATGGACATGATTTAATATTCCATTATATTTATATGAACTTAATGTTTTAAAAGAAATACAAAAGATTTTTAATTTACTTTTACTAGGGCTTTAAAACTGTAAAAGTTTCATATCTATTATGGTTTTTAAAAAATGTGTCTTTAAGCCCATGAAGAAAAGAAAAAGAGAGATTATATAACACCAAACATTAAATAGTGAGTGAGATATACCACAACTTTCCACTTGTCCCAAAAACTATCACCTAAGACAACTATAATTCATACTTAAAAAACTTAATATATAACTAGTGTTCTCTTAAAAATTAAAAAATAATATGTAAGATATTCACATGTTTTTAAGAGATTTTAAATGACTATGTCATCAATAAAAATAATTACAAACTTATTCAAAAAATTTTGAAATTTTTTCATTAAGTTCATAAAACCTATAAGTTGTAGTTATAGCAATGTCCTCCTATTTAATCTTTAACTAATGATATCTAAATATTAAACCTATCTTAGAAAACACCACAATATTATGTAATCTATGAAACAAATTATCAATCCTTGACAATAGATATTTATTCTTAATTGTTAGTTTCTTAAGCTGATACTTTATACATATCTACAAATTACCATCATTCTTTTTATCAAAGAGAATACATGCTTCTTAAGGAGTCATACTATGGTGAATAAAACCCTTAACCAAAAGCTCTTGAATCTAAATTTTTACTTCTAAAATTTTGCCCGTGTCATTTGGTATGGAGCCTTTGATATAAGATCAACTCCCAATACCAACTAAATTTTAAATTCAATCTTGTTATCAAAAGGAAGACCAAAAATACTTCTAAAAATACATCAAGATATTCATAAATTATGCATACATCCTTTAACACTCTAAACGTTTGAATAGTAGACAACATATAACAAAATCCATCATTACCTACTTTGTAATAGCTTTTGTATCTTTATTTTAAAAACCAAAGGTATTCGTCTTCTTTTTTTATAGTAAATTACTCCTTTATATGGAGCTATCAATTTAACTTTCTTTTCTACACAATCAGTAATACTTAGTATTCAAATAACTAATCTATTCCTAAACATAATATCAAATTTTGATAAGGACAAGACAAGCAACTTAGTAAAAAATTTCTTGTCTCTAATTTATATCTCTCATTCAATAAATTTAGTTACAAGAATTCACTCTCACCTAATAATCTTATAATTAAAGAATCACTTAGTTGTTTTAGTTCAACAAATAACACATCAAGTATATAATAAGAAATGAATGAATGAATGACTCAATAAACTAATATAGTAATAATTAGCAACTATTGAAAAAATATGATACCTATGATCACATCTATTGTAATGGCCTATTTAATTAATCTCAAAATTTCTTCTAAATATCATTTATTAGAATTGTTTATGGTAGATCTAAAACTTAAGAACTCAATAACGAATGGGCACCTAAAAATGTGTTAGGATGGTAGGCACTATACCCAAAATTTGATCATATCATCATGAATATCTTAGCTTAAGAATTTTTAAGCATGTGGTTTGAAATTCTTTAGAGGCCATTAGAAATTGCATCAATTTTAAAGTTTAAAAAACAAAATTTATTTAATATTAGATAATCCTCTTATGAAATAAGAGAATAAGTTATCACCTTCTTATGCATTGATTACGCTTAAAATTTTTAGGTGAAGGAAGAAGGAGAGTGAATAGATCTTAAAGGAATAGGAAAAAAAGATTTAAGTGCATCCAACTTGTTTTTTTTCGTAGGTATTCAAAGAATCAAAGTAGAAGTGGAAGAACTTAAGGAAGAAAAAAATGGGTTTCTACTTTCACTTTGTTGGAACAATGTGTCAAGGCATATTCCTACCCAAGTTAGTTATTATAAATTACATATTTTTTGGTTAGGATGTTTTGAAAATGGATCATGTAAGAATTTGGTAGAGTTTTTGTCAAGTGGCCCGTTGCTAATCTCAACCATGGTGATCATATAAGATGATCGACCAAATCATTTGGTATGATAAATACAATGGGGCAAGTGAAAGGCCCTAAACCTATTGTGTATGAGTCAACCAACTAATCATCATACATGTACTCAATGGATCAGACAATTGGTTCAGAAATGATACAACTATGATTGTTCAATCTAATCCCTTGTTCAATCATTGAACACTAATATCGTAAGAGTATAATGAATTGTTCAAACAATTATGATCAATTTAAGAAATACACCAATATGATAACTCATCTAGTCCTTTGTTTGACTAATGTTTGTTATGGATTGTACAAGTACACAATAGACATCAAATGAGTATGATAAGTTCATGAGAAGATTTAATAGAGATCGCTCATTTAATCTCTTATTTGACTATGTATCCCTTAGATCATACAATATGATAGGGCGATTGTATTATATGATATAAGCCAAAGATGTGAATGTTTGAAGCTTTGTTTAGGATTTGTTTAAAATAGATTTTGTAATTTTTTTGTAGAGAGTGAGTAGTATTAACAAATATAATATGAATTGTGTAGAAAATAAAAAGTTGAAATAAGAGAAATATAAAGTTTATGAAAAAGATCTTTTAGAGCTATCAAATAGGTTGACTAATTAATTATGATATAAGTAAATCATTTTACTAAACTCCTTAAATATAATTATAGAATGTATGCTAATATTATTATTGTATAGCATGCATCATTTGTATATGTTCTAATATTATGATGGCTTTTTAATACTATTAACATATGTATATGTATATGTATATGTATATAATTATATATATATATATATATATATATATATATATATATTGACAAAACTATAAAAAAACATATGCTAAGAAAGAAAAGTGAAAAATAAAAAGGAAAAAGGGAGAAAAAATGTTATTGTTATCTCGTGATATATTAGATCATAAGAAAGAAAGAAAATTGAGATAAATCACTTTCTTTATGTCCACAATAGAGGTCTTATCCTTATCAACATAGGATGGTGACAATAAGGGGCAACAAATCTATCATGATGAGACTAGCTTCACACCCTATTATTGTGTTAGAAATCGTGTAAAAGGCCCTAGTTTTCTTTATTTTATTTATTTTATTTGCTTAAAAGAAAGAGTTTTTTGAGATAAATCCAAAGATATTTAATTTGTAATTTTCGGAGCTCTAATGAATAAATATGAATTTTTAAAGATTTGGGATAAATTTGTAACGTGGATGATAGATTTCTAATTTTTAAATGTCGGCTTAGTTCAAATTCGATTTGGCAGAAGATGCTTTTGCAAAGAACACATTTAGAATGGGTTTTCTGCAAAATTCGGTTCACAAACCTGTCGTTATGTCGGTTCTGGCCTCAGCTATAAAAGTAGACCCATGTGCGTTTGAAATGCGCTTCTGCGAACACGGCAGCGAGGAATTTTTGTGATTTCCGACACCCGACGGCGATGGCTGACGAAGGTGAGAATTTTGTTTGCTTTTGTTTTCGGGTTGTATAAGCCTTTCTGGTTAGGGCGATCAATTAGCTGGCGAGAGACGCAAGACATTTCGAGTTCGCCGACGAAATATTTCGGTTTCGTCGGACGTACATGAGAGAGAGAGAGAGAGAGAGAGAACTGGTCCACGCCAGGTTACGCTTCTGAACTAGGTTGGTGAGCGCATGCGGTCCAGCGTCGGGCGAGCCTGGTCCAGCGTTGCGAAAGCTAATTTTGGGATTATTTGGGGGTTTGTTTGGGAAAGCTTTTAGAAAGTAGTTTTGGCTAATAAATATATTTTAAATTTGTTTATTTTGTATCTATGGCCTTGTAGGACATCAAGAAAAAAATTAGAAGTGGGTAAGATAATTGATACAACAAATCCAGGTAGATAAATTTCTAACCCTGTGATGTAGCACATTATTATATATTTTGAACATGGTTTTTTTACGAATTCATGATACTTTAGTTATTGCATATGAAAAAGAAAAATTAATGGTAGATAAATTCTTAACCTTGTGATGTAGCACAATACTATGTGTTTGTTTTACATGGTTTTCTTTCAGTTACGTAGTGTTTTGATTGTTATATATGTTGATGTTTATTTCATTTACATGATAACTAAAAAGGAAAGAAATAATATGATATAATATACTAAAGAAAGAGATGAAACAATATGACATGAAAGGTCTTTTGATATAGCATGGATTGATGTTTGGAAAATGACAAATAAAACAACGGGATTCCCAGATAACATTATCCTCACCATTAGGCGCAACATGTGTTGCAGGGTATCGTTCTTCAGATTAGATATTTGCATAGTGTTTATACCAGGCCCACCGTGTGTCGCAGGATATCGATCTTTGGATCAGATATCTTCTAGTATTATGTGTTATGACTCCATGATGATTTACACCATGCCCAACATGTGTTGCCAGGTATGGTACCATACCTGTCTGGTGGCACTAGGCCTAGCATGTGTTGTAGGGTATCGATTTTCGGATCAAATATCTGTCTAGTGTTATGTGTTTGGTTGGATGTCGGCTGGAGGTCATTTATTGATGGTGATTGGATCCAGAGGATAATGCGTCAAATGGAATTGGGCCAGATAATAACACACTTATATAAGAAATTGGTATTTCTTTATGGTTTTTCTTTGGCATTACCTTATATATGACATCTAGTATGATTTTAGCTTGATACATATGACTCATATATTATTGTTCATGATATGTTTTTTTATTTACTTGGTTAATTATGTGGATTTATCTACTGAGATTTATAAAATCTCATTTAGTACTTACATCAGAGTTTATGCTACCACAACACCGAGAGTTAGGAATGATGATGCTATAGAAGAGCCCTTTTCACGAGATATGTGAAAAAAAGAGGGCTTGGTGTTTATTTTGGAGTTAGGGTTTGTCTCACCGTCAGGTCCCCACCTTGGGTTTTGATTTCTTGTCCACACTCGATGTTATAGTGGCGCAAAAATCTTTGATGTTAATTTCGTTTATCTAGTGGTGTGTATTTAAGGTGTGGGGCTTGACAGATAAGGCCCCAACATGATAGAGGCTCCATCCTTATTAGCACAAATATTAGTAATAAGTGGTAATAGCTTCATGATGATGATATTATATAGGATCTCTTAAGAACAAAGATAATGATCATAAAAAAAAGTTATGCCTAATGAAAAAGAATAAGAAAAATATTTGAAATAAAACAAAAAATCAATTGTGAAAAAGAAAGAAAAAGTATAATACATAATGAATACTAAATGATATTTGTATTATATAATGACTATGTTTATGTATAAGCTTAATGTAAACAAGCATATTATATTGAGATTATGTCTCTATTTATATATTATCATGTATTATTTTATTTATTACTTTATTATATATATTAATTATATTGTTATACTTTCATCATACTTTATTATCTAGTTGTTTGCTTATTAAACATAATATTTTGTCTCAATCAAAGTTTATTAAGAATTTTTATGAATTTTCAAATTTAATAAGTATAATTGAATAAATAAACAAATAAATGTATAAAGTGTTTTCAAATATTTCCTAAAACCCAAAGTTTATCTCCCTCTCCTATCCCCATGCTCGATGCCACCCTAGAAAGGTGGTTTTTGCACGATGAGTTAGAAGCTTGCCAATTGTGTCTCAGCAACAACAAGGACTATAAGAAATTGTTGAAACTGTGACAAATATTAAAGAGTTGGTGTGGTAGCAATAATTTGTGGGTTTGAAACTCCCTATTTATTGTTAAATTTACCTTTAATTTCTTCATTTTTCAACAATATAAGTTGACATTTACTTCTAATTGGGATCTTAATTAGCTATTGAATTAATTGTGTCTTGAAGCCCTTGAGTTTTGCAAATTAGGGTTTTAAGAAAAGAAGAAAAACTAAGAAAGGAAAGTAAAAAAGTGGATTTAAGAAGTGAGTTTTGCTATTCTACATTAATATTTTTATAATTTTCAATTTATATAAGAATTTATAAATTGAGTTGAAAAAATTTCAATTTGACAAACTAAAATTAAAAAAAATTAAAAATTTACAAAATTATCTCAAACAATTAAAAAAATTATGAGTTAGACACTCTGACATAAATATTTATGTATACTTGATGTAGTGTTATTTTATTAAAAATAAGACCTATGCTTGATGAAGTATCATTTTGTTGAAATAAAACCTTACATGAGAAGTAGGCCTACTAACATGAATAACATATGCATATGTTTGACGTTGTACTAATTTGTTAAAATTAAGACATTGCATATGAATTTTATATCAAGCTTATGATTTTGATCTACTTATGTCATGTCTTTATATATATGAAAATATGTACTTACAACTAGATGTATGCATTCTTATTGTTAATAAATTATTGTGTGAAATTGTTTGACACGATTAATTTCACAAACATGATATTTGATGAATTGATGCATAAATACTTTAAAAAATGAGGATTTTACATGTAAAAATAAATTAAAGAAATGACAATTTATGATATATAAATTAAATGACATGAATATATATGTTGTTTTGTATGATTAGTGGCAATGAAGGCCACAAGATATTATCATCGTGAGATACCTAATGACTATGTGGGTCATAAGATTGAGATATTACCATTGCAGTAGCTAGAGGTCATGTAAGCCATAATATTAAGATATTATTATCGTGAGGTGGCTAGTAACTATACGAGTCACAATATTAAGATATTACTATCGTGGATGGTTAGTGATCATGCGGGCTACAAGATTAAGATATTATCATCATGAGATGGTTAGTGATAATGTAGGTCACAAGATTGAGATATTATCATTATGAGATGGCTAATAGTCATACAGATCATAAGATTTTATCATCGTAAGATAGCTAGTAGCCATGTCGATTATATTATTGAAATTTACTATAAAGATATGTATATCAAGAATATAACTAAATTAAGCATGATTGTGCTTAAGAACATAATATGATAAATCAATAAATGAGGGTTCCATTGTAACTAAATAAACTTAAAATTGGTGTTCACATAAAGTTACTTAGTTAAGTGAAATCAATAAATAAGATTTTCATTGTAACTAAGTAAATTGAAAAATGATGTGCATGTAAGGTTACTTAGTTTTGTAGAAACATGCATCGATAAGTAAGATCATATTAAAAAAGAGATAAAAAAGAAAAAACTAAATGTTTATATTATTTCTTTTAGAGATCATAACATATTTTTCTTTGATAATATAATATATTTATTCTTTATATTCATATTGACTTGTTTGTTTACATGCTATAATTAATATTTATGATTAATCCTTATATATGTTTATCCCAAATTATTGTTTATGTTACATATTTAATTATTTGTTAGAGATAATCTATTAAGTTAGTGTTGGTTAGTTTAAACTTTTTTTAATACTATTTAGGTATAATAAAAACCTAATAAAAAGAGAACTACCCATAAGAACAGGTTATAAAAAAAGAAAGAAATGAAGTTACAAAGGTTTTTATTATAAGAGTTGTGTTGAATGATTTTATTAATCATGTGATAAATTTAGCATTGTATATATATATAAAAACTAGTGATAGTAGTATTATAGACGAACACTTGTGGCACGTGGATGATGTAGTAGTTTCGAATGTTTATAGTTGTAGTTGTTAATATAAACTATTTGGTTGTGATATTGTAGATATAATTATTATATTATTATACTTGTAAATTAGAAAAATAAATAAAATTTAGGAGATATTTTTTTTGTTTGAATTCTAAATTTTAAAGCATAACCTCGTTAGAAATTAAATCAAATTGAAGTATAGAAAAAGAAAAAGAAGGGTTGTCACTAGGCCATTAGATGATAACTGAGGATCCTCACGTATTTTATTAGTTTGAGATAGAGTGAGATTTTATGTAAGGATATTTTGCATTTCCTTTGACAAAAGTTATATTATTTTTTGTTTATAGATTTTTATAATGTATGATAATTAAAAATTATGTAATTTTTTTCTTTGCTTGTGTTAAAATGAATGTATACATTCGAAATATTTTACTTGTCATCCTAACCCATATTAACTCTATTTTTACTTGATAAATTTATATTTAGATATATTTTATCAGGTTTTGTGAATTTGAGTTAGTTTGGGGCATGATATATGTGATATGAGGAACATCCTGTTGGGTGATGTAATAAACCATGAACTTGTCTTCTTGACTTACAAACTAGCCTTTACCTACACTATTCAAAGTTACCATTGGTGCACCACATCTCTTTGGACAACTAGCCAGGCAACTAAAATCACATCACCCTTATCTATCATCATTTTTCATAGAGTACTAACAATACTAAAGTCTATTTATCATTATCTTACACAAAATATTAATGACTATAGAAATAAGGTCTTATTTCAACTCAATCATATCATCTTTATCTATCATTATCCTACAAAAAGTACTAACAATCATAAGATCTCTAGTTATCACCACCATACATAAAATGCTAGCAGCATAAAAAATGATCTCATTATATTGGATAGTCGTAGATAATAACATAGTAAAAATCTTATATTTGGTTATCTTCTTATATCATAGATTATACAGATCATTAGAGTCTTATAGCCAGCTTTCATTATTTATTCATTTATTATCATTTTATTTAATATACCTTATTTCTCTTTCTTATCACATGTCTAATACATATAATAATATACTTATATACACATACACAGACAACATCTTATGCTAATATAATTAATTGATGCCATGGATCATTTCACATTGAATTCATACTAATTCTCATGCAATTCAAGTTGAATTTCAAGCAGCACCTAAACACTATATAAGGGTAACTTATGGAAAAGGACAAATATACTCAGTCATACATTTCTAACTCTTTTACACAAAATAGAAAAAAGGCTTTTTCAAACTTTCTTCCTTGTGATTTGTCTTGTTATTACTTTTTCTAATTTCTTTGTTCCTATTAACTATAGTGAAGTACAACTTTTTTTAAGATTTCTTAACTTCTCTCCTTCCTCTTCTCCTCAGTGCATTCCCTTCTCTCTTTTTTCCTGAGCTTTTTTGTTTCCAAATGCTTCTTAGGCCACCAACTTAAGTTCAGGATAAGTGAAAAAGTAAATTTTAGGTTTTAAAATAATAAAAACAATATATTGATATAATAAATCAAATAATAACTTTATCTTTTCAAAATTCTTGAGAAATTATAAATGACTTCTAAAAATTGTAATTACATATCAATAATTTTGTCATGTAGAGCTTTTCCAAATGTATACTCAAACCATAGCTCTATGATACTTACAACTTGGCATAGGATTAATGATGCACAAAAAACAATTCTTACATTATCATTACACACAACATCATACTAATATCATAATTCAAATATATAAATTTAACTTATTTTAGAATTTGAAATGTTATAGTCTGATTGAAAATTAATTAGAGGTGACAAGCATGCATTTAATTCTTAGATAGTCCCTAATTTGTGCTAACTTGTTGGTTTCAAGTTCGAATCAAAGTGAAGGAAAAAAGTAACAACAACACCTTGTCTCATACTTCATGTACAATGAATTGAACTCTATGTATAGTATGTCAAGTGAAGATTGTAATATATGTAATTTGATGTATAATACGTTCGATTTGATGCACCATACGTAAAATAGATGTATCGCATGTGAGGAGAGAGAAACAAAGAAAAGAAGAAAAATAAGGGAATGAATAGAAAATAAGAGTTTTGAGTAAAATAAATAATTATGAATATATCATAAATAAAAAAAGCTAGCAAATTGTGGTAGATAATGTACCATTTTATCACATAAAAAACTAAAGACAAAAAGGATAATTATTGAAAAATCATCATAAAGAAATAGATATGCAAACAAAACTAACTATGATATTATCATATTATTATTATTTATCTTAAAAAATATTGATATGAGTATGATAACATGATATTATACTATTATATGTACATTTTTTATCCTTATATAACATGTCTTTAATATCATGTGATTATGTACAAATGAAAAGAAACCCATACATTTATGCATTATATTTTAATTGTTATAAGTATCAAAACATGAAATAAGAAATTACAAATAAATAAAAAGAAAAATTAATGATTATTGAGATTAAGTTATAATAATTTGATGATATATATTATAATATAATATATGATGAAAAGTAGATAATGAGATTTTATTATAAAATTATCTTATAGTTGATTATTTTGATAAGATAAGATTGTTATTATTAACACTTAATGTATAACTTTGATAAAGTAGATTGAACCATTGCTAATATTTTATATAGGGTCTTTATAAGTAAAGCTTCATTATAGCTAGTATTTTGTGCAGATAGATGATTGGTGGAGACAACATATTAAGATTACTAGTTAATTATGATATTTTTATGGGCTAAAATTATAATATATGATGATGCAAATAGTTGTGTGAAAATATTAGTAATGTTTATTTAAAGACATTAAAGCCTTATGTATTAGAAAATATGAAAATATGATAAATATAAAAAATGATAAAAATAAAAAATAATGAAAAAATGTTATAAAAATAAAAACATGAAGCACATAAAATGAATATGACATATATGTGCACATTGATGACATGTTTCTACTCTTTACATGCCACAAGTTATTTGTTTATTACTCTTTTACCATTTATGAGTTATTCTTTATTATATTTCATCATGATTTTATTGCTTGTAATTATCAATTTACTTGCTAAGCTTTTTATACTTGTTACTTGCATTACAAGTCAGGTTATAAATTCATTTAGAATTGAGAAAGCCCAATGATATATAACATAAGTCTCAAAAAGAGAGAGTTATTTTGAGTTATGTGATAAATTTTGCATGAGATATGTATATGATTTGTATTTTATGTGTCTAGAGATGTATGTAGATACTTATATAGGTGTGTGGTGTTTATGGATAACATTGTTATAGTTTTTGTTACTTATTCTAGTGAAAAATAAATTTAAAATGCATTTTTATTGTCATTATTTCCTGACTATTAGTTTTGTATCCTTAAGATTATTGTGTACTATGATGTAACATGATATTTTCTTTTCTAATATGTATTATTGAGTAATAATAAGGAGATTATTTAAGTAGATTGTGATATGACCTTTCATACATATTAATAGTTTTCAATCATTGATTAATTGAGAGGAAACCTTTAACAATTAAAAAAGATAGGAAGTAGAAATCAAGTAATGTCTCAAGAGATAAGTCATTGAACAATGAATGACTTAAATATAAAGTTTCTAAGGGAGTTGGGGTAAATTACTTAACATCACCTAGTAAGGGGAAGATAGTTAATATTAGTCTATATATGTGATACAATAATCGACATTAAGGTGTCTTTTATATGCAAACTTATGTTGGATCCCTTGAGGACTCCATGGTTATGCATGCTTAGGTTGAAGTAATGTTTGGGTAGGTGAACAAAGAGGATAGGTTCTTATGTTAAAGATAAAATCTACTTAGATTAAGATGAGATGACCAACGAGGACAATACCTTGATATAATGAAACAAAAATTATAATAGTCCTTAATATTCAACTCAGATAAAAAAGAGAAATCTTAAAATTAAGCAAGAAATATTGTGGTTAAGTATGATTGAACTCAATTAAGTTAATTTTTTAAAATTTATTATTTATAAAAAATATTAAAATAATAATAAAATATTAAAAAGTATGCCATACCCTCAAACTTAATTAAAATATCAATAGAAAGAACTTTTCGAGATAAAGTCAATGATGGTTGAGTTTATAAGTTTTGAAGATCAACTTATGAATTTTCAAAAAAATACAATATAATTGTAATTCTCAAAAGATTTATTAGGATATATTATAATTTCTAAAATTTTGACTTCTATCAAATTTGATTGACAAATGATAGATTGGTAAATTTTAAAATATCATATGCATTAAGTTAGAATTATAATTTCATACATTTTGACTTTAAGTTAAATCTGATTAATATGATATATATTTATAAATAACAAAATATCTAAGGAAAAATGATTTTAATTTAATTATTTAAATTTTCTCTAATTTTCCATATAAAAAGAAATTGTGTTTGATCCTATTAAAATAATTTAAAAGCACTCTTTAACATTAACAAGTAGTTAATAAATATCCTATATTCACAAAAAAAAAATCCTATATTCATGATTAATTTCATAAATTTTAGATATTAAAATAATAATAATAATGTAACTATAAATTTATAATGATTAGTTAATATATTATAGATACTTCTTTTCTTCCCATGCATAAAGAATTGCAATAGAGCATTTGACTGGTTGAAAAAGTTAACCCAAACATTGTGGTTATCGTGGCTGGTTATTGTGAGTAATTGGAAATGAGTTCTGACCAACTACAAAGAACTTTGGTTCTAGGTTTTAACATCTTTAACAAAGTAAGAGGTACAACTTAGATTTTTATTTTATTTGCCTTATTAGGTCATGTAAGTGTCAAGATTCTAATGAGAAGAGAGGAGGAAGAGAGATGAAGAGGTTGTTGAGGTGGTAGGAGAAAGATATACATGATATTGGGTTTCACCAAAAAAACAAGGGTGTATGATTCAATACGAAGAAATGTTTGTACTAGCACAATAGTAAAATCATTTGGTGTGAAAATTTTGGGTCAAAAGGCTATAACAAAGCTGTGAAGATATTGTACTAGACAATTGTCTCGATCATACTAATACAAGGAGTATCATTATTATAGCAAATAGGAGTAAATTATATAGTATGAAATATGTATAATACTATATGATTTGTTTTTATTCAAAGAAAAACAATAAAAATAAAAAAAGTCATATTAGTTAATAAATTATACTTATGATATTTGTCATATTAGTATGATCATAAGATAATGTGAATAGATATATGAGTGAAATAAATAAAATAAATAATTAGCAATTATATAATATAATTTTGTATATCATACATTAAATGATCATAAAAAATATATTAAAATAGAGGAGATCATATGATGATATATAACACAATATGGTATATTGTATTTTATAATAATCTTATAGAATTTGTAGATCATACCAGATAAAGTAATAGAAAAATAGATTGTACTTATGATAAATAAGGAGATCATACAAATACAATGTGTGATAAAAATGGTTTATACAATTGGATGTATTATATTATATTAGGATCATATTAGTACTAGCAAATTTTTAGAATTTCATATGATCTTATGGTAAGAGTAAGTAATTTTAGCAATACAACTTTTATATCAAGTTAAAGATCTTAAAGGAATTAATAAGATCTTAATTTCTTATTAAATATGTCACGTACAGGATTATATTGATCACTGTATATGTATGTCATTGATGAAGTCAAAGACATATTGCAAATAGAAAAAAATTAACTTTTAAATTTAGTAGATAAATTTGATAAATGTGATATAAACAAGCTAATAAAGTCAATTATAATTCATTATAAAATGGTGTATTTTTCTATGTTATTTTCAAGCAAGCATTACAGCAAGTGAAATATTTTTTCATGTAATTTTATGCATAATGGATAGTAGATAGATCTTGTAACTATGATAGTAATATGTTAATAAATTAATTTCTAATTCTTTTATAATTGGTATACTTTTCCATGTTCTCTTTTGACAAGTATTATAGCTTGTCATATAATCTTATTATAAAAAATTATAAATGTGTTATTCATTTATTATATTACATAACAAGGTAATTCACATATAATATAATGAAAAACTCTATAAGTTAATGAATAAATGATATGAATACTCAACATGTTGAAGTATCAAACAAGGAAATTGAATTGAATAATTAATATACCTTTAAAGACATTATTCTCATACACTATTGGATTATATTATGATCTCATAGGAAGATGATCCTCATATCTAGCTACATAATAATAATACACATGATTATAGCAAAGATGTCTCATATATATAATATAAGACAATGATAACTCACTTATGTCTACACAATTCTAACATAGAGGGCAAAAAGACAACTCTTACGAGTGAGGATACCCCTATATGGATTTATAATATTAGTTCTAGAGGATAATGATCTTCACATAAAGAATATGAGTCACATTAGAAATAAGATGAAAATAAAAAAATAATGGTTTATCTTATAACATATAAAGAAAAAAATTATAAAAATAAAAAATGTATATATACTTGTTTATATTTTTTACTAGATATATTAATTTACTTGTATTATAACTTATTTAATTATAGATATTACTATATATTTTCTATTATAATATTATTATTTATATATCATCATCTTATTAGTTATCTGTTAAGCTCTCTAAAATCTAATTAATATTTACATCATAAGTAATGTAACTATTAAATTAAAAGATGAGGGTTGATGTTATGAATAAGGATTATTTTTGTGGCTGACATAGTGGTTGGTCTATTATAATTTATGTATTATGTGTATTTGTATAGACTTGACAAAATATGTATAATTTAGATAGTTTATATGATTAGATTATTTATCTATATCGATCTTTTATTTAGTTCATGTAGTAAAGGTGGTTTATAAATTGATATTGTTTTATCATTAAGTCTCCATATAGAGTTTAATTTCTCACTAAAAATTTCAAATACACAAACTTTAATTTTGCTATATTTAATTAGATGGTGAGGTGGGGCCCCAATAAAGATGTCATAATTTGATATCATAGCTAACACTTCTACTAGTTTAATATGATTTAAAGATGAACTAAGTAAAACCAATAAACCTATAAAATCTAAAGAAAGTGGCAAACAAATATTATATGATGTCCTAAGAAAAGAATTATAAGATAAAACTTTGTTCCTATGTAAGGCTTCTAAAGGTGTAAAAATAAATCATCTCACTTCTACTACTAAGAGGGAGAATTGGTGTATGTATAAGATACCAAGTTTTGAGATGTCAAGATACTTTTTAAAGGTAAACTCATGTTGGAGTTGAAGAAGCATTGAGATAGGTGACCAAGTAAGAAGTCTCTATATGAATGATTAAACTTACTTGGAGTCAAAATAAGACAACTCATGGGATCAATATCTTAATATAGTGAGAGAAAATGTCATATAATTGGTCTAACTATTAAATCACATCAAAGCAACCTACTTTAGAGTCAATCCTTAAGTAGATTCTCCTTAAAACTATCAAGCCATTGTAAAAAACAAGCCACCAAGCTTAAGCATCACCTCTCATCACTACAAAACAAGTATTTATACAATCATACATTGTCTTAATCCATCAATCCATGAAAAACATGCTCTCTTTAAGAACTTGGCAAACAATTTGGTTACTAACACTTTCCTTAAAGACACCAAATTATAGATTCTTATGCTCTTTTATGTTTTGAGTTTGCATGTTGCATACTAAGCCATAAGAGTAGACATCTTTGCCTCTTAATCCTTTCACTCCACAAGACCATCATTGACTAACCTCTTTATTAATTGTGACATAGACATCAGAACAAATGAGTGCAGCAAAGCATTGAAGGTATGGTGGTTTAAACATTATTATTGCATAAATTGCAATATATATAAGATAATACCCTAACTTCTCATGCCATAATCTTTTTTGTTTTTGAATCAACCACACAAACTAATTAAGTAATAATGAGTCACTTGTTGGTAAGAGGAGCCCTCAAATGTTTGTTATTGTGATAGCTTATATTTAAACATGGATGTAATCATGGCTTTCTACTTCTTAAAATTGCATTTGTTGAACGATGATGAAGACTTCCCATTGTTCGACCTTTGGGTCTAAGGTGATGCTACACAAACAAAAAATAAATAATTCTCTCAACAACTAAATGATGTAAAAACCAAAGTGTCACTTATGAAGAGAAGATGAAAGATGAAAAGGCTTAAAGGAAAAACCTAGATGTTTTTGGGTAGGAAAACCATTTTGGTTGAACCTCTTCACAGCCATATCTTCTTAAATTATATTTTGAGGTAGGGTTAGCCCTATGTTGTTTTGAAGGGAAGGGGAAAATTAAATGTTATTGCATATGACTTTTTGCCACTCGTGTAATTGTTTTGGTTGAAAATAATCTTATTTTTTTAGGGCATGAAAAAGCATTGTCATTAAGCATGCTTCTCCTTTGACCTAATATGTGAGGATTCTAGTTGGTAAAGGTTTTTGGTAAATTATTAAGTTGATACGAACATGATATGTTATGGGTGTGATATTACAATTGTTAGAGAAGTAAGATGCGAATAAGTTAGGATAAGACAATAAGAATATAAGAAGAATTATGTAAAAATATAAAAATAGTAAAGTATCAACTTTCTCAAAATCAAGTTATCATTATTAAAATTATAATTCAATTGCAATTTTAAAACAATTCAATTATAAATATATGATAAAAGATAATATTTTTCTTGTTAAACAAATGTGCTAATTAATGTATTGGTGCATTGTTTTTATTCCAAAATTGAATAAGATCTCATAAACAACATTGGAAAGACTTGAATCCATCTTATTTTGGTACTTATATTTATGTTTTCAATTTCATACTATTTGAAGACATGCACTAGTAATATTACATATTGAATAATATTAGTTTATTTGATTTTTTTTTTAAATTTGGTGTGCCACATGTTGTATTAGATATATATATTAGACAAATGTCAAGGAGCATGAGTATCATATGAATACTTGATTCTGATACAGAAGCCTTAAAAAAGCGTCACAGTTATGATTATGAGTTTCATTCTTTGGGGCCATAAGATTTATTTCATCATCAATTCGACAAGCCTTGTATTCTAAGAAAAGTTTGTTTGGAAATGTCAGAGCTTCCCTTAGGCACCACTTATACAAAAAACTAGGTCCTAGGAGCTGGTGATAACCCTATTGGTGAGGGGTTACGATTTCTCATTGTTTGGAAAACTTTATGTAGGAGAGTTGGAGCTATTTGGCATTGTTGTTATTGATGATGAGATCATTGTTGGTAAAGTCTTTATTGATATAATTGATGAGTAAGATATCATAATTGATGAGTAAGATATCATAAAAAGGGAATATAAGCGACACAATTGTAGGAGTGCTAGCTTCCCCATCCTATATGGAAGAAAGATCATAACCATGAAAAAATGATTTTTTTAGCCTATTCAATTTTGAAACTGGTGCTAACTTATGGACTTTGTTGCTTGGGATGCTTACCCTTTTAATTTCTATAAGGTGACTCAAATGAATGGAAAACATGATTTTTTAACGGTTAGAAATTCTAATGTAGTGGAAACATGTTTTCCTTATAGCTATGGAAGTTCCAAAAGTCTGATTTTCGTGGCATACATGATTTTTTTATTCTTTTTGAGATTGAATTGGAATCATTTCATTTTGGAAAGAATCGATCCCAATGTTATAAGATTTTCCATGGGTTATACTTTATGCTTTTTTTTTGAAGTGATACTTTATGCTTTGCCCAATCAATACCTATTCTTATTGACAATGTTTTTTCATTTGTATATTTTTTGTAGTTAGATAGAAATCAATAGTTTTTGTAGTTAGGTTGTCTAATTTTTTTATAACTTCCTCTTATATGTTATAATACTTCTATGAAACAAGGATAAAGGGGGAAAATATTTCAAATTATTCTATTATTTTTATGGTAACAAAGCATATTTTTTTGCCACTTATTTCATTTCCTCTTATGACTTACAAAAAGGTGATCATATTTAGTCGATTGGCATGTATCCTCGGTTGACAACTAAAGCTTAGCAACCAATCCTCTTGCATTAATGTTAAGGAAACATTCAACCCTTCCATAAAAGGTGACACTATTTCTACCAAAAATTGTACGACAATGGGATAACATTTGAAGATGAAGACCTTTTGCTGTGATGATTGTAACAAATCCTATTACATTGATGAAGCTTGCTTTGAGAATTGATGAAAACCTCCCAACCATCACTCTTGAAAGCAAGATTGATCTTAGCAAACATTAGCATGCAACAAAGGTATTCACCAAGGTAAATCAATCTCTTTTCAAACCCAAATAGTGGAAGCCCTATGCAACCTTCATTCTCGACCTTGTAAATGTAGTACCAATATTGTCACATTGCTCATTAACTCTGTGGTTCAACAAGATAACTAAGAAGCTTTTTTTATTATTTACAACTCTAGGTGAAGGATGTTCATTGGTACTGGTATCTTTAAACATATAAATTGTTTTGTGGGTGTGATCTCCACTTACAAAAATTATACTAATCTTGTCATGCAAGTTACAATTGTTGATGAAACTTTGTCTTCCATGACTAGTCATGGTGATATACATTTATTTAGTTCTCAATTACATTTAATCATCTTTTTCCTAACCTTAAAATACAGCCTTGTTGTAGTTAGTAAATAATTGGAGATGTTTGGTTTAGCATTCTTTTTTTTTTTGAATTTGGTGTTGGAAATGTTGTTGGCTATGCTAAGAAATGAAGGGCTTGTATTATGTGGCTCATGTTGGTTAGGGCTCTCCTACATTAAGAAGAATCAGTAGTGTTTCTAGGATTTTGCTTCGATGATGTTTGGCCATGTCAAGAAATGAAACAATCATTATTACTTAAGTTGCTTGCTTAAGGCTCTCTTACATTGATACAATTCAATGATGTTTTCTCTATACTCTAATCTAAATGTTATGTTCTGACACAAATCACCTAGCTATCTTAACCTTCCATATTTGAAATGGTTGTATCTCTATTATTTATTTTAACATTTAGAAAGAACATTACATTTTTTTCTCTTATTCATTATTGAGATTAAAAAAATAATATATAGTTGGTGTAATAGGCTATTCTTATAATCCCAATTTGAGAAGAAATCTTTGTAATTAAAATGATTAAATCGGGGAGAATAATTTGGTTAACTAGCTATTCAAAACTATTTTTAAAATTATAAATATTAAAGTTAAATTTAGTATAAACTTGTTGCCATGATTTTAGCAAATTTATTTTAAGAAAATACTTAAAATAAATTATCCAAAATGATGGTCATTTCTTTGACAAAACAATAAGGTTGTTCATACAAAAGATTAGCATGGATTATATCTTCAACTTGACAAGTAGGGCTATACCTCATGCCACATACAATCAAAAGAGATTGTGAATATTTCTACCCAATTCGTTGTGTGGTTGCTCTTTCTAACCACATGAGAGACTTTGTAGTTAGCAAATGAATGGTTCCTCATCATAGCATAAAGAACTGAGCATCGATGCTTTCCCCAAAAAAGCATCAAGAGAACAAAGTAATCACCTCCAAGGAGTTAGACTCAATCCATATCTTGCAAGAATGGTGGAAGCAATAGGAGGCCAAAGTAAATCATAACTAGGAGCACACATTCTTCCATCATAGAAGGGGTGGCAAAATCTCATCTCAGCCACATGCAAGGAGTTACCCACGCAGTCACGATCGACAATAACAACACCCGCCTTGTCGTTAGCAACCACAAAAGTGTCAAACTTGGCCTTTTATCTAGCTAGGGGTGGAAGCAACTTAAAAGGAGATAAAAAAGCGGGCCAATGGGATGATTTATGTATGATCTTGTTACTTTCTTTAAAACAATATTAAAGTCAAGATCTCTTAAAAATTCAATATGAGTGTTACATAAAGATTGTGAAGTTTGAGAGGATTGTGGATTTGGTTTTGCCTTCTAAATGAACCTAGTTTGTGTTCGTCGTTCAATCTTCTCATAGTTGTTCTTCTGTTTAAGAAATTGAGGAATGAAGTGCATGTGGAAAGGAACATGGAGGGTTTTCATAAATTTTTCAAAAAATGGCATTCTTGTGTATTATTCTCTCCCTAAATAATATTTTTGGAGTAGTAAAGTTAAATTTTGAAAAAACATTACATCTATAGAATTACGGATTTTTTTTGTTAGAGAATAATATTTATGACTTTTTTGATATGGATAATTATAGAAGATAATATTCGATTAATTTAGGGTCAAATTTGTTTTAGCATTCAAAGTAACATCATTGTCTTCAACATATTTTATTTTCCAAGCCTCATTTAGACTATTTTAGGGCTTTATTAAAAGTTATTATTGGACTTAGAGTTTACAAATTGTCCTTTCGAGAATATCCTCTTATGAATTGAAGGCAAATCTTATACCCTCCTATGAAAGCAAGGATAAATCTATCCGTAATATGTTTTACTCTAATCTTTCACTCGTTCTATCCATAACCGTTCTATCTCTTTTATATGTGAAATTACCTATTTTGTATAATATTTGTTGATATTGAAGCTTCTTCATGCATATTTTATTGTAATAATTGTGGCATATACATCTAGTATTTTTATTTTTGTAATCCATAAGTCGAAGGATTTAGAACTATTAGAAATAAGACAATCTAGAACTAGTAGAAATGTTGTAATGTGCTAGGTCTTTAAGAAAAAATATTTTGTGGATATAGAATTGTGAAACTATATAATTAGAGAGTCACACTACTCTATTGAAGTGAGATTTATTATTAATGATTAGGGATTGTAACTTCTTTTTTTGATCAACTATCCATAAGAAGAGCTAAGTAGAGAGCTTTTAGATGGATGAGCCTGTGGCGAACTTGATTACTTAATAATTAATGAGCATTGGAAAGATTCTTTAAGCTCATCCCAAAATTAATGAGAGGTTATCCTTAATTATTATATCCACATACAAAATACTCTCATAATGACTCGAGCTATTTTAGCAAACTTTGTTTTGAATGAATACCATTCTAAAAAATATTTATTTTTTCATGATATTTTTTATTTCTTGTTTAAAATTTTGTATTGTTAATTTTTTTTACTTATTATGTCATAGAATTATGATAAATTTTGTGCATTTTTTGTGGTGATAGAATTTGGTGTTGTAAAATTTTTATTAGTTGATTACATACATGGAATTAGACAAATCTTGTTTAGAAGATTTAACGGTAGGTTTTTCAGGTTTACCTTTTAGAAAGATTGAAGGTAAATGTTGATATTTTAAAATTTAGTAATAATTAATAATAAAGTAAGATTTTAGAAGCAAGTACAATACAAGATTATTTAAATTTAAATTAATGTTTTGATTAATGTACATGTTGTTAAATATTATAAATGATTAATCAAAAATTAATTTGAAAAAATATATTTTTTAAGTGTTATTAAAAATTTATAATTGATAATATTTAGTTAAATAATTGATACTATAAAATAATTAAAGTAGTTTTAAACTTATTGTAATATTATCTTAAATAAAATCATCTTATTTATATTATTTTTGTAGATTAAAAAATATGTTTTAAACTATGATTTGATTATGTTTTAAAATTATTCTTATGAAAAATTGAACAAATGGATAGAGAGTAATACTAGAATAATAAGTATTATGTGATTACGTTAGCAATTATTTTAATATGATTTGTTTGTGTAAAGATAAAAAAATGCATAGAATTATCTTCTGTTTTTTAGGTGCTTCTTTTTCATGAAAGATTGTTAATATTTGTGGAAAATAAAAATATTTATTTTGCATAAATTAAATATTAAAATAATCTAAAATTTATTTAAATAGATTTAAGACAATATATGAAAAGCACAACCTAGACCAGATAGTTGGAAAAGGAAGATTTCTTTTTTTTTCGCGTGATGCCCTCGCCGGGTTCCCGTTTCACCGCTTTTCTTTTGGTTTTCCTTTTTTCTCTGGCGTGCTAGTGATCGGCGGAATCAAGGGAGATGGGCGCTCTCACCTCTTTCAACAAGTGGAATCCACAAGACGATCTCCTTCTCAAGAACGCCGTCGAGGTAGTTCTCCCCCCACCTGCCTTTTTTCTTTCAAGGTTTGGCATCTAATGAGGTCTGCTTGAGACTTAGTCCACTTCGACCTGTTATCCTCAGATAGCGATTTGCCATACCTGCTCTTCTAGCAATTTAACTGCTTTCTCTTTTACTTTGTGGCTATCGAAAATATTGTCAAACATTTATTTACTTTATTTTTCAGAAGCATTTTAAGCCTTCTTAATTTAGCTCCAAATTTGTACAAAATACTTGTTATAATTGATAGATCTTCATTTTTTTTAATCATGTCCTTCAAGGATTTGTGTCGAAATCACATTGAATACATTTGAACTGATGTGACGTTCTTTTATTAGAGCTATATACTTGGTGCAGAATTGATGCATGATCAAACTTCAACTTACTAGAAAAGTTGAGAAATAGAGCTCACTAGCTTTCATTGCATAGCAATCTATCCAATCATTTCCAGATTGGAGCTTCATTCCTTTTGTTGTGTGATAGGTAAAGGTGCTTATTACATGTGGTTGGATTGTGGAAGCATTTTCTATGAACATTTGAAAGTCTTTCATTGCTTTGATATCCTAAACAGTTGGGCCCAAGTACTCGTCTACGTTTATAATAACATTAAAATCATAACCCAAAAGACATGGATTGTTTAATGACAATTGCTGATGTTGTGGGAGCTCAGACTGCAAAATCGTCCTTTGACATCTAGTGTGTTTTGCAGCACAATAGACTAGAACACTACGTTATCCGAATTTTCCTTTTTCACCTTTATAAGCATGGACTGGTCTGAATAATAGATTGTGTCTATTTGGAGTTGAACATTCAAAATAATTTATATCTTATTTGATTGATTGTGGATGCTATTATTGAGCCCCAATTTATAAGAAAAAATCGAAACTTGGGATTCATTTACCATTTGTTTAAGTAGAGCCAATAATTAGTTCTTATGATTTAGGATGAGACTTTAGCTCGGTTGAGGGAGGCATTGCTTGCAATGCCTCGAATATTCCATATTAAAGCTGTAATCATTTTGGGATGGAATACCAAAGTCAAGGTCAGCTTTTGAGCTTTACTTAGTAAACTGAGAAGAGGCAATTTGCATTTGGGATTTTCGAACGCAAACTCGTTTGCATCTTTCTTGGATGAAATCATTTTCAAGTCCAAACAGATATCACCCTTGTTATCATCAAATGTAAGAATTGAGAGCTGATTGAGCTGGACATCCTTGGGTTGTTTCTCTGTTCATATTAAAGAAATTTCCAAATCTGATAGTTAGGCCAGTTGCTTTCCAACCCTGCAATGGATGATATTATTCTGTTGTTAACCCTTGTATCCTTCGATGAAGGCCTTGGAGAATGGTTCCCCTTGGTATTCCTTGACAAGATTACTTCAGACTTTGTGTTTGTTCCAGGAGAATGCTGCTCGGCAGGCTTCTCCAAAGTAAGGTGTGCCTCTCTGGAGGTCTTTCCTTCCTCCAACTGCATGACCTGCTTTACTTTCAACTCCTGCTTTCGACAATGGGATAGTCATGAGGGAGAGATGGCTCCAATATCTGATTTTGTTGCCTTAGCAATTTATAGTCCTGCTTAGAGTGGCCTTGCCTATGGCGGTGCAGACAATAGGGAGGAAGATTTTCATAGCATACTTTTTACCAAAGTTCTATGAAGTAATAAAGCAATTAAAGATGTACAATTTATTAGTTGCATTTGTTCATAGCAGGGTGTTGACCAAGGATTCTCAAATTCTGAATGGGTTACTTTATTTTCAACTATGAGCTCTTATTAATTTGTTCAGGATGTGGTTTTGTTCTATATAACTTTTTACTTGTTTTCTTTCATATAGAAGGACAATAATAACTTATGTAGGATAAGAGTGGAAAGTTTTGTCCTGGTAGATTGAATACTAACTATTTATTTATGTGCTAATTTTTTACGAAGTTATTTCTATTTGGAAGAATCCTTGTGGTAGTTGTGCCATTTAGATCCATTAAAATGTTAATTATTTTTCAAGTTGAGTTTGGTTGGCATCTTTCATATTTCCTTGGAGCCCATAAATAGGCAGCTTTTTGCCCTAAGAAGCAGTATCTCTTTTTTTTGTGTGTGGATATTATTTGTTTTTCGAAGAAAGTGCTAGGATGCACTGATATCTTCAAAACATTATACTTACAATATAGGATGAGAGAAGTTTTGTAAAAATTAATAATGAAATGTGTCAAAACATTACATTGAAACCGCCAACTTTTCAAAAATAATTGATAGATTATTTCATTATCGAAAAAGCATAGATAGCATTTAGCAAACAAAGCATGCAATGTGTCAAATCATAATGTTAGAATCAACTCAATAAACAAATTCAAACGCCATTAGATGGAGCACTAGTACAAATATGAAGCTACAAATAATTAAAAAGGTCACAGATAAGTTGTAACATGGTTGAGCAGGGTTAAGAGGTGTTAATCTTTTATCATACAAATAATCAAATGTAGAAGTAACCAATTATGCAACTTACGGGATAACTACTCTAATATACCCTTTTTCCTTTGAAGCTTCAATACTACGAGCAAACATCTGCGAATGTTATTGGAAAGTGATATAGATAATTCGTGTTGTAGAGTAGGACGGGCAGGGCTGAAATTAATTCCAACAGTATTAAAATTTCCCTAAAAGATATTTTCTTGCTTTGTGTAAAATTCTGCGAATGCTTTCATAGTTTGCTTTTGTAAGCACTGCCAGCTAGAACACTGTCTGAATTTTAGTTGGATTCATATGAAGGTGTTAGTTGTTGTGTAATTTTAGCTTTGCTGTGAATGATTTATCTTTTTTATTGTGTTAAGTATTGTTTATTAATTCATCACTTTTTGCATTGTTTCACATTTGAACATTTAAGGTGAAATAAAACATAAGGGTGATGTTATATATCTAGATCTCATAAACTAGAACTGTTGAATTTGGGTTTGTTTGGCCTTTTTTGTGTTCCATTGAACCTAACCTGAATTTATTTATGTGCCACTATAATCGATGCTTGATTATAATGCGTCCTTGAAATAGGCTGGTGCATCCTTGGAGTCATTAGCTAAAGGTGCTGTCAATTTTTCTAGACGAATCACTGTTCGGGAACTCGAAGACCGGTGGCGTTTGCTTCTGTATGACTTGAATACATCTGCTGAGGCATCTGCTCGCATCATTGATATTGAGATTGGATTATCAGCATGCAACCCTTCTAAACCTGGTAGAGCTTGCAATTCCAAATTAAAGGAGAGTTTAACTGGGAGGAGGAAATTGGACAGTTTGCAATGTCACTACTATGCAGCAAGAAAGAAAGCACGTAGTGAATCGCATGGATCTGCCAATTTTGATTTCCTTGAGCTACCAAGCTCACATGTTGGTACAGAGAGCTATTTAAATAATCAATTTAAGTGGCATAAAGAGTTCATTCTTGACAAATCTCCCATTAATGTGCCTTCATCTGACAACTATTTACATTTAGATACAAATTATACTGTTAGTCAAGATGAATTTCATGGAGGCATTGTTGGATCAGTTGAGACTGAGCTTCCAGATGGAATATTGGGCAGGGATTGCTCATTTGCAAATATGGAAAATATTTCTTGCAGTCCTATGGATGAAGCTGGCTTAAATGATGCAAGTCAGAGATTTGAAGCTAACATCTCAGGAAACGAATTCCCTTGTGCACTTGATCGAAATCATTGTTCATCGCAGACCCAAGATGTCCAAGAATCCAGACCAACCCATAGTTTGGCTTTAAGCAATGCTAATGCTAATGTGGATATAGAAGTAAAGCCCTCAAGGGATTTTAGTTCAATGAATAGTATTCAAGATAATCTTTGTTGTGCTGTTGGAGGAAATCTCAACCCTGGACCAAAGATTGCAGAATCTTGCTCTACGTTTAATCAGCTTGGTTATTCCTCTTCTCCACCCGATCTTCCTATTTGGAAAACAATTGTTGAAGATGCTACACCAACTCTGCCTATGGATGCTCAATTTGAAGAAAATGACTGTGGAGTCCTCACTATGGAGCATGTCAAAAAAATGGATCACCAAGCATCTGATGATGTTACTCCAAAGGGCAAGCTAAATGTTGGGACATCTACAGTTGCTTTAGACAATTCATCATTGTTATCAGAAAACAACTTTATTGAATTTTCTAGCCCTGGCTTGACCTTCACCGATGACGAGGAGGAGGTTCATTTGTTTGATGTGGATGTGGATGATTTTGGAGGTAGATCCTGCCTGAATGGTCTTGGTTCCATACTTTTAAGTTCTCCTACTGATAATCAAATGGATAACTTGACTGATCCTGGAGAATCTAAACCATCAGAAGCTTTGGATACTGGCATTACGGTTTGCAAGAACGAGAGTTCTATGGAACACGAAGCTATTCCTGTAGAGAAAAATGTTGGCTTGAGTAATCTTGATTGCTCTATAGTTCCAGGAGTCAGTAATATGCCGTCATCTTCAAGAGCATCTCCTGATGCACTAATGGAAAAGCTAACCATATGTGTATTAAACACAGAGGACTTGGATGTTCCATGCAATGATGATGTTAGTTTTCCTGCAAAGTTGTTTCAAACATTTGCTACTACCAATGTAAGGCAAAATGTTTCATCAACTGTGACTAATGATGGTAAGGCTGCTCCGGGAAATTCAACAAAATTGCCACCAAATATGACAAATTTCAAGGCAGGACAATCGATGGTACCAAAAGTAGGTTTGTTGCAATCAACTACAGATGGTATACTAGATCCTATGTCGGCTGAAAGGGATTTGACTTCTGGAGCTTTTGGAAATTCTAATGTTGGTGATGATGATGCCAATTTGATTCCACCGGCAGTAAGTTCTCACTCTGCATCAGATCCTACTTTGAAGCAAGAAGCTACAGTTGTAGGTTTGGTAAAAATATTTTAATATGTTCTCTTTTACGTGTTTGTTCTCTGAGATGCAATGAAGGCTCTAAAAGTTGTACTCTCTATGCTTCTGCAAAGGAATTAAAGAGCGAAGCTGTAATGCAAATGTGCATGCCATCACACTCGAGTCAGTTGGGCTATATTGATCCACTTCCAACTATGTCAGTTTCGGACCAAGAGGAACAGCCTTCTGACAATGATGATGACGATGAAGCACCCAGCTTCTCAGACATAGAGGCTATGGTACAGTTTAACCCTTATTAATTTCAGTGACAGTTTTTTTCAGGCATTGATTTTTCAGTCAAAGTTCATTGGTGTTTCTATTTTCTTGCAGATACTTGATATGGATTTGGGGCCATATGATATGGAATGCTCTCTCTTCACGAAAGAAGGTAATTTTTAACTTCATTCAAGATGATATCCTGCTTGTCTATATTTGTTGGAGAGTTTCTGTTTTGCTGACTTAGCAGTAAAATTGTGTTCTCACTGAGGCTATGTTTTGTTGTGTTATGAAATGTGGAACACAAACTACAATTAGTCATCATGTACCCTTTTATTGTTTACTTGTATTCTTAATTAAATGATTTTCCATTGTGTAAAGTTGTTTCTTAGGATCTGATTATCAAAATAGGTATGGGTGATCTAGAGAAGGATGCCTACTTTTTTATTGATTCTAATCTATCGGAATTCCTGAAAGTTAAATATGACTATAATTTGTTAGGAAATAATCCATATTGATTGAAGAAACGTGGTAAAGAAGTAGCCAGGTTTTCACTTTCTTGCTTGATTTCTGTTTTCATGTCATTTGCCTCTTTGCTTATTCCATTCTCACCTAAGTTTGATTCTATCTTACCAAGGCGAACCTACTGAACTGCTTTGCTTCTCTAGGAAGTTGAATGGACCATTATTTTCATATGTGAATCTGTTCCAAATGAATGTCTGTTACTACAACGTATTTAGCCATATAATACCCGTTCTTTTACATTCGAGTTGCATATGGACATGCTACCTTCATGAATTAACTGGGTGTCATTGTGCTCAGAGCAATACACTGGTTTTTATCTACTTACGTAGCAGAGAGATCTCTTTAATGAATGCAGATTAGTTTCTAATCTAGTAGACCCTGCACCAGATCAGATCCAAATACTATTATGGTCAATTCAGAAGTTTTGTCTGGTCAGAACATTGGCTTGGATCCAATGCATAACTTGTAAAGGATGGGTTTTCAGTTTGACTGCCTGCCAGCTTTTGAATATTTATTTAGTAGAACTAAACAGTAAAGTGATACAAAATTTAAGATTTATTATTATTTAAAATAATCCAATTATCTTACAATTTGTAATTAAATTGTTGGATTTGTACACATTAAAACTTATGAAATGATAACGTACTACAAAAGTTTGCATGTTATCAATATTATAAAGCTAATAAAGGAGAGCATATGCTATAAGTAGCCATCTTCAAAGATTCATGGTCCAAGTTGAAATTTTTTTCAGAGTCTAAATTTTTCAAAGAACCAACAAAATTTCAATTAATATTTTATCTAAAACAAGATACGATTAGGTTGTTTGCATTTGACCCTTTAGGTTTGACATCCCCCAATTCTCTGCATGTTGGAGTTTTTTTGGCTCCTGGATACTTGCATAAATTAAGGAGCAATCACTGGCTGATCCCTTGGTTGTTACCCGTTGTGTAGACATGCAATCACTTAAAATGTCCATTTGATGTCCATATTGGTTCACTTTTTGAAACACTTTACAAGTTTTGGTAATCGCCAGGACCATTCCAAGCCTAGTTTCGACTGTGGCTGCTTACTGGAAAATATTTAGATTAAGTTCTATCAAACTTTTGGTAAAATCGTGGATGTTGAAGTGGAAGTTTGTAGGAACAAAATATATATATATGTATATAGCTTTGGAAGAGTTGAAATTGCAGGCTATTTAGTAAATTGATGTTTCACACAGGTAATTTTTTTTTATTTGCTTGTATATGTGCATCTTGGGTTTTGTTTTCAAAGAAAACAACCCCTTCAAGTTCTTTTATGTGAATAGAGATAGTTTATTCATTATTGTCCTTTTCCACTTCTCTAGAGATGGCTAACAATTTTTGCTACCGAATTTCACATTGTGACATTCCATCTTTGTGATGCTTTTACCTAAAAAATTTATGTGCATCCCTGTGAATTGGTATTACAGAACTAAAGAAAAATGGAATATGGGATTGGTTGCTATAGGGTTATATTCGTCTCCTTTGTATTTAATCAAATTATTCAACTTCTCTGTCATGCTTCTTCCCAAAACTTTCAGTGTTCTTATGATGTTTCTCTTTGTGAATGCTAATGAAGAACAAATTATAATCCTCTTTTAGTTGTTTCTTTCATCTAACTATTGTGCTCTTCAGTTTCTGAACAAAATAATGGGATGTAACTACTTCCATTTCAATACATTTTATTTCATGATCTCTGCTTAATGATGATGCATTCTTCAACAGTTTCAAGATACCAATGCATGAACACCAAAAAGACCATTATAAGGTTGGAGCAGGGCGCCCTATCTTATATGAATAGGACCATTTCTTCTCATGGCGCTTTTGCTATTTTTTATGGTCGCCATTTGAAGTACTTCATCAGAAATCCTGAGGTATATGCCCAGTTGATGTTTATGTACTTAGCTTCGATCTTTGTAATGGGTTTGTTGAACAACTGTTGGGCTTTCTGATTGAGTTTCAAATCTCCAGGTTTTGTTAGGAAGAGAAACAGAAGATATAAAAGTTGACATCGACTTGGGTAAAGAAGGACGAGCTAATAAGATCTCACGAAGGCAGGTAAGTATGAAAGATAATATAGACTAAATTTATTTGTATTGTCTTCTCAATATTGAAAATTGTTTGTTGAAGTTGTTTACGATAGAACTCTATTGAATATTTGCAAATATTTTGTTAATAGGCAATCATTAAGATGGATGAAGATGGATGTTTTCATCTCAAAAACATCGGCAAGAGTTCCATTTTTGTGAACAGCAAGGAAGTACCTGTGAAGAAGCGGATTAACTTGTGCACCTCTGCTTTGATCGAGGTGAGCCAAAAACATAAACATGGAAATGTTTCCTACAGCATTTTTAAACATAGATCTTCTTATTTTTGCCTACAGATAAAAGACATGAGATTCATCTTTGAGGTGAACGAGCCTGCTGTAAAGCATCACATCACTTCGTTGAGAAAATACATTCAAAAACCTAAATCAGAATTCGATTTTGGGTATACCTAAAACCCGTTGGCTTTGGTTCATGTTTGGGTCCACCGTGCTTTCCAAACGCAGGGAAGTGCGTTGCAAAGTTATTTAAGTAGCTGCTTTATTTTTGTAGTTTGATAATTGTATGCTTGGTGCTGATGGATACAGCTGTCGTGCAAGTTAATATTTAAGTAGCTGCTTTATTTCTTTTATTTACTGATTTGATGGAGTGAAGAGACGGGAGAATTTTGATCCATTTCGTTGTGCTGAAGTGATATATCCGGTAGAAAGATTGGACCCACGGTGACCGTCGACGCGGATTTGCTTCGTTAGTCCTGTCGACTTTTGTCGACATTCGGTTGCCTTTCCGTTTACTTGCTTTTCTTTTCCATCACGGACTTGGGTTTTTTTTTTTTTTTTTTTTTAATTTAATTAACAAGTGGCCCATGGTTTTCTTTTGTTCTCCTTCCATCCTTGCCAACTTTACCGGCGCAGATGAAAAAAAGGAAGGGGCATCGAATCCTATCCATAATACAGAGTAATTCCATGGAAGGCTCGATCCTCTCTCCGCCATGTCCTCTGTCTAACCCAAGCCGTCGCTGAAATCCTCCGTCGGCAGCAAGAACACCACCAGCTCTTCCTGGATTTTCCGTCGTGGACTCGGCAACGTTCCCCCCTACCCTCCGGCCGCCACCGCTACTTTCGGCGACGTTGACCGGGGAAAGCGCACGGTTACTACCAAGGAGTACTGCTGCCCGTCGTCTGATATCAACCCTTCCATCGTCCGCCGTTTTCGCGAAGTTGTCCAGCGAAAGTTACAGCCCCTGCGGCCTTAAGCCGCCGGAGGAGATGGAGACCGTCAGGTCGTGGCAAGCTTCGAGCGTTTTCAGGTGAGGACTATGAAAAAGGGTGCCGGATGTTGTCAAACGGGTGTGAGGGGTTTTGAGAAGGGAGCTTTGGGAGGAGGTAGTTTCTCTTCTCTGTTTGGGAGGACGGCTTGTCTTGGAGGCAAGGGGGAACTTGAGGAGCCTGAATGGCGAAAGCTTCGTAATCTAGATAGGGAGGAGCATGATGGTAGTAGTGGGGACACCCATCGTCGTTTTCCTTTAGGTTTAGGCACCAGCTAAATGCTGATGATTTGGCAACAGAGCAAGAAGCTCTTGGGATTAACAGACATCGGAGTTGTAAATACTTGGATGCTAATCCATTTTCTTCTTCCCATTTCAACGGCTATTTTGGAAATTGCAACAGTGAAAGCAAGCTTCAGAACTCGCATCTCCCAGTCGCCAAAATATCCAACAGTTTGCCATTTTTTCGTCCTTGGCTTGGGACTGCTTCAGATATACCCAAAATAAGGAGTAAAGGTGGGCTCTTTCCCTGTTGGCTTGAGTAACTGCAAGATTTTTGTAACCTTTGAAGTAATATTATTTCTTTAAATTTTACAGGTTTAAAGTATGATGCTTCTGCATCAACAACCTTTGAGGTGAATCTCTTACCCTTTTTTTTGTTTTCTCCCTTAACTCGAAATTGCTACTTCAGGCTATGAGATTGCTTGCTTTTGTAATGTGCATTTTTGAATGGTCTTATTTTTGTCCAACTTAGTAGTGGGCAAAGCCAGAAGAATAGATGAGCAAGAACGATGGGTGAGGCGATCAAATTGGAATTTTGGTGAAAACTCCTTACATCTTGCTTGACCAAGTTAGTTGCAAACCCACTTTATCGGCCTCCTGGCATCATTTTAGAATGAGGACTTTAGGTTTTAGCTGTACTGATTTGAAAACAGAATGTGTAGAGTTCTTCACTTGTTGGAGATCCAAGGAGCAGAATCTGCTATTGATATGATATTTAAAACTGCAGCTAGTATGCTGATAAAGTAAGCTCCTGGTTTATCCCATATTTCAAGTTGAACATTGTGCTAAAATCTTTGTATATTATGAACCTGTACCATCTCGTCGACTTAATTTAAGAGTGTATTAGGACAAACTTTGATCACCCAATTGATGCTATTCCCTAAACAAGTGGTAGTGAAGTTAGGTTTAGTTGGAATCACGTTGTTTATATGACTCGATACTTCCATGAGTTTCTGATCGTCTCCAACATTGTTGTGCAAGGTTAAGTGTTTTTGTGCTTGGTTTGATTAGTTCTTAAAATGTTGAATGCTTGATGTTATGGATAAGGTTTTGTAACTTAATTTGATTAACTCTTAATATGTTGAATACTTGGTTTTATTGATTCATATTTGTAAAGTGACATAGACTTCATTAAAAGTGATTGATGCATGAATCTCATGTTTTAGTCATCCTTGTTGAATTAAATTATCAAGGGATTGACACATTAACATCGTTTATGTGTGATATTTTACTTGACTTGAGAGTTTGGTTGAGTCTCAATTGAAGAGGAGATTATTTGGAATCACAACTCATGTTTAAACTATTGATTTAATAACTAGGTTATTTAAAGATACAACTGGTCCAATTGAAGTGACCATTGCATAGATCCTTGTGAATGTCACTCCTGGTGAAGCAATTAACGAGTCTCCTTTTCTAGTTGGACTAATTCTTTTTGATGTTCTTCATGTTAAATATGACAAATTATCTGCTTAGACAAAACTTTCAATATAGATGATTTTAGTTTATGGGAGATTGTAGGATTCTTTATTTTTTTTTTTTGCACTGAAAATTAAATATAATGTTAGAACCTTGAACTGCTATTACGTGAATGGGCCACTTGCAATAATTGTTTCCTTTTATCTATCTTCTTGTACTGTTGTCTTTCTCCAATGAGTTAATGCTCCTCTCCTCACTCTTCATGTCCCCAGCTTTTTGCCCACCTCTATAGCCAATCCAGGCAATCATTATGCTGCTAGACCTAAAGATGCTCTTGGTTTTGTTAATTTGAAATATGTTTTACTCTAATCTACCATTCGTTCTATCCCTAACCGTTCTAGTGTTTTTCTATGTGAAATTATCCATTTTGTATAATATTTGTTGATATTGAAGCTTCTTCATTCGTAGTTTATTGTAATAATTGTGGCGTATACATCTTGTATTTTTATTTTTATAATATATAAATCAAGGGATTTAGAACTATTAGAAATAAGACAATGTGCTAGAACTAGTAGAAATGATGTGATGTGCTAAGTCTTTAAGAAAAAATATTTTGTGGATATAGAATTGTGAAGCTATATGATTAGGGAGTCACACCACTCTATGGAATTGATATTTATTGTTAATGATTAGGGATTGTAACTTCTCTTTTTGATCAACTATCCATAAGAAGAGGTCTTCCTAATGTGATTGCAAACTTGAGGACAACAATCTTATAAAGCAGAGAGCTCTTAGATGGATGAGCCTGCGACGAACTTGATTACTTAATAATTAATAAGCGTTGGAAAGATTCTCTAAGCTCATCCCAAAATTAATGAGAGGTTATCCTTAGTTAAGATATCCACATGAAAAATACTCTCATCATGACTCGAGCTATTTTAGCATACTTTGTTTTGAATGAATACTATTCTAAAAAAAATATTTATTTTTTCATGATATTTTTCATTTCTTATTTAAAAAGTTGTATTTTAATTTTTTTTACCTTATTATCTCATAGAATTATGCTAAAATTTTTGAATTTTTTTGTGGTGCAAGAATCTGGTGTTATACAATTTTTATTAGTTGATTATATACAAGGAAATAGGAAAATCTTGTTTAGAAGATTTAGCAGTGGGTTTTTTATGTTTACCATTTAAAAAGAGTGAAGGTAAATGTTGACATTTTTAAATCTAGTAATACTTAATAATATAATAAAACAAGATTTTAGAAATAAGTATAGTATAAGATTATTTAAATTTAAATTAATACTTTGGTTAAGGTACATGTTGTTAAATATTGTAAATAATTAATAAAAAAATTAATTTAAAAAATATTATTTTTTAGTGTTATTAAAAATTTAATTGATACTATTTAGTTAAATAATTGATATTATAAAATAATTAAAATAGTTTGAAACTTTTTGTAATATTGTTTTAAGCGAAATTATCTTCTTTATGTTATTTTTGTAAATTAAAAAATATGTTTTAAATTATGATTTGATTATGTTTTAGAATTACTCTTATGAAAAATTGAACGAATGGATAGAGCAATTTTTTTTATTAGGATAATAAGTATTATGTGATTACGTTAACAATTATTTTAATATAATTTTTTTGTGTAAAAATAAAAATACATAGAATTACCTTCTGTTTTGTAGGTGTTTTTTTTTCATGAAAGATTTTTAATATTTGTGAAAAATAAAAATATTTATTTTGCATTAATTAAAAATAAAAATAATTTAAAATTTTATTTAAATAGATTTAAGAATATATGGAAGGCACAGCCTAGGACTAAATAGTGGCGCAGATCTCTTTAAAGGAGAACGAAGATTATGTTTTCGCGTGATGCCCTCGTCGGCTTCCCGTTTGACTGCCTTTCTTTTCGTTTTCCTTTTTTAATACTCATAAAAACTCCGGTCTCAGGCGTGCTGGTGATCACAGAATCAAGGGACATGGGCGCTCTCACCTCTTTAAACAAGTGGAATCCACAAGACGATCTCCTTCTCCAGAACGCCGTCGAGGTAGTTCTCCCACCACATGCCTTTTTTCTTGTGTTGAATCGGGTAACTGTACTCTACTATAGTTCGACTAGTTCCCTTGGCAATTCATGCTAGCGTCCGATGAGTTAGTCCTGTTCCTGTCAAATCCAATTTGGTCGTGCTAAGGTTTCGGAGGAACTGAACCCTCTAATATTGTAGCACACATTGGATTCTATCCCTGACATAACCCGAGTAATTTCCTAAATGCGACTCATTGATTTGTTTATTTCTTAATTTGTTACTTGTTCTTGCAAGGAAGCTTCCTGAGTTTTTTCTTTTTTTTTTAATCGCAATCTTGTTATAAATTTTAATTTGAAAATGCAAGTAAACTGTTTAACGTCCAATAGATGTTGGAGAGATAAAAAGAAATATTCTTGTTCATGTAAGATGTTGGTTATGACAAGTAAGTAATTTTTGTTGTAGCTTTTATTTCTATTGTGTTATGATGTTGAATTGTGCAACTATTAACAAGTAAAGCTATTTTTATGCTTCATGATGGATGAGTTGCTTTACAAGTGTAATATCAATGCTACAGCAAAAGTTGCTTACTCGTCATAACCAGCATCTTACATCATCAGCAATATTTCTTTTTCTCTCCAAAATCCATTGGACGTTAAACAGTTTCCTTGCATTTTCAAATTAAAATTTATAACAAGATTACCATTAAAAAAAAGAAAAAAATCAGGAAGCTCCTTGCAAGAACAAGTAACAAATTAAGAAATAAACAAATCAATGAGTCACATTTAGGAAATTACTTGGGTTATGTCAGAGACAGAATCCAATGTGTGCTACAATATTAGAGGGTTTAGTTCCTCTGAAACCTTAGCACGACCAAATTGGATTTGACACGAACAGGACTAACTCATCGGACACTAGCATGAATTGCCAAGGGAACTAGTTGAACTATAGTAGAATACAGTTATCCGATTCAACACAAGAAAAAAGGCAGGTAGGGGGAGAACTATCTCGATGGCATTCTCGAGAAGGAGATCGTCTTGCGGATTCCACTTGTTGAAAGAGGTGAGAGCGCCCATGTCCCTTGATTCTGCCGATCACTAGCACGCCTGAGATTGGAGTTTTTGTGAGTATTAAAAAAGGATAACGAAAAGAAAGGCGGTGAAACGAGAAGCCGGCGAGGGCATCACGCGAAAACATAATCTTCCTTTCCCTTTAAAGAGATCTGTGCAACTATTTGGTCCTAAGTTATGCCTTCCATATATTGCCATAGATCTATTTAAATAAAATTTTAAATTATTTTAATATTTAATTAATGCAAAATAAATATTTTTATTTTTCACAAATATTTAACAATCGTTCATGAAAAAGAAGCACCTGCAAAAAGAAGGTAATTCTATGTATTTATTTTTACACAAACAAATTATATTAAAATAATTGTTAATGTAATCACATAATACTTATTATCCTGGTATTACTCTCTATCCATTCGTTCAATTTTTCATAAAAGTAATTCTAAAACATAATTAAATCATAGTTTAAAACATATTTTTTAATCTATAAAAATAATATAAAGTAGATAATTTTTTTTAAAATAATATTATGAAAAGTTTAAAACTACTTTAATTATTTTATAATATCAATTATTTAACTAAATATTATCAATTATAAATTTTTAATGACACTTAAAAATGATATTTTTCAAATTAATTTTTTTATTAATCATTTACAATATTTAACAACATATACATTAATCAAAGTATTAATTTAAATTTAAATAATCTTATATTGTACTTCTAGAATCTTGTTTTATTATATTATTAAGTATTACTAGATTTAAAAATGTCAACATTTACCTTCACTCTTTTTAAATGGTAAACATAAAAAACCCACTGTTAAATCTTCTAAATAAGATTTTCCTATTTCTTTGTATATAATCAACTAATAAAAATTTTATAACACCAGATTCTTGCACCACAAAAAAATTCAAAAATTTTAGCATAATTCTATGAGATAATAAGGTAAAAAAAATTAAAATACAACTTTTTAAATAAGAAATGAAAAATATCATGAAAAAATAAATATTTTTTTTAGAATGGTATTCATTCAAAACAAAGTATGCTAAAATAGCTCGAGTCATGATGAGAGTATTTTTCATGTGGATATCTTAACTAAGGATAACCTTGCATTAATTTTGGGATGAGCTTAGAGAATCTTTCCAACGCTTATTAATTATTAAGTAATCATGTTCGTCACAGGCTCATCCATATAAGAGCTCTCTGCTTTATAAGATTGTTGTCCTCAAGTTTGCAATCACACTAGGAAGAGCTCTTCTTATGGATAGTTGATCAAAAAAGGAAGTAACAATCCCTAATCATTAATAATAAACCTCAATTCCATAGAGTAGTGTGACTCCCTAATCATATAGCTTCACAATTCTATATCCACAAAATATTTTTTCTTAAAGACCTAGCACATTACATCATTTCTACTAGTTCTAGCATATTATCTTATTTCCAATTGTTCCAAATCTCTCGATTTATAGATTACAAAAATAAAAATACAAGATGTATACGCCACAATTATTACAATAAACTACGCATAAAGAAGCTTCAATATCAACAAATATTATACAGAATGGGTAATTTCACATATAAAAGCACTAGAACGGTTATGGATAGAACGAGTGAAAGATTAGAGTAAAACATATTAAGGATAGATTTATCCTTACTTTCATAGGAGGGTATAGGATTAGCCTTCAATTCATAAGATATTCTCAAAAGAACAATTTGTAAACTCTAAGTCCAATAATAACTTTTAATAAAGCCCTAAAGTAGTCTAAATGAGGCTTGGAAAACAAAATATATTGAAAATAATGATGTTACTTTGAATGCTAAAGTTAAAAGAAATCTTCATAATGGATCAAATTGGATGTTTTGACATTTGAGTCTCATCTTGCTAATGAAGCAACAAGGTGACAACCTGGGATTATTGCATAGTTTGTGTACGAAATAATAAAATATAGAAATTCCTTTTGATAATTTGTAATTTTTAGTGCTTTTGAAAAAAAATTCATAAAGCAGATTGACTGCATAGAAAAACATGATAAAAATAAAACATACATTCCTTCATGCCCTCTTTTGGTGGTTTCAAGAGCATTGATATCACACTTGTAAAGCAGCTCATCCATCATGAAGCATACAAATAGCCTTGTTAATAGTTGCACAATTCAACATCACAACACAGTAGGAATAGAAGCTATAGCAAAAGTTACTTAGTCATTATAACCAGCATCTTACATCAACAAGAATATTTTTTTTATCTCTCCAACATCCATTGGACGTTAAACAGTTTACTTGCATTTTCAAATTAAAATTTATAACAAGATTACCATTAAAAAAAAAGAAAAAACTCAGGAAGCTTCCTTTCGAGAAAGAGTAACAAATTAAGAAATAGACAAATCAGTGAGTCGCATTTAGGAAATTACTCGGGTTATGTCAGAGACAAAATCCAATGTGTGCTACAATATTAGATAGTTCAGTTCCTCATCGGACACTAGCATGAATTGCCAAGGGAACTAGTCGTATCTATAGTAGAGTACAGTTACCCGATTTAACACATGAAAAAAGGCAGGTGGGGGGAGAACTATCTCGACGGCGTTCTTGAGAAGGAGATTGTCTTGCAGATTCCACTTGTTGAAATCAAATGCAGATTTTTGAATAAACTTAAGAATATTGTTAGGGCAAGAATTGAAATGATAATTGAAAATTTAAATTTTATTTCATTGCAAAAGGATTATATTACCTGTGTGCTAGAGACTTATTTTTTTGAAAATAAAATCAGGCAACTTAAGAATAATCATTGACACAAGTGATAAAGTAGAGACTATGATTAATAAATTTCTCTAGATAAGGATCCGACACATTGAAATAAATTAATTTGAATAAAGTGAAAGTTTTATTGTCTATTTGTTGATTTGTGGAGCATCTGAAGAATAATGGTACCTTTTTTACTCACAAGTTCTATTTTTGAAACTACAAAACTCAGGAGGAAAAAGTTGCTTGGATATGATAAGAGATAAATGACTCAAATACAATGACACTAGAATGGAGACTCAAAAGTGTTGTACACTTTGTGAGAGATGTATAATACTGGTATCCTAGAATTAGAAACTATTATGTTCATGACTAACTCCAATCCACGTTCTCATGGTCAAATGTTGAAAAATGTAATATTCAGGTAGAAGATTACAAGTAATAAAGTATTTTAGTAAATTGTTTTAAAACTCATAAGAAATTTAGGGGCATAGAAGACATTGTCAAAATACAAAATTTTAAATGTTGGAATTGATCATAAACACATAGCATGAGAATAAGGATCATTTGTATTATAAATAATAAATGGTGATTGCATGGAACTAATGTAGAGAACATTGAGTGATTGCTAATCATATGAGATGTGACACTATGATTTAACATCCATGATTCATTATGGATAACACTAATGATATTTGGAGTAGTTGACATAGCTTGAATAGAGGAATACAAATTAGGTAGTTGCATGAGTTGCATTTGTTTGAATTTGTCATCCTCGTTTTATATTAGGGTAACTCTACCATCTTTTTGTGTCTCTATTGGAAGAACTTCATTTTTTATATTATTTTCTCAAATGGGTCTTCCTAAACTTGATCCAACATTTTTTTGATAATCTATTGGTACTTCTACAATGAGAGTAATGTTGAGAATGTCAAGAGATATCTAAACCTTAGTCATGTATATTATTGGCATTATAATAGTCTAGTTTAATACTCTTACTACAAGCATTTCCACACCCTAGATAGTTGTAGCAAAAGATCTTGTACAAAATATAGTCTCTGTTGGTGGTAATAGAGATGCTGAGTACTCAAGGCAAGATAGCTTAAAGAGACAAGATCCTATACTAGAGATGATTTGATGTCATAATTATTATTGGGATCCCTCGAAATTAGCAAAGAATTTTTCTACAATAATCTCTTCTTATTGGGCCTTTTGTTGCAAGGGATCAATGATGAATAACATAAAAGTAATTCATCTAGAATCTCATAATCTACTAAAATACTTTTGGAGAGATTAACATTTTTCTTGATGCAAATTGAAGTCTTTTTAATATATGTAAAACAATTGAGGGTTGTTTTCTTTTGAATTTATCTTATGGAGCATACCTTGCATTTTCTTAGCTTAGTCAAGAAGCATAACAAAAGAAGAAATTTCAGTTTCATGTCATTTGATACCAAGATTTGACTATATAGTTCTTTGTTTGCTATTGTAGGAGATAGATCTCTTGTCCTCATCGCTCAAGGATGAAATAATAAGCGATTTTAATTTGTTTTGGTTGGCAACTAAAACATTGAAGACCTGGCATCACTAGCAATAGTTTGGAACAACCAATTTTATGGTCGTGCTAGCAATTTACCTTTTTGAGGTTATCATGGTGGATGTCAAGAAAATGATAAAATGATAATTAGTTGTACATAATTGGCTATTTTTTTTATCTGTGATTGTATATTAGATAGCTAAATAATATAGATATATATTTTTGGTCATTAGTTAAATTTATTTGTTTTTTTTTAGTGAAAGCAATCATCAAAGAATTCAATAACTAGGATTTAGTTAAATTTATAGATATATATTTTTGGTCATTAGTTAAATTTATTTGTTTTTTTTTAGTGAAAGCAATCATCAAAGAATTCAATAACTAGGATTTACCCTTTTCATAGTGAGGGAAATAGTGAAGAGAAAACGTACTATTGATATCAAAGAAGAGTAAGGTTGGTTGAGTCATCTACAAATAGGAATATGTTGAGAAGAAATATGTGAAGACAGTAGGCGAGACAGTGGCAGTGCAAGGAGACGGCTGGTCGAGGTAGTTGTGTGGGGGAATGGGATGATGGCAAGGATAACTAGGTAGGGTGAGATTCATGGGATTACAAAATTAAGGGGTGGTGTATGCTGGTAGGTAGAGAGAAGTCTTTTGAGGGTTGTGAGATTGTTGCTAATTGTCTAGAGGGTATATACCATCTTGTCATGTAGTAGTTTCACATATGATGAGCGACATAGAAGGTGTACTGTATAGTAAGGTGGGTGTTGACAAAGAAGGCAGCTTCATGTAGGAAGATTGTGATATATGTAGTGGAAGAATAAAATTTTTGTGACCAATGAACAATAAGCTTGGCTTTAGTGGAGGAGAGTGCTAAAATAGATTAGGGTTTTTATGATCAACACAATGGGAGGTGGGATTATAGATTTGATCATGGTGGGAATTGGGTTAATCAGATTGTTGTGATACTATGTGGAGAAAAGGTGTTTGAACTTCTTTTGACATCTAAGAGAGTAATTTGGTATTCTTTATATAGAATTTAAATTGATAAATATGCAAAAAAAGTTACTAAAAAGAAACTTAATAAGATAGAATATTAGACTTGTTATTTATAAACCTACTATTTTTATGTTTATATTAATAGAATTTTAATTGAGGTCTAATATTATATTCTATCTTTCTATTTGTTTCATAGATTTTTTTTGTCTCTCTTCATTGTTTTTGTTTCTATGATTTATCTAGTAGAACTTTTAGATCCTATGTGGGAACATGCAATGGATATTGAAATGGAGATTTTTTTTTGTCATGCATTGGATCTGGTTTCGCCCCTTTCTTGTTTCTCCTTTATTCTTGCCAGTGGGTGTTAACAATCAAGTTTAAATGAAGTCACTTTTTTATTATGTTGTTTTGGGAGAAAACAAAATTTGTAAGCCTTGAACTTTTCTATGTGGGTTGAAGCTAAATCTTTGTGCCTGGTTTAATAAATTCAGCACGGTACTTTCTGAAGTTGATTCGAGAAGGAATACAATTGCTTTACTTTTATTTGTTGTTTCTCCTTTGTAAAAGTGATCTTTGTGATACATATGAGTGACCTTCTCATCGGAAGTGGTATGTATGATATTCAAGAAATTAAATAGTATTTTTTATAAGCATTTGTTATTAAAAATTTGGCCTTCTGAAGTGTTTTCTTGGTATTGAATTTGCATGCAATGAAGATAGGTGTTTCCATTTCTTGCAGGAAATATTTCATGGACCTACTTAAGACATTGAACATTTTGGATGTAAATAAATTGTCTTTCATATGGAAACTTTAACATAATTCCAAGGTTGAGGAAAAACATCAAGGATGCTTTTTGTTATTGTATTTTGGTATGTAATCTCGTCTACTTAATTGTCACCTTAACTTAATATTTATTTTTGCTATTGGTATAATAAGTTAATATATGCAAAATTCAAAGAATTATTAGGACATTATCTTAAAAAAATTTAGACACATGAATTAGTCACCAGTTTATTTGCAATATAATAATTTATAGATAAAGCTTGTTCTAATATTAAATATGTTATATCTATTGATCTACCTTTGTATATTGTGTTTTTATGGGAAATGTGTCATAGAGAACTAAAATGTTATCAATGATTGCCAGATTTAGTTCTAAGGTCGAATACTTCTAGTGCTCTATTGTTGTTTCTGCCATTTTGTGGTTCTGAATCTGGCTTTGACTTGATTAATTACTTGGTGCTGGTCTCTTCTTAGAGAACTATAATTTTTTAATTATTTGCGTATAAACCAACCTACATTCTACAATTGATTTAATTATTATTTCTTTGTTAGGTTAGGAAGATCATATCTTGCATGAGAAGGATATGTTCAAAAGCATTCAAGAAACTTTGATTCAATATCAAATCTTGCTCTTTTTGAAAGAAATTGTCATTGATTATTATAACCTAGATAGTTGAGACTGTTTTGATTTTAATTAGATGAAAGTACGTAGATTTTTCAATCAGATTTCCAATACAATCAGCGCAAATGACAATATGCAAGCATCTTGCTTGAATAAGTTTTTGGGTTTTGGGGAAGGACTTTATCTGAACTCATTGTGGTTGCACCTGATTGAGAAACATGAGATTTAAAATCACTTTAAAAAGTGTGGAAAGATCTGTTGTTGGTAGTAAATGAATATATGAATATTTCAATTACAGTTCATATTGTCGTTATGTGCTATAACTAAACTTTTTTATCCATCTTTCTCAGTTAAGTATAAATTTTCTTTCTCATGTGGGAAAAACAAGTAGGCTACTCACAAAAATTATATCAGAAAGTGAAGACTCCAGAAGGTGTTCCACGCCTTTTTGATCTAGTTACCATCAAGGATGCCCGGTTGAAGCTTGCTTTTTTGTTGCTGCTTTGGGTAACACTGTTGTTGCAAAAGATCTTGAGCAGGTTCTATTTCTTTTAAGTAGCGCATGCTATCTATGGTTTTCATGGTAAACTTTGACATGTGTTAGTAGTACAATAGTTCTCTGAATTTCATGGAACACCAATTTGAACACTTGGCAAACATTTAAGATCCCAAGAAAGAATTTCATACTAGGGAAAGATCTTTATGTGCTGTTTGTCACCATGCTGCCACCACAGGCTTATCTTTATTGATTTCTCAATGGATTGACACACCAGGGCAAGCCTTAACACATTTATTAAAGTTTGGTTATCATACTATTTGAGATTCAGCTACTGATGGCCAGTTATATCATATTTGTTATTCTGCCAAATGAAGTGAACTGAAAGTGTTACATTAGTCTCTGGAATTGTTGTATTTTTATGGTTCATTACTGTAGACGAGCTCCTGCCTCTAGTGCACTATTGATGTTAATAATAACAAACAAGAAGTAATAGAACTATTACACTTAAGTTATATCTTATCCCATCAAAAGGTAAAGATTGATCTTTTAAGCAATTGTTTAGGAGATTTGTTGTTTAATTTTACTCGAGTTAATGCTTGAATTTAGATATTCTTACAGTAACATTTTCTATGTTACAGGCATCCATTTTGAGAAGAGGTAACTCTTTTAGGGGCAAACTATTTCAGTTTTATTCTTATAACTATAAAACTCTGCTGCATTTAGAAAACTTTCTGATTGCATATTCTTAATACTTTTCTTTGATGACTTCACCATGATTATACTCTGTAGCTTCCGATACTGCAATGTGATTTTTTTTGCTGTTGTAAACATACTTTATAATCTTTCAGGAAAAATATGATTTATAGTTAGTGTGGATTATATGTAGAAGTAAAACATAAGGAATCATTTTGTATGTTTTAGGCTACTAGGATTGCGTATGGCTCGGATAGAGAATTTCGTAGAGTGGTGACCCTTGAAGGAGCATTGTTTGAGAAGTCTGGTACAATGAGTGGTGGTGGGAGTAAGCCGCATGGTGGTAAGATGGGTACATCTATCAGAATGAGTATCTCGGCTGAAGCTATAGTTGCTGCCAAGAAAGAACTTTCCGAACTAGAGGATCAACTAAAAGTCTTGCGTCAAAGAATTACTGATGCTGCAAAATGTTATCAGGCCAGTGAAAAAGTTGAATCTCATCTTGAAATGGAACTAGCCAAAAGTACAAAGGAGGTAAACCTTTTTAAATGGCTCTTGCATGTAACTGTGGAAATGTGTTGAAAGTGTAGACATGCTAATTTTTTCTTCTAGCAGGCAGAGAGTTCTGCAGCAGAACACAGTTACATCGAAAAACAACTCAGCACGCTGAAAACTGCTTCTGAAACAAGAAAGGATGAGCTGATGAGCCTTAAGGAATTAGAAAATATTATATCCACTGAAGAAAAGGAAGTGGTCAAACTTTCCAAATGTTCAAGTAAACTTAGGGATAGAGTAAGTGCTTTTCTGATTGTCATATCTCATAGGCAGTTCCTCAAAACTAATTAATTCACACCTTTGCATTTGAGCTGACATATCTTCATCATCTTTGTCAACCCTTTTGTCTTAGTTATGTACTGGCTAGTTTTATGAATCCGTCATTAGTTGTTGCAAGTATGAAAATTTGTTTTTGAAAAAAAAACCAACTGGATAACTTTTGATAAATTTTACTTCAAAGCCATTTATGTTTCTTTTTGTTTTTAAAGCAATTTAAATGGATATGCTATCTGAAATCCAGAAAGTGCCCTTGGCATGCTTCATTGCATTTTTTTCCCATGCATGACTTTTTGTCTGATGTTTTTGTCTGTGTGTCTATTTTCCTGCTCAAAGGCTACTGAACTTCAAAAGAAAGTAGAAGATGCTGGTGGTGAAGCACTCAAAGATCAAAAGGCGAAAGTCTCAAAAACACAATCTGTATGTTGGTACACCTTTTGCTGTCATGGATATTTTCCACAACATATTTAGAATACTTACTGATATTTCAAATATTCTTGTCAGGATATTGACAAACTTTGCAGTGAGGTCAACCAACAAAAGGTTAATATAGTTTCTGGTGAGAAAATGATAAGAAGTTGGTTAAATCAATTGAGGAGTTGAATAAAGAGAAAGAAAACCTAATTGTACAGAAGGAGAAGATGGAAGCTTCTTTTAAATTAGTAGAGCAAAAGGCATTTGAGGTTCAAGAAAATTATAAGAAAACTCAAGTGGTACATCATTTCTTACCTTTTAAGCCTTTTAATGGCAGCTTTTATCCTTACATGCTAGTTACTATTCTATGGTGCTGATATCTTTCAGCTCATTGACAAGCACACAGAAGTTTATAATGAAAAGAAGGCAGAATATAACGAGCTGAAGAAAAGCACAGAGGATATACGTGCTACCGAAGTGATTATTCATTTGCTGTAATTCAGCTCTTACGTTGTGGCAATTTATCGATTTTTCTTATAAATATTGCTTGTCGTTTAATGTTGGCAGGTGGACACTGAGTTTAAATTGCAGGATTCAAAGAAACTATTGAAGGACTGGGAGATGAAGGTGAAGGGTTACAAGAAAATGCTTGATGATATCCAAATAGATCTAGCAAAACACATGGATCAGTATGCTTAGTTGATTTTTTTTTTCCTTTAATTCTCTTATATTGATTTTTGATTGACACGTAGGGGCATTTTAATGTATTATGTTTCACAGGATACAAAGAGATGCTGTTGATCCAGACAAGCTTCAAGCAACACTGACTGACATCTCAATGAATGATGTGAATGATCTGAAGAGAGCAGTAGAAATGGTTGCATTGCTAGAAGCTCAGTTGAAAGAAAATGAACCCAAACTTGGATTCCATTGCAGAGTATGCATTCCTTATCGGGATCAACTTTTGCAACTTGTTATTTTTTGTGAGATCTCTTCACCTTGCCTTTCCCTTGACAGATACCGCATGAACGCACTGTTGTACAATGAACGCGTGCAAGAACTGAACAGTGCAACACGGGAACGGGATGTTCTGAAAAGACAATATGAGTTGAGGAAGAAGCGGCAAGTTGAGCTATCCCAACTATTTTGTGGTGCCTATGTGATTCGATTAGTAAGTTGTTTCTGTATGCTATTTTCTTACAGGTTGGATGGATTCGTGGCAGGATTCAACGTCAAATCCCTAAAGTTCAGTATATATATATATAATAAATAAGAGTTATATTATAAGTTATGATAATAAATCATATGTAATAATTGAAAATAATACTAATTGTCATATGTACTAGAAGTATGTACTAGAAGTATGTCAAATAAAATGTGAATATCAAAATTTTTCTACTATTTTATATTTTTTAATATTTTATTATTATTTATTTTTATTTTTTTAAAATCATTATCTTTTCTAGATTTAATAATCATATTAATAAATGACATCATAGAAGCATCAATGTCATCTATTTATATAACAATGAATAGATATTTAATTCGAATATCGATACCTTGTGACATAACATGTTAAGCCTAATATTATTAGGCATGTATGATATATATATATATATTTTGAGATCATAATATATATATTAGATAGATATTTAATCTAAAGATCAATATCTTATAATCTAATATTTTAGGCTTAACATTGAAGATAATATTTTTAGAAATCTAATTTTTTTGTATATCTAAAATAATTATGTAAATCTATAACATGTTATCAAGTTAGATGATAATGTAAAAACACCTTTCTAATGTTAACACAAACAAACCATGGATCAAAATGTTCTATGCCTTTATCATGGACCAATGAACAAATTAAGAAAAAAAAGTCAAAACTAATCTATCATGCTTGATGATTAGGAAAACCATCTATGGATAATTGATCAAAAAAGAAAGTTACAATCTCTAATCATTAATAATAAATCTCAATTCCATAGAGTGGTGCGACTCCTTAATCATGTAGCTTTACAATTCCTATATTTTTTTTCTTAAAGACCTAGCATATTACATCATTTCTACTAGTTCTAGCGTATTATATCATTTTTACTAGTTCTAAATCCCTCGATCTATAGATTACAAAATAAAAATACAAGATATATATGCCATAGTTATTACAATAAACTACGCATGAAGAAGCTTCAATATCAACAAATATTATACAGAATGAGCAATTTCACTTATAAAAGCACTAGAATGGTTATGGATAGAACGAGTGAAAGATTAGAAAAAAACATATTAAGGATAGATTTACCCCTACATTCAGAAGGGTACAGCATTAGCCTTCAATTTATAAGAGGATATTCTCAAAAAAATAATTTCTAAACTCTAAGTCTAATAATAACTTTTAATAAAGCCTTAAAGTAGTCTAAATGAGGCTTGGAAAGCAAAATATGTTGAAGACAACGATGTTACTTCGAATGCTAAAGTTAAAAGAAATCTCCATACTGGATTAAATTGGATGTTCACATTTGAGTTTCATCTTGCTAATGAAGCAAGAAGATGAAACCCTGAGATTACTACATAGTTTGTGTATGAAATAATAAAATATAGAAATTCCTTTTGATGATTCTTTATTTTTTTATTGCTTTTGAAAAAAAAAATCATAAAGCAGATTGATTGCATAGAAAAACATGACAAAAATAAAACATATATTCCTTCATGCCCTCTTTTGGTGGTTTTAAGAGCATTGATATCACACTTGTAAAGCAACTCATCCATCATGAAACATACAAAATAGTCTTACTTGTTAATAGTTGTACAATTCAACAGCACAACACAGTAAGAATAAAAGCTATAGCAAAAATTACTTACTCGTCATAACCAGCATCTTACATCAACAACAATATTTCTTTTTATCTCCAACATTCATTTGACGTTAAACAGTTTCCTTGCATTTTCAAATAAAAATCTATGACAAGATTACTATTAAAAAAGAAAAGAAAAAACTCAGGAAATTTCCTTGCGAGAAAAGTAACAAATTAAGAAATAGACAAATCAATGAGTCGCATTTAGGAAATTAATCAAGTTATGTCAGAAACAGAATCCAATGTGTGCTACAATATTAAAGGATTTAGTTCCTCCGAAACCTTACCACGACCAAATTGGATTTGACACGAACAGAACTAACTCATCGGACACTAGCATGAATTGCCAAGGGAACTAGTCAAACTATAGTACAGTATAGTTACCCTATTCAACGCAAGAAAAAAGGCACGTGGGGGGAGAACTACCTCGACGACGTTCTTGTGGAGGAGATCGTCATGCGGATTCCACTTGTTGAAAGAGGTGAAAGTGCCTATGTCCCTTGATTCCGACAATCACTAGCATGCCTGAGAATGGAGTTTTTGTGAGTATTGAAAAAGGAAAACGAAAAGAAAGTCAGTGAAATAGGAAGTCGGCGAGGGCATCACGCGAAAAAAATAATCTTCCTTTCCCTTTAAAGAGATATGTGCAACTATTTGGTCTTAGGTTGTGCCTTTCATATATTGTCTTAGATCTATTTAAATAAAATTTTAAATTATTTTTAATATTTAATTAATGCAAAATAAATATTTTTATTTTCTACAAATATTAACAAATTTTCATGAAAAAGAAGCATTGGCAAAACAAAAGGTAATTCTATGTATTTTTATTTATTTTTTCACAAACAAAACATATTAAAATAATTACTAACGTAATCACATAATACTTATTATCCTAGTATCACTCTCCATCCATTTGTCCAATTTTTCATAAGAGTAATTCTAAGATATAATCAAATCATAGTTTAAAACATATTTTTTAAACTACAAAAATAATATAAGAAAGATAATTTTGTTTAAAATAATATTACAAAAAATTAAAGACTACCTTAATTATTTTATAATGTCAATTATTGAACTAAATATTATCAATTATGAATTTTTAATAACACTTAAAAATAATATTTTTCAAATTAATTTTTGTTATTAATCATTACAATATTTAATAACATGTATATTAACCAAAGCATCAATTTTAATTTAAATAATCTTGTACTGTACTTGCTTCTAAAATTCTTTTTTATTATTAATTATTACTAGATTTAAATATGTCAACATTTACCTTCAATCTTTCTAAATAGTAAACCTGAAGAACCCACCGCTAAATCTTCTAAACAAGATTTTTCTAATTCTATGTATGTAATCAACTAATAAAAATTTTACAACACCAGATTCTAGCTCCACAAAAAATACACAAAATTTAGCATAATTCTATGAGATAATAAAGTAAAAAAATTAACAATACAACATTTTAAATAAGAAATGAAAATATCATGAAAAAATAAATAATTTTTTAGAATGGTATTCATTCAAAACAAACTATGCTAAAATAGCTCAAGTCATGATGAGAGTATTTTGCATGTGGATATCATAATTAAGGATAACCTCTCATTAATTTTGGGATGGGCTTAGAGAAAATTCCAATGCTCGCTAATTATTAAGTAATCAAGCTCGTCACAGGCTCATCCATCTAAGAGCTCTTTGCTTTATAAGATTGTTATTCTCAAGTTTGCAATCACACTAGGAAGAGCTCTTCTTATGTGCTCCCCCGTTGTGAAGAGAGCTGCTCCCATTGCTTGTTGCTCTAGTCAAAGCAAAAAGCTCTACTCCCTTCATGTTGTTGTGACTAGATGACGACCCTAAGTCATCAGGTTTTGCCATTATTTCTAGCTTGCGTTGTCATCTTCACCTTATCCAATAGATTTGCAGCTACTTAAGAAACTTTGATCGACATTCCCCTCCCTCTCTGAGAGATTCACGACTACTACTCCTTTACTTCCCTCCCCCTTTCCCATTCATCATAACTTGCAAGCTCAATCAAATTATTATCCTCTTTAATCCCTAATTGCTTTCTCATTATGAAAACCCTCCTCTCTCCTTCCTCTCATGATTGTTCATTAGCTACCACTCATCCTATCTCAGAAAGCCCTCCCTTGCTTTAATATAATCTCCTTTGCCACATTGCTAACCACTTGTCACATCTTGGGAATCCTTATTGTGCTTTGATGTAACCCACTTTGTCACTTTGTCCAACACATCATTGACAAAGAAAAACACAAGATATGAATGAAGTGTTTCGTGCTAAGGAAATCCCACAAGAGGGGGGGGGGGGGGGGGGGGGTGAATTGTGTATTTAAAATTTTATGAATTTCGAAATTAAACTTAAAAACCTTTAAGCAAGAGTAAAGAGAGTTGAACACATAAATTTTTAAGTGGTTCGACTCAAAACAGAGTCTACGTGCACCCCCAACCGGTGTTGGAAAAAATCCACTAAATGCACGGATTACAAGTGAGGTTTTTGGTACGGTTCACCTCAAACCTACTTGGGATTTTTACTACGGCTAATCCCAAACCTACTTGAGTCTTTACCGGGCTCAACTCAAACCCGGGGCTTTAGCACTACTGCCCGGATGCCCTTGCCCCAAAACGAAAAGTACAATGATTGGCAAAAAACTTAAGAGAAATAGGAGAAAAGAGGAGGCACACACAATCGACAAATTAGAGGGATAAAAATTGAGAAATAATTGAAAAACCTCTAATTCCAATAGCCTTCTTGCCGCTTTGCTTTTTGAGCTTAGATACACCGTTTTTGCTTGAGTGCTCGAATTTTGAGATCTGAAATCTTTAGAAAATTTAGCAAAGGTTAAACTGAAAAATACATCAATTTTCCCTATTTATAGAGCTCAAATTTGAGCTCTAAAAACACCCCCAACGGCTCCAAAAATTAATTAGCCGTTTGGGCAACAGACGGAAAGCAGCCACCGTTCGATCCAGGCCCAAAAACGAACAGCGCAGATTGATTTACGCATTTTACCGTTCGGGCTTAATCCAGAGCGTTGGATCAGGGCGCGTAATCGAACGGCACTGATTAAATCTCGCGATTACCGTTTACGTGATTTAATCTCGTGCGTAGGATCCGGGTGCAAAGATGAACGACACAGATTTTACCTTACGGGATGAATCCTGTGCGTTGGATCCAGGCGGGCTTGATCTGAGCCATTGGATCCCGCAAAGGCTGAAACTGGGATTTTTAGTCCCACATTGCGTATGCGGAAGTGTTGGAGCGCTATATAAGAAATCCACCCTGTTTACATTGCGAGCCTCTTTGGGGTTGGCTCCCCCTTCCTTGACCAGGACTTGATCACCTGGTTCGGGTTGACTTAGCTAAGCATTTTTCATTGACTGTTGATCGTGCTGCAGTTTGACCTAGCCGAGCTCCTCTCGGCGGGCTTTGGGCAGGCTTGGCTTAGCCAGGCACTGTTGATTTGACCATTGACCAGCGCTAGCCGAGCTCCTCTCGACGGGCTTGGCTCGGCCTTCACGGGTCAACCAAATTTTTATTTTTAAATTAAATTTTTAATTTCTAAAATACCTGGACGGGCTGTTTTCGCGCCGGGTCGACCCGTCCATTGCTACAGTGCATTTTCCCGAGACTTCAGCTGTTTTAGGGTATTTTTGACGAATTTTTGTGCCAAAAATTTGAATATAAGTGTATAAAGATAATTTTATATTCTTATAGTATTATAAGTTATTTAAATAGTTATGAAAAGAAATTCATGAAAAACAATTCCAAAGCAATATTAAAAAATCAAATACCAATGTCTATACATTTTGTCAAATATGCTTGGCCCAAAAATCAAAATTCAGTATTAAATAACTTTATAATATTTTTAAATGTTAATACAACTAGTGTGTCTCATAATCTCAAAATTTAGACATATCAAATTCAAGAGAAATAAAAAGAAATTCAATTATAAAAAATCTTGTGTATGTCTCAAATTTCCTTGAAGTATGCCATGACCTCAATGCCCTTAGAGACCATTATTTTAGACATCTAAAATACATAACTTGATTTAATTAATTAGTAATAATTTTACTTAAAATCAAACCCAAATAAAATATACACATTTATGCTTGACTCATCAAACACAAGATATGAAACTTTTATCTTTCCTCTATCATTGACAAAGAAAAACACAGGATATGAAACTTTTATCTTTCCTCTATTATTTACTAAACACAACCAAATAAAAATAACATTGAACCCATTGATATATTTAGATGCACTTTGTTAGAGAAAAGACTTTTCATACACATATTACACAAAACCCCATATCTTTGCTAATTCCTTGAATATTCTTAATACTACGTCCCTTCTTGCAAACACAAGTCATGTTACACCTAATTCCTACCAATCAAGTAAGCTCCAATTTTCTTATTTGATGTCCTAATAACACTCAAAAAAAACTTTACGTTCTTTTGATAAAGAAGATTCTCCATTTGCACTTTCTAAGAACAAAAAAGTTTTCCATCTTATATGTCCACCAAGACTTCCCCATGTTCCATCAATTTCGATGTAGCTAGTAAAACAAGTTAACACCCAACGTTGCTTAAAGATTGCCCTAACATCCAAGGAACCAAACTCAAAATAACATTTACACTTCAAAAGAGGCATTCAAGCAAAGCTCCAATACCAATTGTTGGGGATGTCAATTAAGAAAAGCTTGAAAATAATGCAAACATTTGCATGAAAAGCCACAATTTTATGAAAAATTACAATTATACTTGATTAATATTTCTAAAAATCAAAGAGATAACAAGAAGACATATTTTGCTATAACAGTTACATAAAATTCCTTTTTTTGATATCAACAGCTAACTCATGCACACTCAAGATCACAACAAAGGAAACCCATGTTTTAAATCATTTAGGACATTTTAAGTTCCACATTTCCCCAATAGTTTCCTAACATCTTATTGAACTTTAGAATCACATGTCATGATCACGGCATATCTGTCGACGATCTTGTCAAAGTGGCATACCTAACCCTACTAAAATACCATGTGCACTCGTGGCGCTCGTCAAGATATATCATCAAGATGGCATAGCTAAGGAAATGCTAAGACCTCTCGAACTCTCTATAATTGTCACTTTTATCCACAAACACACCCTTGAAAATACAACTCGAAGCATAACACATGGCCCAATCTATCTTTCAAGGCCTCAACCAAACTCAACAGCTTCACAGAGATAACAAAATAAAATAACCATATGAATGAATCTACAACTAAAAAATCAAATAACAACAACAAAAATAACCAATCACTACACTTTTATTCGAAGCATAATGAAATAATATTGAAAATTAAAAAAAAAACAGACTTAAAATCACGAAAATATCAGTTTAACAACAAATAACATAGCTCCAATCAACAAATACCGCAAGCAATATAAGAACAGCTAATTTAGAAATAATATTGCTTGGCAATGGAAGGATAGATCTGATAAACTGCAATTCTCTATCATTTTGAATCATGTATCCCATATGAGTACGATTCTAGCTATAATAGTGCACGCAACTATGAAAAGAAATGAAAACAAGTGATGAGATGATGCTCTAAAGTTCAAAATAATATGCCATCATAACATAAAAGAGAACTGTAAACAGTAAGTAATGCTGAAACTGAAGAAGTGTTTGATTTTCTAAGAAGGTTACATTGGCTGCATTTCAATCTTGTTGATTGTTCAAATTGTGAAGCAACAATTGGGGAGAAAAACTTGTGTAACTTCAGAATGGAAGTTTATCCGATCACAGTTCACATTAAAAGAGGGTCATATCTGGTGGCGGCCCGTAAACCGTTTTCCATGAAAGCGGAACCACCCAACCTCCGGTGCCACCTGAAATCATAGAAACCAAGCAAATTAACTGTATTGGTAGGCAACTATGGTTGACCTAAACAACAACATAAACTCTTTATAAATGTATATTCACAAGCCCTCAATTTTGCTCTACCTAAGCCAATTCCTGTCTGGGTCCTGACAAAGTCTCTCTAATTCTTCACATTGAAATGAAGGGAATGCTCTTCCTTAAAAGAGATGAGAAAGGGCAATCATAATAGAATATCTGTTACTCAAGCTTTTCAACCTCAACGCTATCCCAATGGTAGGCTATAATAACGAAATTCCCAAAGGTTTCAATGGGTTGGATGCAATTTAATCCATGATTTGGATTTGGCAAAGATGGTTGGATGCAATTTAATCTATGATGTGGTATTTGCAATTTTTGTGTGAAGATCAAATCCGTTATTTAAAAGAAATTATGCGAATAAAATTTCACAAGGGTTTTTATGTCATTCAAAGACTTGTTTGATTAGTTGATCTTTCAAAAACATATTTCAAAAGATGATTATGTTACTTAAATCTTTTTTAATTGTTTAACTGAATTTTCATAATTCATGCGAATTTCATGGCTACAAATCTTTTCAAACGCACATGAATGTGTGAAAACCAAATCTTCGATTTTACTTGACTCGATTTTTTTCTCATCTTTTTCTTCTCTTGTATATACCATCACTCTCATGTCACTAACCTCTGTCCACTATCTTGTACTCTACTTTTGCATCCATTTGAAATATAAAAGGCAAATAAAAGATTTCATTTTCAAAAAATATTTGCATATAACCAAACAACAGCAATTAATATTTTGAAGTAGCGTGAATTTAAACATCAATGAACTTTCAATTAACTTCAGCCAAATGGAGTTTAACCAAACAAAAAAAAGATGTAAGAGATTTTTATCAATTGTAAAAAATTATTATAATTACAGTCAAATAAATGGGTTTAGAGAGATGTTTGTTTCAATTTCAATTTTTTTCCGTGTTTTAGAATACGGTTAACCAACATGTTAACTAATATATTACGATAAATTGGATCGAATTTTGCAGTTTTTTTTTCTGGAGCACCTCGACGCGACATGAGTGTAAAAAAGGTTCAAAAATGAGTTTTATTTCAATAAGGCTAAAAACAATATTTAAGACCTTTAAAAATCAATGTTATATTGATGTCAATGTTATCAATCAATTGTTTGTTTATTCCAGAAGCTCATTACATCAACAAGTTCTAGCAATTGAAACAAACTCGGACAGCTACACCCTCAATAAAATCATGCTCAAGGGACCTCAACGAAGACAAGAGAATGGAACCCAAGAGTCCATACTTTAATGAGCCTAACTCTTAGATATCATCCAAATTAGAGTTACATGTAGATATAACTTCAGAAAGACAAAATAATATATATATATGATGTTATCTAAAGATTATGTCAAAAGATACAATTGTTAAGATAATATTACATAACACCAATCAACTCCAAAACTAATAAAACTAAACATTTTCAAACTAAATCTAGTAATGCATCTCCTTTTTCATTTTCTCTTACCTCGTTCTTACAACCAACCATTCACTGTGCTTGGTTTTCTTTCACAAACTTGACATTTTGATCTCTTTCTATCTTTATGGATAATATAGTGGATCACAAGCATTATGGAAATTAATAAATTACTTTGTTGAATTTTTTTCTTCGAACAGATATTAACCAAAACTACTGTTTTAAAACACCAGGGCCCAAAATAAAGGCACAAAATTTACACCAGTTTATTCACATAGTTCATTCACCAAATAATGATGCCCATTCCAAGATCCATGCTATCACAAAAGGATACCATGAATCTTACTATATATGCAGGTGTTCATTCAAATCGCCAATATTAGAAGAATAATTGAGAAATTAAGAAAATATAGAAGCTGCCTTGAAAGGAAAAAATAATGATTGATCTCTTACGAAACTGATGTAAAAAGTTACCAGAAGCAAGATCTAACTCACCATTGAATGTGTCTGGACTAAACCCCAGAAGCTTGCAAGCTGCCTCAGCTAACTGAAATGATTCCTGCATGTTGTCTCCTTCCGAGCAATAGCACAGCAAACAAGTTACTTTGACTCCTTTTGCCTATGAATTTTGCAAAAGCCAATAACATGTTAAATAGAGGGTAAAGGTAAATCTCATAATTAACATATAAACTCACCTTGCAGAAAGTAAATAAAGATGCAAACGGTAGTCCTGCATAATAATCATCATCAACAAGGTCCTCGTCAAGGTTAAGCATGTCTTCCGGTCCAAGACTTCCGTCAGCAAGATGATTAAGATACTTCCATCTCCTTTCAGATGGCCTATACTCTTCAAGTCTTTTCCATCCTAGCCTTTCACAATCCATATCAGTTCCATCATCACTGACACTTGAAATATAATATATCTGCATAAAACTGAAAAAACAGACAAATTTATATTACTTTAAAACCTACAAGAATTTAAAATAATGAATAGCAGGTAGAGAGAAAGTAAGCAAAGAAAGAAAAAAAAAGTATAATTGATCACCTTGCTGCATCTATCTGCTTTCTTTTACCAGAATCCAAGCTGGAAAGAATAACAATATGCTTCTTTCCTATAGTTGAAATGAAATGAGCTAAATTTTTGGCATATTCGACCATCATCCCCTGCATTAAAGATCACCAGAGTATGCAAATAAGCTGGTTTTTTGTGAAACAAATTTATCTAGCCCTTGTATAACTTAACTAGGGCTTTTCTGCATCATGATATATGTTTTCCAAAAAAAATAAGTTCAATGTAGTCAGCTTTCTTTTTTTTTTTTAATGGAGGAGTGCAATAGAATTAGCTGTACAATTTAATAGTACCATATAAGTGGACATTCAGAGAAGATGATGCTTCAGAAGTACCAAATCTACTACCATGCAAGTTAAGTAAAAGATAGCAGCAAATCTCTTAACTTCTAAAAGAGACCCTACCATGTATTATAAACCTACAACAACGGAACAGAAATTAAGCCTGATATATTCTAACACTCTTCCCTCCCCCTCAAGCCAGAGCATAAATATAAATCATGCCCAACTTTTCCAATTTTTTTTAAAAAGTTTAAAGGTTAAAGCTTAAACATATCAGCCAACAGGTTGTTGTTAAAAGGAGTGAAAGGGATGTACATCTTTTAACTCATGATATCCTCTCCAATGAAGTGAAAATCAATTTCAATGTGGTTTGCTAGTAACAAGGATTACTTGTAATGTAAATAGTAACTTAATTTCCACAATATATAAAAAAATGACTCTAAATACTAAAAATCAAGTTCTTCAAGTAAATACTCCTAAAACTTTCCACATGTTATATGAGTTATGAGACAATATTCAACTTTAGCATTAGTAATGACTAAATTTTCACCCAAAAAGGTTTAGTAGCCTAAAATTAATAATCAGTCCTTTTTTGAGATAGCATAATTGCCATCAAAATATGCTTCAATCTATAGATTGTCATGCATTGCAAATACTAGTCTCTTTATAGGAGCCCTCTTTGACATATTGTAAAATCCTTATAAAAGTATCCAAAAGAGCCTATTTTGGCTTGTCCACATATTGACTCATCATGCTTAAGATAAAGAAGATATCTAGCTGAGTAACTCAAGTAGATCAATTTGCCTATTAATTTGTATACAACAAGATTTGCCTTCTAAAGATTCTTCATTATCTTTTCATTTATTTAGGTTGATCACACTGCGAACACATTTGGCACCAATTAAATCTCTCTTATAGTAAGTCAAATGCATACTTCCATTGGGATATGATAACTCATTGCTTGCTATGAGCTATCTCAATCCCAAGGAAATTCAAAGACATCCCTTATCTTTGGTGACAAAATTCTTCATCTGAAAAGTATGATCCAACAGTGGAGATTGTCTCTGCATTTGTGAATAATGCATTTCATCTAGCCATCCATCCAAAAAGTCTAATCGAACGGCTGAGAGCTTCTCCGCCTTCGTAAACAATGGTCTTGTGTATCACCACCATCCATCCAACATTCTACCCAAGCTAAAAAGTAGATGAGAAATCAAAAGAGGAATAAATAAAGAAAGAAAAAAAGAGAAACTTTATGCACTTTAAAAACAAACTTTTCATTCCATAGTGCACAATAAATTTTATTCCTCTGATGTTGATACTCATATTGATAGTGACGACGAATTGTCTATTTCTTTTAATAAACTTATATTTGGATATAAGAAATTGATCAGGATGTATGTCGGACATAAAAAGAAATATAATAAACAAGAACATCATGTTTACTCATTAGAAAGACAATGTAATGAGCGTAAAGTTAGAAATGAATAACTTCAAACTAATTTACTTATACGTACTTCTAATTTGAGTATTTTATAAAATAAAATTGACAAATATAATACATTTTTATCTTTGAACAATTCATGTATTGATTCTTTGAAATATGAAAATGTTTTTATAAGAGAAAAAAATTTTAGTTTAAAAGAAAAATTAACAAAGATTGACTTGATAAAAAAAGCGTTAAATAATTTAAAAGAAAATTTTGTTAATATACTTTCATGTGCTTTTATTTTTATGCTTATCCTCATTTAAATATGCCTTTATATGTTCTATTATTTACTCATATGAGTAAAAACAATAGTATTGCGAATAGAGATTTTAACGTTACATCTCATTTGGCTAAAAAATATAGAGTAAAATATTCGTATATATATGTGCATGATAATAGAAGTTATTCTATTCCATAAATACACAAACATGCTTCATTATATACTAATATGATAAAAAATAATACTATTTTGCATACTTTCAATTTTCATACTAAAGCTCAAGTTGTAAGCAATTATTATAATAGGCATGAACATATTTCTTATGATTTTCTAATTAAAAAATCCATTTATTCAAAACAATAAGGGAACATATTTGGAAAATACCTTTGTAAAAGTACTTCAATCACACACTACCTCAATTAAACCAAAGATCACTTGAGTTTAAAAATTTAAAGCTTGTGTAGTTGTATTGGTGTGTCTTCATAATTAAAACTATGGAGATAAGTTTTACCTTGTGAATTTGTATGTGACTCATTTGCAAAATATGAGTGGTCCTTATTTTAAGGATAGATGGTTTAATCATCTTAATAGTTTTGCTAGAATTATTTAATATCTCTTTGGAAAAAATGGATACTATATGTAATTTGAATGTTAAATGTTAGCCTACTTAGAACAATTTTTGGAAAATATAAGTATCAAGACTGATGTTTTTTGATATGTTATCATAAAAAACTAGATCAAGATAACCTTATACTTGGATTATTTAAGTTGTTAATATAAGTAATATGAATCTATTTAGTGTGTCATTAAAGTTATGTACATTTAGTAGACTTAATCATTGTATCTGAGATAAGTAAAAATATTTTTGGGAATAATATAAGTTACAAATTTTAGAGAAAGAATTTGAAAAAATTCAACTTTGAGCTTAATGCACTAAATAATGTTAATATATGTTAAGCTCTTAAATGATTTGTTAGAAATTAATAACATAACTATTAGGAAACCATTAGAACTTGTTCATCTAGATCTATCTAGTTCAAGAAAAAACAAGTATATGCTAGTAATTGTACATGATTTTAATAGGTTTACATGGGTTTTCTCATTCAAAAAAAAAAAAAAAAAAAAAAAAAAATTTGTAAGATTGATTATTATGATTGAAAAAGAGCATGATGTTAAGTTGGTCTCCATTATGAGTGATAATAGAGGGAAATTCAAGAATAAATTATTTGATGATTTTAGTAACAAAAGTGGAGTGTTGCATCTTTTTTTCACATATGACCCCTCTACCAATAGAACCTTGCTGAATGCCACAAAGTGTACCTAATGAGTATAGTGTTCCCAAATATTTTTGAATTAAAACAATTAATAATACTTGTTATATATTTAATAAAACAATATGCACATCTTTGATAAATATTTTTCTTTTGAGTTGCTTTATGATAAAAAACCCAAGATATCCCATTTTCATATATTTGAATGCAAATATTTTATTTTAAATAATAAAAAAAGAGATTTAGATAAGTTTGATGCTAAGTCTAATGAAACAGTCTTTTTAAGATACTCACCTATTAGTAGAGCATTTAGAATATACAACAAAGAAATACTAGATGTAAAAAAGACAATCCATGTTAAATTTAACGAATCTCTTATTAATCATAGGAGAAATAAGAGAGGAAGTTAAAATAGAAGCTCTTTTAATTATGCAGTATTTGTACAAAATATTGAACCAAGTTTTATCAAAAATACTTTTAAAGATGAGTCTTAGATTATTACAATGAATGAAAAGTTTGTACAATTTAAGAGAAATCAAGTATTAGATTTTATACTTAGGCCAAAAGATAAAACCATCATTGGTACAAAATGGGTTCTAAAAAATGAGCTAGATGAAAATAAGGAAGCTAAGAATAAAGCTAGATTAAAAGTCAAAGGCTATTGTAAGTTGAAAGAGTAGATGTGAATGAGATATTTACTTTAGTGGCTAAACTTGAGACAATTATGATTTTACTTGCTTATGCATGTTACAAAGGATTTAGATTATATTAAATAGATGTTAAAAATGTATTTTTGAATGAATACATAAATGAAGAAGTATATATTGAACAATCCTAGAGATTTTAGATATATGATAAAATAGATAATACATACAAACTTAAGAAATACTTTAAGGTTTGAAGCAATCTCCAAGAGCTAGCATAAAAGATTGTGCATTTTTATTCAAATGGATTTCATAAAGACCGGATAGATAATACCTTATTCAAAATTTTAGTTGAAGGCCAACTAATATGTCAAATATATATAGATGACATAATCTTTGGAGTTTCCAATAAAGATATATGCATGACATTTGTTAATTTAATAAAAAATGAGTTTGAAATAAGTATGACAGGAGAGTTAACATTTTTCCTGAGATTTTAGGTTAAGCAAACAAGTGAAGAAATTTTTATTTCTCAAATCAAATATTTGATGCAATTGTTAAAAAAAACTGATTAACAAAACATGAAGCAAAAGAAGACTCCCATTAAAACAAACACTATCATAAATAAAACGAAGCTAGAAAATCTGTTGACATAAAATTATTTAAAGGAATGATTGGATAATTATTGTATCTTATTGCAAACAGGTCTGATATTATGTTTAGTGTAGGATTGTGTGCGAGGTTTCAGGATAATCCTAAAGAATTACACCCACAAGCAGTCAAACATATCTTTAAATATCTTATGAACACTAAGATTCTAGGCTTGTGATACCCTAAATGTGACTCTGGATTTGATTTGATAGTCTACATAGATGCTAACTTTGTTGGTAACAAAACTGATAGAAAAAGTATCTCTGGTATATGCCAATTGATCAATGGTTTACTAATTTCTTAGGTTGGTAACAAACAAAATTGTGCAATACTATCAATAATAGAGACTAAGTACATTGTCATGGGTAATTGTGCTGCTCAAATTATATAGATTAAATAAGAGCTTTTAGATTATAGCTTAGAATTTACCCAAATTTTAATCTTTTGTGATAATTCAAATGAAATTTTTTTACCTAAAGATCCTGTTTAATACTCAAGAACAAAACATATTAAGTTAAAATATCACTTTATTAGAGAGCACCAGAAGAAAGAGATTCAATAATAATTTGTTCCTACTTCTATCCAATTAGTTGATATTTTTATCAAGACATTAGTTGCTAAAGTCTTTTATAGACTTAGATTACTTAAGTGTAATTAACCAACAAATTATTGATGTAAATGTTATCTGAATTTATGTAAAATGATTAAGAAGGAGCTCCGTAGAAGTAAGAATCAAAGAACTTGCTGCTCTCACAAGTACGTGGTAAAATTGATTCTCTCGATTTTGGACTTCTCTTAAGTGTTTTTGAGTTTTTCAAATTGATTCATCAATCCTAAATATTGTTAAATTATCTCTATTTATAATTCAAACAAAAACATGTTAAAATAACCCTTCCAACGACTAAAAAAGGCCTTTTCCCAAAAGATAATCATCGCAAGGAAATGAAAAGAGAAAGATGAGCAGTTACCATCCAATCTACGAAGACAAAACAAGTGTCATCCGATCAAAATATTGATTAAGAGGTCCAGATCTAATCTCAATGGAATTTGATTTTGATTGTTAGATTCTACAAGCTGGATTAATGATGATGATGTGCAAGATTATTGTTCACAAAGGCGGAGTAGATCACAGCCATTTAATCATGCTTAACGGATGAATGGTCAGATGGAATTTACTGTTTAAAATAACGGAACAAATTGTAACCATTCGATTGAGGTCGTCCAATAAATGGTAAAATGGATTCTACTGTTCAAAAAAGCAGATACGATCTCAACCATTCGATTGCAAAAATGCACAATCATATAACACTGATTCACTCCAATTCAAAAACAAACAGACGCCAATCTTTTAGTCCCACATTGCAAAAATTACATGCAATTTGGCATTTATTAGTTTCACCACGTTGTTAAGGCTGCTTAATGATGTTGGTTGCCCCCTGATACTTTTGCCAGCTCATAACCCAAGACTCCTGTACATATATATATATACATGGGTCTGACTTGACCCTATCACACTATTTAACTAGTTCAAGTTCGAATCAACTCAATAAGTTTATATTGGGTTCAGGAGTGATACTCTAAACCTATTTAACCCAAGCCATTACAAGATTGTACCTGATTGAGACTTGGGCCTGACCTAACTCAGTTTCAACTATCTCCCGTCACGTGGTTCCTCAATGTCCAATAATCAGCTTTGCAAGTCACTTGGTTCAAGCATTCAAGCTTGGGTGCTTGGGCAGAAATTTTCTTTATATTAAAAGTTTTTATATAATATAAAAAGACTTAATTTTTAAGACAAAATATAACCTAATACATCATCAAAAAAATAACTCAAATATGCATAAACTGTGATTATTATGATCTTATGTCATAATTATAAATAAAAAAAGATTTAACATACTAATTATATAGATGTTTAAGAATATAGTTCTTTGTGAATTAACCACTCCAAAAATAGCTCGATCTTGGTTCCAAAATCAACAAGTTAAACCTTCATACTCCATCCACTTCAAATGCTATAATCCTTAATCCAACAAACTCAACCACAAAATAACACCTTGATGATTGAACTGAAACAACACAAAGGTCAACAAGAGATTAGTAATATTTAACTTGATTTTGTGATCATCACATCAAAAGGTACAACAGAACCTTCCTAGTTTACGATGTCTACTGCCCTTATAACTTCTTTTGAAATTCAGAGAGGCATATGGTCTTTAAACCCTAAGTAGGCTCTAAGTGTTATTGGTATGATTGCTTCTTTTCTAAAAGGTTTCTAGAACAATACACAAATAGACATATTGAGAGAGTTGAGGAGGTTTTCCCTAAATCGCACTCATCAACTCAGTGGCGAGACGTTATAGTGGTTCTCATCATAAGTAGCATTTATAAGGTGATAACAAAAGTTCTAACCTCCAGACTTGAGCATACCCTCGATCTAATCACCTAAAAATGAGGAGCATTTGATTAGTGGTCAGTCCATCGTAAATAATGTCCTTTTGGCCTAGGAAATCAACCATCGACTTGCCACCTCTTCGTTGAAGGAGGATCGGGTTCATAGGCTTCGCACGATCCTTGTTGTTTGCCATACCCTATGATTTTTGGCTAATGATCACATCCTTTAGATTCATACTAAGCATAGGAATTGCTCCATTGTTTTTTGCACCCATCATGGTGACTTCGTCATATAAAAGCATCTTTGCATTGCTCCAATGTCTCCAATTCTTTTAAGTACTAGATTGGATGGGATGCCTTGCAATCATTGTCGATATTCATTAAGATGAAATTGGATCTACCATTATCCCTAACAAGTTTCTTGGATGCATCAAGTAACTAGAACATAAACACTATTTTGGCCTATTTCAGCAACTAATTTAGCAAATCGAATCGCTCACAGCCATTGCGCATCATGAGGCATAAGAGACTTCTTGGTTTAGCACAACTCAGAGGCAAGAAAGCCGATCTACGAAGCTCTTTAGATTTCCTACTTGAACCTTAGCAATAGGCACAAGCCCTGAAGCACTTGGACTTAGAAGCCACGTAAAGAATCGCGCACACAAGCTTTTCTTTGGTTCCTATGCTATGGGGCTCTACCAACGTGTGAATGGCTCACTATGAGTGGATTGCAAATTGATTTGCACTGCTCGTGCAGTTGTGCCTACAATGAAAATATAAACAGTTTGTTAACCAACAACGTAGTGGTGCAGCAAGTTCTCTTCACTTCTTCAGTTATATGCCCCTAGGCTTCATGTCACCTCCTTGGAATTTATTCTACAAAGATGTAGCGGAACACTCATAAGGACCAATAAGATAAGTCTTCTATAATTGTGGCTATCTTTTATTACTTTGGGGATACAAAAATTGTAAGCTTCACTTGTGACTTTTCATGGGACTTCAACATTATTTCATCATATTACACATTTTTCAAGGTAATTAAACTAACTCGTGGATTTAGAACATTGGAATTTCCCAAGCCATGCTATCCCCCTTCACTCTCACCTTCTCAATGGCTTTCCCCTCCCCCAAGCTAGAATTAGTAAGAATAATTGCAATGGTGCTTTTGTTGTGGACGATAAGGCCAAGATTGGCATCGTGATTCAAAACTCTAATGATTAACTACTCCTTGACATTGTTAGAGGTGAATTTTTGGTCGTAGCACTAGTCATGGAGAAGTGCATCAGCCTAATAACAACTGCATTGGTGTCCAGCAACTACGACAATTCCTGTAAAATCTGGTTGGAATTAGACTCCTTGGGTGTGATGAATAAGGTTGGCTACTCTCTCGCCATGGACTTTGATGAGCACATTCTACAGGCTTCTTTCAAGGTATAGTCTTTTGTAGTATGTAAGATCTCTCAAGTCCTTAGAAAAGGAAAAAACACAACTAATTGGATGGCAAACCTTGCAATGTCCTATGATTGCATGTGGATTAAGAGTGTGCCCATATCCATTGACTTTAGAACTATTTGTTAGAAAATGAGAACTAATGTTCACATAAGATAGACAATCAATTGAGAAAATCTCAAACTTAAAGATTTTGAATAAATTAGTTGATGTTTTTTTATTCTTGAATGCTCTTATAATCCAATTTTAAAAAATATTTTTAACTCTGAAAACTTTGTAATAGTACGTATAACAAAAGAAAACACATAAAAGACTTTTTAAGTGATTTGATCTAACATCAAATCTATGTCCATTCTTAACCAAACGACTAAACAAAAACACTAAAAATATCTTTTGCAAAAACAGGAAGGCAAAACCGCTCATTGGAACAAAAGACCTTACAAACACCAAACCAAAAGACCCTACAAACACTAAACTAGAAACCCTACAAGCTCCAACCCAAATAAGCATACAACACCAAGTCAAAGGACAATATAACAATGGAAAAAAAAACAAGAATAAATAAAAGAAAAAATTTGAATAATTGGACAGAAGATATGACGAAAAAATTAAATATAAAAATCTTATAACCCAATACAAATATCAAGCTCACTAAAAATGTTGTTAAACAATGCAAGAACAATGTTAAACTTAATTCAATGCTTGAACTTGAAAAAAGGCTATGTACAAGATGTAAGCAAAGCTCTCTCATTTCAACCTAATACTTTCAATTAAATTTTCAAGATTATAAAGATCTTTAAGTATATTTCCTTCCAAAATAATTTGCAATTGATCATTAGTTTATAAATCATGTTTGGATCCCTTTATATAGTTATTTGAAGGCTTTTCAACTACTTCAAACATTCCCCAATCGCTCTTAATGACTATTTTGAAAATTATCAAAATCTAGTCAAACTAGTCATCGCAAAAATAAACTAATCTTATCATCCGATCTAAGGATAGCACTATATGATATTCTAAAACATGTATTATTCATACCATATGTAAAATATTAACATATTAGATAAAAATCTTGGATTTGACTCTCATTAATACCTTAACTTAGATGAACTAATCATATTGCACAATAAATATTATCATACTATACTAGCATCCTGGGTTTACAATATTCATTGATCACTCTGACCAACCCTTAAAGTACAAAGCATTTATTTAAAGTCAACATATTGTACGATAATGATATCGCACAACTCTGAAAGTATTTCTCTCAATCGTACCATTCATTCAGCCTTAGAAACTAAGTTATATCTTATCATATTGTACAATATAATCATCATTGCATATAATTAAGTTTTGCATCCCAAGTATTTTAATTATGATGAGATGTGTGGGAAATATATCTTGAAAGCTTTTATCACACACAAATTCTCACTATTGTTCTAGAGTTCAACGAACATTATTATAAATTATAATATTCTAAATAAATAAAAATGAATTTATATATATAATTTTTCTCATTTGCTCAAACTTCATATTTCGTGCTAGTTACATTATCAAAAAATATCACCAATTAAGATTGAGTCAAGACAAAACTCTTTAATTGAGTTTACATATTCATTCTTAAGAAACATAATCTAAAATACTTAAAAAAATATATTAATAAAATAAGAAAATAATTTTGTTGTTATCAAAAAATCATGCATCAATTAAGAGTTCAATACTATCTTTACTAATGATTAATTATATTAACCAACTTAAGACTAGTTAATATAAAGTTTCAACCAAAATATCAAAAAAAAAGCTTCCATCCTCAAGAAAAAATTCATGAACGTTTGAGACGTTCTGCTAGGATTTCAAAACTTTCTCAAATCGGATGTCTGCGATGGCGCTTCCCTTAATCTCCCTCTCTTTGATGTTTCTTCAAAAATGTGCATCCCCATCACTAGATTGGCTTTGTCAATGGAGACCTCTCCCCCTCCCATGCCCTTTGTGGTGAATAAGTGAGCTCCTGTGCATGGCTCCAAGCTATCATCCATGAGTTGGCAGCTTACAAGTGCTCTCACATTTGTATGCCATAATTGTACCTTCTGTCTCTACCCTTGGACAATCCTCTAGCTGTGGCCAAGCTACACTAATTTCCTCTCCTACTCCAATAAATAGAGAATCATCCTTACCCATTGGAGGAACACCTTAACCCGTTGAACCTTGTCCAACCTCATTGTTGGAGAGACACCTCCCCCTCTGACTGGAGCCTTGAAGTGGTTGAATCGCAGCCCCATGCCGTTTTTTTATTGGTTGGAGCATCCACATAATCCCTAGCGGTGTCATGGGCCCTCCTCATCAATGATACCCTCTCGACCCCCTCACCCCGAATTAAGTACCCCGCCCCTCAAGCATTTCAATTGGGGCTATTAGAAGTAGCGTCAAAGCCCTTCTTGCTTTGGGTGGTGAGGGTTTTGATGCATCATCATCCACGATACTAATGGACTCTGCCTTAGCCATTTTTGTCAATCAAACTACCATTGGAGTTATAAGTGATCACAAAAGGCCTTTCCTCTTGCTTGGCCCTACCCATGATCCTTAACATCTTTTGAAACTATAAGAGTGCAAAGAAAGATTCTTCACACAATCACCTCCATAAACTTATCAAAATCCATCTCCTTAACCTCATCTCTCTTGAAAATGTATCTCCAATCTCTGAGTTGGAGAAATGCAAATTGCTTGGTAGGCTATCAATGGAATTTTGCTAAAAGATGGTAGAGCCTCAAAACTATCCACTGTTGTTTGCTGGTTACCTCATTTATTGCTTGCTAAACTCTATTAATGACTACCAAGCGGTTCGCGTTCCTCTGACTAAAGGACTAGAGAAGCGTTTCCAAGAAACAAATGAAATATACGGAATGAGTTCTCACAAGATTGTAAAAATGATTGCATGAATAATTTTTATTTGCACACCAATAATTTCAAAAAAAATGACCAGGACCATAAACACGACAAAACAAGAGGCTTAAGGAAAGAATGAGGCTTTTGCCATTTATGGGTTGCATAGGAAGTGGGTTCCCTCACAAGCTAGTCACTCACACTTCACAAGGTAAGTTGGAGGACAACAACAAGAGCTAAAACAAAGTTCGTTGGGACCTTGAATGACCTCACAAGCTAAAAGACTGCATTTTGGTCTTAAAAAAAGTTAAAATTATATGAAATTTTGTGAGAAAATAGATTTGATAATATTAGATCCATCCTTAAATTTCATTAGAAGTATCACAAAAAGATCATTTCACAATTTCCATATTTTCAACTAAAATATTGCTCACATATTAAGACCAATTGCTAAATGAGTTAGCCACTTCGATTTATGTATGGCAAACAACAAAGAAAACATAAATACTCTTATCAATAGAAAGAATACTAATTGTTCAACAATTCAATGATAATGTATTCACAACAAAGTTAAAAAAATCACATGAATAATCATGTCCAAAAGCCCACCCAATAGAAGTGCCATGCAACCTTATGAACAAACTCCGAATACATTTGATTTAAGGGTTTTATGGTTGTCAAACTTCTGAAAGTCGATTAGTTTCAAAACATTTGCAACTTTTAGAAGTCAAGTTTGTCTTTCATAGCCATTTGTTTGATTTGATAACTTCAAATATAACTGAGTGATATTTTATACTTGAATTGATGTCTTTTGTTGATATCTTCTCTTAGTTGTATCTATGGCGAGGTTATCCTGCAACTCCTTCATTGGAAGCAATAGGCAACAAGTGGATCCAACAACCGATGGCAACAATTGTTGACGAAATTGCAGCAGTGATCTTGAACAGTAATGGATGACATCGAAGACTGTATGTCAAGCAATGAGCAACAACAAAAGTGATTGGTGATCAATGATAATGGAGAGTAGAGGTAATAATGAGAAATAATGATGGCTGCTAGTGGGCAACAACCGCCACTTGTAACATGGTGACAAGAGTTCAGCACCACAACAAGAAGTCTGACTTTTGAGAGTCGATCAAACCTAAAACTTCACTTGAAGTTTTTTTAAAAGGTATATGGAAATTAGATTTAAGTGAGTGTCAATGAACTAAACTTATGCTTTTCCATTAGACTTTAAAGAGTCACAAACACTTTTTAAGCCAAACATACACCATGTTCCTTCACTTTTTCAGCTTAACTCAAAGAAAAATTGCCTGCACTAACATGATTTTATACAACAATGGTTTCTTCAATATCTCAACCAAAGAGAAAACATTCACACAGCAATGAATACCAATCAAACAACTACTCAAACCTTTGTTGCTGACCAAATCATTACGTTGGATCAAGCAAATGAACAGTTGAAATTCTAAACTTAGAAACTGCATAATGTTCAAGCTTTTAGTTGCTCCTAAAATGAATGATAAACATAATATTACTGCAGTTTCAATTGTGAGACTATAGCAACAGATAGTCAATACTATCTGATTCCTTCAACACATAGCAATGAACCTGAAATCAAAGAGTTGAACCTTGATAATTGGAGAACGCTGTTGAATAAGAGCCACTGCATGAGAAGGAGACTCATAAGCTGCAAATTGGAACCAGTTAGTTGGCTATAAACTTATATAAGGAACTATTGAAATTAACTACATAATACACTTTTATGAACTGAAGCATAATGACTGATTAATAAGCAAAGGAATTGGTGTAGTTTGTTCATAATATGAAAATATAATTACTAGCACTCTGCAAAAAAAAATTATGAGTCATTTTGCTTCTGCAATGTCTTTTTTTGGATTAATAAAATTGGGGAAGGCCCTTGTCTTTGAGCCAAAAAGAAAAACAATATTCTCCATATAACAGGCCTCCATTTTGGAGGACCACACACACACACACTACCCGTGGTTTTTGTTTGAAATGCATAATAGGTTTCAAAACCCATTTCAAAAATTAAGTTATAAATTTCTTATATACTGTTAGATTTTCCAAAAATAATCTAATTTCAAACAGAGTCTTGGGTTCCCAAAGTCATTTGATTTATTACTTTGGGTTCACTTCCAATAGTTGGGACACTTTCTAGAAAAAGTTGACACAGATATACTAAAAAAAAGTTTTTCTCAAACTTTGTATTCATTCCAATGATGGTGAGTTCTCCATGTTCTCCTTCATCAATACTATTAACCTTTTTAGGATTTGCTCAGTAAACCTTTCTTGTCATTTTATTTCTAAAACCTAGGATATCATTATGTTTAGCTAAGACAACTTAGTCAATTAGGACTAAACAATATCATTAAATTAATTTAAATGCTGAAATCCAAGAGCCTACTCAATGTGCAAACCCTGAGACATCATCAGAATTGGACATCACGCTTGTTGAATCAAAAAATATCTATCTGTTTTGCGTTAGAGACATGAGTAATGATCCTTTTATGATAACACTAAATCTCTAATGAAATAACATTCTACTTCAATGTTTATTTCGTTAAAAAAAAGACTGCTTATAATATAAATAATTGTCTGATCATCATATTTAAAAATATTTATTTAGTTAAAAAAATTCAAATCGTAAAATAAGATTTTTTGTATTCACATCATCTCATAAGATTATGCAATTCTATAATTAGTCTGAGAACTTAATCTACAAATTGTTTCTTTCACTTCTCCAAAACACTGTTTTTTACTGCACAAACACAATAATCAAAAAGACTTCTAATCTTAACATCAAAATTAACTTCAATTTGTAAGTTACTATGATTTTGGTACATCAATCCTACTCCCAAAGATTTTTTTAATGCATCATAATTTTTAAGACAACATCTCAATACTTCTTCTTTGGATATTACATATGTTGATTTATCACACCAACATGAAAGTAAACATCAAACTAAGTGACAATCAAGACAAATAAGCTTATTAACTAGACAATAATAACAAAAAATGTTTTCAAATGATTGTTTATTCACAGAATTGTTCAAAGTCTCCAAGAGAAAGTTGGTTGATTTGCATCCTAGTTTCCTTAAAAAGGTTTACTGCATAGTTTATATTCCATTTTTTAATAAAAAGCATGATAAATTGTTAATGCACAAGTTGAGCATAGAAATAATTGCACATTCCCAAATAATAGTTAATATTCACACAAAAACATAATATATATACAAACAAACATGTCACATGTGCAAACATATATATATATATACATACATACAAACATTCATACACACAGATGTATATATATATAAAAGAGAGAGAGATTATATGTGTCTACAAGTAGAATACTTAGACTAAAAAAAACTTTAATATATCTATGACAAAAAAAATTCTAGTTACTCTTAAACAAATGATAAAAATTATGGGATTTTATAATAAGTGTTTGGAAAAAAAAAATCTGCTATAATGACTGATTTTTATTATATCAGACCAAATCACTAGGAACTTGTCTAGCATCTCTTAAAGCTCATGGCAACATATAACATTTATCAAACCCCAAACAAACTAGAAACAAAAAAAAAGAAAGCATAATACAAAAAACTAATAGGCCCAATGTAGTAAAGCACATAGGTTCCATAAATTTCATCAAATCATCATAATTTTCATCATCATCACACCTCTACCATTATAAGGAGACCTTGGAAATTCTATTTGTTCAATATTTCATACCTAGCTTATGATAATTCTACTCTATGAAAATACATGCATTGTTTGGCACAACATCTAGCCACCAAACTTTTGAAGTATTGGTTTCATATTCCTCTCATATTAATAATAGTTATTAGTGTTGCATCATACGCTATTATACATGGCCAAAACACATGAGCCAACTTTCCATATTTTAGCTTTCATAAAACATACTCCAATTCTCCAACTTCAAAAAACATCTGCTCTTTATCCTATATGGTTTTATCCTATTCAACGTATCATTTACATCTCCTTCTACCAATTTGTTAGCCCGGCATTCAGAAAAACATTGTCGCAAGTTTAATTACTTTTTCATAAAAAAAAAGTTAGTTTTAAATCACCTTGATATTCTCAATTAGCTCTCCAACAAAAGAATTGTAGATAATAACAATAAATATCATGGAATAACATAAATACATGAAAAACAAACTATGCAATATTGATAAACCTAAATAGGACATATGTGTTATTATATTTTTAGAAATAAATACAAAACTATCACACATGCATATATTGTATCCTTGAGGCAATAAAAGGATGGAAGGAAAACAATCACATTACAAAAAATGAAGTACAACATATACTACAATCTTTAAAATGAACATTACCTTGATGGAAAAAATTCAAATCAATAATGTGAAAAATATGACCTCTTTCTATAATCTAAAGGGCTTTCTTGAAATAAAAATAGAGTTACATATGCAACTACAGCATACCCAAAAAGCCATGAAAAATGAAAACAATATATTTAGATAAAACCTTAACAATAGAGCTTGTTTCCACATTTTTAAGGTAATTCTGGAATAATGGATTAAATATGACATTGCACTCTTCATATGTAACAACAACATATCCAAAAAGCTATAAAAATTTAAAACATCATATTTAGACAAAGTCTTAAAAATAGAGTTCGTTTCTATATTTTAGATTTCCTAGTTTTAGATAGATTCCCAAAATATGGAAAGATATTTTTATTTGTGGTTTTTAGTTTTATCTTTAAACTTGCACGTATTCATGTTATTCTACAATAATAGACTATGTGCTCGATTTTATAAAGGTACTAAAGCCTTAGCAACCAAAATTTGATCACATTAAGCTCAATTTCATATAACTCTAAAATCGTAAAGAAATTCATATATATATATATATATTGAAATCAATCAGTAGTAGGGCAAAGCTGAATTGATAGGTATTGATTGTGTAATGGATATCAGGTAGAGATATCGAATGGGTTACTGGAACTTGTTTTCCCATCAAATTGGTTAGAAGTGTTTTGGTTTCTAATGGAAGCCAAAACTGCCTTGGGATAAAGATTTGCGGAAGTAAACTAGCTTCGGCACCAGTATCCAACAAAGCATATACTGTTATATCTTCATATTTTGGAAGATAAATTGTCAATGATAAATATATATATGGAGCTGAGCTCTCTTTTTCAAGTCCATTACAGTAGTGTTATGGGCTTTTTAAGTAATTGGGCATTAGTGTCAAGGAGCTGCAAAGTACGACCTTCAACTGGATTGTCAATATGAAAGCTTGGGCGGCTTGCCATAAGAGATTGTGTAGATGATTCACCTTCCTCGTAGTGTCTAGAAAGACTAATAGAGGAAGAAGTGCGATCTATTAGATTTTTTGTAATTATTGAAATTTTGTTTCCAAAGGCAATAGAATATTCTACAAGTAATTGTACCTTAGGTTTTAGCGTTTTGACAAATAGTTGTATGTCATTATCATGACGTAGATGTCGTATATCTACTATTTGTAGTTGTATTATTTTACTAATACTAACATCAAATAACTTGACAAAGTTTTTAGGAGTAATGAATCTAAATATAGATGTATCATTTAGAGCCAAACAATGTTCTCATTATATACCTATAATTTTTTATCCAGGTAACAAACTTATGCCTTTAAGGTTAATAGATAATATACAAATCTTTTCGATATTTTGGTCGTAAAGACTTATATAGAAATCAGGATGTATGTTAATCCCAAATAGTCTGTTAGCAAAATTGAATTTAGCATCTCCAATGATGCTACTAAGAAGATTGTTAATGATTCATTCGTCCATACAAAAGATCATTATAGGTATATCTATTCCACTTCTAAACAAAGCAGTTGTTTTTAATTGAAACATACCTATGTGTAGGTATTTTATTTTTGGATATTTAGACTTTAATTTTTCAATTTTTGTTTTGTTAAGTAGGCTATTGGATGTTAGATCATCTCCTTTTAGTTCTACATTTCCTTGTATTCGCTCAAAAATGTATGTCTGTTTATTTAAAAAGCGAGATTTAAAAGGCAAAACTTTATAAATCTCATTTTTCTCTCCATGAGGAATAGCCTCTTTTAATTTTTTTAAATCTTCATCTGTTATTTCAAATTATTCTCCTACACTATCGTGCAGTTCAGTTATATTTACTTTTTCTGAAGTAATAGTGTTCATATTTACTCTGAATTCTTTGTATTTTTTAAAATTTTTAGCTATTTCTAATTCAGGAGTAAGTATGGGGAAATCTTCATATTTATGTATGACTAATAATCCAATTGAATCATTAGGTCTGATTAAATAATCACAATATTCTACACTGATATTTTTAATCAAGATAGTTGAGACTTTATATATCATGGGTTCTATTATTCCATAGGAAATGAATATATTTTCTTTGGAATGATATGGTATATTATATAGTCTACCATAACATCCAAATGGTATTAGAATTATTAAATCTAACGTTACTTCAATAGTTCGATAATGTTTGAGCTTAATTAATTTTCTCATGTAGATAATATATCTTGGAGAGGATACTCTTTCCTTTGTAAGAAGTTTTAAAGAAGGTAATAACAGAATAATTTTCATTTGTGTTAAGGGTTTTTTTTGTTGTAATCATGTTGATTTTGAGTTTTTCAAAATCTTTTGTTTCAAAATTTGAATATTGTTTAGATTTAGAATCAGATTCTAACTCTGATGAGTCATAATAAGAAGTAATTTCATATACAGAGTTACTGTCATCAGAAATTTTTTCAATAGTTCCAATATTAATAGAATAATCATCAAGATTAGAGATGATTATGCTTTTAATATTGACTAGACATTCATTTACATAATGTCCTTCTTTATTACTCTTAAAACATCAGCAATGTTTTTTGTCTTTATTTTTATTATATTTTTTAAAAAAAATTCTTTTTGATGAAACATCTTTCTTTCCTAAACTCGGGTTTCCACCGTCGTTTAGTAATTTTTTACCTTTGTTTCTTTCTTTTTGAGAAAGAATATGATGGTCTCCATAAATTATATGTAGGAGGGCATCCATAAATATAATTTTTATCTTCAGAAAATTTTGAGCAACAATTGTAGCCCATTCTTGACTCTTTGAGATTTTTGCTCATTTCTTTCTGAGAAGAAGTGTTTTCACAAATTTGTTCCATTGTTTCTATGCATGCTCTTCTAAGCTTGCTAATATTGTGTTTATTTAATAATCCAATATTGGTAGACAGAAGACTGTTATATTTTTGAGATATAATATTATTCTAAGGAAAATGAATTTTTGATTATTCAAAGAAAAAAGAATTTTTGAAAAAAATCTTTGAATCCAAAATTCTTATTGTTGAGTCTCACCTAAATGATATATTAGACCAATGTATGCAGTGACAAATTCGTCTATTATATATATGTCACATAACTTCATTTTGTGAAATCTTTCTTCGTGATTTTTTTTGTTTGCCCAATCTAGACCAATAAAGTCAACGACTAAAGTTTTTACAGGGCGTTCTATAGCCTTTTGTTTATCCTCAACTGCTAAGATTTCGACAAGTTTTGTAGGGTTATTGAATTCAAAATTTGTCAACCAAGTTAATGCATGCCCAGTAAAACGTAGCAAATTGGATATATTTGCTAACGTTCATAACTGTTGGAAGCATAAAGATGGTTCCTTTGATTTTTTGTATCCAATCTATACAATATTCCATAAGTGTTTTATATGGAATTTTGTCAATATTGAATGTAAGATCCCAAGTAGTGTCTTTACTGCTACTTTCTAGGTGTCAATTTCTATTTTTATGATAACTTTTTCAATCAGATCTTTTACCATAGTTTAACATCGTAGAATACGATGGAGGAGTAGGTACTTGAGCTGTAGGCTCAATGTTATCCCCCTGAGATTCTCTCATCTCGATCTCTGGAGAAGGTGGTTGTAGAATATATATATATATATATATACATATATATATACATATGTATATATACATATGTATATATATACATATGTATATATGCATATGTATATATATACATATGTATATATGCATATGTATATATATACATATATGCATATATATATATGTGTATATATATCTAAATGGAGCTAGTAATTGATTCTATAGCAATATCACAACCCCAATTAGTACTACTAATATGGATTTATTTTTCGTATCTCTAAATTATTTATATTTTGGAATTACTTTTTGTCTCTTGACCATCATTTTGAAATAGAATTCTCTATCTTTGAACAATATTCACTTAATGATCTTTCGTTTCTTCTATTCATCTCTCATACTATTTTCATCTCTTATATTACACTTCCATCTATACTCTTCTTTTAAATTTTATTCTACTACTTCTACCCATAGTTTACCATCTTGGGGCTGAATTTGTAAGGTTTTTTATCATTCAAATTTCATTCTCATACTATTTCTAATATTACAATCACATAATCACAAACAAGAGTGCAATCTTTTTATCCTAAAATTATGTCAGAAATAGCTGACAAAAAAATTACATTGGAAACTTGAATCACCAGAGGCAACGTACCAAAGTCAATTTGTGATTTACAAAGCATCAAGCAACATACCAACTAAATGGGTAAAAAATAAATTTATCTTAAGTAGTCCCCATCAACTTGAACTTTCTCAAAGGTAAGAGGAAAAACTTAGTCATTTAATTAGTAAGGGAATCCTAGATTTTTGCTTAGGATGAACAAGACTATAAAGGCATCAAATAAAGTATAGTATATCTTTAAGTAGGTATTAAATAACCTAAAAACTCAAATTTACAAAAACAAGCCATATTATTCACTGAGATTAACTTACAATGAGTATAAAACTAATTCTATTTGTGCTTAATAATTTCCTCTTCAAGTGAAAATCTCATCCTTATTGTACATCACTTCGTCTTAAAATCTTAAAATCCTCAGACCAATCAATCCAAATGTTATGTCGAATATTAAAGCCACAAATGATGCAAACAAATCCTTTTGGATAGCTTGTGGATTACATCAATTAATATATCATGGATGATCCAATAACAATAGCCGTATGTCGATCACTTGAACAAAGCTAAGTAGCTTCACTAACACTCATCAATAGTAAGCATTATGTACACACAAAGAACTACTCAATCATATTGAGAAACTATGTGAATCACCAAAACTATGCTAAGCAACTATAGAAAAAGCTCCAAAAGACCATAAGAGTTACAAAATAAATGAACCACTTGATTTTACCCAAAATACGATTTCCTTACCATGACCAAACCTAACTCAAATAACACTTTTTGAAGAAGCTGCACAACTTAAGACCCAAATTAAGCCCAATATACCCTTAGGTAAGCATCTAATAACTCCAAAGCTTAAGCCTATGAGTAAGAGACAAAATGTATGTATATTAAAGCTCCAACATTGCATTTAAAGTTATAATATGGGTAGGAAAATTTTCATCTCAATTGCACTCAATAAAAACTCTATAATAATGTTTTGAATATAGAATTCAATGTTACAAAAAATAAGTGATATAGTTAAATGTGATGCTATTTGACATAACTATTCTGAAGTTCATGATGCAATACAAATTAATGAAATTACAATTATAAGCATCAGACATTAAATAGGTATATAGGCCAATTATGGAATACTCCAATCTTTTAAAAACAATGGTAGGAGATGTATATCAGTCATTATAAATACATTCAATTGAAATGCAGCAAGAATGTGCTCTATTCCAAAAGATTTGTTGAAAAGATAAAAATTATAGTTCCCATGAAGTACTAAACGTGGAATTTGATGCAGTTAGGTACAAATATAATTCAATGGCACCTTTTGAGAACAAGATGATAAAACTACAATATTGTAGGGCATCATTTCAAATCGGGGTAAGAATTCAATCAGTTTGAGCAGTTGTATAAACGAATCAGCCAAACTGCAAGGTTCTTTGTAAGGACAAGAAATTAAACCAAACCAAACAGAACATTGTTAAAAAACAAAACCAAACAGAACAATCAAATATTATTCAAAAATCAAACCAAATAAAAAAACTAAACTTTTTGTTTGAACCTTCACTAATGGAATGAATCCATACTCTAAAAGCTATATTTTATAGTACATTAAAGCCAAAAGAAACATAAAATCAAACCAGGTAAACTGAAAAACGAAACCAAAAACCAGAGTAGATGGTTCAATTTTTTAGTCGATTAGGTTTTCTAAACTGAAAATGCAAGCTAATACTAAAAGCCTAATTGAATTTTTCCAAATCAACCTGAACAAACAGAATGTTGTCAGTTGATTCAGTTCAGTCAAAAAAATGAACCAAATAATGTTAGCCTCAAATTCCGATTATGAAATATTACTTCTTTTCGACCAGTCTTTAACTAACAAATCAAATATCTAATGAAAACATGAAAAAAAAAATGAAAACATCATCACATTTTACAAACCAAATGCCAATTCATCGGCGTATTCTTCCATGTTTCAGAAGTCAGGCATACTCAGTATTAAGTGCATTGATAATAACTAAAACAATCCGATTATAAACATTATTCTTTTTAACTACGGCTTGTGCACAGACCTTCAAGAGGAAGGCTAAGAATCCCTTCTGGAAGTGGACCATAGGCATCATTACCAACGCAAGGAAGGACAGAAGGCTCGTCTAAGTAAGCAACTCTTTTGGCTCTCAAGGATGAGATCAGGAGGTCGACCGCCAACTGACTGACGTTCCCGATCGACAACCCTGGCTGCAGAAGATTCCAAAATGGATAAAAGACGAGAGCCGTTTGAACCCTAGAGTAAAAAGAGTGATGCCGCCTCAATCCTTGGTGCTTACAAGGACGATAGTAGAGCAATCAGTAGAAAAGCTTTCGCCATCTACGAGTGCAAATTCCATCGACAGAGGAGATTGTAGTTCCCACCGAAGTACCTGGACAGTTTACAGTGATTGTCGCATGGGCATTTCGAAAACAAAAAGATCACAGGCCTCATGGAAACGATCGATGATCATTATTTCCATATTAAAAAGCTAATTTTTTCGTATTTTGAACGAAAAAAATGAATTACGCGAGGCAGGCATGTCTGGAATCATTTTAGCAACAGAATTTTAGTTCGATTTTGTCAACCCTGTCTCCAAGAGTGTAGCGTCGAATTATTTTTAAATTTCATAAAAAAAAACACTTCTCTTAATAAATGTACTAAATAGCATTAGTTCTTCCTCAAGTATTTGTAGATCATATTAATATTGAAATAATGGTTTATAAGTTTCTTAAAGCTATGGCTATCCAACTAATAATTTTTTTAGTCTTTTAAGTGATTAACTAAATATTGTGTAATTTTTTTTCTCAATTTATATTATATGACCATGGGGATTACATTGTACAATATCATTAAATGATTTAATTGTCTAATGCAACAAACTATCAATCATGTTTATTTCTCATTCTTATAAAAAAAATCTATTGTATGATAGATACACATTGTATTGAATAATATTCTCTATTTAGTTTCCTTGATATTTAATCCCTATTAAATAGGATCAAACTTGTACAATGTATAACATTATAATGTATGAATATGTTGGATTTTTTTATCACCCATGTTAAATTTTTTTTATACAAAAATATCAAAATTATTTCTTGTTTATGTTAAATTTTGCAAACTCTTTGCCATAATAGAATTATACTTACATGATGAGTAACACCTTATTTTTGTTTATTTTATCTTTTACGTTTAGGGAGGTCTACTCTTTAAAAATGATGATATTTGAAAGAGTGAAATTTATACCATTTTATGCTTCTAATGGAGGTTTAGGATTGATTGCAATAAGAACTATGACATTTTAGTACTAGGAGGGGTTGTGAGGCTCATGTGATGAAATATCATGTCACTTTACCTACAATTTTATAATGTAGTCTTCCTGTTATCACTACATAATGGTTCCATTTCACTTCATCGATTCTTTTTTATATTATCATTTCCTTTTTGCTATGTCATTCTCCTTGTGCTCTGTTGCTCCCCTTTTTCTTTCCTACATTTTACAATTTGATTTTCTTAAGTGTTTGGGACCATCTTTGTGTGAAAATTGCATTGTTACTTTTATTTTCTTCTAGACTTAGTAAAATCTTTAGTACTTACAATCTATACTCGTGTGGCCTTTACTTTGTTCTTTCTTTGTCATGAGATCAAGTTTATCAAGTTTATTGAAATTGTTTCTAAGTATGTGGTTAATGAGTCATTGAAAAGGTTGTAGGGTTAGTATATTGACAACTAATGTTTTGCTCCCAGACCTCTCATGGCTAAGTTATATTGGATACGTGTCTCTTATGTGTTGCATTTGCAAATTTCTCATATTTTTCTATCACATTTTCTTATTCCTAATATATGTAAAATCTCTAAGTTTCTTATTAAAGTTTGCACCAACTAGTTCAACATCAAAACTCCAACTCTTTTTGCTAAACCTAAGCAAGACCTGAAACCAACCATAGTGTTCTTTCATCGCTAACCAAAGCCTCTCAAGTCTCCTAAAAAGGAACCCGAGAGCTATCCATGCCTTGGAAGCCATCTAAACTCCTTTTTAAGATTTCTCCTTACAACAAAAGCCCTTCGTTGAGCTATATAGCCCAATCCCAAAACCTAACCTAAGGCAAAATGTGGCCTACCCCTTTTTATCACTAGCCTTATGTAGTCTTAGGTGCCACTTCAATTTTTTCCTTTTCACTTTTCTTAATGTAATAACAAATAGTGAAAACTATTCAATTTTTTTTTAAAATCAAGTTGTGAAAGTAATACAAATCGTTTAGAGAAAAATATTTGAAACTATTATAGAAGCAATATTTGTACATTTCATGAAAACATCAAGTTTTCATATTTCTTTTAAAAGTCACATGTACATTTAATATCAATGGTTTTACAAATAATTTTCTTCAAATAAGCAAAATTTATAAGCGACACTTCTAGTGACAATAATTATCTTTATTATACATTATCATAAACTAAATCCCATTTCTCTTTGATAGTCTCATCTGGTGCATCATTTAACCTAAAAATATTACATCAAAATAAATATAAACCAGTCAACATTGGCTTAATAGCAAGACTATGTAACATAATATAAAATAAATATTATTAGATAGTCACATACATAATGTATAATAATAACAATATAAGTTAATAAACAACATGCGATCTTTTTTAATATTTGAAATTCAATTTATCCTTTAAGAAATCATATTCATTTCTTTTTAATCTCTTTTCTATTATTTTGTATATTTGAAATATTTATTCTGGATTGCCCAATTACATCTCTTAGAAGCACTCTCAATGAATAATACTTCAGGTAATGCTCTTACTTTTGAGAAATATTATTTTAAATAACAAAATACTTATTTCAAGAGAAGTATTATTCATGATAGTAAGTGATGTAAGATATACTTAATGCTACTACGTTTTCAAGTTTGTTTTGAAAAATATTTATTAATACTTCTCATATTACATCATTTTATTATATCATTTTTAATTTATTTATATCAATATTTTGTCAATTATCTATTTTACTTTTAATACATATGACATGATAAAAGTTTATCATATCACTAAAAAAAACATAATATCATGGGCTTAGACAAATCACATATCAAATTATCATGATAATATGTTATATACATTTAAAGTATAATTAATCAAAATATGTGACAAAAAAAGCATAACATTATGTTTTACAATAAATAATAACAAGTATCTCCCATTTATCCTTTTTCACATATCACTTGAGGCTTTTAATATAACATTATATATTGCTTCAAATCATATACACCATTTATAAGATCTACCTACAAAAGGATCTTTCATTTGGTATATTTCAAATCAACAAGTCATTAAACCTACAAAATAAATTACATCAAATATATAAACCATAAATAAGTCTTGTTTACTACTTATTTTCTTATTTAGTGGTTACAACATGGCTTAGAGTTTTACTCCAAGTCTTAGTTGTATAATATTTGAGATATTTTTTGCTTGGATTTTTCTTGATCTCTTATACAATTTCTTTTCAAAACTCTTGAAAATATCTTTATTTTCTTTCCCCTATCCTTTACTAATTATGGTCAAGTTATGTACCTCTCAAATTTCTCAAAAGAAAACTAAGTCATAATTAGTCATTCTTTTATACTTGTTCTTATGATTTTTTTATATTCCCAACCTTTCAAATGACTTTAAAAATTATATCCTTTAATTTGAATATCTTTTCATATTGTATTATCTTATTTCTAATATTTGTTTGTCTATTAAACCCATCATCATGTCAAAATTTTTTAATTATTTATTATTTTAGATTTTAATTTCTAATCAATTTTTATTATTTTTACATGTTTGATTATCAATTTTATTACTAAACAATTCTTAATGTTATCTAAACCTATCATAAGTTCATCTTATAGCACTATTACGATATCAATATTGTACTCATATAACATTCTTTTCCATTTTACATTAAACAAAATGATTTTCTTATTATATCATTGCTTTTGACTTGATCATACTTATGCAATACTCATTTTCATATTATACAATAGTTAAATCTCTTATTATTATGCATGTTCATATTAATGATAGTGATATGATACACTAGTCTTATGTACAATCCATTTTTACTTAGTTAGCTTAGGCATTCACCCTAACCTATACTTATATTGTTCTTCATTATACTTTATAATATATCTTTCTTCTTAAGTCAAAATTAGATGATTCTCAATTATTATGCTTATTATAGGCATGATCATGCTTATGCATTAGTAATTATTATATTGTCTAAATTATCAATCAATTACTCAACTATTTGAAGTTAGTTAATTTTACTTTTTTAATTGATCATACTTATGCATTTGTTGTGTTAATATTGTATAATAGTGTATTATCTATATCAATCACTTATTCTTATGCACTAATGGTCTAATACGCTGGTTTAGTTGTCTTATATGATCTTCAACCCACTTTATGTGCATGTTCAAATTTATCCTAAGTTTATTCTCTCTTGATTATATCTTATGATATTTTATGATCTACTACAGATCGATTTTTTCTTTATTTAGGCTTATCAACCCACAATTGTGATAAATTAACTGTAATCTATTGTATCATATATTGTCATAATTATATTTGTTTAACACAATTACATCTTATGAATTTATTCACTAAATTAATTATCTAGTTCAATCATGTTATACAATCATATGATGTTATATTATACAATATCTTAAAATCTTGAAACATTCTTAGAAAACTTCAGAAACATTTATAAAACTTTTCAAAATATAGTTATGTCAAAATCATTTTTTATAATTCTTATTTGTTGTACTTTTTGATATGATAATTACAAAACTAAAGTAAATATTATTAATATATTATTGAGCTTAGTATTATTTCAATTAAATCTCAAGGCGTACTATGATAGTTTTGATTTGTTAAAGCAAGGACTATAACATATGAAATGAATGAAGATTGATGCTTAACTTACTGATTTTGGAGCTAAAGTTTATGTTCTTTATGGAGTGGCTAATTTACAAAGAACTATATTTTTAAAATTTTATAATTAGTATGTTAAATATTTATTTTTTTATAATTATGGGACATAATATTATTATGATTCATGTATATTTAAGTTAGTATTATGTTTTATTTGATTTTTAAAAATTATCTTTTGTGTTTTTAATATCTTATAATTTTTTAAATAAAAATATATAAAATAAAATAAAAATAACAAAAAAAATTTTGGCTAAGCACTCAATCTCTCTTCTAGGCCTGAAGGGCTCAAGTCAAGTAGCCCACAATGCAGAGCACAGGGTCTTGGGGAGCCACAAGTCAAGAGCCCAACTAAAACTAATATAAGTCATGATTTTGAGTACTGATCTAAAGCATGATTCTTGTAGTAGCTTATGTCAATTAGGTAAGGGAATGACTTCTAAACTAGGTTTAGGCATAACAAGTCAAGTTAGCCTCATTAATGATAAGTAATTGATTCAGGTCAAGTTAACCTCATTTTAATATTGCGCTCTTTTTCTTCTTCTTCACATGCCTTAGGTAATGACATCCCAAGGGTACTAGGGGACAAACAACCCCAATAGGTTACCTGTTATACACAAAAGAAGTAATATAAGGACAAAATTATATACGTGTGTTTCATAATATGAAACCAAATAAATTGTTTTCTATTTTTTTCAAACTCGAGTGAATCTATACCAATCGATAGTGCATTCTCACAATTAAATGGTCATGTTTTCCTTCATATTTGTGAATAATTTTCTTTCATCTAGTCAATTATTTAGAATGTTTGATCAAATGATTAAAGCCCATCCACCTTCATGAACGATATTCTGATCATCATCATCACTCATTTGGCTTCCAAATCTAATGATCTAGAACTTATCTCATTATGATGACATATGGACCTTTTAATAGTTATTATGATTCAACAATTCCTACTTTGTTAGCCTAAAATGAGATAGTAGCTACATTTCGTCTTCTTCTCTTATCTCCTGTAACTACTAGCTTTCAAAAAAGCTAATTTTAGTTATTAGGGTAGCTATTTTGGGAGTTTTTGATTTCAACTATAGATAGAATTTATTTGTCAACATTTATAATTATTGAATTAGCTTGAAAATTTCATAAGTTCCCGAGTGAAGTCCAAAACTGAGAGCATCAAATTTTAGCATGGTTATTGGAGCTGTTAGTTTTTTCAATTATTATTTCTCCTCTCCTTATATACAAATTTTTTTGCATCATCTTAATAATATTCATATCATTAATTAGTTGTATCACTTTTATTTCAAAGATTTAAATATGTAGGAATTTTTTATTTAAAAATTTTGTAAAACTTCTGATTTTTTGTTTAACCAATTTTTGTGGATTTAAGTGTCTCATTAGAACACTGATTTGTATTTCGTTCATCACTATGGCCTCGATAAAAGGGAGTTGATGCAAGCATATGTTTTGAAAAAAACCACCTAAAAAAATATTTGTGTATTTTGTTATTATTAAGAAATCTTTTTTCATCGACAATATTCTCAAACATAAATTTTATTTTTAAGTGAATTTTTTTAAATAAAAAAAATTAAATGCATAATTTATCCCTCCCTTATTATAACTTCTAAAAATTATAATTTTTTCAAAATGTATACTCATAACATAGCTCTATGATACTTGCAACTTAGCATATGCTTTAGGATGCATGAAAAAAAATCTTATATTATCATTACACACAACATCATGCTAATATCATAATTCAAATATATGAATTTAACATATTTTAGAATTTGGATTGTTATAGTTTGATTGAAAATGAATAAGAGGTGATAAACATACTTTTAATTCTTGGATAGTCCCTAATTTGCACTTAACTTGTTGGGTTGAAGTTCGAATCAAAGTGAAGGAAAAAAGTAACTACAACGCTCTGCATCATACTTTATGTACAATGCACTGAATTATATGTATAGTATGTCGAAGAAAAATTGTAATATATGTCATTTGGTGTATAATATGTTTGATTTGATGCACCATATATAAGATGGATGTATCACATGTGAGGAGAGAGAAATAAAGAAAACAAGAAAAAAATAAGAGAATGAATAAAAAATTAGAGTTTTGAGTAAAATAAATAATTATGAATATATCATGCATAAAAAGCTAGCAAATTATGGTAGATAATATACCATTTTATCACATAGAAAACTATAGATAAAAGGATAATTATTGAAAAATCATCATAAAGAAATAGATATGCAAACAAAATTAACTATGATATTTGCATATTATTATTATTTACCTTGAAAAAAATGATAACATGATATTATACAATTATATGCACATTTTTTAATCTTATATAACATGTCTTTAATATCATGTGATTATGTACAAATGAAAAGAAACCTTTGCTTTTGTGTATTATATTTTAATTATTATAAGTACCAAAACTTGAAATGAGAAATTACAAATAAATAAAGAGAAAATTGGATAATTATTAAGATTAGGTCATAAGAATTTGATGATATATCTTATAATATAATATATGATGAAATGTAGATAATGAGATTTTCTTACAAAATTATCTTATAATTGACTATTATGATTGGATGAGATTGTCATTATTAACACTTAGTGTATAACTTTGATAAAGTAGATTGAATCATTGCTAATATTTTGTTTAGGCCTTTATAAGTAAAGTTTTATTGTAGCTAATATTTTGTGTATATAGATGATTGGTGGAGATAACATATTAAAATTAATATTTAATTATTATATATTCATGGGCTAAAATTATAATATATGATGATATAAATAGTTGTGTAATAATATTATTAATGCTTATTTAAAGATACTAAAGCCTTATGTATTAGAATATGAAAAATGTGATAAATATAAAAAATGATAAAAATAAGAAATAATGAAAAAATGTTATAAAAATAAAAACATAAAGCACATAATATGAATATGACATTTTATGTGCACATTGATGACATGTTTCTACTCTTTACATAGCACAAATTATTTTTTTATTCCTCCCTTACTATTTATAAGTTATTCTTTATTGTATTTTTTCTTGATTTTAGTGCTTGTAATTATCAATTTACTTGTCAAACTTGTTATACTTATTACTTGTATTACAAGCCAAGTTATAAATTCATCTAAAATTGAGAAAGCTGAATGATATATAACATAGGTCCCAAAGAGAGAGTTCTTTTGAGCTATGTGATAAGTTTTACATGAGATATTTATATGATTTATATTTTATGTGTCTAGAGATGTATGTAGATACTTGTATATGTGTGTGATATTTATGAATAATATTGTCATAGTTTGTACTGCTTATTCTAGTGAAAAAAAATTAAAATGCATTTTTTGTCACTATTTCTTAATTATTAGCTTTGTATCCTTAAGATTATTGTGTACTTTGATGTAACATGATATTTTATTTTCTTGTATGTTTTATTGAGTAATAATAATGGGATTGTTTACGTAGGGTGTGATATGACCTTTCATACATATTAATAGTTTTCAATCACCAATTAAAGGAGAGAAAATCTTAACAATTGAAAAAGATAGAAAGTATATGTCAAGTAATATATCAAGAGATAAGTCATTGAACAATAAATGACTCAAATGAAAAGTTTCTAAAAGTGTTGGGATAAATCACATAACATCATCTACTAAGGGGAATATGGTTAATATTAATCTATATATGTGATATAATAATCGATATTAAGGTGTCCTTTATAGGCAAACATATGTTGGATCCCTTAAAGACTCCATGGTTAAGCATGCTTAGGCTGAAATAATATAAGGATAAGTGAACAAAGATGATGGGTTCTTATGTTAAGGATAAAATCTACTTAGATTATGATGAGATGACCAACAAAAACAATATATTGACATAATGAAACCAAGATTATAACAATCCTTAATATTCAACTCAAATAAAAAGAAAAATCTTAAAATTAAGCAAGAAATGTTATAATCAAGTATGATTGAACTCAATCAAGTTAATTTTTTAAAATATATTATTTATACAAAAAAATATTAAAATAATAATAAAGTATTAAAGAGTATGCCATACTCTCAAACTTAATTAAAATATCAATAGAAATAACTCTTTAAGATAAACTCAATGATGGTTTAGTTTATAATTTTTGAAGATCAACTTATGAATTTTTTAAAAAATATAACTATAATTGTAATTCTCAAAAGGTTTATTGGGTTATATTTATAATTTCTAAAATTTTGACTTTTGTCAAATTTGATTGACAAATGATGGATTTGCAAATATTAAAATATCATATGCACAAAGTTAGATTTGTAATTTCATAAATTTTGACTTAGGTTAAATCTAATTAATGGGAGATATATTTATAAATAACAAAATATCAAACAAAAATGATGTTAATTTTATTATTTAAATTTTCATTAATTTTTTATGTGAAAGGAAACTATGTTTGGCATAATTAAAATAATTTAAAATCATTTTTCAACATTAATAATTAGTGAATAAATATTCTACATTCATGATTAATTTCACAACTTTTTAGATATTAAAATAAATTTATAATAATTGGTTAATATATTATAGATACTTCTTTTCTTCCTATACATAAAGGAATTCAATAGAGCATTAGAAAAGTTAACCCAAACATTGTTGTCTTTATGGCTAGTTATTATGAGTAATGAAAAAGAGTTTTGACCAACTTCAAAGAACTTTGGTTCAAAATTTTGACATCTTTGACAAAAGGTACAACTTAGATTTAGATTTTATTTACCCTATTAGGTCATGTAAGTGTCAAAATTCTAATGAAAAGAGAAGATATGAGGAAGAGAGATAAAGGAGATGTTGGGATGGTAGGAGAAAGAGATACATGATATTGGGTTCACCAAAAAAGAGAAAGGTGTACGATTCAACTCATGAAAGGTTTGTACTAGTACGGTAGCATACATCATCTGGTATGAGAAATTTGGGCCATAACAGAACTGTGAAGATATTGTACTAAATAATTGTCTTGATCATAATAATACAAGAAGCATCATTAATATAGCAAATAATGGTAAATTGTATATAATGTAATATGTATCATATTATATGATCTATTTTTGTTTAAAGAAAAATAATTTGATTAAAATGGTAAGATTAGTTAACAAATTATACTTATGATATATGTTATATTATCATAAGATTGTGTGAATAGATAGATGAGTGAAATAAAATAAAATAATTAATGATTGTATAATATAATTTTGCATATCATACTAGACGTTTGTAAGAAAATATGCTAAAATAGAAGAGATTATATGATTAAATATAGCATAATATGATATTTTGTACTTTATAATAGTTTTACATAATTTGTGGATCAAACTATATAAAACAATGAGAAATATAGGATACATACGATAAATAAGGAGATCATACAAATCCAACGTGTGATAAAAATAGTTTATATGATTTGATGTATTGTACTATACTAAGACCATACTAATACTATATAGTACAAATTTCTTAATTTCATATGATCTTATGGTAAGATTAGGTAATTGTAGCAATGTATTTTTATATCAAGTTAAAGGTCTTAAAGGAATTAATAGGAGCTTAATTTCTTATTAAATATGTTACATATAAGATTATGTTGACCATTTTATATACATGTTATTATATGAAATCAAATAAAAATTGTGATTGGAAAAAAATATTTAAATTTAGTAGATAAATTTGATAAATGTGATAAAAACAAGTCAGTCAAGTTGTTATAATTCATTATAAATTAGTATATTTTTTTATGTTATTTTCTAACAAGCATTATGGCAATTGAAATATTTTTTTTCGTGTAATTTTATGCATGATGGATAATGGATACACATTGTAACTATGATATAAATATGATAATAAATTAATTTCTAATTCTTTTATAATTGGCATACTTTTTCATGTTATCTTTTGACAAGTATTATAGCTTATTATATAATCTTATTATAAGAGAATTATAAATATGTTATTCATTTATTATATTGCATAACAAGATAATTCACATACAATATAATGAAAAGCTTTATAAGTTAATAAATAAATGATGTGAATACTCAACATGCTAAATTATCAAACAAGAAAATTGATTTGAATGATTGACATATCTTTATAGACATTATCCTCGTATATTACTGGATTATATTATGGCCTCATAAGTAGATGATGCTCATATCTAGCTAAATAATACTAATATACATGATTAGAGCAAAGATGTCTCATATATATAATATAAGACATTGATAGCTCACTTATATTTACACAATTCTTACAAGTGAGTATATCTCCATATGGTTTTATAATATTGGTTTTAGAAGATAATGATCTTCATGTGTAGAATATAAGCCACATTAAAAATAAGATAGAAATAGAAAAATAATGATTTATCTTATAACATATAAAATAATTATAAAATAAAAAATGTAGATATACTTGTTTATATTTTTCACTAGATGTATTAATTTACTTGTATTATAACTTATTTAATTATAGATATTATTATATCTTTTTTATTATAATATTATTATGTATATATTATCATCTTATTAGTTATCTATTAAGCTTTTTAAAATCTCATTAATATTTACATCATAATATATTTAAAAAGTTAAGTATTAAAAACTTTGATGTTATAGATAAGGATTATTCTTGTAATTGGCATAGTGGTTGGTCTATTATGATTTATGTACTATGTGTATTTGTATAGACTTGACAAAATACTTATAATTTAGATAGTTTATATGATTAAATTATTTGTCTATATTGATTTTTTATTTAATCTGTGTAATAAAGGTGGTTTGTAAATATATATTGTTTCATCATTAAGTCTTCATCTAGAGTTTAATTCCTCACTCAATTTTTCAAATACACATAAACTTTGATTTTTTGCTATGTTTAATTAGATGGTGAGGTAGGGCTCTAATAAAGATGTCATAATTTGATATCATAGCTAACACTTTTATTAGTTTAATATGATTTAAGGATTAACTAAGTAGAGCTAATAAACTTATAAAATCTAAAGAAGGTGGCAAACAAATATTATATGATGTCTTAAAAAACGAATTACTAGATAAAACGTGGTTCTTATGTAAAGCGTCTAGGGGTATAATAATAAATTATCTCACTTCTACTATTAAGTAGGAGATATTGGTATATGCATGAGATACCAAGTTTTAAGATGTCAAGATACTTTTTAAAGACAAACCTATGTTGGATCTTATGAGAATTCTATAATTAAGTATGTTTGAGTTGAGAAGTATTAGGATAGATGACCAAGTAAAAAGGGCTTCTATATGAATGACTAAACTTACTTAAAGTAAAAAATAAGACAACTCATGAGGATAATATCTTAATATAGTGAGAGCAAATATCATATAATTGGTTTAATTATTAAATCACATCAAACATCCTACTTTAAAGTCAATCCTTAAGTAGATTCTTCTTAAAACTATCAAGCCATTGTAAAAAAAACAAGCCATCAAGCTTAATCAACACTTCTCATCACTACAAAACAACTATTTATACAACCATACATTATCTTAATCCATCAATCCATGAAAAGGGTGCTCTCTTTAAGAACTTGGCAAAAAATTTGGTTATTAACACTTTTCTTAAAGACACCAAATTATGGATTCTTTTGCTCTTCTATGTTTTGAGTTTGCATATTGCATACTAAGCCATAAAAGTTGACATCTTTGCCTCTTAATCTTTTCACTCCATAAACCATAATTAACTAGCCTCTTTATTAATTATGGCATAGACATCAAAACAAATGAGTGCAATAAAACATTAAAGGTAAGATGGTATAAACATTATTATTGCATAAAAATGTAATATATATGAGATAAAACCCTAACTTCTCATGCCACAATCTTGTTTGTGTTTGAGTCAACCACACAAACAAATTAAGCAATAATGGGTCACTTGTTGGTAAGAAGAGCCCTCAAATTTTTGTTATTGTGATAGCTAATATCCAAGCATGGATGTAATCATGGCTTTCCACTTCTTAGAAATGCATTTGTTAATGATGATGAAGACTTCCCATTGTTTGGCCTTTAGGTCTAAGGTGATTCAATACAAATAAAAAAATCTCTCAACAACTAAATGATGTAAAAACCAAAGTGTTGCTTATGAAGAGAAGATGAAAGATGAAAAGACTTAAGAGCAAACCTAGATATGTAGTAATTTTTGAACTAGATTAAGAATAACTATCTTTGAACAAAGAATGAATAAGAGAGATAAGACATGGTGTAATAGGTTAACATATTAGATAGGTCTCTTTCAAATCCTTGATTATTGCATTATTATTTTATTAGAAATAAAATATTATTTTTCTAATATTAATAAATATTTTAAATCTTGTATCTCAATATTGAATAAATCAATCATTTGACAAACTTAGTCTCCAACTTAAGAAACTAATTATTAATGTTTTGATATTATTTATAAATAACACCAAGATAAAAACAAAACTATAGCAAATAAGAAAGAAATATTTATGAATCATTTTTATTGATTCTAGACTATAAGACATAATAATTTATTTGAGATGCTAAGATTTCATAAGGTTAAATGAAAGTATTAAATATTTCTAAATTTATTTTTTTTTCACTCATATAGATTTAACTTTGAGACATAAATTTCAATTAGGTTATTTTATATGTAAAATATATCTTATAACATAACAATGTCAGTAAGTTCATACTTAGTTTAATTAAGTAGCTATTAAAAATAATATAAATTAAGTGAAGTGTGACAAAATCTATATTAATCGTACTTATATGATGAACTTATCACCCATTACAACTAGTTCTTTTATGTGATCAAATGGGAAATAAGATGGAAATTTATTAATTATGGTGACTAGGTATGGTGTTCATACAGTTTGATATTCTTATTGTATTTATATGATCAATTTTTTAGTAGACCAAATAAGATGTTTAAATTGGATAGTTAGCTATGAACAAAAGTTTATTTTATCATACATGTGCAATCTCTACATTGTACAAGTATATTATTTGTTTTCCTAAGAAAAATAAGAAGACATATTTGAACTCATAAGCTTTGAAAAGTACAATGGTACTCATCGTACATGTAAAACAATATTTAGTATTGAGGTGTAATTTGTGACTTATGCAATTAGTGTGTTGAAATGTTTTTGTACAAGTACAATAATATTATCGTAAGAGTATATTGTGATAACAGATATGATAAAAACCATCAAGTATGTCATACTAATATGATCTTCATCGTCATTTAGTATGATTTCTTGAAGGCTAGGAGTTGAAAATTTGAATTTGAAGATCTATGTATTGAAAACATGCATGATGTTCACATCATATAATTATAATCTTTTGTTAGCTATAAAATGAACTAGTTAAACACTTTTAAAGTGTTAGATAATATGCATATTGTGGTATCATACTTATATAATCTTTTGATTAGACAAATAATTAATTTATAATTATGAATAATGATTAGTTTGATTAGACTTTATAAAAATTTGATTTAGCAATTAAGGATTATTTGAGGCCACAAGTGAAGTGACTAATATCACTTGCACATCTTTGTGAAATGTTACAGTTTAAGATCATCATTTTTAAAATAAGAAAATAAAAAAGTTGAGGGATTAATACATAAGTCTTCATTGATTAACCTAAGTTTAAAAATTTTCTTACATTGGTTTATCATATTTTAGTATGTCTCTTTTTAATTGTAATTAGGTTATAAGATATTGTATTTTGAGTTTTTTATTTTCGTACTTTCGTTATATTAACAAGACTTCCTCTTGTAGGCTTTATATTAATTTTTTATCCCAATAATTTGTAAGGTCATTTTGCTTGATATTGTGAGCTCTTTTGGGCCTACATGTAGAGCCCTTTTGCTTGGGGACTGTAACTCAAGTAGGTCGATATGTGGGGGCCTTTTAGCCCATGCTTGTAGGGCATTTTCGTCTCGGTGTAAAGTCTTGGTCTATTCCCTTTTATAATATTTTTTTTCTAACTTTTTTAGTTAGATGTAGATGTTGATTTGGATTTAGATCGAATTATTTTAAAATGTTATTATCATTATTTTATTGTATTTTCATACAAAAATTTTCAAATATAACAATTATTTTAAAATAAGTTTTATAAGAATAATTACGAATTATTTAAATGGCTTTTGTTGTAACATATACTTTGCTTGTTTAAATTTATGTTTTTTATAATTCATCTTTTTCTTGGATGAACTTATGTTAATTAATTGTTAATAGTCTTTATATTATAGACATGAGGTGATGTTGTCATGGTTGTAGTTGAACACTAAATCTTGAACTAAAGATACATAAAAAAAACAACTTAATGGAGATAAATGATTTTTTTTACAATGAAAAAGAAGGAATCTCAGAATTCAATGAACATTGAAGTTATGATTAAGCTTGTATAATGTATTCTTGGTATGAATACTAATAATTAGTTGACTTAAATGTATCTTTTTATTGTACATCATAACTTATCACTTTTGTGTAACGAGGCATATTGCCATGATACAATATTGAAATATTATATTGTATATCTCTTTTTATTCAATCTTTTTTAATCCATACTATAATCTAATCTTAATGGTGTTTTATTTGTGATAAATAACGATACATCTTATTAAGATATATTACTAATTTTGAAAAGTATATTTCAAAACATTTTGTATCACATTCCATATACCACAAAATAAAAAATATATATCAAATATGTTTTGTTAAGCATTTTCTAATAAGTAGATCTTACTTGTGTCTATAAATTTATATTTCTTTCTAAAAAAAAAAATTCTAATAAATAACATTAAATTAATAAAAGTATAATTTTTTTTTTGTCATTTTAAAAAGAAAGAAAGGAACATGAAGTAGTATATGGTGGGCTGTCGAACGCGACATTGTTGTGGGTTCGAAACTTCGATCAGCAACGATCCATATACCCTTTCGTTCTTCCTATGGCGGCCGCCGTGCGAAAGCAGTCCTGGAGCCGATAGCCGAAGTCCTAACGGATCGAAGTTGCCCTGGCTTTATCCTCCCCGAGTTAGTAAGTAAGCGGCAAGTACAACTGCAGAGGACGAAATCCGTTCTCTTCCCTACGACCTTTGCTGCCCCATAATTTACTGGGCTCTGTGTTCGAGACTACAGGAAGAAAAAGATCCGGCGACGCTGCCGGTGCCCCTTTATAGGTCTCGAGATGGCAACCAGCTCCTCCGCAGTTGAAGAGGATGCTTCACAGTCGAAGCTCGTCGCTGATCGTTACCTCAAGAGGGAGCAACTCGGTGAAGGCACGTATGGGATGGTCTTCAAGGCCATAGATACCAAGGTCTTTCTTCTCTATCATTTCTCACTCAGCTCTCTTGGTATATTTTTTGATGGGGTTTTCAATCTGTTTGAACGGTTAAATTGGTCTACTACATCCTCCATATTTTCATCTTTCTTATCAGTGCAGAGTTGCGGCTCACGAGGTTTTGGAATTCAACCGATATGGTAGCTCTAACAGTGCTATTAGGAACGAATACGTTTTGAAGTTTTGGAAACTCTCTATTGGATTTTAGGAACAAATACTTTTTTAAAAGGTTGTTTCCACTAGACATGACAGGACAATCCGAGGACCGAGGTCCTATGGTGTTTTTGAGATGGAAACCCTTACAGACGTGCAATTGGAGACCAAAGAAAGAGCAAACTGCAATGAGAAATCACACTGAGACAACCCTAACAAGGCACTCTGCAGCTCAAGTTAACAAAGGGTAGTTGAAAATGAGGTCATTGTTTGAGCTGATGTGAAACAGTGAACCGTGGAACATACAAGGGATTGAAATTAGCAAGCTCTGTCTAGATTTCTTTAATCGTCTTTCAATAGCGAATGCATCATATATTTTGGCAGAGAGTTGTTATGATAACGAGGTCATCATATGATAAGCCCTATAAGATAATACCTAGGCCATTCCCCTAACTACGTCTTGTGTTCTTGAGGACTCAATGATTTTAAGAGTGGGCTACTCTAGATAACAAATCAACAGCATTCTCCTTAGGTGTTTTATCTTTCGTTGAATCGGGGTTCTTGCCCAAATATTTGATTATCACACTAGTTTTCCTAACTTCATATGTTTGACCATTCATGAGAGTATGAGAGGTTGAAAGTTTCCATCCAACTTTTGGGTTTGCTCGCTCAAGGATTGCTTATGTAAGCAAGACCATGTGACTTGCTACTTATTCTTGGAGCCCACTCTAGTTTAGGTCATTTATAGTGAGAAATGTGGTGCAATGAGAGTCCAAGCAATGTAGAATATGTCCTAGCCATTTGATAGGGTCAATATTTTTATTTGTACTCATTAGATGTGTATGTATGCAAGGAAATTGGCTTACCAAATTCTTTAGTTTGGGATCATAAATGAGTATGGGGAGTTTTGGTGTTGTAGTGTCTTTAAGCAAGTTGATGTAGACCAATCGCTTTAATTGAACCTCTTCGTAAGTGTTTTTTTAGTAGGGCAACATAGATTACTGGGTGTTTGGTGAGCTCATTCTTGTTGAGTTCATTTAGGATCATTAATGAGTATGGGAGACCATATTATCAATACTCATGAAGGAGTAATTCCCTTGTCCTAGACATGATGACCACTATGTTTGAAGCTCTTTGGTGGTGTATATAAGTTAGATGAAGTGACTTGTCATTTTTTTAGTGCTTTTGGATCTCATTCTATCATTATGTACTTTGGGACCATGAAAGCATTAGAGCCTAGAGCATATTGATCTCTATAAGTAGCAAGTCCTAAGCATGAAGTAGGTTGATCATTATGGTTGTAACTTATCGATGACATCTTTTAGTAGAACTTCTAATTGATGAAGTTCTTATGGAGATTGTTCATTGTGTTTGCTCGAAAATTTTGACAAGTGGGAATCTTGAGCATCTTGACATGCTCAAGTAGTGAGTTATTGGCAAGCGGTAGGTTGAATATTCTAGTTGGAACCCTTTGAATGTATATGTAAGATTGATGATGTGAATTACCAGATGTTTTTGGGTAGGAAAATCATTTTGGTCGAACCTCTTCATAGCCATTTCTTCTTAAATTATTTTTTGAGGTAGGGCTAGTCTTATGTTGTTTTGAAGGGAAGGGGAAAATTAAATGTTATTGCATATGACTTTTTGCCACTCGTGTAATTGTTTTGGTTGAAAATACTCTTATTTTTCTAGGGCATGAAAAAGCATTGTCATGAAGCATGCTTCTCCTTTGATCTAATATGTGAGCATTCTAGTTGGTAAAGGTTTTTGGTGAATTATTAAGTTGATACGAACATGATATGTTATGGGTGTGATTACAATTGTTAGAGAAGTAAGATGCGAAAAAGTTAGGATAAGACTATAAGAATATAAGAAGAATTATGTATAAATATAAAAATAGTAAAGTATCAACTTTCTTAAAATCAAGTTATCATTATTAAAATTATAATTCAATTGCAATTTTAAAACAATTCAATTATAAATATATGATAAAAGATAATATTTTTCTTGTTAAACAAATGTGCTAATTAATGTATTGGTGCATTGTTTTTAATCCAAAATTGAATAAGATCTCATAAACAACATTGGAAAGACTTGACTCCATCTTATTTTGGTACTTATATTTATGTTTTCAATTTCACACTATTTGAAGACATGCACTAGTAATGTTACATATTGGATAATATTAGTTTATTTGATTTTTTTTTTTTATTTGGCGTGCCACATGTTGTATTAGATATATATATTAGACAAATGTCAAGGAGCATGAGTATCATATAAATACTTGATTCTAATACATAAGCCTTAAAGAAGTGTCACACTTATGATTATGAGTTTCATTCTTTGGGGCAATAAGATCTATTTCATCATCAATCCGACAAGCCTTGTATTCTAAGAAAAGTTTGTTTGGAAATGTCGGAGCTTCCCTTCGGCACCACTTATACCAAAAAACTAGGTCCTAGGAGCTGGTGATAACCCTATTGGTGAGGGGTTATGATTTCTCATTTTTGGGAAAACTTTATGTAGGAGAGTTGGAGCTATTTGACATTGTTGTTATTGATGATGAGATCATTGTTGGTAAAGTCTTTATTGATATAATTGATGAGTAAGACATTATCATAATGGACAAACTTGAACTTTTTTTAATTTTAATTTGATCTTTTTTGTTAGTGAAGCAGCAAGCCAAAAGTGTTATGTGTTTGAGTTATTGAGGTTGAACTAAAGGTAATGTAATTGTACTTTTTCAAGTAGGCTTTTTATAGAACTTGTTTACTAGCATGTATTGTTTTTCTAGATGCATTCTTTAGAATTGTGATCACAATTTGGTTTTGTTCCAAGTGGATTAAAGGTGATCCATTGGTGATACCTTTTTAACATATTTATTAGAATTTTTATTGTTTTAGTGTTTGATGGTGTAGAGCAAGTATTTTTGATGTTAAGGTTCTTCTTAGTGCCTTTATTTTTTTTTTTAAAGCTTGGGAGTATGGGTAGTATTCTAAATGTTTTTGCCATCCTGTTTTAAAGAGTAGTGTTTTCACTCTTGTTTTTTAGTATGCTTGTATTGTTAAACCTATTCAGTAAAATTGGGTCTGGTTCTATGGAGTCTCTTAGTGATGAATCTTGGAGAGTATTCATGACTAAGCCTTGAAGCATGATGACTTTGGTTGTGACATGCTTAATATATTTCATTTCCACATCTACTCATTGAATTGACTAATATAAGGATTTTATTTTTCTTTTCTTTTACTAAAAAATAGGTATGAGATGTTTGACAATATCTTAAAGGACTTCCAAAGGTAGTGATGAACTTTTTTCATAGTGGTTTTGGTGTAAAGAAAGATCTTAGTGGAAGTGGAAAGAATGATTGAAGGGTCATGTTCTTAGTAGATATAAAGTAGAGTCACTATAGTTTAGAACCATATTATATGATCTCTCTAGTAGGTTTTTCCTATCCATATGGATTGGTGGGTTTTTGAACTTTTTGTGGAAGGGGTTTTGGCAATATAAACTCTATAAGTGAAGAAATTTGATCTTCCATAGAAGTGGTTGCCTTGGTTTTATTGTCTTGGCTTGTTGTTAGTGAAAGTTCTTGATTGGCTGCATTTAAGTAAATAAGAAAACAATCTCCAATTATAGGCTTGACAACCCATACTTGTAGGCCTTTCCTAATAAAGAATGTGTGTTTGAATCCCTACAATAGTAGCTAGAACAATAAAGAACCAAAAATTATTTCTATAACACATTGTGAATCAATGGTTTAGGAAGATTATTTAAGCATTGTGGAATTTGTCATTTTGTTAAAAGAAATAAATGTTCTATGTGGTTGCACCTTAATTTATTTGCAAGGTTTCTTACTAGTGATGCGTAGCACAGAGTAAGGTTACAAAGTATTACAAATCATAGGTCTTGAGCTTTAACACTTGTGCTTTGTAGAGATATTTCGTTAAAGGTTAATAATATTGTCTTTTATGTGTAAACATTAATTTTGGTGCATTTTCTTAGATATATAGAAAAATTTTGCAATCCCCAATGGCATTATCATTTTTCCATATCATTATGTATTTCACAAACCTTTCAATTGGTGTTTGGTTTCCTTGAACGATTCAATTTTTTAGGCAAAGAGAAATGGTGAAGATATGTAGTGTGGGAATGTAAGCCTTAACAAGATAGCAATGGTTACTGGAAAATTTTGTTTTTACCCATGTTTGTTTAGATCGTGTTTCATAGAAATAGGGGGAATTGCATTATGGTTCCTTTACATTTAAAGTATGAGCTTCATGTAAATGGGGGTTATTGTCAAGGAGACACTTGGTTGTAAAACATGTCATGTCCTTCAAAAACTCAATAGAAAGTCATTAATTCGGTTTGCAAATATTCATTGATATCTAATATCAATAGATTTTTAAAAGCCGCTAAACAGAGACTTCCAAAAGTTGACAAATGTGGCCTACATATATTGACTTCTAAAAGTTAAGAAGTTTTGTTCTCATCACGACCTTGTTAGCTTACAATTGGCTACCTCTTTTTGTTAGCCATTTTCATTGTTACTTGTTTTTGCCCTCAATTGTCAACTGTTTTTGTCTCTTACTACCTAAAGTTTTCAACCTCCCCTGAACCACCACCTGCGATCGACCATCACTGATCACCACTCGTTAACCACAAAAAATTACTATAACTCATCGACCACAATTGACTGTCGTTGAACACCACCTATTACCAATCACTACTTATTGTTGGATAATGCCAATTGTCACTTCCATTAAGCATTGTTGCCCACCATCAAACATCCCCATTATTGATGGTTTTCGACCATCGCTAAGGACCATTTTTACTACCACCAATTGCCATTGACTACCACCGATTGCTGCCAATCATTATTAACTGCCACCATTGTTGACCACCGCCAATGATTGTGTATGTTAGTGAATTTGCCGGCTATTGTCGATAGATGCTGTTGACCACTCCTAACATCAAGAACTTTTGTTGATTGTTGCTAACAACATTTGTTGCTCTTATTGATTGAAACCCCAACTGTTCTACCACTTTCATCGATTATAACCAATTGTTGTGGCTGTTGATCACCCCTGTTGTTAACATTGGTTGACCCCCACCACCTGCTGCAAACCATTGCTAAATGCCATCCATTAGTAATTGTTGAATGTTGGCAATCGTGAATGTTACCTGTCTCCAACCCCCTAATGTTGATCATTGCCATTGAAAGGCACCTACCATTAACTATTGTTATTAGATGTCTACCATTGTTTATCATTGCTTGCACCTAATAAAAATGTGGATGGATAATCTCAACTTGGGTATAAATAATTTAAAACACCAACAAAAAAGATCAATCGAAATAAAGAACATAGTTTAATGATAATATTCAAAAAGTCATCGAATCAAATAACAAATTTTTAAAAGGCAAGTCTGACTTTTGAAAGTCATTGGCTTTCAAAAGTCAATAAACCAAATAGTCTCTAAGATCCTTACAATGGCTAGGCACAATGTTGTGAGTATTAAAATTGCCTAGCCATTAAAAGTTAAATCTTATTATAGAATGACTATGTTAATCAAGTTTGTTATGTTATTCTTATTAGTAATTAGAAATAATGTTGAAGGATTAAATATTACATTCAAAATATTTGGTAAATTGTTTGGAATCATGAATGTGGCAACCAAATTCGATTGGGTACTTGAGAGGGATATATTTTTGTGCTAGATTTGTAAGATTAAAGTTCTTGTTCTAGATGCAACCTTTAAACATGAAAATGTCACTTTTGCATAGTCACTTGAAATATAAAAAGGGAATATAAGTGACACAATTGTAGGAGTGCTAGCTTCCCCATCCTATATAGAAGAAAGATCATAACCATGAAGAAATGATTTTTTTAGCCGATTCAATTTTGAAAACTGGTGCTAACTTATGGACTTTGTTGCTTGGGATGCTAACCCTTTTAATTTCTAAAAGGTGACTCAAATGAATGGAAAACATGATTTTTTTAACGGTTAGAAATTCTAATGTAGTGGAAACATGTTTTCCTTATAGCTATGGAAGTTCAAAAAGTCTGATTTTGGTGTCATACATGATTTTTTTGTTCTTTTTGAGATTGAATTGGAATCATTTCATTTTGGAAAGAATCAATCCCAATGTTATAAGATTTTCCATGGGTTATACTTTATGCTTTGCCTAATCAATACCTATTCTTATTGTTAATGTTTTTTCATTTGTATATTTTTTGTAGTTAGATAAAAATCAATGGTTTTTGTAGTTAGGTTGTCTAATTTTTTTGTAACTTCCTCTTATATGTTATAGTGCTTCCATGAAACAAGGACAAAGGGGGAAAATATTCCAAATCATTCTATTATTTTTATGGCAACAAAGCATATTTTTTTGCCACTTATTTCCTTTCCTCTTATGACCTGCAAAAAGGTGATCAGATTTAGTCGATTGGTCATATATCCTCACTTGACAACTAAAGCTTAGCAACCAATCTCTTGCATTCATGTTAGGGAAACATTCAACCCTTCCATAAAGGTGACATCATTTCTCCCAAAAATTATGCGACTGTGAGATAACATATGAAGATGAAGACTTTTTGCTGTGATGATTGTAACAAATCCTATTACGTTGATGAAGCTTGCTTTGAGAATTGATGAAAACCTCCCAACCATCACACTTGAAAGCAAGATTGATCCTAGCAAACATTGGCATGCAACATAGGTATTCACCAAGGTAAATCAATCTCTTTTCAAACCCAAACAGTGGAAGCCCTATGCAACCTTCGTTCTGGACCTTGTAAATGTAGTACCAATAGTGTCACATTACTCATTAACTCGGTGGTTCAACAAGATAACTAAGAAGCTTTTTTTAGTATTGACAACTCTAGGTGAAGGATGTTCATTGGTACTGATATCTCTAACCATATGAATTGTTTTGTGGGTGTATTCTCCACTTATGAAAATTATATTAATGTTATCATGCAAATTACAATTGTTGATGAAACTTTGTCTTCCATGGCTAGTCATGGTGATATACATTTATTTGGTTTTCAATTACATTCAATCATCTTTTTCCTAACCTTAAAATATAGACTCGTTGTAGTTAGTAAATAACTAGAGATGTTTTGTTTGGCATTCTTATTATTTTTCGAATTTGGTTTTGGAAATGTTGTTGGCTATGCTAAGAAATGAAGGGTTTGTATTATGTGGCTCTCCTACATTAAGAAGAATCAATAGTGTTTCTAGGATTTTGTTTCGACGATGTTTGGCCATGTCAAGAAAACAATCATTATTACTTAACTTGTTTGCTTAAGGCTCCCTTACATTGATACAAGTCAATGATGTTTCCTCTATACTCTAATCTAAATGTTATGTTCTGACACAAATCACCTAGGTATCTTAACCTTCCATATTTGAAATGATCGTATCTCTATTATTTATTGTAACATTTAGAAAGAACATTACATTTTTTTTTCTTTTTCATTATTGAGATTAAAAAAATTATATATAGTTAGTGTAGTAGACTATTCTTATAATCCCAATTTGAGAATAAATCTTTGTAAATAAAGAGATTAAATTAGAGAGAATAATTTGGTTAACAAGCTATCCAAAACTATTTTTAAAATTATAAATATTAAAGTTAAATTTAGTATAAAATTGTTGCCATGATTTTAGCAAATTTATTTTAAGAAAATACTTAAAATAAATTATCCAAAATGATTTTCATTTCTTTGACAAAACAATAAGGTTTTTCGTACAAAAGATTAGCATGGATGATATCTTCAACTTAACAAGTAGGGTTATACCTTATGCTCACATACTATCAAAAGAGATCGTGAATATATCTACCCAATTCGTTGTGTGGTTGCTCTTTCTAATCACATAAGAGACTTTGCAGTTAGCAAATGAATAATTCCTCATCATAGCATAAAGAAACTGAGCATCGATACTTTCCCCAAAAAAGCATCAAGAGAACAAAGTAATCACCTCCAAGGAGTTAGACTCGACCCATATCTTGCAAGAATGGTGGAAGCACTAGGAGGCCAAAGTAAATCATAGCTAGGAGCGCACATTCTTCCATCATAGAAGGGGTGGTAGAAATCTCATCTCAGCCACACGCAAGGAGTTACCCATGCAATCACGATTGACAATAAGAACATCAGCCTTGTCGTTAGCAACCACAAAAGTGTCAAACTTGGCCTTTTATCCAGCTAGGGGTGGAAGCAACTTAAAAAGAGATAAAAAAGAGGGCCAATTGGATGATTTATGTATGATCTAGTTACTTTCTTTAAAACAATATTAAAGTCAAGATCTCTTAAAAATTCAATATTAGTGTTACATGAAGATTGTGAAGTTTGAGAAGATTGTGGATTTAGTTTTGCCTCCTAAATAAACCTAGTTTGTGTTCGTCATTCAATCTTCTCATGGTTGTTCTTCTGTTTAAGAAATTGAGGAATGAAGTACATGTGGAAAGGAACATGGAGGGTTTTCATCAATTTTTCAAAAATGATATTCTTGTATATTATTCTTCCCCTGAATAGTATTTTTGGAATAGTAAAGCTAAATTTTGAAAAAACATTACATCTATAGAATTATGGAATTTTGTTGTGATTAGAGAATAATATTTATGACTTTTTTGATATGGATAATTATAGAAGAATACATTTTTGATTAATTTAAGGTCAAATTTGTTTTGGTATTATAGATAGACATGAACAAATATAGATCAAACAAATAATTTTAGAAGAATTGTAGAGAACATAAGTGATCCTCATAACTTCTAAAGGATGCTTGATTTTCCCTTCCATAATACCATGTTGAGGTATGTTGATACATGAATTTTGATGAATTGTCTTCCTCCTTAACAACAAATCTTCAAGAGTTTATTTAAAATATTCTTTTACATTTTCATTTTTTAACATTTGTATTTTTGGTTTGAAATTAAGTTTGAATTATGTTATTTAATGTGTTGAAAATGTGACTAATTTTTACATTTTCTTTTATAAAACATGTGGCCATCCACAATCGAAACAAACCATCTATCACTCGTATTGTTAATTTAAGAAGTTCTTCAGATATTACTATGAATCATTAAGAATGGATGATATAATTTGTTAAATCTATTTGGGTAAGAATTTGACATGTTTGGATAATTAAAAAAATCTTATTTTTGCAAGAATTTAGAACTTCAATTTTTTAAAAATTTCTCAAGATACAAAAGTTAGGATAATCGAAATGATAGTGTCACAACATGTCTATACTATCATTTTTAGAACTAATTGAGGGATAGTTTATTTCAAAAATTTTGTTTGGAGGTTATCCATCTAAATTATTATTATTCTAAAAAAGATAGATATTTGAACACATCTCAGCATCTAAAATTTAATGATGCAGTTTTTCTATTAAGTTTCCTATAGTGAATAAATTGTGATCAAAATTCTAATCAACTATTCAAAGTTAAGAACCAAGTCTTTTGAAACAGAAGCTAAACATATTCTAGTCACTTTTAATAAAGATTTATTTAGAATATGGATGATAAAATTTCCATGATAGAGATTGTAATTTGCAAAAATAATAGCACCACTATTCATATAGTCGGAATCTCCTAATCTATAATTATTGGATTCATTCTATTGGTTTTAGCACTTAATGTGTTTAAAAACTTATCTTTTTGTGTCAATTGTATAATATTAATTATTATATTGGATTACAAAATATTATGTTTGGTTAATAATATTTTATAAAACTTTTATTTATTCCTTGCTAAGTGGTGGTGTCTCTAAAGAATTTTGGTGTTGAAGAGATTGTGTTTTTGCAATTAAGGATGACATAAGATGTGGAGGAAGAATTAAATCTCTTTGTTGCCATCCTGTATGTTGTAGAAAATGTTTCTTATGTTTTCTTTATTTGAGTAGATGGAACGATGAACTTGTTTAAGAGAAGATGTATCTTGGGTCATAATAGAGACTTCTTATGATGTTTTGTCAAGAAGATGTTTGATGGCCTTGGGATAATTGTATGCAAATGTGTGTTTCTAGAAGTTTGTGAAATGACTCACTTAGATCTGAGCACTCATAAAGAAACATTGATGAGCATTTGAAACTTTAGTTCTTGATCCCTTGGTTTAGTGGATCAAATTTAACAAATCAAGCGGCATAGAAGTTCATAATCAATATGCATAGAGAGTCATAAGCAACATCAGAGCAAGATTTTAAGGTGTTGTAGTTGGTGTAGGTGCAACACCTCTTTAGTTATCAAAGGGTAGGCGAGCTGTTGAATTTCCGAAGTTGCGGTAGTCAAGCTAGAAAGGCTAATTCAATCTTTTGCAAGGGATAAATTTAAGATCTTGACACAAGTTACATAACAAAAGCCTTATAAAATTATTTTTCGTAGTGGGGGTTGAAGAGCTTTGGAAGAATGACAAGACGGGATGGCGCTTCAGGATGGACCCTCCAAGTCACGTTTGATCTTTTTGAAGTCAAAGAGTTAGTCTTGGAATTCTAGGACAAAGATTCAATGCAAGATTAGGCTTCATAGCAAGACGGGATGTAATGAAGCTCGTTGAGGTGGAACAGAGTAGTTGTAGGATCTTTTTCTTAGCAATGGGAATCAATGACAATGGTAGTCACCAGAGATTGCTTTAGGATTACTTGCTACTTTGACAATGGAAATTTTGTTGGGACAAAAGGATGGGATGGAATGCTTGAAAAGTGAAAGTTGACAATTTCCTTTCATTCCTATGATTCCCTAGGCTTGACTCGAGAAACACCACATCGCTTGAGGAGGTCCCCAAGTCTGCTTTAGGTTCCCCATGAGAGCAATGACACTTTTGATTCATCTAGGACTATATAGGATTAAGTAATGCCATGGGATGGGACGAGATTTTGTCAATGGGACAAGGTGTCATGGGACGAGATGGGATAAAGCAACACTAATATACCATATTGTAGATTCACATAATGGGACAAAATTTTTGAGACTAGTAGTTTTGATATCATATGAAATTTAGAAAAAAAGATCATATTTTTTCTCTTATTCATTATTGAGAATATAAGGAGAATATAAATTCGGAATAGTATTTTATTTCTCATAGTCTTAATTTGAAAAAGAATTTTATTAAATAAAAAAAACTAAATTAGAGATAATAATTTTGGTAATAAGCTACCCAAAATCATTCCTACATTCATAAATATCAAAGTCCAATTGCAGTGATAATTACAGCTAATTCATTTTAAATGATTATTTAAGTTTGAAATTTTGCATTTGCCAAATAATGATTTTTTCTTGTTTGAACATTGCATTTGTGCTAAACAAACATAACAATCACAGTTTTGTACTCATCAACCATTCAAGCCATTCATCTCATTCACAGCATCATTTTTGGTGCTTGCTCATTTTTAAAATCTAATAAAAAATTAATGATTTTTTACCTTTATTGATGAACACTTGTATTTGTTAGGTTTACCTTACCTTATGTGGCATAAAATTTGTATTGTTCTATATCCCTTTCACTTAACAAATTTGTCAACACCATTTTTCATTCATATGTTCAAAGTCTCTGCATTGACAATGTGTAAAGGTACTTCTCAATGAGTTTATTCATTATCTTGTTGACTACGATATTTTGAAATTTGTTTGTTTATCAGGTATAACAAAGCAAAATCATCGACAGAAATAATAATCACCTCACAGAAAATAATTATTCTATTCTGTTCACTAGCTATGTTCAAACTTTTTTTTGTACTAATATCATGTCATGTCATATCTCCTTTCCTATCAATTATTTGACCTCCAACATTCTCAAGTTTTGAATCCCCATTAGTTACTTGCATGAGTTCTTCCTTTAGTTTGTATTCAAAATTCGCTTCTAACTATAGTCTTTGGTGCCTCATTTTGTCCTCACATTCATAAATTTGAATTGAAAGTCATTAGTTTCATCTTCCTTGGATGGAAGGTTATAAATGCTACTTTTCTCTCCTCTAGATGGGGTCATGTTTCTTGTTTTGTCACTTTTTTTTGGATGATAAAGCCTTTTAGCCTCATTACTTTGTTACAGAGTGTACAAATGTGAAGTATCATTACAATTTCTTTTCTAATTCCATCAAATAAGCACACTTATTCCCATGGCTCAGTTCAGACCTATATGCATGCTTGTTCAAGATATTGATTAAGGGAAATTTTGAGCCAATACAAAATAAAAAAAGCTCTAGTTTACTTTAGAAGGTCATGGGTTTTTCATCAAGGGCCAACCAACCATACTAAAGTAAGATCCTTTAGAACATATAGGAGAAGATTACATAAGCTTTGATATTTTGGTTGATCCTATTGCCAACATATTAGGGTAAGATCATATTCTTAATACTCCATATTGAATTATCTTAGTTACTCGATGTGGTCTTAGAGTTATGTAGCTTTCGTTTATAGGATTGCTAGTGCTAAAATACCTAATGATATTGAAAGTGCAATACAAAAGCCAAAGTGTAGAGGAGCTACATAAAAGAAAATGAATATCCTGATAGATAATAAAACATGGGATTTAATTTGACTACTAAAAGAGAATAAATTAGTTAGACATAGGTGGACTTTAATAATCAAATTTAGTTTTCTTGGGAATATTAAGAGGTATAAACCAAGAGTGATGATCAGTGTATACATAGACCAATGACATAGCATATAAAGAGAAGTTTGCTCCAGTTGCAATATTTAATTTAATTAGAGTATCTTTATCTATTTTAACTAATTCGAATGAAAAATTGCATCAAATGTTTTTTAAACAATGATCTCAACAAAAATGTGGAAAATGATTTGCATACAAAATTGTGACCAAATTTTGTGTCAAATGTGAATTTGATAAAGACAATGAAAAATTTGGAAGATAAGGTGTGTACAAAACTGCCACTATGTGAAATGCATGTAAACTCGACAATCACTTGGGCCAAAGCAGTGTCCATGGGAAAGCTTCACTTGTCAAATACATCATAAATCAATTGCACTATGCACAAGTGGAAGGTCGATCATACTTTATTGAAAATTAGGGAGGAAAAGACATATCTTTATGTTATTAATTGTAGGTGTCCTTTACGAGATTGATAAAATAAAAAAATACTTGAATTAGAGTTCAAAAGTCAAGGAACATGTCAATCTTCAAAACTTACAAGTTATAGAGATAACTATAAGTCTCCATGGCATATTAATCTCCAAAGAGAAGTATAGGCTTAATCTTCTTATGGAAATAGGAAGAAGTGGTCTATTAGAATGATACTATAAGTTGAAAATCATTGAGGGCCTGTCTGTAGAAAGAGTAAGGTATTAGCATTTGGTTGTATGTATAATTTGTCATATTGAATCGAACCAATGAATATAAATGGCAATATATACACATTTGGCTGGGAAACTCGTGCTTTCTTAAACTGGAGCAGATGTTACTTTCTGTGTTAGCACAATATGCTAGTTTGGGCATTCTCTCAGAAGAATGCCTAGAGTTTTGAACCAAATTTTTAGGCATCTAGAAGAAATTGTTATTAAGTTCCTATATTTCAGAAAACTAGGCAAAAGATACATGTTTTGTAAATGTCCATTGGGTTAGATCAGTTTAGGATGGTATATTTACTAATAGGTATTGTGGGAGATCATTGGAAAATCTTGTTACTTGAAAGGGAAAGAAACAATTTGTTGTAGCAAGGAACAATGCAAAGTCCAGGCATAGAGCTTTAACTCAAGGATCTATGAATTAGTTTGGCATAAAAAAACTTCTCAAGGATCCAAGAATTCCTTTTTTAAATACAGATGAATTAGTTTGGTATAAAAAAACATCAACATTTATTTGCAAACTCATTAAACATTACAGGATGAAAAATGTCAGTGACTCATGTTTCATTGTTTGAAATGAAGAGATGAGCTATTTTTTTAGTTATCAATCAAGTCAAAAAATGTATTTCCAATTAAGTTATGTCAAACTTGGGATTTGATATATTCTTAAAATGACAGACTCTGTTTATCCTTTGAAAAGTGTTGCAAAGAAATTCTTTCCAATATTATAAGATTCACAATGGGGTGCCCTTTATTTTAAATTTATTATTGTTATTCTTGTGTTGATATTCTTTTATTTATGCAGTTTTTTGTAACTAGCTTCTTTAGTTTTGACAGCTTCCTTGTACTTGTTATAATGCTTTTGCAGAATTAGGAGAACAAGAAATTTTTTTTTTTGGATCATCATAGAATTTTCAAATCAACTAACTTTATATTTCTTCTGGATTAGCAAGCTAATATTCTTGTTAAAAGGCAGCTAAAAAGCATCTAGACCTTTGATTTGTTGTTTATCTCAATTTTGAGAAGGGCAACTTGTGATTGATTTGCTCTTCAATGTTGTCCCTTCTTCTAATCCTGACATTATATATATATCTCATTTGGTTTATGTTTAGTATAGACTATTTTCTTGTGGTGATATGCCAATTAAGATTTCCTGTGGTTTTGCATTAGAGGCTGATAAAAAATATAAATGATTATTATTTTATACATATAAAGTAACAATGGAATCCTCTTCATTTTTATTTGTGAAGATTCTATTTCTTAACATTCAAAAACTAGAGTATATGTACCAGCCCATACTTGAATAGTGAGTTGAATAAGTTCTTATAGCTTCTTCATCTTCCTCACTTCTTTATTTGTATTGACAAATAATTTTTAGATGACGAAATCTTGCTTCTTGTCTTACGCACAGGAATCATCCCTAAGAAACTTTTTGATTTCTGGTTTTTCTACCTTACCTTGGGTTGGTCTTAGTTCTTGCATATGAAGTAGACTCTATTAGATTCTAGTAAAAAATGGAGATAGAATCAATTTGAATCAAATCAAGTTACTTTCTTTGTCATTCTTATACCTCAATAGGTATAGATTTAATCCTAAGAGCACTTAAGGTCAAACAATGACCGACAAGATTCATGAAAGAAAATGCTATTAACTTCAATGAAAGAAAATGTTATTAACTTCAATTTTATTTGTGTGCTTAAGTTCATCCCACTAGTTTAAGTGTTCAATTTGCTTCCTCTTTAGTTGTATTGTGTGAATAAATGCTTATAACAAAATATGCAATTATTATGAGAGTTTCTATTTATTATCAAATGGATGTGCAATATTGGATTGTTTTACTGTTGTGTGGGAGTGGATAAGTTAGTTTTTATGCATGTCTATTAATCTGTTATTCCAGTCAAGTTAATTTAGTATGCAGTAGTTTTTGATTCCAGTGATGGAGAGAAGAGGTAAATGGATGATGTTAGGTTGGTTTTGGATTGGTTCTTGTTTTTATTGATAGAGAAAAGAGGAGATATAGAGTGAGTTGTTATGGTTTTAAATTGGTTTGTAGTTCTAATGATAGAAAAGTAGGGAAATAGGGAGATACAAGATAGAAAGTAATCTTAACAAATGTTGACAAAAGATTAAAATGGAGAAGAAAGAAATGCTGCCGGCTCTTGAAGAGCACCAAATCTTGAAAAAGAAAATGGTTGATTGGCATCACATTTAGTTACGAAGAATGACAATGAGATTATTCATAAGATGGAGGCATGAGTTTAAAAAGAGAAGGGATAAAAAAGAAATGTAAGATTTGTGATACCCAAGATAAATAGGTAGCTTGAGCTATCGAATAAAGGTTATTTCATGGATTCAAAGAAAGAAGTTAGTTTATGGTGAGCATGACATAGGGACTTGGTAATGGATAGGCTGGCATATTATCCATTTGCTCAAGTGTTGGCTAGAAGAGATCAACATGGAGTGGTTTGAACATCTCAAGAACATGACTGGATATTTCAGCATAGTTGGGGAGGTAAATGTTTGCAATGGGTAATAAGGGTTTGATATGTTTTCAGTCGGGGGAGGGGAGAGTGATGTTCGGATGCACAACTTCGCATTTGTGGTTTGAAAAGCCATGTTGTTGAGGCTGACTTATCATTTGATTAAAAGTTAATGGTGTGAGTCTAAGTAATGGTTTTGGATTTTTCTATTTTGTTTGAATTTGCGACAAGAAAGAATGTGTGTAGGGATGTATTGAATCTATTTTACCCAACAATTGCAATTGAAAACTTTGTGACCTTGTTGATTTTGGTCTCTTGAAGAACTAAAAATAACTTGAGCCAGGCTAAGCTTGTGCAAATTCATTGATTTGATTTTTTTTCAGGTTGGTTCTCAATTCTTTTTTTGCAGCAGGTGCAGGGATCATTTGGGGTATAAAATTTTTTAATATGATTATACTCCAACTACTTTTGAAGTGAAGTGTATATATATTTATTAAAATTATTTGATATGGTTGTTTGGATTAGTTTTCCTAAAATTTTTTTCTTGGATTGTATTGTGCAAGATTCCAAGATTATTGATGTATCACAAGAAAGAAAACATTGCGGTTAATTATAGAATGAAATGGGTTGGTTTTAGTTAATAATTCATCAAAGCACGTCCTAGAATTAAAATTAGGAGAGGATTAATTGAAATATTAAGGACTAATGAACAAGTCACAAGCACCGTAAAGAACAAATCATTCAAGCAGATCGAACTCAATTTAAGGCTATTTTAGGCAATAAAAGTGGAAACATCAAGCGCTATGAAAAAAAGCAATAAAATAGCAAGGAAATGAGGTCTATGGACAGAGTAAGAACTAAGAGGCAAGGTTATGGTGGTGAAACCCATAATCCAATCACCGCTTGCTACAAAGAACGTCATTCATTTCATTTCACGTGAAGGTCATGGCTTTATTGAGATCAGTGATATCATTTCCTGCTTTGATCCATTGCCAATGTACCTAACCCCAATTGATCAAATCAACTATGGTTCTGACAGTCGTTGTTTCTATTGCAAAAAAGGTGGTTTAAAGGGCCACGATGGTCATCATGCAGACTTTAGTGAGAGATCAAGGTATTCAAAAGAGTAGTATGTCCAAGGCTGTTGGGACATCCATGCTGCACAGTGTTTGCTTCACAAATTTATCATATCAACTCGGCAACTTCAGTCTTTGCATGGGGGACATGAGCACAGAGATCCTGCAAAGGTAATCCAGAAGAAAAAGCCCAAAGAAATGCTAAAGCTTGTAATGATCAAGACAATCTAAGAAAATGTAGGTAGTGAACCTGTGAGTCATGAAAAGTGAGGGAATTTATTGGAAAAACTAATAAAGCTTTTAGCATCAAATAACAAAAAATGGTAGCACAAGCAAAAAAAATGGAGAGATATCCAAGAAAAATGTCACCAGTGCATGTAGTTCTTACCCAGTGAAACGCCAAGAAGGCCAAAATGAATGACTATAATCCAACAAGGAAGCTGCAACCAAAAAATATTCACATTTGGCAAATAATGATGCAGATTTATAATAAAACCCATATATCCTTCTGGAAGCAATACAATGAATGATCAAGTGAATTGCCTACATCCAACATCAATTGGGTAGTAGAAAAATCATGCAGCCTGAGCAGGCCAGTCAAGAATTATTACCTTATATTGGGATGTTGGCCTTTGTCATGTGTAATCACTCCATTTAGTTTAGTTTATTTTAGGAAGGCATTTTGTCAAATATAATTCATTTATGAACTCTTTGTAGTCAATCAATCAACAACAAAATTTTCATCTTTAAAATTGTTCAGTATGTTATAGTGAGGGTGAGCAAGATTTAATTTTTGAACAAATGGAAATATTTCCAAGGGGAAATAGAGCTAGGAAGGAAGGGGTAGATCAATAACAACATTTTACCCCCTATGTATTATAAACAAATTTTAAGCCCAAGGAGGACATGAAGCCTCATAAAAACCAGATCATTCTACCAAGGTACTTATGAGATGCAAAAATAATATTGTCATAAGGGCCATGAATGAGGTCATTGCAACCATTACCTGCGTTTTATGTGAGTAGATGGTTTGTGACCTTGGTATTTATAATTGTTTTTAGCACACCAGATATTTAAAAGACAAGAATGAGTAATATGAGTCTCATGTATCTATTTTGTAAATTGAAAGCTGAGAAAATTTATTTGTTATTTTAAGTGATCACATTATCTTTTGAGAGGTCTGGAATATTAAAACGATTGGTTGGGTGAGTCCATATTAAAGAGCAGATGTTTTATAAAGAGAAAGATGGTCTAAATCTTCAGTCTTATGGCTGCATTGACATTTATAGTCAGTGGTAATACCTTGAGATGACAGTTGGATTGACTGGGATGAACTTACGGGGTATTGTCCACGTAAAGAGGGAATTTGGAGAGTGTCATTATTCCAAATCTATTTAATTATTATACGTCCTGCATGGATTCTACTGGAGTTCCAAGCAGCTTTGAAACAAAATCACTTGACTCGCCATTGCCCCAGAAAAACTTATCAAGAGCATCAATGTTCAAGGGGATGTTCAATATATCATTGAGGTGTAGATGAATTTGTTTGACCTATGACTAACTCCTCTGTCTATTGTTCCTAATGAATTGCAATATCAGCAAGTTATGTATAAACAAGCTATAATATTGCTAAGATGCCTAGTGAATAGAAAGCGGAGCAACATGCTGACTAAAATATTTTCTATCTTTGCTAACCATTGATGTCAATTCTAAAAAGATTTAGCAAAATATGGATTTTAAAACAACTTGTCATGAATTATAATCTAATCTGTGTTACCAGTCAGGCTTGCTTTGTGGATTGCGGGGCTTACTTGCAACAAAGTCATTAGGATGGTTTGTTTCACATTAATAGTTCAAAATATGAAAGAAAGGACATCTTTGTATTGGTGAGTCATCCTTATTACACATTCAGTATGATATATTTTTTTTTATGATGATAATCATGCAAACTGATCCATAATATAAGGAAGTTCATGATTACCATGATTTATCATTTTATTTTCTTTATTACTCACCTAATTTCATTTCTCCTGATTCATTATTTTTTCCTTTTTTAACAAATAGCTCAACTAAAATGTCATGTGCTTTGTTTGTCTGATCCTGAAAGTCTGTTTTAAGAAATCATTCATAGAATGTTCCTAATTTTATATGTGCAGTCAATGAATTATCGTTCTGTCCTTTTTGCTTAATAGGTGTTTTTTAACATTTTGATTATTGAGGTTATTGTCAATGGTTGTTCTTTTTTGCATTTTAACAATTGGCAGAATTGACGCTGTTTTAATGCTGTCATGTCATTGACCCATTTTTGCTAATGGCCTGTCATTATATAGTTAATTCAATTTTAGTGAAATGAATGACCATTTGTATTCTTTTTTATTGGTTTTGTTTTTATCTTTAATCACTGTTTCTTCAAAGAAAACAATTTTATTGGGGCCTCCTAATTGTTGTTGTAACTAAGCAGATATGTTTCTCACACTTTGCAGACAGGAAAAACAGTGGCAATAAAAAAGATTCGATTGGGGAATTACAAGGAAGGCGTAAATTTTACTGCTCTTAGAGAGATCAAACTTCTGAAAGAGATCAAAGATCCAAATATAATTGAACTTATTGATGCTTTTCCACACAAGGGAAACCTGCATCTAGTTTTTGAGTTTATGGAGAGTGATTTGGAAGCTGTTATTCGTGATAAAAACATTGTGCTCTCTCCTGCTGACATAAAATCCTATATTCAAATGACACTAAAAGGGTTGGCTTACTGCCATAAAAAGTGGATTTTGCATAGGTAGTTGTCAATAATATGACTATGTTCTCTATTGCTGTCATTTAGCTGGTCCTTTGTTAATTTAGTATTGTTCATATGGCAGGGATATGAAACCAAACAATTTATTGATTGCTTCTGATGGACAGCTTAAGCTTGCAGACTTTGGCTTGGCACGTATCTTTGGCAGTCCAGACCGCAAGTTCACTCACCAGGTGCCTTATAGTGCTAGCTTTAGTCACCATTCAACTATATGGCTCTTTAGTTGTTTATTTCTAACATCTGCTCCTTTCTCATGTCTAAAGAGTTGTTATATAGTGAGAGAGCTTGAACGGTGTCCATTCTTGTTTGTTTCTTAATAATTTTATGTACTATTCTCATCATGAGGCTTGTGATTCTTTTCTCTGTTTTATCGATACAGCCTTACGAATTTATTTTTTTATTACTAATGTTGAATTGCAGGCAATTGTATACTTATATTAAAAAGGGAATTATATGCCTTATGCATTATAAATTGTAATTTTGTGGTTTCAACTTCAGGATCCCCTTTATTCAGCATTATGTTCAATGAAAGAAGGAAGAATTAATTTGTGCTTGTACTTGATGCTCTCATAATCTAGTTTTCTCTACTCATCCTGTTCTAATTCCTGGAGGTTTAACTGAAAGGAGCCTTGATTTTTGCATGAGACATCATAAATGCTTTTGTTCAAGAGAAAGAAGAATGATTACTCGCTATTATCAAGCCTTTTTTTGACTTGGCACAGGCAATTGAAATTTTCTCATTTTTAATTCCTTTTTTCGTTAGTCATATTCTATTGCACTTTGAAACTTGCTCTTTTTGTAGCTAATGCTCCATTCATTATTTTGTTGGTCCATAGTGGATACCACCATGAACAGGACCAATTTGCTGATAAACCTGACAGTTCATAATTATAGTTGATGAAATTGCCCTGTTGGTTAGAGCTAGGCTGGCACCATTGGTCATAACTAAACACTTCATAGACTGATTTATATGGTACTGTTAAAATTTATGGTTGAATATCTTTTGTTGTTGATTGCTGTGCCTAGAAGCAGCTTATAGGATGCATTACTTGTGCAATTAGTAATTCTGGAATCATTTTTTTTTTGGTGTTGACTTTTAGGCTTGTTATTCAGGTGCTTGTCAAAACATATTCACATTTTGTTGCAGTTGTCAAATGTAATTCCATGTTTAGCAGATGTTATTTACCTGATTTAGATCCTCGGTTTACTTCTTGATTGGGCATGCATTGACATGTAAAACAGAAAATTGTAATTATGGAACTTGTTTTCCACTTTGGCTTTATTTTTTTGTTAACTCCATACAATTTAAACTAAATTATGATGATTAATCACTTCTTCTTTAGGTCTTTGCTCGTTGGTATAGAGCACCAGAACTATTGTTTGGTACCAAACAATATGGACCTGGAGTAGATGTGTGGGCCGCTGGTTGTATATTTGCTGAACTTCTATTGAGGCGGCCCTTTTTGCAGGTTTAATTCAAAACTTGATGCATTTTCCTTTAGATGTTATGGCAAAGAGATACTGTGCTGGCTACACTTATTGCATATTTCCTTTGTTTGAGAAAAGTCTTGTGGTATATTGAATAAGTTTATTGAGCTAGGAAGCATTGAGATAAACAAACTAATGTTTCAGGTTTTCGTTCCTTCAAAGTGTTCTATTTCTTAATTTGTTTTTCTATGTCTTTAGACGAACGCTTCAGGTCATTGTTCCCCGAATTGTTCTATTTGTTAATTTGTTATCCTGTTGGTTATTGATTTAGTAAATTTAAAATGTACTTGTATTAGCTATTCTGTATCGTAGGTGTCTTCATCTCCAACATGGTCACCACGTGACTTATGCTAACATGCAACTTATCGTGCTGTATTCTGCACCTTTAGAAGTTTGTGTAGTTTGATGTTGAAAGCAAATTTTCTCATCACTGGAAGCATAAACAAAATAAATTTTTCAAAAATGGAATACGTTGATAAATAGTTTCAATAGCTTAGAAAGTAACCTCTACGCTTCTTCTTATTTATTGTACTAAATTATATTAAAATTAACTGAAAATATTTGCATGATGGAAAAATGGGTTAGAGATCTAATTGTAATATTTACACTTATGGACTTATCAGTTTATTTTTTAAATTTGAAAGACATTCTAGAATTGGGCTAAATTTGAGAGACTTATTTGCAATCAACTGATTTTTATTGTATTGTCTAAGTGTTGGTGACAGCTGTTTTCAAGTGAATTCAATGAACAATATCCAAATTAACTGGTCAATGTCTTCATGTAGAATGTGATTCTATACATTGCATACAAACGTGAAGTTTAGAATAGAAAATTATATGGTAATGATCCATCTCATTTAAAAGTACATATTGTACTTGGTCTATATATACTCATCTAAAGGATGACTATATATGTGTTGGTGTAGATATGACTAACAAACAAAACTTTTGTCATCATTTGTCTCATTCCATGTCCTTTGCATTTTAGGTGGATTCTTGGTTTAAATTGGACTTATAGTTTTGTTTTTAATATCCACATTGATATCTTAGTGATCCAAAATATATAGGCTATGAAATTTTTCTCTTTTTCTAATGTAAGATTGTGTGTGTATATATATATATATATACATACACATACACATACATGTATATATATATACATATACATACATAGATATATATATACGCATATACATACACGCATATATATATGCATATACATACACACACACACACACACACATATACACATGTACATACCTTTTTTAATTAGAAATTTTTTTTATGAACTCTAAGCAATCACTTGACAACTATTATTAATCCTTATTTTTTGTATTCATGAATCATCAGTTTTTATTGGTTCATTATTATTAAATCATATAATACTATAATTTGCACAATTCAAATACCGTGTATTATATATAAATAAAAGATTGGTATCAAGTATATTATTTATAAAAAATTATGATAGTGAATGTAAATCTCTTGAGAAAACGATGTTGTTGAGTCAAAATGTTTGAATACCTAATGATTTATGCTAGTTAAATCAATAATATTGGTTATTAAGCATAAATGTTTTGAAATTTATGTAATGCTTGAGCTCCTAAAAAGCCATTATGATTATTATTTTTATAATTTCTATATATATAAACAAAAATGATGAATCATAAAAAATAAGTTAGTTTAAAAAATTTGTATTTTTATTATATTTAATAAACGATCAAGTTAACATTTTGTTTTAATCATTGAAAGTATTACAAAAATAAAATTTCTCGTTCCTTTATGGAAAATAACTCTATAGCCACTAATATGATTTTATGAGTAAAATTCCATAAGATTTTCAGTCTGTTCAATAAATTTATTTATTCTGTTATTTTCCAAATCATCATTAGTCATTTTTTAAAAGGTTTTTTTATTATATATTCCAAGTGTTTCCCCCCAAAGCATTGTCTATAAAAAGTGATTTTGGGATTCCTATATAATCCCTAGCTTTCGGAAGTTCTCTTTTAAACATTTCCTATCTACTATCTATCCCATGCATATCTACGTCTAAATTTAACTAATGGAGAGATTATTTTAAAGCATTTGTTTATTCTGTTATAATGCTTATAATTGATTTAATATCATTTGTTTAAATGACATTTGGATATTGCTTTGATGCATTATTTCACTGAATTGTGTCGATTAACATAACATAACATCTGTTTCATAATATTAAGCATGTACCTATTGATTGATTGCATCATTTTAATCATAATAATTCGTATTCTGTACTTTATTATATCTTTTTATTGTTTAAATGTGTCTAGAATTAATGAGAGAATTTTTGGTTATTAATATGAATCACCTGGATTGCACCTAGTTATTATAGAAAGTTATTATTATCACTCTCTAATATTTGATTATTGTATAAATGTGCTTAGCTGCATTCAGTTTTTTACACTTTTTTGTGTATTTTTTATGATGTGTTAAAATACTCATGTGTATGATCTATTCACGAAATAAATTTGAATTATACTTGAAATATGTATTCAGCTTTTTTTTTTGTTACAAAGTAATATTTATGTAAAGTTTGAAGACTAATTCTTGAGGAATTATTGGTAGTTAAGCTAACTGTTCCCTGAAGCTGATAGAAGTATAGTGTTCTAAAATGATATAACCAAGTATTTCCTAAGGAAAGCTCAATTTGTATATACAAGTCATTTGCTTAAATCACAAAAACATTCTTTTGAAAATGCAAGTGTGTCTGTCGATCCATCAAAATTCAAAGTGAAGCTATGAAGGCATTTTGTATTATCCTTTTCCTTTTGTAAGAAGAATAATTCCGAAGGCTGTACAGGAAGACTATTTTTCTTGATGTTATTTTGTCAGGAATAATAGATACACAAGGCATTATAATTTTTTTCCCATTTTATTTTTTTTCTTTGACTGGATTATTGCAAAGTGAGCATTTGAGATTGTGAAATGAACTTGCAGCTGTTCTTTATGTTACTACACTGTCTAATTTATTTTCTCATCAGCTTTCCTTCAGTTCTGAAATCTTTGGAATTGCTAACATCTGTTTTAAGTGTTGTAATTTTGGTTTCTTCATCATTCCTTTATATGCTAAAAGTGATTTACCCTTGTTTGCTTATATTTTCATGCATTTCAATTTTTTTTTGGCAGGGTTCAAGCGATATCGATCAACTAGGCAAAATATTTGCAGCATTTGGAACTCCAAAACCAACCCAGTGGCCCGAAATGGTTTATTTTCCAGACTATGTCGAGTTTCAATATTTTCCTGCACCTTCGCTGCGATCTTTGTTTCCGATGGCAAGCGATGATGCTTTGGATCTCTTATCAAAGATGTTCACCTATGATCCTAAAGCAAGGATATCTTCACAGCAGGCTCTGGAGCACAGGTGATTTTATTATACAAAGTTAATTTGATGTGATCAGATTTTTTGTTGTGGGTCTTTTAGTTTTGCTAGAAAATCAAAGATCACCCAATATTTGGATCTAATTTTAACTCAAATGGGGTTCGAATCAAATAGAATGAGCTGAGCTATAATGTCTTGCATCATATTGCAATCTGATTCATGCCTATGTGGGCATGTGTGCGTGCGTCTACATATGTGTGTCTATATATGTACAAGTAAATCAATTCATGAAAACATAACATTATTTGTTCATCTATGTTATAAGAACAAATTCGTAATCTTATTTATGATTAAAAAAAAACCGTTCGGGTTTGAGTTCTTACCTACAATCAATGACTTTGGGTTAAACTCAAATCGTGATCACATTCTTATCCAAATTTAGGATTAGATTGAGATCAAATCAAACATTTTTTAGTTGATCTTAACCTAAGGTTAGACCAACTCAAACGGAATTGTGGACAACCATATTTATAAGACGAACTAGTTTGGGCTTATCTTCCAAGATCATTTTGTTTCACTTCCATGATCAAAGTTTCTCTTTTCCAGATTCTTCTCATCTGTGCCCCCACCTACCAAACCAGCCTTGCTTCCAAGACCACCTCCAAAGGGTGAGACATTGAATGAAAGACCATTGGACTTGAACTTACAGGAAGGACCATTTGTTCTGTCTCCTCTGAGAAAGATGAGAAGGGTGACTGTAAACCATGTTGGTTTCGGAGGAGATGCACTTAATGCTGGAAGAGGTAGTAATAATAACGAGAATGACAAGGAAGCAAGGGGTGGTGGTGAGTCCGGTTTGACCGGACTCGTGCCAATGTCAATTGATTTGGAAGCCATGTTTGGTTCCACAACAAATCTAAGGCCAAAGCTCAACAGGTTTGCCAATCCTAAGTTTAAGTCTTTAGACCTTTTCTTTGTTTAAAGATCTTCTTCTCTGCAGCGTTGACAGGTCTCATTTGAAAAGAAAACTTCATATGGATCCCGAGTTTGAATGAGCTCCACTGTAATTTGAACAGCTGATTGATTACTGCTTGGTGAGTTAAAAGGCATCACATTTCAAAACTATGGCGTTCCAGAAGAGCTAATTAAAAAAGGACTCTTAAATAACCCTCAATCCCAAGATTAACTGACCGTTTATTTGATAGAAGGGGGATTCTCTTATAACAGTAGCATAGCAGCAGGAGGGTAACTCCAGGTTTGTTATATAAAAGAACTGATTTAGAGATCCACCAAAGGTTAACACTTTTGCTCCTCTATATTTTTTTTTTTTTTTTTTTTTTATAAGTTTAGGTATGGTAATTTTGATAGTTATTGATATTTTTGGAGGGTCACAAGTTTATTTGCTTGTGTATGGTTTATTTGATACGGCTGTAAACGACTTTCTTGATTAGTATTAGTGTCTATTGAGTGTAAAGGTTGCATTGTTGTAATCATTGAATCTTCTTCAGTTCACAGTACATCAGTAACTGTTCGAGGGTTAGCGGAATCCAAGAATTAAAGCTATTTTTGAGCCGTTATGGTTGCTTTTTGGCTATATTTTGAAACGTGGCTACAGTTTGATGTTAGAAAAATGGTCTTTAAAATATGTATTAAAAAAGTTTATGCATTTTAATTATTTTTTATGGAAGTTGGAAGTGAAAGAGCAAATTTAAAGAGGAAAACTGATTTAAAAATAGATTACTTAATTATTGTGTTTTGAATTATTTATGGGTTATTTTGTATTGTTAAAACATTAAAAATTTAAAAATTTCTAAATGATAAAAATTTTTTATTTAGAAATGAATTTTTTTGTCATCTAAAGGATAATATCTTCCATGTTTTTAATTTTTCTTTTTTTTGCTGTTACATTTTGTCCAACTCATTGTACAATAAATGATTATTTAAAAATTTGTATAATTGAATATTTTTAGTTTTAAATTATTTTAAAAAATTATCCCCAAATAAAGACATCGATTTTTCCGGCTATAAAATCTGTGCTGCATGACCGCTTATGTAACTGGTCTTCTCTGACCGCCGTTCTCTTGCGGTGGCGGAGAGCAGTGACGTCCTAAAATTAATCTGCTTCTCAGCTTATTTGGATCTCTCTTCCGCTGATCTACCGTATCGATATTTATAATGGCATGCTCGGTTTCGTGCCACTTGGATTTCTTCTTGCGTTTTTTTGATTGATTGAAACCTTATTTTTCCTTTTTTTTCTTTTCGCTTGAGGTTGATCGCAGATCCGCTTTCTCCTGCTCCAGAACAGGCAGGGAAAGATCCGCCTGGCCAAGTACTACGTTCCCTTGGAGGATTCCGAGAAGCATAAGGTCGAATATGAGGTGAATCGGTGATCGTCCCCCCGTCTATAGTGATGTGCAATTTATCTTATTTGAACTTCTAATTGATCTTCTTTTTGGAAATTGTAGTGACTTTTACTTCGAATTTTGGATATTCAGGTTCATCGATTAGTTGTGAACAGGGATCCCAAGTTCACCAATTTTGTTGAGGTAAGCGTTTTACTTCTTTCTTTACTGACTGTTAAGGTTTAAGTGTGGCTTCCAGGTTTGTTTTTGTCTTGGAGTGAGAACTTTGGCGAAGATTGACTCTCAGTTTTACTTTTATAAAATGATCAATTATGAATTTCTTGTGGATGCTAGACTCAGCTTTAAAGTAGATTTTCTATATTGCTAGTGGTAGGATGTAGAAACTATAACACTAAGGAAGCAAAAAAAATGTCAATTGCTAAGTTTTGTTTTTAGGTAAATTAAATGTTTGAATAATGCGAAATAACTTAAAGGGATAGAATCTGGATTGGATGAACAAATGATATGAATGGAGGAGGGTGATAATCAACAATGTTGAGAATAAAATGACACATTGATATTTATGATTCTATGTTTTGTTTGTTGAAAAGTAGCAACACGGATGCAGCTTTTACTCTGCAGAACTGTAACTCAATTGAGGAGCAGACTCGGGAAATGGTTGCAGATATGCATCAGTGAGACATCTTGTTGCAAATTTAATGTAAAGTTCCATATAATAGATGAGTACGACATTTCCTAGGTCCCATTCTTTCTAAGCACCCTGATGCACCTTTGCAACTCAAATTTAGTAATTAACATAGAATTCCACTAAGGTATTGCATGCACAAATGAGAACAAGTCAACCCTACTAAGTGATGTCTAATAAATGATTTTGTTCTATGAAGTATCAGTTGTCCATTGAACTCTATGTAAATTAGGTCCTTGACTTATAGTGCTTCCAAATGTCAAACAAAGATATTTTTTATAATGGCTTGCCAAGTATTGATTTTTTGGCCTTGCTGTTTTTCTTCACTGTTGTTTCCTTTTCTTTCATTAACCATGAAATAATAGAATTGGGAAGAAAGGTTTTATGGAGTGAAAGGAAATCTACTTAACAAGTTAACTATAAGTTTTTAGTCTTATATGGGTTTTTTTATGCTGAAAGAAACAGTTTGAAGGTGGCTGAACGGTTTTGGGTTGGTCGACAAATTCCTTGGGGCTTGTTGTATAGAGGAAGGATGGGAAGAGAGGGAGAGGAGTAAGTGAATTGGAGAGGAAATCTGATGAGCTCCATTCCTAGCTGCAATTGACTTCCAATTACCACAAATCCATTTCAAGGCTAGTTCTATCTGAATATTGAATAGGTCTTCTGATAGATTACAGAGAAAAAATTAGATCTAATCCTATCCTGATCCACCCGATCAGTCCAAAGAAAGTTACAAAGCTAGAAGTTCTGCTGTTATTTGCTAGATTAAAATCCAATGGTCGAGCAACATGCATCTGATCAGTGATTTGTTAATTTTTGTAGGGTCCTTGTGGGTAGTATTGGCTTCGAAATGGTCAATTTGTAAGTCAGCACAATAGGTGATTCCGATTTATAAATTTGGATGTCTTGCCATCAAACTACCCTGCTTTTCAATCTGCTCTCTCTATAATAAAATATAAACTCTTCTCTCCTCTCTTATCTGACATTTGTAGTCTTTTCTTAAAACGTCTAATCCATGACATTCAACTCTTTGCGAGCATCATTTCAAATTTGAAATACTCCTAAAATCTCTTATGTGCACTTTGCCATCCTTTAGTGTCAGGTTTCCATCTTGGCATCCTTATTGTGAAACCTAGTTTAAATTAGTAGAGATTAGATATTGAGATACATATGCTATTAAATTAAGAATGACAATTATTTTATAATGTGTAGTTTTTACAATATTTTATATAAAATAAATTTAGTTGGGAAGGCTAAAAAACGTATATGTTTGTGCAGCTTGATGAAGGGTGAAAGAAATCGAAAGAAAAGGCATGGCTAGAAGTTTTAGTTATTGTGGAGTTAACATTCCATGCACTGGTTATTATGACGAAGGCACGCTAGAAATTTTGTTATTTGAATAGTCTTTGAAGAACTTAGTTCATTAATATTTTTATAGTAAACAAATAGCATGCATATATAATGAAGGCCTTTGTCATCCTATCAGAGATCATTTGATTTTGGTTTTACTAAACCAAAAGAAGTAAACTATCTCATTTCAATGCTTCCTTATTTTAATTTGACCTGACTTTCAATTGTTTGTGAAAAAACTTCTATCTTTTCCTTGAATTTCTCCTTGGATTTTCTCCACCAACCTATTTGTTTGTGCAACACAAAAAAACAATGGCAAGCAAACATGATTTATGCAGTGATACATTTGACAAACTCACAGTATCTATTTTAAATGAGACTTGTTATATGGACACTTGTAATCTAATTTATTATTCTCACCTCAAACAGGTTTCCTTATAATATTTATGAGATCGGTTATATCCTATCATTTCTTTGACACATGCCATGTCATCCACTTGGAATTAGACCAAGAGGAATCCCTATAGGACCTAATCTGCAAGCATCTTTTGCACATAGAAGATCATTCCACAGTCTTAGGGCTATTGGAAACTTTTGAATTGAGGGCCCCCTTTGGGATCTAACCTCATTTTCTCTTGACCTACAAGTCTTTAAAAAACTTTTTTGAAAATGGATTGATCACCCCACCTAAAAAATAAAATTCCAGATGAAAATGCACCTAAAATCAAATATTTCAACTTGGCTTCCATGAATAATTCAGACTTCCTTTCTAATGCTACAATCACATAAAAACATCACCTTCAAGGCTCAATAGTTAAATACATGGTAATTGAATCATGATATGCAAAATTTTTGTGAAGTTGTGATGAACTCGAAGAAGCATTTGGTGATGATGGAAAAATTGCACAAATATGTTATGCAATTCTTCATCTTTCACCAACCTACTGGAGACATGTTCCTTGAGAAGTCAACTTGATGATTATATAAATTTAATGTAATTATTTAACCATATTTTCTTACTTATCAAATGACTAAGGCAAGTTTGGAATTTTTATCTGAAGCTGGTTGTCTTCACATTTTTTCAACTTACCCGAAACTGTTTTCACCCATTCTGCTGCAGTTCCGCACGCACAAGGTTATATATAGAAGATATGCTGGGCTGGTCTTCTCGATGTGCGTTGATATCACGGATAATGAACTAGTTTACCTGGAGTGCATCCATTTATTTGTCGAGATTTTAGATCATTTCTTCAGCAATGTTTGTGAGCTAGACTTGGTATTTAATTTTCACAAGGTAACTGAACTTCTCTATCTCTAGTAGAAGTGATCATCCTCAAAACTGGCAAAGTAGATAACAAATGTTGCTGCTCGTTTACTTTTGATATATGAAAGTTCATAATAGTTACAGAATTGGAATGTAGTTGTGCAACTAATTGAACCTTTGATAGATGTTCACCATCAAGGCTGCACTTGGGATTTGAATTGTGAAGCCTCAAACTAGGGAAAAAAATTCTTCCCTTTCCCATCTTCTTGAACAAAACCATCACCATTAATGGGTGCATATATTGCTTTTACTAGAATATTACTGTTTCTTATTTTGCTGCACTGTCTTATATGCTTATCTCAAAAGATAAGACCATTATCAAATATGTAATTTCTTCATCACCTAAATTTCAATGTTGCCAAAGGTTTATTTGATATTGGACGAGTTCATTCTTGCTGGAGAGCTACAGGAAACAAGCAAGAAGGTAAGCATCCTTCAACTGATCTCAATAAATTGTTGATGAATACTGCTTTATTATTGAATAGTTTTCTTCTGTCCGTGGTAGTTCATCTCATATATACTGACGTATTTGTATGTATGCTTGGGTCTGAAAGTAAAATCAAGAAATTGTACAATGGCTTTTATTGGATGTTTAAAAATGTTATCTAAATAATTTGGGTTTTCTCTTTTGACAAGTTATATTTCATTATTTACTGCTTTGCGACTTTAGGATGACATGTAGATGCCCAAACTTGGATGATTTTTTACTTGCTTGTCTCATCAAGTAGGCCCGTAAACTGGTCGGATTTATATTTGGATCAAACTAGTCTAGAACTTGATTGGGTTGATTTTCAAATCAAATTAGAGTTTGATCTAAATCCAACCTAAGCTCTTGCCCTATTCGAAAATTCAAATTTAACATCCAACCTGACACATTGTTCCATTAGATTTGACAAATAAAGTTTTTTTTATATGTTATTAATCTCATCTTGAACAAGAAGTCAACTTAGTAAATGTAAAACTACGTTTAAGATAAATAATATATGATTTAATACTAACAACAGCATGAGTTCAAATACATTGGGCCAAGTACAATTCTAAATTGAGAGGATGAGAGGGTCATATTGTTGAATTGAGTTGTTGGATCAAAATAAAAGATGTGTTTTAAATCAAGTTGGATTTGATCATCGTTACCATTTACGGGTTGGCTTATTGTGGAGTTAAGAGCTCCTTTGCATTGATCTCTTCGTCATGTGTTATGCCACTCTCACCCTAGATTGATGGGTATTAAATTTGAATTAAGCCAAACAAACAATAATTAATAGATAAAGCTAACTTCGACAAAGCATTGCAAAAATGTTGCATCAAAACCAAACACCCATTGGTTCTTGCATCCCTACTCTCATTTTGGTTCATTTTATCCATTTGTTGCAATGGTTTACCCATCCAAAGTACTTGTCTTTTGCAGGCCATCATCGAGAGAATGGGGGAGTTAGAAAAGCTGGAATGATGTTTGCAATAAGCTACATGTGAGACCCCATATTTCTTTGGAGCGTTTGCCTAAATTCTCTAGATTACACAGTAGCTTTCCAACCACCCTCCCATTGTTGTATAGAAGAATGTAAAACGATTTAACAAATTTATGTACCTCATCATTGAATTCCCCCAAGATATTACATCTCTGCCAAACTTTAAGTCGTGTTACCGTGTGGGATAGTGCTCAACCAATACAAATACAAGAAGAAAGTGCAAAAAAGAAAAGATGAAGGAGGTCAAGGAAAGACAAAAAGCTTTGGTTTAGATCAAATGTTTTAAACCAAAATGGTGAGAACTAACTACAGAATTTTACTTAAATTAATATACAAGTGTTCATTGACATAGTCAAGAGCCTCAAATAATGAATACTATGATTGTACGGCCTCTTCAACCCGGTTTATGTGAACCGTCATCAGTATATCTTTTTGAACCTCCACCAACTCAAAGAGGCAGATCTCCCCAACCCTCAACTTGTTGTCATGAACGAATTCTTTCCATCCCGAAGAAATGACCACCGAATGGCCCTGAACCAGAAACCGAACGGCCCATAGCCTCTTCTTGTCAGGAAGCTGAAGCACAATGCTGTGCTTCAGATTAGCTTGCGGGAAGAATTCCACTGCAAAGGACATTGGAATCGTCTATAGAGAAAAAAAACATCACAAAACGTCCATTAGCGTATCATTTAGATACATAATTAAAAGACTGCTCATTCTGTCAAAATTTGATTTCTTCCCACATGAAGATTAAATGTAACATAATAAGGCTGTCGATCAAATATGAGGATTTACTAGTAAAAGCTTTGCACCAAGTTAAACCTGGAGGCTCGGAACAAGAATCAAGTGAAAAATTGTTGATGCTAATTCCTACTAAACCAGTCTGAACAATTCATGTGCCCCCCTGAATTATTAACATATTTACAACATTATGTCATCCAAGTAGCAAGGGATAAACATGTAAATCACATAACTATATGATGTGAACTACAACTAGATGCACGACATAACATTAGAAGTGTACATGCTGGAAGAGAAAGGAGATACTAGAGACAGAGATGTTGGAATGACAACTGTTTAGCTCTTAAAACCAATCGCTACTTTATTGAAGAGATAAGATGCGTGCATCTCTTTGCCCACTTTTGATCTATCATGTCAATTGTCTTACAGCTGAAGTTGTTTAGACTTTGTTAAACCCTAAGAATGACCCAAAAATGGTTAAAGTTGGTACTCGAACCTAGTTTGATCCTTGGCTTTGGCAGATGGCTTAAAAAAATTAGTAGATAAAAAATTTTTGTGGATTCAATATCTAAAAGAATTTATCTACCAAATAAACCTTCTTTTTGTTCATCCCTATACCTCATGGGTCTGACTTGTTTTTTCTTTTTTGATTTGGTTGTCTAAAAAGGAATCTAATTGAGAAAGATTTTATATTAGATAAGAGTCTACTGGAAGTTAAGACTGGTGATATATGAACTCAAAAAAAAAAAAAAAAAGGAACAAACATAAAAGAGACGTCCACAATGGTATTCAAATTGCCCCTTGTTTTAAAGATCCAGCCATTGTTGAAGAGTCATGCCCCCTTTTTTTAAAGAAGACAACTCTTTAAGCAATTGTTCATGGTATGCTTGGGAAATGATGAAGAACAACAAGTTTATACAAATACACAACAATACAGATATAAAAGTACAACAAGTAAAAAAATATAAGATACAAATACGTTTATGATAACAATATTCAAATGAAAAAGGAAATTCATGTGCTACAAAGTTCCTACATGGATGAGTCTGGAAAAGTGTCAACCTCACCTAGTCTTGTATGTTCAATTTTATCAAGTCATATAGCAATAACTTTATCATTGCATAAAGAATCCGTTAAATAAGAATATTTAAACATAAATATAAATAACAAATTACCATATGCAAAAGCAAATATCAACGTTTCATAAGATCATCCAACACAAAATCAATCCCATATGCTAAATAACATTCATTTGGTCTTTCGTTTGTCACAGAAGTGCAAGCAACAAGTGGTGAGAATATGCAGGGATATTGTTGTTTTATTAAAGCATAATGTTATTCAAAATTTCTTAAACAATAAGGTTTTCAACTTACCACAGAATATCTTTTGCCAACGCTGCTTGGAACCATGATCGATAGGAAAGAAGGGTTATCTGTCTCAATTGTTCCGGCAAAGTTAAGCACTCTATTCTTTTCTGCATCACTCAGTCGTGCTTTTCTTGATATGAAGAATTCCCTGGGTTTGCACTGCTTTTCCAAGGAGAAACATGTGGGAGGATTCTGGGTAACTGCACCTCAGAAGTTGAGAAGATAATTTCCAACAAAAAAGAACAAAACAACATCATTGTGTTGGATACAAATGTGATTAGTTGAAAAGTCCACATTCAAAATATAGAGTTTGAGTGCCTTGATATGCTACTATACGTCTCATGCTGTAGTTTAATCTTTTACATTGATGAAAGTCAACCCTAACATCATAATCCTCAAGTGATCCATCTTCCTAACAAGTGCCATCAACATCATAGTTCAACTATGATTCACCAAAGCATGTAGAGCTCCCATGGATTTTGGTTATTACTAAACATAGGAGTAGGATGAGTCTCAAGGGGAAGAGATGACCGATGTGAATGAGGCTCTTAATTTGAGAGAGTTGATAGGATATATGAGTTTGAATAGTCACACATTGTAAGCATAGCCTTTGAGTTGATGGTATCTAACTATCCACTAGTATATTACATCCAGCTTTGTGTGATTCAAACTCTAAATAAACACAATTTGAAACTAGTATTGTTATTCATCAAAGATAATATATGGAAGCTATAAAAGAAGCACAAATTACCACTTAAAGGTTTCTTTCTTCTGGCATGAATTGATAGTTTTTTTGCCACAGGAGTTTTTCTTGACTTGCACCTCAGCTTTACAAGTTTCTCTTCTGAATTTTCCCTTACACTTGGAGGCCTGTGATTCCCAGTAAAATGTAGACCATGGCCACTGTGTTCAGGATAACTTCCATTAACACAATGTTTGACCTTCTTGCCAGATGATGATGAAGATGCACACAATTGATTGGAATGATCCCTTTTCTTTGTACAATAAGAAGCTGCTTTCTCACAGCCACTTTGCTCAAACATCAACACAAGAAATGAGGAACAACCATCATACTTAAACACCAACATGTCATTTTCTTGAATGCCATGTTCTTCGACAAAATTCTTCCAACCACACTCCAGAATAACTCCATCATTTGTCTTCTTCAATTCAACATGCCATTTATCACCACTTGGAACCTTTAGCTCTACTGTTTCAAGAAGTTCGCCATTAAAGTGATCAATATACTTCTGTGGTATGATCTGCAACCAAAGTAAGAGAATCATCAAAGCATACAAATGAATATTGAGACTGAAACATCGTTTAATCATGAAAACCAAGGCATCTTTAACAGCTAAGGTATTGCTTCAGCAAATTCAACATTGGTTTGCTCACCATGCCTCTAAGCTGCCCTTTGTTATGATCCTGTTTAACTCTAAACACTAATCAATGTTGCAGCATAATTCGATTTTTCAGTTCATCAAACCATGTCACAATGAAAAGATAATTACTTCATCTACCAAGTACTAAAATTTTGCCCTACAAGGAATTTATTTACCCTTTTGCACAAGCTTTGATATTAGATCATTCAAAGAAACAGCTTCATGTGTAACTGTTTTTCTTTTTTAGATAACAGCACATCAGAACCCTAAGCCAACCTCTACCTTCAAGATCTCAATATAATTAAAAGAATTCCAGATTCAAGAAATTTGATGACATTGTAGCATACTAAGAAGCTGTGGCATTCATTACACAGGAATACCTATGCACAAAGAACTTAAAAAAAGATGGATATACGAACTTTATATAACCACATCATGGAATAGGAATTTACCATGCAATTGGAGAAATCTCCACTCATGGACTTGGAGAAATGCATCCTCCTCACGTCAACATGATTCCAATAGAAGTGCTCCTCAAACTTCCTGCAGCGCTCTACCCACTTCTTGCAATGCCTGCAATCCTCTCCCATTGAGGGACCCTGATTAAGAGGGAAAAATCAAAGTTATTAAGAAATATAAAACAAGCAACTCGTGTAGGGTTTTGATCTAAAATCCTCATCAATGCATAAATGTAGGGAATACTGAAGCTATATAACGACTGAAACACCTCCACATGCTTCGGGTGAAGGAGGTGGATGAGCAATGCTAACTGGATGTAGAAGAAACACGAGTGTTTCAGCATAAACTGTTAAAAGCAGAAACCGATGATGCGAATAGCTAGCACCTCCGTCATCCCTAAAGCATCCATTTTACACCTGGGAAGGGATCTTTGCTTCAGCTGTGACTGTAAGCAAAGATCACTCACCGCAGATAAGGCAGCAATGAAGGAAGAAATCCAGAAGCAGGTGAAGCAAGGGGGAAACAAACACAAATCGATCGTTTCAAGCTGCGGGAAAAACGGAAGTGCGGGTTCCGAAATGTTTACCTTCCTCCTTTCGCTCCCTCTCTCGTTTCTGTAGCAGCTGAAGCCGACATGAATGAGCTCCCCTGGGGTTTTACTTTTTGCTAGCTCCACGCCACACCTTAAGGGAAAATTCGTTCCCTTTTTATTTTTTTTTTATTTTTTATTTTTTTTGCCTTCAAAATTTTTCTTTTGAAATATGATTTCCAATTCAATTTATAACATATAATAGTTTTGGAGTTATTATTATTCTATAAAATCATAATTGGTTTAGAACGTGATGAAATTAATGAAATTAATGAAATTAAAACATAAGATTAAAAATAAAATAAAATAAAATAAAAATAAAATTTTAATAATGGAATAAAGAATTTACTAAACTTCACGTAAAAATCATCACCCACCAATATGGCTGGAAATATAACCAAATCTGGTATAGGAGTTATCAATCAGTGTAGAAAAATATCAAATTTTAAATTCTTATCTTTCTAGTAATAATAATTGTATTTTTATTTTATTTAATTTTCTTAAAAGAACAATGCCGAGTCGCGTGCCGAGCCAGTCAACCCGAACCTGACACCCCTCACCCGCCTCAGAACCGCACGATGCCGCACCAAAGACCAGGGCATTTCGCAGAGCAGTGCTCCGGCATGGCAACAACACGGTAAAAAGAGACACAAACAGAGCAGACGCGGCCGTGACCCACCACCCCCCGCTCGCTGCCTCCTGCCATGGCCAACCGCAGCAAGCTTCGCATCCCCCTTCCCTGTCCCCCACCCACTTGGTCTTCTCTCAGGGGATTCCAAACGCTACGAGACAAACAAAACAGAGCTCGGCCGCTTCGTAATGGCAGGCTCTCTGGATGCGTAATAGCACATGGGAATCAACAGCCATGGAAGAGTTTGTATCTCTTCCAAAACCACCATAAATTCCGTTTCCGTCTCTTTCACCTCAACCCATCCACTTCGTAAACGACAAGCAGTTCCCCGTCTCCTCCATCTCCTCCTTTCCTGTTCTTTCCTCGTCAAAAGCTATTCCGGTCTCTATATAATTTGATTCCGACAGAGATCGAGCAAGGAGGATGAGCAACACGTTGGCGGTCGGAGAAGGGGAGACGGCGCAGCCGCGGAGGGAGAGGTGCCCGAGGTGCACCTCGCGGGACACCAAGTTCTGCTACTTCAACAACTACAACACCTCGCAACCCCGACACTTCTGCAGGGCCTGCCGCCGCTATTGGACCCTCGGCGGAGCTCTGCGGAACGTTCCCGTCGGCGGCTTGACCCGCAAGCGCTCCCGGCCGAACCCGATCGACGTGTCCTCCACCGCTCGCTTTCTGCCGCTTCCCCCGCCTGTTTCTGCTTCGTCTCCGCTGAGTTGCATCCCGACTACCGTTGAGGTGGAGATGCCCACGGGGTTCCCTCCGGTGCTGGGAGAGACGATCTTTGACAGGCCAGTCGGGTTCGGTGTTGGTTGGCCGATGGGGTCGCTGCTGGAGATTGTCGGCGGAATGGGGGACAGTTGGAGGATGGACGGAGGTGGAGGAGAGTGCTTTGTTTCGACTGCGACAGCTGCGGCCACGTGGATCGATTTTGGGATTCCGGCGCCGGCGGAAGGTGGCGTCGGTGATTTGGGCGTCCAGCAGAGGAAAGTCCAATAGTCGAATGGTCTTTTCGTGAATATGGTGAAATCGTGGGGCTTTTTAAATTTCAATGTTCGTATTGAGAAAAAGGTTTTTTCGGAATAAAAAACTAAAAAAGAAAACGACAATTTAATTAAATATTTTCCTAAAAATGTTATTAAACACTTTTTAAAAAACATTCCAGGACAATAATTCTCCAATTAATACGATAAACAACTCGTGAACTATTTATATTTCAAACCATGTTTCTTCAACTTAAATTTCCATGTTAGGTGACCAAAACTCCGCTTCGAACCATTCCTTCATTTCTCTATATGCAGCTAATCATCTCTTTTAAAAACTAAGACCTGGAACTAATCACGGGATTAAGAAAACCTTTTACTGCTTACAGCTGTATAACAGAACATTAAATATCTTAATAAATCATTTTGGAAAGTATTTCAAGGCTTTGTGTCTCTATAATTTTTATTTTTTATTTTTTAGCATTTTGATGTTTTTGGGAAACTATCGTTATGTTATTATGATTTTAGTATCGTTGTGTATTAAAATTACGGAATATTATTGTAGTTTCTTTTAAATGATAAAAATATAATTTTTGATAATATTATTTATAAATAGAATCTATTTAAATATTTTATAGCTTTCTAAATAATATTATATGATAAAAAAAGATCACTAAGTTAAATGTCTATTTGATTTGATGATGTTTTTAAATACAATTAATGAAAATTATAACTCCATCATTCAAAAATGACAATCTAAGCATCATAAATGAGAGTGCATTTTGCTTGGTTAGGTTTGTTTGGTTAAAAAGTTAGTTGAATCAATTGATCTCCATATAAGCAAAGTTAAAAAATTGAATGAACCAAACTTCATCAATAAAAAAACCATATTGTATCAAAATTCAAACAAAAACAGAATTGTTTTACTAAAATTGAACCACATAAACCAAATGTCATCAATTTTTTTGTCGTTATTGGTTAATGCACAAATTAATCATGATAACAAAAAATAAAATAAAAAATATTGATAATATTTAAATGATATATATACAACCAAATGATACCTATATTTCAATCTTATTATAATAGATAAGTGAGGTTCTTGATTGTTCTTAGGGCTTTTATTTAATAGATCTCAGCTCAAATCTCTCCCACAAAATTGCACATCCAAAGGTATCTTGGTCATGTATTCTTGTAAATTATTTGGCCAGTTGTCCCATTAATCTTGCCACAATGTGGTTTTAACATCATTGAAAATTGCACCTTTTAATGCAAATTATTCCTCGTTCTTATAGGAATTTCCCCAATTTCATGTCTATTTGGTTTATTCTCAGGACCTAAAGTCAAATAAGAAAAATCAACATATAAGAGGATGATTAGTTACTTATTGTCTAACTCTTTCATAGGATATAAACTGCTTATCACAAATAAAGTTGAGAAGATATTTGAATTTGAACCATTCACTATTGAAGGATAAAGATATTCTCACATGAGTTATACCTTATTAACACTAATGTGGTCATTTTTCTGACAATCTTGAAAGCCAACATTCAGTCTATTTGATTTGATTTAAGATAATAATTCCATACAATTGCTTAAAAGGGTATAAGTTTAGCTTCCTTATAAGAAAAAAAATATTTCAAAAAAGGTATGGCCATGATAAGCTGCTCAACTGCTCATTTTTTCCTAAACACTTACAACAAAGTTAATCAACTTTTGTTGTAGGAAACAGAAACTTTTATTCCCTTCTTTAAAAGAACCTAAACAGTAGAATCTAACACATTTCATCATTTCTTAAAGATTATATTCAAACTTGAATGTATAAAAAAATTAAGAATATTTGAATAAGTAGCTTTACTAGAAACAAGGGTTCCACATCTATGAATTAATTGGGAATAATGTAAATACAAACACATTTTTGCTTATTTAATTACAAATCAATTTTTTTTGTAATATTAATTTGGCCATCTCAAAGGCATTTTGAAGGCATGAGAACAACGATTATGATGAAGTAAAAGCCAAAGAAGAAACCTAATAGCCAAGAAAAAGTAGTAAGATTATCCAACAATATTTGATCAAAAGCTATGACCAAGTCACATGTTGGCCATCCACTCTAAGCCTATCCCAATACTGATATACCAATGAATGTAGCCCAATCTCATATGCAAAGAAAATATTGTGCATAGGGTTTGCATACAATACACAATGCGACAAACTCATGTGAATCAACTTATGGTACCTTAAAGCGTTGACATACAACATGTAGAGCTGGCATATAATATGCATGGGTCTACACTTAATACAACAAGATTGATGTACAATGTGTCAAATATGGCATATGGTACATCTAGTTTAAGGGATTTTATGAATGTAAATAGCTTAAGTTAGTGGGGGGAAAAAGTGAGATTTTTGTGTTTAAGTGGAGAATGGAATTGATAATTGTGATAGCATTAAATTGATGAAATTATGAGGATATGTGCATGATTTTCTTATTATAAGAAATAAAAAAATGAAGAATAGAATTATAATAATTCCCATAAACTTAATTAGATGAATTTTAAAAAAATTAATATAAGTGTTATTTAGTTGAGCTTTTTAACATGATATCTTTTATATATATTTCTTCTGATGATAATTATGACATGCACTTAATATGATATAATAAATAATATAGATATTAAAAACTACTTATATATGTCCATATAGTATATTTTAAGGATAAAATTATTAGAATATAATAGAAGAAATGAATGAAATAATAATGAGATAATAAATTATATGAGCTTTGTGTGCATACAATATATAATGGCATTAAAATATGATATAAGATATGACATGTTTAGATACTATAATTATAACATCATATTTTTTCTCTAATATTATTTTTAATTTGAATATTTAATATTAATATTTTAAATTTATATATATATTAAGATTAAATAATATTATTTTATACAACTTAAAAAACATACTCAATGAAGTAACCTAAAACTTGGTTGTGAGCATATTTTTGGAAAGAGTATATTATGAGAAATCTAATGATATATTCATCACAATTTTCAAAAGTCATTTAAATTTTTTAAAAACTTTTGAAGAAAAAAATAAATAAATTTAAATTCTTAACGAAATTACTTTTTTGTATTATTAAAAAGTTATTTATTTTTTTTTGTAGCATTATAATTCTCTCATTTCTCCTGACCTGGCATTTGCAAAAAGAGAGATTATGGTTTCTTGATACAGGATAAATTTAGATTTTTATCATAATCTAATTTGAAATTTATAATACTAAAGATGCTTAATAAATTATTAAAGAATACAAAAGAATACTATACATTAACTAAGATTATGTGACATATGTGATATTTTAGAATTATTCAAAGATTAACATATAAAATTTTAATGTGGATTATTAAGTAGATTAGGTGACAATATATTAAGTATTAAATTCTATAAAGTGATTTTTGTATGTCCAATTTCACACATATAAAATAAAAAATTTAAGACAAACTTTATGTAAAGTTCTTTTAATAAAAGAAAGAGTAATTTTAACTATAAAATACTATCAAAAAATAAAAATTATTGAAAGAGAATACTATTTTGGTAATAATGTTTTGTAGTTTCATAAGTATTGGTATTTGAAGCAACAAAGATAGAAAAGAGTAATATGATAGTGATTTGGGTTGATAGAAAAACTTGAGAAAAAAAGTTAATGAGATGGTAGGCAGGATTTAGAGTATTATTGATGAGGGTGGTGTTTTGGTGATTAGATCAAGAGAGTGAAATGATAGGTAAAGATTTATGGGTGTTGGTAAAAGTAGAAATTTGTTTGGTCACTGGCTCTCCTAATGAAAAAACTCTTATGTTTAACCATTGTCTCTCATAAGAGATTTGGTTAGCAGCTCTTCCAATGAAATGTCTCTTATCTCTGATTCTTCTCTCCCATAAGAAAAATTAGAATCTTTTCAATTAGAGTTGGATGTACACACTTTGCTCATAAAAGTAGAAGTGCACAAATAAAAGAAAATTTTATTCCATAATTGTTCATCTTCATCATGATGAATAAATCATAAGAATCTTAAAGGTTCATCAATAATTTTTTAAAAAAATAAAAAAAGAAAAAAAAAATAAACATAAATTTAATTGATTAAGCATTTCCCAAATCGGCCATGCATTTTGGGTGTTGATAACAACAAATGACAAAACGACGAGAGAGAAACGATGGGATGAGCGACGTGGTAAGAGCTACTGTTTGATTTTTGGGTATATGTGGGTCAGATAGAACTGCACAAGTCAGTGAGAACTAGCGGGTTGGCATGGGTCGACACAGATTGAAGTGGATTGAGCAAGTCATCAAGGGTTGAGTAGATTAGCCAGGTTCTTAAGTCAACTCAGGTCATGTAGGTGTGTAGGTTGGCTCGAGAAGCGACAACTACTACTCATAATGACAAGCGATAAAAATAGCAAAAGAATCAATTTTAAGTATTTTTTAAATCAAATGTCAACAAAATTATGTACCGACAAATTTATGTAATTAGTGCAATGCCAATGGGTGTGTGTGTTTATGAGCTAATGTTAGATGCTCTAGTGTCATCCTCCCTAGATGAGAGAAAACTTGGCTCAATGATATTGGAGTGGTTGGTAAAATGGTGTTATAATTGGTGTGATGTGATATGGTGTAGTTTATCATAGATAAACTAGAAATTCTCGATTAGAGGCTTGCTCTTTTATCGAACTAAATTTTTTTAAGTTTACAATCTTTGGTTTGAATTATCTCATGATCTAAATTCCTTCTACATTATTCTTACGTGCTTTCAAGGCTAAGGTAGTGATATGAACGATTTTACTCAACATAAGAGAATTAGGCTCAAATGACTCACTAGGTATTAGATATAGTACCTTATAAGAGACAAAATCATTAATGTTAAATATTGTAATAATTTTATACTATTTTAATAAATATAGCACATACACATTAGTTACCAATTTTTGAATAATCTTAAAAAATCTAGCTTCACCCACTTGTAATTTCTTGTAATCTCTGAAAGAAAATTATTTTGACCTAACTCTAATTATAATATAGTATTTTTTTATGAATTTCATTAAGCTTTTCTTGAGTATTTACTATTTTCTTATATCTTTTGTTATTTAGATTAATTATTTAGAGATTATTTTATGAGAGATAAAGAAAAAATTGAGATAAAAAATCCAAGAGTCTAATAATAAGAGAATAAAATTAGTGAAAGATCTTGGCTTATTGTTATGATAAATTTCAAAGAAACAAACTAATACATTCACAGAATTATTGTATGTAAATTTGACTCGTGGTAGAGTCAATCCCAAAGCTTAAGTTGGTCTCTTATTAAGCTACAAAGAAGATTTTTTTAGATTAAGATTTTTTACTTTATTTTGTCTATCTATTTGTGTTTGGTAAGCTAAAGAAAATTTTAAATTGATATTTAGTAAATGCTAAAAGATCTTTAAAAAATAACTAGTAAATTTTACTTTTCAATCAAATACTATGGTCACCTTACATGATTGTTTCTTAATTTTTATGTTGGTGTTAAAAATGTTGGTGCGTCTTTAATCTTCTTATAGTTTTGAGATTATAAGGGTGCACCTAACCATTAAAACAAAGAAATTTTTCATATTTTTTAATTCTTACTCAGCTTTCTCATCAGACATTATGTTTTCTTCTTTCTCTAACTCTTCGTATTTATTATCACTATTTAGGTTTATGGTCATGGATCTCTTTGAGCAACTAGCAACTATATGTCTCTTTTCATGACACTTAAAACAAATGATTCTAGATTAGGTGAATTAGCTTAAAGAAGGGTGTGAAGAAGTGGATGGTAATGTGGGTTTAAGAGATTTAAAAATAATGCTAGAGGGGGTAGACAAAGTACAAGTATTAGTGTGTTGAGAAATAATTGTATGGGCCTTTGAAGAGCTTGGCTCATCATTTTTCTTAAAATAAGAAGTTTTATATTTTTAGTTATATGATAAGCTTCCTTTAAGGTAGCAAAATTTCTTAATTTAAGCTAATCTTGTGTGTATTTCTTTAAACTTGCTCTAAAATGTGAAAGTATTATATGCTTAGATTCATCTATATCACATTGATGTTTATAATTCTCAAACTTGTCAATGTATTTTTCAATGGATCAACCATCTTGGAAAACTTTTATCATTTATCTAACATTTTTTATGTTATAGGTTTTTGGAATAAACTTATTTTACAATATAATCTTAAGGTTTCTCCATATTTGGGATACTACTTCATCATAATTAACATATTATCACTCCCAAGTTTCTAAAAAACCTATAGACAATATAGGTGAATTTAATCTTAATAAATTAATTCTTTTTTACTAACTCATTTGATTCTAATCAAAAAAATCATTCACACTAGTATGTCAGTTTATCTAATTCTTAATGTTAGAACTACCATCAAAAGTTGAGGTATCTAGATTTAGAAATATGCTCTTTATCTTGATGTCTCTTAGGTCTTCTCTTCACTAGACATATCTAAATCATTATCTTGGTTTGACTTATTAGAAGGTTTATTTTTCTTCTATAATTATGATTTCTCTTATAAATATCTTAGTCAAATTCATCAAAGAATCATCATATCTTCTATGATTCTTATATCTCTTAAAGATTTCTTCTTCTAAATCATTGAGTATGACATTTCTCTTATTATCACTTTCTATTCTAAGATTTGGTTCATGCTATTGATTTAAAAGAATTTGTTAAACCATTTAGGTGAGTTGTACTATTGATCGAGATATTTCTAGCATAGGGTTTAAATTTAAGTTTTATCCTTAGTTTTATATTGATTCTTGACTTTTATTTTTCATTAGATTAGATTTATCATATATTGTGCTCATACCAGGTTTGCCACATAAGGGATATTAAGGAAGGAAAAAATGTGATTTGTATTTCTTTTTTTTTATAATTTTTTTAAAAAATTATTAAAATAAAGTAATCACAATATAGACCATCAAAGTTGAGATAAGATATGCTTCTAAAAAATAATAAGTAATTGGGGTCTGACTTATGTCAGACAATCTCCTAGATAGAACCAGATAGATCTAAAAAAATGGAGAGTTGTATCACTACTTGTACCTTCTAAGATAATTTATCTAAAACTAGTTAAGAGTTTTTTTAGTGAATATTCTAAGTAAAAAAGAAAATATTTTTTAATTAAAAACCACATTCTCTAATATCAAAGTTGTATCAAGTAAAAATCATGTTTTTAATACCATAGTTGAATATACTAAACAAAAAAAATTAATGAAAAATCTTATCTCTGATACTAAAGTTAATTCATGACTAATTTAGATTTCTACTTAGGTTTAATTTGAAGCCTATAATACTGGAGATGTTTAATAAATTATTAGAGAATACAAAAAGATATTATACATTACTTAGGTTTTTTTTTTTTTTTTTTTTTTTTGTGCCGAGTTTTGTACTTTGTGAGGTGGAATATATTTTGTTTAAAAAAAAAAAAAATAGGTGATATGTGTAATATTTTAGAATTATTTAAAGATTGATATCTAAAATTAAAATATAAATTATTAAGTAGAGTAAGTGGTAACACAAAGCATTAAGCATAGAGTTATATAAAATAGTTTTTACCACATCTAATTTCATACATAAAAAATAAAAAATTTAAGAAAAATTCTATATAGAGTACTTTAATAAAAGAAAAAGTAACTTTAACTTTAGATTACCGTCTAAAAAAATTTGTTAAATAAGCATACCTTTTTGGTGATAATGTATTGTAATTTTGTAGGCTTTAGCATTTAAAACACCAAAGATAGAAAAGAGCGATATGATGGTGATTTGGGTTAATAAATAAACTTGACAAAAAACGGTAATGAGATGATATGCTAGGATTTGAGACAATATGCTAGGATTTGGAGCCTTATTGAGGAGAGGGTGTTTTGATGATTAGATTAAGAGAGTGAAAGAGTGGGTAAAGACTTATAGGTGATTGTGGAAGAAAAACTTTTCTCTCCAATTGGAAGGTCTCTTATATTCGATCATTATCTTTCATAAGAGATTTGGCTGTTGACTTTTCTACTAAAACGCCTCTCACCTTTGATCCTTGTCTCTCACAAGAGAAATTAAAATCTCTATAATTAAAATCAAGTGCACACACTTTACTCACAAAAGTGAAAATACACAAACAAAAGAAATATTTATTCCAAAATTATCCATCTTCATCATGGTAAAGATCTCTATTTATAAAGATCTTAAAGGCTCCTCAATAATTTTTTTAAAAAAATTAAAAAATTAAAAAAGACTACAAATTTAATTGACGTTAAATAGTTCCCAAACAGGCTGTGCATTTTGGGAGGTGGTAACGGTGAACGACAAAACAACAGGCGGTGAAATAGTAGGGAGAGACATAGACAGAGCTATTGTCCAATTTTTTGGTAGGCATGAGTTAGACAGAATTGCATGGGTCTACAAGGATTTGCAAGTTGGACCGTGGCTGGTTGGAGCAGATCAAGCATGTAGTCACGAGTAACGAGTCGACATGGGTAGAGAGGATCAGCTAGTTCCTAGGTCAATTTGGGACACACTGGAGCACGAGTCAGCTCAGGCTACTACAACTGCTACTAATAGAAACGTGATGGTGACAGAGAGTAGCGGACAAGGACAGGCAATGAAAATAGTAAAAAAACTCAATTTTAAGTATTTTTGAAGCAATTTTTAACCAAAATTTGTATATATGAACTTATGGAATTGGTGCAATGCCAATCTGTGTGTGTGTGTGTGTGTGTTTGTGAGTTAATATTAGATGTTCCTACATCATTACTCCTCTCTCACACACAAACCTAGAAGCTTGTTAAAGAGAAATTGTTTTTATGGAATCTCTTTTGGATAAGTTTTTGGGGTAGGTTTTGGAGCACTGTTCTTTTGATCTCTCAGCTAAGAAAAGGGGATTATCAATGTCATGCTAATGCAGGATAAATTAGACATTTATGAGGGTCTAATTTAGAGTTTAAACATAAGAGATATTTAATAAATTATTAGAAAATATTAAAGAACACTACACATTAATTAAAGTTAAGTGGTGTGTGTGATAATTTAAAATTATTTAAATATTAGTGTCTAAAGTTATAGTATATATTAATTAGTAGATTAGGTGACAACATATTAAACATTAAGTATAAAGACTATTGAGTAGTTTTGTCACATCTAATTTTATATATAAAATAAAAATTTAAGATAAACTCTTTATGAAGTACTTTAATAGAAGAAAGAATAACTCTAATTTTAGATTATTACTTATAAAATAAAAGTTAAAAAAAGAGTTCACCTTTTTGGTGATGATGACTTATACATTCATTTGAAGTTTGTGTATAGAGCACCAAAGATAGAAAAAGAGCAATGATGTGAAGGTTTAAGATAGTAAGAAAGTTTGGCTAAAGGGATAACAAGATGATCGATGAGGATTTGGAGCCTTGTTGAGAATGATGATAGTTTGGTGATTTGATTGAGAGAGTGAAAGATAGACATGGACTTGATGGTGTTGGAGGAAGAGAGAAATTATTTTGTTGTTGACTCTCCCAATAGAAGATCTGTTATATTCAACCCTTGTCTCTCTCAAAGGAAGAGAAATTGGAATCTCTCTAACTAGAGTTGAGTACAAACTATTTGCTTATAAATTTGAAAACATACAAATAAGAAAAATTTTATTCATCATTAATAATATTATAATTAAAGAGTCTTTTTTATTTATAAATAAAAGAGAGCTTAATAATTATGCTTGAGAAAAAAGAAAATTAAGTATACCTTGAGAACATATAATGAGAGGATAATTAAAATGACAATTGAGTTGAATGATATATTATTAAGAGTTTATTGTGAACTTTGTATCTTGTATTTTAGAATATTATATGTAAAATAGTGATATTATATTTTATTATATCAAGTATGTCTCTCATATTTAGTTTTGATTTATTTTATGAAAAATGATTTTAGAAATGACATTATTTTAGTTCTATCATCACTTTTAATTGATGTCTAATTTACGTCATTTGTACGACATTAAGACAAATTTAATCTGTCTTGATGTTATTATGTGTATTATAAAGTAAGATGGATAAGTTTGACATACCATTAACACTTGAATCCCCATTTGGTGATGATAATCTTATAATATGAAAGATAACGAGGGTGCTAACTATCGACTCAACTAATAAAATTTAATAATAAATGTACATTAAATATTAAAATATTTACAAACATTATAATCAAATGAAATATAAAACCATATGATAGTAATATATGTGAAACATTTTATAATAATAAATATCCCATATAATGAATCTTATTTTTATATTAGTGTGCTGATTAAGAGGAATCCAACTTTTCATTATACCAATCTCAATCCTTATTAAGATCATATTTTTTAAGAGGACTAAATTTTTTAAGGTTGTTGATCTTCTTAATGCTCGAGTAGAGTATACATAATATGCAAAAAAAAAAAAAAAAACATTCACTTTATATTAGAAGATATCTAATATCTATAATATTTATATTTATAATACTCCTCATTTATTATTACATATGCATATCCATTTCTAATATCATTTAATTTCAAAAATCCAATTTATAACATTTCTTTGTTGAACATTATTCTTTGACAATTATACTAATTTCATAAAAATTTAATTTTTTTTAATTTTATCTTAACATATATTTTAATAACAATAATACATCAATACAAAGTAGTATCATTTGCTTTAAAAATTCAATAAATACAAATAAATTTTAAGTACAAACAAAATACAAATAGTTATTAATAAAGGTTTGCTTACTCAATCCTCTATTATTATTTCATTCTTTTTCTCAATTTATTTATGTTCTGCTAACATAAATACTTTTTCTAAAATTACTTTTTAAATATATTTTAAAAACTGATTTTTTTTTTGTTCCAATCACAAAGACTACACCACAGATTAATACAAGTATAAGCTTTTTAGCTGTTGTAAACCTCGTATATAATATTATTAAATTATTCATAAACTTTTAATACATTATTAAGCTGCTATATAATATTTAGATTTTTAAAATTTCGCGCCATCGGAATGTTGCTTGATCCAAAACGCCCCTTTCAGAAGGATAAGTCAAGAAAACTATAAGAACATTCTCACGGTATTGTTTGGAAAGTTGCAGGGCAGATTCGTCACTCAGCAAAGGGACAGGCGCATTGTCTCCCTCCTACTCGATTAACGATGAGCGGGAAGCGCAAACAAGAAAAAGAGACTGATCGGCGGGAGGAAGGTACCAAGCGCAAGCTCGACACCTCGCCGGGCTCCTCTCCCGCTGAAGCATCCGCCGTACCCTTCTCTCCAACTCCGACTGCAACTCCGGGTATATCTGCCTTCCCTTCGACGGCGCCTCCATCCACTTCCTCTACGTTTCCCTCACCAGCCACTGGAGAGTCGACCATCCGTCCCATCCATGAAGGATCAGCTTCTACAACGTCCAGACCTATCCGTTTCCGTGAATGGACCCCCGCATCTAGTAGTAACGCCAACCCAATGGGTTCAGCTTCTCCTGCCGTCGGAAATATCTGGCCCCACTTTCCAGAGATGGTCGACGAGACCGTCCCCACAGCATATCAAGATTCCTCCAGCGCCACAGACGTATCCAGCAGCCACCCCGTCCCCGACTGTTGGAGCCCAGTACGAGAAGAAACGGCATCGTCAACCAGCTTTGAATTTGTCAGGTCTGACAGAGACCCCCGATTGCCGACCCCTCCTCGCCCCATCAGCGCATCGGCCTACCTTCCGTACCGCATGCCCGGAGACAGGCGAGTTCATAAATACGCTGTGTACAGAAGGGGCCGCTTCGTCATCACACAACCCCTACCCGACACATTTGAACCCGGACAAGAACTCCCACCCCTCTTCAATAAACCCTTCCGCTTCGTAGACTCCCCTAATTTCCCAGTACCGAACGAATTAAGGATTACTGACGACTCTTCCGATCAGAGAAACAGGTATTACTTCTTTATCCTCTCTTCCGAGTTTTACATTTTCTTGGAGCATTTCTTTTTAGATTCAAATCTTGTTCTGTCATGGTTCTTGATCCCAATTGCTGAGTATTGATGAAAAATCAACAACTTTTTTTTTTAAATAAAATTAAAAAAATGAAATCCATGATTCACTGAGTATTGTCCGATAGCAAACTATAAGCATTTTATATTGATTTATAATTTTTGGGCAAAATATTCTTGATTGGGTTAGCTGGTAATCTCGTTTGAAGACTAGCTTTTCTTTTAATGAGAGTTGAGATTGCCAACCATTTTTAGTGCAACAATTCAGGGGAGAGACGATGATCGACCAGCTTTCTCTCTATCAGTTTTTCTAGATTCTTAATGAAGTGCCCCAATCTTTGTAGATTTCTTTTATCAGTTTCAAGAAATATCACTGCAAGGTTCTGCTCTTATATTTCTGATGCTGTTCTTACTTCCCACTTAGTTTCTCTTTGAAGAACATTCTTCGTGTTGGATTCACATATTGTTCTTTCTTCTTGAGCAAATTTAGCAAAGAAAGTGGCGAGGAATCCTTAACCTTAGAATAATTTTAAGAAATGAAAGGCGTTTGTTGTTTCATCACCACAAAAAGAAGATTTCTTGTAGCTTTTAACAACAGAAGTCTGCTTTGATTGCAAGTATTCCATGTTTTTAGCCTATCTTTCAGGCCGCCCAACGAGAGAAGCCAAGGATTGGATTTGTCTGACAGGCTGCGCAACGTTCGTATTGACGATGTTGAACATCAGGCTTACCTCACTCTTCAGGTATATGATCTTACGTGATTTAGTCCTTATGTAATTATCAAAATTGTTTTCTTTGCTACTAAGCATGATGGAAGTGATCTCTTTTTTATACTGATTTAATTTAGTAAAGTTCAATTTCTTATTGATTATGTTTTATGCTGTGTACAAGTAGACGTCGTATTTGCACTCAAACCGAGAGAAACCTTTAGTCTGAACTAAAACCACTTTGAATTGGGGGCTGACACAAGCTTTCTTGTTTCTTGTTGTCAATTAATATAAACAATTGCACTAAAATCTACTAACCGTAGGAGTTAGGAAGAATATGCCAATGCAATGACTCTTTTGTACTATTTTCAGCATTGGAAGACATTTAGGGTGTATTGATGTGAAACAGAGATTTGAAATATTGAAACAAAAATTTATTTAAAACAATAACAAAGAATCATCGATGGATAAAATTTTCAAGTTTGTTTTGGATAATGTTGGAGCATACTTTTAGGATAGATTGGCAAGATGCGATAGAAGTTTTGATTGAGAGACTTTATTTGAGTAAGTCGTTAAGCTAGTGAGTCGGATGTAGTGACAACTTGACCTTGATCGGCAGCGAATTGGGCTAACTCACACCGACCCACGTCTACCCACGTTGACCCACGTCCACCTGATCAGATTCGCGATAACCATGCTGACATGCGTCGACCTGCGCCAACAACATTGACCCGTGTCGACCCTGATGACACGTGCTCATCCGACTCAACCTACATCGACCTGATCCATTATGCACTAGTCCACACGCATCAGAGTAGACCCATGGAGTTGACTGGCACCAGCGCACGTTGACTCGAGGTCGCCTAGCCAACTCATTGCTACTCGTGGATGATTTGCCGCCGACTTGGTTGATTTGCCGCAGATCCTACCGATTCGTTGCCGATCCGGTCGAGCCGACTTCAGTCTTAGTCGAGTTGCCATTATCCCGGCCTAGTCATTGCAGATCTAGTTGAATAGTCAATTCCAGCTAAATCATTGCTGCATCCTATTACACAATCTCAATATGAACCACATCTCATTCAATAAAACATCTTTCAATAAAGTCACATAAAAAATGAAATGCAAATAAGGTACAAAAATCACGGTAAGGTACAAATAGGATGTTAACTTGTTAATGAAGCATATTTTAGGGTAACGTTTGTTAATTATTTTATAAATAAATATCCAAAAAATAAATTAGCAAATGAATCGGTCAATTGCATGAAGTGGACAGGTTTGGGGTCTTGAATTTGCTTGCTTTGTCTTGGGCATCGTTAATTCTCCTATTTTACCTAGATAGCATGACTTGGCTTGAAATCATTTTGAGTGCTCAAGCCTTATTTAGCCCGACAAAGTCGCACTTAAAGGAGAAGAGAAAAGCCAACATGATACTGTCTTTCAAGCTCTTTTTTTCAGAGCAAATAAGCTATAAGTAGAATTGATACCATAAGCTGTATGAGTAAACTCTCTTCTATTTGGTCTGAGTCATGTTAATTTCTCATTATAGAAGTTTTTGTTATTCCTTAAGAAAAATTTTTAAATGATGCCAAATCTTAGATATGATTTCTTATTTTTTAGATAACAACTGTAGAGGAAAATGATAATCTTTAGTAGAACTTATTTTAGGATGTAAAATTTCAATTGTTTTGTAACTATTTAAAATCATGACAAATTTATATATTTTCAATTTATTTTAACAAAACTCTTTTCTTGTATACTTGTTGTCTTGAAATAGCATATGGACTACTTAATCGTAAAGAAAATATTAGCTACTTGTGTTTTACAAAATTTACCTAGCATTTTAGTTATCTATCTCAAACTGCATAGATTTTATTCACCATTTTTTTATTAACCTAACTTTTGCATTGGTGAACATGATTCAAGACAACTAGCTCTATGACTAACATTTGTTTTCCGTATATGATTGATGCACTCAGCATATTTAAAAAAAATGTAAGATGTGTTTTTGATTCATCATGATTATAAGAAAATAAAAAAGAACCTCTCTGTAAGATTGTCTTTCTTCTCGAGTTTTGTTTGACATGAAATTTGATATTGATTTCAGGAAGCTCGAGGGATGCTTTCTTATATTGAGAGCCAGCTATTGCCTATCCAAATACTGCAATCCAAAATGCAAACTTTGACGAATCACATTTCAGAATCTTCCCGCACATTGACGCAAATACTGTCTCAACGAAATGTTGCTTCATCTTCCTCCTCTCCCAGTTCTCATACTGGAATCCCCTCCCCTTTTTTCCGGCAAACTGTGGACGGTCTTGACGATATGATTAAATGGCTTTCCCAGTGGATAAGCTCAATGATGGTCGCAACGCCTCCAAATGTCGTAACTTTCGTAGACTCCTCAAAGCCAGATCTCACCTCTAATATCCTTCATTTACTCGTGTACCTTTCCAACAAGGTAAAAGCTGTCTCTTGTCTTGCGCCCATCATTCTGTATTCATCATTTCGTGCATCTTGTAGGTTAAGAATGTTCGTAAGTTGGTCGAGACGCTGAAGAAGGATTATCCTCGAGCAGATCAGTAAAGTTTCTCAATCTGAAGACAACAAAAGGAAGATATCAGCCGTAGTGAATCAAACTTGAGTTCTTAATGGGATTGGGTATAGATTTTTTTTTTTTTTTTAATTTTCATTTGAATAATTTGGTGGAAAATGATGTTCAACTCTTCTGTAATGCAATTGCGAAATAAATTTCAAAATTCAACTTGTGGACTGTCTCTGCTCTCTAAATTCAATGCTCTCTAAGAAGCTCGTGCATACTCTTCCCCCGGCGGTGTTCCAGCGAAGGAAGATGTAATAACTCTCTTGGCTGCTGTAATTTTTTTTACATTACTTATATGCTATTATTTTCTTTTATTTCTTATTGCATTTTTTTTATTTATGTCATATATTTTTGTATATATATCCATACGTACATGTGTATGTGTGTGCATGTATGTATCTTAAAATAACAAGTGTATAATAAAATCAGAATATATTTAATAATGTTATGTTATTAATATTATCATAAAATTTATATAATAATTAAAAAAATTAGTAACTTATTTATATTATAGTTATTCAATTTATTTATTTGATTGTACTAAGAAGTCTTGAATAATCTTTTTTTTTCTTTTATTTGTTTTTTTTTATTTTTTGCATAATTTATAACACACTTTGTTAATATTAATTTAATTTATATTTTCAACTTATGAGAAAATACTATTAAAAGCTATTTCCCAAACTGTTATTTAACATATTGTACTATTTCTAAACTTTGTCTTTAGATCTTACATTATAATCCCATTGTATGATTCATATCCACCATTGGTTGGACAAAAGATAATATAACTAATAATTATTAAACATGTTATAACCAATTGTATATGTTTGATCACTCTTTTATATATCATAACAACTACATGGTCTTGTAAAAGATTGGATAGAAGATTTAATCTTATTTTTTTATAAATTATTGTCTTAGTTTGATCTTCGTCTCATAATTATATGATCCATAAAAGATACCTAATTGTATTTGGGATTAGATAGACATCTATATTGGGCTTTCCATAAATTGATCATTCTACTCCAATAACCTTATATACATGTATGATCTATAAATACTTAACCGTACAATGGATTGATCGATTATCTTAATGATAAGCATTCCATAATTCATTGTACTTGTTCAATTCTTGTGTCATACTAATATGATGATCATCTAACAACCTTTTTCACATCAAAGAGGGCTATTGCTAGCTCAAGTTGTGAGGATTATATCAAAAGATCTAGATGATCATTTTATATGATCATTAAAGTTGAAAACATCAACAGCCTCTAACCATAATAATATCTAACCAAAATCATTGGAGAGGACAATAAATATCTAAATCATTTGAGAAAGATAAAATGTGATATAGAGGCTTAAAAATAATAGATTCAATACTTAAAAGACATGAGGTCATATTTTTTTCAACATTGTTATAAATCAAGGACTTAATATGTGATCGAGAAATTAAAACAAGTAAACAAATAACTTGTTGTAAAATATATGAAATTTGAGAGAGCTCACAAATAAAATGAAAACTAATATTTTGCAATTTTATGTTAAAACAATCATTTAAAAAATTAAGAAAAACTTATGATCAAAATGCAAGTTTCAATAACATGATATGCCAAACAACAAATTCATTATGAATTTATAGTGGAAAAAAATTCCTCTCCTTTAAAGATATTATTCTACTATCTTCATCTTGATAATGCATCTTTTTCATTAGTGAATTATTAATACTAATAACATTAGATCTAATATTTTCAATCAAAATTAGATCATTTTGAGAGATGGGTAACTTTTTCAATCATTCTTTATACTAATTTTAGAGTTACCTCTACTTATGTGTAAGTAAAATTTTTGTATCTAATAATATTTTTGAGATCTTTCTCGAGTTCTCTTTCCAATTAGTATATCAAAACACACATAGAAATACTTAAAAGCTCTAATTATTATAATTTTTATAATCATACATAAATTTTTGCAACCAATTTTTTTTTTGCAAAAATTTGTTTATAAGAGACATTTCTTAAACAAGTATAATAAGGGACTTTTCTTATAATTGTTTCTCGTCATACCAAATTTCATGACCGTACGCACGCATACATCTATATATATATATATATATATATATATATATATATATATATATATATATATATATATATATATATATATATTGACATATATAATAAAACCTAGAAATTAATACATCATTTTTTATCAAGTGATATACTGTTTCAAAACAAATGGATTTAAAAAAACAACACTAATTAAAATAAAATTGTTTTTTAGCATCGAAGTTTGTTATTTCTAAAACATTTAAAACTTCAGATATTTTATGTTTAACTCAATTGTTAATATTTTGTTCAATAAAATAATATAAGCAAACAAATTTGAACAAGTATTACCAAAAATAAATTATAAGATATTTTTTTTCAAAAAAAAACACAAAATTATAGTTAACTATGACTTAATGCTAATCAATCCCTTTCTTTGTTCATCTAGCCATCTTAAAACACCAACAAAAGACATAGAAAAGCTCATTAATCAACATAGAACAAACATGCAAACAAGGAGTTTTCATTTACATGAATTGTATAATATCTTAGTGTCATCAAGAAATTATCTGGTGACAACTCAAAGAGAAATTGTCACATGGTCGTCAATCGAGCAAAATTTTGAATAACAAACTACAATAGACTATTTATCAAACTGAGAGATGAAAGAATGATACGGCTTAGCCATTGGGAGACTAGCTTGTGCCATTGGCATTCTACCTTGATTGATTTGGCATCAATCATCCAATTAGGTTATAGGATTACATTGAGTGGTAAGCAAAGAAACACATCAAATGATATCAAATGGTGATCGTGACAAATTATTCTTCAAAAAGAAAAGAAAAATATGAGTTTGAAGAAGCCCAAAAACAACGGGTGAGGTCGAGATGTGCATGCATTAACAATAGGGTTACATATGTGTGTATGTGTGCAAATTAAAAGTTTGTTTTGACAAATTTGATGTTAGTAATAATGTAAAAAAAAAAATTTCCATATTGCCAAATGGAACCTAAACATATAAGAAGCACATGTTATTCCAATCCAAGCAGTGGAAGTTGAGAGAAAAGTCCTGAATTGTTGATGGAATTACCTGTGGTGCATTCTGAGTGGCAAACATTGAAGAGTGAAGGCATTTTCCAGCCTTGCTTAAGTTGTTTGGAAGGCACAAAGTTTAGCCAAATGGCCTTCTTTGTGTGCCCTAATAATGTATTGTCTTCACTTAATTTGGCATCCCATGCAGCTCTTCTTTGGATGTTTTCTTGACCAATCCCTTGTATACTTGTATTGTGCTTATAACAGCGGTTTGCCAACGGCAACTAATTGAAGCTAACATTAACAAAACTACTTCTTTGGGTTCCTATTGTTTCCCTTTCTAGATTTGTGTTATAACATGATTCTATTCCTTAATTTCAAAAAACATTAAATTATGAACTACAAAATTAAACTATCATTATGAAAACAATTCTAAAGATATATCATAGTATCATATAAAATAATATAGTTAAACATTTCTTAAGACTATCATTCATTTCTTCAAAATCTTTATTATTATGTGATATGGAATTAAGACCTATGATTTAAGTACTAGTGAGACTTTAAAGGATTTTAAAAAAATAAAATCTGATGTGAAAATATATTTTTCAATTTTTTTTTATTCTCTACAAATGTAAGATATCTATATTTATTATTAAATAATCTAATTTAATATATTTCATACACACTCTTATTATTATTTAATTCAAAATATCATCTCTGATTTTTTTACTATAATACCAATGTACCATATGCTATACTCAACGTATTGTATGTTTCATATAAAGCTATTCTATGATTATCCTTGTATTACCTTCTTTTTTTATTCTTTTTTGGTTTAGAACTTAACTTATTGTATATTAAATCCAACATACTATACACATAATGTAATATACTACACATCCTTCCAATGGATCATACTTAGCCTTTTGACTAATTCGTCTCAAAATAAATGTTGGTATGTCTAGTTCAAAACACTGTACCCAACCCAAATAGATTTTATGTTTACTTTACACATTGCAATGACTTAAACTTAATGTCAATTCTTATATAGAAAACAAAATCCTTTTACAACAAACCCACATTAAATCTGAGAAAGTGTGTAAATAAGAGAGAGAAATCTGTTAATTGATAAAGAGAATAAGGTTTGATATAATATGACAATATCTCAATTACAAAAAATCAAATTTGAGATTATGCTTTAAAGAGAGATTGTGCACATTGTGGGAAATGTTTTCTTTTTTGTTGGTTAAGTAACTTTTTTTTAATTTTTACCAAATATGTGAATAACCTAAATCCAAAAAGACACATAATACAATAATTTACATAACAAAAAAAGTACCATTGTAACAACATGAATAAGTAAATATGGAATATATATATATATATATATATATATATATATATATATATATATATATATATATATATATATATTATTTATTTATTTGAGCATATGATATTAGATCTACTATTTATCGATATGTGGAATATAATTAAAGAAAGTTGTTTGTTATTTTTGGGAATTTTTGAGAGATAAAGTTAATATTATATTATCAAGTGATTAAAGTCCTTTTATATTATTAAAGGAGTATTTATTTTCTTTCTTGGGTAAGTAATCACTACATAAAAGATTTTGTGAGAAATCTTTAGAAGAGAGAGAAAGTTCATGAGGGAGAGAAATGTAATTAGGTGAGAAGCGAAGGAAGGCTTGAGATACAACGAGCTAGGAACTTTGAATGGGAACAACTACAATAGGACCTCTTAAAGCTCAAGGATAAGGAGGTGTTGGCAACTTCATTCGTGAGAAAGAATGATTTAAAGATATGTTTTTGTTGAGTTTTCCATTAGAGAGCCATTAGAATGGGTTGTTTGCTACTTGAAGGTTAGCTTTGGATCGAGTAAGAATCGTTCAAGATTTATTGAAGCTGTGTCTTGTCATCTATCACTTGAAAACTGTATTTAAGAGTTGAGGCACTTATTATAAATTATGGAAGCACGATGTCAACAAAAGGAGATAAATTATAAAATTTATAACTTTAAAGTCATCTTAAAATTATAGATCACTTTATAATGATAGATTTGAAAGTTTCTTTTAATCTTGTTGATTATTATAATACTTATTTTATAAAATATTTTTAGACCTATCAAAATTAATTGTATTATATTATAAATAAAGGTACATATAAGAGTATCAAATAATTTGATTCAAATTTAGATCTATGTTCACTCTTAACCAAATATCCATGCAATTTGCTAAAACATTAGTTAGCAAAATCCTATAACATTAGCTTAATAAAAGTCTATAATTTCAACTTGATAAAATTTTATTACACTAGCTTGGTAAAAAGCATATAACATCAATTTAATAAAAATCAAAACATTAGTTTAATAAAAGTTTATAAACATTACTTAATAAGGGCCAATAAACTAATAAGTAAAAGTCTCAATAATGAGACAAAAAAACTAAGTAAAAGTTCAATAAAATAGTTTCTATAATTGATGAATAATTAAACAAGATGCATGCTATTTGAATTAATACAAGATATATAATGAAGCTCAATATTCATTCAAGAGAGAATGTAATAGATAAAACTTAAAATAATAAAGTATAACTTAGCTTAATGATAAATAAGAAAGCTAAGTTGAGTGCTCCAAGTTATAATGTCATAGCTTTGCTATTTTTTCTTCTTAGAAATGATGAATCTAATTAAATTTTATCACAAAAGATTTTTTAATCAAGCATTAACTTTTACTATTATGTTTGGATGCTCCTAAAAATACTCTCAAATGGCTCAAGAACTCTCTCAAATAGCTATATAAAAAATCAGTCAAACTAGCTATTACTCACATCATGAATTGATCATATTACATAATCTAAAAGCTTGTACATGTATGATGCACTATTGACAACATCATCTAGTTAATTAATAATGTTTGATTATACTATGCAAAATGGATCATACAAATATGATGAGGATATTGTATGATACGTTGTATAAATTTGGATTATGAGCTCTCAAAAAATGTTATACGATATATGATCGTGAACTTTGATAGGTTCTTATGACAAACTAATTTGTACTAGTCATAAGATATCATATTAGTATGATAAGGAGATTGTACTTCTATAATACAAATTGACCTAATATATAACTAAGTCTCAAAACCAAGCTTATCAGTGAAATGATAACATACATATATGAAACCAATGTCATATTGTATAACTAAAAATGACATGCTTATAGCTTATGTCTTGAACTCTTATTAAACAGATAAATGAATTATACAATTATGATAAATATCATCATATTGTATGAAAACTTTTAGCTCTTAATGTCTCTTAGAATAATAAATGAATACTCATACAAGTGTAACAATACAATAAATTCTAACTTCTTTTATTTTTGGTCTGATCCTCTTAATAAATAGATTTTATTAGCATGAAATATAATATAGTATTGTATGAAAATAGAAAAATATTAAACCTTAAATCATACCTCTCAAGTAAATGATTAGCATAATGTACTATAAGTGTATCACACTGATACAAAAAGTGTAATAGCTATATTATTTTAGATCACCTTTGGTCGTTACCATGTTTAATCCAAATATTAATTGATCGTATTGTATAATGGGTTCATCAAACAAGGACAATTAGTCAAACAAATGGAAATCTCATTCAATTTAATATATTTTCAAATCTTACTTAATTTAGCCTTAACACATTATACAACTCACTATGAATACAATATTCTAAAATAAATAATACATGTAAAACTAAAATACATGTTTTAAGAAAGAAGAATTATAATGCCAATAAAGATCTTCTCCTTGTATTGCTCAAGCTTATAGTATTAAATATGATTAACACTTAAGAACTTTTATTAAGTTTCTTAAGTTATGATCAAGCTCTTTACATGATTTGTTTAATTATTCTTGAGATGCATGATTTGAAATTAATACTTAAAAAAATATTAGTAAAAATAATATATAATTTTATTGTTATCAAATAAGTAGTACAATAATAAAAGGGTACAATAACATTGTATGTCAGTTCATATATATTGTACATCGGACACCCATAGATGGTATGCATAGCATCCAATTAAAGACTAACCATTTCTCGAAGAAAATGGATAGTAGCCTATACTACAACATACCATATAATGAGCCTATGTATCACACATGAGGTTCCTTGGATAATACTTGTCTAGTGAGAGACCAACCCTTTTATGAAGAAAATAAATAATGATCAATGTTGGAATATACTGTACATTAGGCTTATGTATCATACATGAGATTCCTAGAATGTTGTATGTAGGTAAGCAGTGAGACTAGTTATAGGTACCCTAGTTTTCTAATGAAAATGTATAATATATAAAAAGACTAATGTATTATATGTTTAATTTGAGAACAAAAATGAGAGTTTTAGATGATTTGTTTGGTTATATTGACATATGGTGTGTTGAAAATGACGTACCATGTATGGAGTTTAATGTACCATTAATAGAGGTGAACAGACTGTACATGGAGAAGGTTTGAAGCAAAATTCATGAGGGATTTTGGAGGCTTGTATACAGCTTTGTTTGTGAATGCTTTTAGTAAAGAAAAGCATGCAATTTTTTAGAAATTATAAAGGGAAAGGAAGCTTTAAGCAAAGTAAAAGAATTGTGAAACCATTCTAATCAGTAAGTGAGAATATTTTGATAATTTTGATAAATATTTTATAGGTAATGAAAAGAAAAGATAAAGAAAATCAGTAAATAATAGAAGAGACATTTCAAAATCAAGTCGATAAATTAGAATAATTATAATATAAGTATGCTATTTATTATTTATTTTAAAATTTAATAATTTAAGCAATAAGTATTAGAATATAAAATAAGATAGAAATAAAGTATGAAAGGTGAATGGAATTAAAATAAAAGTGAATTAAAAGGCAAAAGTTAACTATATGAGCTTGATAATTTATATGATCATGAAAATATGAAGATGAAAAAAAGTTGAGATTTTCTTATGATATTATTGTGTAGTTATTTGATATAATGAGATCACTATTATGACCTCTATCACATTTGTGTAGGGTGATTATGACAATCACAAAATGTAATTATTGTGTAACTTTGTAATTAGGAGACTATAGGTGTATTAATTATTTCATAAATAAGTAAAATTTATGCTTTAAGGTTAGGGATAATAATATTATTATGGCTATCTTAAAAAATGTAAAATTTTGCAAAGTTGTGTCGAATATCAAAGTAAATACATTAACGAGAAGAGATAATTTAAAGAGATTCTTTTTATTATTAGGTTGTAATTTTTAGAGCCTAATTAGATTTATTGTGAATTAAGAAAGAGAAATTATATATATATATATATATATATATATATATATATATATATATATATATATATATATATATATATATATGCCATTATTGTGGCCTTATGAGAAGAGTTTTTAGAAAGTTTCAAGAGTTAAAAAGAGAGACAAAAGAAAGAAGAGTCAAAGATTGTAGTAAGGAGAAGAAGGTTAATAAGAAACTATAATAGAAGGAAGAATTATAAAAATCAAGCTTAAAAAAGGTATGATAGTTTGAGGTTTAGCTTTTTAAGCATTATTTGATGATGATTTCAACTTCTAGAAGGCCTTTCAAAACATGGGCACTTATTCTTTCTAGTTAGAGTTGATTTCCAATTGAACGAATGCATTTGATTGTGAGAATTATATTGTTAGGACTAACGAATACTATATTATAATATAATGAACCATACTTTAAGATCAAAAGTAAAAGAATCCAATTTTCTATAGAAAATCATATGGTATGAGAATAAATAATGGATCATCTATGTTATGCCCTATGCAACATAAATCAATAGAGTCTATTAATATACATTGCTAATATAAGTTTCTCAAGTTAATCATAGCTAGTAGTATGGAAATGACAACATATATTAATAAAAACATGCGAATGTAAAATAAAAATTCACAATAATAATGAAACATCTCAATAAAACTAATCACACAAAATAAAATAGCTACAATACTATAAAAAAATTGAAAATTAGTATTAATACATAAATCTAAAATAAGATATAAATGTTTTCACACACATACAATAATGCTCATACTTATAAAATATATTAGTCTCTCAATCCCTCAGTTTTGAATTATCCTTTAAGAACCATCAACTTAATGAGTATTAGTATCTTGTTCTATATTATAAGAGAGAAATAAATAAAACATACTTAATAGACAAATCTTTAGTTATGACAATTATAAGGAACAAATAAAATAGCTATGCAATAAAATAAAATAGTAAATAAAAAATTGCTTGACAATCTATAGAGTATTGTAATAATCTATATATTACAATATATATATATATATGACTAAAGATATATATATATATATATATATATATATATATCTTTAGTCATAAGCATATATTATCTTTTCTTTCTTTTTTGCATTCATTTCTTCTTTTTTACATTTCTTTTCTATTTGTTTTACACATTTATTATTTCTTATGACCCATATTTTTCATGACCCTTATCCTAGCATCTGGAGATCCTATATCATGTCTTATTATCATAATCTTAACATTCTAAAATGTTATTATTGTACATTTAAGTATCACAATACAAGGGATAGAAGTATTTCATTATCCTTAAGTATTGCCTCCTAATGCCAATATCTTATGTTAAAATAAAATGAGACACTTGAAATACTAAAGTCTTATCTCCGAATACTTATCATATCTTAAAATAAAGTATCTTATTATCACTAAGTAAATGCCTCTTTATGTTATGTCTCCATCTCTAGGCACCATGATATTAAAGGTGATATATATCATAAATATCACATCCATCAGGTTATTATGTGATAGAGTCACAATCTTTCTCAAGCTATATTAGTTTCCTTTTTTCTCATTTCATATTTTATTTTATTATATATTTTAATTTATATTATCATTTAACTCATAAGCTATAATAATTTTAAAATAATATAATAAGAAATTGATTTTGCAAATTTATAATAATTTTTAAAAGATAGTTATAGTAAGGAAGTAAATGATTAATGATGACTTAATCCTAATCAATCCCTTTGTTTGTTTAGTTAGTAATTTAAAACACCAACAAAAAGATATAGAAAAACTCACTAATCAATAGAGAACAAACATGATAGAAAAAGAGTTTTCATTTACATGAATTGTATAAAATCTTAGTGTTGTAAAGAAATTATCTGGTGACAACTCAAGGAGAAATTGTTGCATGGTCATCAATTGACAAAAATTTGAATAACAAACTATGACACACAATTTTTTTGTCAAACTGGGAGGCAAAAGAATGATACAACTTAACCATATGGCAAGTGCAATTGCTATTCTACCTTGATCGATCTGGTAGTGATCGCCCTATTAGGATACAAGTTTGCATTGTGCGGTAAGTATAGAAATACCCTATATGGTCCAAGTCTATCCAATGGCGTTTTGGATGATTATTCTTCAAAAAAAAGAAGGAAAATACGAGTTTGAAGAAGCCCAATAGCAACAGGAGAGGTCGAGATGCACAGGCATTAACAAGGGGTGTGTGTGTGTGCTTGTGTGCGTGCAAATTAGAAGTTTAATTTGCTAAATTTAATGTTATGAATAATGCTAAAATAATTTTTTCATATTGCCAAATGGAACCTAAATAAATTAGCAACACATGTTATTCTAATCTAAGTAGATGAAGTTAAGAGAGAAATCTTGAATTTTTTATGGATTACCAATGGTGCTTTCTGAATTGAAAACATTAAAGAATGATGAAATTTTCTTGCCTTGCTTAAGTTGCATGAAAGTCATAGACTTTGGCAAAATGACCTTCTTTGTGTGCCTTAATGAATTATTGTCTTCACTTAATTGGGCATCTTAAGCTACTCTTATTTGGATGTTTTCTTTGACTAATCCCTTGGATGCTTGTATTAAACATTTAATAGTTATTTACAATTGACAACTAATTGAAGCCAACATTAACAAAAACATTTTATTTGGGCTCGTATTCTTTTTGTTTCCAAACTTCTTTTATAGCTCAAATGACAACCATTCAAGATGATTTTATTCCTAAACAATTTGCATGTTTCAAGCAACATTAAAGGGCTTTTGATATCAAAATATGAACTGCAAAATCAAACATCACTATGAAAACAATTCTTGAGATATATCATAGTAACATATTAAATAATATAGATAAAAATCCCTTAAGACTCCCATTTATTTCTTCAAAGTTTTCATCTTTGTATAATGTGGAAGTAAGACCTATGATGTTAGCTTAAAAGGTATTCTAAGAGTTCAGAAGATAAAATTAGATATGCAAATGTCTTTTCCAAGTTTATTTCTCTTTTGATTTTCTTATAAATTCCATATATAACATTTATTACTAAATGATTTATTTAAATATATTCCTTACATTGTCCTATTATTACTTTGTTTTTCCATCTTACTATAATAATAACATATTACATGCTATACTTGATGTACTATATGTTTCATATAAAGCTACTCTACAATCATCGTAGTATTATACATTGAATCTAATGTATGGTACACACAATTCAATTTACTATAGCTCCTCGCAATAGATCATATTCGTCTTTTTAATCACTAGCCTTTTTGTCAGCTATTGTACATTGAAATATATGTATGGTATGTCTAGTTCAGTACGATGTATGCCAACCCCAATAGATCTTATGCATACCTTACTCATGCAATGACTTAAGCTTAACGTACAATATGTTGTAGCTAACATTCAATACATTCTCTTTTCAAATGGAAATTAAACAATTGTATGGTTTTTTTCCAAAAATCCAACCAAAAACTTGCCCAAACTCATACAATCTTAATTTCACACTCACAGTAAACTAAAATCATCTCACAACAAACCCACCTTAGATTTGTGAAAATAAGTAAATAAGAGAGAAGAATCCATTAATCAATGAAGAGAATTATATTTGATACAATATGACTATATATCAACTATGAAAAATCAAATTTGAGATTATACTTTAAAGTGAGATTATAAACACTGTGTGAAATGTTTTTTTGTTGATTAATTGATTTTTTTATCTTTAACAAAAAAAAAGAACATAAACCCAAACAAAACACACAATACAATGATTTAAATGCCAAAAATATACCATTATAATAACATGAATAATTAAATATGAAATATATATTTATTGGAATATATGGTATTAGTATCTATTATTTATTGATATGCATATTAAATTTAAGAAAGTCATATTTTTAAGGATTTTTTAGAGATAAAGTTAATATTAAATTATTAAGTGATTAAAAATATTTTTTTATTATTAAAAGATTATTTGTTTCTTTTCTCAAGTAAGTAATGACTAAATAAAAAACTGTGAGAAATCTCTACAAGCGACGAGAAGAGAAAGATCTCAAGAGAGGGAGAAGAAAGGAATTAGGTGAGAAGTGAAAGAAGGCTTTGATTTTGAGATGCAACAAGCAATGAGCTTAGGCTATGTGTAGCCACAATAAGATCTCCTAAAGCTTTGGGAGAAAGAGTTGGGGAGTTTGAAACTTGATTCTTATAAAAAGAATGATTTACAATATCAATTTTATAATTTGATATTTATAATATATATATATATATATATCACATTATAAAATAAAATAAAGAAATGAAATGTGAAAGGTGGATGAATTCAAAATAAAAGTGAATTGAAAGAAAGAAGTTGTTTGTATGAGCTTGATGATTAGTACGATCATGAGAAATATGAATATGCAAAAGTGTTGAGATTTCCCTATAAAACTATTGTCTAATTGTCTGATAAGATGAGATCACCCCTTCTGCTATTATCACGATTATGTAGGGTGACTGTGACATCCATAAAATGTAATTACTGTGCAACTTTGTAATTATTATACTAAAAAGTATAATTACTGGTTTCATAAAAAAGAAAAATTTTACATTGTCATAAAAAATGTAAAATTTTGCAAAGTTGTATCGAATATTAAAGTAAATATATTAATAAGAGATAATTTAAAAATTTTTGTTGATTCTTGGGTTGCAACTTTTAAAGTCCACTTGATTTATTATGAATTAAGAGAAATTATATATATATATATATATATATATATATATATATATATATATATATATATATACACGCATACATTCATATAAACACTCATGCACACACACACATACACACAGATCTATATATATGTGCTAAGCCTCCCCACTCTGTTATTGTAGGCTTATGAGAGGACTTTGGGAAACTTTAGGAGCTAAAGAGAGAAAAAGGGAAGAAGATGAGTCAAAGGATTGGAGCAAAGTGAAAATGAAGGGTAATAAGGAAGTGCAAGAGAAAGAAGGATTGTAGAAATCAAGCATGGAAAATATATTTTGATTTGAGCTTCAACTTTTTAAACGACATTTGATAATGTTTCTAACTTCTAGATGACATTTCAAAACATCAGTACTAATTCTTTGAGTTGGAGTTTATTTCCAATTGAAAGAACGCATTTGGATAAGAGAACTACATTATTGGGCCTAATGGATGGTACATTCTTATATAATGTATCATCCTTTAAGCTCACAAGTAAAAGAAACTAATTTTCTTAAAAAAAATAATATAATATAAGAATAAATGATGGATTACATAATTATTTTAACGTAACATAGTAGGAAATTCTAGAAAAAAATCATATGATACACTAATATTATTTTGAATCGTACAATTAATCGCATAAGGTTTGAAAAGAGAATTAAACAGGGCAATGCATGGGAAGCCATTTCAATTAACAATTGTATAATACATGAAAAAGTAGTAGACCACACTATAAACCCAATAAAAGTGATGATAGTTTTTTTAAGAAAATCATGCATTAAAGAAATATATATGACATATGTATATATACTTATTTATTTCTAACATCATAATTATATAGTATAGAGTGAGAGATAAAATCTGTGAGTATACATTCAAAATATTCTATTTGTATGTACTATTAAATTCTTTGTTATGTAAAATGAAATTAGGAAAATGAAAACAAACAAAAAATGAAAAAGCATAAAATGAACATAAAAAATAGCATAAGACAAAAGATAAAAGAAAAAATAATAAGAAAGTAAATTAAAATTTTCATATTGTAGAAAAGAAAACTGACACTAATAGTAAAACAAGTCAAGAAAGAGAAAGAAACAAGAAAATTGACATTGAAAGCAAATTGGGTTAGAAAAAAAATAAAAAAAACTAACACTAATAATAAACTAGGCTAGAAATGAAAAAAGAGTATAACAATAGAAATATATTAAGCCAAGTTAATAAAAATTATGAGATAATAACATCAACTTAAAAATAACATGAGGCCCTAATAAAAGAAAATAAAAATAAAAAAAATGTGAAATTACAAGATAAAAATGAATAGAAAAAGAAAAAAGAAACAAAAGAAAGAGAAAAGTAGACAAAATAATCTTAGCAAGGAATTATATGGTTCTAGTTTTGCCTATGTTTTTAAAAGAGTTGTAGATGCCATAATATGCTTTATTTAACTTAATTACTAATGTTGTTCATGCTAATGTTATTTTCAAGTCAAGATATAGACTCACATAGTGTTAATAGTACTCAATAACTTGTAGCATAAGACATTGAGAGAGAGAGAGAGAGAGAATGTGTGTTTTATTTTGAGCTCTATGAAAACTTTTGTATAAGATAATTATAGTTGTATCTTTATAGATAAATATTATGTGAAAATATTACTACATATTTTCTTAGACTTTTAGCACTTGAGGTATGTTTTCTGTGACTTCTTATTGAATTATTTTATTATATGTTTTGCAGATATGAACTTTATAATTTTTTAATCACCATAGCCCATTTTTAAGTTGTGTCCTTACATGTTTATTGCGCGCTTTATCGTGACCTCATATTTTGATAATTTTGAGTTTATTATCCTATTTATTTTATTAGATAACTAAGCTAGGCATGATAAGGTGGTATTAGAGCCCACGTTTGAGAACTTAGAATGAATTTTATAAGTGAAGACACTAAAATTGTATACACATGATCTCATTTCGTATAGTGATCATTGTCTTTTGAAAGCTAATTATTTAATTATCTTAAGATTAGACATAATTTTAAATCAAGAAAGAAGAGATGTTAGGGATTAAAAGGGAGAAAAATCACGAACAAATGCTAGAAAGACGAAATGAGAGGGTCAAATGATCCGTCTACGAGGCATCGTGCTTTGAGCCCTTAATAGCAGACTTTGCTTTAAAGTTGTAATAGTGGAATTGAAGCATGAACATGGTAAAATAACTAAGAGTGTAAATGAGAGTGTTTTTTTGTCAAATATTGAGAAATTGATCTCCAAGAAGATGCCTTGTTTACAAGATATTTAATTATATATTTATAGTAGTATAATAAAGATCTTTTTTTCAATAAATATATATTTATTTAATTATATAATATTTTTTTAAAATAATATAAAAATTATTATATTAAAAAACTTTTATACATGGGCTATTACTACCACACCTAGCGTACTTATCATGCATGTGAATCATATGTTGGCTATAGATGGTATTCATCATAACTACCATGTTAGTAGGTGCATGTTCACATAGGGTGGTTTGAACACACATTTGATTGATGGTGTGAACACTTGAGTCTATCATGTACCAATCAGTTATAAGTTTTTTGTTAGTATATATCAAGAATTGAGACAAATATACTAGTAATGAAAGTCTTATAATTAGTTAGGAAGTGTCTTATATGCTAATAGGTTAAAAGTGAACAACAAAAACCTAATAAATTATTACAACCCTTGCTAATTTTTAAATTAAAGTGGGAATATGTGACCATGAATTTCATTATTGGACTATGCAAGACATATATAATATATGATTTAATATGGGTAGTTGTCAGTAGATTAATAAAAGCCTTACATTTTGTAGCAATTAGAATGACCTTTTTCTACCAAAAAGTTAGCATTATGTTTAGCAGATTGAAAGAATTTATGGGGTCTCAAAAGTGATGTAATATGATATTGTTAAACTAATCTTTGATTTATAGACAATAGGAGAAATACTTAGGTTCAAGAAATAAATCCATAAAAGTGTCTACGTAGTGTGCTTTAAGTTTCAAATCAAAAAAATCAAAAGATCATTAAGTAAAAACTCTCTCATAAGTTAAGGACTTACATAATTCTTTAACACAATAGATTTCAACTCAAAGGGAGAGTGGTTTAGCAACCCACAACCAATGTAATTCAAGTTGGAGTGACAAGGTATACACAAGCAATGTTCTTAAAATAATAATAAAAAACTCACTTATATAAATTAAAAAATTGGATGTAATAATTAATCCCTCATGCAAGACAAAACAAAAAGTAGAAGAGTGAAATACTTTTCTAGTAATTTGATACTCTTATAGTTGCTAGATAATGAGTTCGGATCTCCCCTTTCAAGCTTCTCAATCTTCTATAACTTCGAAATCACACTATTAAATTGATCGAATATGACACGCTTATATCAAGAAAGCTTAGTGATATCACTTTGTTACTTTATTCAAAATTTTGTCTTTGAACAAGATAAGCATCATTATTCATAAAGACTTCAAAGGTACATAATAATTTGCTAAAACCCACACCCAATATAATTCAAGTTGGAGTGATAAGGTAAACACAAGTAGAGTCCTTAGAATAATAAAAAAATTTACTTTGTACAACTTAAAAAATTAGATACAATGATTAATCCCTCATGCAAGACAAAACAAAAAGTAGAAGAGTGAAGTATTTTTCTAGTAATTTGATGCTCTTATGGTTGTGAGATAATGAGTTTAGATCTCCCCTTTCAAGCTTCTCACTTGCCTACAACTTTGAAATCACACTATTAAATATGACATGCTTATGTCAAGCAAGCTTAATGACAGTATTTTATTACTTTATTTAAAATTTAATGTCTTTAAACATGATAAGCATCACTATTCATAAAGACTTCAAGGGTACACAATAATTTGCTAAACCTAAGAATATGAAATGACACTTAAGAATACTAAAAAAATATTTTGAAATTCTAAGTCATTTTAATAATTTCAATAAGTCACTATAAATTACAAAAATATACTTTGAATTCTATTAAAAAAATCCTTAAAAAGCTACAAAATTGAATGCAATGAATAATTTCCAAATATATTATGCATTTTAAGTTGCGATACAATGAGTGGTGAAGCAACGTGCAATGCAATCGGGGTGGTTCGCTCGAAGAGACATTGATATGCTTTAAGAATTGGTCATATTTTGATATAAAAAACAAAAAGGTTGAGTTTTAAGATAAGGATCATGTCTTCTTAAAAGTGAGTCAAATAAATAATATAATTAGCTTTAAAAAGAGAGACATTAAAACCAATATATAATAAACATTTTTAGATATTAAAAAAGTTGGAGAGGTCGCATAAAAAATAGCATTACCTCAAAAATTGATTGGTGTATTGTATTTTGAATTTTAAGAAGATATGTTGTTGATTTAATATGTTGTACATTATGATTTAGGTATTATAATAATATAATCAAATCTAAGCTATGAAGAAAAGCTTGTAAGAATTTTAGTTAAAGAGATCAAGAAATTAAGAAAGAAAGTAATCCTTATTGTTAAAGTACAGTTACAGAACCAAACATAACACGAAATTACTAGAGAAAATAAGAATGAGATGAGGAAAAAGTAATCTGAGCTATTCTAAATTTTGAAGGTGAAATTCTTATAAGACAGAGAATTGTGACATTCTCAAATCCTCAATGTCAGATATGAGCCAAGTTGTCTCGTAAAATATGTTAATTTACTTAAAAATAAAATATTTTAAAATATAAAAATAAATTTATTATTAGATATAGTGCATTGAGATGAGTCTTACAACTGTATAAAAATCCTACACAATCTCTATCATGCTTTGAAGTATTATTATTATTATGCTTGACCTTATTGGAGTGTGTAATAAGTAGTTATGAAACCATGAATATGCAAGCATGTTGTGTAACTAATATATATTTTTTTATTGACTGATGTGTTGCTGATGTGGATAGCATATGAGTAATATAGGATAACTAGCATGCTTGTGAAATGTATAAGCAATTTAATCTATTAGTTAAAGCATTCAAACTAGTGTTATAATAGCCTCTAATGAAAGCATGTGTTGCTTCAATTACTTATTATTGGCACACATCTAGTTGTTTCAAGCATTGTGATTTGTGAAACATATGTATATGAAATATATAATTTAAAATATATTTGAAATGGATTCAATAACCAACAAGTCACATAATTGAGATGTGTTATTTCTTTTATAGCTAATGGTCAATGTATCACATGATTGAGATTTGTCACAATGATAATAGTTAATGATAAATGTGTCACATGATTGAGATTTATCTTTGTGATAGTGGATAGTGACAAATGTGTCACATGATTGAGATTTATTCTTGTGATAGTGACTAATAACTAGTGGGTCACATAATTGAGATTTATCGTAAAAGAAATAACCAATGATTAATACTAACTAATATTAAAAGATTGAACATTTTATGTATGAAAACATAGAGTAAACAACTAATAAATAAGATTTTCATTACAACTAATAAACTAAAAAAGATATTAATTGACTACCTCAAAAGAAAGTGAGTAACAGTATAATTATTGTAAGATTTACTAAGTTAAGTGAAAAAGATATTGATAAGTGAGACCACATTAAGAAAAGAGGAGAAAAATCAAAAGATTGCATGTGTATGTTTATTCATTTTATAGTGCGACTTGTTGTTATCACAACGTATGTTTCATGTTACGTTATGAGCTTAAATAAGATTTTGGTTTATTCTTTTATTAATATATATGCTTTAGATCCCACATATAACATGACTCAATATTTATTTATTTCACATATATTTATTATTAGATGTAGCTTGTTGAGCCTATGATGGTTGGCTCAACCAATTTTTATGACACTAACATTTCAAGAGCATTAGAACCATAGCATAATGATGAACATTCAAAGAAAAGAACTTGTTAAAAAAATTTGTTGTAGTAAAAGCTTTGTAAATAAACTTAACTTGTAATTTGTGTGATTTTATATGATATTTTATATCATGTCCATGTATATTGGATATTTATAATGGATAATTGTAGATTTATGCTAATGTGGATATTATGTGGACATGTGTAATTAAGTATAATTATGGTGTATATAATTGAATAGGATTGTTACAAGTGATATATAAATATATATTGAATAATTATTTATGTATAGAAAAAAAATAGACAAATTATGAGTGAAACATTGTCCACTTGAAAACTCAAAATATAAAGAAATTAAAGTTTAATCGAATTGAAATTGAAAAATTAGGTATAGATTTAGGGTGTGGCGAGTTGGGTTTTGCAACAAGCACTTAAAATAGGTTTTCATATAGAACATAAAAACCAAAATCAGATTTAACATGTAAAGCAACTTTTACATCATGCACATGAGTAGCATAAATAGATGTCGCATATGGAGCATAAGTAAGATGGGAAAATTTTTTATGTGAATGTTTAGCAATTTTATCTTTTAATTTGGCATTCTTTTTTAATAAAGAAATAACATTAGCTAATGCATCTTCTAAATTAGATTTAAAAGATCCTAATTCATTTGTAAATATTCACATAATCCAAAATGGTCATTATGTTTACATTTGATCTTTTCATGTGAAACATAAAGGTCTAAAAGTCTTTGTTTTTGAACTTCATATTCTCTTTTCATGAATAAATACTTCTACTTTAAATTCTTATATTTACTAAGAAAATCAAAAATTTCCAAAAATTTTTTATCATATTTAGCACATAAACTGTTAATTAATTTTTTAGAGTTAATACATAGCATAAATGTGTGATGAATTTAGCATTTAATTCATTAAATGAGATCTCTAATTAAGACTATTCATTATAGAACTTCTCAATTACATCATCATCTATAAATTTTTTTTGAGATACAACCATTTCGAATTATGTTCCAAATTCTAAAATCTAATAATTGAAAGTCACATATTTTCCAAAACAAAAAAAAAAAGATTTTATCAGAAAATGAAAATTTTAAGATAAATCACCTAATAATCATAGTTGCATAAGGTAGAAATTATGTACCATAATGAAACTCCTTTTCATAACTTTTCCAATAAATCTTGTACAATTGTAATATCCCAACTTCTACAATAGTTATGAAAAGAGGTATGTATATTTTGTAATTTTGAGTCAAACTTATTAAACAAAAAAGTTTAGTTATTGTCACAAAATATTTGAAGCTTTCATTGAATCTTAATTAATTTTCAAAATTATTGAGTTAAAAAAAATAAATAATAATTATATTTGATTATATTATTTAATAATCCTTAATTGCTTTCTTTACTTAACTTATTATCAAGCTCACTAGCGTTTATAACTTGCAGAAAGGATTGTAAAGGTTATGCAATTCAAGAAGTTTCATTAGAACAAGTTCAAAAAACATGATAAACTAATTGGGAAGAATCAGGGAAGATAGATGTTGCAACTAAGGTTTTAAATGGAGAGATAATAAAAAGAAAGGTTATCAAGAGCATAGACAATGAGGCAAAGTTAGGGCAGAAAAAGTTGGAACAAGGAATCGAAAAAAAAGAGAAATGTTGGTCAAGCAACATATGAGTCCTTTGGTCTCCTCGTTTCCCCGACATGCATTGTGAACAATAAAGTAAAAAAAAAAAGAAATCTTGGTATTGATATCCTTAATTTTTCTTATTATGTTTTGATATCATTATATTATTACTTGGTAATTATAGTAAATAATAGATTAAACATGACAATAATATTATATAATCTATTAAAAATATATTTAATTATATTATTATCATCAAAATCATTTCAAACCAATTTGGGCTCAATGAGTTAACAACAATGATGATCCATAAGTTTGTCCCAAATAAATACCATCATAACTTTTCATAAGTGAAACATTTATTGTTGTTTGAAGAAGGTCAAGGGCGCTATCAAGAGCAATCATCAAATCTTTCAGAAGATTTAATGATAAGAGGATCTAATAATCTTTTGCTGACATGCATTGGATTTTTTGATTGTTTGATTTAGTCAAAGAACAACCTTAAGGAAACACTTAACAAATAATGGTCACATATTAAGAAATAGCATGACTTGATTAACAAACATCTAAAACTACTCAAACAAGGGCCAAAAAGAAATTGTATAAAATAGCTTAGAGAGTTGTCAAAGAACAACACAATTACTAGATAATTGATTTATTATGTTCATTATATGATATGTTGAGGTTACATGTGTTGTCCATTAGCTTATTTTGAAGATTGAATGGTCGAGATTTTAATGAAAAAGTAATATTTTTCAAATTTTAAAAATTAACATTTAAAATTATATAAAATTTTTAATTATTTATGACACAAAAAACTACTACATATTGTGAGGTGATTTCCTAATAACTTAATAAATAACTAAATAAATACATCCCTCTTCTCTCTCTTATATTTGTCTTCTTTCAATCTTATTACTCTCACTTCTTTTACTTTCTTATCTCCACCAATTCCTTCTTGAGGTACTACAAATAGCTTATTTGAGGCAATTAAATGGAGGCATCGACATTTGGTCTAAGGAATCAATATTCCACAATAGCTTAGACATTCTCCCTTTTTCTTAAAGCTTATGACAAGGTAAGCAATTTCTTCTTGTCTTTCTTTTTTTTTATATACTAAAGTGAATGACTATAAGTTTTATTAAGATTACTTAGATATTCTCACATTAGTCTTTTTTAGTATACAACGAGAAGATAAGAGAACATAATTGTTTTTACGATAATTTGGAATATAATTTTCATGAATTTCATTTGATTGACTCAAAAAATCAAGTGGAATTCGAGTAACAAACATTCAATATGAATAAATGAAAAATATGTGACCATTAAGATGTGTTATAATGGAGTTTGTGTAGCATATCACAAACAACAACTACACTTGCAAAACTAGAAATAAGATACTAATTGCCAAGTATCAAATAATTAATAGCTTGTGCAATAATGGCAACTCCTTAATATATGAGGGAAATTGCAACATTAGAGAGGAGCTCAAGTTGCATTACGAGAGCTAAGTTGATGATGCTAAGCATAACATTGCAATGGAAGATAAGGAATGGATAGATAACAAAAGCACAAAGAATTCCTTTGTTTAGTTGTCTCTTGACAAGCATGGAATAGAGATTCATTTTATGAGCGTTCCACTAGATAAGTCATCAAGTATGATTCCTTTTTTCACAAAATTATTGAGGTAAATACGAATTCATGAACAAATAACAGGTCAAACTCTCTCCCAATACCTAAGCTATTATATATAATGTGCAATTTGTTAAGAAGACTTTGAGTAGGATTTGTCAAAATATTGTATGTATGAATTGCAAGCAATAAAGAGAACCAACAAAATTAGTGAAGGATTGAAGCCCAAAAATTGTCAAACTATCCAACATATGTTTTAGGTTTGCAAATCTAATTTTTAAATGGAACAAAAATGAGCAATAGATTTAAATTTAAAATAACAAATATATTTATTAAATAACATAATAAATATTTATAAAATGATTATTTTTTAATTCATTAGTTCAAAAATTGACATGAATTTTAAATTATGTCCAACCAACCGCCCACAAAATTAATTTCTTACCAATTACATTTAAATCAAACAACAATACAAACATTAAAAAGCAAAATCAAGTAGTATATATTCTATTTTTAACAAATGAAAACGCAGAAAGGTATCAAAAATAAAAGATTCCTAGAGTAGCCCAACACTCTAACGAGCATCACGTGGCTTACACGTAGAAGCAGAAAATAGCCGTCCATGGGTCGCCACGTGGCGCTCCGATTAAGCTCCGACGGCTGATAAATGTCTGACGTCATTAAATATCAGCGACTAACGCCTCATCCAAATTATTCCTAATTTCTTGTCACCCACCGAACCACATCGCCAACTGTTCGAACCGAGCTCCCCCAGTCACTTGTTTTTGCCCTTTTTGCAGGAACAACCTCCACAACTCAGCTATTTACGATGCCAAGCCTACCAAGAATCATCGATTTGCATTCCTACCTCCAATTAGGTCAATTAGGCCCCGCGAGTCCTGCCTTAGGATAATCAATCCACCGAACTGTAGAAGGCCACGTGGGGAAATTTTGAGAAATGCGCACGTGGCAACACGGGAATGCGGATGGGTTGCGTATGTGGTGTGAGAAATACAGATCTTTCAGAATTCTGAATCCACGTCAGCACGAACGTAGTTCTGAAACGCACCTCTGCTCTGTTATAAAAGCAGGGACGGCTTCCTCACTTCCTTCGTCAAAGCACTCAGTCCGCCGTTCTCCACACGAAACCAATCCCTTGCCCGCATCTATCATTTTTCAGTGAAGGAAACGCGCCATGGGAGAATTTCCGCCGCAGCCGCCGGCGACCCCGCCTTCCACTTCCGAAGAAAACTCCGGACCCCAATTACAGGAATTCAGGAAGAAGACAAAGCGGTCGAGGCGTCAGGCCGCTCCCTCCGAGGAGGAGAACCTCGCCCTCTGCCTTCTCATGCTCGCCCAAGACACCTCCGCGGTGATCTCCCACGCGCAAGCGGCGAAGCAGGACCACAAGTGCTCGGTGTGCGGCAAAGGCTTCGCATCCTACCAAGCCCTCGGCGGGCACAAGACGAGGCACCGGAAGCACGTCACCGCCGGCGACGTTGAAGGCCTCTCCGGGGAGCAGGACCGCGTCTCCGGGGGCGGGAAGACCCATCAATGCTCCATTTGCCAGAAATCGTTCCCCACCGGTCAGGCGCTCGGCGGGCACAAGCGCTGCCACTACGACGGCACCGTCGGCAGCCGCCGGGGGTTCGATTTGAACCTTCCGCCGGCGCCGCAGAAGGTTTTCGAGGTCGGAGGGAGGTGTCGGGCGCCAGAGGAGGAGGACGAGGTGCACAGTCCGCTTCCCGTCAAGAAACCGCGCCTCTTCGCCGCCGCGTAGTGGTACGGAAGTCGCGTGTTTGGACGGCGCCGTTTGGCGACCTCTTAGCGGTCAATGGCCAATTTCGGTCTCTGACTTGGAAGTATTCGTGATTCTACACAACCGACTCGATTGTGCACGTTCAATTCTTTGTGAAATTTCATTGATTTTTATTTACATTTGAATTATTTACTGATACATCCAATTACAGATCCCAACTTTCGTGTCTAAATTTAAATTAAATTTGCATTAAAATGACCAAAACGCATTGCCAAACAGCGCTAGCAAATTACTTTGCATCGCCAGTTGTCCTTACGCAAGCTGGGATTTTGGTCCACTGTGCTCGCGGAACAGCACACACCAACGACTTGGTGTTGGTACCGACTTGCTTCTACGAATAAAATATCTATTCATTATATATTATAGTAACCTTTTAAGACTACATCTAAGCCTAACACAATGCCAATGCTAAAGATATAACCATAATCACAATTATTATGTACTAACTTATATAGGATACAATATTATCTCTAATCCAAACTTCACCAAAACTAGAATTTAACATCACTTGGATTCGTGTGGGTTATCGTTTTTTAACTCTTCTTCGCATTTTGTGTTGCTATCAAAGATAGAGAAAGCACTATATTGCTTTCAAATGCTACAAAAGCAAATTCCTTCCATCTTAGTTGTACTTACCTTTCAAGTACTTCAACTCTAGGTATAAACTATGACATATTTGATTTTTGTAGAATCATTTATTACAAATATAAGATCGATTAGATTTAAACTTAGAAGAAGAGTTGAACTGTTGACTTCTTGTTATAGTTTTAGGAAAGAGAGTGAGATATGTTTGTGTAAAGTGGAGGGAACTAGTTGATACTTCGTCAATTTCATTCATTCTCCTAGATTTGCATCAAGTAAGATTTTGTGCGCCCAAATGTGAGTGATTTATTCTTGCATTAGTTGTTGTTGTGACTCATGAATCTCCAACAAGTTTCCTCATAATCTATTAGGTAAAACACTTTCTATGAGTTATTTTTTTTATTTTGAAGATTAATCATAGATTATGTATGATATATCAATAAACTAGACACAAAATTTGTAATTCTTATAAGTTATAATTGAGGATTATTTGCTTTTTCCTATAGCTATAAGTAGCATGGCCAACCTAACTTGATAAGACAAACTCATGGTCTACATATGTGATGAGGGCCCCTGCCAAAGCATATGAAAGCAAAAAAACAATCTTGCTACAAATACTATGCTCTAACCTTTAAGCACTTTGCATTCAATATGTTGACTATGGAACTCACATGGACTCCACAAGTATCTTGCACCCTCAAAGTAAGAAGGGCTTGAGATCGTTCACACAAAAATCACATAAAATGGACATGCCCTTATCTTACAAAATTAAAATAAAAAGTGCACAGTCGACTAGAAAGCCAATCGCTATGACGATGCTCCTATATATGATTGAAACCTTATGGTAATAAAAAAAAAAGTTAAGGTGGGGTGAAATGCACTGCACCACATCTTCCATATGGCTTCCATAGAAGCTATAATGCACATTAATGATAATAGCAACAATTCCTCATCCAACTAACCCATACAATGTATATAAATCTACTTACAAATATAGCGAACAACCAAAATACATAAAGATCAATATAAGTAGGTTGTACGAAGTACAACATATATCCCTAACTAGTCCATAAATGCTTCAAAGTGTAACCTAGCTCGACGAAAAGAGATCCAGGGAGTAACATAAGGGATTAGCAAGTTGTAAAGATAAGGTGGATTCTAGTGTAGAAAACTAAGAGAAAGGCAACCCAAAGGCTTGATAAAGAAGATTGCCATTACAATTAATGTAAGAGAAAGAATGGGCTCACCACAAACTCTAGCTTCATTATTCCTCTAATTCTGCCAAAGGGCTATGCAAGATTCCAAACTTGGGGTTTAATATAATCAACCACAATAGGCCTTTCGTAGTATGAAGATCCAATAAAAACTAATCATGTTAGGGAGATACAAAACATAATTCAACCCATTGAAAACATCATAAGGAAACATATAAGAGAAGTTAACATGCTCTAAGTTCTCAGAGGCTCCACACCCTTGATAATAGACCAAAGAAATTAAGGGGTAAACACAACCAATTAGTAGTTTATTTTTTCTTCTTCTCCTTCTTCTTCTTCTTCCAACATAAACTTGAGGCATGTGACAAATCTAAGCTAGAACCTCTACTACCAATAAAAGTAGCCAACCACTCTGACCCAATGAGAGATGTTAATTATGGATATCAAAGCTTTGGTGCACTTAGTCAAATATCATACAAGTTCATGCCCTTATCTAATGGAGCAAGGTGGAATTGGCAAATATGGCCAATAAGCTCATCCCTAAACAAGGTCAACAAGGTACTCTCATCCCAAAGGCTATCATCAATAATGAGTTTAGTAATCTCTTGCAACATCTTGATTCCTAAATTGTCTATGATGTGACGAAACCAAAGTGCAATGGGTTCTACCACGACATCCAACTAAGAGCTTGCAAATATAAGAACCTCATTACCTGACCAAAAACCTCCCATGGTAATCCTTCCCTATATATGGCTCTAAGTGTTTGAATCTAGAGTCGAACCTCCATCATGATGACTTTCTTGCATGATTTGCAAGCTAAGATGTCCATCTACTCCTTATCACATCTTAGGTTCATAAGGTAATACATCTCAACAACCTCAATAAATAAGTAATCATTATTTTTATTCAAATAATCTTACATGAATAAAGTGAATGTAAAAATAACAAACAAATCACAATGTCATTTTTGTACTATCAAAATCATACAACAATTACAATAAATAAATTAAATACAAATATATTTATCTTATTATAATATAATATTCTTAATAATAAGTGACTAAATAAATCAAAGCATAATAAAAACTCTAATCTTTAATAAAAATAAAAAATTATAGAAATTTATAGACCTAAATTAATAAATAAAGATGAACCTAACAATTAACGATACACATACTCTAACAATAAAATTCACATATTTTGAATACACAAATCTAACTGATAAGCCCTTGGAATGACGACTCATCTATTTCAAATAAATGTTAGGAGGAGATGGTAGAGGCAATGAAGCGATAATGATGGTATCATGGTTGCAATAGACAACTTGTTTGGCAAATTAGTCGAGTTAATGTCACCTGAAGTTAAGTATGAGAGCTGCATGGCAAAAACTAATGTCAATAAATTCTTTTTCTAATATAGTTTACATGTCCCTCCCTTTCTTTATATATTCATTTTTCTTTCTTTTTTGAATATAAAATATATATCATCAATTATAAAGGCTAAAACATAGAAAAAATATTTTTAAATTTATATTAATTAATTATGTACATTCATAAACTATTTATGACAACAATATTACTAGTTAAGCAAATCACTACATAAGTAAGCAAATGCCACCCACATTTTTAGCTAATGGGGACAACATTCTATAATGATCAATTGACCATTTGAATAAACAACATATTAAAAAAAATGAGAATGAAAATTTCAAAAAATAAGTTCTTATATCTCATAAAGTGTTAAGTATGCATTCTAAGTTCATTTGATAGGATTTTGAATCTACAAGATAAGTGATTATATGAAAACCCTAATTACAAGACAAGCATTGGTTCAAACCATCAAAACTCTATTTTAAGGTGCTAAACATAAAAGGTGTTAAATATCAAAATTGGGAAAGTTGTTGAGTTACAAACCTCTAAAATTTCTTATCATATCAAACACTTTGCTTGAAAAAAGTTTAAAATTCATAGATTTTAAAAATTTAACAATTTTACAAAATTGCATGAGAGAGATGATATTCATGTGCAACAATTGCACAAACCATAAAATAACATTTGAAAATGTTAAAAGGTTCGTAGAACATGGTAAAAAAGTAAGAGAAACACAACATCTTTATTAAATACTTGAAAATGAGTTATAAAGGCAAATTGAACATACACCCACCAAAAAAAGAAAAGATTTATGGAATGAAATTATAAAAAAAAAAAAGATTATAAATACTTACAATAAGTTGAGGATGACCTCTAATAGCAATGCAATGTCAAGCTTTGGATCAAATCAATCTCTTAAGAGACTGATAATACAATGTAAAGTCATCGATACCACAAGGGAGATTATAACGCAATAAATTTGCATTAGCATTTCAAAAGGATAGGAAATTTTCAATTTTGTTTAAAACATTTTTCAAGAAATATATTACCAAGCCAAAGTTTTGAGCTTTCAAAAATCATTTTTTCTGAATTTTTTAATTGGTACTTAAGGTCTAATAAACTAATCAAAGTTGGTTAAATTCAAATAGAATTTTTGTTTGGTCAAAATATCAAACTTATAGTTTCTACATGAAATTTTAAACATCTATAACTTCCTCAACCATTTATACAAATTGGATGTTGAAATCAGCCAAAAAAAAGTTAAAACAAAACACTTTAAGCCATAATAATTTAAGAATTGAAGTATTAACTATCCTTTAAGAAAACTAACCCCAAACTTAACTTCATGTTAAAGAAAGATGCATACTTAGGAAAATTTTAGAATAAACAATGAAGTAATAGTTTTTATCAACTTTGACATTTCACACCAATGAGTACACGTTATGTTAAGCTGTAATTTTAGGACGTTTAAAAGAAAGAATCATGGCACTAAAATCCTAAAGTTTCATACTGAAAGTAGATTAAAATATCATTTGAAACTTAGTTTAAAAATACCATGAACCCATACTCGATTGACTACAAAAATTTCAGAATAGCAAAATTGGATTTTACTTAGTCATAAGAGCTTTAGAAAGCCAAACAAAGCCTTGAAATAATCCAATAATCTATCTAGTTCAAGATTAAACATCAAACTAATATGCTTACATTTTTATTTACCAAAATAACAAGTCGATTAGATAATCCAAAACTCTAAAGTTAGCAAACACTTGAAACAAACCACTAATATGATATTTAGAAAAAGAACATAGGCAAAGAAGAAATGCAACCTATACTAACATCCAAAAATAAACTTAGCCTCACATTAAGCATTTCCATTGGAATGAAGTTCAAAAAAAGAGCTAAGAAAAGAACAAATAAAATTCATACTAACCTCTGGTAGTAAACTATTCTATATTTTTTCTTCTCTTGTGTCATTTTCTTTTTTTTTTTTCATATACACATATAGAGATGTATTTATGTACACACAATATATATATATATATATATATATATATATATATATATATATATATATATATATATACATCTATATAACTTATATATCAAGTTATATATATATATATATATATATATATATATATATATATATATATATAAATGCATTGGTCTCCATGGATTGATATAGCCAAAAACTTAAAGAGAGTATAAGTTGGACATAAACCTAAGGCATATTACATAAAAGAGATGGGAGTTATAAGTATTGATGATGTAATGCACAAAGACAAAAGACAAGATGGTAGCATGTGTGTAGTCATAGGCATAACAAGTAATTATAGGCATTCACATATAAGTTAAATGTTAGACAACTATATAGTTTAGACAAAGACATTGAACTTAAAAGTTAACATTAAAGAGAGGTATTATCAGTATTAGAATTAATTGTAAGAGTGACTTCTAATATGGCTTCTATCCAAACACTCACTATTATGTCTAAATCAATGCATAATTCACCAATTTTATGCTCATACCTCTGATTAACACCTAACTAGTAAGCCTATAACAATGCTAACATTGTAAGCCACATGCATGTCTACTATTGCATCAAACGCCTATGTTAATTCCACCACAAATGATTATACTTAATCTTAAATCTCTATGGCTATGCAAAACACATGTTTCTATTTAAACAATTATGCTTGATAGGAAAACATTATACTTATGCCTACGTCTAACTCTAAACTCCTATTCCTACATCTAATATCTAGCATTTATGCCTGCCTTATATCTATGCTTAAAACTTATGCCAATGTTTGCCCAATCATATTCCTATCATAATAACTAAGCATATGTCTGCTTCAATCTATTAAACTATTAGAAGCATTTTAGTCATGCAAACTTCAATCTATTGAGCTTTAGCCTATGATCTACTAAGAAGTCTATGTCTAACTTGGCATTTGTGCACCATGGGTTAAGCTCTACATATCCTACACACTAAAACTAACCCTAATGCATATAGTTATGCCTACATCTATATATTTATATACCTATGCCTAACCCATAACAAATATACCAATGCTTAATCTCAATACTTGGGCACATGTCTATTCTTTATTCCTTTCACTAATACATAAACTTATGCCCAATACCCATACCTACACCAAACCCTTACTTCAATGTGTGCACACATCTACCCACACACCTAAACCTAAACTCAAATACTTATGTAACGCAATACAATGAACCCCTCTAGAAGTTGATAGTAATCCAACACTACATTGCATATCCATTACATATTTTGTTATAGTCCAATTATATTTTATATCTTTAAGATTACTAGTGTTATATGTTCTCAATTGCATCCTTCTGATATCTTAAGATATGTGAAGATAAATTGTAAGTTGCTTTTGCAAGTTTTAGGTCAATCCTTAGTGTTTATAAAGTCATTTGAACCACCTTGAACAATTGCCAAATTGAAGTAACAAATCAAAAATAGAAGGCTAACTTTTTGTATCCATTTTGTATGATTAGGACAAGCCAATCATTCTAAGCAGTTTAAAACTACCTAAAGCAGAAACATGCAAACACCTTGCGTTATTAGTCGATCACCAAGAGAAATATTTGTTCATTCAACAACACAAAAATATTAGGTTTGACACTCTTTCCATGACCTTCTCCATTATAAAGCTATTGCATACAATTCATTTTGAGAAGACCAAAGATTTTATAATATATTTCCCAAAGCTAATATCTTGAAATCTATCACTTAGTTGTTTGGATAATCTAAGTGATGTGCAACATTAAGAACTCTTTTATAAGATATCATAAATGAAGCTCTAAAGAATCTAAGAACTAAATCATCATTTTCATTGATCAAAAGGACAAATCTCTGTGTGAAACAACGTAAAGAGTACGTGTTTCCATATCTAGCATTTGATTGTTTAGAATGCAAGCTTATTTGAGTTTCTTATACCAATTTCTTTGTTTAGAGTTTGGATGATTAATTAGATAAAACAATGGACTAGAAAGAGTTTGAAACTCTCTAAATTTGATTTTCATGTTATTTATACAAGCTTTTTTATTCAAAATTTATTTGATTTAGACTTTAAGCTATGCTTTTTAAAATATTATGAACACAAGAAAATGAATTGGAAGTTCTTAATAAATCAAGATATAATCCCATCTAAAGGATCGAAATTTTATGAATTTTTGAAGCATGAATGATGAAATTATTGAAAACTTTTTTATTATGCCATTTTTAAAATTATAAGTATAAAATGACATTTCAACTACTAAAATAAAAGGGTTCTACTATCTAAAGAAAATCAACATACTATAAGTGCTTATTGTTGGGGTATTTTGATAATTAAAACATGCTCATAAGTGGATGAAATTTCTCGATCTTTAATTAATTCAATCTTATAAAATTTGACATTGATTTTGAGCTCATTTTAATAGAGTTTCATTAACCTAAAAAAATATAATACATTAAATATCTTTAGTCTTTCTTTAAATGCATACTTAGCTTAATCTTAATGTTTAATTAATCTTAAATATCATAATCTTTGTTGAGCCATTTCATTAATCTTTATTTGATACCCTTAGGATTTATTTCGAATTTAGTTTCAATTTCAATAATCTTAAGCTTATCTTTCCACCTCAAGGTTTGTGTATTTATTTGGCTTTCAATTATTGCACTTGAGTTTGAATAGGATTTATTTTGGACATTTTTTTTCTAGTTTTTAAACCCAGAGAAAGTCACAAAAACCAAATTTTATCATTGCCTATTCAACCACTATGACCATTTTCCCAATGTGCACTAGTAAGGCATCACATAGCTTTGGAGCCTATCAAATGCTCCACATTCACCATATCACTATGCCCATGCTAACCCTATTTTTATACCTAACTACTAAATATAAGTCTATACATTATCTTCAAATACTATGCTTACAATTATGGTGATGACTAACCTCTTAGTCCTACAACAAACTTAAGATACGTTGCTAACATCCAAATTTATATTTGACCACTACCAATATTCTAATTCATTATTGTAGACCCCTATACTAAATCTATGTTAATGCCAAATCTCATAACCTTACAACAACAATTATGTAAATTTATAACCAACCTAACACCTTCAAACTCACCCAACATGCACTTTGCAATGTGGGGGCTTACCCCGATACGTGTTGAGTTCTCATACTAAGTGTATAACTGTAAATTCCTATGCTTATAATTACACCTATATACATCAAACACTGGACCCATACTCCTAACTCATAACACATAATGTTTAAGCTTATGCTTAACCCTTAACATGTGAGCATACACCTAACACCAAATCCATAAGCTTAAACCTCATGAACAAGATTCAAACACAGGCCTACAAATGCCACATGACTACTTAGACATAATCATTACGTCTAATTAGCATCAAATCTTGAACCTTTATTTCTTCACCTATACCTGAGTCCTAAAGCCTATTCCTATATATTACAACTAACCAATAACCTTAATACCCAAGAATAACCTCCAATCATGTGCTTACGAATATGCAAACCATTCCATTTGTGCATGCATTCACATCCAAACCCATAATATATGCTACTTCTATACTAAATTTCAATCTCTATACTAATCCTAACTAAACTTCTAGCCATAAACTCATATGTCTTATCCTATAAATATGACTTCCTATTCACATACCTAACATTATAAGGCTTTCATAACCTACACATTTTGTTGTACTATCAAAGCAAAATCTTTTTGATAAACCTATAAAACTCATCCTTGCACAGAACTAAATGAATCTTTGTCATAAATTTTTTACATAAAATTATCATTAGATCAATTCAAATATCTCTTATCCATCATAAGGTTTGAGTACATTAAAAATAAAATATGTTTAAAATTTCAAATATATGTCATCCCATATTATTAACCTTCTCTATATTAAAATGTGAATTTTATTATGCTCTCTAAAGTTGAGATTATCATGCAAGAAACATTTAATATGGATCATACATATTTCATTTAACTAATTATCATAATTACTCACAAATATTGTTAGTTTCCAAGCAACAAACTATATCAAAAGAAATTTTTCATAAAAAACATAGAATCATCAAAAATAACTTAATATGACACCATTGTATACGAATTTAGCAGCATATGCTACTTTAGCAAATTAAGCATCAAGAAAAGTAGACTAACTATTGCAAGTGCATCTAATCGAAGTATTATAGAAAGGTCTCTAGTGAAACTCAAATCAAAATTTTTTTAGCCCTTATCAAAGAACTTGACAAAGAAAACTAGTCATATAACTAATCATAAAAATAAGAAATGTTTTTCTAATATTCTTAATTGAATGCCCATATGCAATTTGATTACTCATGGTATTTCTCTATGAATTTTGAAATTGAACCATTGGTTAAGAAGATGTACAAACTCATAAGGATATTACTACTTTTAATTATAGAGGCATGGTTAATTGAAGATGATGGCATTAAGAAATAATCTCTTAACTCAAATAAAATAAGTTGACAACCAAGCTTGCCTAACTCATAACTCCTCTCTAAACCCACACCTAATCCCCATAACTATGCTTAACATTAACCCAACATCAACACCAATGCTAGCCTTCTATAACTATCACCATGCCCACTTCATTCCCAACTTGACCTCCTAACTAGGTGCTCCACCTCCACACCCAAGCACAAACCAATTTCAATGTTAAAGTGTACACCTATGTCTATCTCCTAACATTTAAACTGTTAAAACCTAACTTATCTCTTAGTATATGATCAATATATCAATCAAATAAATCACTGAAATATTATAATTAATCAATGAATGTTCCATTATATACAAAAAAAACAATGAATATCAATAGAAATTTTATTATGAAAAAGAGTGCACATTCCACATATGAAATTTATTTGTGAAGAACAACCCAATTACAAAAATACCACAACTTGTTCTAAGAAGACTAATCCCTTAAAGTTACAAAAATTTATAGAAATAACAAGATAAATAAACCAATTTTTTTTTTAAGAATGATAATTCTTCTGTGAAAGATTAAGACAAAGAAGTTTAAAAATTCCATAAAACTTGCCGAAATAATGCACTAAGGCTATGATATTAAACATTCAAGTTCCCTGTTAAAAATAATACGAGATATTACTTGGTTACAAGAAGAGCAAATAAATATAAGCAATTTGTAAAACCAAATACCACTTAATACAAAATTGTTTGTCTACCAATAGAGAAAAATATGAACATTAAGACATCATTTGCAACAAAAAATTTATATTTTTTAATAATATATTAATAAGCAAGGTGATACACGTCAACATATCAACACTTTTAAAATAACCAAGAACTAAATATAGATTAATCATGTCCAACCACTTGTCTTGGTAAAATGGTATTATTCATTCCATTTACATTTAAACTCACTTGCTGGATTAGAACAATAATTTTGAAAACATACATCAATATACTTCTTCGAGCATATGGCATTACGTGCTCATCATTTTTAGAGTCCCTACTATTAAAAAACCTCTATAGACGAATCAAGATTTACATATTTTATAAACTTCAACTAAGATCAACCTTAAGCACAGAATGTCAACTTGTTTTTTCTTAGATCCCATTGAATGTAAGATTTGGCAACATATGCTTACAATATATTTTAAACTAAATTTTTTGAAATCAGAACTGTCTCAATTCCATGCATATACGACTTGTTTGCAAGTAGATATAAAAAAACACCTAAAAGAGATGCAAGTATAAATCAAAATCATTCAACGCAATTAAAAACAACATGAATGACGGAATGTAAACATTGAATTGACATTACAAAATTTTAGAATGATATTCCAGCTCAAGGAACTTATAAAATTCAGAAAACATAAAATAGGATAACCTGAGTAATATTCTGCCCGATAAAGTAATCTTGCTCAGCTTCTTGAGGCACAAAATTAGCTGTTCAATTGTGACCCTCAACATTCTTAGAACACTTGAAACCAACTTTAGCTCCACCTGGGAAAAAAACAGGTATCCTTTTGATCCGTTCCTTGTGATATTTTCAACCACTTTGCAATGCAACCACCATCAGCTGCTTCCCTTTTCTCTTTCTGAAACTCGTGCAAAAAGGCAACAAGCTTAGCTTGACATTATATTATGATTTATTGCAAAACGTATAGCACAACTAAAGAACTTCGAACTAACTTGAACTATCTGATTGACCTCGAAGCTTCAAAAGATTCTCAAAGACGACCCTCAAAGATCTTGGCGCTTCATATTTCTCAGCGTTGAAAGCTTCCCAGAAGGTTCTTGTTCCTTCTTCTATAACGCACTTCAGCATTTCACAAGTGATTGCATCATCGTTTTCCCGTCATGTCTTCTCATAACAAAATCATAACGAAATTACGACCTAAGAACTAAAACATGTCAAAAATTACAATCTTCGGCCAACCTTGGAATGATTCATTATAAGCAAATCTTTGGATTGCAAGTTTGAACTGCAGGAATTCCACAACTTTTTAAACGGTGGGAGCCAGCGATCCCCATCGACGACTGCAATCACTAAGACGGCTGACGCGACGTCACGTCATTGAATCCTGCGAACGCTAGGGAGGCCGGCTTCGCCTGGGAAGCAGACATTTTGCTGCCCGAAGCCAGCGAAGCGCCTGCTGCATCGTCTCCGATTTCCCTGCACCATGACCTTCTCCTTCGGATAGAGAATAATCAAGAAAGTAGCTTTGATTCCGCATTAACTATTTTATTAACACGGAGTTCTACTGTTTAAAATAGAAGTCGTATTCCACTAAAGTCGCCTAATGTGGGTAATTTCCTAAGTTGAATCCCTAATTAAAATTTATAACGTTTATATTTTCAAAAAATTCGTATTTTTATTTCAAAATTCCAAGATTATATTTGATGTTGAGTTTGACAATGTCAAATGATTTTTTTCACTTATTTTTACTAAAAAAACATATTTTAAAAATATCTTCTCAAATTGTTTTTCTTGAATACTATCACCATCAACAAAATCTATATTTGATATTTTAATTAATATTGAGCAAACTCTTTTATTATATCTTAAATTATTTTTGAATGATTTCAAAAGATAATATTAGTATAATAGTTTTTAAAACATTTATTTTAATTTTTGTGTGAAATATTTATAATAATTATTAAGATTTAGTTAATATTATTAATTTGTTATATAAAATATTTAGCATATAACTTGCTCATTAAGTGATTAATCAGGTGTAATGATTAGCCCCTTGATCAATCCAAGCATAACACATTCATGTAGGGCTTTAATTGAGAACTTTACTTACACAAGGCCTTATCCTTGTATGCACAAACACTTGCCAAGTTCTAATGTTTTTAATACAATCCTAAGACCTTTTCTTAGGATTTTTCTCATCATAAAACCAAGACATAAAGTTTAAAAAAAAGTAAGACTTATCTTACTTGGTCTAGGCTAGCCAAAAGAGGATGTAAAATATGCTCCACTAGCTCAATATAATTTATTAATCATACTATTAATAAAGCTATTCTAATTTTATATATGAATCACCTCCAAAACATTTTACAACCCTACCCTTCTAGTGTAACCAAATTAGGTACATACTTCATTAGATAAGGGAATCAAAATAATAATGTCTTGCATCAAGTTATTTAATTCCTTCAACTTAGTCTTCGATAATATTAGAATAAATCATCACTGAAATTCATTAATGAATTCTTCTCAAAATATTTCTCTAATAGGTCAACCCCCAAATCATATCTTAGTGCTTGAACTCCACCAAAGACTAGTAACATCTTTCAATACTAACATTGTCACCAATATATATATGTATGTATGTATGTATGTATAGCACCATTAATATCTTGAGTAATCATATAAATATAATGATGTAAATATAAATATTCTACAAGTGTTCTCACTCATATGTCTTACCAAATTCTAAACCAAAATTATAATATTACCCTTTCAAGACCACACATAATCATATACCTAATAATCATCACAAATCAAAGATTATATTGAAATAAATAGATAAGTGAAGACACTAAAACCTATATAGAAACCTGACAATTAGTCATAATCCAAACTTAACTAACTAAGCCACAAAAACAAAATAAAATATCAATATAACTACAAAGTCACATATACAAAAAATACATATAATCATCTAAGTCAAAATAAGTATAAAACTAAATTTATATAAAACTAATATATTATCAAGATACAAAAACATAAGTAAAACACTATCCAATCTTACATATTTTAGATATGATCCTCCCTTATAGCATCAAAATATTTATCTCCAAGTGTAAATGATACATATCTTATAATATAAATACCAGTAAAACTCTAAAAAGTTCAGTAGATAAATCTATTAGAATAACCAACATAAAATAACATGAAGAAATGCTAATATAAGCCAAAACCAAAATACAAGAGCATAAATCAAAAGTAAACTAATAATGCCAAGTACAATAAAATGTTTACATGGATGTTATCTTATTTTCTAATTTTTTTCATGTATTGTATTTTATAACACCTAATTTTTCTCTTAATCATTATCTTTTAGATATAATAATTAATATTATATGACATTAGTTGGCATAAAAACATCCTCATCTTATCACTCTATAAAGAGTATTAGTGATACAAAAATATCTATAAATAAGTATATTCTCCGCCTTAAGGGTATTCTTATCCTATCATATGAAGTCATGTCACATATAAGAGAATGCTCACCCTTAATGACATAAAGATAATGTCTCAAAAAACTAATTATTATCCTTTTAATATTATATCATTTTATTTTACTTGCCACGTCATGTTATATGACAAAATCACTCATTACATATTTCATATATATTCATGTTCTCTTTATTAATATGCAACAAGTTATATTGTCATTCAAAAAAGAATATTAGTATGTAAATAGAAATCATGCATACCAAATATCTAAATAACCATATATAAATAAAAATTATAAATGTTTCCAACATGATAAGATAACTTATAAAAACAAAACTATTTGTGTGTATGTATATATATATATATATATATATATATATATATATATATATATATATATATATATATATATATATATAATTTTTTATCATAAGTTATTGATTTATTTATTTAAATTTGTAAAAAAAAAATCTTTTATTTGATCATCTTCCTTTTAAATTCTTACAATGAGATGTATGCACCTGAGTTATTATATCATAACTTACGAGTGATATTTATAAAGTCAAAGAACCCTTTATATTCCTCTCACTATATCAATTTATTATACTTATATGACTCATATTATGCAGTATAATTTGTAACAGCTTCCTGACAGGCCTCCATCCTTTCTTCAACCAACTAATCATACAATGACTTATAATATCTTAAATGTATGATGATAAGCTTTGTTTTCGAGTCACTTTATTATTTTACAATCGATCATATACCATCTTGTGCAATTCAACATATGATCCTCCATTCTTCATAGATCATATGATATGATCACTAAAATCATATTGGACAGTCATCGTTCCTCTTCCAACTTATTATCCCAACTCAACATTTTATCATACTTATATAATGTGCCTCAGTGTATAATTTGACACCCACTGTTAGTCTCACCTTAGTTGCTTTACCTATCGTACAGTATGATTCAAGCTCTTATAGTGTATAATCACACACTGCTAAATTCTAATTGCTTGAATAACCATCATATAATACAATCGCCAATATCATACATGCATGATATCCTTATAAACTCTCATATGATTCCAAAGTAGCTTATTCAATCCCTTATTTAAGACTCACTCCAACAAATCATGTAAGTATGACCCACCTTTTGCACTTGTACGATGGCATTACCTAGCCAAACCCATAGACTTATAACACTTTATACTTGTATAATCTAAGTAATCATCCAATATGATATACCAAAACATCCTTGTACAATATTACATCACATTGTTATGGTCTCCTTATTGTTGTCTATTTAAGATGGTTGTACAGGACAATATAACAAATCATAATTGTACGCTCGTTTAGCCAATAACTTCCTTGTCTTGAGCTTGTAGTTTCAATTCTAAATACTTCCTAAACATTTCAAATTCTCTCCCAACTATTCTAACCTCAATTTATCATGATCCTCAACCTAAACATACCTCGAATTGTATAAAATCAAATCGAAAACAATTAAAGCCACTTAGATTCTTATCTCTTTTCTAGTTGGTTATTACTTATTTACTTTCTTTTGTTGAAACTATCTCTTCTTTCTTTAATAATAATTAGGTTTAGCTCTCACTATAATATCTCCTCTCCTTTCCCTTGATCTTCTTCCATATTTTCCTTCCAATCCAAACTTTCTCTTTCTCTTTTTCCTCTCTACTTTTCTCTCTTTTCTCTTATATATTTTTCGATTTATTGTCATCATGGCCTCACATGTCTAAGGTTTTATTAATCTCATTCACAATTGAGGTTAAGAGAGTAGCTTAATAAAATTATAATTACGTTTTTAAATGATTAGAATAGTTATCTCTATATTTATTTTTTTAATTTATAATTTATTATTTAGGTTTTTAAAAATTATAATATGTTATTAGATTCTTCTTGAAGTACTACTTTTAATAATATGTTCAAATAATATTGTTAACTATGTTTGAAATTATAACATAATTGTCAAAATTTTATTAATATTTTAATATATAAATTATATTTTAAAATTTTGATTTTATCATACTAAAATATACACAATTATAATTTTATTGACCAAATTCTAAAATTCATAACGTCTTAAATATAATAAAATAAAAGGTGTTACAATTATTATATTTTTAATATGTAATTTTGTATTTTTCACTTCATATGTTATTCATGTTTAGATGCCATATTATTCCATCTTATCACAATACATAAAATGAAGTGAATAGAGGATCACAATGATTAAAAACATCAACCTATATCTTTGGAATGGATTTTGGATGTTAAGAGCATTATTTTAGCTCATTTCAATCACAAATTGACATTAGAGTTTTCTTGAAAGCTAACATTTCACTTGTATTATCCCAAACAATCTCAAAATCATTCAAGATAGCTTGTGTGGCATCCCAAACTTCATGTAGAGCTAACAATTCCAAATCTAACATACCACTCCCTCTTAGATTTCCACCATAGTAGTCCATCCCACACGTGTGGGCTAATTGGACAAGGCAAGCTCATGCCCTTGCCCACTATTGTGCCCTAATGGATCTTACAACTCCACATGAAGGAGAAATAAAGGAATAAGAGAACAAAAAAAAAGCTTGTCTATACCCACTCCCCTTCTTTCCCAAGTTCAAACTCACTTCTAAATAGGTTGAGAAGCCCTTAAGGAGAGAATACCAAGACATGAATTGATTGTCTAGCCAACGATTCACAACTATGCTAGCAATTCTATGGATGTCGTGAAACCTTTTTTGTATCACTTTTAGCTGTCCTTAAGTTCATGAGGACATAAAATAACACCTGATTGCCAGTTGGTGTAAAGGAGATAACTTCAGATGAAGCGGAAGGAATAATTGTAAGCAATGGTTAAGAAGAAGATTAACAGTAAAGGAATAAATCAAGTGCAGGAAGCTTATTCGCAAGGTGTTTATGCAGTTGCTTTTATCTAACAGCCCTTCCATATATGTTACAAAGGGGAACATCGAACTTGTTTCATAAAACATTCAGCTTTTGGGCATCATGACCTAATGAACACATAAAATTGGCATTATAACATAACAAGCCAATCAGTCCTAAAACAATATCCACAGCTCTAAACCTCTCAGTCCCGCATATCCCATTAAATCTATGTTACAACAAAAAACTCTGCCCTTTATAGTTCTAAAAAGCACATAAACATCATCAAACTAATGGTATTCACCTGATCTGGATAGGCTGCCAAAAGAACCTTTCTCCCTTCAACCTCCCGCCTTGAACGCTGCCAAATTTCTTAGCTGAGGAACCCATGAACGATTTCCAGAACTTCTAAGAAACGGAATGCTTCACTTTAAAGTTTGAGCTCTCTTCAGTTTTCCACAGTTTCGTTGTCCTAAGTGAGCTGACATCGCCAACAGTGGGAAGGAGATCCCATTCATTACCAGAATTCGACATTGTTGCTGCACTAGAGCTGCCGTGGGATATGCCACCATTGTCCTGGGCAACTCCAGAAGATAAATCAGACCGACAAACAGCTATAGTGGATCGCCTCACCTGCTCAAAAAAGAGAACCTGAACAACTACTCTGAGAGGAAGACGGTCGTTCTGCACGACATGCATGCAGGCATCAGACGATAGCTTCTTGCAATCCATTAGTCTGCATATATTTTTCTTCTCGCTCTTTGTCAGTTCTGGGTGTTCCTGTTTCAAAAAAGAAGGAAACCAAAGCTGTTATTGCTTGTTAACTTAAAACATAACTAAACCAAAAACTCTAGAGCAAAACCCATCAAAAAGACGGTAATGTCACAGTGCAAGACCTTCAGAAACATATCGATTGCACAATAGAGACCATCGTGAACAGGTCTAGAAGAGCTCGACACGATCTCAGCAAGCTCAACAAACTTCAGAAGGGGAAGGTTTGGGTCTTTGGCAGCTTCAATAAGGCACCCATCAATCAGTTTTGACACAGCCACCATTCGATTCCTCAATTCCTGAAGCTCTCCAGAGGTTTGCGGATTGCATTTGCTATTGCTTTGCTCAAGTCTCAAGAACTCATCAATAATATTTAGAATCAAATCTACGTCATACATAGAATTGCCACCTACTGGACCAGGAACCAACAAATCAGATACTGATGCTTCCTCCAACTGCTGTCCTATTCCCTTGATCAATTCTTTCTTGCAATCCTGACTGCAATCCAAGAAGCTTGCTGCTTTCAGTAGCTTTAGGAGGAAACTACACGAAACCGTTCCTCTCTTGATGGGCAACAACCAGACAATAGTTTCCAGCAAGAGGCGATACTTCGTTAGATCTCCTCCATTTGTTGTAGTGCTTTTATAGAAGCCTAGTAATCTTCTATATGCATAAGCTTTTAGAGCCCCTCCAATTACATCTCCAGACACTCTACCCTTAGTTTTTATGGCCATTATAACTCTCTTGTAGGAGTCCATTTCAAGCTCACAAAGATCCTCAGCCCACCAATCCTTTGGCACAGATTGTTGCTTCCTCACTCCATTCCACTGATCATCTGCCCCGTTTTCTGATGGAACCTTCCCTTTATGATACGTGTAGGACCAGTCGACTTCCGATGGATCGACAGAGGCCTTGGAAGCTATTGAATCTATGCAATTGCTAACTATCTTAAGGTCTTCGGCCCAAGGTTGGAGATTCCTACTAGTTTGCAGCACTATGATCATGTCTTTCCAACTGCGAAAAACACTACAAGTGAGAAACACATCTATCTTGTATACCAGATTTCCTTTCTCCATTGAGTCATGCATTTCAAGATATTCTGCCGCACAACGAGCCGCAACAACGTTGTAGGCATTGAGGGTGACAACCATGCCATAGCAAAATTTTGCACATATCTCAAAGGTTGCAGGGCCACCAGGGATGTCGGGAATGTTAATCTCGTTACCGCTTTCCTCGCTTGTACTGGCTAACAGCCTCTTCAAGAAAGAGCTCTTGGACAGAAGGGGAAACTGCACATTAAGTGAATGTTATAAACTGTAGAAGGATAAGTTAATTGCAACAAACCTTGCATAGTACCTCAGTGTTCTTTTGGCATGATATGATCAATCAAGCAATTAAAAAGCTTACTTTTGGGATTAAGTTTACAAACAATAAAGCAGGTTAATGATACCTTGTGAAGGTAAAATTTAACATCTCCGACGTTTATAATGATGTCTGTTGCCAGCTCCGAGACTACAAACCTGCAAAAATAGAAGTTCGCAACAAAAAAAGTGTAACGTAACAACAGAAAAATTAATATTTTCTGATCATAAGCAACCATACCACACCACAAAGAACTGTTGATAGAAAAATGTAGCTGAAAATTGCTTATGAAACCATTGTTTGATGTGAATAGATAAGAACTTTTTCATAAAAGCCATTTGTCGTGACCATCAATTGAAACGCTAGCTAATAAACACAATTAAAAAGCTAAAACATTCTATCCCTTCATGAGATAGTTTTGATGAAGATGGCTTATGTCACTTGCGAAAAAGCAAACAAGGGGACCACAGCTCCACACTAAGCTCATGAAGAAAGCAGACTTCATTTTCCTCCTTTTCATAACCACTATTGATTGCAAGATGAAAAGCAAATGATATAAAGTAGTAATAATTACAGGTATCAGTTAGTTCAACAAGTTTATCATCATAAAGGAAGAACAAATGGTTGAATTGTAAGCAAGTATTATGATGACCCAATGCTATCTGCATCCAACTTTGAGGAGAGGTTACCATGGAATGAGATGGAAACAAGTGAATCGAAGGAACAATCTTCCAGAGAGAGAAGGAGAAGATATTGGCAGCTTATCTCCATATGAAATTTCAAAGAAAATATAAAGCAACTATGCATGCATGACGCCTAAATGTTTCTTGGTCATCCAAGGAGACTACACCAGTTATGAAATGAAAACAAGTTGATGTAGCCAAATTTATGGCATAAGATGGCATGAGAAAATACATCTTTTTATTGGGAAAATAGGTTCCAAAAGAACAAAGCACTTGCATACCTTATATTGCTCCTATCCGACTGAAAGGCATCCGGCTTCAATCCAAGCTTCATGTACTTCATCTTGAAAATTATCTTGAAGCTCAAAAGATAGAGACTTTGACGTGTGTATAGGGACAGCACAGGGTAAGGCAAAGAAGTTGATGCTCCACAGCCAGAGGCAAAGCCCAAGGAGCTCAGAGCAAAAATGGATTCAAACACAGCAGAAAGATCTCTAGAATCGTGTAGCACAAAGAGAAGTAGAGAGTTTTTTTAACTTTTTTTACTGTCTGTGCATTTATTCACCTCCCATTTTAGCTCAACCAGTTAAAGATGACCTCCGTGGAAAGAACAGGAGCGCAAATTACAGCTGCACTATTTACATCACCTGTAAATCAAATAAACAACATCTTGGACTGAGGAGAGAAGAAGCTTGGGAGCAGCAGACAAGAAGCATCTTTTAATCAAGGAGAAGGGGTAGCGAAGGAGACCAAATCAGAATCACATACAGCTAACCTTCAGCAAATGGGGAAAAAAACCCAGATCCAAGTTGAAAGTACCGAGCAGTTAAGAAGGCGAGGTTTGATGAAAAAAGTGCTTTCTACTTGATCTACGAGAGGAATGCAAGGAAGAGCACAAGTCCACAAAGCTATAAATAAGAAGAACGTCTAAAAGAACCGCGGCTCGAAACCTTGACAAAGAAACACGTCTTTGGAAGGTCAAGCAGAAAAGTGCAATCAAAAGAGGAGTAGAGAAGATCGCCGCCCCACAAGAGACTTATTTCTCACCAGGTGTCCTACAAGAATCGTGGCAGCTCGAAGAACAGGGCAAAAACACCACGCTCGTTTCCGTTGCCGTCTGCCACTCCGCCTTGAAGGTTCAGTAATGGCAACCTCCTGCAATAGAAAGTTCATAAAGACAAAGCACAGCCAATAAAAAATCAGTATTTTTTTTTTTTCAAAATCACCTTCTTTTAAACATATATTCTAACTGGAATACATTTGTTGGAGTTGGACATCCGAAGAATGTCTCTCACCTCGGATCCCATCCCAAGGAGAACAAAACATTGTGGATGAGCAGATGGGTCCCAAGTGGGACCAGCCCGATTGGTTAGCCCATGGGCTACACAGAAATGCATGGCCAAAACCTTTAATCAAGGCATGTGAGCACCTCAATGATTCTACTCTACTCCATCAAATCTTTCATCACAGGTCAGTGCCCTACACCATGAATTGTCCCCAACCCAAAGCCCCCAATCCCTTTCCACCTTCACAGCAGCCCTTGTTCCCTCCCTAATAGAGCAGCATGGGTCCATGTCAATGCCCATTGCACAACTGGGACAACTAGGTGCCACCTAAAGTTTTCTCTCATTGATGGAACGCCAAATACGGTGAAGCCTCTTCCTTTACAATTCATTTTGCTTTATTTAAACAAGGCCTTGAAGAGACAAAGCACGCATCACATAAGGGACGTCGTGGGGGAAACAAAAAGATAAGCGGGGACAACAGGCATTGATAAAAACAAGAGAAGCAGAAGGAGAAGTTTAGCTTTCCAAGAGCCAAAAAGCAAAAAAGAGAAGTGTCCAAGCTCCACTCACATGGTTTAACTTTCTTTGTTTCTTCACTAATTGAAACCGAACTCCAAATTCTTGTCTTGCAATTGCATGTGACAACAAAAACGTCCCATTAGCTTCACATCTTGGATTGAATTTTATTGGGATGTTTCATTTGATATTGGATAAGATTATTATGATCATGTAATGATATACATAACATTTTGAAGAAAATAAATATAAAGCTTATCCATATAAACATGAAATATGGGAATAGTTGAAAATTTTTATATTTCAAATTGGATGATCGATAAAAATATTATGTTTTAAATACTTTTGTATTTTAATTATGAAAAAGATAGACACAATCAGGTATTTATAACTCCAATTCAATTAGAGTTCTAATGTTATAAAATTGATCAAATTTTTTAAGATTTTTAAAAAATTAGAGAAAATAAATTAGTTTTACAATATATTTATATGATAAAAAAATCTTTTTTAAAATTAAGATGATGCTTGAAAGCATATTTAAAAAGGTTTTTTACTAAAAAAAATTATCATGGGAAGTAATTATTGAGTTTTGATGTCTTTAAACTTGTAAACAAAAAATAAGAAAAAAACGTGTTTGAAACTTATTTTATAAATAAAATGACATATTTTTAAGATATATGTATCTCTAAATTAGCAATCAATTAGATTTGATTTGTCAAATATTATCATTAAATAAATTCTTTACATAATATTGAGTGAGCTCATTAGCTCTAATTTGAATCAAAATTTGATCATAAGAATCAAATAATAATATATGTTTTTAGCAAAAATGCACAAAATTCAAATATATTAAAAATAAATATTGATAAGGAATACAAAATAGATATTATCATATTTGTTAATAAATAAATTATTATTATTTAAATAATTTTCTCTTCTAAAATTTTCCTTCTAAAAATTATTTTTTATAAAAAAAAATATTTTTTCACATAATTACTTTTAACTAAAGAATTATCAAAAGAATCTAAAAAAAAAATCTAGCTAACAGCCTTCCTCTAATTGAGGTTGCAAAGAGCACAAATGCAAAGCATGGATGTTGAGAAGGGACCTCACATTGATTTGATGGCTTGCATGGGGAGACCGGTTGGCTCACCATTGACGTGTCCCGCTCGGATCTTGTCGGAGATTTTGTTGGTTCAATTATTATATTCCTCATCAAGAGGATAAGGAAAAGAACAATTGATTCAACTGGTACAACTTTTATTAAATGTGATTTTTAAAGAATAATTCAATGTTTTCTTAATCATTTTAGAAATATTTTAAAATAAATTGATAAATTATAATATATATATATATATATATATATATATATATATATATATATATATATATATATATATATATATATATACACATATACATACATATATATATACAAACAATCTTTTATTTTTTATGAAAAATTTTGACTATATTTTATTTAGTTCATAATATCAATTATTTTTTTATTTTTTATTGTCAATATTTTTACCAAAAATCTTGAATTTTTTTAGCAATGAAATATTACAAAAAAATTTATTTAAAGATTTTTTAACTATTAAAATAATATAATAATAAGATAATTATAACTCCCAAATTTAAAAAAATTAATAGAATTTATTAAATTATTTGATATGATTTAAAACAAATAATATTTTATTTAGGGAGATTATAAACTTAGAGCAATTAATTTAAAAGTTAATTGATTTAATGTTATTTAGCTAGTAATTAAAATTTAAGTTTTAATGTTACTTTGGTATTAATTATATGCAAGGGATGTTTAATTTTTAGATCAATTCCTCCTGAATAATTATATTTTATTTTTTTAATAACAGGCGCCCGAGATTGGATGTCATAAAAATATATAAATATTTAAAATTTAAAGTTTTATTAATAATTTTTTGAAATATTATTTACAAATATTTTCAAATAAAATAATTAAAATCTTTAAATAATTTTTAGTAAAAGTCAAAAGTTTTTTTGATTTTGTTTGAAAAAACACATTACTCCTAAATGCCAACTGGATAAAGTTGTGTGTACAAAAAGTCATATTATTGCAATTATTTTTATATTAAAAATATGTTTTAAATTTAATTATGAATAAAACGAGCTAATAAAGCATAAATATGAGGTGATATTTTCTTATTTATTAGGATTTTATGTAGAAAACGTTCTGCACACGTAATTGTATTATAATACGCATCAACTTTATTTTGTGTAGTATAGAATTATATTTATGATATTGTTTAATCTATGTCTAAATATTTAAAAGATCATACAAAAGCTTATTTGAGTTGAGGTTGTAAAACTAGTCAATTTTACTTTATTTATATATTATTCATGAGTTTACAAAAAAGGATTAATATATATATATATATATATATATTAAAAGTAAATTTTTGTTAAAAAATATTATACAAGTAAAAAAAATTGGTAAAAATTATTGAAGTCTTAAAAATATATAAACAATAATTTAAAAATAGGTTCATAAACAATATCTTTATATATTATAACATATGTTAATCATACTTAGGAATATTAATGATCAGATTTTAAGTTGATTCGGTCTTAACTTAATATCAAACTAAATTTTATGATTTTGTCATAATATAATTATTGTATTTTAGATTCAATTTTTAAAAATATTGATTTTCAATAAAATATTATTGAGATATGTAATTGTAATATCTCAAAAGTATGAACATATTATGTTGAAGATTTTAAATTTATCAGATGTTAAAAATAAAGAAAATTAGTGATATTAAGATTAATCAAACAATTACATTTACACTGTACTGGTACTACATCAATCGAGAGGATAGGACAAGGAATTTAAGTAATTGCAAAATCCATGATGTGATCACTACATTCAAAAATAAGATAAACAAATTTGAATTTTATACATATATGATTTAATGTAATATAAATTATAAGTTAAAAGTCTTAAGAGAAGATTTGAAATATCAAATTAAGAATTCTTATTTAAGCAATTTTGTAAATAAATGTAAATATTTATTGTAAGATATTTGCTAGAGGTGCAGAGTCATAAGAGATATTTTTAAATAAATATCTTAAGAAATATTATTTTCTTTTAGTTGTAATGATTTAATAACATGTCTGATTTTAACAAATTGCTTAAGTATAGATACTTTGGTTGATTTATTTACATGCTTTGTTTATATTCATTATTATGTGATAATATTTACAAAGAAACACTACTTATGATAATAGTTATAAAAGAAAAAAAATAAGAATATGAAAGAGAAAGAGAAAGATAAAAAAAGATTTTGATAAAGAGAGGTTAAAATTCAAAAAATAGTATGATAAATAATTATTCACATATGTTAATTTATACTTTATTCTATTAAAAGTCCTGTATGAATAATTATATTTTAAAGATTTTTGTTATTTCAATGTCCCAATGATTTTTTTTTTAAAAATATGATTTTAAGAAAGAGTGAGTTTTAAGTACAAGCAAGATTTTATATTTGCTTTCACAATATTTTAAAAGGTTTTGTTATAAAGAGTTCTTCTAAAAGCTGCTTTGAATATACATTTTTAATAAAACAAATCATTACATATTTCTTAAAATTAAAAAAGAAAGAGTAAAAAAATTATACGACATGACACCAAATTCGAGAAGGCCGAACATTGAGTGGTATAAGAGCAATTAAAGTTCTCAAGAGAAAAATCATAAGGCATTAAGCAAAACCTAAGTTAAATTGTTTAAGATAGGACAAACACAAGTGAACAATTTAGATATAGACATCAATTATGATACAAAAAGGTCTAGTTAAAAGATTCCAAATATGTCCATGACTTAGGATGTGAATTAAAAAAAATGTGAAACCTAGATCGTATGGGTTGACCTTCTAAAGAGAAAAACACATTTGTTGAACTTTTATATAATATTATTTGATGCTTGTTTATATTCAAAATGCTTGATAAGAAAACCTAAAATCAATGTAAAAAACTAAAAAACTTCAAGTGACAAAGTGTATAATATGATTAAATAAATCATATAATATAATATGCATAAGATGAGATTAATTAACTGGAATAAAACCATTGTACAATATGATATCAATCTATCATCTAATACAATAATGTGAGTAAGAACGTATATGAGCTAACTAGGACTATCATATGATATGATATCACGTCATCATACAAAATAATATGATAAATAGGAAGTGTTGTAAAACATGTGAGGTAAAACAAACAAGAGGAGAGGAGTGAATTGTGCGCTTGAAAAAATTTTCAAGTTAAAATATTAGAAGAAAAATTTTTCCTCTTAAAATATTTTTCTTTTATCAAGAAAATAAATTTGTTTAATAATAAACGAAATATATATAAGATTTTTTAGATGGTTTAGCCAAAACCTATGTCTACATCTACCCCTAATCCCTGATTAGACTTCCACTAATCACTCCATTTTGTAAAAGTTGATAGGAGTAAACCAAATACACACCGGTACTTTAATAAGACACCAAAATAAGAGAAATTTAGGCTATTTGAAAAAATTCGAAACTTTATAATTTTCACTTACAAAATTCCCTACACTTTTAATTCTTTAAATAAGAATGGCGCTTCTAATGAATGAATTAGATGTTATCAAGAAATGCAGAAATGATTATGAACAGAAGCAAACAATAAAGACCGCGGGAAATATGTAGCTATGTAATTACGTAAGAATTTGTTGCTCACGATTGAATTTCAATTTGACTTTTATGAAAATTTTTAAGCTTGATTCAATAGTCTTTATGTCTGCTAAATGATACTTAGTTATATTTAAAATAAAAAAAATATCAAAAATAACTCTCCCAATGGCTAGAATATAGTTTTCAAAAAGTTAGCCATTACAACAGAGAAGACGATACAGCTATTGTCCGATAATAAGAGCAGATGGAGTGATAGCCATCAGATCGACTTAAATGATAAAGGGTTCAGATCTAATCACGGCGAGATAGATCTGAAATGTTGGATTCGAAAACTAGATGGAATGTAACGATGATGAGGTACTGTTCACAATAGTGAAGAGACTCTCAACCATTTGATAAAGTATTATAGATGAACGGCTAAAGATAAAAGATTGTTAACAAATGCGGGTGTGATCTGGACTGTTCGATCACGAAAACATGCAATTTGTTGCTATAAAAATCTCAAGTTTGGCTAAGCTTATTTTTAGTCCCACATTACAAATTATGTAACTATTTTGTTCTTATAATACATGCATTGTGTATTATTATCAGCATATTGGGGTTGGTTATCCCATGGTGTTCTCGAGTGGTCATTACCTAGGCGCTAGAGCCTGTGTGAGGTCCGATCATACTCGATTTACATAAATTATATAACGAGTCTGCTCCGACTCATTTTGCTTAAGCCGGTGTAGAAGTAATTCCCTAAACTAGTTCACCCAACAACCACAACAGTGACCTGACTTAATCGATACTTGGGCTTGACCCATCTCTGTTTTGATCAGGTTCCTCACCAGCAGGTCCCCATGGTCGGTGTTGCCTTTGAGCCACTCAACCCTAGCCTTTTGGTTTTAGCAGGTGGGTGCTTAGGCATTCTTTTATTTATTTTTAAAAATAAATTTTTTATTAAAAAATTATATATTCAAAAACTCAAATGTCTTTAAAATAAAATACAATTTAAATTAAATTCACATATACATGAAGGATGATAGCCCTATGTGCCACAATTACAAAGAATTTAAAGGTTTAATATGTTAACCATAAAGATTTAGAAATAAAGTTTCTTATGGATTAGCCACTCCACAAAGGCATTGTCCTTGACTCCAAAGTCAACAGGTTGAGTCATTAAATTATATTTACTGTTTATATTGTAATAATTTTTGTTCTAACAAATTCATATTACTAAAATAACACTAAGCTTAACAAGATATTAGTAAACACTTAGCCTTGGTTTTGTGCTCATCACTTAAAAGGGTACGATAGAAAGTAGCATAGATCATCATATTGTATAATTTCATTATACCATATGAACTGAAGAGAAGAAAAGTAATTAGTATAATTAAGAGCATCGTATAGTACAATATCAAACCATTATACTGTATGATATCAAAGCATCGCATGATATAATAAAGTAAGCAAGAATGCATATAAGTTAATCGATAACATCGTATAGTACAATATCACATCTTCATATAATGCAATATGATGAGTGGGTTAGCTAAAGAAAAGAAAAAGGGAATCGTATAAGACATCAAAAAAATTGTGGTAACCCCTCGTTGACCTTTCTCGGGTTCGGTGCTACATCTATTAATTCTTTTGTTTTTTCTTAAAAGATTATAAATTTTCTTCTTTTTCTAAATTCATGTGTGGAAACAATTTATAACTATTTTTAATAAAACTTTTGAAAATATAGTAGAAATAAAATAAAATCTTTTATAACAATATAAAATCTTCTGCTTGAAATATCTCATTAAAAATCTAACATTAAAACCTTTATATCAAAAGAAAAAACTATTTAATTATTTAAAACATAATTTTTCATAGAACTTTAACATGTTAAGTTCTGTATCAACATGATTAACAATGTTATTACAAGTTATTCTCTCAAGGAACACATCTAAGGACAAATAAATATCTTATGTGTCATCATATGCTAGTTCTTACTTCTCAGTAGTCCCATCGTGTTCTCATTTTGGCTTGAAAATGTTAGATTAAAAATATGTCAAGCTAATCATCATTGACTTAGTGATAAAATATGTACATATATGTAAGAAAATAATATTTGTGTAGTCGCATGCATTAATCAATTTCAAGCAATATATTATAAAAAGAGTATAACAATGAGCAATAAAAATAAATCAAAATTTTCATTTAAAAACTTTTAAATTTTTTTCTTTTATTATCTTCATAAATTTTCTTAATTCCTTTAATTTTTTTATCTTTTTAATGTTTGACTTAAAATAAGGTTGCTTCATAATGATTGAGCATATTTAAAGACATGTTATTTTATTATAAACAACCTCGATGAATAATTTATTCAACTCATCTCTAGAATCGTCATTCTAGAATGATAATCGTCACTTTGGACAAACATTCTTCCTATCAACTTTTAAACTTTTGTCCTCTTTTCATTTAATATTTTTCTCTTTTTTCTTTATTCCTATTTTCAGTTTTCCTAATCTTATCTTTTATTTTTCTTTGAGACTACTATCATAATTGAAAATTTTGTTGTTTTTTCTTTTCATTTTCTTTATATGAACATTATCACACAAGTATTAAACTAGATGAAGTTCATAAAAAAAGTAATACAATATATCATGCTTACATACCATGTGATAAGTGCATTTAAGGGCTTTTAAACTAAATTAAATCTATTATCAAAATATATACACATAATATAAGACTTCTTACCTCTTAATTTTTGATGTAGTGGTCTTGCCAAGTATTATATATTTGCATAATTTCTCTTTTAACTCTCAGGTGCTATAGTATCCATGGCTTGATCTCCTTAGCTTGGTCTTTGCTTATGCTCAAACTATTGTATCATATCTGACATCACATACTAAGATCATCTCTAATATATTTGATATAAAAAAGGAGTTTAAATATAACTAAAAGACATTAAAGATAACCAAATGAGAAATATGGTCAAACTAACTATTATTTATTTACAATCATGTATTGTTCAATTTCTAACTAAGTTCTATACTTACAAAAATCAATTGGATAATTTCTCCTAAAAATATATGTTTTTCTTTTTATGTACAAAAGTATTTTACAACAACTCTTAAAACAAATAACTATTACAATATTGGTTTTTAACCAAAACTCAACACACCAAACCACAAAACAAAAAACTACATCATAGATCAACTATAATAAACAATATATTTCATAATCATAAAAGTCTTAATTAAAATTATACATAATACATCAATGACAACACTATATATATATATATATATATATATATATATATATATATATATATATATATATATATATATATATATATATATACACATCTATAGTCCACATATCACTAGATTCTCTTACTCAGTGAATACTTATGGTATGCCTTATAATACAAGAAAAATAAGCATAATAAGCACAACAAAATAAGTACTTACTAAGTAGGTAAAAGAATGTGAACACAAAAGAAGAAATGTAACTTGGTCCATTCCCTATAATAAATGTATGATATCTAGAAAATACTCATAAGTAAGGAGTTATATGTCTATAGTATTACAAAAATATCATTAAAAATATTAATTATGAATGTGCACACAAACATCCATTATATCAACATGTAATAACACTTTCTTTTCACATAATTTTCAAGCATATTCCTTACTTTGATGCTTTATGTTTTATTCATAAATTCCTTATCAGTTTCAAAATATTGAGACTTGTTTTTCTCAAATGACTCCTATATTTGAGATCATAATCTCATATGAAATCTCATTATATCATATGATTAGATCTCTTAGTTGACCAACACTTAACAATCATGTTCTCATATTAAATTTATTTTAGCAATTAGCTAATGATAGATATCTATAAATCTCATGACTGGCCAACATTTAGCAAGCATGATCATCTCATAGTAGCACTTAGTAAGTGGTGGCTATAAAAATAAGATATGTTGCTAATGGTATCATCTTATATCTATAATCAACCAACATCTAACAATCATGATCACATCATATTAATGCTGCTTCATCACCTAATAATTAGCAACTAAAGGGTAAGGTCATAAGGAAAACAAATCTTTGATTTTAATTCATACATATATTTCATTAAATGTTTGACTCAATAAGCTTAAATTATTTTATATTTCTTTCTTTATCACATTATTATATTATAATAAATTGTATAAGGTGCATTAACAGTTACATTATTTCACTAATTCTTTATTTTGTCTTTTATTATTTTAATTATTTCTACATTATATCGACACATATATTTATATAAATATTTATAGATACTTGTTCTCTTTTATATAATAACTATCAATACAATTTATTTTAATGCATGGTACTCAATTCATGTCGTATCTTATAAGTATTATTATATATATAATTATTTAATTTATCTATATAAATAAAGAATGTCAAGTCATGCTTTCAAATTCATGCAATACACAAAATAAAAAATAGCAACTACTTGCATTATAATGATTCTAATTTACTTACCTATATCCTTTGAAGTGGACTCTTACATTAGTTTTGCCTCTTGTTCCACCTCCTATATAATAGAATGACACACGGGTTTCACAATATAGTCATTGTAATCATTATATTGAAATGTTTATCTTTTTTGCATAAAAAATATATGCAAATAACTTGTTTAATTCCACAACTTAACTTCCTTACTAAACAGTAAATCAAATTTGTAGAATTATCTTTCATGGGTCATGCACATGATACGACTCTTCAAAAATCTTCAACTATTATTCTTAGGTACATCCTTCATGCTTCAACTATTATTAATGCTTCGATAAAGAGTAAGCATTAGTACCTCGGACAAAATCTCCACTGCTGCGGTCCATGGCCAGCCACCGCCAAGCTCAGCTCCCTTCGAATAATCAAACTGCTCCACGTCTTTCTTCCCTCAGCAAAGACCTGGCATGAAAAATCAGGGAAAACAGCACCATCCTTCCACGTACGCACCCGGAACAGCAACAAAAAAATGATTAGGGAACCTCACCTTAGCCGCCGGAAACCGCCGGATCCTCCTCTTCCATCCTGCTCGCGGCTTCTCCCCTCTTCCGTCGACTGAGCATGTGAGAAAGTGGGATCGAGATTTCTTGGAACCTTTCGAGAAGCCAATCCAAGGGGTTCTCCCAAATAAGAACAAAAAAGAATCCCTAATGCCCAGTGCCAGGTCCCCGTAAATGAAAGCACAGCTAGAATAATAATAACGAAAAGATCAATAAAGTGTTCATTATTTTTAATATTTTAAAAACTTGATAAAACATTTAGATAGTAAATCGTACTCATATATTACCTTAGTTGATTCATTCAACTCATTTATTTTCATAATGTTGTATTATATAGTATCCCTTTCATAATAGTTTAATATATATTTTTTCTTTTAAAATAATCATGCTTATATGATTATTCTAATCATATTATACAATATATTATTTATTAGTCGTTCTATTTTAGTTAAAGTTTTCTTCTCCTCTCATTATATTGATAAAATATTTGACATTATATTTTACAATTTAAATCTTTTCTCTCTCCCTAACACTCAAGTGATCTCCTATGGCTATATATTGTATAATAGTTGATTTTATTTATTTTATATTCCTAATTGTATCAAATGATCTCTTCAACTTATTTAATTTTATTAATTTAAATCCTTTTTCTTTGTTGTATCAAATAAGTTCAACTTATTTAATTTTATTAATTTAAATCCTTTTTCTTTGTTGTATCAAATAAGTTCAACTTATTTAATTTAGTTATACCTTTTATCATGCAATAAGATTTTCTTAATTATTTCGACTTATCACACTATTATAGCAAATGAGAAAAGGAATTACGTAATTACAAAAATCATGATGTGACCACTACAATTGAGAAATAAGGTGTATATATATATATATGTCGCTACACAATGTTAAATTTAGGATGTTTATATAAACAATCTTGTACATAGGTATAATATTTAATATTTGATATTTGCTAGAGATGGAGAGTCATAAGATATTATTTTAAATGAACATCTTGAGAAAAAAAAATAATTTAAATAATGTTTATTATCATCTTGTTTGAGCATGAATAATTGGTTTGATTTATTTATATATTTTTTTTAATCTATATTAATGTTAATATTATGATGTTCACAAAATAAAAAAATAGTTGTGATTATAATCACTAAAGAAAAGCAAAGATAATAATATAAAAAGAGAAAAAAAAAGATTAAAAAAGAGAATTTTTTTTTTAAGAAGGGTGAGTAAAGTTTAAAATATAATAGGATGAATAGTGATGACAATTATTCTAAAATGATGGTTTAAGAGATATGCCATATGAGTCATTTATTTGGGTTGTTCGAATTGGAGTGAAATGATCTTATTCTAAATCAATCCTTAAAGAGATAAAATGTTAAAAGAAATAAGTTAATTCATAGTAATAATAAAAAAATAAAAGAGTTAAAAATGTTCACATGAAAAATCAGATTTATTTTTGTAGTTCATTCACGTCTGTTTTTTATATTATATTATTTAAAATTGACCCATGCATGTGATAACCTAATATATAATGTTTTCACAAATGTACATATATTTATCATTTAGTTAATAATGATTGACTTAATTTATTTATGGTCTAATACTTTCATATCAAAATAAGACACATTATGAGACTATCGATGAGCGATAAAGGATAGTGCATGTTAATTTCATTTAGATGATATTTATTTTTTTTTCTTCTTTTAATTGTATAATTGGTGATGCATAATAGATTTAGATTTCTATCAAAGTCTAAATTGAAGCCTACAATACTGAAAATATTAAAAAATTATTAAAGAACATAAAAGATACTATGCACTAATTAAGATTAGATAACTTGTATGATATTTTAGAATTAGTGAAAGATTGACGTTTTAAATCTATAACATAGATTATTAAATTAAGCAGGTGGTAATACCTTAAGTGTTAAGCTTAAAATCATACAAAATCATTTTAATAGTGATTTATGCATCAATAAGATTTTTTATTTACTTATATAATTTTTTAAAATGCTTTTGTTGAAAACAATTTTTTAAAAAGCTTTTTTCATTATATTTTTTTAGTAAAAGAAAGAAAACATTATATGTTTTTCAAAATTAAAAAAGGAATTAAGTAAAAGCATCAAATGAAGAAGTACTAGATTGAAGAAATATTGGGTGAAGTCAACACAATAGTTCATTCAATTATATTAAAAAAAATGCATGAATCACAAATAAATTTATTTATATATTTAAATATGTATATAATGAATGTAGTAGAAAATTATTTAGAAAGTTTGATTTTGAATAAATTTGATTTGATCAATCATTCAATTTTACTCATTATAATCAATCTAAGTTTTATTTAAAACAAAAATGATTGTTTTTTGTAAGGTAATCTTTGCACTAATTATACATGTTGTCACAAAATTTGCATATTATTACATACAAGATTCCATTAGAAGATAGTTGATTTGTTAAAAAAATTGAAGATGGTTTGTAAGTGTGATTGAATCTTAGCTCAAATAAAGATACTCTAGGTGAGCTAATTTGAAAATTTTGATTCTAGTCATATCATAAACCCTTTTGGAGCATCTCTCCTCAGTTTTTGTCCAAATCAACCAAAAAAATAGATCTTAGGAGTTGGATTTCAGTGGGTTTTACTAAAACCATTTTGGATCTATTGATAACACAACATCAACTATGCTCCAAACCTTCCTCAACGCTTCCTCCCTGGAACTTAACCGAAGTAAATCGTCGGTAATACATGCCCGTCCCCCTTCCGCAGGTGTAAGAAGAAGAACACAGAACATCTTAGGATTCCATCATGCGAAACTTCCTTTCCTTCATCTTGGCTGCTGGTTGGATGTTGGAAGACCTCGAGCCTGCCATTTTCAACCACTGCTGGACAAAATCAAATCTCGTATCTCTGCCTGGCAGAACAAGCTTCTCTCAATGGGTGGTAAGAAGGTGTTGATCAACTCTGTGCTCTCCTCCATGTCAGCATATATCTCGGCATCCCGGTCCCCTCCACAAAAGGTGGTCTCTTCCATCAACGGTGTCCTTGCCAACTTCTTCTGGGGAAAAAAAAACAATGCGCAAAAGCACCACTGGGCGGCGTGGCATAAGCTGGCGCGGCCAATTAACGGACACGGAATTGGAATAATCAACCTCAGCGCTCAGATCCTGGCCCAATCAGCCAATCTTTGGTGGCGTTTACTTCACACAGTCACTCCCTGGTCACGCTTCCTCATCCAGGCCTACCTGCGGCGCGGCGATGAAGTCTGGTCGACTCGCGGGGACTCTCCTGGCTGGCGTCGCTTGGTCGCCTTTTGCGATCGGCTGCCCTTCGTTCGTGCGAAGGAAGACGACGGTCTAACAAAATCCGATTCGGTCTACGGTTGCTCTCCCGGTTCGACCGGCTCAGCATCCTCCTCTCAATCCAACAGGCGGGTTCGGTCCACCCAGCGGGACCTGGTCAGCCACCTTAACTGGATTGGACTATGGCTCAGCAGCTGTACGGACAACTTGGGACACTTCTCTTTCGCCAAGGCATACGGCTTCTTCTGCGGTACATCCCTTCCCCCATATTACCAAGCGATATGACAACAACAATCTGATTTGGCATAAAAGAATTCCGGAGAGAGTATCTATACTGCTGTGGAGACTACTCAACGATGCTCTTCCTCTGCCACCTAAGATCCAATCTATTGGCATTTCCCTTGCGCCAAAATGCCCATTTTGCCTTTGTATTGACACTGCTGAGCATATCTTCTGGCAATGTTCGGTCACATATCCCACCTGGATTTGGTTTGAACGTCGCCTGAATATCTGCAGTCAGACTCCTCACCTCGTTCGGACTTTCAACTGGTGGACATACAAAAAATCCCTCAGCTCCCTCGCATTTTCAATCCCGGCCTCGATCTGTTGGATGGCTTGGAAATACTGGAACTCGGCTTTGTATGACGGTATCATCACAACCCCGGATAAATTCCTTTGGGACACACAGAGATTTCTGGTTCAACTTTACTACCATCGGTCAACTGGACACCTGCTTGCGGCAGAAGTCCTTACTCTTAGCAAACTAGGTCTCATGTAACTCCCGCTCTTGGTAGTAGGATCGTCATGTACCTTTTCCTTCCTAATAAAATGCTCGTTTAAAAAAAAAAAAATGATCTATTTCAAAATAAAATTAAGTTACATATATTTTTATATTTTTTAAAATTTGTATAATTATTATAATTAAATAGTTGAATAATTTAAAAATATTATTTAAGAACAGAAATTAAATATTGAGATTATGAAATGAATTTTTAATAATAAATTCATAATCATAATCAAAATCATAGTTGATTATTTAACAATAAATATGAGGCATAACTAGAAAAGCTATTTTGTTTCTACGGCCGCACTGGCGCTTGCAGGATGAAACCATCGCGTCAAACTTCTGCTGCAAGAGGCCATCTTGAGGCAGTTCCGCGCGCGCGAGACTGATTTCAGGAAGGTTCTTGCCGCGCCTCAGCTCTAATGTGTTTCAACTCCTGCCCTATTCTTGAACTGCCGCTGGGAATCGCTGGCCTCTACATTGGAGGAAAATGAACCATTCCAGATCTGGAGGTTCTTTCCCAGTTAGTTTGATTTATAGCTGCATACATTTTTTTTAAATATTCTTTTGGTATACTAACAAACAAGTGATGTTAGGGATTAAAGTAGAAATCATGAATAAAGTGGATACTCACGAACATCTAAGCTGGTATTGGCTTAGTCCATTAATTATAATTGTCAAAAGAAATTGTCATGGGATCTATTAGAGATCTGTCTATAATACTTCGACTAGGATATAACTTAATTGTTAATCCACTTTCCTAGATACTAGATGGTATGAAGCATAAGATTATATTTATTCCGTACACAAAAGTTATCATATTTCTCTTTTTTCATTGAAAATTATTTTAAAATAATTTGTTTCTTGAATATTAATAATCATGAATAAAATGGATTCTCATGAACATCTAAGCTAGTATTAGCTTATAAATGTAAAGCATATGTTGATTATATGAGGACTTCACTTAATCCATCACTTAAATAAGTGCTAAAAGAAATTGTAATGGAATCCACTAGAAATATTTCAATAACACTTCAATTACAATATAATTAAAATTATTAGTCCATTTTTTAATACTAGATGGGATGAAGCATCACATGCATTTAATTCTTACACAAAAATATCATATTAAGTTTAATAGGATAATTCTCTTTTTTTATTGAAATTATTTTAAAGTAGTTTGTTTCTTGAATATTGATAATTGTTATGGGCAATATGTTAGTTGACAAAAAAGTATATGTGATTTAGCATTTTATTTGCATAAAACTTTTGCCTTAGATGGATAATACAATGCATATTTTCTTGCATTGAAGATTAATAATTTGGAATGATTTTGTTTACAAATGAGGTATGAATTGAGCTAATTGTAAATTTATTTAAAAAATTTTCTAGAATTGTCATACATTCATGAGCAAGGTTGAGTCATTGGTTTAACAAAAGTCATACATTTTGATAATACAATAAAATGTGTAGATTAAGAAAACTTTATAGTATTTGGCTGTAATTGAGATAAATTATGCTCATAAAAGTTGATGTTATGTTAAGGAGCTACTCAACATGTCCATTGTTAGAATTAGTGTCTAATTATCATCTTTCTCAATATGCTTGGTGTATTGTTGTTTCTTTATGTAGGTATAGTAAGTTATAAGAAGAAAAGATTCTAACTTGTTTTTTTATTAACTAAATATACAAATTTAATGATGTTTTCAAGGTTTTGAAGTAGAACAAAAGTTTGTTTTACAATCATGAGATCAAATCTTTCTTATTCATTTGTGGTACTCCTAAAAGTTCAATGTTATTCCAATGCTAAACATAAGGTGCATCCTCTTCGAACCTTGATATTGCTCATTTGCTTATATTTACACTTATTTACGCTGTTTTTTATTTGTGTCTAACAACAACACAATTTTAATGTCAAAATTTTTTTTTCATATATATTGAAAGCCTTTATGATCTAATCTCATATTCAAAATAAACTAAGAGGAAACAAATGGATATTTTGTGCTTATGAAATAAGCAATCCATCCAAAAAGCATGATGAAAAGATTGAGAATTTATTTGCATTTGTGAATAGCACTTTTCATCTAATATTCCATCTGATAAGTATAATTGAACGACCAAAAGCTTCTCCACCTTCGTGAATAATGATCTTGCACATCGGCATCATCCATCCATCATGTGAGATCTAATAATCCAAATCAAATTTAGTTAGGATTAGATCTATACCCTTTATTTGTTATTCTAATTGGATGAAACATGTTCCATTCACCCAGATTGGACGACCATTGCTGCTCCTATTCGTATTCATCATCTATAAAGCTGTTTGATTTTGTTTAGTACTTTGAAATGCTTATTTGTAACTACTATTTCAAAGTAATCCCTTTTTAGTTGTTAGAAAAATATTAATTTTGCTTAAAATATCCTAACATAAATAGAGAAGCCTTTGGAGTTGAATAGTTAATGATTTCACTTTGATTACATCAATAATTTTGAAAAAAGAATAAAACAAAAATTGTAATTCAATTGAAGCCTTTGTTGGATCCATGTTTGCGACTCATTTTTTCTCTTCTTTGCATCAACATTCTCTTCAACTTCTTTATAATTGATTTTTATTTTCTTATTCCTATTTTATTTTATTTTGAAAAAGATCATATTAATACAAGATCTTCATTGATGCTACTTTTAATAACATTAGTATACATTAATAAACCTTTTAATTTGATATTCCAAAACTGAGTCCTTTATTTTGTTGCAAGCTTTTTCATAAGTGCATTCATATTTCAATATCATATCAAACATAATCTACATGTTTGTGTTATATATGCTTTTATAAGTGAATAACAAAACATTATAATTATTTATTATTTGGTCTTATGATTCAATATTATAAGCTTTTATAATTAAGATTGTGACGATGAACCCCTCATAAATAATTGTGGTTTGTAAATGTTACATCTACCTGTTCAGTGAAAGAGAGTAGATTTGATAGTGAAATTTTATCGAGTTGATTTGAGTGGATGTAGGCACAAGTTAGTCCAAATCACCTTAAAATCTTTGTCTCTCTTATTATTCTTTATTGTGTAATTTATGAAATTTCATTTATTAATAATATATATATATATATATATATATATATATATATATATATATATATATATATATATAACTTTATCAAAATCACTTTTATCAATAATGAAACCTTTATTTGAAAAAAGCTTTTAAAATTATAAAAATTTTAATTTTATTTTACATTTTTATTTAGTAAAGTTATTAAATCATGATCACCAAATTTTCAGTTAAGAAGACGTTTTCAGAATCGTAAAAAATTTTAAAAGCATAGTTCACCCCTCCCCTATCTTGTATATTAGCTTCACATAGATTACATCAATGATCACCAAAGTTTTTAATACCAAAAATAACAATAAAAAGACATAAGAAAGTTTTGCACAATGATATAAGTTGGAAGATATTAATGATGAGGATGATAATAATGGTAAATATAAATTTAAATCCTAATTCTAATGTTGAATCACAACTTAAAAATCTCTATATCATAACTTAGGTCATGCTTGCATGCATAAGAAGAAATTATAGTTTTTGAAAGCAAGATACCAAGACAAACATCTCCTTTTTCATTTCATAATAAGGATTTAAATGTATTATAATATTAAAACATTTTCAAAAGTAAAAAAACAAAATATCATTCTTAAAAAATATGTAAAAAATAAATATGTGAAGTGATGAAAATATCATGAGGATTTTATATATATGACCTATGAATAAAAAAATAAATAAAATTTACATGATCAATTTAATCATCATCCTAATATAACTTGTCTTATATCAGTCTTATCATTAGTAATTAGGACTTGGGAGACTTATCTTGAGGGATTGGACCTAAGAGCTAGGTCTCAAGGAGTTATCATTGGCATCAGGATCTTAAGGGGCTAGCCTCGAGTGTTAAATCTCTTAGATCTTGCTTTAAGAGATTCATTTTAAAGGTTTTAGTGTTGAATGACTTATCACCATTGCTTGCCACTTGCATAATTTTTGGATTGATGACCAAGATTTAATTTTACAAACTTTGAAATCTTTAATTAGTCCTTAGACTTTTGACTCCATTTATGTTGTAACAAAAAGTTATTTATAAACTTTCATAAAAAAAATTAACAAATATGAAAATTTTAAATTCATGAGGGGTGTTAACTTATATGATATATTGTTTGTCTTTTTTTTTTTAAAAAAAAAATCAAGCCATTTAAGATTTAAACCCTTAGTGGCATGGTATATGTCTAAGAAGAGGCATTACCAACAGGGGTCATCTCCTTGTTGCATTTAGTGTTTTGAAATCTATGAGGTGATGAATCAATAATGTGAAAAAGGGATATTATCAAGGATGTGTCCCATTAGAAATTGGTAGAAATGGAATGGTATCAATGATTGTATAGTAGAGCTTGCCCATGCAAAAATTTATGTTATAACTTTGTAGGTAAAAATCAATCCCTTAAGCCATATGGTCCCTTAGTAAAGAGAAGAGTTGCTTTAGGTTAATTGATCAACTCAATGGTGACATGTGAGTTCATTAGTTTCTAGACTTTGGTTAGAGGATCAAAATAAACCATTGGTGAAGGTGGACGAGAGATACAATTTTTTTTATGTTTCATACTTATTCTTCAATTTTTCCTTATCTAGTCAACATATGACTCAAAACTCTCTCAAATTTACTTGAAGTGTTCATTGTTTTAGGGAGAATGAACTAAATTCAATGATAGTCTCAACTATAGGTGAAAGTAACCATTATAATTCCCTTTAGAATTTGGAAAAAAGGAGAAAACTTACCATAAATATGTGATGAGATGATCGTGTCTTTTAATGGCCTTATCAAAAAGGTCTAATTGATACTTGTTTTTGTAAGTTTTCTTATTTGATAAATATGAGGTACATTTTTAGTCGTATCTTTTTTGGTAGTAGTTTGCTAAATTTTTATTTGCTTATAACCATTATAATGAATGCTTAAATACAAAACATATGAGTTTTTACTATTTTTTTTTGTGCTTGGGCTCCTTCTGATAAAATGAAATCTAATATTCATTATATTAATATTCAAATTTGTGCACTCCTAATTTTAAATAGTTCTCTTATGTTTAGAAAGAACCATCTAATTAGTATATATATGTCTAACTTTGTTTTTAAATTATCCCTATAGAGGGGTATAATTATATAATATACCAAACTTATATATGATTATTTTTAACAATAGTTTAAAAAAATTTTAATACTTATATTTATTAAAGTTATAAAATCCTTTAGAAATTTTGTAAAACCTCAAGTCACATTTAGTAGATATATATGCAATTTGCCTTGACATAGAATAATTTACCTTGCAATTGGACTTACAATATCATTGATGATTTTTTTCTACATTTATTTTGTTTACATTATATTTATGCTTATAAGTGTATAATTTATAATCATCATTGTGTATAGTGATTTTAGGCACTCCTAAAACTCTTTAACATAACATTTTTTTATTACATTTTTTACAAAATATTTTTCAAAATATCTTTAATTTTGATAAAGGTAAAAATGAAGACTATTATACTCTTTGTTCCTTATAAAAATTTTATCTATAAATTTTAAAAAACAAAATAATACTTAGAAATAAGACCATGAAGTGGCAAAGGCATGATCTTCATTACTATAAGATGTTGATAATAGGAGACAGTGACTTCATGATGATGATGATATGATATCATATCTCTTAGTAATTGAGATAATAATTATAAGAGAAAATCTTAACCTATAGGAAAAGAATATGAAAAATAAAAGAAAGAAATAAAGATAAGTAGAATGAGATTAAATATAAAAAAGAAAGAAAAAGTATATATTACAAGTAATTTATCATATTAGTATTATACAAGACTACATATATACCTAAGTTTGATGTATACAAGTATGGATACATTGATTTTGTGTTTTTATTTATATATTATTATGGATTGCTTTATTTACTATTATATTTTATTTATGAATTTTATTATTATATTTTTAATATTATTTTAATATATGTAACTAATAGTTTTTTTTACTTAATATATTATGCTCATTATCTACATATATCATAGACAATGAGATGAACATCTATCAAATCAAGGATCCTTAAATGATAGAACATGAGATTTAGTTATATTTTTTGGGCTTAAGAGAGAGAGAGAGAGAGAGACTTTTTTTATGTAAAAATGATATATATATATATATATAATTGTTAGATATTATGTTAGTACTATAATTATAGTTTTTCATAATATACGATAGTTGAATATCATTCAATGTCGTTTTATTTAGTTTTATTGAATTGGATGGTTGAATTTGAAATGTTTTCTTCATCACTTAAATCATTTTTATTAAGTGTTTGTAATATTTTGTTGTTTACTTTGTTTTTAACAAGTAAATTGATATTTGTGTGTATTTCATCAAGTTTTGTAGCATTTAAGTCAAGTGAGGTGTAACAATTGTATTGGAGAGTTTGTCCTTATAGAAGTTTATGTTGCAACTTTGTAGGTGAAAATAAATTCCTTACCGCAAATGTCCCCTTGGTAAAGAGAAGGGTTGTTTAAGATGCATTGTTTTGATGAACAAAGTCAAAATTGATGGTGACTTTTGAGTTCACTGGATGCTAGACTTTGGCTAGAGGTTTGAGACTTCCCTAAATCCCCAAATATAGATAATATAGTTAAGTAAAAGTAGGGCATTGGTTTATTGAGGTCTTTGATAATTGTATAAAAGAAGTAAGAGATTTGTTTATTAAGATCTTTCAAAGTGGTGAATGAGGGAAAGAGAATATGCAAGGATTGAGCTTGTTGAGAGATTAAAATGACAAAGCACTATTGAAGGTGGAGGAGAGATCTAATTTTTCTATGTTTCATATTTTTTACCAATTGTTTCCTATCTAATCAACATATGATATAAAACTCACTCAAATTTATCTAAAAGTTTTTTTATTGTTTCATAGAGATTGACTTGAATTCAATTATGTTTTCAACATAATTGAAATAGCTTTTGTAATTCTCTTTGAAATTGAGAAAAAGTAGAAAAATTCCCATAGCATTAACTTTATTAACATACTCTATTTTTTATTTGATGAGTCTGTTCAAGTCTTTTAATGGTTTAATCCAAAAGTTTAAAATGATGTTTTTTTGTTAGTTTCCTATTTGATAAATATGAGGTACATTTTAATCTTTTTGAGATAGTGGTTTGTTTAGTTTTATTTGTTTAAAATCATTTGAAATGAATATTATAATATATGACATGAGTGTTTAGTTATCACCTTTTTTTTAGGTTCTTTTCCTTGTCAACAAATGGAACCTCATATCAATTAGACCTTCTCCATTTCTAATTTTAAAATTGTTCTCTCAATTTTTTGAAAAGAACCATTTAGCATAATTAACAAATCTCTAAGTAATTTCTTAAACTATCATTGTAGGGGAGGCTAATTTTTCAATATTACAAACTATATAAGAATATTTTTGAACAATAGTTTAAAAAATGGTTTAGTACTAATATTTATGAAAATTATAAAACTTTTTAGGTATTTTAATTTAAAACCCAAAATATATACTTAAAAATTAAGTCAAATGTGCATTTTGCCTTTACATAGAATAATTTATTTATAATAGCATTGAAAGATTTTTTTTGCACATTATTTTTTATTTGTATTGCATTTATGATTATAACTATATAATTTATTATCACCATTGCGTATGGTGATTTGAGTCACTCCTAAAACTCTATTTAGCATAACATTTTTTATTTATTTTGAGGGACTTTCTAATCCCTTTTATAAAATATTTTTCGAAATATAATTGGATATTTGTTTGATCATATTTTGAAATATATTTTATCATAAAATAAAAATTATTATAAGAAGAACAAAAAAAAAATTGCTATATTCTTTTAAAATATTATTAAAAAAATTAGTTATAGTTATATCTTTTTATCAAAAAGAAAAATTAATTTAATTATTTTTTAATAAATATATAATATTTTAATAATATTTACAAATTTTTTATTTTAAATTTATTATTAAATAACAATAATATCAAACATTTTTATTTATTAAAAAGCTGTTTTATTCATTTATGAGTTAATGCTCATATAGTTTACTTTTTTCATAATTAGAAATGTTTTAAGAAAGGACCTTTAAATAAACACTGTGCCTTGTCTTGTTTCTTTTTTCCTTAGTCTTGGAAAAAGCTAAGCCACCCATGTTGGTTGGACTAAGGTCATCACGCGAGCACAAAAGGTTGTCATGTTGTGAATAATGCTTACAATGAGTTAACGTCAAGTGCCCATATCATGGAAGAGAAGCTTCTTCTATAGTATTTTATTAGTATTCTTTTATAATGTGTGGTTTCCATTAACTATTAGGATAGCGATTGACAAGCCATCACTTGGGTGGTATTCATTAATGGGCAATATCTTATATTTTACACACACAAAAAAGTGATAATTTCATTAGGTTAACTTTGATCAAGAATGTCATTAATCAATTTTATTATATCAAAACATTATCTTCTTTTGATTGTCTTATATTAACTAAAAAATTATTATTTTTAAAAATTAATTTATCAACTAAGTATTATGATGATGATGATGATGATATATATATATATATATACAAATTATTCTTATTTTTTGATATGAAATTATTTATTTATATAAAAGTTTATATGATTCTGTCTTTATAATAATTGAATTTTATAAGAATAAAAATAATTAGAAAATATTTTATAGATATAATTATTAAATAATAAGTGATTCTTGACAAGTTTTTAGTTGAAGACATTATATGATAAAGAAAAACATATTGTTTGTATAAGAAAGATAATGATTTTAATACATCATTATATTTTAGTAGGTATAAAACCAATAAATAAAGAGTTTGGCATTTTGAAATCAAAATAGTATATTCTAAAGCTGTTATTATTCAAAAAAAAAAAAAAAAAACAAAACAAATGTTGATAAGCTTTTGATTTATAATATATGTAAAATCATCAAAATATTAACACATCTTTTAGAAATAAAACTTGCTCTGATAACTGTGAGATTATCAAAAAAGAATAGTTGTTTGATATAATAAGATTAAATTGTGATAAAAAAAAGATAGTTAAATTGATTCAATAAATAATATATTTGTGGCTAATACATATTCGATTCAAATTTGTTATATTTATGACACTTTGGTTAGACTTTTAATGAATTTGTGGTTGTCTTAAAAAGCAAAAAAAATCTATAAAATTAATATGCATTGTCTATTAAGGGTTATCTATATTAATATTAATTCAAAATTTTGAGAAAAGTTTAAAAGTTTTTGTTTCATGTCATAACAACGAATGTATTTTAAAACGTAGTAATAATGTTTTTGAGCATTGGCATGAGCATGATTACACATAGAAAGGATGAGATTTGTGCATGAGTTAACATAGTAAATTGTGTTAGATGTTTGATATGTTATAGTAGTATAAGAGTTACAAAAGAATTTAATAAAAGATTGATATTAACATAGAGAGTAACATATGCTTATACATGCCAAGGATATGTTTTAATGTTTGCTTTCTTTGGTTCAACAATCATAATTAGAACATAATAAGATTAATAAGATGAGAACATAAAGATAAAAAACAAAAAATGGGGCAAATTACAAATAGATTATAATTTTTTTTAAAATAAAATAAAATAAAAAATATAACAATTATTTTAAAAAAAATTTGGCAATGAAACATACAAAAAAATCGACAACTAAAAACAAAAATATTGAATCACATTGAAATATAATATCACTTCAACCCTGAAGCAAAGCAATCACAGATGCACCTAATTTTGGTCATAGTTAATGATTTGGGTTGGTTTAAGATCAAGTTCAATCATAATTGGGTTAGAAAATCAAATGAAACTAGATGTTGTAGTTTATTTTTTAAATAATGTTTTTAATTTTTAGTAAATAATTATTAAAAAAAATTAAACTAAATTAAACTAGGTAGAAAATAAATTAAAATCAAAATATAAATTATCACCAAAATCAATAAAAAACATTCCATAACCATCTCCATTAAAAAACATTTATTTGGAAATAAAATTCTACCATAAAAATTAAGAAATTTGTTACTGTTGAAATATTTTACGAGCAAAGAAAAATGTCTTAATTATTTTTCCAATTCAAATAAGATAATAGATTTTTAGTTTGAAGGGGAGATTTCAATGAAGCAGAACACACCACCGCAGATGAGAAGTGAATTCCCGCCGCCGATAGAAAGACGGGGGAAGGCGATCAGAAATTGGAGCAGAGATTATAGGACGCCCAATCGAGGACGATCCAGCGGCGGCGACGCTTCCTCAACTGCCGACGGTTGGCCGGCAGGGATTGCGCGACTTCCGTGTCGGTCCGCCGCAGCATTTCCCACATCACTTGAATGTCCTCGTACTCACAGGTGCTCACCTCCTCCCTCAGCTTCCTCAGCCCTACTTTTAACCAAAATAACAGATCAGATGAGGTAAGTTTTGCGATGAATCGAAAATTTAGATTTAAGGAGATACCGGTCTTCCGCAAGCTGAGGCGAGCGGAGATTCCGATCCAAACAAGCGTTGCTGGGAGAATCATTTTATCCCAACACTTCATTGCCCGGTCTCTCGCCATTTCTTTCCTGTCGAAGTATCCGTCCAATTCAACACAGAGGTGGGGAGACGGTTAAGTAAATCGAAGTGTGGTAGTGGAATCCTTGTTTGCCTCCTCTTTCTCTCTTGCTACTTCTTCCCACTTTCTTTCTCCATCGTTGGTGCGATGTTGAAAAGGTAGGTCATATACTAGGTTAGGTCACCTTTTTGGAAGGGGCAAGGGTGAAGCGGGACCAACCGCCGAGTCACAGGTAACTCAGCTCGCTTGGAGGCTGATCGCCATACAGGTGTATTTGTTTAGCACAATTACATCCCGACATTACATAAGTTGTACGTCGTGTTTCTGCTGTCTCTTCTTCGAGAACTATTTGAAGACTTGGTGCCATTTGCTCTAGATAACAATTTGAGGACATTATCCGATATATTAAAACAAAATTGTCTTTCAAGTGATAGACAATGTCATCTATGGGGTGCCATTAAGGTGATGTTCAATGTATTATAACCATTCTTGTGTTAGTATTTGCTAGTTATAAGCTTTGCTACTTGATCAACCACTAGCATTCCATCTATATAGATCCCCTTCAACAATCGATATATTATTGGCGAATTGCAAATGAGGACTTTTTGCTCTAACGTGTTTGGTGTTTTGTCAAACTTAGATGTTTGTTATGAGACAACTTCAACTAAACCATTTACTCAAAACTCGTTTCATCTTAATTAGAAGGCCATTTCTTAATATTTTGCTCAAAAGTGTTGTTGATGATTGCCCATAGTCATCTGTTTGAAATCATTTTTGGATTAAAGTTTTTAGATCACTTGATAACAATGGTCGATCTTTCCCTAAACTAAGACGTCAACCACCTCTTTATTACTCAACCAATTCTTTAATTATTTTTTCTTTCTTTAAGATATGTCATTTTTGAATATTAAATAAGTATTTAATGTCTTGAATATTTTATTAATTAATATATTTTGTCTAATTGTTATGGTTAATCATAGACTTTGTCATGATAGTAAACATGAAGCTCCAAACATTATTTGCTTTCTAAATTATAGCTTCTATAAATAGCCCATCATAGTTTAATGGAAATAACTCTTCTCTCTTTCTCTCTGTTTGATATTTTCCCTTCAATTAGGAACTTGGTTTTCAAGATTTTCAACTTTCATAACTTGTTTTTCTTCTAACTGTAGCATCCATCCACTTTAGCTCATCAAAATTGTAAATTTTCTATCATAAAGAATGGAAGTTTTGAATGTCATCAAAAGTGCAGTACAATAATTTAACTAATGTTTTCCCTTTCTAGGTTTTTTTTTTGTGTTGTCATTTACTTATAATTTATCAAAAATTTCTTGTAATACCATTGATCCCATATAAAAGGTAGAATTCTTTTTTTCACATGTTTCATCCTTAATGAAATGCAAATTGATGCAGACGATTAAATCGGGTAGTCTTGCAATTTTATTAAATTGTCTATTTGATTGAACTATATGTATTTCTTATGAATATCAAACTAACTTAGTTTGATGGTTTGTTGATATAATTTAGGAAAATGTCCATGGCAATTGAGTAAAATTTGTTAATTGGCAAGACATTTGAGATTATGTACTTACAAACTTTGGGTGTTAGATTTTTGTAATCCTTAAAACACTTTATTTACTTTGCCCAATTGTCATAGCCAATGTTAATCAATTATGTACTTATCAATTTTGGGTGTTAGATTTATAGTCTTTAGAATGTTTTATTTATTTTTCATATCAATGAACTTTTGATGACTTTTATAAGCTTTGAGCGCTACTCTGTTTCATGGTATAAAATCATTTAATTAGTAATTTGAAAATACATTAAATAGACATATTAGATCACAAAAACAAAATTAAAAATTTTATTTTTATCAAAATCAAATATAACTATTTAAGCCGTAGGTTAAAAAATAATGCATGTGCAAAAATCATGTTCCGATTCTTTAACAAAATACAAATCAATGGCGTTCAAAAACTTCAAATAGATCTCTTAACTTCATCATGATCGGATTATCCAATCACAAAATAGAATCATCCTATTAGACATTTCAATTTATCTCAGCCTTTAGAATAGATTTTGTATTTTAGCTACAAATTTTCTCGTGCAATTCTAGAAATTCAATGATTTTTGTTGCTCTGAAAAGTTAAAAAGAAGAACAACAATAATTTTGTTCAATCGTTGGATGAGTTTGAATAAAATCACCTACAAATTACATCTGTTTTTAAGTTTCTTTTGAGCTGCTCGTGGCATCTTCTTCCTCCAATATCAAATTTGATCCTTTGGATAATCATCTTTGGCATTATGACATCATAGGAATTGAGTGTTGTGATCTAACAAATGGATGAATCTAAGAACCAATAAAGATGTAATGAAGTTAGGCTTTGACCAAAGTGGAAGTTTGTTTGGGATTAAAAGAGCAAAATAACCAATGTGCTAAGTCTTCGCCATTAATGCACTGAGTTGTGTGTCGTTGTCGTCGATTCCATGGTATCTATGGGCGGCAGCAAAACAAATAATGCGCCACACGATGAGGTATGTATACGCATGTTTCTTTTTATGCGGGTTAACGATTTGGTGACGTTGCATAAATTTTTTATGCGCAAATCACTGTCACCCGATTGTCTAAATTACCCTTCAATCATTCAGCAAGAGAACAAAAAAAAATTCAATATTTTATTTATTTTGGTTGAAATCTATTCATCCTTATATCAACAGATATGATAGTGATGTGAAATTGTGCTATTATCTTCTTTTATCCTAAAAAAAAGACTTTAATTTACCATTTGTGTCAACATTAGATTATACACATAATTCATTTTTGTTATAGCCTTTTTTTTTAATCTATATTCTTGTTTGTTTGTCTAATGATATGTCATTAAACCTCAAAAGCACTAAAAGTTTATTCAATAAATTTTATAACTTTTCATTTTCGTCTCATATGAAATAATTTTTTGGAAAAGTTACCACCAAACATAGCCTAAATCACGTCTCAATCTCTAGAATCAAGGCATAAAAATATGTTCATTGTTTATAGGCATGAACTCTAGATTTCCTCAGATCAGACCATCACCAAATATATGTCAAGACTACTTCGGGCTTGGCAAATATTGGACAAGTTAATATATAAAACTCTAATCCCACACAAGAAAGCTGAGATTGATACAGAAAAATATCTTAATTACCTATTCGTACAACCACCCAAATCTCTTAGATTGATGGATGCTATGCCATAGAAGTTAAAAGTATGCATAAAAGAAAAAATGAAGCAAAAGAAATAATGAAATAAAAAAGAATAGACACCAAAATGAGGCCAAAGAAGTGTTTTCTTCTGCTAAGAGTCTTGTATATTTAAAGCAGGATTTCAGATAGAGTACTTCTAAAATTCTTCCTTCTGTTATGAAGTGTCTCTTTAATAGTCCGAAGGCCCATAGAACAATGTGATATAGAGACGATCATTAAGAATTCTAACCTAATAGACTGGGGGCTAAATAAGCACAAATCTCGTTCATACAGGTATGAATTCAAATTCAAATCCTGAATTACACATGCAGAAAACTGAAAGACAACTTCAGTTACTTAGAGGAGTAACTTCCTCTATCAATCTCACTACAGTAACCCAAAACACGAGGCCCAATCTAATTTTGGCCTTTTTGAATTCTATGCTTGCAAGACCTGACTGAGACTTGAACCTAGAGACCCACTAAGTTTTCTTCTTCTTTAGGTAGTAAATTGTCTTGGCCTGAACTGATTCTTCTTATATCATGCTATTTGAGCCTTTAATACTCTTCAATACACCTTCTCAAGGCCAAGGAAGTCATCCTCTAGACTTGAAAGTGATCTTTGTGACATGTATCTTCTCCCAATCAGCCATGGATATTGTATCTTCTACTATTGCTGGCAACTGGTGTGGCAATTACTAATGAAATAGATAATATATCTATGGGTTGCTGCTCCTCCATGCTAGGGAATTAACAATGGTGGCTATAAAGTAACTTAGAAAGAATGTAAACACATCAAATGAATTAAAAACTAAAGCTATCACTTGATAAAGAAGCACAAACTCATTTAAATCAAAATTCAAGGCAAAAGGGAATAGAAGAGACGAGTCGCATGGCTTAGGTGCAGTTGCCTGGTTCTCAAGTAGAGAAGGGAGGAATGGTGTTGCAGTTGACGGCTAAGTTTTCAATGTGGCCTCACGTTTATTTTTACACTCCAAATCTGATTAATGTGGAGAAAGAAATGCTTCACGGTAGATTCAGAATCAACTTCATCTACAAGTAGCCATCACAATATGCAATCATGCAAGTGAAATCAAGGCAACAACCTTAAAATGAGAAAAGTCACAAACCTAACCCATTCTCAATTGCTTTCCCTCAAGCAATTCCATTAAAAACTCAGAAAATCTATCATCATGAAGAAATCGAGGTCAAATCAAGGAATCAATCTAATCATGCAATGATCAATAAATCAGAAAAGTCAATCAGGTCATGATCTAGAACCCAAGTTTTGTTTACGAAGTTCAATCCATGATCTGATATGGAAGCTTGCTTTAGCCACCTCATTCAGATCTTTCAAAGGACAGCACGGTTAGGTAAGACATGGCATTTTTCTTTAGACTTCATGTTTTGGTTCTATCATCCTTTAAAATAAGCAAATAGACATTAAAATACTAAGAATAGTAAACATTTCACTTTAAAAACCAAAATAAACAAATACCCAATTGTTGTAATTACATCAGAAGGATTTTCATGATTGCATTTAATGCTTTTGCGTTCTTGCTAAAGAGTAAATTAAAAAGTAAGCCAAAAACATGAAGACATGGTTGAGAAGCTAGCAGTTTTTTTTTATTTGATTTGATAATTGAATGAATGGGAGACTAGATTTCAGCTAGTGGTAGATTAAATAAGAGTTGATAGAGGAACATTGTTTAATACTATAGGAAGATTATCAATAGCCCATTCCATATACAAAGAAAAAACTGAAATTGCATACAAGTAGGGTTATGTTATGCTACAAGGGTCACAGTTCCCAACTATCCAACAAACAACTGAAGTAACAACTTTGCCCTTGTGCATGTGGATGTGTAAAAGGCTACAATTGTGCAACTTAAATTCATTTTTACTAACATGAAAGCAAACGCCAAGAAAACGCTTGATCAAAGCAACAAAAAATCAAAGTTGCGAAGTGGCAAAAGAAGTTTAATGAAAACTCACAGTTGCAATTTCTAGCAGAAACTTGATTCCCACTGCTTTGGTAATGGCTAACTTGATGTTTTACAGCACCTCAGCAACACGACCATGAACAAAGCCATTCTGATCCATTGATCAAACAGGCATGCTCAATAGAATGCAATCAGCAAACAGCACAGCAATAGCTTTAAACTCTCAATCTTTTTTCTCATCACCAGGTAAAATAAACCACTTAAATCTCCAACACAACTGTTTTGGATAGGTAAATCATAACCATGCAATGAACCATGTGCAAACAAAGATTAACGATTAGGAATCCATGTCCATGGCCTTCATTGCGTAACACATTGCAATGGAAGAACTAAGCACTGTACCAAGGTTCACTGACAATTCCTAGAAGGTTAAACTACTTACCACCTAATGCAAAGTATAAGAAAACATCATGCACAATATTTACAGCTAGAACTTTATTTTTAGTGCACTGGAATAGCCAAGTTTCAGATAAGGCTAGAAAATACAAGGTCGCCGTTGCAGCTTTGAGGGCATTCTAGCATATCAGAAACCTGAGAGTAGATTAAGCTATCCAACTCTACAAGAGCCTTTTCACTTGTTTGACTGCTCTGGCTTAAGTCATTAACCAGGGATGAGTTTAGGTCCTGGCCAATTTCAATTTCATAATCATGATCACTTCTCTCTGCCAGATTTTCTGAATTTTCATCCTGCAGAACTTCAGGAGAAAGCTCACTTCTCAAATTTGTATCTACAGAAAGCTTTAGGTTAATGAAACAATCTTCCCCAACTGGAATTGAACTGCAAACAATTTTATGCCAGTCATCATTCTGGATGTTATCGTTTGGTTCTTCACCCAGCAGGAATTCAAGGGGGAGAGAAGTTCTTAAACTTTCATCTGCAGTAAACTTAACATTACTGATGAGATCATCTTCACCAAGAACTAAAGTTGCTACCGCCTTATTACTCTCAAATTGGCATTGCATCCGACTAGCAAAATCAGAAGATTGGCATTGGAGTTTAGTCTTAGAATTTTCAGGATTACCGGGCATTCCCTCGCTAAGATGGTCAGCTGACACTCCAACAAAAGAATTCAGGCTACTTGCATTGGAACAGTCCGGATGCCTTAGGCTTCTGATGAAGATTCGATCGGAAATAGATGGTATGTTGCAGCCTGCCTGCTCATCTCTATCAATCAATTCTGTGTCCTTCCTAATGGCAGCATTGTGGACATTGGAATCATCATCCAAGCATTCTTCATCCCAAACATGGAAGCTATTTCCATCTGTATGAAGTGCACTGCAAAGGTGGAGCAGTTGATTCTCTGACAAACCACAAGGATCACTCATATGATTGCAACAAATGAAATTGAATTTTGAATCATGATTAACATATTCCATGCTATCTACACAGCACATGGAGCTGGAAGGTTCTCCACAAAGCTTTACTGGGTGGGGAGAATTATCACAGTTCTGCTCTAAGTCACCCTGGGAAAGAAAGAAGGCGAGTGGATGCAAAGTAGAATTGTTTCTCGAAGAGGTTTCATGACTATTGTCTATCATACCACTGTTTATTCCAACATCTGATCCTCTTGGGGAAAGAACAGTTTCTGGCTCTGATGCATATGCATGTAAATTTGGGCTACATTTGGAAGGTTTAACACTTCTTGAGGACAGATATAAAGCTAGTGTTGGATTAGATGCAGAATCAGGAAGCATATGCAGATGTTTGTCCGAGTCACCTGCTGTATGGAGAAAACGACTTCCGCCAGAATCCAGAATATCTTCACTTGGAAATTCTGGCGCCTTGATTATTACTCCTTTACACCCAATTGTATCAAATTCTATAGACGAACCATCATTGGAAAGCAAAGATCCAGCCTCTACATTATCACCAAGTACTTGTGCATCTCTTCCATAAAAAATATCAATTTTGCTCAATTTGCTTTCAGGATCGACCGCTTTACCATCAGAGCAGCGTTGGCCGTCATGGCACATTTCAACTAGGACTCCATTCGTCATGTCACAGCTTTTGTCCCCCATGTTGTATCCAAGGGACCAATGGTTAGCAGCTTCTGACTGAAAAGTGAGAAAAGAAGAATTTAAGGCATGGTCAGCACTGTTTTGCTCCTGGGGCACATCAATCATATATGATTTATGATCGGAAGTTTTTTCTGTGGCTGAAACATGGAAAGCTGCCAGCTCCGAAGCTAAGGCATCATCAATGGAGAAGTATTTCCCTTTCTGGGGATGCAGCTCCGGAGTTGAATCTACAAAATTACAACTATTGTTGGAAAAATCATTGCCATCATCGTGATCATCATCATCCTCAATAGGAAATTCAGGTGCCTTAACCACCAGGCCTGTGGCACTCTGGAGTTCAGGCATGGCGTTTATTGACTCATCATCGGGGTCCTCATTTTCTCGAGAACACGAGTCCCCTACAAATGATGATGTACCACACTTTTTCTCTGAATTGGACTCATGATCTGAAAATTCTGGAGGTAAAAACTTTGAAGTGCATTTTTCAGATGAATGAAACTCCTTTGTTAATACGTCCATTTGCAACTCCATCCGCTGAAGCCTCATGTCAATGCCAGTAAGAAGCTTAATAACGTTTTCCTGAAAACTAGAGCAAAAAGTTTCTGTTCTCCCAACTCTTGAGACCAAATCATCCATCATTTCTTTGAGACCAACATCATTCACATTAGTTCCATTGGTCATAGAATTCGGCAACTGATCTGAACCATTTTCTTTGGCAGATATCATCAGTCTATCTGTAGTATTTCCCTGGCTATGTTCCTCGGCTTTCATGTTCACCACATTGTCAACACCAGCCTCAGTGCCGCTATCTTCATCAGCTCTGGATTTTGATTCCTGGACTTGGTCAGTAATTTTCTTACTAGATGATGGCAATGGATGCTGTGGTTTTCCATTATGATGCTGCAGATAATATCGCCCATCATGATGTTCAGTTGAAGAAGATGAGCCAACTTCTTCTATCCTCAACATCTCTGAACCATTCATGTGAATTGTGTTCCCCATGGATGAAGATATTGACTGTTGTGGAGTATCAGGACCTTTATTTGGAAGCTGGTGGGTTCCAGATCTGGATAATTGCAAAATACTAGGAACAAGCATTGAAAACAAAGAACCTGCTCCCATGTTACTAATTGGAGGCAGAGGTTCTGGATCAGTATCTTCAACAGGATCTGCATAAATGTATATTTCTTCCACACAAACAGAACTCTTCATTTGGAGTGAAAGCAAGCGAAGTGTGACAGACATGCAAGGCGCGGCATCTGAAATCTCAGCCGAGGCCTCATAGCATTTCTGTATATTTTTTCAATTTTGCAAGGTAAATATATTTAAAAGACAGCTAATTAAAGCCAAATTAGTAGAAACAAGTTGGAGTAGTACTCAGCTAAAAAGGGTCATTACATAAATTTAACTACGCATATGATTGAATAATGAAATATTTGTAGGGAATCAATTTCCTTATGGGAAGGAGAAGTGGAACGTAAGAGTTAGCAACTTCTCTCTGGTCATGTAAAGCACATCTGCAGCCCAGTAGGCGTTGATTATCTCTGCTTGAGAAGTCAAACACTTCGCAAGGGACTTCACAAGTTGCCCATTCAAGCCAACTGTATGGACACTTTTATCATTATACATATCTATTTTTTTACTAAGAAACACCAAACCAATTAACTTCCAGATCATGTGTGGGCAGACAAGGAAACACAATTTTTTCTATTTCGATTTTTCATTGTCTACAATTTAATCAATATTCAACATTTTTTCATATTAAAAAGAACACATAATAGCATAATCATTTTTCATAAAACAAAGAAAATTCAATTAAAAATAAACCATTTGTTGTATTTGAAAATTCCAATTACATTTCATTATAGGCAAATAATCAACTTTCAGGTATGACAAGTAGCAATAAACATGATCTTAACACACCATAAAAATAAACTAAGTAGCAATAAACATGTTCACAGTATTAAGGTATGACAAGTCATATACACTATGTGAGAGCAGCATAACATCCTGGGATTGCAAACGGGATGGATACCCAGCTTCAAAACTAAAACGTTCATATAAGAAAATCTAACTACATTCATAAATTATCCAAGAGAAGCATAAACAACATAAGCATATTTAAAACATCTAAATTCTGCAAATTATTTCTTACATTGAATGATACATAAACACATTGTAAAAATAAAAATCATTAGAAAATATGTTAATTAAGGAAACTAAATTTGTATTATATTATTATCCAAGTTGAATAAGAATAGTAACCTAATAAGTATTATATATTAAATTTATATGATATTATTTAATATTAATAAGAAAAACATGAGAATAGGTTCGTTTATTCACAGACTAGTCTTTTATCAGTTAAAAAAGAACAAAAGCATGACAATAATCAGCTAACAAAAATAATCAAATGCTACTGTTTTTAGGGGTGGCGGTGCCATTTTGCTAATTGTTGGAGTTGCCCATTGGATCTCTGCCATTGCCAATCAACCGCCATTGAGGCGCATGACACAATTGGGCAGGAACAGTGTCAAAGAGACAGGGTTCCACTAGTAAGGTTTGACAACATATGAAATGCTCAGATAAGTCATCCATTCAAAAAGCAGCTTACCTATCTTTAAATGTATGGAAGATGATCTCTTAACTACTTTTTTAATTAAGATCATAATGTCATTCATATTTAAACATTTTTCATTAAAAATTTGGCAGAGTTGAAATACCTGTGCTTTTGGAATAATTTTTCTGTCAAATGTTTCAGACGGAAGTAGGTGATGGCCATCCTGTAGAATTGAATCACGAACCTCGACTTCCACCCAACCATCTTCAACAGATTTGCTATCACTACTAGGAAGAACTGCCTTTCCATCACATGTATCGGCTGTTGATGATGACACAACAGCTCCACAACGTACAGTACACAAGTATTCGTTGCTAGTACCTTGTTGATTGGAAGCATAATATATCTCATAAATCCTAGCTGTACTTCGAACATAAATGCTGTGAATCTCCTGCTTTTCCCTGAAAAAGACTGCAATAAAAATCATATAAACGAGATGTAGTTGGGTTCATGGGAAAGGACACTACATAAAAAGATACTAGAGCACTTGGTCTTCCTTTTTCAATGTGTAATACAGTCTACAAGGAAAGTGTATGTATAGGAAAAAAAACCCAAAATCACATCTACCTTGTTTTCATCTAGGAAGAAAAACATGCACCCATCAAAAAACATCATTTAGATAATTCTATTTGTTTGTGGTAAACAAGCTAAGGAAGAAAATGGGTACAAAATGCATGTAGAATATCTAAACCACAAAGAATAGCAGTGTAGGTTACTTAAAAATCCTGATGACCAAAAGTACTAGTGTGCGATCATGACTATGGTCTTGAACTTTAAAGTAGTGGATCCTATCATACACCAGAAAATCATTCTTTCTAATTTCAAATTGTTGAAAATAAATCCACAACATTGATTATCTAAGCAATGGAAAACAAGCATAAATCCATCATTCCCTGCCAAATGAGAAGTAAATATATGTGTTGGTCATGTGAAGATGGAGCATGCATATCCATGACACCATGATTAGCCTCTTGCATACTAGCTACTAACGATACACTTAGCTCATGAATTTACTATTCAACATGCAAAAAGGAGAAATAAATAAATAAATAAAAATAAAAATCTGAAATTAACATGCAAAGGCATAAACATTTATATAAAAAGATACTCGCATCGTAGCTATTAATGATACACTTAGCTCATGAATTTATTATTCAATATGCAAAAAAGGCAAAAAATAAAAATAAATATCTGAAATTAACATGCATATGCATAAACATTTATATAAGTCAATGAAATTTGTGAAATTCTCTTTTTCCTACATCTATCACCATGCACCAAAATGTGAATATCACAAAAGCACAACATTAGAAGCACAAATGCAACTTCTATATAAATGATAAAATTTTAAAAACACAATTAAAATTAAATCCTACAAATTTCATAAGTATTTGTGAGAAAGAACCTATTTCAACATGGTTGCATAGCATGTGGGCAAAATTCCACAATGCCACCTATGGCAAGGTAGACATTATTGCTAACCATTAGCATTATCACCTACAGCATCAGCAAGAACTGTATGTCACCCACTCTATGAGTGACAATGCTACATCGTCATTCACCAACATTCAAAAAGAAAGCCATGATGGAGTTCGGGATAGTCTCCCATAGCAAGGGAAAGAATTGTAATGCTAACATTATAAATTTATTCTCTTTTCACACCATTACACTTAGAAAATAACCTAGCCTACCACAATCAAGAACACTTGCAATGGCAGATTGACACAGCCATGCAGGTAATATCTTAGTTGATATATTAATGTTAAAAAGAACAAAATTGTTAGTGATAATAAACAAAAAAAGAAGCCAATACCATTCACCAAACATATGTAGAAACAAAATCAAAATCAAATCCTCTTTCACATGTTCCACAACAAGCACAAGTTGTTTGGGTACCAAAGCTCCGATGACATTAAAATGCTAGGTTGGATTTAATTATAAAAGAAGTTTGTTAACTCATATGTGGTCAATTTGAAAGAATCTAGAATCTCTAAGCTTGATTTCAAAAGTTGCTCAAATGGGGATTGATATAAGACAAGTACATAAAGGCTTCAAAATCTCCCAAAAGACAATTTTGATGACCTAGAATAGAGTTAAGGGGTTTCTAGTAAACCCTATCGAAGGTCCAACAAGCTTTAATGGACCAAACATGTTATTTTGCATATTCCTCAAGAAAAAGGATACATTTTTGTGCCACATTTAACGAGATATTCAAATTATTAAGAAAAGAAAATATGGTTGATTGCCAAAACAAAATAACAAATTTATTGACAAAAGACGGACAATATCCTTTATCAAGCATAATGCGATGTCGTTAGATATAGCAAGTAACCATTTAGCAAACAATGGGAGATTAAGATAATGAGTGGGAGGATATAAGATTTTGGTTCGATTGCTAAACTTCTGACCTCTCTTCGATCCTTATTATGAAGGAATGATACAAAAGGATTAGGAGGGGCAAGATTGTGGTCAAATGTTCGAACTGATCAAATTAGATTGCATTATTATGTTATATCTTATGTAATTGTCATGATTTTTCTTTTGTAAGCATTTTCTGTAAAAGAAAAGTAATGTTCAGAAATAATTTAATTTCATTCTTGAAAGATGATATTTTTCTAAAAACGATGGCACGAAAAGTAGAAAAAAAGGTGGAAATGGCTTATCATGTTCATTGAATCATGCTATGATCAATGTTATCACACCAAAATGTGTAATGGTCCCTAACTCTATTAAATAAATCTAGCAAGGGGTGGTCTTCCAACAGATTTAAAGGAGGCTGAAGGGTACTGCATCACCCTCGCTTGCACCATGGGCTCCTAGTAGCACAACTAGATGGTACTCCAAGTAAAATGATCAAAACATCTCATGGCATTATGCAAAATCTGCTATGTAGTTTTCATATAATAGAATTGGGCTGGTATTCTCCACCCGCCTACCAAGTAATATTTTACCACAAGAACATAGGTCAAGCCACAAAAAGATGTGCACCATTGAGATGGTACCTTGTTGATCTCTCAAGAGGTTACAAAATTTAGTATAGGCAAGCCCAAAGGCAATACCACATATACCAAATGGGGTAGTGGCCAACTGAGGTGAATATGTAATGGCTCATGCATAAGCACAAGTAAAAAATTTCAAAGAACCCGATAAGCTTGCATGGCACAAGAATTAGTCCCTCCCACCTTTCACTCAAACGTTCTTTATGGCACATCTAAAATCCATGAACTACAAATATGCATATTGCTATAATCTAAACTATAACAATATTTTCACAGACAAGAACTAATTCATTTGCACCTATAAAATAAGCGACATCTTAGAGAAGTAGATGTGTGTTATAGTTAAAGAATATAGGAGGGGGACTAACCAAGACATGTACATCGCACGAATGATAGGCGGGAGTAAATATCAAACATCAATTGAAGGAAGAACTAGCACCAAAAAAAGTAAAATGTTAATTCCAACTATAGCTTAAAGGAATGCAAACAAATGTCACATCATCAATAATGCATTTGCAAGGCCAAATAATTTAACACTACTGTCAACACTATAGTTGCTTGATAAGCATGCACCTTTTATGATGGATCACTGCTACACCACCCTTCAACACAACTCAATAAAGGTGCATCAAAATTTCCATTATAAGCAAGAACTGGTTGAAAAAAACAAGGCCTTTCATTTACAATAGCCACTAGAATTGACCCACAAAGCTTAACATGCCTAGTATCAAAAAACAATCAATGTAATACATGATGTATGACTGAACATAATGGAGAAAGGTTTACACCTATAAATCCTCATAGCTCTCTACAGAAGATCACGAAGAGAAACTTCATCAGCATTCAAGTTTTTAACACTACATACACCATATATTAACTCCTGTCCTTAAGATTAAGGTAGCTATGGAATAACACCACTCAAAAAAATATTGCCCAAATAGATAATTGTAATAATTTAGACAAGACTCCCACCACATGTCATAACCCACCACGTATAATCCAATCAGTATAAAACTATCAATATGACGCCCCAAAACAATGGCAATGCAATAGAGAATGAGTCATCACATCTTATATTAAAGAAAACATGTTGGTTGAGGACAACTCCAACTACTTTGTAACATGTGGTCAAATCATTGGTTTAGGAAAGCTATGCCAAAAAGTTGAAAAATGATATTTTTGAGTGAATTTTGCAAACATAAAAGTGGACTTGGAAATCTTCTAAGGTTATGAATTTTGCAAACCTAATAGTGGACTTGGTTGTTCATGATTTCCCCATCAACTTTGGTGTCCAAGCAATGATTTGATTTTGACCAAAAAAAAAAAAAAACAAGTGCAAGGATGCTAATAATGAAGCCATATTGGCCAAGTCGAAACTATATATTTCAAAGATAATAATTATACAATTAGGCTACCAAATTATAGACTGACATATAGACTTACCACATCCTACTTGGCCAAAAATCTACACCTCTATCCATTGCAATCCCAAGTTTCATTCATCATGTTTCGATATCATCATGATCTAGATTGACTAGACAGAAGCAAATGCAATTCAATCATATTGCATAATTGATCATGTGGAGGCCACAAGATTATGTTTGGGGAGACATGAAAGTGGGGAGATTAAGTGCTTTTTATGGCCGTTAAAGGTGTTGCAATTAGAAACATGCAGTTCAATTGCATAGACCATAATGTAAACATAATATAAGGGCAAAGAAGATAATATTGAGTAGGTCTTTGGTAAATGCACTCCAAAAACCATTATATATTAGAGCTCAACCTCTTTACACCAGCTATCTTTTCCATTTACCTTAATCCAATAAGGTTAACTACCTTAAGTGGAGACAATGACCTAACATTTCTTACATAAGTGTAAGGGACCACAATGCTGCCATGTTGCAAGAGACAAAGAAGTTGGTATTGTCTACTCTAAAAAGTGCACTCCCAAAAGCATTATACGCTAGACTTCACCTCTCACACATACAATCTTTTAGCTTAAATTCAATTAAGTTAAACCTCTTAAGTGTAACCAATGACCACCCAACCTCCCTTGCATAAGTGACCGAAAGTTTTTGGGAAAAACTTTACAATTCCACGTTACTCTCACAATTTTGGATCTACATTGTGGTTCATGAAAATGTCAACGTAGTGATAATAGGTTGTACAAACAAGAGCGTGGAGAGGCAAGAAGCGACACCATTTCCACACATCAGAAAAGCATTTGTCGAGGTATTATTGCCATTGTCACATAGTACAGATCACATGTCCACATGATGACATCAATTTCAATGAGTCATTATTATGCATCTTGGAGAACAACATTAATATTTTCCATGTAGCTATTAAAACAGAAGACATCGTCCATGTTCCATGTCCAATATATCTAGTTGTAACACATATCTATTGGCCACATGCCTAGATCCCTATGCACTTTCTCGAAGTTCTCTTTAAAACGGTGGAAGTAATGTCAATGCAATACACACGAAAAAATTTCATGAACTCTAAAAAGTAACATTGCATGTTTGCCATTGATTATGCATAGGTTTGTCCTTGAAGATGTAGCGGGAATCAACTACATCATCAAAAGAAAGCAAAACATGAATTATTGCTTTCCGACTCAATGATGGCATAGCAAAGTCAAAATAAATCATTGCTATCATCGATGACAACTACAATAAGCTTATATGGAAGCAACAGTGCTAATCAACTCTTCATTGAAGATAACTTAGATGTTCTTTGTACAATTATACCATGCCTTGGCTTGGCATGGTCTCCAACATAGATGATAATCTCCTTTGACTTCATCTCCATGTGAACTCAAAGTGTTGGCACAATGAATCGAGTGATGAAATGGGGTATGCACTTTTGTTGATTCCTTGAACAATTAGAATATTGCATGTTTGATCAATATCTAGCATTAATATCCCCCACTCCCCGGCCAACCATTCAAGGCACGAAGCCTCTTATAACATGCTTTCATTGCATTGTTGTGTTCGATGCATATGAAACAAAAGAAACTTGCTTGAGCTTAAATGTTATTCGCAATAGTTTAGGCATTGATGAAGCATTGCAATTGATACATGGTCTTAAACTTTATGTTCACCATTTAGTCTTTGCAATAGTTTGAAACATACCTAGTGGATAAAGCCGATGGCAAGCGATCCAAAATCAAGGTCCTCATTCCAACACTGTGGATCACAGGAGAACTATACAAAAGCATTACTAGTGCTTGTATTTTCCACACATTACTTTTTTGCCAATGCAACATTGTTGGTGATACCATAAACTTCTCCCTTGAATTGGATTACAGACTACTCTAAGGTATTGCCGTTCATTGAAGAAGGATTCCTCATCATTCCTACTCGAGCTACCCATGATCTAGTAATTAAGTTCTTGTTGCAACTGTGCCCTGGCAATGTGCAAGGAAAGCTTACCACAAGAGAGAGGGTGCATTTTGCTTTATTAAAAAAACGAACAAGCAGGCTTTTGCACGCTTGAGTGATCTTGTTATTGAAGTTGAATAAGTATTCCTCTAAAAAATCTTTTATTTAAGTTTGAAAGATGTGTGAGATTACGATAAATATAAAATAAAAAGAGTTTTTAAATGGTTTAACAAACACACACACTTACATCCATCCCCAACCATAAAAGCCCAAGGTTATTATAATCAACCATCTTTTGTTTATAGATGGGTAGATGAAATACCCCTACATACGTAAGATCCATAATGATAGAAAACAGCCAAAAAAATTTATACAAAAAGTAGCTTACAGTAGATACAACAACAAATATAAGAAATAATACTAGATAAGCAAAAATTTTTAACAATAAATCTTATATAATAAAAGCTTATAACTAATGCAAATAATTAATGACACTAAATAATCATATGCAATGCTTTCACCAATTAAAAACTAAAAGAAAGATGAAAACTTTGAGAGCATAAGAACTATTCTAAGATGTTTAAAAATTTTGAAATGATGGAGCTTTGACAACCTAGTAAGTTTGATGAAAATGATCTCTTAGATTGGGTATTTTTATATTAGATTGTTCTTTCATAATTTAATCATCTACTTATGGGCAAAGGATTTTCAAAAAATCGAATATGACAATACTAACGACTAAAAAACAGCTATAATTCTTTTTCTAAAAAGATTAAACTAGCTTGTATTATACGATCAATGGGATCGTACTATATGATGACATAAAAATGTATTATTCAAACTGTACAATTAATTTTGTTATATCTTACAAAATTATTGGTTTTAATTATAACAAAGATAAGTTCATTTAATCGTATCATATGATGAAATAATATTGTACCATATAAAATTCTCAGATTTTCTCTACTTTGGCTAAAGAACTTGAATGTATTATATGATGAAAATTATTATATTTTATAAAATTCTTTGAATTTTTATTTCATTCATTTTCTCATACTCTAATATTGATCGTATTATACAATGACATATTAAATAAAATTCTTTGCTTATATATTTTCTCACTAAACTAGAGGATGATTATATTGTATGACGATACGTTTCATACTGTATGAATACTTTCGTATCATGACTTAGATAATTTTCTCACTTTTCATTTAAGAGAAAATTAATACCGTAAACTGATCATATTTTATGATAAAAAGGACCGTATTGTACGGCATAATAAAACTCCTATGAACACTCTCAATAGGATTATTCTATTTTCCTTCATGCATTAAGTTTTATTTCTGATCATACTTTACAATAGATATATGGTAACTATGATAAATGTGACTTTAACCTTTTTGAAAATTCACTTGTATTTTCATCAACTAATTTACAATAGATTATTCTATTTTCAAATGCTAATTTAATGCTGCCAACATAGAACTCCCCAAGACAAGGACTATCATTACCTCGGAAGAACACCAAAAGAAATGATAAGGATAAAACAATGGAAGGAGAGGAATGAGAGCTTAAGAGCACTTGAGTGTGAGAGAGGACAACAATTATCATTATTGCTTTGATTTGGATGACAATCCAATTTTGGATACAATCATTAAGGTCAAAGTGCTCTTAATGACTGTTAAAAATAATAAATACAATCGTTAAAGAATAATTACCCATAACATTGGCGACAAAGTTGTTAACCATTAGCAATGATCATGGTCTTCATCATGTTTTGATGCCACAAGGCTTTAGTGCCCATGCGACAATGAAAAAAGGTTCCTTCTCATATGTGCTACACATGCAACAACGAAAAGGGTCTCTTTTCACATATACTTTTCAAAAAAATATAACTCAATAAATTATTTAAAAAGCAGCATTCTTCTCAAAATCTTGCCCATATAAATACAACACAAATTCATTCATTGATAAATGCTAATGTCACATTAAGCTACGCAAAATAAACATAAAAATTCAGCTTTCTAACATTTGTTTGTGGAGCTTATTTCCTATTGTGACAAATATAAGCCACTGCACAAATATATCACACATGATTGCAAAGTCATGAAGAGTATATAAGCACAAGCAGTGATATCCATTATATGGTCCTGGCATAAATCAAAAATAAGATTTTGCAGGTTTTGAAAAGAAAAAACAGCCCAAAAAAGTCAAAAACACGAACATAAAGAACATACATTGAAACATGTAAACACAAAGACACATGACGCGGCACATGTAAACACGAGCACACAATCACATTTGCATAAGAACGTGCTGTAAGAAATAAAATAAGATCCACAAAAAATAAACGGTTAGCAACATAGACCAGTTCTGCACATTTCATGCCGAAAGTACTCAGTACATGTAGAAGAATTCTTACCAATCTGAAACAAACAATACATAAACATCATTATGCCAATCTATTTCAATTAGTCCAGGCCTAGAACACTACAAGATCAAGAACCAATGCGGCAGCGACAGCCGCTAAAACGATCAGAAAAAAAAACGACCCTTCAACTAAATCGTACCTAACGATCCGCTCAGGTTTGAAAACGTTTAAACACAATCAGAACCATCATAAACCAGAAGGAAACCCTAATAAGAAGAATTCTGATCTAGCTAACCGGTGATCTCGCAAGGCAGCGAATCCTCTGGCCTCTCGAGAAGAACACCGCCCGAGATACAGTCCACAACAACGTCGGAGATCGATGTGTCAAAGGAGATGGACCCGTCAAGGGATCCGTCGACGATAAGCCAGTTCGTCGACGCTCGCCAAGGAGGACCAGCCTCCTCCTTCGATACTAGTAGCATTGCTCCAAACCAATTCCCACTCCAGACGCCGGATGATGCCACACCTCATATATAGCCAGCAAATTCCATACCCATGTAAAAATAAATAAATAAATAAATAAAACTTACATTGAAAGAAATTACAACAAATTGTTTTTTTCATGCCAAAATTGAGTTTTTGACAAAAGATTATTAAAATTGCTGCTAAATATATTATTAAAACTAATATTGGAACTCATTTTTATTTTATAAAATACAGCTCAAAAAATAGGTTATAAAAATAAAATTATCTTTCAAGAGTAATAAATAAAATGCAAAATTCTCTAATTTTTTAAACTATATCCCTTGATCTCATCATCCTTAGATCTCTCTTTCTTTGAATTTTCAAACACATCTTATATGTTGAAATACAAGTTATATTAATTAAACTTTGTTATTTTTTAATTAGACGTGCTCCTTCTATTGGTGTTTCTATTTTATGCATCCATTACATTAATTTGGTATACTTTATAGCTTCCTTAGCTCAAGAGAAAGTAGTTTAAAGAACAAAGTGATAGTTAAAAGTATACATCATTCATACTTGACATCCACATCAAGCGATACATAGAACCGAGCACAAAACAAGACGATTGTATAATTTGAAGCACAAGGCATGAACCATAACTCTTAGTTGACAAAATATGTGTCTAATAAGGTTAGAAATACTTCTTTTCATTGACATCCTCAACATATCCACCCCTCGTCTTGAGACTAATTTCATTCATCCACCAAAATTATTCCCTCGGGGCCTATCCCAATATCTATCAGGTGAGCCATATCGTCATCGAGCAATGTTGGATGTGGAGAACCCTGCCATGAAGCAAATAGAACTCTAGCAACTTATGATCCATTTGCGAATAACTTGTGAGCTCAGAAAAAAAAAGGTTTAAAAAGAAATTATGAAAAGAAAAATTAGAAAAAAGAGTTTTAAGCGAATGTGAATGAAATTTTGATAAAGATGGTCTATTATGAATGCAATTCGACAAGAAAAAACATTTGAAAAATTGATTTACAATATGGTTGACAAACAAAGCCTTTGAACCAAGAGAATGGTTTTGAAAACTAATAGTTGGATATGGAATGAACATTTATTGAATCAAAGGGATTCACAAAATGTCAAGAAAAAGAGAAATCAGAAGTGTTCATTTTTCTATTGATGTGCTGTTTGAAGTACAAAAAACACTAGTTTGGGAGTCGAAAGAATGAAATATTAACTCATTGGGTACCATTTTAGAAAATGGAGTTGTCCAAGAAAAGGCAACAGCTTTTACAGATCATCACCAAAGATGCAATGCAAAGCAACAGCAGCCAATTTAAGCTTTAATGCAGATCATATTGGGTTAGGGTTAGGGTGCAATGACACTTTTTGGAATATCCCCGGGTAGAAGAAACAAATGGAACATGGAGGATTTCCAAACATGGCCATTTTGGGGGAATTATTTGTATATAAACCCCTACATGTCTTATAGTATAAATAACTTTTGTAATAATTACATCTCTAATCACTTTTTGTTTCTGAATTAGTCTATAAAAATAATATATAAATCTCCATGATTTGTGTAATTATACAAATAGGTTCTATAATTTAAAAAACAAATAATAAAGGCATAATTAATCTATTTATAAAGCCATAGGAATCTTAGATAAAAATAGGGCTAATAACATCACATTTACTGCAAAAAGAGCTTTTCATCAAACATTAGAGATTATAATTGAGTGACATATGGTGATGCAGATGTATACACAAGACCTTTCATCTAAAGGAAACTCTTTAAGAGAAAGAATTGAAAAGTTGTACCTTTTCTTGAAGAAAAAGTCTCAACTTGACGCCCTTCATATTGAAGAAGCTTTCACAGAGAACCTTTAACCTGCCAACCTTGACCATGACCATCATAGATCAGAAAGTTAAAGAAATAGAAGATGATGTATTTGTTCGAGACAATAGTATCCTATCATGATTGTAAGGTGATGTGTACAAGTACTTATATATGTGTCTTGATAATTTGGTCAACAAACAAAAAGGCTTTTGAAGTTGTTGCCCCAATATTTAACAACTATACAACGTAGTAGATGCAACAAGGCAGAAAATAATTATCTTCCTAAATATTCAAATAATAATGCACTTGTTTTAGTTCATTTGTTTCAACAACAAGAAAAAATTATCTGCTTGTTAAACGCAGTCTTCTTGTTAAGCATCTAGATAATAGAGATAATTCCTTATATCTTCTTAATTAAGTGGCATCCTATCTCCACATGTTTGTTTGGTCATAATGAGTTGGGTTCTTATTGATACTTATAGAGCTTAGCTGTCATACAATATAGTGATGGAATCTTCTATAGGAACTCAAAGCTCAAGTAATAGAAACTTAAGGTACATTAATTCGCATATTCTAGGTACCATTGCTCTAAATTCAACTATTACATGTTCATGGTAATAACAATATAATTTTTACCACATTAAGTGAACAAATTTTCACATACATGAGAGTGACATCTAGAGGTTGATCTCCAATCAATTATGAAACCAATTCAGAATACATTTGTAAACGTCTGAATGTTTCTCCTATTAGTTTTCTTGAAGAATGACCTTCTATTGGAAGTAACTCAAAATTCAATATAACCAAGCCATGCATTCTTCCATGAGATTGTTAACAAATTGAGTGGCACATTAGCACCAAATCTAGTAGTTGTCCATGTAAGCAAGACATAGATGTGCTTTTCAACAAGTTGTCAATGTCACCCTTTTGTTGATTGTTGAATTGTCCTTTGCTTTGCCTTTTGCCTTCAGTAACAATATTCATTGGAATGTCTGCCACTTTGCATGCAAAAATTCCAGATTCTATATGCAAATCAAAGACATGCAAACAAAATACAATGCATGACTTTGAGTTAGCAATTTCTATACCAAGCAATATTTGACATTCCCCAAATTGAACCTCAAATTCATGAGGAAGTACCTGAGAAAGATCTGACATGGAGAATTTTGTTTATTAGACATACAACAATTAGAACAGCTTCCCACCAAAACATTATTGGAATATGTAAAGAAATCATGAATGCACAAGTAATATTTAACAAGAGACAATTTCTCTTTAAGTCCCATTTTTTTAGGAGTGTTAATGCAAGAATTTTGGTGAAATGTGCCATCCTGTCCCCAATGTTCCCAAATGACCGAGTTAAAGCAATATTTGGTACAAACAATTCGTAAGACTTAAATTTTGGCATTGAAGTGCATTCAGACCACAATATTGAAAATTTTTAACTAGCCTATGACTTCTATTTCACAAAGAATATCCAAGGGAGAAGTGGTTGTCAATGGATAAAACAAACCATCTACAATTTGTGAGATTTTTAATTTGGATTGATTGATACTTCCTAAGTTGCGGGACCAACTTTGAAATGTCACCAACTGTTTCTTCTAAAAGGACTAGATTGAACTTCAAAATTTTTTTAGATAATAGTATGCTTCCCTCAGCTTTCTTTCTTTCCTTTCAACTTCCAATCCACAGGCTTACCATTAAGGTAGTAACAACCATCCTTGGAATAACCAGTCATCTTTGCAGTTTTCGCACCAAGGACTTTCCTTCTTTAATCGATTACCACTTGTTATAAAAAATTCAGGCAGATGGTTGAGCTCTTGTGCCATGATAACCTTCTTTTGATCTTCTTCATGACAAACTATAGAGAATGCTTGTTCAAGCTTTGGTTAGGTTTAATGCTAAAATCTTGACCAAACAGCATCGAACAAACTTGACTCAACTTGCATTCCCAAGAACTTGTCTACCTTGTATTAGCGCACTAATATCATAGCCAAATAGATCTTTCTCTATCTCAAATGAAAGCTCCAAAGTTGGCAAGGGAAAGACAAGTATTTCAGTTATCTTCAACAAAAGGTAAGTATCTTCTTCATCCTTGTTCCACTCAAACTTGTAAATCATTAACAAACTTGAGGACATACAACAAGCTCTCATAAAACTCCTAACCTCAATAACATCATTAGTCATGTCCAATGTCGTGAGACTTGTACATTCTGTATGTCAACCTTGATCTTGTCATTATCACCTCAAATCCTAGACATGGTAAGATATTTTGTCCAAGCTTAAACTTCTTTGAGGTTAGTTTGAGTACACACATTCTTCACCCAAAATGCTACTCTATAATTCTATTATCAATGAAGAGTTCATCAAGATATATGATTACATGGTCCTCCATATATGGCCTCATAAACTCATATGAGAGATTAAAGAGTATTGACGCATTGAAAAGTTTGAATGGCATTACTAGTCACTCATAGAACCTTTAACATGACTTAACATCATGTTTCACATGTCAATGGTCATAGATAAACTTGATGATGACCTAACTATTGAACAAACTTTAATAATATATTACCATGTAATCTTTGATCGAGTTGATCACAAATATCAGGAAAAGGGTATCAATTCTCAATAGTTTATCTTGTTAAGGTGAGGTGTAATATTATTTTAAAAAAAGATCCTAAATTGGTTTGGAACTAAACATAACTAAATTAAACTAATTCTAATACAAGTAAAACCAAATAACCTAAATAATCCCTAGAATGCCTGCCCCTCCCAACCTTCCTCTCCCATAATTCCTTATGTTGTTGCCTTGACCTATCCTTTAGTCACCACCATCCTTTCTTCTCATGTCATTGCCATTTCATTCATCACACCAAGAGCTGTTGGTCATTGCTCCTTGTCGATAACAACCACCAGGTTGCACCATTGTTAGTTCTTACTTCTCTTTCCTCCTTTCACTTCATTTCTTTTCTTGATTCCCTTTCTCCTTTTTCTCTTCTTCCTCTTCCACCTTCCTTTCCTCTATTCCATAACCAATATTACTTTCTATTATTAATGACTATTGCATTAATTTAATGTTGATGCCATATCATTAAGCTATCACCTTTAAATGAATCACAAATGCTAATATAATATTAGATTTATTTTGAATATTTAATGAGCTTATTTATATAAAATATATGTTTTATTTAGATAATATTTTTAAGTAATATAAATTAGTTCTAGATAAATTGGATTTGTGTATCTTGGAGTCTAGATAAAACTTACATATTTCAAGGTAGGTAACTCTTGTTAGAAGATAAGAATATTAGTTTGTTAGGCTTAGCTTTTTGGTAAATCAACTCTTATATTTTATCTATGTCTATTAAAGCTTAGAGTTGTTGTTATGCCTTATTTTATTTAGTTATCTATTTTGAGCATATCATAGTAGAATAAGCCAGATATACCTATAGTTAGCTTATTTCTTATAATTTTCGTAGAATCTCAATAGAAATACAAATGAAATATTGTCACATGCTAGTTATTTATATGTATGCTTCATTTATATGAGTATAGTTGAGAATACTTAATAGTGTTTAACATGATAATTATTCGTTACTGATATCAATGATTCACTTAAGATTTATATCACACATTACCACTATATCATCATTAGAAGCCTATAATTGAACATATATAAGTGTGATTATATATTATATGTAATGGTTCATGGTACCTATATACTATATGATTGCCTCAGTCTATGAACCCTTAGAGTGACAACTCTTTTATTTGAAGTAGGTTATAACCTAGCTTCTGTTTCAAGTTAGTGATAACCTAACTTCTATTTCAAGTTAGAAATAACTTTTCTTCTATTTAAGGTTGACCATGTAAGCAACAGAGTAATTGTATTATATATGAGCTATGATAAGTGAATGATGAGGTACATGATCTATATATGTATGCATTATGCAAATAAATTGGAGCACTGACGTTAGAATATGTTTTAGTTTCTTTGAATAGACTAACAGAGTTAACATCAGATTATTGATGATGTCAATATTTATAATTAGTTAACTCATTTTTTAATATAAATAATTTATTCTTTTCTATAATACAAAACAAAATCACTTGGTCTTGATTATCGACTCATGTCGTGTGGATTGAAGTTTGAGTTTCACATCGTTATACCCAATTTTCCTAGTTATATTGCCTTCTGAACTTGGGTTGTGACACAAGGTAGTTGAGGCACATGTGTTACCCAACATCTTTCTTGAGTACCATTACCATGAAGAATCTACATGGAAAGTTGTTACGCTTTAAGACTAAATTCTCAAGTAGATTCATATCACGACACTTTCTCTTCACTTTCAAACATTGAATATTGATTAAATGCAATTGTTTAGCAAAATAAGGCATCCAACATGTGGATGATCTTATCTTCCACTAATGTTTTTGGGGGGAGACTAACATGGTTCTTCAAAGAGTATCAAAAGTAACACTACGATTCTTCTAAGAGTATGAAAAACTAATTCTTTAGGTTCACCAACTCGTTTTTCGACTTGGGCATCAATTTTATATATGGGTCATCTAGCTATTCATCTTACATAAATAGTTGAACACATCTTTAAGAACCATTCAAAAATTGTTTCACTAGCACAAATGCAACTACATCTACTATTTAAATTAGGTCTACCTCAATTAATGAGGCACTTCTTCCCATCTTTATAATTACACTTGATGTCAGAAGAGCGCATCACAATCCCGTGAGCATAAGAAACCTATTATCACCCAGGAAATATTGAGAAGAACAACTTCACACGATTATATATGTAAGTATGCATGTCTATTTGCATATATAATAAATACATATATATATACATATATACATAAATATAAATAAATTCTTCTACCTCTTCGATGTATTTTTGCGTGATAGCAAACTGAAATTTGCACTACCACTTGATTCAAGACGCCACATTGTTGGCATCCATCAAAGTGAGAAGCATCATGGGTACAATGCTATGTTAAAGCCTAATCATTGAGCTAGAATAGCCGAGACAAGGTTATTTTAACTAACATTGTCAATGATCACTCCAATTATTACTTGATTTACCTTCGATTCACAAGGGAATAGATCCCTTAATGCTTTTATTTCTATAAAACTTTGGTCAATCTCATTTGACCCTAACATAAGATATAAACTCAAGTCAACATGTTTAACCATTCTGAGAACTTGTCCTTGAAATATCAAGAAACAATTTGCAACCACAATCAGTTGTCTTGTATGTGACCTCCCATCTTGCAATAGCCACAATCTTTGGTGTATGATGTCTAAATGATTAAGTTGTAATACTATCGCTTTGTTTTTGAGGTGACCTCTTTTATACTTTTCCATCCTCCTATTCTTCTAGGGGGCTCCTTTTACAATCTAACCAAATTCTTTTCAACCCAACACTAGTTCTTTTTTCTTGGTTGCCATTATGAAAGAGCTCACTTATTTGTGATTGTTCAATGGTAACATATATGCTCAATAGCAATCAAGTGGTGTAATACCGAAGTGTACTTTAACAAGTAAACTCAATGCAATTGTTTTTCTTCTAAACTTGATCATATATTCTTATACATTTTGTCTTATTCTATTTTGTAGACTCTATCACTTTCTGTACTCAAAATACCAAATCAACTACAACACATGTCTAATCATCCTCCTAAATTGCTTTCAAGGCACATTTTGGCACTTTCTTAAAAGGTGTTTTCAACCATGGTTTTACATAAATCATTTGATTAGATCAAACAAATGCTACCATGTTATTTGATAAGTATCCAAAGTGCAAGAAGTGTGTTTCAAACCGAATTAGCATGCATCAAGCTTCTTAGCACTGACCTCCCTTTTCCCAAGTTGGTAACCAAACTTTTACTTCAACCTTGAATCATTGTAGTCAATCGTCAAATTTTGGGAGTGACGAAAATGACATTATCATCGTCATCCTTGTTAATCATTCTTGCAAACTAGGGTTTGGCTAACCTCTTCTCTACTTGAAAGAATAAGTCAAGCTCATGTAGGATGCCTTATAAGTGGTCTATCATTTGGTGCTATATTTAATTAGGTTTAGCTCATCATCATGAGCTCTACAAGCATCAAGACCAATTGCATGAATGGAACACTTTGATATTCTAGTGCATGGGCTGATTTTGCTTCTTGCATCGATGAGGTTTCACTCCTCAAATCTCTCTCTAGATGGCATCTTGCTTCTAATCATTTACATTTGCATAAGACCAAAGTGTTATAAGTCCAAAATTATGATATTTTAGCCACTTAGAACCCAAGGGAAAACGAGCTTTTGGAGAAGAAAAGTTAGAAGAGAACTAAAAGGAATCTTAGCTTGGCATAATTCGTGAAGCCTTTGTTGACAAGGGATTCCAATGGGGAGCACATTTAGCATTTTCCTATTTCCCAATGGGTTTTTCAAGTGGAGAATACTACAAAGAGGAACAAAGCCATCATAACACTTGTTAAGGCTTTGGAGTAGATAAGAAAAAGCTCTTTCTTTAATTATGTATTTTATTTGCTAACCGATGTAGTCTTTCTCAAGGTTTTAATACAACCTTACAACATTTAGTGCAATGCCTTCAATCAACTGGGGTGTATACTCGAAGTCAATATTTACTTGCAACCAAAAAGCACCTTTACTTGAGAGTTGTATGCGTTAGTCTTTCTCAAGGCTTTTACAATCCTCACTCAGTGAATCATCTTGGTATCAAGTTGACTCCAATTTAACTCAACTACAATAATTTCTTAACACAACACTATTAATGTCAGTGATGTTGTTCGTAAGCTTAATCTCGTAGTCATTGTGGCCAATGTCGTGCCCATTTGTAGTCAGCCTTGTGCCCAACTTAGTCTCATGCTAACCCATTATGGCTAACTTCATATCATACTCAACTTGAAGTAACCAAGTTATATCTTCACCATTTATTACCATGAGTTGCTTAAGTCAAACTTTGGTACATTCCACCCAAACTCCAAAGGCCATGATTTAATTTCATCTTATTAGCAAGTAGATAAGTTCAACATTGATTTATGGCAAAGTCGTTAGTTTAAGCAAAACATGGATATCATGCATAATTAATATAGTTACATTGATCATATATATTGTTACAAAGTTAATGAAACCTAAACATAATTTTTTTATGGTGAACTATAATAATGTTGATGTATAAAAGCTATTAAACCACCCAACAAAAAATAGAAATACATTGAAGTCTATGTAATTTATATATATTCTAATAGAGAGGTGCATTTAACCTTAAAAGGGAATTCGAATACAAATCCCTATGAAGAGTTCATTGCTTGTGTTATTTCAGCCAGTAACTACAATAATTTCTTAACACAACACTATTAATGTCAGTGATGTTGTTCGTAAGCTTAACCTCGTAGTCATTGTGGCCAATGTCGTGCCCATTTGTAGTCAGCCTTGTGCCCAACTTAGTCTCATGCTAACCCATTATGGCTAACTTCATATCATACTCAACTTGAAGTAACCAAGTTATATCTTCACCATTTATTACCATGAGTTGCTTAAGTCAAACTTTGGTACATTCCACCCAAACTCCAAAGGCCATGATTTAATTTCATCTTATTAGCAAGTAGATAAGTTCAACATTGATTTATGGCAAAGTCGTTAGTTTAAGCAAAACATGGATATCATGCATAATTAATATAGTTACATTGATCATATATATTGTTACAAAGTTAATGAAACCTAAACATAATTTTTTTATGGTGAACTATAATAATGTTGATGTATAAAAGCTATTAAACCACCCAACAAAAAATAGAAATACATTGAAGTCTATGTAATTTATATATATTCTAATAGAGAGGTGCATTTAACCTTAAAAGGGAATTCGAATACAAATCCCTATGAAGAGTTCATTGCTTGTGTTATTTCAGCCAGTAACTACAATAATTTCTTAACACAACACTATTAATGTCAGTGATGTTGTTCGTAAGCTTAATCTCGTAGTCATTGTGGCCAATGTCGTGCCCATTTGTAGTCAGCCTTGTGCCCAACTTAGTCTCATGCTAACCCATTATGGCTAACTTCATATCATACTCAACTTGAAGTAACCAAGTTATATCTTCACCATTTATTACCATGAGTTGCTTAAGTCAAACTTTGGTACATTCCACCCAAACTCCAAAGGCCATGATTTAATTTCATCTTATTAGCAAGTAGATAAGTTCAACATTGATTTATGGCAAAGTCGTTAGTTTAAGCAAAACATGGATATCATGCATAATTAATATAGTTACATTGATCATATATATTGTTACAAAGTTAATGAAACCTAAACATAATTTTTTTATGGTGAACTATAATAATGTTGATGTATAAAAGCTATTAAACCACCCAACAAAAAATAGAAATACATTGAAGTCTATGTAATTTATATATATTCTAATAGAGAGGTGCATTTAACCTTAAAAGGGAATTCGAATACAAATCCCTATGAAGAGTTCATTGCTTGTGTTATTTCAACCAGTAACTACAATAATTTCTTAACACAACACTATTAATGTCAGTGATGTTGTTCGTAAGCTTAATCTCGTAGTCATTGTGGCCAATGTCGTGCCCATTTGTAGTTAGCCTTGTGCCCAACTTAGTCTCATGCTAACCCATTATGGCTAACTTCATATCATACTCAACTTGAAGTAACCAAGTTATATCTTCACCATTTATTATCATGAGTTGCTTAAGTCAAACTTTGGTACATTCCACCCAAACTCCAAAGGCCATGATTTAATTTCATCTTATTAGCAAGTAGATAAGTTCAACATTGATTTATGGCAAAGTCGTTAGTTTAAGCAAAACATGGATATCATGCATAATTAATATAGTTACATTGATTATATATATTGTTACAAAGTTAATGAAACCTAAAAATAATTTTTTTATGGTGAACTATAATAATGTTGATGTATAAAAGCTATTAAACCACCCAACAAAAAATAGAAATACATTGAAGTCTATGTAATTTATATATATTCTAATAGAGAGGTGCATTTAACCTTAAAAGGGAATTTGAATACAAATCCCTATGAAGAGTTCATTGCTTGTGTTATTTCAGCCAGTAACTACAATAATTTCTTAACACAACACTATTAATGTCAGTGATGTTGTTCGTAAGCTTAATCTCGTAGTCATTGTGGCCAATGTCGTGCCCATTTGTAGTCAGCCTTGTGCCCAACTTAGTCTCATGCTAACCCATTATGGCTAACTTCATATCATACTCAACTTGAAGTAACCAAGTTATATCTTCACCATTTATTACCATGAGTTGCTTAAGTCAAACTTTGGTACATTCCACCCAAACTCCAAAGGCCATGATTTAATTTCATCTTATTAGCAAGTAGATAAGTTCAACATTGATTTATGGCAAAGTCGTTAGTTTAAGCAAAACATGGATATCATGCATAATTAATATAGTTACATTGATCATATATATTGTTACAAAGTTAATGAAACCTAAACATAATTTTTTTATGGTGAACTATAATAATGTTGATGTATAAAAGCTATTAAACCACCCAACAAAAAATAGAAATACATTGAAGTCTATGTAATTTATATATATTCTAATAGAGAGGTGCATTTAACCTTAAAAGGGAATTCGAATACAAATCCCTATGAAGAGTTCATTGCTTGTGTTATTTCAGCCAGTAACTACAATAATTTCTTAACACAACACTATTAATGTCAGTGATGTTGTTCGTAAGCTTAACCTCGTAGTCATTGTGGCCAATGTCGTGCCCATTTGTAGTCAGCCTTGTGCCCAACTTAGTCTCATGCTAACCCATTATGGCTAACTTCATATCATACTCAACTTGAAGTAACCAAGTTATATCTTCACCATTTATTACCATGAGTTGCTTAAGTCAAACTTTGGTACATTCCACCCAAACTCCAAAGGCCATGATTTAATTTCATCTTATTAGCAAGTAGATAAGTTCAACATTGATTTATGGCAAAGTCGTTAGTTTAAGCAAAACATGGATATCATGCATAATTAATATAGTTACATTGATCATATATATTGTTACAAAGTTAATGAAACCTAAACATAATTTTTTTATGGTGAACTATAATAATGTTGATGTATAAAAGCTATTAAACCACCCAACAAAAAATAGAAATACATTGAAGTCTATGTAATTTATATATATTCTAATAGAGAGGTGCATTTAACCTTAAAAGGGAATTCGAATACAAATCCCTATGAAGAGTTCATTGCTTGTGTTATTTCAGCCAGTAACTACAATAATTTCTTAACACAACACTATTAATGTCAGTGATGTTGTTCGTAAGCTTAATCTCGTAGTCATTGTGGCCAATGTCGTGCCCATTTGTAGTCAGCCTTGTGCCCAACTTAGTCTCATGCTAACCCATTATGGCTAACTTCATATCATACTCAACTTGAAGTAACCAAGTTATATCTTCACCATTTATTACCATGAGTTGCTTAAGTCAAACTTTGGTACATTCCACCCAAACTCCAAAGGCCATGATTTAATTTCATCTTATTAGCAAGTAGATAAGTTCAACATTGATTTATGGCAAAGTCGTTAGTTTAAGCAAAACATGGATATCATGCATAATTAATATAGTTACATTGATCATATATATTGTTACAAAGTTAATGAAACCTAAACATAATTTTTTTATGGTGAACTATAATAATGTTGATGTATAAAAGCTATTAAACCACCCAACAAAAAATAGAAATACATTGAAGTCTATGTAATTTATATATATTCTAATAGAGAGGTGCATTTAACCTTAAAAGGGAATTCGAATACAAATCCCTATGAAGAGTTCATTGCTTGTGTTATTTCAGCCAGTAACTACAATAATTTCTTAACACAACACTATTAATGTCAGTGATGTTGTTCGTAAGCTTAATCTCGTAGTCATTGTGGCCAATGTCGTGCCCATTTGTAGTCAGCCTTGTGCCCAACTTAGTCTCATGCTAACCCATTATGGCTAACTTCATATCATACTCAACTTGAAGTAACCAAGTTATATCTTCACCATTTATTACCATGAGTTGCTTAAGTCAAACTTTGGTACATTCCACCCAAACTCCAAAGGCCATGATTTAATTTCATCTTATTAGCAAGTAGATAAGTTCAACATTGATTTATGGCAAAGTCGTTAGTTTAAGCAAAACATGGATATCATGCATAATTAATATAGTTACATTGATCATATATATTGTTACAAAGTTAATGAAACCTAAACATAATTTTTTTATGGTGAACTATAATAATGTTGATGTATAAAAGCTATTAAACCACTCAACAAAAAATAGAAATACATTGAAGTCTATGTAATTTATATATATTCTAATAGAGAGGTGCATTTAACCTTAAAAGGGAATTCGAATACAAATCCCTATGAAGAGTTCATTGCTTGTGTTATTTCAGCCAGTAATACAAATCCCTATTGCACTTCATTGAAACATAACATCTAGGAAATTCTAATCATTCAAACAGTTCTAATTTGGATTTGGTATCTAAAAGTAACTCATCATGCAACTAAGGCTTTGCCTCTTATTGTTGTGTTGTGTGTCAAAAATAAAAAAGTAGATACTCTTTTAAGACTCAATATATAGACCATGGTTTCATTTCTCATGTCCCAGAGTACATAGAAGTGTAAGCATAACGTGAAAGAAAGCATATTTAGTGCAATTCAGTTATAAAACAAAATCATGATCAACCAATCAGCTCATGTGCAAGGTCTTGGTGAGCACTAAACTGTAAGATGATTCTTGGATTCACTTTTACTAACTTCAAAATATATATTAGCTTTGCTAGAAGCTAAATTCATCACAACAAAGGGAGTTCAACCAAATCTGACCAAACCTCAAAAAATCTGTATGGATTACTATTTCCAACAGTATATAAGAGAACCATTTTGTTCAAAGATCACAATAGGAAGTTTTAGCATGAAACCCAAAACCATTACTCTACCCACATAGAATTCATTTTACTTGTATATTCTCATCGCATAAATAATGAGATTTACAATAACAACAAAGCAAAATGCTCATTAACCAAGTTTGCCATCTTGTAAACATGATCAACCTACCGTGGTAGTGGGTGGCAATTTTTTTTCCAATGGCTGCCTTTCACCCATGGAAGCTCCCACACATATCAAAGTGACAGCTGCAAATTAAAGATTAAAAAGTAAACTATTAATGACAACAACAATAAACAATAAGATTTCCTTCTACAGATTTAGCTCCTACATATAAGTCCAGCAGCCATTTTTTGAGGGCCTGCTATTCCAGCAGATGGCTTCTCATCTATTGCATGGAGTCTCTTCAACTCTTCAAACCTATATCACAAATATGTCAAACAAACAAACTAGTTGAGCAACATTTGATAGTGTGGCAAACTTTCTTACTATAGTTTGAAGTATAATGTAAGCATATCAACTATTAACACAACAAATGTATTTACAAGATGTCACACAATATAATTGAAAAAAAAGGAGATAACATTAATACATAGTTAATTGGAGAGTTTTGGAACAGTATGCTCGATCTGCTTGTTTCTTCAGATTGCATCATTAAGCTAAACAAAGCTTGAAGCCTTGAACAGAGTTTGGATAATTAACAAAGACATATAAATGTAAGGCCCTTGTTTGATTTTGTCCACCGTGATAATAACACTGGAATGCATTCTAGTTCAGTCCAAATGATCTGTACTGAATTATTCAATGGATGACAATGTAAGAATATAACTCAAGACGTTTTGGAAGACAATGTGCAGTGGTCAAAAATATGCAGAGAGCAAAGATCCGCTTAACGGAACAGAACCAACAAAATCAGGTTGGTTCTAATTGGAACCAAGTTGGTATAAGATCTTAAAGTTAGAGGACATGGTCAATTCTTTATTCCTTCTACACAGTAAACTAGAACCGAACTCACCCGAATAAATTTAAAAAGATTGGTACCAGGAAACTTGGCCCAAGTGGAGGCATAGGCCTTGAGAAATAAAATGTAAAAGGAATGGTATCTAAGACATTGACTCATGGCAAGGCATAGGCCTCAAGTAGCACCAGGACTTGAAACAAGGCCTAAACTAAGAAGAATAATATTTTTTTCGTGTGTTGCTTCTCCTTATTCCCCTCTGATCTGAACCAAGAATCAAATTGAAACCTAACCCATTTTATTAATTTGGTTCCTCTATGTCTCAGTTCAACTGTAATTTTTAGTATGTGGAATTGATCCGCTTCAATTTGCGTAATTGTTTACCATGGAATTGAACCAAGCCCAAGTTGCATGCCAGGCAACACACTTCAACAATAACACATCTAGCTGATGAAAACCTCCAATTAATGTTGTTTACCACTTCTTACACTATACAAATGGAAGCTGATTTTGAGGGGCTAAGGCTGCTTCGTAGACTTGGAGCTTTCCATGCATGTCATTGATCATGCAATTATTTGTTCATCATGTGTTTCTGCATCTGTGCAATCATGTGCAGCTACTGCAACTTGATTTCTTATGCACCATGAAGTAGAAGGAAGTATATATGTTTTCCAATAATAACTCCTAAACTACAGCCAGTTGCAAAAATACAATGAGGAATTTTTACTTTGAAAGCTTTTCATGAAAAAAATTCAAGTTTGAGGTTGAAAAATTTCATTGCTTTATGCTTAAAACAGCATATTATATATAAAATCTAGAGTACCCTGAACCCTTATCTGACCTGGCTAAATACACCACTTAAAAGATCATTTTTCTTCCATCTTATTCCCTTTTCCGCTTATCTCTAGTTTTATTTTCCAATGATTATAGTTTTCTCTAATCAGCCTCTTTGCATCTTGTCATACATCTTAACAAAAAGTACTTCTACAAGAATACAAGCAGAGATAGAAACGTTAAATACCTTGAGTACTCATGGTTTACCAACAGAGGATTTGCTGATTGCATTTTGGTCAAAACATAACGAACATACCTAGCATTAATATCAAGTTAAAAAATGCAAACAGATAATGCTTTGAAAATAAAACATCATACAACAAGATCTCCTTGATGTGAAGAAAGAAAATACCAAATTCATTGCAATTTTGTTTTTGAAGACACAGATGGTAACATCCGTGAACAAGCTAAAAATAATCTACTTGTATACAAAAAATGACAGTACAACGTAATTTTCCTCAATTATCTACTTGTCATGGCAAAAAATGTGTTGTTGTTTCTAGCAATTATTTGGGGAATAAAAGGTCCAGAGAAACATGTCATAAAATCATGTAGCCATCTAAGCAGTGCAAGCCTGAAAGTTGGGTATATGAATAGCCAACTAATATAATGTCATGTTCATGATGACAAGGTGATTATGTATCTGATCCATAAACCACAGCCTTAACAACAAGACCTCTGTAATTGATATTATAATTTTACACTACCAACTAAATTGATGTTATAGCTGCCGCCCAGTATCGCAACAAAGATATGTTATGGACAGCGCCATGAAAGTTCTATAAGTGCTCGAAAAAGAAATAATTTAATTGATTTTAGTTCAAAACGTCACCCAAAAACCCATGATCAATATTATCAAAATAAGAACAAAATTATTGTTCAACTTGAAATTTATTTTTCCTGAAGATTTAGGGTATTTAACGTTTGTATTATTATTTTCGTTTTTAAAACCAAAAAAATATATAATTAGCAACCCTACTTACTGTTAAAAAACAGTAGTTAAATAATAAACCAAAACAACATATGCTAAACCTTTCATATTTAGTAGGTTAACAGTCTTAGAAAGCTGTTCCGAATATATTCAAAACTCTCGGAAACAAGTTAGAATATAATTTTTGGAAAATTACATTTTTTTTTCTTTTACAAAGCATGTCATCAAGAAATCTATACCTTAATTTCATCCTTGTAACCAGGTTAGCAAATTGAAAAACCAATATTGGTTGATGCATGATAACATTTGACGATAATCATGAATTCTTCAAACCAAATTGAACCTTTCTGATTCCACAGTCCTCAATATAAACCCAAATTTTCAATGGTAATCAAATTGCTAAAATAAAGGCATGAAGACTTCAAAAGATGATTGCCCAAGAGAACAAGATAACTTTGAGGGAAGGTTTAAAATATGAGAAACCATTGTGTAATGCAATTTGCATTAAGGACAGTAGCTATTCTACCTGGGGAGAAATGACAAATAAAATCTATAAAATCCTTTGCTTTCACAGTCCACAATCACCATTTGAAAATTTTTTTTGTTAGGAATCATATACTTTTAATTGAATTGGCTACTTCAACAGTTGGTTTTTGTGGGACAAGTTAGTAAAAACTTTGCAGTGGCAGAATTGATCTTGCAGATCTATGTCCATATCACTTAGTTTAGACAATGCATCCTATTTTGGCTGGAGAAGTGTAGAAGAGATTGTTTAGATGCAATAGCTTTGCATAAAAACTAATTAGCCATGCAAATCCCATAAAAGTACAGCTAAATAATCTCCTTCAGAAGTGGTGCCTGGAGGAACCTCCTTGGCAGGCTTTTAAAAGCAGTAGCAGTTCATATAAATGACCTTTAACGTTCAAGCACAATTAACCACCCCAAAAGAGGCACTTTAGAGTTATTTTTCAACATTTTTGGACTATTATTTGTGCTTTTGTTCACGGTCTATGTTTAACTTAATTTATGTATACCATAGATTCTTTTGCAAACCCTTTCTTGCATCAATTCTATCCCAATAAAAAGAACTCTGCTCCATAGAATTGAAGTTCAAGAAGTCTAGCAAAAAATCTGGCACTAACTTCTCTGTCTCCTATTATCAACCAGTTATCCTCTAATGATGATAATTCTTTCCAACAAACTAAGAACTTATGAAGGGCATCAAAATTAACAGAAGATTCATCAATTAAGATATAATCAATCTAAAAGAACTTAACACTAAAAGATATAAAAGCTAATCATCACTTGGGCCACTTGCAAAAAAATTAATCTATAAATTTCTTTCATGCAAAATTCCTCTATATGATAATAAATCTTCCATAGTAAAAAAATTGATAATAAAAATTTCATGTAACAAGTCTAGAATATATACAATTGCATTCCTCTTTCTGTTCACTTTAAAGAGATCATAAACTCTTCATATAATTTTTTATACTTTGAAATGATAAAGCTCTCAAGACGAATACATACAAATACATAATTTTTCTTATTAAATTCACATGAAATCCTACTTTTATTTATCGCATAAACATATTTCAAGTTATTGGGTTCAATCTACTATCACATCATTTTACACAAGTTATAAAACTTTTTTTCAAATATAAATTCAGAGTTGAAAAATAAATGAGAAAAGATATCTATCACGATGGTGGACAAAAGATATAATGTATAAAGCCCAAAATACAAAATCCTTTAACCCACAATATAATCAAGAGACACACTAAGTTGATGTAAAATAAATTTAAATGAAATATACAACTTAGCTCAATGCAATATATTGAAGCAAGAAAAAAAAAGATGAAGTTTCTTCACTATTGCAATAACCTTGTTTCCCTCATAGCCAAATTTTGAAAATTTTCAAGAAAAAATGCTTCTTAAAGATATACAATTAAACATCAATTTTTTTTCTCATTATAGAGCTTCGAGATCTCCAAATGTCTCTAATCATCCCCAACAACTCTTTAATTATTATAATCAACTTTAACAAAAATCTATTTAAATCAATCATTACTTAGAACATGAATTAATGATACTATACAACCCAAAAATAATATCATACAATCACCAACAATTTGTATTAATTGTATCATACAATCTAGTGATGATATTATAGGATCTCCACCAAACTGTACTAATCGTTTCGTACAATCCAAAGATAGTATTGTACGATTTCTACAAATTTGTAATAATTGTATTATACATTAAATATTAACGTACTATACAAAATTCTCGAGTTTTCTCATACTTAACAAAATGCTTTTCTAGTCAATCTTGCATATTTTTAAAGTTTTGTATGTCAATTATTTTGCACATATTTTGTAAATACAACCTATTGGTTTTATGTTTTGATAAAACAATTCTTAGGAATAGAAAATCTTATTTGGATGCATGCCTTAAACTAAACTTATATGAGTACAATGATGGTATTAAAAGTTTCTATCACTCACATGCAAACACACAACATTGCCCTAATGTTTTACTAAAATTGTTAAATAACTTACATTCTAAAACAAATAAAAATGATTCAAAAAATATTCAACTCTTTGTTTGCTCAAATTTTATATTTGGTGTCAATTATGTTCTCACCAAACACCATTATTGAGATGTTTGAGTCAAAATCAAGCTTCTCTAATTGAGTTCACCTATTCATTTTTTTAGATACGTTATTTAAATCATTTAAAAAATATATTAATAAAATAAAAAAATGTTGGTATCATCAAATAATTCATACAGATTAAAAGTTCAATAACATACAAGATTGATCTCAGATATTTTACTAATCAAGCCCAATCAATATTATTATATATTTTGAAGTTTCTAAGTGATAAGTTTTTGAAATACAAGATTCTTCTTAATGTTAGCTTCTTAAATATCTCAAGATCTCATAGACTACATCCATTTGTTTTATATTTGGATTTTTTATGAATTAACTCATATATTAATAGAGAAACCAATGTTAAGTCTTTTGTGAGATAAGTACATAAGTTATTTATTAAGCCTCTGATATCTACTTTTAGCAACATACGTAAAATCTTTGATTCCTAGTTTCTTTGTTAAGTTCATGAGGGTATGCATTGGCTTACACAAGCACTCTTGTTTCTTTTAAAAAATCTAAAACATATTTCTTTTACAGATAATTAAAGTAATGCTTTCGACCAAACAATTTCATTGTGAAAAAGTATTTAAGGCACCCTAAGTCTTTGGTTTCAAATGCTCTGGCAAGTAGGCTCTTAAAAAAGATAATCTTCTACTCAAAATCACTTAACAAAATAATGTGAATCACATATATAATAGAATGATAATCCTCCCTTTATATGAGCATTTAAAAGTGTAATCTGTCTAACATTATGAATATCTATATTGCTTGATCACTTGTGTAAATCTGTCAAATTAGGCCTTAAGGACTGGTAAAGTTCATATAAACGTCTTCTCAATTTATAGGCTACGTTAATTGTGGCATGTCTTAAATCCAAGAAGAATACTCATGTATACTTCTTCATCTAAGTCTCTATTTAAAAAAACACCTATGACATCTAATTGGTAGAGTGGTCAATCAAAATTTGTCGTTTAGAATAAGAGAACTTGCATTGTTTTCAATTTAGTTACCAAAGCCAAGGTTTCTTCATAATTGAATCTACAAGATAGTGTGAATCCTTTAATAACAAGTTGAGCCTTGAAACGATTAGCACTTTCATATTGGCAGAACCCAGACTTTGCGAACGAAAACTTGAGGACGGCGATGGCGTATGAATGATGACGTTGATGGACGACAGTGAATTTCTACTATTATTTTGCATCAAGTTGTGCTCTGGCGACACTAGAAATGGTAAAGGAATAAATAGCTATCTGACTGCATTTTGGTGTACGATGAATCATGGCGGAAAAGTCTCGCAAAGTTTCGAAAAAAACAAAGAACAGCACGCTAAAGCGGTCTCCTTCTCAGACGGCTTACAACGATAATTTGATCCATGCTGTAGAGAATTCAGAGCCAAATAGCCGCAGTGCAAATAACCAAAATGCTGGAAATGTTCCTGCTGTGAGGGCACCGACGATTAATGAAAACTAGGGTTTAGGACAACGTTAATAAGGGTACGGTTCAAACTCATGAATGTTCTCAGTCGAATGAAGCCTACTGTGAGGAGACATGTCTGATGAAGATGACGGTGTCTCATCAAGCTTGCTATGTGATATACCGATAGGAAAAGGCAGAGAATCAATGACAATGTTGGAAGAAAATAGTAATTACCATTAAGTGAAATAGAGATTAATGAATGCATGGCAAATTGTAATCAAACTCAGATGAAGGATTTAAGCCCCAAAGTTGGGGATTATGGTGAACATGTGTGTGCACACAGGGTGCTTGTGATAATGTCCAAGTGGCTGCAGATGAAAAGTGTTTGACGAGTAATCTCGAAGCTCAAAACTCATCCAAAGTTAGTTTTAATGATGCCCTCATTGGAGGAGGGAAGAAGAAAAAAGCCCTTTTGCTAATTATCTTGATCGATTATCAAATTTAGATATGAAGTTACTTGCTCTAAAGGATATATCACATAATGTTAATGACAAAATCTATCTCTCCAATGATGCATGTGAAAAGAGATTTATTTATCACCAACATGATCTTGTAGGTAGAGTCTACAGGGACCGACTATATTTCCAATGAATAGCAATGATTCTGCAACGTCGGTGGGCTCATTTGTATGAATTCAAGATGCTTGACCTAACGACTAGTGCTTTTATTTATATTTTGAGTCTACTGTGGACAAAAACTATGTTTGGTTCGTGGCAAGTTTGGCCAAACAATGGGTTTAGACATGTCAAAGCTCAAGCATCGTACTTCTGCGATTATATGTGCATCGGTTAGGATCTGATTCTCATTGTTCCCACACATATATTGAGACATGGAGAATATTATGCAGATTGCTAAAATTATTGGAAACACAATACAGATTGACTTTTGGATTATGAACATGCAATGGTCTTTCTTTACAAGGATTTATGTCTAGATGGATTTATCAAAACCACTTAAATTTGAGATGTGAATCAATAGACTCCTAAGGCGCTCATTCTAACATTTTGAATATAAGAAGTTATCTATTATATATTTCACTTGTGGTAAGAAAGGGCATACTACTGACACATGCGCCTTTAGCTTGCCAATAGAGTAGTCTACATTAGTTGGAAGTACTAGTTCTCTAAATGAAGAAATCGATCAGTAAAATGGCAATAGGATCGAAAAGATATGGCTGAAAACAGAGCAACATGATGAGCAGAAACAAGGGTTTAGGCCTTGAATGATGGTCCAATCAAGGAAGAGATGCACAAATACAACTCTATAGTCAAGGAATGCTAAAATGGGCAAGGAAATAAATAAGCATAAGACTGAATAGTATTATAAATCTAATAATACATTGGATATACCACAAAAAGGCAGGTCAAGCACTAAGCAGAAAGGGCTTAGAGAAGGTATGCACAAACCTAAGCGAGTATTGAAACTGAAATCAAAGAGAGATAGTCAACATTTAAACTTTCCAATTAAGAAGTGCAACTCATCAATAGGAAAATTCAATAGGGATAGGGAGGCTATCCTTAGCATTTCTTCCCATACTCAGAAGTTATTAGTTAATCAACAGTTCGTAAAAACCAACATGTCCAATACAATCAATAAAGTTGTCTCGCCTAATGTCGTGGACAATGGTAAAGAAATTGTTTAAATTTGTCATGTCAAAGAAAATAAACAATAATCAAGGGATGAGGGTTCTCGATTGGTTTGAAAAATCAAAATCAAAATCAAAATGTTGTAAGAAAGGAATACTCCTATCAATAAGGGAAGAGAAGTGTGTTATAATTTTCATAACACAGTGATTACTTTAAGTGATTTCATCGTTTCTAGTTTGCTAAGATTGAAGATTCTTATTTGAGAGTACTGCAGACATCATTTGGGCACTAATAATATACTCATTTTTATTCCTACTTAGAGAAAACTACTACTACCTTTGTTGTTTTGGCTCGGGTTGCACCCACCTATCAATTCACATATTTGGGGAGTCTTAAGCAACTAGTTTATGGTTTATTCACATAAAAAGGTGTCAAGCTTGGACTTCTCACAAATTCAACTACGTCACTGGGGGTTGAAAATTTAGAAGTATTCATAGTGATTCAGGAGTTCCTGGGACTATAGTTCATTCCATTACAGGTATGTTCTCAACTGCTTATTGTTCAGAACTAAGAAATGGATTAACTATCAATATAGTATTAATGTTGCTACACTCTATGGCTTGCCAAATGTGAAACACATTTTCAAAATTGGATGAATGGCCTCTCTTGCTTGTCTTTAATGCATAAAATGGATGCTTCATTTTTTCAATTGCTGCAGCATGCATTTTTTGTGATGAGTGGCTACTTCCCTTACTGGACTTCTATAAGTCATGCTATAATTGCTGTATGGTTGAGGATCATTTGCTTGAAATGGACCCATTACCATCCATGGGGGGAAAAAAACTACAACTTCCTTCCACTGTAAGGAACTGCTGCTATTCTAAATAAGAATGAGTATAAATTATTAGTGCCCAAATAATACTTACAATACTCCCAAATAAGAATTATCTTCAATCCTAACAGACTACCAACGATAAAGTTAAAGTAATGACTGGGTTATGAAAAACACAGCATACTTCTCTTCTCTTACAAGCAGAAGCATTCCTTTTTTGCAACCTTTTCATTTTTGTTTTCCAAGTTAATTGAAAAACCCATATCCCTCTATTGTTATTTATTTTCTTTGTCATGATAAATTTAAACGACAATGCCTTTATCCTTATCTACAACATCGAGCGGGACAGTTTCATTGATTGAATTGAAAGTGCTAGTTACTACCAACTATTGATCAACTAACAACTCGTAAGTGTGGGAAGAAACTAGAAGAACAACCTCCCTATCCCTACTAAACTTCTCTGTTGGTGAGTTGTGCTTGTTAATTGAAAAGTTTGAGTATTAATTATCTCCCTATGATTTTAACTTCAGTACCCACTCAGATTTATACATACAACCTCTAAGCCCCTCCTACCTAATGCTCGATCTATCTTTTTGTGGTACCTCCAATGTATTATTAGATTTATAATACTATTCAGCCCCCTGCCTATTTATTTTCTTACCCATTGCAGCCCTCCTCAACTGAGCAGCTGCATTTGTGCATCTATTCTTTGGTTGACCCATCATCCAAGTCCCAAACCTTTGTTTATGCTCGTTATGTTGTCTTGTTTTCAACTATATTTTTTGACTCCACTACTATTCTTTTGATCAATTTCTTCACTTAGACAACAATACCAGCAAGCTAGACTTATACATGTTATAGTGGCATACCCTATCCTATCACAAGAAAAACATATAATAGGTAATCCCTTGTATTAAAAATGTTGAAATGAGAATCCCAAGATTCTGTTAATTTACATCCCAAATTTAAGTGATTTCAATAAATCCATCTAGACACAAATCTTTGCAAAAGAAGATCATTGCATGTCCGTAGTCCACACGTCAATCTGTATTGGGTCTCTAACAGCTTTAGCAATCCACAGAATATTCTCTATCCCTATAAATGAATAGGAGTGACAAAAATCCTATCCAAATCGATGCACACATTATTACAGAAGAACTACATTTGAACTCCGAGGTTCACATGTCCAAACCCATTGTTTGACCAACAACTTGCCATGGGCCCCCCCAACCAAACATAATCTTTATTCGCAGTAGACTCAAAATATAAACAGAAGTACCCAACCATCAGGTCAAGAACTATGAATCCACACAAGTGACCCCACTGATATTGCAAAATTTTCACTAAACATTAAAAAGATAAAAGGTCACTATAGACTCTGCCTACAAGATCATTTAAGTGATAGGTAATTCTCCTTTCACACACCTTATTGGAGAAATAGATTTCGTCATTAATAATATGTAATTTATCTTTTGGAGCAAGTAACTTCACATCTATATATGATAGTTTATCAAGATAGTTAATAAAAGGGTCTCTAATCAAGAATGTTGTACTAATTTTCGTCTTTTGTCCCGCACGAAGGCCTCCTTATAACTAACTTTAGATGGAATTTGAGCTTCAAAATTACTCGTTAAACACTTTTCATCCACTGTCGCTTAGGTATAATCACAAACATCTTGTGTGTGCACACAAGGTTCACTGGAATCCTCAGTATTAAAGCTTAAATCCTTCATCTAAGGTGTTTACAATTTGCTCTGCATTCATTGACTTCCATTTCTCTTAATGGTAAATTATTGTTTTCATCCAACATTGCCATTAATTCCAATATTTTGATTATTTGCATGGGGGTTATTTAGCTTTAAATTCTCTCCAACAATGATCAAATTATCGTTCCAGGCCATTTGAGAAAGAGAAAATTGTATCATGTTATTCTTAACTTTTTACGAAACTTTGCAAGATTTTGTGTGATGACCCTCATTTTTTTCTTCTCTACAAAACTCTATTTCTTTTCTAATTTCAATCAGCTCAAATTCTTTTCTAATTAAATTGTGTTCTAATACCACAAATATGACATCTTTATTTTTTTATCAAATATTCAATATAATTTGTTTTCCAAATTTCAGAATTTAAACTAACAGAACCTTTCTTCGATTTTGTACATTCTTCAATTTACAAACACATCAATATAACATTTATATCTACAATATAATAATCATGCAGTTTATATCCACAACGATGAACAGTAAATAATTAAATCTAATAACTATAAATTGAAATCATCACAATAACCACATGTCATAATTTCTAAAGTTTCTTATAATATTATATCTAGTTTTAACATACATATACAATATTGAGTTTACTGCATAATTAACAAGTTATTCGACTCAACTCTTCTAATGCAAACATTTGTAAGTTTAATTTTTCTTATAAGCTATTCTTATATATGATTTTTTTATTGGGATTCAAATATGTTTGAAATATTAATGTCAAAGAAAGGCTAAGTTAACTATCATTGATTTAGAAAGTCATCTCTAACAATAAATAAATATATAAAATAAGTAATAATTTGGTAAAATCATGTCAAATCTAATCACAAACATCAATCATAACAGATAAGAAAATAGAATCTTATTCATATTACAATATAAAAAGAAGTATGATATGCTATAAATAAAAACATTCTATAAACTCTAAAATATATGACAAGCACATGCAACTTTCTCTTTTTTATATTTCAAACTTTTTCTTAATGTGGTCTTGTTTACCAACTGTTTTTACATAACTAAGAAAACCTTATCATGATTAGTGCTGTTGTTCCCTTCCTCTCACAGGGTTGTTAGTCAAAATCCTCATTTTAATTTACTTAGTTACAACGAAAATCTCATTTATTAATTTATCATATCATATTTTTATATATATTCATACTCTGCATTTTAATATTTTTAATATCCATATCTCTACGACAAATCTTGATAGTGCAACCCACTAGCCACTAACCTCCTCACGACAGCAAATCTCAATCTTGTAGCATACTGGCTGCTAACCACCTCACAACGAGAATGTCTCAATCTTGTGGCACACTGGCCACTAGTCATCTCACTATGACAAAAGTCAACCATGTGACACACTGGCCGTTAGCCACCTCACGATCACAATATCTTAATCTTGTAGCATAATAGCCACTAGCCACTACACGACGACAAATATCAACCATGTGGAGCACTTGCCACAAATCGGCGATATTCTCAACCTTTCGGCACACTGGCCACAAGCAACAAAGAACAACACATTTTAATTTTTTTAGAATTTACTTTTCATTAATGTCATTTTAAAAATATTCAAGTATCATTCATTTCTTTTATTCACATGTAGAATCCTCATTTTATAGCATTTAAAAAGATGTATATTTTTATATCAATAAATCAATATGATGCTTACATAATTAATCATGCCAAACAATTTCATATAATAATTTAACAACATTAAAAAGACTATAAAAAAATAACAAACACGTACAACTTTTTATTATATTTTCAAACTTTTTTTAATAGTCTTGTTTATTGGGGTCTATTTTTACTTAACTAAATAAACTTTACGTTGGCCAATGTAGCTGCTCTCTCTCATGACAGTCAGTCGGTATCTTTATTTTATAAACCCCTTTTAATTGATTTATCAATCATAGTTTCTTGCATAATCATACTCAATCTTTTTATATTTTTTTCAATGACAATATATTTGTAGTAAATTACAATAATACAGCCCAATGATCACTAGTCACCTCACAATGGCAATGTCAACCACGTGACACACTAGCCACTAGCTACTTCACAACGACAATTTTTTTAATTTATTTTCACATGTACATTTCTCATTTTTCATAGTATTCAACTAGATATATGTGTTTGCATCAACACATCAATATCATGCTTACACAATTAATCATGTCAAACAATTTCATATTTGCAATTTATCAACATTAAAGACATCTAGTTACAAATACAAGTTTTCGTAGTTATATATAATAGCACAATATTAGTACATCAATATCACATGTTTTGTGCAAAATTCACATATAAGGTCTTAATTTTAACAAGTACTACATCAGACATAGGTATATAATATTCATTTTAGAATGTTTATTTCTAGTTACAAGTATATATTCTCATATAGTTATATAAAACAGTACTGAATCAATTCATTAATATCATATAATTTGTAGAATTCACATATAAGATCTTAATTTTAACAATCTGCAACACATCAAGCATATGTATATAATATTTATATTAGGGTGCCTAATTCATATGCAATGTTTTAATTTTAACAATCAATACTACATCAGATATACGATATAATATTCATGCCAGAATGTCGATATCACATGTAATGTCCTAATTTTAATAATCCGTACTACATCAAACATATGCAAATAATATTTTAGCATAACGATGTTTGTTTTGTTTCAATCGGACTCCATTCAGTATGAGACAATCCGTATATCTTTTTTCATAATTAGACCTTAATTTTGCATCCTCAAAATTTAAATCAATAAAATCACATAAGCAAATTTCTCATTCTCCCTTATAAAAAAATTGAAGAATTCAATAAGGATATATTTAATTCTATAATAATGTATAATTTAATTTCCTTAGAATTTTATAAATAAAGAATTGGTCAAAGAAATTATTCTGACATAAAAGGTGAAAAAGCAATTGTCATAGTTTAAGCTCAAACTCACCTCTTATCTCAACATGCTACTAGGTTCACTCACAACTTACAAAATGGAGATCAAGAAGACAAAAAAATAAGACAACATCAAGTCTTTGCACAAGAAGACCCTTGGCCTAAAAGCTAGCATATCCATCCTTCAAGAGGAAGTGGAATAATCAAGCAAATAATTTGAGTGCAAAACAAAAAAGACATCAAAAGATCACAAAATGGCTCAACTCTTGGATAAAGAAGAATAGCAGATACTCAATGGCCACAAAAAACATGATTCTCAAACAAATAAAAGGAGGAAAACAAAAAGAAGATTTAGAATGTGATGTCTTTTGAATGCAAGAAACCACATGTCAAAATAACACTATCCTCAATAAAAAGGCAAAAGGATGCTGCAGAGTTATTTGAATCTATTTGCATGAGCTTAAGTAATTATTTTGTTAAGAACATGAAACATCAAACTTGTCTTATGCCAAGCAAGAACAAAACCAATAAATATAATAAATTCAAAATACACATTCTCACTTGAAGAAACAATATGCTGAATTATGTAGTTTCCTGTCTTTGGAAATTAATAGAAATATCTTGAAATATCAAAGAAAATAAATAGCTATGCAACCATGTTTTAAATCTTATCATCAAGAACAACAAACTTATAAAGGACATTAAGTCCTTAATAAGACAACTTCACAATCTTCATCATTCCTCGGTTATAAAAAAAAACTAAGGTTTTAAACTCAAAGTTGCCAATGCTAACAAGTAAGAATTACCTAAAATTGTTTGTACTAATGGCAATAAGCAAGCACATGTAGGTTACACTTCACATGATTGGAAAATTCATGAATTCATCTCTTTCATCTAATTATGTATAAGTACCTTAAAAGCACTTCATAAGCCAAAAACCTCATAAAAAATTAACCACTTAGAATATAAACTTATTTATGTGCCTAAAGTAAACAACTTAACAATTTTGACATACGAATGTCTACATTAAGGCTAGAGAAGGTAAATTCATCTTATTTAAGAGTCAAGAAATGTAGGCCATGTGAACTTTGGCTAATATACTTATAGAAAATTATCATTATTATTGGCACCATTGTCAAACATTCTCACACATCAAGTGGCTTTGTACGATATTTTGATTTGAATTTTACGAATGATGTGAAATGTTATCTTCAAATCTTTAGGAATCGCAAACATGACATCATGAACTAAGGCATGAAAGCATTGACGCCATTCCAAAGGTTTCAAGATCTAATTTAGTAAAACATTTACATGAGATAACATGTGATAAGTAATGTAATGAATGTCAACTAGATAAAAAATGCAATTTCATTACAAAAGCATTTTAAACTAATTCTATGGATTTATTTGGTCTTAATGAAGTATTGAGTTTAGAATATAAAATATTCTATGTAGTTTACTAATAATGAAATTCAAAACATTCTACAACTTATTTCTTGATAAAAAGATTGATATTTTTGATAACAATTAAACCCTTTTATAAAAGGTTTTCATGAAAAAGGCTAAGCTACCTCCATGCATAGCTATCAAAGGGTCGATCTGAAGCCCAGCTTTCTAAAAAATTTAATGATAAATGTGCATTTCTCACAACTTCTCTATTCCCCATATAACTCAATGAAATCACATAATAAAGAGAGAATAAAACACCTTGTTACAGTGGCATACTTATGTTGCATGCAAACTATTAAGCACATTTTTTGGGGTAGAGACAAATAGCATGATGGAAATACGAAACTCAACACAACATAATCTGAAATAAAACATTGTGTTCATATTGTACCAAGGAGAGCAAGTCAAGACCAATGTCAATTAAGTTACATTTGAGTAAATAAGTTCATGACTAATTGATTGCTGATCAACAATGACCAATCACTCACCACACTTTGCTAAAATGGATATAATAACTATCTTCTTGCCCACCTCCTCCCTTACTATGATTTCTTATAACGTATGAATTAGGATAAAATATTATGGAGAGAAGTTTCATCGATTCAACCTCAAAATGCATCATAATCGTCTATCTACATCGTGGAGGCTCAAACATCCAATAAAAACATTATGGAAACATAAAGTTGAGATCCATGCCTTATATTTGACCACACCAAGCTGTCGGAACATCAATGAGCAATGGATATTGACAAAAAGGAAAACAATATAAGTGGAAGGTGTGGTCTAAAGCTTACATCATGCAATCAAAATCACATTAGACCCTCTCTAATCTAGGTTATCATCTTCTTAAACATTCATCACTTAGAAAACCCTAAGGTTACAAATCGTCTTTCCTCTGTAAAGGATAGAGCCTTACTCTACATTATTGTACGTATCTCACTTAAGAGACCAAGTGAACACCACTTCAACCTCATCATGTAAAACATTTCATAATCATATTCATCCTATCCCTCTAAGATATTCCAATCTAGCCTTGACAACACAAACCTAATAAACCTTATTGCCAATTATGTCCTGCTCATTCCTAAATCCATTGACTCCAAGCATCAACATTTTTAGCATTGTCTACAGGCATAACAAACAAAAACAGACAACCAACGAGAGAAACAATATTGCTACCTCAAAGCAAGAGGCTAATTCTCCTAACATCAATCAAATCTAAGAGAGCCATAATGAAGATTTGTCTTAGCTAGTAAATGAGCAAGTACTATACCTAAAGCCTCAAAAATGGAATTCAAAGCCATCTTTTGACTATATCGCACGTTAATAGAGTTTTCTACCCTACTGAGAATGTACTCTACCTAATACCTCAAAAAATGGAATTCTTCAAAGCCTCTTTGACTTTATCATAGGTTAATAGAGTTTTCCAAGCAACACCCCTTCCTACCCCACCAATTGAGGCTCCACTATCAGCCACATCAACATAAGATCTACAATCTACAACAAACCAACCACAACTATGGCCTCCAAGTCAAAAAAACTGACAATGCCAACGGATTCTACCCCTCAACTGCAAGTCCAACAACAATCATAACCATCAGAGTTCCCATCTTTGCCCATAGCTAGTCCAAAGAAATTTGACCCATAAGGAATATTCACTACACAAATGAAAATTGAATCTACTTTTTGGGCCAACTGCATCACTTTAGTAAGCAACTCGACTTTATTCTTGTATGGAATGTAATCTACCATCTAGGCCAACTGCATTACTTTAGTAAGCAACTCAACTTCAGTCTTGTATGGAATGTAAGTGAAGAGATTCCTACCAAGATCAAATACAAATAATGACCTTGTTCTATTATACAAGCAATCCTACATCATTTTAAGGGAGAATCACAGTGCTCTAGACATGGCTTGCATCTTGGAACTTTTATATGCTCAAGAGGTGTTCTCCGCCATATTCAACAATTCTATGAAGCAAAGGAACCTTTCACAATAGTTTTTTAAGTGTGCGAAGGAGAGTCCCTTTCATTCCAATAACAATAAAGACCTACCACAAGGGGAACCCACTAAACCAACGCTCGTCACGCCTCCCATGATACAATCCTTTTTATCCTAGAATCTTGACATAGTCATTTCCTAAGAACCTCAAGAACTTTCATAACTAGATGAACAACTACATGGTCACAAAGTAATACAAAAGGAAACTACTAGAGAAGAACAAACCCATCACACAAGATAAGACTAAGAGCCTTGACAAAATGTCAAAGCAACAATACAAAAGTAAGCATTAGCCCTATCTGACAAAATAGGGTGCTCTATTTTTCTATCTTATTCTTCTAATAAATTATTGAATATTTATTTTGGTTACCTTAAAATAGTTGGTTTTAAATCTATAATAGCTATTTAAACAACAAACATTTAATTTATCTCCTATCTTAATCCATCCGAATATAATTGATAAACTCACAAAACATGCAATAATGAACTCACCGAATTTCTGATTCTTTCCTCTCTCGTATGCTTATCTAAAGGAATAAAATTTGAGGATCAATCAACAAATGTACACACGATAGCTAGTTCAAAAGCACAAGTGAAAAAATTTACTCACATACCTCACTTCCATTTAATATTTTAACTTTTGGTAGACATGCAACTAAAACAAATCTTGAGATCCCACCTTTAGCTGGATCAACAATTGGATTCTCAGAAAGCCTAATATCCTTTCAAAAAACAAACCGTAAAATCACAATTAAGTTAGCACAGCCTAATAAGACATTAAGGAGGAAAGTTCAAATAATACTTATGGCAAACTAGTTGAGAATTAAGACATTTTTACTAATGAATTCTAAGCCAAAAATATGTTGATTCATCATATACAAGCTTATTGCTTATCTTCTCAAATAAACATCAAAGAAATAACTTCAATTTATTTTTTAAAAAAAAGGCAAGATATAAGCAACACAAAATGGTCCATAGACCATAAAATATCATTAAAGTAAAACAATAAGAAAAAAATGTTGAAGTCTAGTGATAGAAAAATTAAATAATGCATTAATTTGAAAAAAAAAAGATAAAATTCCAATGAATGGTCTTCATTGCTACATCAAAAAAGGCACCTCTCATGTGAGGTGATGCAGAACAAAAACAATCAAAACTATTATTGATGAAGTATTCCTCTCATGCTAGAGGAAGATGGTGATAGGTAGAAGCAATAATATCGTAAGTAGTTGAACTTCTTTCCTAATATTATCCAAGGTAATCACAAAACAAAACACAAATTAAACACAAGAAATTTGTGCCTTGATGGTGATTCATCTACTCTTCAAAAGAAAAAAAGAAACTCACACCCACATAGACCTCTAAATAACACTTTATTCATCTAAGAACAATGTGAAAAATGTATTTAACAAGTCAAAATCACAAACCTTAAAAAGACCTCAAAAGTGGAAAAAGGCAAATTCACCTTAATATTACTAAAAAAATATCATGGAATTTAGTTTTGGAGAGGGCCTTAATGAATTGTTTGCCAAATCCAACATATAGTACATTCAAACAAAGTGCGGCACCTTATGATCATTTCATTAAGAAATTTTTAATAGCTAATTTTTATGAAAACTAAGTGCTTACCAATGTAGAATGTGTCATGTGTATTATGTTTAATCATGTGAATAGGTCAAGTCACCAATCCAATTCAAGTTTTGATCAATTAACCCATAAAATGAAATATTTGTTTTAATAGAAACATCAACCAAAAATACAAACTTCTTAACCGTTATATTTTTCAAGTCAAATCTAGGTTGAGGTTGACCTAACCTAAAAAAACCCAATTCGATTAATGATTTTTTCCAATTATCAATTAAGCTCTTTTGATGTTACATTAAGGGCATTTGTTATGATATATCTTTAATAATTATTACTTAGAGTCACATCCATTTTCATGTGATGCTAAAACTCTTCATGCCTACATTTTAGAAGGTAATTTGGAAGGTAATATATGTACAAAAAGTAAGAATTTTTTTGTTACTATTGATAATGATTCTAAACTTCTAACAATGATGATATAATTATATCTCTTAAAAGATGACTTCACAAAAAGAGTTTAACAGTATTAAATGAAGAGATTTTTTAATAGATGTATACATATATTAACCTTGATTGTTTGAGATAGTTTGAACTCATAAATAAGTTCATTGATGAAATTCAAAAAAGCATTAAATATTCAAATAAATCATCCTTTGCTTAATAGTAATGGAACAATGTGATTAATAAACTAAGATCAATTGCAAGTGAGAAGGAAATTTGAATTTGATCAATGAATCTTGGAAACCCTCTTTATCAATTACTTTTATGTAATAATTTTTTGTAGATTATTTGATCATTACAATTCTTCAAAGTTTTTAATTTTGATTATGTTATATGTTGTTATCACATTGTCTAATATCGAATTAACTTACAATTATGCACTGAAATAAAAGTAGTGTTGCATGGATATATGTAGGTGAATTATTTCTATTATTATATAACTCCTAGGTGTTTGTAATATTCATAATGTGACTTGTCTTAGTTTGCTGCTTCATTTGATGTCTTAATATGTTTATGTTTTTTAGTTTCTTGAAAGAGTTGGCTATAACAAATCGATATATTTCATAAAGATTCACTTAAACATTGCTTCATTTTAAAGTCAATCATATCTTGAAAACCCAAAGGATAACAAATCACATATGCTTAGAAAAAAAATCTTCTATTTTTAAAAAAATGACTATTAAATTAAATGAACAGAATTTTCTAAAATATCAAAAAACGAACTAATAACTATCCTTTCTTTAAAAGATTGATACATAAATGACTAATTAAAAATTAATTCACCCGATCCTAACAAATTAATCTTCTAAATGCCATATATAAGGTTGTGACTAAGGTTCTTATCTATTGACTCCAATACACCCTTCACGAACCCATTGCCCAAAAATAGATGGCCCATTGTTTGGGGGCACTTTATTGCTAACAATTATCTTATGGCTTGGGATCTCATGCACCATCTTTCCTCTTCATCATCCTTAAAGGGGCTCATCGAAATTAAAGTTGAAATGGCGTAGGCTTATAATAGCATTTGTCAAGATTTTTTGTTAACTATTCTTCATCACCTCATGTTCAAATATCTAGTGTACAAGTTTGGTCTTGTATTTTGGCTCCCAGGCATTGCACTCTTCTTAATGTTAAGTTCTAACTAGTTTTGTACTCTAAGCTATTGCGATGTTCTATGTCTCATATCCTTGTTCCTATAGGGGTATTCTCTAGGCTAGATGGGCTAATTCGATCATTCATATGGAAGTTGTCCCTATCCCATGGGCCCATGCAAAATGTGGAGGGGGACATTGTGGTGAGGCCTAAGCAAATGGGTGGTTTTGGCATATTCATGGGTTCAAGGAGTGGTTCCAAGTTCTTAATGCTCAACAAGCTAGGTATTTTCTAATAGGTAAGAAGTCTTCAAGTTATGTATAATAAGTTTTTAGCCACTTTCAAGACTCTAAAGCAAGACTCATTGGTTAGAAAGCTTTTTTGTTGGGCCAATTATGTGGTTAAGGATAACATGGTTTGGGTTTTAAATCATAGGAATGGTTATTCAACCATGAGGACAACTGGATGGGGCTACTTCGATTAGCCTTGTGGCCTAAATGCATTAATATGGAGGTTGAGGTTCATTAATTACCAATGAGAACACCTTAAGAGATTGGTGCATGAGTTCTCTCTCAACTCATTTTGGAGACATTCTAGTCCAATGGATTTAGTGCCTTTCACCACATCAACCTGAGTTCAAGCAACCTGCTTTTTTGGAACACAACGGACTCTATCAAGGCAAATAATGCTGCTCTCTAGAGCAACTATCTAGACTTGGATGCTGGGCAACACTTCAGCTTGGCACCTTCATGTACCAGCCCATGTGGCATTCCTTATTTAGCACTTATGCCATTCTCCCTCGCTAAACTTTGGCTCTCAACACATGGCCTTGCTAGCATGTCTTTCTATCTATGGCATTGTAGTTGTCCAAAGAGTGCAGACCGAATGCTCATTAGGTTCCATTAGATCCATGCCCTTCATTAATGGACTGTCCTCGATGGCTTTTTCTATGACTTCATTGGACCTCATTCTAGTGGATGTCAAATTGCATTTCTTCAATATTTATGGTTTTATCCTCATACTATTTCAAGAGAAATCACAACTGACAGGCCCACTCTCAGCCTCTCATTGGACCTACATGTTTGAACAAGTCCATTGTGCTTAATTTACCAAGTAGAACCCCTCTTCTCAACCTAGACCCCTTAAGCAACTGGACTTATCAGGCCCCCCTCATCCACTTCATCGTGGCTCCCCCATCCCCAAGCCAGGTCAACTACGATAATTTGGTTAGAACCAATGACACACATGCTTTAACATAATTGTCCATAACAACAGTGGCGAACATCTCGACTGCCCTAGTAGTCTTGGAGGAGAGCACCTTGATCACAATTATTCGTCTTGTATCTTATCATCTTCCACCTACATCAAAGATTTAGCATAAAAGCATTTTCTCCATAGTGATCCACAAGTTTACCAACTACTTATCCCCACGTCACGTGGCTACTCCACAAATTAGTCATAAAACAAAAAAAGAAAAGACTAAAGTGAGCCACAATCAAATTAGATAACAAGTCGTCTCTTCTACAACTTTTAGTTAACACTAGAGCACTTCGGCAATCTTGAGCATATGGTAAACATGCTTACACATTACAAAGTGTATCCCGATAGTCACTTGTCACGTCCCTTTTAGATTTTCCCCACCCTGCTTTTTTGAGAAAATTCTGACAACCGCTCTCTACTTGTTGAAGCATCTACAGTCTGGTTTTATTTTTGAACCACCTATGTTAGCACACTATCTCTATAAACATGTCTTTCATGGAACAGCAATAACCTTTTCACAAAGGCACTTGCAAACAACCGTAGGAATGGAAGCATTGGTGCAAGTCAGCAAACACATATGACGACAATCATGGAAGGTAGGAAGCCCATAAGTCAGCTAGGAACAGAACAAGACACTGCTCTACAAAGATAAGAATCAAAGTGCAGGTTAGCTATAGCAATGGAGCTTGAGGTCATCATCTATGTCCAAGGGTATAAACAGTCAGTGTCCGTACCTGTGAAACTAATGGCATAAGGTGAAGCAAAAGTGGACTAAAGCAGGTGAAGGATCGAAAGAGGAATGGCCATGGGCATTGAGATGGATTGGAGAGGTCTCAATAACAACAAGCTATACAACCAGAGACAACAACAGATTTATTTTTGTCAGCTTATGTTTCTTCTTCTCTGCTGTAGAGTTGACGAAGGATGTAATGTCAAAAAGGTGCACTAGAGGCAACATTTCACTCTTATTCCCTCGTGTTCTGCTTAGCTATCTGCTCCATTTACCTTTCTAACTATCTCACTTCCTCCGTGATGATGTTTTTTGCTAAGGGACCAACTTCAGAACTAAACAATCATAACCAAATCAAAACCCTCATACCTTTTACTGCTAATCTCTAAAGTGAACAAAACACAAAAACCAAATAAATGGTGAGGATAAAATGCAGAAACAGGCAAGGTCACATGTTTAAGGGAACTTAAAACAGCATTATGTAATAAACTGAACTCACCATCAACTTAGGAAAAAGATTCAAGGAATCTATAGATGTCAAGTCATCAATCTCATTAGAACCTGAGAAATTAATCTTACAAAGTTATTTGAAAAGAATGTGTGCCTCTATTCGAGAAAAATATTCCAAGTTATTTGAAACCTAAGTAACACCAAAATATACATCTATATTACCCAAAAGCAAACATTCCAGATTTTCAAAAGGTTTAGGACAACTATTCTGCAAACCAGATAACCGATCAGTATTGGTATAGAATACATGCTTCAATTTGTTCTTGTTTAGATGAAGCTGTTGTAACCTGCAAAAGATTTAAGTATAACATATTGAACAATATCAAAAATAAACAATCATCAAAGCACCTGATTACGCAAAACAACAAAATAGCCATCTTTATACCTTCTTAACTTTGAAAGTTTGAAAATTTCATTCCATGATGCAATGCAATTGTCTTCCAGATTCAAGAGTCGCAGTGAATCGAAACCTTGAACATAAGGACCGCCTGGTTGAGAAGGGGTTGGCTGAAAATGATCATAATTACCAAGTTAGACCGGCAAAAGATTCTTAAAGCTTTAAACATGCAGTCTAGTTCAGTAAAGTTATCACATGCATGGGATACAAAGAATGGCAGAAATTTATAGGGTCTATGATATATTGTGTCATCTTACACATTACAAGCGGTTATTTTCGTGAATCAAACTTACAACCTGATTAAAAATTCTACCATTGCACAAAAACTAAAGTTCAATTAAATATTGTGCAAATAAAACATAAAGTAGCTAACAATGGAGCAATAAGGCACAAAAAGCCTTTAGGAAGAAGTGTCCTAAAAATGAAAGCTAATGTAATGTATCATAATATCGCTAGAAATTAAATACAATCAACTTAAATACAACATTTTTGACTGGCTAAAAATACAAATGACTGTAACACAGAACAATAATATAGATTACAGTCTATCACAGAAAAGAATCGCATCCTTACATGTTTTATGCATGATAAATTGCAAAATGCAAAAAATGATGGATATCATTTCACAATCAAGGTGCTCAAAATGAAGTGAAATAATGAAGAACACATACACTCAAAAGTTGATATAATGAATTAGATTTTATGACAGTATATAAACTAACCATTATCATCCTTAAGTTGTTGCCCATGAGGTGTAGCTCTTCAATAGCCTGAAGGTAGCATTCAAGTCTTTGCACCTGCTTCAAGCTACCATTAATAACACAACATATGACCACAAACAAAAGAAAAAATCTAAATAAGACAGCATCACCAGTTCCCATGTGATGCCACAGCTATTAAGAACCAAAATTCGAATGTTTTTAAGTGAAGGAAGTTCAGGTATGTCAGCCTCCATGAGATTTCTTGTCAAATTGAGAATTTCAAGGGACGGTAAAGCTTCACAAATAGAATTAATATCCTGCATGAAAATACAATCCTTCACATTCCAAAGATAAGAGATAGCTCATTCTGATTATGTTGATAATCATCCGACTTATTCTCACACGATGCTACCAAAAACAAGCATTTATTACAAATAGATGTTTTAATTTGAATAAAATCCATTAATTATATGAATTATACTCAATTTAATAATCAACTACTGGCCCAAGAAATATATCACAAAATCCTTCATGTCTAACAATGTCTCAACAACAAGCATATATTCAATGGATGAGTTAAAATGATGACCTAAATTGCAGATGGTTGCAGTGAAAAAAATGGGTTCTTTGGATAATTGGAGACTTAAAAAAGACGAAACCATTTATGTGCTATAACTGGCAGCTAAGAAACTTTTCTCCTAAAGCTAATGGGATTCCTTTAAAAAGAAGTTGAGGGCTTGCACCTCTCCTATGGAGAACTAAACCTAGACCACATTTGTTATAACTCATTGGCATTAATGCATTTGCGCTCCATATAAATTTCAAACCAGGAGAGGTCTCATATTAAACCATTGATAAAAGGTTTTCTAAACTCTAACAAATCTGGATCTGCTTTCCGACCTATTTATTTTCACTGTTTCTTAAAGACCTGAATGAACATTTTGTGTTCATTAAATATGCAAATCTTTGATTCATCATCTAAGGCCATGATATCAAAATCAATTAAAAAAATATTTCTTTTAATATTACTTTCTAGCATGCTATATATGGTTACAAAAAGCAAAATCATTCTACAGAAAGTAAAAGTTGTTCACATCTTAGGTGCATATTTGGAAATTTGTTTGCTTGAATGATTTGAATTACACCGAGGACTAGAAAATTAGTCTTATCAATGTTCACACTATTCTACAAATTTTAATTCTTGTCTGGAAGTGACCTTTTAAGCTGACAGACAATTAAAAAATACCAATAATGCAAATTATAGTCACTAATTTACCATATCAAACATGCATCATTTCAAAGCCTAAATTGCAGCCAAATCCATGTTCCTATAAATAACAAAACAACAACAATGTTTTGCTTTTAAGTGCATTTGCAAGCTGAATCACACACAATATTTATAACGAACAAATGAAACCAATAAAATATTAGAACAATTTGAAACAAAGATGTCTAATTAAACCATACTTGCCACCTTGAAAAAAGGTTTCCAGTCAAATTAAGCTCCTTTATATCTGAAATTTAAACAAAAAGATTGAAATGAGACTTAAGAGTCGAACCAAATAACTAATATCAACAACTTGACAAATGCTGAAACTACTATTCAAGCCAAGCACCAAACATAAGGTGCATGGGCCAACATAAATAGCAAAAATCAAGGGAGTTGAATCAAAGAGGCTAAGTTAAACCAAATAGTAGTCTTTAACTATGAAAAAAGAAAAGCAATACATATCACAATGTTTAAATGAGTTAGGAAAAATGACTTTGGAACCTAAAACATCTCTTCATAATAGACCTAAAATTGAATATATAAAATGAAACTCATTTAAGATAAGAGCGCAAATGACAAAGAGATTGAGGATGATACAACATTACAAAAAACAAATTGCTATTTAGATGTATAATACAAAATATTGGAGAAATTGAATAAGTGTTATCAATAATACCTAAGAAAGTTGAATGAAAGGAAAGAGTTTAATATATATCGCATGAACAAAAAATTCCACCAGAAAAAAGAAAAGTTTAATAATAATGTAGTGAGAATTATAAAGTTTTATGATATAAAATATAGGCTTCTGAAATTCAAACATATAAATAGAATAAGTATTGTAGAGCTAAAGATGATAGGATGGATTACAACCATACTCAAAAGATTATGATTAAAAATGAAAATTTTTAGGAGAGTATTGGTGTAACATTCATTGATTGATAAGCTTATTAGAAGTGTCAACTTCAATGATTTGTATAGATTGAACATAGGCCACCTAAAACCTATATTATGAGAAGTGAATTTTTAAAACTTTTCTAAATGATTTGATGAAGAGAAAAACAAAAAAAGACAAGAAACTATTAAAATTAACTTAGCATGTATGGTTATTAAGAAGTGTTAATAATGGTACAATGATGTCAAGGGAATTCTTGTTGTAAACTCCACTTAAAAGAGATTAAAACTTGTTTTTTTTCAAATAAATGAGGCAAAACTAATAAAAATAACTTAGTATGCATGTGTACTAAGAAAAGTTGTTACTGATGTAATAGCATCAAAGGATTTATGTAGTCAATTCCAATTAAAGAAATCAAAGCTCGTTGTTATGATTGTTGTATATGCATCAAACGTCTTACAATTTTTTTAATTTTTCATCGATCTTATAAGAAGAACTACTAAGTACATTGAGCACTCTTCTAATTTACAACCTCTTACCAAATTTAAATTTATATGCATAGTTGAAACACAACCAAGTTCATCATAGGTTAAGGGAATGGTATCATAGTTTTACTAAAGAAGGACGTAAGGGAATTAATTAAAGCATGTTGTGTTTGGGTAAGAAAGTCTTGCCACAATGATAAAAACTATTACAACATGACATAGTGATATAGAGCTCAGCGATGAAAATAACCTCTTACAAAATACAAGCTAAGACTTATTATAACAAACTAGATGTGTCAAAAGCTTTCATGCATCAAGTTATATTTTAGTATATATTACACAAATATACACATGGATAACATATGGATTAATTAGATCCATAAATATAATTTTTTAAATCTATTGAGTTACCTTTAAAATGTATTATACAAATACATCCATAAACAATTAATGAGTTAGCCTCTAAACATAAGTTTTTAACATCACCAATAATCACATAGAATTTCATAGCCTTATTTTTCCCAAAATTCTTTATGTAAGGTCTTCATTGTGAATGGTCAAGTTCACAAATTGCCATGCAAAACTTCAAAAATAAACTTTCATTTCAACATTTATGCTTTGTTTCAACTACTAACCTACAACAATGACTAAGTTGTAGAAAGAAAAGAAAGTTTGAATTACTATAATAATGAAAAAAGGACTCTTACAGGTAAGGTCTCAAAAGATGTAAATTGTAGATACAAAATCCAAGAACTTTTCATAAAAACAACCAATTCTTTAGCTATCTAACAAATATTCATCATCTACCTATATTCAACTTCGCAAGCATCCTTACTCCACTTTATAATCACCTATGACTAAGATCCAATTATTGACACAGAGAACTTCTCAAGGCTATGAAGTATCCCATAATAAATTGCAATGGGCATAACTAGGGTTAACTTAATTCAATTATGCCTATTACTTGCATTTGGAAAGCATGCATTGGAATATCACAATGCATAGGAGATATTTTCCATACATGTCTTCGAAGCTTCCACAAGAGAATGTGAATACTAAAGTCTTCATATTACATTCATAAACCTACCTTTATTACATTTATATTGCATTAGATTTTAAAGATTATTTAAAAGTATACAAATTCTTAGAAAACATCCTTTACAATCCCTAAAAATATACTTAATGTACAGTATGTGAATCCTTCACATACAATACGTGAGTCTCATGTATTGTACGTGGAAGCTCACATGAAGTATGCCAATGGAGCATATCCTACGATTCAAATTCCATATGATTACATACGTTACATCCTTTGGATGTACAGTACATCATTTAAAACATATAATAAGTCTAGTATATGAAAATTGTAATGTTAACCAAATTTTGAAAATTTTCTTATAGTTATTACAAAGTTATTGGGAATATTCATAGCCATTGTTAAGCAATTAAAATGCCTATATAAAGCCTCCAAAAACCTTCTAAAAAAGACTAATGTAGATTCGATAAGCATTTACAAGATTTGTACTAGAAGATTATTACCAAGATTGGAGACTTAGTCCAAAGAATTAAGATAGAATTAGGAAGTTGTTCTATGTAAATATTTCAACCTTTAACAAAGTTCTTTCATTGAGCTAACTGGTAATATCCTTCCTAAACATATTCATATCGATTTAGTGTGATTCTCAGATTATTTGATTGGTTAAAAATTTATATCTTAAGCTTTTATTCTTTTTTTAGTACCCTTTTGGATTATATTTGATCCTTCATATTATTTAGTCTTTTGGCTTAATATTGTAGGCTATTTTGGCCCAATGATTATGGAATTTTTTGGCCAAATGTAACAATTTTGTCTACTCATTTTGTAGAAAGCTTTTGAGATTATAAACATGAGCTTTCATGGTAAAGGGTGAACATAGTTTTAATGTTTAGGATCAAATCACCTAAATATCTTATTATCATTACTTTATAGCACTTATCACATAACAAGTTATAAAAACTAAGCAAGAGCTTTAAAGAAAAATTCAATAGTATTTACAGAAGAATCTTTACTAAATTTATACTCTTAGTTCGTTGATTTGTAAAATAATATAATTCACCCCATTTTTGTGTATCTAAACAATCCATTTCTAATAAAGATTGGGATCCCTTCACATATATAATCATAAGATGCTTCTTTGAACAACCCATGCATTACCTTCTTTGCATAATTTGGTAATAGATAATGCTCCTCTACCCACTCAACTTTGTAGTTCATATCTAATTTCAAAAGATATCCCTATAAATACCACACACCGTAAACAATGTAGATTGTTAAATATATTCTTTTTTAATCCAAATATTCAATAAATAGCAAAAGATAATGTAATAATATTGAATTTATGTTTGACTAAGAGATCAATTTGAAACTAATAAAAGTATGATGACAGATTCCTAAGATAGATGTGTCACAACTTGGCTACATTATACAAGCAATCAAAGAGATTTAGTATAAAAGGCAACACGAGCTACAAAAAAGTCAGTCACTACAACTATAGTCATCAAAAAAGAGTGGATGATTATGTGTTTACATTTAAGACTTATAATAATAGAGATGGCAGCAATTTATTAGAGTATTAAATACTTTTTCAAATAATTACTTACCTGATGTACCTAAGGCAGCCTGTAAACATTACCAAGGTTGAGAGAAAAAACAAAACTTATCCTTAGAAAAAGAAAATATATATACACCACTTCTTATCCTCTTCTACCATGGAAGAATCCCTGGATGGCCCATTAGCCTAATACAATGTGACACGCATCCCCCTTATATGTGTGTATGTGTGTGTGTGTGTATACACATACAAACACATATATCAATATTATATATTTGTCTCCTTGGAGAGATCAAAAGTGGAGCATAAATCCAAAGGTTGAAATTATCTCAGGGAATATTGATATGCTTTGGTACAATCATTTGAATGCTTAAACTTTTAGCTCCATTTGTCCAACGCAATTTAGTAATTTCCAATTATATAAGGCCCTTGTTATAATGTAATGCTTAGATTCTCTAGTGAATGTGAATAGATGAAATGAAACTCTTTTCTAGAGCAAGAAAATAACAATGATCTATTTATAATCCACACTCCTTCGAATGATAAGTCTTATGGGAAAAAAATATATGCATTATATATAAAGGTAAGGACAAAAATATATTGACCTATCACATTTACTTCAACCAAGTGTCGTGTTCAAACTAGAGAAAAATTTCTACCAAAATATGAGAATAAGCTTCTTACATTTCCTATCGATGACATCAATTATGTTTCTAAGAAAATATATATTAAGTCAAAATGTCATGTATGGAAGAGTCTAGGGATCTTCCAAGTAAAGTGAGTGAGATGGAACATATAATTGAATTGGATATAAGATGGGATGTTGCTTGAAACATGGTGGAGGATCGTCTAATGCATAAGGATAAAGAATTGAAAAACCCAATAGATTAGGTTGGAACTAAGAGACTATATTCAAGAAAATAAAGGTCATCTAGGTATCTTGCATGACTAAGTTTTTTGTATAATTGAAATTTAATTTAAAATGGTCCTTTGGGATATTTTCAAAACATCTAGATTGGTAATCCCCCACCATGATAAACTCTTATCCAGAAAGCAATTTGTAGTGATAAGAAACATGCCACACCTAACTTATAGTGGGCCACTCCTGATGGAAACCATTGCAACATGTGGGAACATTAATCAATTTGAAAACCGAAGTGCTCATCCTGCTATGTATCACCATCAAATTTTGATGGCTGAGGAGTTTATTTTTTTATACTGATGGGTATTCCTTCTCTATCTATGCAGTACTCCACTTGGTGCAGTTATTAGGAAACTACTGTCTTGCCTGGTTAACTTTATGGTTCATTTCCCACGGGGATGCCTTGGATGTGTTATTTAGATGGTTTGGGAGAGCATGGGAACACAACTCTAAGTGGCTTAATGCTGGGGGCATCGGGCAATTCTTAAGCAAGTTATGCAATGGAGGAAAGAAACAATTGTTTGACTTTAATGTAGCACCTTTCAAAATATACAGCAATCAATCAGATTGTCTTCAAACAGGCCTAGCTAGTTCACTTATACAAGAAATCACCACAAGGATGGATGAGCACAACAAATTACTCTGGTCTCATATTCATTATTGCGCACTGTTTGCCAATGAATTAGTTCGTGAGAGGGCTGTGAATTTTGGTCTTTCTGCTAGTAATCGGCTGCATTTCATCCTTAACAAGGAAGAAAAAAAATCCACACTCTGTAATTTGTACTGACATTGTTCTTTTTGCCTTTATGAATATATGATTTGTATTTGCAAGTGAAAAAAAACACTGCTACAATACAATATCCAAATGATGGTTGAACAGGAATAAAATTGACATACTCCATCGTTGCTAATACAAATAACATCCACACACTAACGGTTGTCAGTCTAATCATCATACTGTTAGTAAACTATAAACAGTGTAAGGCAAAGCATAGCAGAACATTGTAAATAGAAATTATAAATAACAACTAGATACCAGAGAAAAATTTACTTGGAAAAACATCACTGATTTCATGTGAAGGATTGACTGAGCCAACCCCAAGGTATGGAATTGATACGACCTGCAGATCCCCCAAATGCTGTAGCTTCTCCTCTATCTTACTTTTCCCCACAAATTGTACGGCCACACGTCTTCTTCTTGAAGAAAGGACATACATTTCATCTGTACATTGCAAAAAGGACAACTTATACTTCCTATTGGCACGTAACAAATGGAATTGAAGATCCAGAGTTACAAAACTCTCGAGCAATATGATAAAAATGGGAAGGAAGGTACCAAAAATGACGATCGACTAAGACAAGAGACAATAATGAATGCTCGCAGTTTGAAAAAAGAACAGAATCATTTCAGGGAAACAAAAACTGCCTAGCAAATTGAAGAAAAATGAGAGCTTTCCCCTCAAAAATATGAAAGAGCCAACATTAACTTGGTATTACCGACCTTCCTTCCAAAAGCACTTCCAAGTGGTTTCACATGCGGACGATATTAAAGATCCTTCTTTCAAACTTACCTTCCTCCTCTTTGGTGGATTCGCCCCGGTATCGGAGATACAAAGCCTCCACGAAAGACATCCCCGTGCATAGGTTCTTCGAGCGAACAAATGACGCCGAATTGTTGCTTCTTGCGGTGAAGTACCTCACTCCGGAAACTCTACCGTCGTGCTTCCCGGCACCGTCGTCCCAGTCGACGCCAACCCATTCACCTTGGTGGCCCTCTAACTGTCCCACGAAGCACACCGTGCCGATCCTATGGGTGTTTCCGACCGCGTGCACCCTTTGCCCAATGCGAATCCCAAGTTCGTTGTCTCCGTTCCCCTCGGGCACCTGCTGCAATGAGTCGTCGGAACTCTCCGGCGGTTCGCCCATGGCGGCCAAAAGCGAGTCCAGAAGACCACGGTTAGATGTTGGAGACGGTCACTTGTGTGTAAATTTTCCTACAAAAAAAAATAGATTTTGAAAAAAAAATTATGAATTTATTTTAAGATTTTGATACTTTTTACTTTAAAAGAATTTTAAAAAATGCTTAAAAATCATAATGAATAAAAAAACATTGGTAGCGTATGATTTAGAGGGTTGCAATTAGGGCTCAACTTAGCATAACAACACATAACATAAGAGTCAAATTGACACCTCCCAAAATGAGTTAACATTTGGGCTAACATATTTTTTATTTTCTATATTAGTTATGGTTATTTTATAGGTTCAAAAAAAATTATCCAAATTTATACTTTTTACAAAAAAATTATATTGAATAATGAAACTTCATGAGAGTTGATTGAACATAGATGACAAAACAAACATATTTTGTCTAATTTGGTTTCTTTCATAGAGAAAAAATAATTATTGAAGTTATAAGATTACTATGAAGGTCAATTGAACAAGTTATAATAAAAAAATGATATTTAATTGAATTTTTTATTAATATAAATGTCAAAATAAAAAATCAAGAAATATATTTTAAAACATCTGAATAGAAAAAGTTTAACACTACACTTATTTAAATCATTAAAAGCATATATAATAAAATAATAATAAATGTATTCACTTAAAAAGTATTAGGACAGAATTTTAAAATTATGATTATCCTTTTATTAAGTGTTTAGATTTTTTTTAGTTATGAATACTTTATTACTCAAAAATCATATATAAGAGTTATATATCATGCAGGAGTTTGAGAGAATTCAAATTATTTAAGTTTATTCTCATTTCAATTTTGCATACATTGTCACATAGAAATGGCATATCTTAGGTCACTTGTGTTTTACTCCTATGCAAAGTTTGAGATTATTTTTAACACATTACTATTGCTGAAGTGACTAACTTCAATGTCATTGATTTCAATCTTAGAGTTTTTTTCTTACCACATTCTAAACATACTTTTTCTCATTATTATTATATTTGGGTTATTGTTTGAAAATTATGTTTCCATTTTCACCATATTGATAGTCTTTAGCATCAAGTTTACAAAATTTGATTAAGATGTCAATTGTTTATAATGTTAATGTATCTTCAGTTATTTACTATATCAAGATCAAGGCATGGCATATTCCTTCTAAAGTAATATGATGACTTATCAATTATCTAAATGTCTTACCTACTACTTCAATTGATGATTTGAATTAGTTCACATTTTATAAGAAATTATTCGAAGAATAAAAAATTATTAAAGTAATGTTTTTATTACACAGAATGTTAGATGTGTTGCAATATAGTTTTCCAATTGTGTTTCATGGTCATCCATTTTTATCCTATTTTGATGTGTTCCAATTATGTTTTTGTATGGAATGAACTTCTATGTATATCGATGATCGTATGATGTACCCTGATTTATCTTATGAGTTATTTTGGGTCAAATTACATGTTTTAAGATTTTTGGATCATTCTATATATTCTCATGCTTCATTGGATTAATATTTGTTTGATAATTGAATGTGAGAGCATCACATAATAACGTACTTAATAGCATAGATAAATCAAAGTTTTGTTATAGATAAAATGATAAGTGATGATACTAAAATCCTAGGTATGGACTTAATAAAAAGATAAAATTTAATCCTAACTAATTATCACAAACTTGTTTTACAAAGATTACAAAATAAATCACTATAATATTAAGATAAAATCAACGAATCTTAAATAGTACTATAATTATATAATAATAAAAAAAGTTGCAACCATGTAAATCCAATACTATAGTCTACAAAATATCAAAAAAAACCTACCACATATCAAACCATGTATTATCTTAACTAATAAATAGTATTTTTATTTATAGCATTTGTATCATCATCTCTTAATATAATAGACATGTTACTTATAATATAAATACTAGTGAGACTATAAAGAGTTTAACAAACAAATCAATAAGATAATAATATATACATAAATAATATTATAATAGATAAATAGAATTCTGTTATGATAGCAGACAACCAATAACCATAATGACAAACTGTGATATGTCAAAAGTAACGAGTCTAACATAAAATATGAGTATGCATATTCATAAATATTTTTTTTATTTTTTAATATCCCATTTGTTATGTTTCATAATGTCAATGCCCTACTTATCATTTAAATAATCATAAAAAAATAAGAGGTTATGTATGTTTAACATAAATAAGTCATGATACAAAACTTTAGATGAAAATTTGATGGTAAAACTAAGTTCCCAAAACTAATCAATTAAAAAAATAAAATATTTTAGAATTAAAAGTTAACATCTAAATACTGCATACATTATCCATTCTAGAGCATATATACAAAACTAAAATCAATACTAAAAATCCAACTCTTATAAAGCACCTTTTCTCACATGTTAGGGATATGATTCTCTTCCAAAGTTTCTAATTCTTGATCCATGATGTCATAGATGCATAACTTATAATAACCTAATTAATTCATTTAAATTATTTCTCTCTAAATATATGTTTAACATATGAAATATATGTATTTCAATTTCAAAATTAGAAAAAATAATATAGTTGGTGTCTCAAAAAATATGTTAGGACAATGATAATCACATCTCAAATTTGAATGTGTCATGAAGATCTCATTACAAGAAATGTGCAGATATATGATTTATATTTTTTAAAGATCATTTAGAATAAAAAAATATTAAAGATAAATATTAAAAAAGAGAGAATATTCATTAAATAATGGTTGACTTATCTTCTCATATTAAATGAGAAGATAAGCTCCTTTTGTGCCCCTAAAATTCACTATAGTATTTGGAAAACAAGTGAGAAAATAAAAGAGAGGGTGAAAGGAAACGCTTCAATTTTCTCTTTATGAGTTCTTTAGGTAGTTCGATGAGATTGAAAAAAAAGAGGAGAAGCTCAAAAAAAAGTTTTCAATCCCAATTTGTGAAAATTGTATTTCAAGATAAGATTTTATCAATGTTTTCTCCTTAAAGAATATACTGATTGTTTAAATAGGTGAGGAAATTAATTTTGTAAGATTCAAGTTGTCACTAAAGGATACAAATACCATTGTCATTCTAATTATACTAATCGTACCAAATAGTTGTTTAGATCATTTGGTATGAGTTTGTAATAAGAGCTAATAAGCCTTCAACTGAAGCAATTTTTAGTATTTTGCATGTATCATGCTTGTATGAAGCATACATCAGTAGTGCAATGGGAGTATTTAGCATCACTCAAGATCATCAATTTATTTGCTCATTATTAAACTAATATAAGCAAGGTTAAATGATGAATCGTACAAGTTTGAAACATAGACCAAACTAGTATGAAATATTTTTAATGGCCTAATAAAAATTGGTTATATGATTTTTTATTTACTTAACATCTTGCATGAATCATATAATATGACATGGGATATCGTATCATATCATGTGAAACAGAAAAAATAACTAAGAAATAAATTGCATAGTATGAAACAGGGATCAACTTATGCTGAATATTTGATGAATAACTTATGATGAGGCGATTATAAATAAAAAGAGCAAATTGATACTACATAATTAGTGGAGCTTTTAGAAAGTACTTTCATAATAAAAATTAATTCAGTATTGATAATACTTAATGTAAATTTTTATAGAAAATGAGAAAAATTAATAAAAAAAAGAAAACTCATGAAAGAGAATTCACTAAGTCATTAAATAAAACTAATTAACAATCATGTAAGTGAATTGTTAAATTTTTCTTTCTATTATTATAAAATATTTGATTTTGTAAACATTTATGTGATATAAAATTTCTTACATATGCTTTAATTTATTTCAACACTAATTTTTTATATTCATATGTATATTATTACACATATATAGTTATATGAGTTATATGATGCTATAAATTTGAACATATGATAGGATAAAGAAAAGAAAAATAAAATAAAAAATAAAAAAAAGAGAGTAATGTAACCTGATAAAGAACACGGCCTATTAAACAATATTCAAATAGATATGATATATGTGGTATACTACATCTCTTGTGTTATGATATCTAGAGATGGACCATGACATGTAGAAATCTTGAATAAGTGAGGATGAGATACTTCACTCTTAGGGATCATAAGTACTTAAAGATAAGGTTCTGATATTCAAAGTGCCACATTTTTCTTTAACATAAGATGTTATTAAGGGGCAAGACTTATGATGATGTAATTAATAATGATGTGATACTTCACTCTTGAGTATCATAAATACTCAGAATAAAGCTCTGACATTTTGAGTATCACGTTTCTCATCAACACAAGATGTTGACATCAGGGGGAGACTTAGTGATAATGTGATTTTTTGCTCTTTAGTATTATGATACTAAAAAATGAGATTATGGTATTTAAGAGTATTAATACTTATGATGATAAGATATGCTATAAATTTTTTATGTATTAAGATAAGAGTCATGAAAAGCATAGACCTAAAAGAAGAATGAATATGTGAAAATAAAAAAAAATAAAAAAAATAAAAAATAAAATAAAAGTAAAACTAAAATATTATATGCTTATGATGAACTAGATATATAGGTATAAGTCATATACGTATTGTTATGGAATTCTTTACATAAATTACGAATTATTCTTTAATTTATTACTCTATTTTATTTTTTTAATTTTTTCATTTGCTCGTATACTACTTTATTACATGTTGCTAGAGATTTTCATACTGAACATATTCTGTATATTTTTACCTACATTACAAGACAAGATATTGACATTCACTAAGCTAGAGATTTTTAGAGAATAGTTTAAGACCCAAGAGTTGAGAGATTAATATATTTACCGAGTATGAAAGATATTATGTATGTATGGACATATTTATATTTTATTTTAGATTTTTGTATTAATATTATTATAATATATTATGTTATTATTTTTATTGACATATTTTAAGATTATTATGAATTTTATCTCACTATTGCTTATTTTTAATAGCATGTGTCTTCCTTTTTATATTATAAGTTCTTATTAACCTGATAGACTGGTGTTATAGATATATTTATCATATTATGTTGATTGATATTGGGAAAAGTATAATAATGACCTATGATTTAAACACTTGTGAAATATATAGATCTTAATAGATAAATCTAATAAGTAGCTAATTATAAAAAAAATATAAAACAATATCATAAACCATTAATTAAGTTAAAAAAAATAATACCAAAGTCATGTGGATATCATAAGAAAGCCAAATGTAATAAGAACCATTAGTTTTTCTTTTAATTATGTAATTATCATTTTTAATTTATTTTAAGCTAATTAATAACCACATATTAAATCAATAAAAGGTATTATAATCTTATTTGTATTAAAATATTAATGATTTTTGCATAGAGGGTATCACAACTCTAGTCATAGTAAAGTATTAGTGACTTTCATATAAAAAATAATAAAGTTCTACCCACACTAAAATATTAGTAACTTTTACATAGAAAGTATCATAATCTTAATACACTAAGGTATTTATGACTTTTGCATATATGATATTATAACTCTAATTATACTAAAGTATTAGTGACTTTCACATAAAAAATATTTTAGCCTTAGTCACCCTAAAATGCTTGTGATTTTTGCATAGAAGGATCGTAAACCTAGCAACATTGAAGTGTTGTAACTTTCACATAGAATGTATCATAAACTTATCCACACAAAAGTGTTGTGCATACATATAAAGGTACCATGTCCTTAAAATACCAAGTATTTTCTTTTATTTTTCTTTATTACTAAGTAATCATGTTAAATTTTGAGATAACAAAATTACCTCTTTAACCATGTTCATATATGAAGAAAGAATCATGCTCTACATTTCAATTTTTATATATATTTAATTCTATTTAAATTATTTCTTATGTTATCATGTAATACAAAATGCCATCAAGAGTTGTCCAAATCACAAAGGAAAGTCAAAGTATTTGTCAACATAATAGAATGTAATTTGAAAGAAATTATATAAAATTATGAAAGATAATATTGTCATATATCACAAGTTACACATAAATTTACTCAGTTCTGTAAAAGAATTCTCCTATTTAATATCCACTTTATCTAAGTTTTCTATAATACCATACATATAAAATAATTAATATAAAACCCTATATGTAGTATAGGTTTTTTTAATTTTAAACTAAAAGGTTCTTTAAATACTACTCTAAATCATATCTATATAATTCTCATAACACATAATATGATTATTCGCATAAATGTTTTTTTTGATATACCTCTAACTTCAATGGATCTAAGAAAAATTCCAAAAATATAATTGTTATTCTATGACCAGTTATTAGTGAAGTTATAGAACTACTGCAAAATGTTGGATTAGGTAATCGTCCACTACTTGTAAGGTCATAAATTGCTATAAAAGGGGTTTCAGGGAACCACCATGTATCTAAATATATTTCTTGCCTTATACATTATTTTTTTAATGAAATTTAATAAAAAGAAAAGTGATTTCCCAACCCTAATCTTTTCTCTTTTTTGTGAATTTTTTGTTCAATAATGCTAAACTAGATATTAGATTCTTAATTGTCATGTAGGAAGTGATTGGTTTTATTTTTTAAATCTATGATAATCATGTGTAACATCCTCAAATTCTTAAGCTATGTAAGAAGTGATATTTTGAAATAAAAAGAATGTTAAAGAGAAAAAGAAAGCCAACAAGCCAGTGATGGTATGAAAACCATCAGAGTTTTCATAATAATAGAACTTAATAGTATACTTCAGAATGCATATTGTACTACTTGATAGTAAGATTTTATAATATCATAACAAACTACATAAGTGCATATCTATGTCATCACTCTAAAAAAAAGCTTTTACATTACCTGATATTATCATAGGTTCTCTTTTGTTATAAAGCATGTTCATAATGGTTTTTTAATTATGGTACAACACATTTCTTTATATTAGTTGATTTAATTACAAGATTGTTAGTTAAAGTGTATATAGTAGAAACTATTTTAATAATATTTCTTATAAGAGAGAAAGTAAGAGTGGAAAAATATATTAGGCAAGATGTAAAAATCAATGAGAGATCTTTTTTGAATCTTGATTGATTATTATAAATATGTTAGAATTTGTCGCCATCATCAAAATAGATTAGCTAGTATCTCATGAAGTCATTATTGATTTTTGGGAAAAAAATAAAATATTCATATGATGTGTGACACTAATTTAGTTTATTTTGGTAAAGGTAGAAAAGCTCTATAATATTTGCTTTGAAAGATGAAAGATTGGTAAGAAAAATTTGTGTACTATCTAACCTTAATATTAAAAGATGAAAAGAAAAAATTGTAGTTACAAGAAGTTCCAATTATGCATGAATATCTAGATGTTTTTCCTAAATATTTATTAGGGATGCCACCTAATAAAAAAAATTAAATTTGTGATTAATTTAGTACTAAGTGTATAACCAATCTCTAAGGCACCATATATAAAGATACTACTTGAATTATAAGAGCTGAAGATATAATTACAATATTTAATTAATAAAGATTTTTATTAGACCCATTGTATCCACTTAGAGTGCACTTATAATATTCATAAAAAAAGATTAAAGTTTTAGAATATGCATCAAAAAATAGAGAATTGAAAGTTTATCATTAAGAACAAATATTTATTGCTCAAAATAAATGAATTATTTGATCAATTATAGATAATTAAAATATTTTCAAAAATTAACTTAAGATTTGATTATCATCAATTTAATATTAAAAAAATATATCCAAAATGCTACTTTTAGAATCATATATTTTTATTTTAAAATATTAACAAAAGCCCAGTAATGTTTTTGAATTTAATGAATAAGATGTTTAGGTAATGGCTAGACCAAAATTTTATTATCTTCATTAGTAACATATTGATATAAAAGTATGAGAAGTAATTACATATGGTATTATAGACACTACAAAAACATCAATTTTATGTAAAGTTTTTAAATTATAGCTTCTTGTTAACTAATGTATCTTTCTTAAGGCATTTAGTAATTAATAAATGAATCTCTTTTGATTCTTAAAAAATAGTAGCTACTATAGAAACAAGCATAACAATGTGATTGAAGTGAGAAGTTTTCTTCATTTGGCTTGGTGTTATAAGTAATTTGTAAAAAGTATTCTCAAATTGTATTATCATTATAAAATTAACTAAGAATGTAGTACTTTTTAAATATAATTCAAATTGCAAAAAGATTTTTCAAATCTTAAAAGAGAAGTTAACCTCAGTATTTATCTTGAAATTATTGAGAGATATTGAATGTCGAGTATATATTTATATATTTTTATAAGGATTTATGTGTGTTAATGTAAAATGATAAAGTCATAAGATATACTTCAAGATAATTGTATCCTTATAAAAGAAATTCTTATACATGATCTTGAACTTGCTATAATTATATTTGCTTTGAAAATTAAGAGATGTTATTTTTATGGTATGAAAAATTAACTATTTATCTATCACTGAAATCTAAAGTATCATTTTATATAAAAAGAATTAAATCTATGACAACAAAGAAGATTAGAGCTACTTAAAGATTATAACAAGAAAATCATTTATAATCTAAGTAAAACTAATGTTATAGTTGATGCATTGAGTTGCATGACTAGTCTTCATAATAAAGACATCTAACAATTAAGTGAAATACTTGTTTAAGGAAAAGAGATAGGCTTTTATTTAAAAGAAGGAGTTTTATTTTATAAGAAAAGAGTTTTCATTCGTTCATTATGGGAATGAAAACAAATTTTAGTGAAAGAAGCTTAAAGAACAAAGTATGCCATACATACGAAAGTAACAAAAATATATCAAGACTTGAAGCAAAGATTTTGGTAAAATAGTATGAAGAAGGATTTCAATGATTATGCGAGTAAATACATGATATATTAATAGGTGTAAAGAGAGAAACATAGATCAAGTGGTTTTTTGAATCCCTTCTTATTTCAGTATGAAAGTATAAAAAGATATCAATGAACTTTGTAGTTGGATCAATGGAGCTAGTTAAGGGCATAGTGTCATATAAGTGGTTGTTAATAGATTAACAAAATTAGTTTATTTTTTATCAATTAAAACTACTTAATTAAAATATTAACACAAATCTATATTGATCAAATTGTAAGATTATACAAAGTCTTAAAGGTAATTATATCTAATAGAGAGTCAAATTTTATTTTGTATTTTTGGAGAAAGATATATGTAGCATTTGATACTCAATTAAAATTTAATATAATATTTCTTTCTCAAATAAATAAATAAATTGAAAATACTATAAAAACTCTAAATGATTGGTTGAGATTATGTAATATGGATTTTGATGGTAGCTAAGATACTCATTTTTCATTGATTTAATTGATTTATAATAATATTTGTCAATTTGGTATAGGAATGGCACTTTATGAGACATTATATGATAGAAAATATTAGTCACCACTTTATTGATATGAAGTTGATGATAAAGTAGTTAAGACCAAATGTAATAGAAGAAACTATCCAAATGATTGACATCGTTGAAGGAAGAATACATAAAGCACACAATTATCAAAGGAAGTACTTTAATGTTATGCCTTCTTAAAAGTGACATAATGAAAGGAGTAACTAGATTTAGAAAAGCATGGAAGACATAGCTGAGGTATATTAGACCATTCTAGATACTAAAAAAAGTTATAGATGTTACATATAAAATAGCATTATCATTACTATTAGCTCAAATGCACAATGTATTTCATATTTTTGTTTTAAGAAGCTATGTTGTTAATTCATCACATGTTATGCAATATGATCCAAGCATTATAAAAGCACAAACAAATCTAAGATATGAATAAATGCCAATTAAAATCCTAACCAAATGGATCAAACAATTGAGGGAGAAAGTAATTTTATGGTTAAAATATAATGATAAAACCAAATAGAACTTGAAGCAATGTGGGAACTTGTAGATGGGATGAAGAAGTACCATAAGATATTTTTAATTTAAGGGCAAACTTTCTCTTAAATTTATAAGCCAAGTATGATGTAATATTTCAAAATAAATATTTTGATTAAGTCATTAAGTTGTTTTGTAAAACATGCCAAATCACTAAAAAAATATAAAAATAAATATAAAAGTTATAGTGCTCATCGAAATGTAGCAAACACTTATTTCATCTCAATAGGAGTTTCTTTGAAACTAATGAAAAAAAATTAAGTTAAAATAGATAAATATTAATTTAATGATTGCTTATTTAATTTTAAATTATTTAAAATAGTAAGAAATCCTTAATTATGGGATTTCAATTTTTGACTCTTACCTAGTTTATATTCACCTTCTCGAGACATTCTTACTAGCCAAACTTGAGAGTTTCCTCTTACTAATGACAAGGAGTAGTTTATTGACGAATTTTAGTGAGATTGGTAGTGATGGCAAGCAAATTCTTGTGTTTCCAAAACCTATGAATTGGGTTTTTGCATTTTAAGCTTCAAAACTCCAAATTTTTAAGTAAAGCTTGTAAATCCTAAGCCTAATTGAGTGCTTATTGCATTTTTAGATATATTTGAGTCTTAGATTTGAGAAAGAGAAAAATTGAGGAGAGAAAAAGTGCTAGATGAGAGAAAGAGGGAAGGAAGAAAAAGAAAATATAAAAAAATTAACTAATTGGAAATATGAGTTTGTGTAAACTTTAATATATTGTTGATGAAATTGTAATTATGTAAAAAAATTTATGTTAAGTGGTTATTGCTTGATAAGTTAAACTAGAAGAGCAAGAAATTATTAACAACTCATAAGAATTAGGCATAAAAAATGAGAAAATCTTAAATTACTCTAGCATAATTTATATGTGTTTGTTTGATATAATATTGAATGATTTTTATATGACCAAGTGTAAGAGTCTTGCATAATACTTGTGATGCTTAATGTATCACTATTATGGTTAAATTTTATAGAACCATGCAGGAAATAGTTGTTTGAGATATTGAACTTACAAGCATATAGCTATGTTGTTTGTCTGAATATAAATGACATGCTGGTGAAATGCATAAGCAGAATTATGCCATAGTTGTTTCAATTATATATAACTAGTTGTTTATTATGAAATTTTAAAACTTGTGTACATGTGAACTAAAGTGAAATTATAAATTAAAAAAATTGAAATGAATTTGTGACAAATGAATTATTTAATTCGAAGGTATTGTTCTTCTAACGACAAGTGTGCCACATGATTAAGATGCATCAATGTGATAGTGGCTAATAGCTAGTAATCACATAATTAAGATGTATTATTGTGATAATGGCTAGTGGTCAGTGTACTATATGATTGAAATTTTTTATTGTAATGTAACTAGTGGTTAATGTGTCACATTTTTGTGATTGTCGCAAAGATAGAGCCTTTAAAAATATTAAAAATTGAGCATCAAAATATTATATTAATAATTAATAAATAAGATTGATATTATAATTAAACAAACTAAAAAGATGATCTTGATTAATTATGTGGAGAGAGAGTGGGAGCTATAACAGTACTATTATATAATTTACTTAAATAGAAACAGGTGTTAATAAACAAGATCATATTAAAAAATAAATAAATAAATAAATAATTGCATATATTTATTTATTTTTTATGATTGAGATAATGTTTCAATATATTATAATTTTTTATCTTTTAAACTTCATTATAGTTTTAATTTCTTATTATTTGTTTTAATTCATATAATTTAAATCCTAAATATGGTGATTGGCTTTAACTTTTTCTTTGCTATTAACTTTTCAAGTATATCAAAACCATAATATAAAGAGGACCACCCATAAGATCTACCTATAGAAAAGGACTAAATTTTAAAAAGTTTTATACTAAAAGGCTTTCATATATTATATCATGTACTTAAAATATAATTCTAATGATATAATAATTAATTATGAAAATATGTAGATGTAAACAAGAAATTATATGGATATGTATAATATTTTAATTTATAACATGTATATAAATTACATAGATAATATATTTGATATATATATATATATATGTTTAATTATGACTTTTTTATATGTGAAAACAAATAAAATAAAGAAAAGATTTTATCCTTTTAAAAAATGAAATTTAAGTCAAATAAAGATTTTAAGGGATTATAATTTGATAATTATATTCACATTATGATATGGTGAAAAAGGTCATCACAGTGCACTTGTGATAGCTAGTATTAAAGCCCCATTTGTAGAGATTGCTAGTTGAATCAATGAACTTAGAGAAAGGATTTCATAGGTAGAAATTGTTGTTGTTGCACTTGATTAAGAAAGTTTGCATGCTATTTTGAAGCATCTTGTAAGCTCAGAGTCTATTGTGGAAGGTCTCCAACAAAACCTTATTAAAGAAGAGAAATTTTTCTGCTTCTTATCTAGGCTACAATCTTGGACACATTAGAGCTTCATCAATGAAATGTGAAGGCTTTGTTGAATGCAATTGATGTTGATGATGATCTTATGGACTTAAGAATTTCCAAATCTTTGGATGCCCTTCCAAAATCTAAAGACAAAGACAAAAAAAAGAGAGGGGAATGCAAGCAAGACACAAGGAAGTATAGTGGTTGTGAGAAGCATAACAAAGACAAGCAAAAATATGAGTCATCTTCTTTCAAAGGTACAAATAATTCAATAAATCAATAATATTGTTTTCGATGCAATGGACCTCATTGTGCTAAAGATTGTCCTAAGTGTGTGAAGAATAATGGTTTCATAGTTGAAATTGTAAACATAACAAGTAGTGATGCGGTGTTGCTCATTCTTTGTTATGTATGACTTGGTGAAGATGAGTGGCTAAGAGATTGTGATAATAGTGGACATGGGTGCTACACATATCTTCATGGCTATAAGGTTTGACCATAAATATAGGTAATATATAAGCAAGTGCCTTAGTTTCTTAAAAAAAGTGAACACAAAGGCTCAAGTTATAATTGAAATGACATATGGAATATTGCTAACTTTGGGAAGTTTGAGAGGAAAAGTCAATTTGTTGGTCATTTCATTTGATAATTTTGATTTAATCCTCAAAATAATTTTTATAAGAAGTTTAAAATAGCCTTAGTGCCTCACCATGATGGGATTATAGTGATGTAAGAGACAACTCCTTGCTTTATTTCTTATTATCATTCATATGAGAAGAAGAAAGTTGAAAGAAAAAGTAAAATAGAATGCTTTTTAACAATGTGACTAAAAAAGGGATTAAAATTAGCAATGATACATTTCTTGCTACATTGTTCAAGCTCAAGAGAGACTATGCTAGCAAGGTACCTAATGTAATTGTAGAAATTTTAAACATGTAGATGTGATGTCTTTAATATTGTCTAAAGGTCTGCTTCTAAGAAAGGAGATCGATCACAAAATTGAGATATTTCCTTATGCTATTTTGCTTACACATCCACTATAATAGATGTCTTCATTAGTGTTAATAGAATCGTGCAAACAACTAAATGAGTTGTTGAAAGTTGGCTTCATTCAACCACCAAAAGCTTAATTTGGTGCTCAAATGCTATTTCAAAGAAAGCAAGATGGTTCTTTAAAAAAGTACCCAATTCATTTTTGTGAAAGATTTTTTAGATTGATTTTACAAGGCAAGAAGTTTTATTAAGATGGATTTGCTGTTATGATATTAGCAAGTTAGAATTATGGTTGGAGATGAATTCAAGACCAATTATGTGACTTGATATGGCTCTTTTGAGATCTTAGTCATATTTTTTGTCTTAACAAATGCCACACTACATTTTGTAGTTTAATGGACAATATTTTTATGAGTATCTTGATGATTTTACTGTTGTTTACTTGGATAATATTGTGATATACAATAATTCTCTTGAAAAGTGTGTGGTGCATTTATGGAAAATTTTATCTTGGTGAAGAGAATTTTAGCTGTATGTGATAAAAAGATCATGTTCCTTGGAGACTTAGTTTGTAATCACTAAGTGAGAATAGGTCTAAGGAAGGTGCAAGCCATTATGGGTTGATAAGCTCCAATAAAAGTCCCCAAATTGAGGTCTTTTCTTGGTTTAATGAATTATTATTATAGATTCATTGTTGGATATTAAAAAAATTTTTGCTCTATTAATGGATCTTTTGAATAATATTGAGAGGTAGAATTGTCGTGATGCTTGTCAAGAGGTATTTAACAAACTCAAGGCTGTTATCTCTAATGGATTAAGGCCTATGGTTACCTGACTCTAAGTTCTTCTATGAGGTTTATATAGATGTGTTAGACAAGGTTATTGGATAGATTTTAGTTCAAGAAGGCCACCTTATTACTTTTGAAAGCAAAAAGCTGATACTACAAAGCAAAAATATTTAGAACATGAAAAATAAATGATTATTTTTTAGCATTAGCTTCAAATTTGGAGGGTATACTCACTAGAAATTAAATTTGTTGTGTAATCTAACAACATTGTCAACATATTCTTCAAAACATAAAAGTAATTATCACCAAAGCAAGCTTGTTAATAAGAGTTCCTAATTGAATATAATTTTGCATGAAAGCATAAGCCTAGTAGGTATAATTAGGTTGCTAATGTGCCAAGTCAGAAAGAAGTATTTGCTATCATTTATACTATTACTTAGGTGGAAGAAAACATGATGAACAAAATTTAGGCTATTATTACTAACATTGAGGCTTATGTTAAGCCATTGAATCAGTCTGAGTGAGAATTAGAAGATAGTATTGGATCAAGGATTGACTCTTGATGTTCAAAGGCGAAATAATATTTGTCTTTTATGGGGATGGCTTATAGAGAGAGCTACTTAAAGAGTTGGATGATCCACATTGGGTTGGACATCTTGATAGGGAAATGAAACTAGCTATCTTTTCCCATTCCTATTATTAGCTTAGAATAAAGACTGATATTGAACTCTATACCAAGACTTATTTAGTGTGTTAAAAAGATAAGGTATAAAGAAGAAAAGAAATAGGTTTATTACAAACGCTTCCAATTCCAGAGAGATCGTGGGCTTCAATTATCATGTACAACATTATCAAGTTATCTAAGATTAACGATATGACCTTAATGATGGTTGTTGATTGCTTGTCAAAGTATATTGTATTTATTATTATAGCTTCAATTTTTCTGACTAATATAGTTGTTAACTTATTTTATTAATATATGGTTAAGTACTTTGATGTGTCTGAAGATATTTTGAGTGATTAGGATGTAAGATTTACATAGAGGTTTTATACTTTATTATTTGATTTGATTAGAACTAATCTTAAATTCTTTATAACTAATCACCAACAAATTAATGAAAAAATTAAGAAAAAAATAATTACTAAAAGTGTCACACCCCATTTTTATAGTATTTTTTATTTTTTTAATTTATTTTATTTTTAGGATGTAATTAGACATATGCATCAATTAATATATTTAATTAATTACTTTTTACTCATCAGACTTAACATTTAAATTAGAAGTCATAATCTTTCAATTTAATCATCAAGCTCATAATATGTCACCTAAAATGAATCACATTTTTAATTCAATTGAGAATTCAATTGAGTGAAGAACTAGTCTATTTTAGATTAGGTAATCTACCTAGTATATTGACATATACAATATATCAAAATAATCTATACCTATAAATAATCATATTCATATAGTCTATAGTATGCATAAGTAACTCTAAGATTAAGATCATGATTATCACAAGTTACAAAAATTACATCTAAATAGAATATCTCATATAATCCAAAGTCCAACACAACAATATCAATATTAAGAATAAATAAGACTAAAATTAAGACATTAGTTAATGTTGACTTAAGAGTAATCTACTATAGTATTAACTATGATACCCTACTTTAATAATGTATTAGTTACTAACTCCTTAATTTCATAGATGATATAAAGGGATGAGCTAAGCTTAATAGAAAATTCTTATATCTTGTTAATAAAAATATACATATAATTATAACAAAATATAATCATCATTATCCTAATAGAATCAAATAAATATCATAGTCTATTAAGTTGAGTCAATACATAAAGTCATAACATATCATAAGTCCATTAAGATGTAAAAGTCTCAAAAAAGTTATAATCAATCCCATAAGATACACAGTGATCTACTAATAATCTGATGCTCTATCCAAGCTTACGAGAAACTCGACATAAGTATGGAACTCTTATCTTATTACATGATCCTACAATCTATAGCTTGGGCTCTATTAATCACATTGACCACCCCACAATGCTATATAAGTCATCATCAATCACATGACATTATAACAAGCATTCTAATACATCCATGATCTTTCATAATATCCTATAATGACACATGACCAACTTAGGATTCTCCACACATAATATAATAGTCCCAACCTAAACTCTGTTAATCATATAGACCACTCCATAGGGCTAAAGAATTCTTATTGCATGTGGTGCTCAAGTACCATAAGCTCAAACAAAACTATAATCTCCCATGATGTCTTAGAAATAAGGAATACAACATCCATAGCTGATGAGAGTGCTATCATCTACTATATTCAACCTGTCACTTTGGCTAAAGAGTTCATCACCATGGTCCATTACATCCTCATCCATGTCATCATTAATAAACTTAACATCAATATGATTTTATTTATATTTTTCTAAAATTACTTAACCTTAATTTTTTTATTTAGAGTTTCTTTAAAATCTTAAACCATCAACCAACTATCTAAGTCTTCTTAAACTTTACTCTATTATCTAAGATAACCTAGGATTTTTATAAAACTCTAATATTCTTATATGGGACATTTATCCCTTTGAAATTTTGTATTTTTATGTCTATTCCTTTTCTATAACTTAATCTAGTAGTTTTATTGGATTCTTTTGGTTTATTTGAGTTCTTATTAAAGTTATAAATTCATGACTCAAATCTTTTAAGACATAATATTTGATCTTTAACTTGGGTTCAAATGAGTTCTATTAATGACTCATTTTTTATCTCATAGGACAATTTGAGACTCTCAAAGGCCTCTTTTGAGCCACTTGCACCTCCCAAACCATTATTTAGGGCATCATTCCATGGAAAAAGAGCCTAATTTAAAGATACTCATGAAGTGATCATTGGTCTGTTGAACAAGTCTAACATCACTTTTAAGAAAAAATTTGAGCTCTCTATCTCAATAAACTCTTATCTAAAATCTAGTCGAGACCTTCATCAAATTATGATCTTATTTTGATTGTGCTAAAGTCTCATCAAGTACATAATATTATTAATTTAATCTTAATTCTTATCTTAATATTTGTTTCATATAAAATCTTAATCCAAATGAATTTCATTTACCAAATTCTTATGTTACTCTTATCTTAATCTTATATAACGTCTTGTTAAGTGCTAACTTATCTTTAACTTATCCATGGTTCATAACTCTAACTTAGGTTCAAGTTTTAAACCTAAAGGTTTTTAAATTTTAAATCCTAGATATTCAAATTTTAATTTTAAAACTTTTGAATATCAAATCCTCCATAATCAATTTGTAAATCCTATGTTGGTGTTATACCCAGTAAAAATTTTTATGTTAATCTTTAATAAATTAATTTTTGGCTTGGATGATTTCAGATCGACAGTAGGATGAGCCAGGAGCTCAATTGGAGGCTATTGGAATTTCTGAAATTTCTGGGGATTTTCCGGAGCACCGAGGTGAATTTTAAGTAATTTTCCTGTTTAATTATATTTATTGGATTTTTAGAAATTCGAAAATCCATTTAAATTGAACCGGAAATTTGGTTTTTTTTACCGCGCGTGAACCGGACCGGAACGGTTCAGCGGAGGCGGAGGCGGTCGCCGAGTGAGTTTGCGCGTGCGTTCTGATAAGCGGATCGGACGGTCGTGATCGACGGTTGGGATTGAACCGGCTGATCGGGTACTTACCGTGTCGAAAACGTGTCAACGATGCGTAACGGGTTTTCACCGTGTCGGCCAGGAATATAAAAACCCTCGCGAAATACGTCGATTAGGGTTTCATTCGACCGACCGATAGAGAGGAAGTTTTCCGGTGTACGGCGCGTGATTCCGGCGGCCTGGCAAGGGGCTTTTTGTGCCTGGAGATTCACGGGACCGAGGAGAGTTGATTTATACCGGGTTCGTTCGGTGAGGAGCTGCGGCGAGCTGCGGACGAGGTTCACCGTCGCCGGCGTCTTTGAGGTAGGAAATTCAGATTTTAAAATTAGATATTTAGCAAATTAAAACATGTATTATTTTGCAAACTGCTACCTGAGCATGCGGATGTGATTCTTGGGATTGATTATGCAAATTATCGAATTAGCATGTTAGGGTTTTCTCTTCGGGACAAATTAAATTGTTCGTCGAATTGGAAATGTTACCAAGCATTGTGATTTGAATATGTTATTTCATTCACATGAAGATGTTATTTCATTCACGTGAAGGTGATTGTATAATGCTAGAATTTTAATTGCGTGAACTGTCAAACATGTGGATTAGACGAAATTGCTCGGGAAAAATTTTGATTTAAACCTTAGTAAATTAGCGGCATTATTGGAACCTTAGGATAGTACGAACATGTTCTCCTTGTTCGCAGTCGCCGGAAATCGACGGAAGGATCGTATTGGTCGGCGATGGCGGCGGCTAGGGTTTCGCGGACGACGGACGAAGGAAGGAGACGAATTAATGGTTAATTAGGGATTAGTTGATTTATTAAGAGAATAATTATATTAATTATTAATATTATATATTAAGCGTCGGCCGAATTTCGGATTAATAACTTCGACCGGCGGGGTTTGGTGCAGCGCGAAGGCCCAAACCGGTGGCGAGATCCGGTTCAGGGGATTCGGCGCGGTTCAGTGAGAAGCGGTTCTCGGCTCAGCGCGAAGACCGAACCGGCGGCGAGAACCGGGTTCACGGAAGTGCGGCGCGGTATAGTGGAATAGCGAAATTTTAAATTCGGAAATTATCCCGAATTTCGGAAAATGGATAAAATGCAGAATTTGATATTTCGAATTTAGGAAAATTCGATAATAGAGTTTAGGGATTATTTATATTTTGGAAAAATTCAAGAAAAATCAGAAAATTTGGAAATGAGAAATTTCGAAAATTCTGGAGATCCGTGGGTAAAGAAAAAAAAAATTGCCGAAGTGGGGAAAAATGTTATCAGTGATGATAGTACAGCTAGAAACAATCAGACAGAGGTATGGTAAATGGATGCTACCAGAACAGTCAGTAATTGACAGTTGTGTTGCTTTGATGGCAACGGCATGGATTGAGTCAGTTTACTCAGTGTGGGCATATTTATTGGATTGGCATACTGGACCGGACTACTATAGACCCTATATGATGTTTTAGGGTAGTTGTGGTAGGTAACTGTGCGGTTCAGATTTAGCTTCCACAGTATACATGTGGACTGGTATGCGCCTTGTCGTACCTGGACATATGTTGCCGAATCTTGGAGTTAGAGAATTGACAATGACTGTAGGGGCGTGAGCTTCTATGAAAGTTGTTGGTAGAGGACTCCTTGGGACGGTGGCTGAGTCGATCTCTCCTGGTCCATGTGTGTAGGCCTGCGCGCCTGAGGGTGGCAGGGGTGTCTCGCAGTGGCTAGCCAAGTGTGTAGGCCTGCGCGCCTTAGGGTGGCAGGGGTGTCTCACATTGGCTAGAGATTTTGTGACTGGATCTGTCTATAGTCTCCAGGAGATTGATTGACGAGAGACGCTGCGGTGTCGGGTGCTTAGGCGCCATGCGTGTTTCGAGATGGGCGTTCCCACTGGCACGCTACCTGGAAGCCCAGAGAAGAGCTACTCTGGTGTGACTGGGGGTGACTGTGGTTGGTCGGAGTCTGGGACTGAGAGTGCCTATCCACCATATATTGTTATGCTGTATTCTTATACTCTTGCTATTATCCTTCTCTTGCATGTGAGTTTTACTAGCTGTCTTTCCTACTGGGCGTAGCTCATTTCCGTATTATATATTTTCAGTGGCTCGGCAGACTTGACGCTACCAGATTAGGTGGGATCGTGGTCAGCAGGCTTGTGGAGGATATCTGATCTGTGATTATCTGAGAAATTCTGGTTAGTTGATTGTTGCTGTTGGATGTTGTCAGTGAGACTGTTATTCTCATATGTCAGGTATTATGTGAGGGTGATTCTGACTTATGTATCTGGTTGGACAATATTGCACTTGTTGGACTTGGATCTTATTCTTGTAATGTAGTTTCCACTACTGTTTTACTTTATTATCTTGATGGTATAGTGTGTGGAGTGTCATATTTTATCTGAAGATGTTATGTATTTATTTTTGATGGTGAGGTCATTACATGACTAATGAACTTAACCGTGGGGGTTCAGACTTGTTACACCCCATATTTCCATGGTTGATTTTGGCATAAATTTTTTTTTTTTGCATATAGACAGCTCAGATCGTCCCATACCAACCTGAGTAGCCTACGAAAAACATAGGATATAACACATCATTACACACCTACTTCCCTTAACAATGTGGATCCCATCTCCCGGGTACATCGTCAAATCAGGTTCATGACTCCTGAATTAACAGATGGACTCGCGCAATGTTACTCCTACTAGACCCAATACTCCTAACCCATACCGATAGGAGAACCGGTCTAATAGAAGTCTGAACCCCCAATGTTAAGTTCCATAATCATGTAATGACCTCACCATCAAACAAAAAGATATATAACATCCACAATAAAATATGGCACTCCACACACCATACTCCAAGACAATAAAATAAAACAGTGAATGAAACTACATCACAAGAATAAGATCCAAGTCCAACAAGTGTAACATTATCCAACCAGAAACATAAGTCAGAATTACCCTCACATATTACATGACATATGAGAATAACAATCTCATTAAATACATCCAACAACAACAATCAACAAACCAGAATATCTCAGACAATCACAAATCAGATATCCTCCACAAGCCTGCTGACCACGATCCCACCTAATCAGGTAGCGTCAAGTCTGCCGAGCCACTGAAATATGTAACACAGGAATGAGCTACGCCCAGTAGGAAAGACAGCTAGTAAAACTCACATGCAAGAGAAGGATAATAGCAAAAATATAGGAATACAGCATAACAATATATGGTGGATAGGCACTCTCAGTTCCAGACTCCGACCAATCACAGTCACCCCCAGTCACAACAGAGTAGCTCTCCTCTGTGCTCCCAGGTAGCATGCCAGCGGGACACGCCCATCTCTGCGCACGCATGGCGCCTAGCACCCGACACCGCAGCGTCTCTCGTCAATCAATCTTCTGGAGACTATAGACAAACCCGTCACATAGATCTCTAGCCAACGTGAGACACCCTGGCTAGCCACGGCGAGTCACCCCTGCCGCTGCCACTCTCAGGCGCGCAGGCCTACACTCGTGGACCAGAAGAGGTCGACTCAGCCACCGTCCCAAGAAGTCCTCTCCCAACAATTTCCATAGAAGCCACGCCCCTACAGTCATTGCCAAGCTTTAACTCCAAGATTCGGCAACATGTGTCCAGATACAACAAGGCGCATACCAGTCCACATGTATACTGTGAAAGTTAAGTCTGAACCGCACAGTTACCTACCACAACTACCCTAAAACATCATATAGGGTCTATAGTAGTCCGGTCCAGTATGCCAATCCATGAAATATACCAACACCGAGTAAACTGACTCAATCCATGTCAATGCCATCCAAGTAATACAAACTGTATCGAAATTCTGACTATTCTGGTAACACTTACCCAAGTGTCACACTTCCTTCCAACTGATCCAGCTGCACTGAATTTATGGATAATTTCCAACAGTAACTTTCAACTTGTCTATGTGATTTCCCTAAATCACCTTTTTCTCGTTTCAGGAAATTTTAAATTTCAACTTCAATTTCTACCCTTTATCCATTTTCCGAAAATTTTAAATAAATTTCCGAAAATTTAAATTTCACATATTTTCCGAAAAATTCGGATTAATTTCCGAATTAAGTTTTTTTTTTTTTTTCCTCCGCCGTTCGTCCGCGCCCGCGTTCCGCTGAACCGGGTTTCGCTGCCGGTTCGGAAAACCCGCGCTGAACCGCGAACCCACCGGTCGAACCTTTAAATCAAATTTTCCAGCCGACGTTTAGTATTTAATTATTATTAATTATTAATTAATTACAATTATTTAATTAACTAAGCTGAAATTAATCTAATCCATCTCCTTCCTCCGCCCGGCGCCTGCGAAACCCTAGCCGACGATTCCTCCGGGAAATTCCGTTTTCCCCGTCGATTTCCGGCGACCGAGATCAAGGAGAAGCAAAATCCGATGTTCATACTATCCTAATTTGTCAATAATGCCACTAATTTCTAAGATTCAATCAAATTTCCCGTCGAAGTTTTCATCCGATCCTCATTTTGACAATCTATGAAATTAAACATATTTAAGCATTTGAAAACACCTTAACATGATTTAGGCACATAATCAAATCAACATATGCTTGGAAAAATTCCGAATTCGACGGGTATAATTTATCCGAAAAAACCTAAAATGCTAAAATCGATAATTTGCATAAATCAATTCCAAAAACCACAACTTGCATGCTCAGGTAGCAATTTGCAATATATTCCATGCTTTTAATTTCTATTAAATAACTAATTTAAATCTGAATTTCCTACCTCAACGACGCCGGCGACGGTGAACTTCGTCCGCAGCTCGCCGCAGCTCCTCACCGAACGAATCCGGTATCAATCGACTCTCCGCGTTCCCGTGAATCTCCAGGCACAAAAAGCCCCTTGCCAGGCCGCCGGAATCACGCGCCGTACGCCGGAAAAGTCTCTCTATCGGTCGGTCGAACGAACCCTAATCGTTTCGCGAGGGTTTTATATTTCTGGACGACACGGTGAAAATCCACTACGCACCGTTGACACGCTTTCGACACGGTAAGCACCCGATACGCGCTGTCGACACGCTATCGACACGGTAAGCACCCGATCAGCCGGTTCAATCCCAACCGTCGATCACGACCGTCCGATCCGCTTATCAGAACGCACGCGCAAACTAACTCGGCGAACCGCCTCCGCCTCCGCTGAACCGTTCCGGTCCGGTTCACGCGCGATAAAAATAAATTTCCGGTTTTAAAATAACCGATCATAATTGATTTTCGAATTTCCAAAAATCCAATAAATCCAAATAAACAGGGAAAATTACTTAAAAATTACCTCGGTGCTCCGAAAAATCCCCAGAAATTTCAGAAATTCCAATAGCCTCTAATTGAGCTCCTGGCTCATCCTCCTGTCGATCTGAAATCATCCAAGCCAAAAATTAATTTATTAAAGATTAATATAAAAAATTTTTTTTACTGGGTATAACAATCTCCCCACCTTATCAAGAATTTCGCCCTCGAAATTCAGCAAGAAGTTCCGGCCACTTCTCCGCAACATCCTGCTCTAGCTCCCAGGTTGCCTCCCTTTCGTCATGTCTATTCCACAACACCTTGACCATAGGAAACGACCTGTTCCTCAGCTGTCTGTTGCTCTCCTCGAGGATGCGAACTGGTAGTTCCACATAAGAAGAGTCTGGTGTCACTTGCAAACCAGGAAGATCATCACTGATACAATGAGAAGGATCTGGCACATATCTCTTGAGATTCGAAACATGAAACACATTGTGAATCCCAGTTAGATGCTCAGGAAGTGCCAACCTATAAGCCACCTCACCAATCCTCTCTAGAATAGGATAGGGTCCAATGTAACGAGGTCGAAGCTTAGAAGGCTTCCCGAACCGGAATAGACCCCGCATAGGACTGATCTTCAGGAATACCCTATCTCCCACAGAGAACTCAACAGCTCTGTGCTTAGGATCATAATATTTCGTCTGGCGATCTTGCACAGTGCGTAATCTGTCCCGCAACAACTTGACTTCCGCTGTGGTCTCCTCCACAATCTGGGGTCCCCACACTCTCCTGGAATCACCATCCTCCCAACAAAGAGGAGATCTACACCGACGTCCATATAGTGCCTCGTAAGGCGCCATACCAATCGACGCCTGGAAGCTGTTATTGTACACAAACTCTACCAAGGGTAACCGTCTGGCCCAATATGTTGAGTAAGTTTGTACGCTCAAGCGTAGCAAATCCTCCAAGGTCTGAATAGTCCGCTCAGACTGTCCATCTGTCTGAGGATGATAAGCAGTACTGAACTTCAACTGTGTACCCATGGCAGTGCGTAAGCTCCTCCAAAACTGTGATGTGAACTTGGCGTCTCTGTCAGAAATAATAGATCGGGGAATCCCATGCAATCTGACAATCTGCTGAATATATACCTCTGCCAATTGTGCCGCTGAATCCGTCTTCTTAATTGATAAGAAATGGGCTGACTTGGTCAATCGATCCACGATGACCCAAATGGCGTCAAAACCTTGTCTGGTACGAGGAAGACCAGTTACAAAGTCCATAGTGATGTCATCCCATTTCCACTCCGGAATCGGCAATCTCTGCAACAATCCTCCAGGTCTCTGGTGCTCGGCCTTAACTTGTTGACATGTAAGGCACTTCTTAACAAAAGCAGCAACATCTGCCTTCAAACCTCTCCACCAGAAAACACTCCTCAAATTCTTATACATCTTGACTTCTCCAGGGTGCATAACCAAAGTTCCATAATGAGCCTCTCGAAGGATCCTCTCCCTAAACTCCTGATGTGATGGCACACACCAGCGACTCCTGAAAGTCAAAATGTCGTCTCTGAGAGCAAAGTCTCCTCCCAATCCCTGCGATGCCAACTCAAACTTCTCCTTCAGCTCTTCATCGCAACGCTGAAGATCACGCATCTCAGATAACCAGTCAGCCCGAATAGTCAACGAACTGAGTCTGTGAGCCAGTCTCTGAACAGACAACTGTTCCTGACATCTCTCAACATCCCAATCCAAGTCTGCTATAGAATCGCAAGCTATCAAGTATGCACAACTGCGTGTCTGCTCAAGGCATCAGCCACCGGATTAGCCTTCCCCTCGCAGTAGTTTATTGTCAACTCGTAATCTTTTATCAGTTCCAACCACCTCCTCTGCCTCAAGTTCAGTTCCTTCTGAGTGAACAGATACTTAAGACTCTTGTGGTCGAAGAAGCAATCTACAGGAACTCCGTACAAATAATGTCTCCATATCTTCAAGGCAAAAATGACAGCAGCTAACTCCAAATCATGAGTGGGATAATTCTTCTCATGATCCTTCAGTTGCCTCGAAGCATATGCTATAACTCTACTATCCTGCATCAGTATGGCTCCCAAGCCTATATGTGAAGCATCAGTATACATCTGATACGGCTTCTCCTGTGTAGGTAACATCAATACTGGAGCGGTGCTAAGCCTCTGCTTCAGCTCTAGGAAACTGTTCTCACAACTCTCTGACCACTCAAAAGATTTTCCCTTCCGGGTCAACTGTGTTAGTGGAGCGGCCAGTCTAGAAAAGTGAGGAACAAATTTCCTATAGTATCCAGCCAAACCAAGGAAACTCCGGATCTCAGTGACAGAAGATGGCCGTTTCCAATCAATAATAGCTCGTATCTTGTTAGGATCAACAGCTACGCCTTCTGCACTGACAATGTGTCCCAAGAAGGCTACAGAGTCCAACCAAAAGGAACACTTGGAGAATTTTGCATACAGCTCATTCTCCCGCAACACTGAAAGTACAGTCCTCAACTGATCTGCATGAGTTTCCCTATCTCTGGAATAAATCAATATATCATCTATAAAGATGATCACAAACCGATCCAGAAAGGCATGAAACACTCGATGCATCAGGTTCATAAATACTACTGGTGCATTAGTCAATCCAAAAGGTAACACTGTGAACTCGTAATGTCCATATCTAGTACGGAATGCTGTTTTGGGTACATCAGAATCTCTAATCCGGATCTGGTGATAACCCGAGCGTAAATCAATCTTGGAGAACACAGTTGCTCCCTGAAGCTGATCCAACAAATCATCGATGCGTGGTAAAGGGTATCGGTTACGAATAGTAACCTTATTCAATTCCCTATAATCCACACACAGCCTCATACTACCATCTTTCTTCTTGACGAATAAGACAGGGGCACCCCAGGGTGAACAACTGGGGCGTATGAGTCCCTTGTCTAATAAGTCCTGTAACTGAGTCTTCAACTCTGCTAGCTCGGCTGGAGCCATCCTGTAAGGAGCTCTAGCAATAGGAGCTACTCCTGCCTTCAAATCAATCGAAAACTCCACTTCCCTAGCTAGTGGAAGTCCAGGCAGCTCCTCTGGAAAAACCATAGGGAAGTCTCTCACCACTGGAATATCTGACATAGGGGTAGTGGTGGCTTGTTTATCGGTCACATAGGCCAACAAACCAGTACAACCCTTACTTACTAACCTCTCCGCCTGAAGAACAGAGATCAGGGGAATCTGCCTGTTCAGACCAAAGTATATCACATCCCCCGAACCAGGCACTCTGATCCTGACCTTCTTCTCCCAACAATCCAGCACCACTGCATGGTAGCACAACCAATCCATTCCCAAAATGATGTCGAACTCTGCTAGTGGCACACATATCAACTCTGTCACGAACTCGTGTCCACTAATCAGAATAGATCCTTCAATTTTCTGAACAGTGGGAATCTCTTTCCCATCAGGAAGCCTAACTAATAAGGGTTCCTTCAAGTAACCCTTGGATCCTGATATCTGATTCCAGATTCTCTCAGCAACAAAAGAATGAGATGCACCAGTATCAAACAAAGTCATGCACTGCACGTTGCCAAAATAAAGCATACCTGTGATCACCTCTGGTGACTCTGAAGCCTGCTGCCGAGTCAGTGCAAACACTCTGGGCTGTCCCCCAGATGAACCAACCGGTCCTGTGATCCTCTGTTTCTTCAACTCTGGGCAGTCGCACTTCTTGTGTCCGGGCTGTCGACAATGGTAGCAGATAATTCCCCCAGTCCGGTTACCTGTCTGCTGCCCTGGTCTCTCAGAGATAGGTCGTGGCTGGACCACGCCCTCCTGAGTACCACGGTGATCTCTGTGTCTCTTGTCCTTTTTGTTTTGTTGGACATTTCTGAATTCCTTCCTCTTGTTGTGAGTCTCTCTCTGGGCCTCCATCCGGGTGTCAATAAGCTCAACGGATCTCGCAGCCTCTACCAAGTCACGAAACCTGGCAAACCGACTCACAACTAGCTGGCGCTGCAGCATAGGACGAAGTCCCTCCAGGAACATCTCACATCTGCGCTCCTCAGAAGGCACCAGCTCTGCGGCGTACCTCGCCAGATAAGTGAACCTCGATAAGTAATCGTTCACTGACATCTGGCCCTGCCTGAGGTGTATAAGTTCCCTCCTGAACTGAGACATGGCAGAAGCCGGAATGTAGCACTCCCTGAATGCCTCAACAAAGTCTTCCCATGCTATCTCGCTGTTCTGGACCTCCCCAAACACAGCGCGCCGCTGGCCTCTCCACCAGGTAGCAGCCTCTCCCTCCAATACTAGAGCAGCAAGTACTACCCTCCTGCCGAATGGACATCCCAAGGCATCAAATAGCTCGAGCATATGAGCCATCCAGTCATCTGCCACCGCTGGGTCAGTCGACCCACTGAAGCTCCGCGGACGCAACCGCATGAAGGCATCGATCCAACGATCCACGGCTGGCTCAACTGGCAATGCTGGGATCGTCTCCGGGGTAGGAGTAGCAGATACAGGTCTGCCTCTAGCTGCTCCACGAAAGGGAAGTCTCCTGGTACCAACCATACTGTCAAAAGCAACTAATCTGGCATTTGGCATACGGACTACCATAGTCTAATAAAATGACCAACAGTTCTCCCCACCTTGGGTTGAACTTCTATATATGTCTAGCCCCATTATCCTAACCTAGGGCTGAACTTCTATACATGTCTAGCCCCACTATCCTAACCTAGGGCTCTGATACCACTCCTGTTACACCCCATATTTCCATGGTTGATTTTGGCATAAATTTTTTTTTTTTGCATATAGACAGCTCAGATCGTCCCATACCAACCTGAGTAGCCTACGAAAAACATAGGATATAACACATCATTACACACCTACTTCCCTTAACAATGTGGATCCCATCTCCCGGGTACATCGTCAAATCAGGTTCATGACTCCTGAATTAACAGATGGACTCGCGCAATGTTACTCCTACTAGACCCAATACTCCTAACCCATACCGATAGGAGAACCGGTCTAATAGAAGTCTGAACCCCCAATGTTAAGTTCCATAATCATGTAATGACCTCACCATCAAACAAAAAGATATATAACATCCACAATAAAATATGGCACTCCACACACCATACTCCAAGACAATAAAATAAAACAGTGAATGAAACTACATCACAAGAATAAGATCCAAGTCCAACAAGTGTAACATTATCCAACCAGAAACATAAGTCAGAATTACCCTCACATATTACATGACATATGAGAATAACAATCTCATTAAATACATCCAACAACAACAATCAACAAACCAGAATATCTCAGACAATCACAAATCAGATATCCTCCACAAGCCTGCTGACCACGATCCCACCTAATCAGGTAGCGTCAAGTCTGCCGAGCCACTGAAATATGTAACACAGGAATGAGCTACGCCCAGTAGGAAAGACAGCTAGTAAAACTCACATGCAAGAGAAGGATAATAGCAAAAATATAGGAATACAGCATAACAATATATGGTGGATAGGCACTCTCAGTTCCAGACTCCGACCAATCACAGTCACCCCCAGTCACAACAGAGTAGCTCTCCTCTGTGCTCCCAGGTAGCATGCCAGCGGGACACGCCCATCTCTGCGCACGCATGGCGCCTAGCACCCGACACCGCAGCGTCTCTCGTCAATCAATCTTCTGGAGACTATAGACAAACCCGTCACATAGATCTCTAGCCAACGTGAGACACCCTGGCTAGCCACGGCGAGTCACCCCTGCCGCTGCCACTCTCAGGCGCGCAGGCCTACACTCGTGGACCAGAAGAGGTCGACTCAGCCACCGTCCCAAGAAGTCCTCTCCCAACAATTTCCATAGAAGCCACGCCCCTACAGTCATTGCCAAGCTTTAACTCCAAGATTCGGCAACATGTGTCCAGATACAACAAGGCGCATACCAGTCCACATGTATACTGTGAAAGTTAAGTCTGAACCGCACAGTTACCTACCACAACTACCCTAAAACATCATATAGGGTCTATAGTAGTCCGGTCCAGTATGCCAATCCATGAAATATACCAACACCGAGTAAACTGACTCAATCCATGTCAATGCCATCCAAGTAATACAAACTGTATCGAAATTCTGACTATTCTGGTAACACTTACCCAAGTGTCACACTTCCTTCCAACTGATCCAGCTGCACTGAATTTATGGATAATTTCCAACAGTAACTTTCAACTTGTCTATGTGATTTCCCTAAATCACCTTTTTCTCGTTTCAGGAAATTTTAAATTTCAACTTCAATTTCTACCCTTTATCCATTTTCCGAAAATTTTAAATAAATTTCCGAAAATTTAAATTTCACATATTTTCCGAAAAATTCGGATTAATTTCCGAATTAAGTTTTTTTTTTTTTTTCCTCCGCCGTTCGTCCGCGCCCGCGTTCCGCTGAACCGGGTTTCGCTGCCGGTTCGGAAAACCCGCGCTGAACCGCGAACCCACCGGTCGAACCTTTAAATCAAATTTTCCAGCCGACGTTTAGTATTTAATTATTATTAATTATTAATTAATTACAATTATTTAATTAACTAAGCTGAAATTAATCTAATCCATCTCCTTCCTCCGCCCGGCGCCTGCGAAACCCTAGCCGACGATTCCTCCGGGAAATTCCGTTTTCCCCGTCGATTTCCGGCGACCGAGATCAAGGAGAAGCAAAATCCGATGTTCATACTATCCTAATTTGTCAATAATGCCACTAATTTCTAAGATTCAATCAAATTTCCCGTCGAAGTTTTCATCCGATCCTCATTTTGACAATCTATGAAATTAAACATATTTAAGCATTTGAAAACACCTTAACATGATTTAGGCACATAATCAAATCAACATATGCTTGGAAAAATTCCGAATTCGACGGGTATAATTTATCCGAAAAAACCTAAAATGCTAAAATCGATAATTTGCATAAATCAATTCCAAAAACCACAACTTGCATGCTCAGGTAGCAATTTGCAATATATTCCATGCTTTTAATTTCTATTAAATAACTAATTTAAATCTGAATTTCCTACCTCAACGACGCCGGCGACGGTGAACTTCGTCCGCAGCTCGCCGCAGCTCCTCACCGAACGAATCCGGTATCAATCGACTCTCCGCGTTCCCGTGAATCTCCAGGCACAAAAAGCCCCTTGCCAGGCCGCCGGAATCACGCGCCGTACGCCGGAAAAGTCTCTCTATCGGTCGGTCGAACGAACCCTAATCGTTTCGCGAGGGTTTTATATTTCTGGACGACACGGTGAAAATCCACTACGCACCGTTGACACGCTTTCGACACGGTAAGCACCCGATACGCGCTGTCGACACGCTATCGACACGGTAAGCACCCGATCAGCCGGTTCAATCCCAACCGTCGATCACGACCGTCCGATCCGCTTATCAGAACGCACGCGCAAACTAACTCGGCGAACCGCCTCCGCCTCCGCTGAACCGTTCCGGTCCGGTTCACGCGCGATAAAAATAAATTTCCGGTTTTAAAATAACCGATCATAATTGATTTTCGAATTTCCAAAAATCCAATAAATCCAAATAAACAGGGAAAATTACTTAAAAATTACCTCGGTGCTCCGAAAAATCCCCAGAAATTTCAGAAATTCCAATAGCCTCTAATTGAGCTCCTGGCTCATCCTCCTGTCGATCTGAAATCATCCAAGCCAAAAATTAATTTATTAAAGATTAATATAAAATTTTTTTTTTACTGGGTATAACAAGACTTCTATTAGACCGGTTCTCCTATCGGTATGGGTTAGGAGTATTGGGTCTAGTAGGAGTAACATTGCGCGAGTCCATCTGTTAATTCAGGAGTCATGAACCTGATTTGACGGTGTACCGGGAGATGGGATCCACATTGTTAAGGAAAGTAGGTGTGTAATGATGTGTTATATCCTATGTTTTTCGTAGGCTACTCAGGTTGGTATGGGACGATCTGAGCTGTCTATATGCAAAAAAAAAAATATATGCCAAAAATCAGCCTAAGAAAATATGGGGTGTAACAGTTGATCAATCCTATAAATTCATAAGTCTAGTCTAAACTAACTAAGCCTATTGGTTAAATGAGTTATTTCTTAGTTTATTACTCTTGTTCAATCAAATCCAAAGCTTTTTGCTACACTTAATCAAGACCTAAACTTGCCCTAGCCTTTTGCCATAGCTAATTCAAGTCCTCAAGGCTCTCGACAAGAAAAATCTGAGATTTCACTTTCCTTGGAAGTCATCTAGGGTATTTTTGTAGACCTTTTTTTGCATTGCATCCATGGTTGAGCCTTACACTCAACCCCTTGGACGAACTCAAGGCTTCCAAACCTTTTTTGGCAACTAAAATTTTAACTTATGCTTGACTTTTTAAGTAAAAAAAATTCTTTAAATATTAGGTAATAATTTATAGTAAAACCTATAATGCTTAAGATTTTTTACATTAAACTCCTCATTTAACCAAACATAACAAAGACCATTATTAACCTAGCATTTTTTAGGCTTAACTAAGACTCCCAAGTCCTCCTTATAAGAAACCCTAGAGCTTCCCTCATGCTAAAGCCATCCAAGGTCTATTTTAAGGCCTCATCATGCATCATATGCTTTGGTCGATCCCTTCCACTCAACCTCAAAGCGTAAATTGAGCCATTCAGCTCCAATTTAATCAAAAATTTTAATTCTAGGTCTATTTTTGTTTCGAAAAAATCTTGCTTAAGTCGTAATAAAGTCTTAGAATATAATTTAAGAAGAACATTCATAAGTCTTTATACTAAGTTTTTTTTTAATTTTCTTACTAGGTTTTCTTAATTAATTAGAATTATCTCTAGTTGAATTCTTTCAAAATATATCAATTGTGTATTCACAATAATGTTCTTAAGAAAATATATTAATCGTAAAAGCAAGATTGTATAATTTTCCTTTATTGCACAAGTTATGGTTTTCTCTATTTGTAAGCATGATTGCATTTCTTGCAAAGATAACATCATGAATACTTATGTCAAAATAAAATTTAGCTACCCAACTATGTTACAGAATATCAACAATAATTAAATATGTACCAAATAATCTTAATCATAATTTATGTACTCATAATTTAATATTATTATCTTAAACAAACCTTAAGAGTTTATTAATATAAATCATGAATTAATTAAGAAATTAACCATAAAATTATAAATTAACACTCTTGGCTAGAATATTTTTATCATCATACATACATTTAATATTTGGCCAAATTGCTTAAAATTAGTCATAACATGATAGTAACTCCTTATCTTCAATATAATCATTCACTTTAGCATGAAAAAACAATATAAGATTTTTGTAAAATAATCCTAAGGTTGTATACATCTTAATTCTTTTACCACAATTAAGAGCTTGACATAGTAAGTATTGTATATTCTTCATATTCTTACTCAACCTAAGATTATAGCATGTAATTTATATCAAAATATTAGATTTTAATTTGCTAACATGCATCTACATTTAAGTGCAAGCCGTGAGGATTATTACTTCTTGAACTAAGTAGAGATCAGAACTACTTTGGATCTACTCTAAACTTGTAAAATGTTTTTCCTCTTACTTGCTCTTGCTTTTGGCTTCCTTGATCTCCTTAGTTGGTGTTTACTTAGATTAATTATTATTAGGTTTAAGAAAAATATCCAACCCTAGCTTATCAAGCCTTGTTGCACACATCTTGATTCTTTTAGTACAATTGAGAGCTTGGCATCGAATTTCAAGCAATATACTTCAAAATTTTTCATCAATTTAAGAGCCATAACATAGAAAACTTTGCACATTCTTCATATTCTTGCTCAGCCTAAGAGTATAGCATGTAATTTATATCAAAATATTAGATTTTAATTTCTTAACATGCATCTACATTTAAGCACAAGCCAAGAGGATTATTGCTTCCTAAACCAGGTAGAGATCTACACCACTTTGAATCTCCTCTTCATAATTTGGCTTAAAAAATCTTCTTCTTTCTCTTACTTGCTCTTAGTTTTGGCTTCCTTGAACTCCTCCTTAATTCGTGTTTCCTTAGATTAATTATTACTATAATTTAAGCCCTTTTATAGCTAAAGGATTATCTCTTTCACATATCTATGCTAAGCCAACTTATCTTTTTTTTTTTTTTTGCATTATCCAATTGTTCCTTAATCTTATCCATTAAGAATCCATTGTAGTACCTTTAAGCATCTTTTTCACTAGATATTTATATGATAAATCTAATATTTTATTACAAAAATTAATTTTTAATTTTAAACTAAACATAAATTCAAAATTTAAATAATTTAAAATTTAAAATTTTTATTTAAAATTTAAATATTACATTAAGGAGAAAATGTGCTAAATTAAAAAAATCATACTTGGGGCATAAAAAGAGAATACTTAAGGCATTATGTCTTGGGAAGTCAAAATAATTGGTCGAAGTTGTTAGATAGTGTATAGTTTTGCTATAATTTGCCTAAGTCCTCAATTATAAAGTTGAGTTCCTTTGAGTTGGTTTTAAGAAAGTAACCCAATATTCTCTTAGAGATTACATAACAAACACTTAGTAGGAAGTGTTCTATGCTAAACAAGTGTGATAGAGACAAGCAAGAGATGCTTGAGGAAGTTCATGATAACTTGAGAAAAGCTAAAAAAAAGTATGTGGATTAGCAACGTAGATAAATGGAGTTCAATGTAGGAGACAAAGTGTTGTTGAAGTTGACTCAACATATTTAGAGGAAAATCAGTTGCCAACCTATGCATTGTGGATCGATAACATAATGATATATTATTTTGAAGTGGTTAAAATGCTTGATAATGTGGATTATCAATTAAATTATTAGAAATAATAAAGGTCTACCAAACCTTGCATTTGAGTTTTTTAAAGAAGTATTACAAAGATGAGGTGGAGCCCTCAAAGAGCCAACTCATGCATGCTCCACCTATTGTGTGATAAGAATTTGATACAGATGTGGAGAAGATCTTAGATCATCAAACCTTTGGACAAAGTAAGAAGACTCACAGAACTAAATTTTTGATTCAATAAGAAAGGAAAATCTATAGTTAAAATATTATGACAGGACACTACTTTATGATAACTTAAGAGGTAAATTTTTGAGTACTTATAGATTTAAACATTGAGTTCTTCTTTTGTAGGTGTTTTGTTATGCCCTTAGCTTTAATGGATCTAGAGAAAATTCAAAAAAAGTGAGTGTTATTCTTTGATCAGTAATTGGGAAGCTATGGAACTACTACTTAGTGTTACATTAAGCTATCATCCATCATGTGTAAGGTTATAAATCATTCTGAGAGGGTTTTAAGGAATCGACCATGCATCTGTATGTGTTTCTTGCCTTGTACATTCCTTAGTGAAATCAAGCAAAGAAAAAGTATTTTCCCAAACTTAATCTTGCTTATTTTGTGCTTTTTGTGTTTGGTAAAGTCAAACTCAATTTTTGAGTTTCTAACTATGTAGGAAGCAATTGGTTACATTTTTTGAATCTATGAAAAACATGCTTATGACACTTTCTATCATGAATCGTACAAGTATGATTCTTTGATCTAACAAACAATCGCCTCTGCTTCATGGTACTCAACTTGATCATACAATACAATTGTCATGATCGTAACTATATGTTCCAACTCTACCTTAGCTGACCCACAAGTTTTGTTATTTTTTTTCCAACTATTAGAGTTTTATATGGTACAATTCCCAATATTTTATCATACATTACTGATAAAAATCATGGAAATGATATAACCATCATCCAACATGATTCATTATAGTACAAGCTTTACGATACGATTCCCTTGATTATATTTTTTATCTTATTGTAAAACTATAACCAATCAACATATCTTACAATTATGTCCAATATACAAATATGATCGCAAGCTTTTACCCCTTTGATTGATTGTCTAATATGATCAACCAAACCATACTTTATGATATAGCTTTTAAAAAACTAGTCTAATGCATTGATTTAATCTTTATTTTTATTATCCAACATAATTCCATACATCATAAAAATAGGATTCTACCTTTAAATATCTAAAAATTTATCTAGTATAATCTTCATAATTATACTAATACTATCATATATATAGTACCACAACTACATTATATAAGGTTGATACTCGTGTCTCCTTTGTACGGTGAACCTAAGAACTCAATCTATCATATAATACGATACCTATATCATTCTTGTATGATTAACCCAATTGAACTTTACTTAAATATTAAATTATCCTCATATTAAAATAACCCAAGTTGATCATACCATATGATGTTTATCATTGTATTAGGATGATTCCTATCAATAACCATATTTTCTCTTTCTCCTTTCTCTCTCACTTATTCTTTCAACACCTGTCACATTTTTTCATGATGACCCAACTTTTCTCAACTTAGTTTGTAAAAAGAATTGGCTCTTGTCAATTCTATCCTCACTTCTCAACTCAAAGGAACCCGAAACATGCAAAATTGAAAACAAAATAAAATTAGCTAAGCCATAAGATGTACTCTATTGGAGACACCAAAACTATGAGCTAAAATGATTCCTTTTTTATTTAAGCACTCGATAAGACTTCCAAGAATTTATAACAACTTTGACAGAGATGATTACTCCTTGCTTTGCTCGTCGCACTTAACTCCTAATCGAACTATTGCTTACTAGACTAACCTAAGCTTCACTCATTCATATCTCTTAGTTGGATTCACCATACCTATTTTATAAGCCATGACAAAGATTTGTTGAATCAAAATCGTTGCAATTCCTTGAAGATCAACACTAGATTAGGCTTGGAAAGTGCAAAATGTCAAAAAAAAACCCATTTATTTAAATTACATACATTACCACCACCAAAAATCTAAAAATCTTGTTTACATGGGTTTTGATGCAAGATTTTCAATAAACCATTTGTAAATTTCTTAATTACATGTGCCCTCCACCATTTCGATTTACTTCTATATCAAAATACAAAAATTACAAATTTATCGTAGTACAAACTTGACATTCTAATATTTATAGATCTATCATCTACTAATTTGTTTTGATCTAAGCCAAAATTTTTAAAATTATAAATCTACTCTTGAAGCATCATCTTTAAATTTATAATTATATGTGAATATTTAAAAATTAATAATAAATTTTTTAGGTCTCTAAAAATTATAAAGTTAACATCATTAGACTTATCTTGAAGAGTTCTTATTATTAATATTCTTAAATAATATTTTTTCTTAAATTTGAGCTTATGATAATCTCTAATATTTTATTATTATTTTAATACTTTTATTAAATAATGTAGTTCAAGAAAATAACTTGAACAAATTGAATCATAACTAGTCACAATCTTTTTGGCTTGATTCAAAGATTTTTTTCATCATGATCAAGGTAAAAATGAGGTTTGTTACAATCGTCCCTCTTTACACAAATTTAATCCCAAAATTTTAAAAAAGTTTAGATATAAAAATCAAGGTTATTATGCCTAGGGCCTAACCATTTATTTCTTACAAAAAAAGTTTATTATTTTAATTTAGTTTATTCATAATATGTTATATTTATAGAGGCCAAAATTTCTCTTTAAATTATTATCCTTTGAAATCAGTATCAAAAGACTTTATAAGAATATCCTTGCCATGTATCATACATGATAGTCCTTATCCTACGTTATATATTTAGATAATTCTCATCTTATATCATATATATATATATATATATATATATATATATATATATATATATATATATATATATATATATATATATATATATATATATATATATATATATATATATTCTTATCCTGTAACATATAAGTGAGAAATCCTTACTTGAATCATAAATAAGGGCAATCCTCACCTTGAATCATGTATATAGGTAATCATTGCCCTTAAGCATGTATATAGTCAAACCTTACCCTAAAGTATGTGTATGAACAATTCTTGCCCTCACATATATATATCGGCAATCATGTCCTTGAAAGCATGTATTCGAGTAATTTCTCATTTTGTATCTTGTAGATGAACAATCCTTGCCTTATATCGAAGACATGCTACTTGTAAAGATATCTTGAACTTGAAAATGGAAGGAAAATATCTTTTAGAGAATATCAATTATTATATTCTATTTTCCTTATTACTAATTAGCCATGCTAAAATTCAAGTCTTAAAGAATTTGCTAAATAATTTAATATATGATTATTCCAAAACCTATTCATGTCAATATCCTTGGTTTCATGTAAATAAAATAAGCATGTAATACCATAAATAAATAATCAGTTAATATATAAAAATAAATAAATTAATCATAATAAGTTGATATTATATTTATATTATAATTATTAAGTTTACTTACTATACATAGTGTATAAAAAAATAACATACATAACATCCCAATACTTATAATACTTTAATAGAAGATATCATGAAAAATATATTATTTTATAGGTCAAATAAGAATTGATATAAGATATTTACATCACAAGTAAAAATCTACTTGAATTTAAGATGCAATTTTTTAATCTAATTTCTCTATCATCATGCTCCTTATATGCCTTGTGCACAAAATTATTATATAATTCATGGTTTATAAAATACCCAATACTTTTTTATCTAAACACACTCGAGCCTATAACAATTAGTGTTATAATTATTTTTATATGCTTTTCCAAACGCTTGTCAATTTTCAACCTATTAATCTCAAATATTTGCAAAAGTTTTATATTTTATTATTATTATTTATTATTATTATTATTATATATTTCTTCTTCTCTATTATTCAATTTTTATATTAACTATTTTGTCTAATTCTATCCTTTATTTTTTAAATTTTATTTTTATTTATTATTTTATTATATTTTTTTAATTTTCTCTAATTTTCCTCCTTAATTCTCAACTTTTACTTTTTTTATATATATAAAGATAAAATGCATATTTTAAGAAACTTATAGGTGTCTTAAGCAAATTATTATAGGTTTTGATACTTTAATAATCAAAATAAATAGACTTAACAAAGTTCTACTAATTGTGTAAGTCGAGTTTATGTTTCTTCTAATATTAGTTATGGTTAATACCTAGACACCTCCATTAAGCTCATTGAGTCACATAATCAAGCTTTTTCACTTGATTGGCCTAATTACTCTTTAAATACATGATTTAAAATTAATGTTTAGAAAAGTATTAATGAATATAATACAATGATTTTATTATCATTAAATAAGTAATACAATAACTAAAAGGTATAATAGTTTAAGAATAAATTGTCATTGCATTTATATATGTATATATATTATTATTATTTAGATGCCTAAAAAGTTAAAAATTTGATTGCAAGAGCACACATGCTTAGCCACTATATATATATATATATATATATATATATATATATATATATATATATATATATAACCTACTCAACATTTGCATAAATGCTTATCATTCCTTTAGTTGAATATCTATCCTTAACAAATTGATTAAACCTAAGCCAAAGTTTGTGAAATAATAATTTTACCCAAACATAGAATTAAAATGATAATTATATCCTAAATTTTAAAAATTTATAAATAAGCATTTAAGCTTTAAAAAAGTGTAAATTTAATGTTATTGAACTTGTTTAAAATAGCTTTTATTATTGATATGCTTAAATATGGTTTTTGAATATATTTGAGATTATGTATGATTCCTTATTTTATTATTATTTTAATATTTTTATATAAAAAAATATATTTTGAAATATTGATTTCATCAAATTCAAACATACTTGATCAAAATCCCATTAGCTTGATTTTAGAATTTATCTTATCTTGAATTTTATAAAAATAAGGGCTACTATACTAAGTTTTAATGGTTAGATAAAAAAATATATTTGTAGTATTTATTATATATTGTTAGGACATTTATCAAACCATCGTAGGAGCCTCCCAAAATCCATAGTCAATGTGAAAACCACTTGATAATTGAGATTCATCTTTTATAATAACTTTACTAGTGAGTATAGAATGCTATTAGTTCTTCTTCAATTGTTTATCAATTGTTTTGATGAAATGAAAGCTCTAAAAATTTCATTTAAAAATTTCATTTGACTAAAAATTATTTTGTGAAGTCTAAATGTCCAAAGCTCTTCAACAATATGTTAATGTTCTTGTAAAATGCCTTACATTATTGTGCTAGCAAAGATTTTATAAAGCAAGTTGTGTTTAGACTTTTTATGAGCTCATTTAAAATAAATTATTGCATGATTTCTTATATTCCATCCTTCTTATGTTTGTGTTCTTAAAAAACAATGAAGATAGAGATTTTCATGACACTAAGCTCTTCAAAGTTTTAAATATAACAAAGCATATCACAAAAGCTTATAGTATTTTCTATTACAAAAGTTTGCTCGGATTTTTATAAGTTTTTTATTCAAAATCTGTACATACAACATTATAATTTTGTTATTTGGCTATTTCTAATTTAGAAGAAATTTATATTCAACCAAATTTCAATAAATATATTAATCTCACTTTTGCATATATAAATAACATGTCAAGTACATATCAAATTTCTTCAAATCGTATAAAGTAGTTCAATTAAGCTATTTCTTTCAAGTTTTATCTTTAGATATCTTTATGTAATTATTAGTATATAATTTAGTAAATCTAAACTTCATTAAGAATATAGATAAAGTTCACAATCTATTTTGTAGAGACCTATTTAGTCAAGTTTTGAGATTCATATATATATATTATAATATTTGAATTTACATTCAAATAGTGATTATCATTAAAAATCTTAGTTTATATAATTCTTTCTTACGTTATCACATCATTATTATCATCAAATATTCACATTTATCTATATAAGAAAAACATATCATAATTTTATGATTATATTACGTGTGCTTATATGATTTGAGTTTATATAATTTGCTAATTTGCCAAAAATCAAACCAAATTATTAATATAGAAACCATGGCAACTAGAATAGTTAAAACCATTTTACAAAAAGAATTTTAAATATGAAAATTCTTTTATTTATCTTTGAATTTTGTGTCAAATAAAAATATTTTTATATCGACTAGAAAAAAAAATATTTATTAAAAAAATAAGAACATGATTTGTGTTTTTGCATTGATCAAATTATTATATCACATAAATGAATTAAAATATTATATAACTAAATCAAAAGCATAAAATTAGAATTGCATGTGCGTTGTTTAAATTAATGATGTGTTCATTATTTTAATAATGCATGCATATTAGACTTCCTTCATCCTTATTGTTCCATCCAAGCATGGCATGTGGAGGATGCCTCCCTAGTAATCTCAAACATTCACAACACCATATCAATTCAATAGAATTGGTTTTATGCATTAATCCCTCTATCTAGATATATAATGATTTATTATATACAATTTTATAACTAAACATGTATATAATTTATTAAAATAATATGCATAAATTAAAATTTAAATAATCTTTTTTAAAGATGTGAGGATACTAATTATAGATGCAATCACATAACATCATTTAAGAGAGCTTTTTAATGAAAAGAAAAAAATGCTCTCTTTCTTATGAGGCCAACTTTATCTTGTGATCTTGAAGTGTGAAATGACATTATTTATATTCTTCTTCAAGCAATGACTCATCCCATCATATGCTAAAACAAGGTAGCCATTATCATTTGCTTATTTAATCATCTATGTAGACATCCTCTTTTCCTTCAATGTCTATATGTTGCTCACTATAAATGACAAACAACAAACAAGTGCTCAAAAACTCTTATAACTTTAAGATACTCAAAAGTTGAGACTTTAGAAAGATATTCTATAAGAAATAAGAGAGTTTACAAAGATTAATCCAACCTACCAGTTTTAAATGCACGTCCTGCCCTATTTGATAAAGGAAAGAAATAAAAGAAGATCGATTGCAATAATCATGATAATATGTAATAAAAATCAAATACAATAATATGAATTTCCTTCTCTTAAACTTTTACTTCGTAAGTCTAAGTAAACGAAGAGAATGAAAAATGACTTCACATTGTTCTAACATCTTAAGTCATTTTAAAGTATTAATATGATAAAATTATAATAATAATTACAAAAATTTGATTTTAAAAAATTATAATATTTTAATTTCTTTTAAATTAGGAAATGTGGTTACTTAGCTTGCCATGTGGCTTCTTTTCTATGATTGAAATGGCCACGTTTCTTTCATTGAAGGAAAGCCTACAAGGGAGTAATTGGATAGGGATTTGCTTCAATGGAAAGCAGGCCACATGGGTTTCATGTGAACAACAAGAGGAGCCCAATGAAAAATATGCTTTAAATAAATGCGGATCCAAGAATTTAATATCGATTCATGCACGATGATTTTTGTGGTTATTATGCATTATGGTTCTCATAATTAGAAAAATTAAATTGTCAAATATATTATGTTTTAAATTTTGTTTAAAAATTTTAGATAATTAGTTTGATGATGTATTTATATAATGCAGGTAAATAAGAATTAAATGTGGAGGGCACCATGTTAAGAAGTAGAAGAAATAAATAAATATTATTGTGAAAAATAATAAATTTTATTTTTAAATGTTCGATACATGTAAATAATTTGCTAGTTTAAAAAGGGGCACGAAGAAAAAGTTTTAAATTTTTTTCTATAAAAAATTTATATGAAAAATAAAATTAAAAAAATTTATTTATTAAGATTTAAATATTTTAAGTTTAAAAAAGATCAAGTTTTTGAAAAAATTAGATTGAATATAATAAAAATTATCTTCTTTTTTTTTTCAATAGTTTGTTAAACTGTCATTAAAGAGAAACTTCATTGTTTGCATTGCATGAGGTTTGATCGATAATTTTTTTGGGTTCAAAATAGATAAAATCCTATTTTAAAATAGTGATTGAAAATGATATTTTAAATGTGAACGAAAAAAATATGAAATATTCCAATAAATTTTCTTTTTAAGTAATAATAGATAAATCAATCTAATTTAGACTTAATTTTGATTAAATTCTTCATGTTTTTAAAATAATCATCAATGTCAACTCAATTTATAACCCTCAATTCTATCAACGTAATAATATCAACAAAATCTTCTCATATGAAGTTAAAATATGAGGATGTATTCGACAAAACAAGATTGACATCTATAAAGCACAAAGTCTAACAAAGGGTGAAGAATAATTTAGATATATCAAACGTCTAAACGCAAACAGTGAATAATATTTTAATATTTTTAGAAGATTTTTTACTTATTCTTTTATTTATTTATTTCACAATTAAGAGTAGCTTCACAATGGCAAAAAAAGAAATTACTTATATCGGATTTGAACAACCGATAATAAGAATAGAACCGCCACGAATCTCGAGGAAGAGGAGCTTCGGTTCAGGACTCGATGTGGAAAACCGGTTCGAGAAGATCGTACGGGGCCCAGAGTGCGTCGACCGGACACGGCCGCCCGGCGTCTAGCCTCACCCACGGCTTACCCTTCCCGCTCCAATGAAGCAGGCTCACCGGCCCAGGGTGGAGGGCCCGGCACAGTCCCCAGAAGTTATCCCCACCAAGCCCGTGCTGATTCCACCGGTGGTCGACCGCCACGATCCGCCCTGCGAAGACCAACAGGAACGGCGGCAGCGACCCAAGCTCGTAGATCCGCATCCGCTTCTGGAGCTCCATCCACTCCTCGATCAGATCCGTGTATCCCTCCTCCCGCCACCGATCGAGGTCCATCACCATCACGCCCGTGTTGAAATAGCAGGGGCGGCGGCCCACGAAGGCCATGGAGAGGGAGGGGTTCGACCAGAACGTCGGTGTGAAGTAAACGTTGAGGTTGGCATTGCAGTATTCGGGGGCAGCGAGGGCGAACGGGGGATTGATGGGAGTGGCGGCGAGGGAGGCGATGTCGTCAACGAGGATGAGATCGGAATCGAGGTAGACGACGCGGGAAACACAACGGGGGAGGAGGCGTGGGAGGTAGGAGCGGGCATAGTTGAGTGGGCGGTCGAGGGCGGCCCGGATCGACGTGGAGATGAGGGAGGCCACGACGGAGGGGTCGAAGGGGTGGATGAGAAAGGGGAGGGAGGGGAAGGACAAAGAGATGGTGGAGTTGAGCCGAGCGATGGAGGACGAGGCCACGAAGTGGAAATGGATTGACTGGGGGCAGGAAGAGTGTTGCAGGATAGAGTGGACTGCGGCCATAGATCCCCTGAGGTATGCGACATCGAGGGTCATGGCGACGTGGACGAGTACGGATGGTGAGCAAACGGAGTCCAGAGTAGAGGTAAGCGGAGGGGGGCAGGAAGGGGAGTTGTAGAACTGTGGGGCTTCACGGAATTGGAATTCGTCGGCGGCGGAGGCGGCGGCGGCGAATAGGAGGAGGAGGACTCGGAAATGGTGGCGACAGCAGGAGACGTGCATTTCTCCTCTTTTACCTAATTTGTGGAGGAATGGATCTCTTCTTCCTCTTCTTCACTGCTCTGCTTTCTTCTTCGCCATGAGGCCAGTGGGCGGTGTCTCATCCATTTATACGACAATAAATTAAAGTTTAATTATAATAAATCACATTTAAATTAATTCAGAAAGTCTTCTTTTTTGCCGAGAGCAAACTCAACTGGTCGTTTTATATTAATAACTAATTTTGGAGTTTAGCTGAAAATGATATTAAGAGAAAATTGTGTTCAATGATGTGTAGGCCAAGATTTGACTTGTGGACAATGGTGCTAACTTCTTTGTTTGATCTAATCTCTATTAGTTGATCTATATTAGATTTAAACTTTGTCTTGAGGGATCTCATTATTCACAGTTATGATAGTAACCCAAATGAACATATGATTTGGGATAGATCTTATAGTAGCCTTGTATATACATTCTTAAATTAAGTTTATATAAAAAAATATAGTGTTAATGTTATATATTGTAATGTTAGACCTAAGCATGTTGGGATAATAATGTGAAGGGAGAAAGCAATAAAGGCTAAAATATCTTCTGATAGAATGTTTTAATTTATTAGAAAAGAAATATTGTTAAAAATAATTGTGAAGAAAAATTAAATAATTAAGTCAAAAATAGATACGATAATCTAAGATTGTTGAATACAAAAAAGAGCGAAAGACAAGGTAGGGTCTATACTAAATATAATTAAAGATAGTTATGAAAAAATATTTGTTTATTATGATTAAAAAATAATTGAGCATATTAAACTAATTATTTTGAAAATAAGTATCAATCAAAATACTTGATAAATTTTTGGTAAATAAAACTTAACTAAAACAATTAATTATTAATTTGTACATAAAACTTTTAGAGAATTAATGACTATAAGATATCACAAATCTTCATTGTAATCTAAACTTGTTTCATTAGTTCAAATGTTCTCATGATAAGCATGAATATCATAGGTTAGAATTTTATTAGAAAACTAATTTTCTTGAAGCAATCAAGGTGTAATCTCATAATTTTTTTGTAAATCAAAAAATGACAATTGATTATCTTAATATTTATTCACTAAAAATTGTTTCTTCCAACTTTCATATTAAGGTTATTAGATACCCTATTTATTTACATCATTAATTTAGATTTTTTTTCCTAGTAAATACAACAATTTATGACAAAAAAGAAGCATGCTTGATTTCTCAAATAGAATAACATGTTTTTTTTATAGAGAAGTATTAGAATACAATGAATTTGGATGTGTGTAGAAACTATCTTAAAATTCTAGGTTATGTTGTAGTATATTTTTTTAAGTAAATTATGAAGTTTTAAAAGAATATTTATATACCCAAGTTAGTTAGGTTTTATTTATGAGTCAATAAATTTTCAAGCTTTAGTATTAAAATAAGTCTAATAAATAAATAAAATATCAATCAACTTTACATAGTACAATGAATTAATACTTGATCGATCAATTTCATAAACTAGTTGCTTGTTTTCATATTGTAGACATAATTTATGAAGAATTAATGGCCATGTATAGTGGTCCCCTCTAATTAAGACAAGCAACATATGAATATCATTTGTTATCTAATTTTTTAAGTTATTTACAATTTTAAGATATTAGATTAAATAAAAAATTTGATAACTTTTTGTTTAATCAAATGATTTTTGTTAATCATACAATAATTGTTGAATCAAATAAAACGAGTCATAACATAAATTAATCATTATTGTCAAAGACTTCTCGCACATATGGATAGCGACCATTTTACACACAATTTTCTTATGATATGACTTTACAATCACATAAATCAACTTTTTTTTTTTTCATGTCTAAGTACTCCTATTGTTACAAGTTATAGTACAATTCATTTATATAATAAGTTCTTGATTATAAAAAAAAAATCTTTTCCCAAGTGTCAAAAGTCCTTATGAACACCCGATTGATTAAAATGTGATGTCATTTTTTACTTAACATGAAAAATGGTATTAATCAAATCCACAAAACGATTCACTTTCTCCATGTCTCCAAATCGACAGCACCGACTGATTTTGATAAAACAGTCAAGTTTTCTAATTATAATATCACGCGGATGACGTACATCGCCGTACGCGGCCGCCAGGACACTAGCTGTGCCGCTCGAATAGACCACGTGGACAAATTCGACGCGGTATCGCCGTCGCGCGAAAGCTAGACATCCTATGCAAATTTCTTCAATTTTCTTTTTAATTAACCCTCGTTAAATGGATAAAATAATAAAACGTGTGGAGACGCCGACATTGACTTTTAGTTCTTGAGATGGACGACCACGTCGGACGCACACGTGGTAGTAGCCAATCCGCGGGGCTAATCAGCTGTGGCAGATACACAGAATTGCGACATTTAATGAATGAGAACATTCCACGAAGGCTGCTTTGCATGGAGGAAATTGGTGGATCGTTGGGCAAAAGATGCCAACTTTTTTTCTTTGACATCCGCTGAATACAACAAACACCAATCATTGAATCTCACTTGATTACCAACACTTCGAATATTACTACCCGTCATCTGCAATACGAGAATAATACATCAACAAGCAAGCGGCAAGTTTTCCATTTAGTCGAGTTTGGTGGGTGTCATTATGTTAGGCGAAAGACGACGACTGAACAAGGACAGAAACCAGCATGCAACGAACAGCATTCGAACACATCTTACATGAATGTGACTTTTCTTAGGAGAGTAACTCTAAGAATTCACTACCTAAATACTAAGGATAATAAAACATTCCACTTAATATTAAGATTAGTAAAACTATAGTGAGTTTGATATGCCTAACATTCAAGAAAAATTGAAGATAAATATTTGTAAAGATGAAGATTTGATTAGAAATTAATGCATTCAAGAAAAACAATACGTCACTAATTAAGGATAAGTTGAAACAGAATCAAGTTTAATGATTTAGGCATATTAAATGAAGACCGTTTAACGTTCCTATTTGAAGATGTGAATTGATAAAAAGAACAAAAGACTACAACAAATGAATTAATAACACTGAAGAAATAGAGACTGAAAAGATGCGAAGACCCCAAAAACCATAACAAGCTTGAATGTAATTGCAAGTGTTGCTAAGCGATAACACAAGCATTGGTGTCAAAGTTACATTTAGCTAACCACAACTGATTGTGTTAAAGCTTTTCAATGCTGTTGTTGATAAGAAAAACTTAAAACTAAGCAGCCACACAACATATCACACTAATTTTCGTTGATTTCAACAAGGAAAAATGCAATTCATTGATCAAAGTTTTTATCGTGAACCCCATAGAGATGCAAATTTAAGATGTTGAAATACTAGAGAACAAAAGAAGCTTGCAGGGATTGCAGTAGAAATCATCCAAAACTCCTTGTATTACCACAATTTACACTAAAAAACTTTGCTGTTATTAACCTAAATCTCCGACAAGATTGAAAGACTCAGACCACTGCACCTGCAGTGAGAACTCAAGTGATTTCAAAGAATTTTAGTGGAAAACAACGTTAAAGTACCTAAATTCTGTCGGAAAAAATATTCCAAAAAACAAAAACGCCTAGGGACATCGCTTTATCGATCAGAGATGCCCCACAGGAATTTCAGCAAAAATCAAATCTAAGTAAACATGGGATTATAATTTAAAATTGCTCAAATCTTTTCCAAAAAACCTTTGCAAACCATCCCAATCAATTGCTGAACAAGCTAGAGCATATGTACCTAAATTTCTAAGCCACAATTAAAGATTTAAATGTGCTAAGGAAAACAAAAGATCAAAATACTAGAAACATATTCTGGATAGATTAGAATAGATGACATATTACCACTGGTATGCCCAAAACTGTAGTACAAAAAAGATTCTTGCAACGTTAAATCCACAATCCAACAAGTTTGAAGCACTCAAAACAGTGCATGCGTAGAGGTAACTCGGGTTTTAGAGTACTTCAATGGAAAAGAGAAGTAAGCAAACTGACCTTTCTATTTAAAAAACCACTTGAACAAGCCAATTAGCTAAAATTGTAAGAGGATGATCCATCACAATACCAGATAACCGGGATAAGTGCCCCCTCTAACCCCCGACAAAACCATTTCATAGCTTAAGACACCTCAGGAATTTAGGTTAGCAATCAAATCTAAAATGCGGTGCAGGTTCAAGGAACATCATGGGCTCAAAATTTGCAGGACTCAAAACTTGGATCAAAACCAAAGCACAACTTTCAAATCAGAAGCTAGACATGTTGAAGGATATCATCCAAAATTTCTAAACCATATTTTGATTCACTAGATTGAAAAATCAAGATCATGTTGTTCTTGATAGATTGGCTTAATTGGTTTGCTCAATTAGGGCTTGTCTGTTCACTCATCCTACACCAAACTGATCACTTAGATTGGAAGTTTGATCCTTATTTAAGAATCCATTGCTTTGTCAACATTATTTGATTGAACTGAACAAAAGATACGAAGGGGATTTGATGGGGCCATTGTAACATGTCCAATGGCATCATCTACAATTGGCTGGATAAGCCACCACGATTGCCTTTGTCCGACCAAAGTCATCAAACAGGAAATCATTGAATCAAACAATCTAATGCTTCCATCTCTACGGTCAACTTTTTCTAACCTTTATCCCTTTTGAGTTCTTCATGAGCATGTTCTGTTGATTTTCTTGAAGATCATAACACCATGATTAACACATGATTGATTTAATCATTTATTAAATGAGAAACATCAGTTAGAAAAAATGACCCAAAAGCAATGAAGGTTCCCCACCTAGCTATAAAAAAAATTGACAAATGATGGCATCATTGTACTACATTTCAGAATGAAGCACAATGATTCACAATACAAATCAACAATTGACCATTATCATGTAAGAAATGACAAAACTAACTATGCAATCCTTTGAAATGTTAAATAACATTTATAAGCATTACCAATGCAAGATAAAGACGCAAATGCAACAATGGATCCATGGATCTAGAGATTCACAGCGACTTTTACAACTCAAAGATGAATCAATCCAATGTAGTCCTGAGAGTTCCCTAACACAATAAAAACAACTATGACAATAAGCAGAGCAAACTAGCAGCAACACCATCCATAAAAATTTCTTGACATGCTCATGTACAACTAAAATGAATATCATTCATTTCCCAGCCAAAGTATAACAGACAACTACAAGAAGCACATCAACAAACACACAAAGCAACATCCTTATGTATTAAAAAAAAAATCACTCATGCTTTTTAAACATATCAAAACCATAATGATGACAAATTAGAGGGCAAATTGCAAGAAATTATAGCCCCCATCTAAATAATGTTCACCACTACCAATCCATTATTTCTAAATACAGATGGACAATTACACAATACTAACAACATTAGAAAGCAGAAATGTTCCTTGAACAAATCTCTGCATACCATTGCAGAAAATCTCCGTTCACTAAAACCAAACAAGAGAAGCAATCACAAGAACACCAACCATGATTAATAGTGCCTTGAGATACACATCAGCCTGCTGCCCATGAGCCGTTTGCCGCGGGTAACCATGAGCATGCCCACCATGAAATGAATGGGGATAACCATATGGGAACCCAGCAGCTGTCCCATAAGAAGTGGCATCCGGAAAGCCGTGCACCTGAAAATTCAGCAACGGGAACAGACCACCAATGGCTGCGGAGAAAGTGTAGTTCCCAAACCTTGCACTGCCCACAGGTGCCCCACCCATGAACCAAGGACTTGGCTGAGCAAAATGATTAGGATCTGGCGGTGGAGCTGTGGCAGGTCTGTGCCCAGTAGGACGATGGGGAATGTTGACACCAGGGTTAGATTTAGACCGAGGATCTGTAGAAGTTTTCCCTCTACCATAAAGGGGAACTAGCTTATCCTCTTCAATAATTGCTTTGCAAACTGGACATTCGGAGGAATGGGCATGCCCATGAAGCCATTCATAAAGGCATGGCCAGCAATACAGATGGCCACAAAGGGTAACGATCGGATCTTGTGCTAACTCAAAGCAGATATTGCATTCAAAACTTCCAGCATCATTATTATTAGTACCATTACCAGAGCTGGACGCACTGGTGCGTTCGGCGCTTGTTGTTTCTCCAAGTCCCCTTGCCATCTCCACCAATCCGCCAACTGTACCAGAAAAAGCTAAAGATCAGGATAATAAGGAAGAGGAGTTCTGCAAACCCGACATAATCAACACAAAACAACCGACCGATCTGTCAACTAAGCAAAAGCAAAAAAAAAAAAAAAAAAAAAAAAAAAATGCAGATCTATTATCTAACCAGATGTTAAGGAATTTTATTAAGAAAAGAACGAAAGAAAAAGCGACACAAAACGAGAGACAATAAATCATCAGCGTCTACTAAAACATGGCACCACCTAGAAGCAAAAGTTGAGTCGCAAGAAACAAGACGAACGATATCTTGATGCAACGAATCGTCCATCATAGATCACTTCAGACATGACAGAAGAAAGATAAACAAAAGGAAGGTGAGAGCAGAACCCTGATCGAGGCGGTCTGGAAGATGGAGAAACCTAGATCTACACAGGGAAGCGGAGGCGAAAACAACCGAGAAAGGGAAAAGCCAGAAGAAACCAAAGAAAACCTGAACACCAAATGGAGAGAATAACCACCACTAGATTCGATGACGACAAAGCATCGTAGCGATCGCCGTTTTCCTTTTCTATTTCGGGTGGCGAACCTTCGAGATCCCGCTTGGTCGAAAACTATTTCGACCGATCCTTACTGCGCTATTTCTAACAATCGAAATCCAGCGGGCGAGATCGTTTGGCGAGTATACACCGCACCATAAGGTCAAGAAAGGAATAATCTAAAACAAAATGCCTTAACGTCTGCACTGCACTGCTTCAAATATGAACGTTCATTCACTAATTTGTGGACGTCATGTCAATCAACCGCATCAAAGCAAGTTGTTTATACAGAATATTTTGAGAAGAATAATTTACATTCTAATAAAGTACATTGCTTAATTTTATGTAATACAATTTCTATTAATATATCTCAAAAAAATCAATATTTATTGATTACAAAATAAGAAAAAAAACATAATTAATAAATAATACTGAATTGATTTAATCAGTCATATTAAACGTTTCTATTCATTTTAAATTTTTAAATAATTTAAATATGTAATGAATTATTTATAAGATATTTAAAAAATCTTAATTTTTGTTATTTTTGTTTAATTCTATTACAAAGAGTATTTTTATACCTTACTTTTGACTTTAAATTTACTTTTGTAATTTATTGAAAGTTAACTAATTGAATGAAAATAAGGAAAGATTTATTTGTTTAGCGAAGAAGCAAAAAATAAGAAAAAAACTTACAACCTATCACATTTTATTGGATTTCTCTAAAAACGCTCATATTTAAATAAAGAAGAAGAAGATGAATCCAACGTAATTTAGAATCATCTGTAAGTACTACTATAAAGAAATTCCCTTCTCAACGATTAGAACGATAAACACACTAAAGCTTCCTCCCTTGGAGATTTTTACATCTCTTCCTTCTCGAGTTCTCGAGCACGCCTTCCCCTAAGTCATCAGGATCACCTTTTGAGCTACACATTGCCTAAATAGACCTTTTTTGTATAACATTTCTGACTTCTGGAGATACCTTCATGTGAGTTGCTTGGCCACCCTACCCACCCTACCCAAAAGGAAAGGGTTTGGAAGTTGCTTGACTCACATGACCCATTTGACCCAACAACTAGCCTTGACCTCCCCTGCTCAACACCCCTACTCTTGCCTACGCAGCTCAGAAGATAACCGAAGCTGTCCGTATCGACCAAGTCTCTTGGAACGCGTCCATCGGAATGGTGAGCACATTGAAGCTTCCTTCACTTAGAGATTTCTGCATCTTTTCCTCCCTGAGTTCTCGAGCACGCCTTCCTTAACCTGTTAGGATCACGTTCTTCGAGCTACCTCTACCCAAATAGACTCTTTTGTGTAACATTTCTATCCTCCTAAAAAACAACACTAGAATAAAGAAGAGGAAGAAGAACCCGACATGGATTTGGTGCTATCTGACTAGCACTATTATAACAAGAAGCCCCTTCCCAACCTAGGGGGGACGAATGACAAGCACACTAAAGCTTCCTCAAATATTTTTGCATCTTTTCCTTCCAAGTTCTCAAGCATGCCTCCTTAAGCCATCAAGATTACCTGCTTCAACCTGTTGCATTGCCTTAATAAACCTTTTTCACATTATTTCTCTTTTGAAGGTGCCTTCACATGAGTTGTCCAACAACCTCATAAACTTACCTACTTTACCCAAAAGGATATGAGAGTTGCTAGACCAATGCAACCCTTTATGACTTAGTAACTCGCCTTAATCCATGTCAACTCTCGCCTCATGCACCTACCCGACACCGCTACTCCTGCCCTCATTGCTTGAAAGAAACCAGAAGCTGCTCCTATTACTCGGATCTCCAAAAACGCACTCGTTTATGTCCCAACTATGCCAATGCTTACCTAACTAATCACACCGCGCTAATTGCACCCGATTGTACGATTATGAGGTCATATAAGTACGATATAAGCATGGATGCTGGGAAGCTTTGGATCATCTTTTATGATTAAGGGGTTGTAGAAGCACAATATAGAACAATAATTTAAAGATTAATAAATGACTATTAGGATTTAAAGATAATTAATAATTATAACACGTATAACATAATATGTTGATTATTATATATGTATGTCATTATAAAAAATCAAGAAAATTAAAGATTAGAAAATATATTATCCTCTCAAATTCAAGTAGATAAATTTAATAATATGTGATGTAATGTAATAATATATTTTTATATTAATGGTTTCATTCAAATTTCATAATAATTTTGTTATATTAACATGATTTATGAAATTTTATTCTTATGTAGTTACTTAGATAATTGGTTTAACATGAAATCTACATATCATTTTGTTTATAATAATATTATTAATGGTTGCACATTAACATAAAAATGAATGAGGATGTATCTTGATTATGATATTAACATATTCTGTGACATGGCAATTGGATTATAACTTATAGCATAAAAAGGTGATAGACAACTATATGAGATATTATTTTTATATCATTTACGTGAGGATACTCTTACAAACAACATGAACTCATATAATAAGATAAAAATATCCTTAAGATGGGGATACCTTTATTCATATTATGTTAATGGTATTCTATGTAAGGTAGCCATGCGAGGACAACTTATTTTGGTTAGATATTAATCGAGATAATATAATATTGATTATTGAATCAAGAGGATAATGGTTTTGTATTTTATGAAATATAATATATAAAAAATTAAAAATATGATATCATCTATTAGAAAATATTCTATTGTATTTGATATTACTGGATTACTTCTAATTCACTCTCTTACTTTTGGATATTATTTTATATCAATATTATTTTTTGATATTTTTTTATTAATTATCTTATTAGATTTATTTGTTAAATTTTTTAGAGTCCTATTAATATTATTTCACAAGACATGCATCTATGGTACTTAAAGATACAGATTTTGATGCTATAATAGTAGGCCAAACTCTAAAGATATAAGAGTAAGCAGTGCTTTGTTTGAGTTAGATTTTTGTATCTTAATGGCACATTGGTTTTACACAAACTAAGTTCTATACTTATTCTACCTTAGATGGTTATATATAGCTTTTAAATTTACGATCTTATGCCAATATTTTATTTCATTTTTGTGGCTTGTTTGATTGTATATTGGGCTATGTCCCACTATTTGGTCCTTGGCCAAGTTTGTGTCATCCACCTATTTAACAATCTCTTTCATGGTGTTTCAATCACAATTATCATCCACCATTTACCACTTTACTTTCATCAATTTTTCTCTATGTATCATTTTTGGTATCACAGCTTGGTTAAGATCGAATGATAGATGTTCATCATGTCATTTTTACATCAATTTTTAGTATCAGAGTTTCAATGAGATCTAGTTATAAGAGTCCTTCCTACTTATCTATTGCTTACAACTTTGCTTTCATTGATTTCTACCTATCCTCTATAATTTTTGGTACCAAAGCTTGGCTAAGATCCAATTGTAAGAGTTCCTCTTGCCTATTCTTCGTTAATGGTCATATGGTGTGAGAGAAGATGAGAGCTTAAGGTTGGCGAGTAGAGCGAGAAGTTTTGGTAAGGCAAACTAATCAAAAGGAGAGATTAAGGGTGGTGACTAAGCTCGATAACCACAAATCTTAGTTTACGAAACACAAGTGAAGACAATTGTCAACAATGGAGACAAATCACATTAGGTGGTGAGGATTGACGAGATAAGAGTTAGGTGTAAGAGTGAGAGGGAGTGATCAAGGGATGGAGAAGTTGAGAAGCTTTCCAAGAGAAGACATGGGGTTGCATGTAAAAATTGCTAAACATAGGTAAGGCATCGACAATATTGACAGTGAGGAAGATGTTAAGCAAAGTGTGAAGCAAAGGAAGGGTTTTTTTTTTTCAAAGAGTGGGAACAGATGATGGACCACCAATAACAAGACATGAGAGAGATGCAAGGATGGTTTATTTGAATAAGGATAATAAAAGGCTACGAGAGATAATAGAATGGTTTAAGAGGGAAGATAAACATGGGGAGCACTGAGAGATGTATAAGTTGAGAAAAAATGATTAGGAGAAAAAAATAAGCTTATTTTTATTTCACTATTCAGATTTTTTCTTCAAATTTTGCATTTCTTCTCAAAAACTGAGTCAAACAGCTTTAAGTCTTCACTGTCACATAGTTTTGTGATGCAAAAGATAACAAAACAAAGATGACAGTGGAAAAATCAAACTGCAGGATAGATTTCTGAATAAAATTCAAGCTGTCAAAACAACGACAAAAAAGCCTAAACTTGAAAAGCTTTAAATATCAAAGTTGTAATAGAACTGCTCTGTCAAACAACAAAGCTCTATTAATTTTGGAACACATTTGATAAGGAAAACATGAGCACAAAGACGAGCACTCCTGTTATTTTCTAAAAATGACATTGCAAAGGTGAAAAGTGGCGTTTTGTTGGTAGCAATGTCTTCAGAGCATAGAGATGAACATTGTTGTGCAGCTTGCATAGCAGATTTTTGAAAGAACAGCTTTAAGAGTTAAGTCAACGGCATTTGAAGATTTATATTATTTTGGATTGCAAGAAGCTTGATTTTGCATCAAGTAAGCATTTCAACTTCAGCATTGGTTTGTTAGTAGTCTGCTCTCAAGTCATTCGACCTTGAGAGTTGCCCACATGGCAGGTCAAGGAGGGCTATCTCCTCCAAATCATTCATTTGTCAATGTTTTAGGGGAGGCTGTGATCTTTTCTCTTATCAAAATTAAACCCGGATCTTCGTATAAAGGAGAACTTGAAGTGGCATTCGAGAAAGAGAAGGTAAGATGACTACTCCTTTCAAATTCACATTGATTGGAAAATTCTCCCCTGATTGTGTCCAAGCATGGAAACAATCCGAATTGAATTCAAGAAAATTGGTTTTATTGGATTGTTCTCAGTGCGATTTATGGATCATCAACACATCCTTATTTGCTTCTCATTAGAAGAGGATTATCTTCGTTGCTGGCTACATAGAATTTGGACTATTGTGGAAATTTAGATGAGTTCTTAAAAAAATTTCAAGCCTGGATCTCTTTTGAACACCTACCCATTAATCTATATAACAAACCGATTCTTTTACTCCATAATGTTAGAAATTGGCACCCGCTCAAACTCAATGTTGCTAGTATCAATATTACAAGATCACATATTGTTAGAGTTTGTGTGGAGGTTGATATAGCCAAGGAACTTACCACACAAATCAAAATATCAAAAAAGAATGGTGGCAATAAAGAATTTTGATAGTAAATGTTATATGATAAATTACCAAGCTATTGCAAGGGTTACTACAAACAAGGTCATCATACACCAATGTAAACAAAACAAGGCACCAATTTCCCCAATGAAGAAACTTGTGAGATTCTGAGCAAATAGAATTTCCCTTCTTCCTCCTCACCTCAAACATACCTTAATGCAGAGAAACCTTTGGCACAAGAAGTTTAGGTGGATGAGAATCTTACAACTCACATATTATCAGCTCAAAAAAAATTCAAATTTGCCAAACAGACCCCTCAGCATTCAGGTGAAGGAGATTCGTGAGCTAGCTACTGAATCCATTGAATCAACTCAACAATTAAATGGGAAAATATAGGCTCTTGAGAGCAGTCAGCTTCTACATCAAATTTTAGATGATTATAAGATTCAGAGCAAGGACCAAATGGAAAACAGAAAGGATACCTCTCTATCCAATACAGACGCTATCCAGGACAATTACCCCCAACAACAGAATGCTCTACAATCATTCTAAAGCTTTAGTGAGGATTTAGAAGAAAGAGCATTTGATGCAGGACTTCTGTCACAAGAAGAAGATGGTTTCACACTTGTATCTTCTAGAAAACCTAGAGAAAAGAGAAAAAAAGATCACAGATAAACAAACCAGTCCAAGAGGTACCAAAAAAAGCTCTAAAGCTATTCAAATGGCTGAGACTTTAGACCATCATGTTGAACTCATCTGGAATATCAGGGGGCGGATAGGAAAATATTCGATTATCTACCTCAAATTTATTATTAAATCTCAAGTTATTTTTCATAGCTCTTACAATGCCCACGACAAATAGAACACACTTGGACAAACTCAGAAGAAAATTTGATTTTGATTGTTGTGAATGTAACTGTTCCAACAAAATCTGGCTGCTTTGGAATAAATACTTCTTGTGACAAGTTTTGCTTAATGAGGAGCAATACCGTTTAGCTAAACAAGATGATTGGAATGGCCAAGTGAGTTTTTCTTTCATTTTTGCAAAGTGCTCTTTTATTGAAAGAAGGAATATATGGAGGAGAACTTAGATCTATTGTAAATTCCTCCAACTTGCCTTGGTTTATTGGAGGAGAATTTGATGTTATTGCTTCTTTAGATGAATACAAGCATCATTTTACTCTTAATCTTGGAGCTATTAGAAAATTTTCTAAACAAATGATTATTGTGGCCTTAGAGATCTTCTTTTCTTAAGGTTCCCCTTCACCTAGACGAGCATTAGAAAAAGAATTGGGCATGGAAGAGTCTAGATAGAATTTTGGTGAATCAAAACTGGATTAAACTTTTGTCAACTATAATAATATAATACCTTAACAAGACAACTTTACATCACTCCCACCTATTACCTTTTTTTTCCTAAAGACATACATTTGAGTCTTAAATCTTTCTAATTTCAAAATATGTAGATAAACCATCAATCCTTTATGAGCATAGTGGAGAATAATTGGAATTTGTTTGTTATAGGATATGGCATGTACATGTTAACTTTTGAACTTAAATGAATTAAAGTATATTTAAAAGAATGGAACAAATCTCATTTTGATAACATATTTAACACCTCAAGGAAAGCTAAGGAAGAGGTTATTGAAAAAGAGAGGCTTTTTAAATTACATCATAATGAAGAATTACAACAACACCTAATAAGAGCACAAGATCACCTTCTCCTTTCTTTTAAGAATGAGGAAGAATTTTGGTGACAAAAGGTATAAATCAGATGGCTTAAAGAGGGTGAAATAAATATGAAATTCTTTCATGCAAAGGTAAAAGAGCAGCAACACAACAGTAATAGTATTAAGGACTCTTGTCGTAATTCGATTGAAGACGAAGATATGATTGCTAAAGCTGCCATTTGTCGCTTCTGGGACCTATTGTCAACTTCTTCTAGGATTGAAATGACTTCTCTCCTCAATCTTATTCCAGCTCTTGTGATTCAAGTAAACAATCACCAACTTTTAAAAGAAGTGACCATGGATGAAGCAAAATATTTTCGAGATGGACCCATACAGTGCTCTAGATCTTGATGGTTTTTCAATGTAGTATTTTATTTTTATTCTTGGGAAGTGATTGCATATGATGTATTGAATTCGGAAGAGATTTCCTAATTGGAATGCCAATACCAAAATGATTTGCTAGTGTGAATTTAGTACTTATTCCAAAGAAGGATAATCCCACAACTTTTAATAATTACAGTCCCATTTGCTTATGCAGTTTTGTTAAAAAAAATTCTGTTAAGTTTCTGGCCATTAGCTTACAACAAATACTATCTTCTTTAATATCTCCTGAATAAATAGGTTTTGTTAAGGGTTGGGAACATTGCCAAGAAATGGTCGATGCTATCAACGGGAAAGCAAGAGAGAGTAACTGTATTATTCAACTCGATGTAAAGAACGCTTTCAACAAGTTGTCTTGTGATTTCTTACAGTAGGTCCTTCTGAATTTTGAATTTGATGCAAGATTTATTAAGTATACTAAGAATATTCCTTGCAATAGTTGATTTTCTATCATTATTAATTGTTAAAATAAAGTTTTTTTTTCATGCTTCCAAAGGCCTTAAACAAGAAAATTCTCTCTCCTCTTCATCTTGTTAGCTGAAGTTTTCAATTGTGGGCTTAAAAAGTCCTTTTATGCAAGGAGATGATCTCACTTATGCACTTCCCAAAGGCTGTCTAAATATTTCTCATCTTAATTTTGCAAATGATTTTATTGTATTGACAAAGGATGATAAGAATTTGATATCTAACATTAAGAATTTCCTTAAATTCTAAGGGGGCTTTGGGATGCATCAATTCTCAAAAGAGCTTCTTAATATGCAAAAAAATTGCAAACCAAGGCAAGTTTGCATACTTAGTCAATGATTGGGTTTTAAGAGTAACAAGCATCCATTTACTTATTTAGGATATACACTTTGCCGGGAAGAAAAAAAGAGTTGCACTTTCAACATTTACTTGAGAAGATTAGTAGAAAGTTAGCCGACCAGAAGAAAAGTTTGCTATCGATGGGTGTAAGGTTAGTTCTCATAAAACATGTACTCGCTTCTATCCTAATATACATTGTGATGATCTCTTGCCCTCCAAAAAAAAATCCTTTAAAGAATTGAGAGTCTCATGAATGGATTTTTGTGGACGAACTAAATTCATTGCTATAGACATCGTTGGACAAGTTAAAAGAAAGTAAGCTACCCGATTGAGGAAAATGGGCTGGGTTTAGAGAAAATTGAAGATGTGATGACTACTTTTAGCACAAAGTTTTTTGGAAGGCTCAAACTACCACCTCTATGTGGGCCCTTTTAATGAAATCTAAATAGTTCTTGAGTAGTAGACAAATTACAACATCCTCAACCTGGAATGGCATGAATGCATCAAAGATACTGCAATGAATTATCTGGAGTTCTATAAATTCACTGGTTCTAATTATTGGACACTCACCACTAGAGGTAATTTCAGCACAAAATTGGCTTGGGAAGCAATAAGAGGTAAAGGTTTGATTCTTAAATCAAGAAAGAAAATATGGAACAACAAGCTTCCACTGACGATCTCCATTTTAATGTGGCGATTACTTGATAAACTGTTGCCTTTCTCAAAAGTCTTACACAGTCAAGTTTCAATTAACATCCAGGTGCCCATTCTGCTCTAATGATGATTCCTTGCAACATGCATTTATCTACTGTCATCAATCAAGGTAGTTTTGGTGCTTCTTTGCACATCTCCTGGACACGCATGAGATGAATTTCAAAGGTATCTATTCTTTGCTTCAGCATTGAGGGAGGAATAGTTCCACAAAAACTGCAATGGAAGAAGTAACTCAACTGCTGCCTTCTCCCATTTGTTGGAAAATTTGGAAAGCCTATAACTTGACACTATTTGAAGAGATCACACTTTTGAAAAGCAGCATTATTAACAATGTCCAATTAACTTGTTATAACATCTTGCAATACTTATTGCTGGTTCAAACAACCTTATCAGACTCTCATTCGATGTGGTTTGATTCCTCCATTCTAAAAGATTAGAAACAAAAGTGTTTAGATTGTGAATTGGAATCCTCCCCCTAGCAATCTTTTAAAATTGAACATAAACGAATCATCCCATGGTAATCTTGGTCTTGCTGGTCATGGTGGGATCAATAGAGATCATTTTGGCCAGACAGTGAAGGCTTTCTCTACATTTATTGGATCAAAAATTAATGTGGAAGCAAAAGGGTTAGCACTGCTACTTGGACTCCAACTATGCAAAAACTTGGGTGCTTTCAACGTTCAAGTGGAATTGAATTGCAAAATAATTCTAGACATGGTAAAAGGTAAGATATCCACTATATGAAAGATGCACAATAATATACAACAAATCAAAGAGTTGATAGCTCTACAGTAATTCAAATAAAAAATATCTTCAACGAGAGTAATATAGTGGCAAACTTTCTTGCCCAAATGGCCAACACCAACTTGGAATCCAACACCTTTAAAGATCATCAGCTGCCTAATTACTGCAAGGGTTTAATTAAGCTAGATAAGATTCAATTTCCTTAAAAATATCATTCAAGACTAGAAAAATTTTGTTAACTGTTTAGCTGGTGTACATTATGGGTTTTTGTCATATCCTCATTACATCTAATGTAACAAACTCCATCCTCCATAATCCATTTAAAATGCAATAAATTTATATTTATAAAAAGGTTAAAAGTGGCAATCTTAACAAATTAAGAACATGAGTTGGGATGGTGCAAGATGAAATGGAGTTAAGCAACAGAGATAATGGTGCTAATACTATAATGACACACTAATATGTTTAGAAATTACTTTGTACAGCCTAAACTATGAAATGAAGCATCATACCATCAAATCCATATCCTTAAACTTGGATGAACACATCAAGTTGTGTTTCCTTGGTTCTCATGTCTCAAGCATGATTCCCAAGAAGTCTATTACAGAACACATATAGGCCAAGCAATTACCAGATTCTCACAAAAATTCTTCCTCTTCAATTGTCCAATGAAATAACTAAACTATCTTGGGAGTTTGACTAAACTTGAAGGTCATAATTTGAACAGACAAGGAGACAACTAAGTTGTATAAAATTATCTAAAGTGGTTCAAACTAGTTTATAGGGGGGTCGATTGCTTCAGGTTTGTATAAATTTACTTAATTTTGTTTTTTTGAACCTTTGGTGCTTCCCTAATTTTGCAACTCACATTACACCCATATCTTATAAACCTTATAATATATTAAAAAAAACAGTAAATATAATATTACATAAATGATGCAAAATAAAAAAAATCATAAAAATACCAATGCCTATGCAAAAAAAATGTGGCGATTTTCAAATATTGTGATACAGATATGATGAAGTTTAACAGATGGCTATTGTGAGTAAGACTTCACGTGCCTCTCTCTGGATATTATATGTAGGTATTTTTAAAACACAGCAAAGTACCTCATAAAAAGCTCTTAGAAATTCAAATTAATGCCTTTTCAAACTCTTGTATTGGAAATGTTAGTTACGTAGCACATTTTAGCGAATAACCCAATGAGTGACGTCATCCATTGCTTAATTGAGCCAAATTTGATTCAATTTTTATTTCATTTAACTCTCGAGAGGTAGAGTATTTGGGCAGGAAGGAGGGAAAAAAAACCTACGGCACTATCTTTTTTTAGAAAATAATAAATCTTCAATATCAATTAATGGTGGTAGTGGAAAGCATATTTTGTTTGATCTCCCTTTTTTCTAATGAACCTTCCTATCCACAATTCAACCTAATCATCCTCAACCACTCAAGGTCGTCAACATAAATTGTTTCATGCACTTATTAAACCATCTAAAACAATTCTTATAACAGAGTGAACCTTCTTTGTTCTCACATGAAGACCCTCTTATTTTGTAGAAGGTGCTTTCTTTACCATGCATTATTTCATTGCAGATGCATTACAATGTTTACTTTTGATTATTATGTATTTGCTTTTGCTTGCACACTTGTGAGCCTACTACTTGATTTGTTGTGTTAGTTGTTAAGCAGGCTTTACACCTATTGTTTTAAGTAGCATTTTGTTAAGTATTTTATCAAAAATTTGTTAACTTATAGGCAATGAGTCCCATGTGTTAACATAACTTTCAAATGTCTAGTCAAATAGTAGGTATTTATCTTTGAAATGGAATAATAGTTTGTGAGTGGATGTGCTTTAAAATCCAAGCATCATAGCATTTAACAAACATGAATTTTGGCTCACAATTATGTCCAATAACACATTTTTTTTATCTCCAGCATAACAAAGAAACTTATAAATATTATATGAATCGATACATTACTGGCCTATTAGTGACCAATTTTCTTGCCGTGTGACTTAGCTTTTCTCTAGTTGGATATCAACCTACTTCTATAATCCCTGTCAAAAACTTATTTATGCTAAAATACCCTTCCCAATAGGCATCTCTATTTCAATTCATTATGAGAAAGATGCTTTCACGTCTTTCAAATTTATAGTGCTTTTACAATTTAAAATGGTGGTTGTCGATACTCAAAATATGGAAATAGACAGCACATATTTCACATCCTTAATTTCCACTTCTATTTCTACATCAACATTAGATAGATCCAATAAAGTTTTGTTTTAGGCATCTAATCTTGAAGTGATACATTTGTTTATCCCAATAGAAATCATCTTTACAGCCCTTAAATTTTCATATTCTTGTACAAATGCAATCGCATAGTAGAGCATCATATAAATGATATCTTCTTCCAAAATACTTTGTATATTTAGCTAGGAATGAAACCATTATGCAATGTATGAAACATATGTTTAAAAAATTAAAGAAGAAACATATGTAGAAGAAGACTTTGGCTAAAGTTGTGACATGTTGAAACCTTAAAAAATATTTGAGTTTATATAATAAAAAACATTAGAGTAAGAACATATAAGATACATTTCCATGTAAACACACTTACTCAAAATCTCATTGCATAATAAATTCTAGTACCTCTTATGATTAGATCATATGTTTTAGATTATACCAAATAAAATGACCCGAAAAGATGCTTTTAAGTGGCAATCACAACAAAATGACTTGGCAATCTAGCTCAAAGTGTGATCGACTTCACCATTAATACTTGTAGATGACCCCAATGACTCCTATATCAATGCACCAAGGTTGGAAACTCTAGATAAGCACAAAGATAATGATTTGAAAAACATTTCACAACAAAAGATAAGAAGAAATATGATTTTGCTCGTATCAAATAATTTTCATGGGTCCACGAGATTAATAGTCACCCTTAACCTAAACGGGTCATATGAGGTCCACAATATTTGCCCCATTTTTGAGAAGAGTACCTACAACCTATTTTATTAAAAGCTTAAAAGGGTTTTATACAAATCAGGAGCGAGGGATATACCTCCAGATCATATATTATCATGCGAAATAGCAAACCTAACAACCCAATTAGTGGCTCTATTCCCTTCTCTCAACACATGAGTGATCTTATGGTTTACAAAATAGTGAATGACAACAAAAACCCAAAATGAAACACACCATTTTCTTGCTGATTCAAGGAATATATAATTGCCCAAACAATAATTGTCAAATTGCATTCAATCCAAACCTTGGAGTCAAGGTGAAAGAGCTGCTAAGATAGAAATATGGCCTTAAGGATAGCCCTCTCCTCCATAATTAAAGATGCAATGAAAGAGGTACCACAACTAATAGCTAAAATAAGTTCTCCAAAATAATCTTGAAACATACTCCCAAAGGCACTCAATCTGTTGGAACAAGCAGAGTCATCACAGTTGCCTATAATCCAACCAAGAGGCACTCTCCATAATGAGAGAGCAGACCAAAGAATCAGGAGGGGGACTCCATATTGATAAAAGTTGGCTAAAGGGAGAGTGGAAAGGGATCAACCAAATTATTTCACATAATAGAACAAAGATGCCCATCACTTACAAGCTAGATTTATGATTAAGCAAACTGTCACTTACAGAATAGATAAGCTTTCAAACTAAAGATTGGACACTATCCATCCTAAGAGAGGAGATGGCCAAAAGGCTCCTAATGCTCTATAGGGGTAAGAGAACTACCTAGTAAGCTTGTCAAAATATGTCAAATCAGCACAAGATCTGCTCAAAGTGAACCTTCCTATTATTGTTATGTCATAAGATATATAAAATAATAGCAAATAAATCTAAAGAAACATTATAGAGGTCAGAAGACGCTTATAGTTCCATAACTTTGGGAACCATCAAAATAATGAAAGCATAAGACCACAAAAATGACACAAAAAGTAATTGGAAAATAACTACCATCACATGAGAGTAGAGTAGTAGAACATGACTCAAATCCCTAGGATTAAGATTAGACCAAGGGGAAAAGTTGGATCTAGCAAGATGACGATCAGCGAGGCACGTAATAGTGGAGATAGCACCATGGTGAATGCACCAAAGAAATATAATAACCATCAATTAGGCTTGAACCCTTCAAACCCAGGCACCATCAACATTAGAGATAGTAAACAGCCAAGTTATTGGCTTTCAAGGTTTTATTTACCCTCCAAACAAGAGGATCAATGCCTCCATGATTGAGGCAGCTAACACGCTATATATAATGAACAAATTGGTTACCAAACTGGGCAAAAAATGTATCCAAGTCACACTTTCTATCATGAGAGAGGAGACCAAGAATCAAAAGGGGGGCTCCATATTGATAAAAGTTGGCTAAAGGGAGATTGCCAAAGGATCAATCCAATTATACCACATAATAGAACAAAGATGCCCATCACCTATAGGCCACATTTTATGATTAAGCAAACTATTACTTATATAATAGATAAGCTTCCAAACTAGAGAATGGACATTATCCATCCTAAGAGAGGAGATGGCCATATAATTAAGAGGGGAAGTCCCTATATTGATAAAAGTTAGCCAAACATAATGTGGCAAGGGGCAAATCTAGTTATCTTACATAATATAACAAAGATTCCCATCACCCACACACCAAACCACATTATTAAGAACAATGTCACCTGCAAAACAAATAAGCTTTCAAACTGAGAATCCCCACAACAAACTTAAAATAATAAGTCATGAACTCATAACTTATCATCATGTGCAAGAAACCTCCTTGTATGCTAGGCAACTAAAATCTACCTCCATCCCACATTCAATGAAGGCCTAAGCCCCCAAAATCCTTAAGATTATGCCACAATATCCCAAGAAAATAATGTAAACCCATGTGGTTACACCTACCTCCCCAAATGGAATGATCTAATGATCCACTTAATACCATCAAGGGCACTAATAAGGGCTAAGGAGAGAGATATATTGTAAGATGGAATAGAAGATAGCATTGAGTTGGTCAAAATAATCCTACCAGCCAAAGATAAAAAGCATGGACCACAAACTAACAATCTTTTCTATACCAGCCTGCATTAGATGGCGAAATGTAGCAACAAATCGACCACTGAAAGTGAGTAGGTTCCTCAAGTGTATGCCAATTTTAACTTGAAACATGGAAAGATTCCTCGCAATCATATTCTTATGTTGCTGAGGCATCCCTTCATTGAAAAAGATAGAAAACTACTCATTGACAAGCTAAACAAAGGCTAAAGCATATATATCTAAGAACTCCCTACTACTCGAAACAGTGTACTTGGAAGTAAGCCCAAAAACAAGGATATCATAAACATACAAAAGGTTACCAATAGTACAAACGAACAAGCCTAAATGCTTAACTGAAGACCCCACTCCACTTGTTGAAGTAAAGATAAAGACTCTAAAGATAAAATTAACAAATATAAGAAAAGCTTATTGGAAGCCAAAGGTAGCATGGATCCAAGGAAACTATTTGTCATTAAAGACAATACCATACTGAAAAGCAATGACACAAGCCTAAACTCAAGAGCATCACAACTCCAGAAAACCCAAATGGCAAAACATGAAGAGCATACAATCCTAACGAACTGAATCATATTCCTATTCCATATCCACTTTAATATCCATAACCCCCTCAATGGAAATGCAAGAAGAGAGATGATGTATGAGCTGTTGAACCACAAAACAATTATCTGCAATCGACCTCCTTTTCACAAAAGCACCATCGTGAGGAGACATGAGATATGGAAGAGCATCCTGAAGCCTTTGCACAAGTACCTTACTTGCAACCTTATAAATAGTGTTGCACAAGTTGATAGGCTCAATCTACTTGAGCTTCCTTGCCCCTTGACCTTAGGAAATAAAACCAAAAGAGTATCCTTCCATCTAGCCAACATGACACCAGAAGAGAAAATTTGCATAATAATAGAAATAATATCTTGTTGCATAATATCCCATTAACTCTTAATGAAGGAACCAATAATACCATTAGGCCCTGACATGTAGTTAAGCCCTAAGGAGAATATAGCCTTATAAATCTCAAAATGTGTAATAAGAAAAACTAATGAATCAGCTTGTGCATCTAACAAGACCCTCTTGGTTGGGGGAATGTCAGAGACAAAGCATAGGGAATATCTAGGCACCACTTATTGCAAAAGAAGTTCAAGTGAGGCCAACTAGATCTAAAGGAGATGATACTACCTACTAGAGGGAGCCACCACCCATGAATAAAATTCTTTTGCCTCTATGAAGTGGATGCAAAATGAAAGAATGTAGTGTTGCAATCACCCAATCACAATCTTTTGGCTTTAGTGCTTTGTGCCCCCCAAATTTTTTCCTTGGACAAGTGCTTACCATATCAAAAAGTGGCTAAAAGAGAATTTAGTGCTCACTTAGATCAAGAAACCTAATCAAATGCTCCTTAGCTTGGAGATCCTACATAGCACGTTCAAATTGATGATATGAAGCAATATTACCTAGTTGGGAGTAGCTCTATTGGCATAAGGACGAAAGGGATCAAGCAAATTTAGTAGAAACAATCGTAAAGGGTCCCCTAATGTACGCCTAAGGCTATAATAAGTGCAAGTGGATATTTAATGACAAAACCATGAACATATGTAATTAAAATATAAGATTAAGATAAGTGCAAGTAGACATTTACATCATATAAGGATAAATTAACACAAGAACTCTATAGATAAAACATAAATAATCCTTTGATCATATGACTAGATGTGGAAATATTTTCTACATGTTGAAAAGGCATTGATTAAACAAGTTTCACAAAAAAAAAAAAAAAAAAAAAAACAAGTTTCACAATTATCAATGAAAGTTCATCCTTAGTCTTAGGTATTGTTAATATTTGTTGTCTTGGTATTGATTTAAAATCAATTCATGAATTTTTAATAATTATTATGAATTTTAAGATTTCTCTTTTGGAAAGATTAAGAACATTAAAGAACAAAATGATTTATATATGATTCATTGATTCTCCCTTAAAACCAACTAAATCTCTCTCTTTTAGTTTCTTCAAAAGCCGAATTTGAAATAATACTTAGGGTATAATTGCTAAAACCGACCCAATTTCCAATATCTAAGAACATAATACCCAAACTTATTTATCAACCAAGATACTTCTCTGCTTCAATGTCAATTCCATTTCATTGCAAAGAAGCATTGAAATAATGATCCTACTTACAATCATTAACAGGAACACATTGGTTTATTACCTTTATAAATGACCATATATGTACGTGTTGAGTACATCTCTTTAATGAAAAATTTGAAGTTGCAATTGCATTTAAATAATGTCATAAAATGGTTCAAAATGTATTTTAATCACTGATCAAGATACTTCATATAGATGATGAGAGAGAGTACTTCACTCATCAATTCAAGGAATACCTTATTGATTATGGTATATTCCATTGATTCTATGCTTATGCTCCTCAAAAGAATAGATTTATAAAACAGAAAAAATGTTAGCTTTTTGAAAATTTCAAATCTCTAATGGTTGAAAATTATGTGCCAAATGCTTTTTGAAATGTAGTAATAATCTGATTTTCTTAAAAAATTCTCAATTTTAGAATACCTTCTAACTACTTTATAAAAATCTTTTTTAAACCTAAGCATCCTTTAATCACTATAATATAAGACAATTGAAAGTGTTTTTGTCTATTCACAATGATGTAATCTACACCTAGCTAATGCACGAGACGAGAGGTGAATTGTGATTTTAGTTTTTTTGTTATTTTGAAAACTTTTTTTTAAATTAAAATTTGATAATTATAAATTGTTAACTTAATAATTTTGCTAAATAAAAATACAAAAAAATATTATAGTTTTAAAATATTTTTCAATAAAATATTTTATGCTTGATAAAAATAATTTTGAATTTTTTTATATATGTTTTTAATTAAATATTATTAAATAAGAAATATTATAAATTGCACAATAACAAATAAAATAGAAGAGACAAAAACTTTTTAGGTGATTTGATCTAACCCATGCCTACATTCACCCCCAATCAATCCGACCAATATTCCACTAATAAAGCCACTCTCTTTCATTGTAACAGATAGAGGTAACTTTTACAAATTACAATCTTTGTCATAACAGGTAGGGATTCATTGTCATAATCTCAATTATAAAAGCTTATAATATTGAAACATAATATAAAATAATAATTAATTATAATATTTGACTTTTAACGTGTAAAAACATATATTATACAAGTCTATAGATTAAAATGTTGGAATATAAATACACTTATGAAAATATTTGAAAAAACCTAAATCATTTAGTTTTAAAATATTAAATCTAAAAATTTATTAATGTCCATTAAAGTTATTAAGAAAGATAAAATCAACAAAGATATTATATTAATATGATCTTCTCTAGAAAAATAAAAAGGAATAAGAAAATAAAAAATCAATTGTAAATAAGTCAACAGTAAGATGTGTAATCGAAAAAAATGCTGAAGCAAGAAAGAGGAAAAAAAAGTCGCAAACACTGCTCCAGCAAAGGTGTCAAAATTGGATTGCAATTTTCAGTTTTGCTCTTTCTCTTCCAAACAAATTAATATAGAAAGATAAAATCGTCTACTTAACAACTCCTAAGACTCTTCTATTTATATTGAAATATTTTAAACAAAAATAATTTTTTTTAACTACTAGAAAGGTCGCTCGAAATAGCTGTTAAAATTTTGGAGTTATAAACAAACACAAATAGCTTTCTGAAATGCTGATTACGAGCGAGAACAAAGACCGTCATCTTATCTAGATGGACAGAACAAGAGCTTCTCAATCAGAATGCTGAATAAAGAATCCAGATTTAATCTTGATACGCAAGAGCATTGTTTACAAAGGCGGAGACAATCTCAATCGTTCGATTGAGTTTTACAGATGGACAACTAGATAATATGTACTGTTCACAAATGCTGAGATCTCAGCCGTTTGATCAGGTTTTATGGATGGGTGGTAAGATGAAAATCAATGTTCAAAATGATGGAACTGATCTTATCTATTTGATTAGGCTTATCAAATGAACAGTTAGATGGAATCTACTGTTCATAAAAGCGGACGTGATCCTCACCATTTGATAATGAAAACGTGAAATCGGATGGCACTAGTTCGCTCCAGTTCAGAAGCAAATAGGGTCAATTTTTTGTCCTACATTGCAAGCTTGTGTATAATGTTTGGTATTTATAATACTTCCTCTCAACATATAAGTCAATTGAATGTGGTTGACTATCTTGTAATACTCTTCGAAGGTCATGACCCAAATCACCAGTGTATATGTATATGGCCAACTTGATCCAATCCGATAACTCGATACTTAACGAGTTCGACCCGACTAGTTACGCCTAAAATGGTCCAAGAAATATTTTCAGACCTAATTAACCCAAGCCGTTAAGGGTCTGACTGAGACTCAAGCCTGACTCAACTCGGTTAAGCCCAACACTTCAGGCCACTTGGCTCGAGCCTTTGGGCTTGGCCATGTGTTGCATTCTTAAGACAATTTTTTTTCTTTTCTAAAATCATCTTTTATATATTAATTATTTTTTATTACTTTTAAAGTATATTCGTAGCTATTAAAATAACAAAATATTTTTGTAACTATTAAAATAATAATACATCAGAAATCATTGATCATGTATATGAATAAATAATGTTATAAAATCTAGTGTTATATGTAAACAAATGATAAGATAAACAATCAAACCAATAGATATTTTGGAGATGAACTTTTGATCGTTAGCTATTCTATCAAGAGTTTGATCAATGACTCCTTGATATACAATTTAATTCATAGTTAGAGCATAACCACCAACACTGCTTAACATTACTTCACTTGTAGTTTGCTTCATGAGACATTTAGTCAAAACTCTCCAATTGATTAATCCTATAAAAGCTTGAGATACATGATCTGAAAGATACTCGAGAAAAACATTAGAAAAACTAACATAATAATTTTATTGTCATCAAACAAGCGATGTTATGATCAAAAGTACAACACAATACTTTTCTTACCCATGGGAAACTTGACACAAAATCCTTCAAATGTATGTTCACTAGTTATTTTACTTGGAAATATTACTAATGTTATTATCTCGTCTCAAAAAGACTCTCTCTAGATACCACCTTCTTCAAGACTCCAACCATTTTACTTGAAAACTTCTTTTCAGGATAAGAATGTCAGTGAAGAGAACTATTGAGATCCATCAATTTCACTTTCCACTCTACCAATATACCATTCCTTGTCTCCACTTGCATAACTTTTTCTATCTCCATTATTACCTCAAAATAAATTTGAGTAAAAAAGTGAATTATGTCAAAGAGGATTTACAAACAGTAGTCAAAGGAAATCAAAATTTACTTAGGAAGACAAAAAGCTAACATAGGACCAAACATTAGAATCAATGTCAAATCCCCTATCACAAGATGTATAGAAGAGCATTGTTATGATAGATGATATAGTCATTCCCATTGCTCTCATAATAAGTGTAAATCTTGCACTTAGTATCCGTCTTCAAATCATTTATCACATCTTGTTTAAAGTTTATCAAACCTTTGTGGCTTAAATTGATGGAATACAAGTCACATGAGACATAAATGAAGCCCTCTTAAATGAAGAGTAAAAAATATAGAAGAATTGCAAGTCTTCAAAGAAGATAACAAAAGAGAGGTTATTGAAATGAACGAGCAAAAGAAAATAGTTTAATGCAAATGGATATTCACTTTGAAGTTTGGGTTAGAAGGAAAGACAAAAAGGTATAAGGATAGATTAGTAGTTCTGTTATAAATTTAGACATATGGATTGATTAGGAGATGTTTAGCCCAATTGCCTAATTAAACTTTATTCGAATTCTTCTTACTTTAGAAATAAACTTCGCCTATGAACTACAAATAGATGTCTCTAAACTTTAGTGAATGATAATCTTGAATAAGTACAACAAGGCTTTCTCCTGATTTTGTAGCTTCAAAAAAAACCAAAAATTACATACAGGTTAAAAAAAATCTTTGTATGAACTTAAACGATCTCCCCAAGCATGGGATTTTGCATAATCATAAATGGCTTTAGTTATAGACAAGGCCAAGTTGGTCGCCCCATATTTTTCAAGCAGGCCAAGTATGACAATAAGACAATTTTGATAGTCTATATCACAGGTGATAACATTATTGAGATTGATTATCTAAAACAACACATCAAAATTCAAGACCAATGATTTAAGGAAGCTTTGCTTTTTTCTAAGAATAGAAATCAATAAGAACTTACAAAACATTTTCATATCTCAAAGAAAATACACCTTAGATCTTCTCAAAGAAATACAAATGCTAGATGCAAATTGATATTCACTAATCATTAAAGAAATTGGAAAAAAAATTACAAAAAATGATCCACTAATAAAGAGAGAGATGGATTAACATCTGGTTGATAAACTTATTGACCCACCTCTCACTCAAATTGATAATGCCTATAGAATTTACATTTATCTACTAAGACTCTTGGAAGCTATTTATCAAAACCTTCAATACTTAAAAAGGAATCCCCAGAAAGGTGTGTTGTTTACAAAGACAAAGAACAGGGAAGTGAAGAAGCAAAGTGCAGTTAAAAAAACAGTGCTAAAGCAAAATTTAAAGCTATCGCACAAGAAATTTGTAAGTTGAACTTGATAAAAATGTTAAAGAATTTAAGCTTCGCTATATTCAAATCCATGAAACTACATGGTGATAAGAAGTCTTTCATTGCTATAGTTGACAACCCCAAACAACATAAGAGGAATGTGATGATTGATAAAAATTTTATCAAGTCAAGAATTGATAGTAAGACCATAAGTCTACCTTATATTTCTATTAAACTTCAAATTGTAGATATTCTCACAAAATCCTTGTTGACAAAATACATTAGCAACTTGAGGTAGAGTTTGAAAATATCCCTCAAATCCTATTGATAACAATACTGTAAGTCTACACTATGTTCCCACCAAACATCAAGTTGCAAGCATTCTCACAAAAGTCTCATTGAAGACAAAATTTGAGTTAAACATTAGCAAGTAGGGAATGAATCATATTCATTCACAAACATGAGTTTGGAGAGATCTCTCAAATCCTATAATTAAAGACATGAAATCAACCTTGTCAATTTTGGAAATATCCCTCAAATACCATAATTAAAAAGCTTTGGAATCATTTTTATTGATTCCCTCAATATCTTATAATTGGGGAAGGTTATTATTATTATTATTTTTATTGTTTTTCTTCTACACAAAGCTAGATTGGGGAAGGTTTTTATTACTACTTTTATTGCTTTTCTTCTACACAAAGCTAGATTATTAGGTTTCAAATAAAACAAAACAAGATACCACTCATATTTTTGAATGTTTAGTATATATTATAATAAATGGATCCTCAACAAAATTATCTCATAGATATTTCCAAAAGCACTCTAATTTCATTAACACATTGCCCTTCAATTTATTTACAAACACATCCAGGTTATTCATTTTTAAAACCTTTGATTGTTTATGTTATTTATGGCCCAAGCCCTACACTACCTAAAAACTAGACAATTGATTTAAGCATTTTATTTTTCCTGATTGCAATGGGAAAAACCATGCATATGTGTGCATAAATCTCAATTTTCGCAATGTCTCATAGTATGTAGCCTTTTACAAGCATTCCTTCTCACTCTCCACAGCAACCTCATCCAAATTCAGATCAGCTTCTCGACATTACTCAAGAATTATTTCCATTCCATCTATTATTAATTCTCTCACACTTTCCACTCAAACAAGCCCTTAAACTCTAACAAATCTAGGAGGTGTGCATCCATCATCACCTGTACCCTCTGCACACTAATGGCACTTGCATTCCTCCCTAACCCGCAACCCAATCTCCTCCATTACATCCTATCACTAAAATTCATCTTGTGGCAACTTGCAACAAAAGCATTTCCTTAAAACCAACAACATCCAACTCCAATAAGCGTTTCCTTTAATGGTGTTTCTTAACTATATCTTCCTCCATTAACACCCCAAAATCTCACAACAAAGCCACTAAATCTATAGCTTGGCATTCAGCCATAGCAAATGAATTCAATGTGTTCATTTCTAACTCCACATGATCTCTTTTCCCTTACTCCAAAAATACGAACATTAGTAACTACAAATGGTTATTCCAAAAAAAAAAAAGCAAACCATGAAGGCACTGTTGCTCGACAAAAGCCTATTTAGCAGCTCATCAATTTGATAAAAAGAAATGACTCGACTAGGATGAAACACTCAATCTAGTTATCGAACTAGATATCATTCACTTCATTCTAACCACATTTAACTCATAAGAGTTTTGTCTACCAAATTGATTTTGACAATGCAATTTTAAGTGGTAAGCACATTAAACCATATTCATAGCTCTCAACGACAATGCTTTGTCCATAGTCAGTTTCCAAGTCATGTTTGTCAATTCCATAAAGTATTTTATAACAAAATCTCCAAGTGCATGGTGTCACTAGTTCGCCTCAAAAGATTTTGGATTTGTTCCAAGCATAGACAATTCTTCCTTGTTTATTTACAAATCTACCAGAATGTTATATTAATCCTAGTATACCTTAATAGCATCATCTTCATTTGCAATGACTCCACATTCATTCAATAATTCATTTTAATTAAACATATGAGATCCCTCCACAATCCTGGGAATTCAAGTCCACCAATCTTAACCACAACTTTGTTGCAATTACATTACATTCACATGTTGCACATTTATTCACTAAACTACAAACCATGCACAACTTTAATGGCACAATTTTCAATCCTCTTATCTAGCTTTGCTACCTTACTACCTGATCCCATTGCCTTGGAGCTCTACAACATTTACTTATCACTTGGCTAGACATTGTCCATTGTGTGAACATAGTCAATTTATGAATCAACATACATATGATCGTTTGGTTCATTGTCAAGTGAATATTTTACTATCAAAGCTCACAATCCAACTCCACATTACAGCTCTATCTATGATTAGAATGATGTGGATTGAGTTGATTGCATTGATGATCACAAGTTCACATGCAGTTATTATGTTGTCTTTCGGCCAAAAAATGTCTCTTGGTCATACAAGTAACAATCCATCATTGCTCGGACCAACACTAAAACAAAATAGAGTCAATTGCAAACACTGTTGTAGAAATTGAGTGGATCAGCTTCCTACTTAACAAGATTGGTATCACTCTTCCATCCCCTCTAGTTATATGTGTGAAATGTTAGGACTACTTATTTGCCAATGCTAAACACATAAAATGAAGTATGTGAAAATTGATTATTAGTTCTTTCATTATCTTGTGTCGAAGAAACTACTAAAGGTTATATGCATTCCTGCAACAAAAAAAAAGCTCACTAACATACTCACCACACCTATCTCTTTAGCTTTGTTCCAACATCTTTCATCCAAGCTCATCATTGATGCAACAGTGCCTCACTTGAGGGGATGCATTACAAATATTGAAGTCTACAATTCACTCAATGTTGAACTCACATCACCATTATAATGGAAGCCCACATGGTAATGTAACTATTTACTCAATTGTTGTAGATCTCAACCATCCATTGCATTATCTTGATAGTTGAGTTGCAATATTATACATATAATCTCATGATTGCATGATCCGGTGCTTGGAAGTCTTACCTAATAAACTTATCTTCACTTAAATTTCTCTTGATTCTCTTTCACTTACCTAAGTTATCAAACATCCGAACCATATCTACATCATTATAAATCACACTATAACTCAACTCTAACCTGCTAAACAAGTTTCATGGCCTATGAGAAGTAAAATAACAAATCCTTTTTAAGGACATGGAAAACAAAGACAATAAACAAAGCAAAAAGGAAATTTCAAGAATACTTTCGAAGAGGATAAGGAGATAATTAGAAAGAATGCAGACATAATATCCAAATTTGTGGGCAATTTGGGCATGGGAAACGGGAGAGATGAGTGCGGCATGGCCAAGCCAAGAATTGTACATAGGCTGAAAAAAATCTTGGTATGAACTTAAAACAGTCTCCACAAGAATGGTTCGCTCGACTTTGCACAGTCAAGAATAAGTTTAGTAATAGACAAGGCTATGAAGACCACAACATGTATTTCAAGTTGGCTGAGGATGGCAACAAAGGAATTTTTATAATCTATAATGATGATATAATTATCATGAGTAATGATACTGTCGAGATTGATTATCAAAAATAACTCCATCATAATTCAAGGTCATGGCTCAAGCAATGTGTTAGCATTTTCTTAGAATGAAAATGCCATAAGTAAATATTTTCATATCTCAACTTATTAAGGAAATAAGAATGCTGGGGTATAGATTAACTCTACTTTTTTAAGAGAAATTAAAAACAAAATATTACAAAGAATGATCCATTAGTAAATAAAGAGATGCATCAATGTTTGGTTAGTAAACTTTATTTACTTGCCCTTCTTTTGACTCACTATTGTATATAAAGTGTTACTAGTCAGTTGATGTATTCACCCACCACTTGGAGGTCATTTACTAGATATTTAGATACTAAAAGAATCTCCAAAGAGAGGTATATTGTTTATGAAAATTGAGAACAAAGTGGAATGATTTCTTAATGCAAAGTGGGCCAATTTTGTGGAAGATGCAAAGTCAATGACAAGGTATTGCACAAAATTATGATGCGATTACATGGAGAAGCAAAAAAGCAAAGTATAATTCGTAACTTAATTTAAATAGAAAGTTTTTTAAAGGATTTAGACATTTTTATATTTGAACCCATAAAATTATATAGTGACAACAAATTCATCAATGTTATAATCAACAACTACATGCAAACCCAATATGATGAAACATATAAAGATTAATAAAAATTTTATCAAGTCATAACTTGATAATGAGTCTACACGATGTTCCCAAAAAACTAAGTTGCATATAACATGACTTATAAGTGGGATATCTTCTAAATCAAATTTGACAATGCATTTTTAAATGGTGAGTCACTAAACCATATTTATGGCATAACCACAAGGCTTCGTCGACATCCAATTTCCAAGTAATGTATGACGCTTACATGAACCATTTTATGGGCCCAAGCAACCACTACATGGATGATTTTATAAGTTCACTTCTTAATATATTTTGGAATTGTTTGAAGCATTGCAGGCACCTCATTTATTTGCAAATCCACAATATCGTTATATTGCATTCTAGTATATGTTGATAACAACATTTTCATTGGTAATGACTTTGCATTCATTCAACAATTCAACGCATCCATGTCCTTTGCCTTTTCATTTAATTAAGTGCATGAGTTCTCTTGACAACATCCTAGGAATTCAAGTCAACGGTCTCCAACAAGCACAACTTTGTCGCAATCATATTGCATTTGCGATTACGGATTCACAGTAATTGACTACAAACCACGCACAACTCCAATGGCACAATCTTCAAAGCTCTCGTCTAGCTTTGGTACCTTACTACCTAATCCTACTACCAAACATCATGTCGATGATTGCAAATCAAGAAGTGGTTATTTTGTCTTTTCTAGTCCAAAAATCGTCTCTTGGTCATCCAAAGAACAATCCGTCATTGCTTAGCTCGACATTGAAATAGAATAGATGTTGATAACATAGAATACAAGTTGATAGCAAACACTACTGTGGACATTGTGTCGATCACCTCCCTCTTAGTGAGATTGGGATCACTCTTCCATCCCCTCCAACAATATGATGTGACAATGTAGAATTACTTGGTTGCTAACACAATTCTACATACACAAATGAGTGTATGAAAATTAATTATCATTTCATTTTTTTATCTTATTTTGAAGAAACTACTACAAGTTTTGTACATCCCCACAACAAAAAAAGCTTGTTGACATACTCAATAAGCCTATCTCTTTAGCTTGGTTCTAGAATATTTCATCTAAAGTCATCATTGACACAGCAGCACCTCACTTCTGGGGATGTATTAAACTATATAAAAGTCTACTACTCAATCAATAATTCAACTCACTTCACCACTGTAATTGAGGCCCACGCGATGATGTACCTGGTTGCTCAACTGCTGCAAATCTCAACCAACCACATCTTTATCCTGACCATTGTCTTGTAACAACGCCATATATAATCTCATGAACGCATGGCACTGTTCTTGGGAGGATTACCTAACAAACCTATCTTGTCTTGAATTTCTTTTGACGATCTCTCATTTTCAACCTTTCTTAGGTAATTTGAAAGGAAAAAGAAGCACAAAATAACCAACAAACAATTGAATTTTCATTACATCTAGAAAAAACAAGATAAAAATATGATGAACTTACTACGGCCATGTCATCTGTGAAGTAATATCATGATCTCCTTCCTTAAAAGGGAATGGATCAGACAACTAAACACTGTAACCCAACTCCAAGGTGTCAAGCAAGCGCCGTTTCCTGCGAGAAGTAAAATCATAGAACCCCTGTTTGAGGGCATCGAAACAAAGACAATAAGCAAAGCGAACAGCAAATTTCATTAAGCCGCTTTGGAAGAGGATAAAAAGATAATTGGCAAGAATCCAGACCTGAGTTCCAAATTTGTGGGCAGTCTGGCCTTCGTGAGGTGGAGCGATGAGACGGCGCGGCCATGGCACTCCTGATTAATAACTGGTTTAAGTTTTATTATAATTTTTTGTGATATATTTGTAATAAATCAGAGATCTTATTTCATATTTATTTAAAAATTATGGACACAAATGTAGTATATTATCATTGATTTCAAATATTACAAAAATAAGATCAAATTCCAACTCTTAGCTCTCCTAACTATGGTCACCTGTCTTGAGTTCTTCAAATAGTGGTCTATTCTCCCCTTTGTCATCACCAACTTTTGAAAAAAAGTAGCAATTAATTTGAGTTGTTCCCTAATTATGTAGATTTGTAGTAGTCATATGCCTTTGAAAATTATAACTATAATGATATTATTGTACTTCACAAAATTTTGTTTTGTATTTGGTAGATAATAAATGTCATAATTCGACTCAATATTTTAAATGTACATTATATGGCCTACAAAAGAAGGCTAAAATATTACTTTGTTATTATATAAGAGTAGTGCAAATGTTTGCATTTGATAAATAACACAAGTATTAGCAAAATTATACAAATTTTTCTATATTTTGAGCATCTTATTAAACACGATCCAAGAATTGTGTTTATGTCAACAAGAACTATGTAGAAGTCATGTCTTTACTCATCAAAATGATGAAATAGTTTTATGTCTATGACATTGTAATCAAAGATGATGTTTATTCGATAGTGAATGCCTAAACTATTAGAAATACTATAGAATTTATAAACACATTTAATGCAATATCTAGTGAAGCGTCAAAGTCTTTCAGGAGGCATGATAACTTATTGAAGTGGAGTAGTGAAGCACAACGACTAATGAAGATTCTAAAGAAAATTGTTAGGGACTTATTTTTAATCATTTGACCAACCATAGGGATGATATTCTCATTCAACTATATGGCATGATATCCAAATGGATTAGAGTGTTAACTACGAAGTATCACTTAAAGCAATTATGCTAAGTTATAATTCATTTTAATATTGTAACTTGCAAAATGTTTGTGTTGAAACCATTGCAAGCTCATTTGGAAGTGCTTAATGATCTCTATATATAAACTAGATGAGTTCTCTTTTTTCAAATAAAAATACTACGATTGTTATGATAAATGCAGCAAAATCCTTTTCATTTTGTTTTGCATCCCATTGTAATACTCTACTAAAATTTATTTTATAACAATATGTAATGAAATATTTTGTAATATCACAACCTTCTTTGATAAGGTATTGATCAATACCTGAAATGACAAATTCCATTATTACATGCTCTATTTTTTTTTTTCTAATTCCCTTTTTTAGTATTCCCAAACCATCAAGAATGAAATTATTCCCATATTAGAGTCTCTCATGCAACCATATATACTTTTGAAAACACATAATTTTACTAAATTAGTAAAAAACCAAAGTTGAATTTAAGGGGAAACTTACCTCTCTGTCTCAAATGATTCCCTTTTGAATCCTTTAAAAAAAATCTAATCTTACCCTTGTGGCTAAGAGTTTAAGAGATTTTAGGGAACTAATTGAAAGATTTATTATTTATGGATTTCACAATCATTTGATTAAAACTTCATATAAACTTTTTTTTTCATTTTTTATTCCATATGACCAATAAAATTTATCAACTTATTTTTTATTGAATATTTTATATTTTTATTTTATTTTGTATTTTTAAGAATTTTCTTAATATGTCATATCCTTTTATTTTATAATCAAATTATATTTATTTCAACAAAAATCATTATGTTAAATTACTAGTCCCATTATAACATACTTAACTATGGAGTTCTTATAAGATCTATGTAGATTTTGTCTTCAAAAGATACTTTGATATTTTAAGATAATAACATCTCATAATTAGGATCTTTTATATAATAGTCAATATAAAATAATTTATTTCAACACCACTAGAAACCCATTAATGAAAACTACACTCTCACTTATATGTGTTTTCTCCCTTACACTTGTTTAGTGTTACAATTTAGTTGAGTTACATGTCATTGAAGTATATGATGTGGCATGACATACCTCAACTTTTCTAAATAAGATTTAGATGAATGATTAATTAATTTATTTAAAAATAATAAGAGTTTTTTTTGAAATCTTTATTTATATATATTCATAATCATACAACAAAAAAAAAATAAAACTTTACTTTAGAACTTATTTATGAAAATTTTAAATTAACATTTTTCTTCAAATTTTTTTTAAACAAAATCATTTTTATTTATGGTCTTATTTTCCTCTGATCATGTTTAATAGATCATTTAATTTTGATTATATTAATTATAATTTTAGAATTCTCCTATCTCTCAACCATCTCATGACTTGAGTGGTGTTCCTCTCTTTTTTATTTTAAAAAATATTTTATATTTTTAAATAATTATCATGTCATGATAATCATATATATATGTGTGTATGTGTGTGTGTGTGTGTGTGTGCTTGTTTGTATCATTGTTACGAGAGAATATTTTTACTTAATGTTTTGTGGTTTTGTTTAAGAAACCTAATTTTTCAATAAACAAACTATACCAACATGGCCTATTGATGCGCCACTTTGCTCAATTGTGAAATTTATATCTTACTTAGCACATTTCTCTTGAATGCAAATTAGTGAGCACACTTCACTCAATTGTAATGCAATCAATCAGATAATCAATTACTCAAGTCATTGATGTTTTTGGTTATAAGAGAAACAAGAGTTTATGCTTAATTTTTATCTTATTATGCATATAATATTTTAGTCAATAAAATAATGAATAATAGAAATATTTTTTTCTTACTTGTTTTCATTTTTCACTTATATATCAATTGTTATCTTCTTTTTTATATATTTTTATTTTCATTTTCTTGCTTTCCATTCGATATACTGGTTTTTAGGCTATCATAATGACAAAATATTTGCCACTTTCAAAGTTTTTTCATGTCTTTTTATAGCATATTTATCACTGAATTTTATATTTAATTTATAACAATAATAATAACTGTATTTAAAATATTGTTACATCTGCAATTGAACGACATTATAATAACAAGTGTAACAATCACGTGCAAAAAGTTCTGAAGGTTTGCGTGCGTTGATTCGCTTCCTTAGGTTTTTTTTCGCCGGCGGCGGTCTGCCCAACGGTCAAGCCGGCGCGGCACCCTGAGGACGGCGATAAGAATCCCGGCGGTTGTTCGCCATCTACTCCCTCCTCGCTCTATTGAAAGTTTGGTCCACCACGGGTCGTCCTTTCCATGAAACGTTATTTCCACTTCGAATATTAATATTGTTTTAATAATTTAGTAAATTTGAACATGACATCATGCTGGAATTGAATTCAACGCAACAACACATTTAAAATGCACAAAAAACATTTTGAATCGAATGATTTTTTTAATTTCTTTTTTATAGTTATATAATTATATTAATATTTTTTTAATAAGTCATGTATTTGTAAGAAAGTTTTCAATAACCTAATCCTATTTGAATTCTGTATTTGAACGAGTTGAATTCAGCATAACAAATTCATTTATATGCACACAAAATTTTTTTGAAATTGGCTTATTTTTAATTTTATTTTTATAGTAATATAATTATTTACTTTAATAATTTAAATATTTTTAACAAAGTTTTCTAATTATTTAATCATATTTGAAGAAGAAGAACGAGAAGATAAAAAAAGAAAGTTTTTTTTTTTACACACAACTTTTTGTACTTTACATCATCCCACTTTTAACAAGGCACTAAGAGATCATCCAAATTCTTGAGATAAAATTGAGAATTACTTATACATGTCAACTCTTTCAAATGCAATTGCTTTATAGATGTTATTTAATAGAGTTTTTAGTACATTTTTCATGATCTTTTGAAACTACGAATATTCATTGTGATTATAGACACTAAATTATGCATGTCAAAAGACGAAATTATAGAAAGAGTAAAGAAGAGCCAAAGCTCTCTTCACACACTTACATTCATAGGACTCCATAAATATATCATGTGCATAGACTTAAATACTTTGGAGTAAAGCATCAAATGCTATCACATCGAACAACACCCCCCTCTTAGAAGCAAACATCATTGAGTGGAGTGGAATGCAAAGAAATGGGGCTTACATTATATAGGCTCTAAATTATGATAAATTTTGATCTTCTTCATTATCATGCATGAGATAATGAAAGGCTATCATATAGCACTAACATAAATATTGTAAAATGAGAAACAACGATGAAACCTACAACTTACTAAATAATATACTCTATATTATAATATAATTTTGAGTTTGTCTCCAATAAAGATAATAGAGATGGTTTACTTATTAGGGATTTTACATCAAAGTACAAGAGGAGAGAGTATAACGTCTAAACTATCAGTAACAAAAAAAAAAAAAGAAAAGTTATGAAAAGATAAGCTCATAAGAAAGTGAACAAGATTTCATAGTGGCTCAGAGGATAGAGAAAGAGCCATTTATGCTAATGATAGTGGGTTAAACTCAAAGTGAGAGCTCATGAAATAGAGTGTATCGTTTAATAGAAGTAATGGAGGTTACATTGGATATTAGCTCATCTTATGGAAGAGTTAAAGAATGAGAAAGAGAACGCCAAAAGGATAAAAGAAAGATTATAGTTGTATGATTTGAGATAATAAAGAGTGAGAAAGAGAACACTTATGTGGTTAGATGTAATGACAAACATATTATCTTACATTTGTTAAGAAAAATTGAGATGATTTAGCTTTCTATACCATCCTTTGTATTGAAACTCATTACTTCTAAAAAATATAAAATTGACCAATTTTCTCAGACATTTAAATAATCAATCCAATTAGGTTGTAAATTAAAAGATGAATAATATTCAAGATTAGAAAGGGTTAGATGTTATTATCTTAGGAAATATTTTTTTTGTTAAGAAATCATTGTATGTCATGTCCTACTCATTTTTTACTTAATAATATATAAAATAACATAAAATATTGGAAAAACACCATATTAAACATTATAATAGAAGACACCATTATTTCACTCTTGCAAGGGTGATGGTAAGATAAATTTAAGAATCATTTTTCATGTCTAGAAAAAATAGAGACTTTATTTTTAGAAGGATTAGCATATTTTGGGAACATGAAAATAATTAAACAAACAAGAGAAGTATTATACTATGGTAAACATTATATGATCGTACATACCTACACATGAGCATAAGTTTAATAAGTAGTGTACTTCAAAGACATGCTTATATCTGAGTGCTTATTGATGCCATGCATTTGTTGCTATTTTTTTTTTTTTGATATTATAGATTATTTTGTTAATTATATTTTTTCTACAAACTTGTTGTTTGTAACTATTAGTTTGCTTGCTAAACTTACAAAGATAATTTCTTATTTTTAATAAATGAGAACGTGATGTCCACACAAAATGTGAGATAAATTATGAAAATTTTGAACTTAAGAATATCACAAATGAATCAATAGAAGTTCTTTAGTTTCTAAAATGCTTTCATAATTAATTTGAAAAGTATTTTCTTTGGTTTAGGATATTCATTGACCATTCCGTTCAATCTCCCAATATACCAAGCATATGTATCGGTCATATTATATGATTAAATTTATTGTATTATATAATTTTTTTAAAGCTATTTTTTTCTTATTTATATTGTTTGCTCAACTTTACAAACTACTTATGTATAACTAATAGTATTATACGATAAAAAAATCACATTGTACTTTATCATATTTTTTGCACATAATTGAAGTTTTTTATTATGTGTTTTAAACATGTTTTATTAATATAATCCTATATTTCTACGCTTTAATAAAACATATTTATAAGTTAGAAACTTTATGTGAATGTATGTGATGTAGGACTAGACGAAAATTGTTTAGTTAGAAAACTTTTTTTTTATTTAAAATTTATGACTGATGCACAACAAAGGAGCAAGGGCGTCACCCTAAGGGACACACACCTAGATACGATGAGGGTTGAACGGAAAAGGCACCAACCAATGAATCCTAACTAAACTTAGGATCGATAGCGGCTAAGAAGTCGCTAAATCGACTACGGCCACACACTTTCAAAAACGCAGAAATAGGGAGTACTTAAATTGGTTAAGTACCAGTTGAACTTAAAATATAATTTATAGTAAAAGTTGCACTTCGCAGAATGAAAATATATTGAAGACAAATTAATAATCTAGGAATGGAAAATACAAATGAAGATGGTTGAGCGGTGATGGAAGATGATAGACTGGAGTGGCGTCTCACCACTTGGACCTCGCGCCCCTCCTCCCAGTATCAGAGCTTTGACGAGTCGGCACGCCAAAGACACTCAGAGCACTCACGAACTCAGAATGGAAGCAATGAACACTCAAAGCGTGCATTAACTTTTTCTCCAAAAAATATGTCCCTTACAACAGAAGAGGACTTCCCCATATATAGGAATCCACAAGGGTACAAAAGACATTTTGACTCATAACATGGGAATACTAAAGGACACATGGATAAACTAAAAGTCACATAAAATTACAAACAGACTCCTAAAAATCTGAGAAAAATAATGAAAATTAAGTTCATTCATTTATCTAAACACTGTTTTACGGATTTCGAAAGTAACTTCTAGAACTCCGAAAAAAATGCAAAACAAAACCCTAATTTCGGGTGGCTGGCGGTGCGGAGAGCGGCGGCGGGTCGGCGCGGGTCGGTGCGGGTTGGCGCAGGTCACATGTCGCGGGTCATCTGGTGGGTAGCTTGGGTCGGCGCCTGGCTGGACTCAGGCTCAGCGGTTCGAAATGGCGGCGGGCGATTCACTGTGACAGCAGAGGTTGCGGCCGACGGCAGAGATAGTGATTTTGGCCTTGTTTTTGCTCCCGGGAAGCCATTCGGACTCCGATTTCGAATCCGAAAGTTGTGTTGGCTTCCTAAAGATAATAATAGGTTTTTAGTGCAAGACCTGGTCCGTGGACGTCGAAAATCCTTCTCGAACATGATGTCCTCATCAATATGCCTATATGAGTAAAAAAATGATATTTTGGAAAGCTTTTACTTGACATTACGTGACATCTCACCATAATCTTACTATCTTATGAGTATTGTTATAAGTTTTATATTTTAAAGCGATTAAAGATGACTCAAAAAATGTTCTTCTCCTTGTTTACTTGAGCCTCATTTTTTATGCAAGTTATGTTCTCATTAAGCATTACCAATTTAGCATTTGAGTAAAGACCAACATCTCTAATTGAGTTTACTCAATCATTCTTGAGATCATGATTTAAAAAACTTAAAAAAATTATTCTAAAAATAAAAAATAGTTTTGCTATTATCAAACTAGTTATATATGGACTAAGGATTTAACATCTATTTGTATTGTAGGCCTTTATCATAGATATGTAAGTAACAGCCCTAACAAAAATTAAGATTCTAATTAATAATAGAGAATTTATAATAAGTTTTGTTATATATGATTTTGGTTTTTATTTGTACGTGTGATATGTACTTGTTATAACAATGCAATTTTTGTAATATCAGTATGCTATAGGCTATAGTTGTATCATTTTTAGTTGTACTATGGATCGAAATATTGTAATGGCATTCTTTATAAATGTTTTGAGTTGAAAATATAAAGATTTTTTTATTTGACATAATTGATATATGTTTACATATAATGATTTTGATGTCCATATATAAATGCTTGTGTGAAAAAAAAGATATTTATAAGAGTCTTTATTCATTTGAATTCTAAATTTGGATCAATTTTGATTAATTTATAGAGTTGAAATGGTATTAAAGAGAGTTGCAATTAGTTTTATTGTTAATCTTTCTTGAGTGGTTAGTGTCATTAACTTGATAGTTTGCATTAATAATTAACTTGATAATGATGTTATTAAATTTATTATTAGGTAGAGAGATTAGGCAAGATATGACATCATTGATATAAAATGAATATCAGGCTCATTTGTATGCATGTATATCTTATAATATTTTTTATATTATAATATTTCTTTTACTCGTTATTCTTTAATAATTTATCAAATTATTCACATATTTCTTAAAATACAAGAGCCCTACTTTCTCAGATGACCATTATTCAATGAACTATAAGATCCCATCACATCTCATATTTATTTAATATCTCATCATCTTATATATTGATCTCAATTCATAAAAATATTGTCATGCCTATCTTTATTAATTTTCATAGTAATCAAAGTACTTATGCAAAAAATATGAAGGCATTCATTTTTTCCTTCTTTAGATGAGGAATGGTGATATTACTTTTAATTCTTATTTTGTCCTTCATATATTTTCACATAATATCTATTGTGATATTAATTATAAGTATAATCTCATACAATAAAAAATTATCAATTCTTCTATTTATATAAACCTATACATATACATAATTTCCATTATCTCATGATGAGAGCATAGTCTTTGCCATTGCCACCCTATTTTACTCCTTACATGCTAGTTTTAGGCCTATTATGCAAGTAAAAAAGATAGTGAATAATTTGCTTAATAAATAAATCTAAATAATCAATAATTTTTTAAAATTAACAAAAATAGTTAGTATAAAATAATCTTAATAAGATATTATCATGACATTAATAACAAATTATAGTCCCATACATATTTACAAGGCACTAATACCTTACTAAGTTGAAATAGAGTTTAGTGTTAGATATTTTTATATATGATTGTTTCTTCATACAATCATATATTTTCTAACATCTTATAGTTTTATCTTTTATTTTTAATTAAGCTTTATTTTCTCTTAACATTTTTATTTCTTAATTTCTATCAATTTGTCTTGATATGTTTCTAGAGCCATATCATGTCCCAAATCTAGTATCATAGTCTTATTTCTCTTTCATTCTTTCTCTCTTATGTCCCAGTTTATTATAAGTACTATTTTCGTTTTCTTTCTTTTTTGCACATCCTAATTTATTGCTAGTATAATATTTATTTTCTTTCATGGCTCAGTTTATTTTCAATATCATATTTTTTTCTTTTTCTTTCATGGCCTAGTTGAGTATTAATATTATATTCATTTTTTTATTTTCGTTTAGCTATAGGATAGTGCTTTTAAGGTATCATAATTTGTTTCCTTATTTCTTTCTTTTGTTATCTTATAACATGTATAAAGTTGTATTACTAAAGACTTATTTTGCATACTCCTTTATTTATTCTATCCCTCTTATATTCATTTTCTAATTTTTATTTTCATGCTTTCATCTGACATAGTAAGCAATTGAACAAAACGTATACATATGTCTATTCCATACATATAAAATCATATTAAACCCCATAATTTGTTTTATGGCTTACAACCATGATGTCATGCCAATGCTTCAGTTTCATTTCATTTAAACTTTTCTACTTTCAATACCAATTCCAAATTTATTAAACTATATATATAGAATTTAACAATACATATACATATGTATATTCCATACATATAAAACGATATTACTCCAATATTTCTTTCCATTTTGAAAATTACATAACAAATTAAATGCATTTGATTTATATTAAGTTTTTCTAGAGTTTTCTTTGATATTCATGCATTTCATAATATTTTATCTATTTTTCTTCTTGAATATAGAGTACAGAGAGTAGATTATACTTTATATTAAGGCTTTTCTTTTTCTTATAGATCGTCCGCTCCTTCTCTAGGATAGTTGTACGAAGCTCAACGTACTCTATGATATTTACAATGTATTATATGTTATGCTTAGGAAAATAGGCTTTAGCTAAATAAATAATTCATTTTTTAGCTACACCTTCCTTTTTTAATTTTAATATATTGTACGTGGTTATTGATTTATAATATGTTGAGATCATATCTCTTGAATTTATATCAATTGACTTTATGATTCTTTCATTTTCAATTTACTTTTAAACAAACATATTGTATGAAATAATATTTGCATATCACATGATTTTCTTAGAAAAATTATTTAATGTCATTTTGAACTAATCTTATTATATGTGAAACATAATGTATTATATGTTCTTATTGTCAAGACTAGATTCTATCTCTTCTAATCTAAATGTAAGGTACATTGTATGCCACCATATTTTAGTTAGCTCTAAGAACATTATCATCTAAACTTGATCCTTTCTTGTTGAAATTAGATCTAATTTCAAAAGAACAATTCCATGAACTTACACGATCGTTTGGACATCAAAAACACCACTAAAAATTTTCCTTATGCATTAAGAACACATATAAGTGGAGTTCTTAAAATGTCAAACAAGAAAATTCAAATGATCCTTTACACAAACTAAAAAGTTGGATGCGATAGTTAATTTTTCAAAAGATAAAATAAAGTAGTTAAGTACTTCCTAGTGATTTGATGCCCGTATAGATGTTGGATAATGGGTTAGGATTTTCCTTTTTGAGCTTCTCGCTTTCCTTCCCATGGTACTTTTGAAATCACATTATTTGATTAATCGCACATTACGTACTTGTATCAAGAAAATTTGGCATTAACACTTCATTTCTTTATTCAAATTATATTACTTACAACATGATGAGTATTACTATTTATAGAGATTTTAAGGGTACAATGATAATTTGTTAACCTAAGTATAAGAAAGGTATTGGTAATATTAAAGAACATATTTTAGAATTCTAAATGATATTTTTAAAATTATAATAGTTAATACAAATTATAAAAAAAGAACTTTGAATTTTGTAAAAAAAATGCTTTAAAAAGCTACAAAATTAATTAATATAAGTAGTTCCCAAACAAGCATGTATGTTTCAATTGGCTCTCTAGTAAGTGGCAAGGTAACGGGCAGTGCAACAATATGGCATAGGTGGAGAGGTGTGGTGATGCCTCAAGTATGATTCGGGGGTGGGTGCAAGTTGGAGTTGATTAGTGTGAGTCGATGCGAGTTGATGGGTCGGCACATGTTGATGGGTTAATACTAGTTTGTTTATTGTAGGTTGATACAGGTAGGAGAAGATAACATGGGCTAACGCTAGTTTGCAGATCGTTGTTAGGTGAATGGATCAATGAGGTCTAACAGGTCAGCGTAGATCAAGCAGGTTGCATAGGTCATGTGGGTGATGGCAATAGTTACTGACCATGGAGATAATGGTGACAAGTAACAGTGGATGATGGTAGAAACAATCGAAAAATTAATTTTAAACATTTTGAAGTAATTTTTAGCCAAGTTTTACATCGACAAAATTACGAGATTATTGCAAGGAAGTCATGGACTGAATTTAAAATTCGAAATAACTAAAAAATTACGAATTACCTTCCAATGACTTAAACTAAAGTATAGATATAAATAATTTGATAAACAAATAAAAAAATAACTTAAAATATGCAATAAATAAGGACGGGTTATAATTGATTCCCACAATGATAATGATAACGAAGACTAATAAAGAGTAGATGAGTCAATCCTGACAAATCTCTAAGTCTAATTATAGCTAGTATATCTTTAAGTAAAATCTCTACGTGATGTACAATACACTACTGTGCCACATTTCCTCTTTAACTAACTACATGCATGCATGAATTACTCATGCCTAGCCTCTGACTGCTAAGATTTTGACCTTCCCTTATGATTTGGGATAGATATTAGAGTCTATGCCATGCCATCGCTTATTTGGTTGATCATTTCCCAATGATCCTAATTGTCTTATTGCACTGACTAAATCATTGCCTACACCTTTTCCAAACTACAATGGTCATGCCTAATGCATCTAATATGTAGTCCTCTACCTACACCTTTTCCACTATCAATTGGTCATCCAAATTTGCCCTCACTATCTTGTATGCACCCACCACCAAACTGCTTTTTTCCTACATACATCCATCATGGGTTTGGGGGTAGACCATGAGGGAGGGTGGAGTTTATGTGAGAGATGAAAGTCGTGCGATATTTGACATTTAGTGGGAGTTTATAAGAAATTTGGGATTACAATCCACATTTAATATGGAACACGGGAAGCGATTCAAAAATTAAAATTTAAATAAAATATTGAATGCAATTTAGATTTTTTTGCAAAATCTAGTAGTGTTGTATGCAACATTTGTGTTTGATACAAAAGTTGATTTTATTAGAATAATCCGCCAACCGAGTCAAATGGTTCATGGGATGATGATTCATTGTATCATGAAATCAATAAGCAAACTGGTTCAAGTGAGGCCATAATTTAGAAGATTTAACCATTCACACAGATTCCTTTGGTGCCTCACAATTATTTAATTATTAAACGCGATTTCTTAAAAGTTTATATGTTTTAGTATGAATAAAATAAAATAATTGATTTAATTCAAGCCATAGATCTGAACAATTCTAGCGTTGTCCCATAATTATTAAATAATTATAAGAATTTAAGCATATGTTTTCTTAAAAGTTTATGTTCTAGTATGAATAAAATAAAAAAGCTGATTCAATTCAGGTCATAGATCTGAACCATTCTATTGTTGACTAAGAATTTACTCATTTGTTTTAGGATGAATAAAATAAAATATAACATGCGAAAACGACTTGTCTGAGCCCGGGTTCGAACCGGGGACCTCTAGTGTGTGAGACTAGCGTGATAACCAACTACACCACCCAGACAGTTCATACGACACGGTAAAATTCTTCTAGATGATCCTTTTAGAGAGACAAAATGCACATTACCGGTCCAGTTCCGCACCGCCGCCACCTACAGATATTGACCAACCGCCGCCCACATGGCGCTCTCTATGGCCATACGACGCCGTGATGGCGATGTTTGCCATGCCTTCTAACATATAAGTGTCTTATCAATTCCTTCTCATCGGACAGGAGAAGTTTTGTCAGGAAATCAAACCGCTAACTCTGAAGAAATTATATGGAATCTACGGAGGCCAGACCACGAAGACCACCGACGACGGTCTGGAATAGGACGGAACCAACCCCGCCGAGGGTATACCGCACCGACCCAAAGGGCTTCCGCCGCTTGGTTCAGGAGCTCACCGGCAAGCCGAAGGAGACGACGTCAACGCCTTCGCCGGATTTCCCCCGCCCGCCGCCGGCCCCGCTGTTGGTCTCCGACGTACACCGCGATGGCTGGTACTCGTTCGCAACGATGAATCCGCTGATGCCACCCAATTCTAATCCACTAAATTCGTAAAGCATTGCAAAGGAGATCAAAAATAGGAAGCAGAGCACCGATTCAAGTTCCTGTTACTGAAATATTATCTGCTAATAGATGCTCTGTTTTGGATTGTTTCGCATGTTTTTATTAAGCATACTTAAGATCGATGCATAAACATATAACTTCGAAGTAACTAAATCATAGCATACAGCGAATCGTCAAGAGTACAGATGAAGAATTGTATCGAGGCATCTACTTAGCAACGATAGAATAGCGAAGGATGCCCCCTTATATGTTTAGGAAGAGTGGGAGGCTTTTCCCAGGCGATCGGCAACGGCGAGGTTCTCCTCGATGAGGCGGCGAGCGATGCGACTTTCCATCTCCGCCTTAGTGCTCCCGCTCTTCTCCAGTTTAGCGTATTCCTTCTTCTTATTCTTCCCCTTCTTCCACGGCCATTTCACCCTTGCTTTCACAGCTTCCACAGCTTCCACGGCACTCCTCATGTCTCTATCTCTACCATACATCATTCTTTATTTTTAATATATAGGCAAGTGAAGAACCTTATACGGTAGATTAATTAATACATTCAAGTTTCGTGTTTTTCTAGAACTATATGCTACTTCTGTACGATATTTCTAAGGCTTTATTAGCATTTATTAGGTAACGACAATTACGGTTGCATATAAATTAAATAAAAATGAGTATTAATCAGAAAAAAAAAAAATTCATACAGGCAAACAAAAATGCTAAAACATGAGACATTTTGGCCACAGACATGCTAAGCTGATGAAAAAAACAAAAAAAAAAAAAAAAAGTTTTTTTCCGCATGGCTAATTTCATAAGCAACACTGGCAAACAAAAAGAGAACTTTAGCTTATATTTGTAACATCAAAAAGCACTATTTTTCCGAGGGAAAACAACTAAGGGTTCCAAGCTAAAGAGATTAGAATCCTGCAAAAAGAGCATACTTTAGATTGACTTTTTAACTACTAACACCATCACCAGCCTCTTTTGCCGGCTCTTCCTTAAGCTTCTTTGTCCAGTATTCTTCAAGAGGAGGTCCAAAGATGGCTTTGCCAGATATCACCCCTATCCTGCAATGAGCAATGCAAAAACTTAAAGAATAAAAGTTCAGAAAGAGTTTGAATTGAGACTAACGAACTAAGAGGGCCGGGCCCATTCAAGCATTAGCCATCTAAAAAATGCATCAAAGCAGCTACCTATTATTACTTGTCATTGCGTTCACAAACACAAACATGAAGAAAAAAAGATCAAGGCAAAAACACTAGGTACTGCTAGATTACGAACACAACAAAAGATTATAAGGGGAATCACAAGCAAGCTTGTTAATGATCAAAGACCAACATCAAGGGATTTTCGCCCACTGCTAACTTTATTTTCAATGCCAAACAATCACTCAGGATTGGCTTCAGATATAGACTCTTTATGATGAAGAATCACCATCCAAATGATGCTACTAATAAACGATTGTACACGGCCTTTTAATGCTTGAAAAGTATGACACGGAAAAAAAAGGCCATTCGATGGTTTTGAGGAAGGAAAGAAAAGCAATTTAGGTGATTATTGTACTTATGTTGTATGCTGACAGTTCCTGGGCTGGAATGCATATTTCTATTCTATCAAATTATAATTCAATGCATGATAAATAACTTCCAAAACTTTACACGCAAGAAGGCCGTCAAATTTCGTGGTTTCTCATTTGGAAGTTTAAAGAAGATAGACTTCTTGTTGATTACAATGCATGCCTTTCCTGCTGAAAGAAAGATTGGGTTATCAACAAAAGTGGCAAAAGTCAACATAAAATAACTCGGTTATAGAAAAAAAGGACTTGCAGAAGATCATATGAAGTATAAATTTAATAGGCTTGACAAGTGGGGTAAAAGAAGAGGAAAAGAATATCATACAATAACGTTTCAAAGGTAATATTTCCAATAACATCTACAAGACATTTATGAAGACTTGACTTAGGCACCCAAATATTTATTGTGAAACATACAAAAGGATAGAGAAATGTTCATGCAATAAAAGAAAAAAAAAAGAATGAAAAGAGAAAGTACAACAAACACAATTATGCAAATCGAGCTTTAAACTCAACCAATTTTTAAAGAAAATAAAAATAAAATAGAAAGAACAGACTAAAAGGCTAGAAGATTACTTGAACAAGTAGTTCTATTTCCTATAAATGCCAATACCAGTGGAAGTATGACTGAAGATCATTAAGACCAGGTTGGGCGATTCTATTTATTAGGATTTAATCTTCCAATAATTTTGATATTTATTTCACTACTACTTGCTTTTTTGTGTCCCATGGCTTTCAAGTGAACTTTATGTGCACTAAATACTTAGTATCATTTCACTGCAATAATGTAAAAGGTGTGACTGAGCAGCCACTAGTACATGGTTCCACCATTCTTGCTGTCTAAAGTTAAATGTATTATGACTTCCTATGTGAGGTCAGATGTGGGCTTCTTTTTCTTCCTTCAGCATAGGATCACCAGAGATCTCAAATAATCAACCAACTGTTGACTATCTAAATACTTCATCAAGATGCAACATTTTCAGTTTCCCATGTATCAAAAACATTTTCTCAATTTGTGATCTTATTTTTGTTGAATATTTTGTTTCTGATTCCAATCATCTTGATTGTTGATGGTTTCTGTTTTGAATACCAAATGTTTATCAATTTCTTATAATTTCATCCAAACGTCTCCATGGATGATCTTGATGATCTTCTACTCCATGAAGAGTCTTTGATCAAAAAAGCTATAAATTCAACTACCCTCAATACTTGATTAATAGCAAGAACCAATACAACTGCTCCAGCAAATACTTCTCACTTTTCTACTTATAATAATTGCAATTGAAGGCAACGACAAGATTGTGTATGTGGTCCCCACTCTATTCACTATCTAAGTGTAGCATCAATGGCTACCACTTTTCCAACTCCAACTTCAGTATTGCCGCTAAATAATCGCCAAATTTGTGGCAAACATGGTCATACTTCTCGTGTTTGCACAAATTAACCCTAATTTGACATATGCAATTATAATATTCTCTAATACTCTATCCACCACTAGCTTCAATGAATAGTTTAACCCTAATTAGCGCTTCTACTTAAGAGCAATACATCACACCAACCCTTCAACCAATTCAACTCAAAGTTCTCAACCATATAATAATACCAATTCAATCAAAATTATAATGAAACCTCTGTACCCATTACTTACCATTGGTTCCATTCAAGCATGCAATGGAAAATTTCTACTAAATGATTTTCTATGTATTCCTACATTAAGCAAAAATCATCTCTCAATTCAAAGGTTTTATTGTGATAACAATTGTTGGTTTATAATGGATGTCAATTGTTCTATTGAGAAGGACAAATGTGTCAGTTGAATATTACTCAATACAAATAGTAGAGATGAAATAACACATTAAAGCAACACATTTAACAACCTTATATTCTCCAATAGCATTTTTGATGACAAATCATCATGAGATATCTTACGTGCAAGATTAAGACATCTTTCTAAAACTCTGTTTTAAAAATTACAAAAAGAATTACCTATAATTGGTTCATTTTTTCTTTGTCAGGTTTTTCCCTTAGACAAATCACTAGCTTCCTTTTTCTAAGAGGACAAACACATTAATCAATCATTTAGACATGTAAAAAATATTTGATAAAAAAATTATAGAACTGTTGGGGAAGAAAAATCTTGAAATGTATAGCTTCATCAAATGTTTTATAATTATGATTCTTCTAACATTTTTACTTCTTTCAAGTTCATGATGAAAAAAAATTTCAAATCTTCAATTAAGTGTATTTCAAGTTCATGATGAAAAAAATTTTCAAATCTTCAATTAAGTGTATTTAAAAGATATAGATGTGGTGAATAGACCATTAACATTTTTACCTCATTTCTAATAATGCAAGGGATACAGCGGAAATTCTCGTCCACATACTACTTAATAGAGATGGATAATTCCATCTTTTTTGCTTCCAAGTGTCGTAGTTTCACGTTTGACAGTTCAAATAAGACTTTTTGTTGATTAAAATACAATGTCTTATCTACTAAAGAAATAAGTCATTACTTTCCAAAAAAAAAAATTAGTAAAGAGTGGCAAAAGTTGACACATGATGGCTTGGCTACAAAAAATAAAAAGTACAAAAGAACAAAAGAGTATATAATTAATAGGCCTCAAATGAGGTGGAAATAAAGAGCAAAGTATATTATACAAAAACATATCAAACAAAATGTAGCTAACAATATCTCCATGAAACAAGGATATTTAAATAGACTTAACATAGGTTTCAAAAATATGAAAGTAAAATACAAAAAAAGACATAAATACATTTCATGAAAAAAAGAAATAAAAAGAAGAACATCAAATACAATTATACAAATAAGGATTTATGCTAAAATAAATAAATAAATAAATAAATAAATAAATAAAAGTTTTCTCAAGCACATCGAATAATTCTCGATGCCAAATAGATAGAATTCATTATGATGCTTCATTTCATAATAAGGCCAATGCCATTAAAGATAAGATAATAAAGAAAGGCCAGGATACCTTCATAATTGGTTAGATTTACTTGTTCGAATATAGCCATACATTTCTTAGATATTATTTTCAGTATTGATTGTTTTTCATTTGTCAAGTATCTTTCAAGTGAATTTTACTTGCTTTATGTCCTTAGTGTTGCTCACTATAATAATGTAAGAGGTGAGCGAGGTTGATAATGCATGGTTCCATTATTCATCCTCTTTAAATGCACTAAGGTTATCCAATCTTAGGTTCCTCCACTTTGTTGGAGATGGGATTGCTTGTGATCTCCTCAAATCATCAATCTATAACTATTGTGTTACCTACATTCAATCTATCGCATTCATTTCAAGCAACCATGGGTTGAAACAACTTTCTCCATTAATGTATTCTATTTTTTATTCTAATCTTATTGATTTTAGTGCTAATAGACTTGATTGAAAGCAAAAAAGTTCATCACTTCTTTAATATTTCATTTTAATGTCTTTTTTTATAATCTCCAAAACCTTCTACTATAGGAAAAATCTTTGATCAAATGACTAATTAATCCATCTAACCTTAATGTTATAACTCTAACTACAATCATCAACACAATTGCTTGAACAAATACTTCTTACTTATCTACTTCCAATAATTGCAATGATGTAGACGAGATAGTAATATAGTTGTCGCTCCTCTTACTATCCACATGTAGTGTCTTCACAGTCATCTTTATCAAATAACTATCAACAACCACCACTCTTTGTGACTCCACCATCATTATTGCCATAAGATACTTACCAAGCTTTTAACAAACATGTCATAATTTCTAGTGTTTTCCCAAATCATGAAAACTTTGCACATGCATCTGCAATAATCCTTGATACTCTTTCTGCCATCATTTTAACCCTAATTTGTGCTTCGACATAGAACCAATGCCTCACATGAACCCTTCAACCAATTCAATTGAAACTCCTTAATCGTATAATGGCAATGCCAACACTCTATCTATTACTCACATTGGTTCCACTCAATTTCATACATTCAATGACAACAAACCTTTATAGAATGATGTTTTATCTTGAATTACACAAGAATTAACTTTTAATTCAATAAATTTCTTATGATAATAATTGTTGGTTTATACTAGCTACTAATGGTTTTGTTGAGAAGAATAAACGAACTAATTGGATATTACTCAATAGAACCAGTAAAGATAGACCTTAACACATTGGATTGATATGTCCAACTATCTCATCTTCTCCAATATAGTGTGTTGGTGATCATCATTGGATACTTGGCACGAAGGGTTAAGTCACTTCTAAAACAATGCTACAAAAAGCTACAAAACCGTTACTATCATTGGTTCAATTTTTCTCTCTTTATGCCATGTATGTAAGTCCCTTTGGCAAATCTTTCCAACTTGCTTTTATTGATAAGATATACATAATAACCAATTCTGTCGACATCTTGTACTTACATATTTGAGTACTATATATGTAAAAAAAAATCGTTAAGTCAACTGCAATAATCAATATAGAAATCAACCATGTGGTGAGCATCTATTAAGAACCAAAATCTTAAAGTCAAGCATTAAGACCAATACTCGGGGCTAACATTCGAGGTCACCACTCAAAGATTACCCACTATCCCAAGAAGGAATCTCATTTATTGTGGGGGTGTGGGTATAACCTACATGTCGTCAAGTAGGCCTCTCCATTCTTTAGACAAGAATCTCTTGACATCACTCACTCTAAAGCTTTAGTTGCTAAACTCCTCTTTCTTTTAGAGAATTTAAGATGGTCACCACCTTACATGACATGTTTGGGCATAAAAGATGCAAAGTCTTTTCCATTCCTCAAAATCATGGGCTCTAAGTGATTTTAGAAACCACCTCATAGATTCATTTTCTCATTTGTCCTTGCTAGCTTGCATCAAACCCAAAAGGGTCTCCAAGTCCTTCCTCGACTTGAAGCAGCATTACTTTGAGTCTTCTTCCAATGCTTCAAGGATGCCCTTAAAGAGATGGACTAATCGGATCTGTGCCTCATTCAAGCAGCCCTTATCGATCACTCCACTCATTGGGTCTAGATGCTTTGTGACTGCCAAGATGCAATCAAAGCTCATCAATCAAATGAAAAACAAATTTGAACAAGCTTGAATTGCTTAAGGAGATGCCCCTTAAGCATGCTTAAGTCAGTTCATCCAAAAGGAAGGCAAAGAAAAAATACTTCAACAAGCCCATTGAAAAGTGCTTACCCCAAGTTGGGAACCTAGTTCTCAAAAACAGAATAATGGACACTCCTATATCTTTATCTTAGTTCATGTTTGTGAATGGGATAGAAATTGATTCTTTTATAATTGGTCTGTGCAATAGTTTTCAATGTTGGGACCTTGGTTCCTAATGCAGTTTTTTTGGCATGGAGATCTCATAAGTAGCAAATGGAATCCTGATTTTTCAAGCAAGATGTGCAGCAAGCCCTTTACAAAAGCTAACAAGGCAAATTGTAAGCCATTTGACACCCTAAAAGCATCTAAATCTTACCTTCACTGCTTGATGGTGGGACTGATTTATATCAAGTTATAAATTTAGCTATCACAGGTTTAAATATTGCTTTGATTGTCAACCAAATGCGAAAATTTTCTTCATGCCCTCATTCTTCACTACACTAAAAGGTATCAATGACTATGGGCTCCATTATATGAAATTCTCTTTACCACACATCATAGCTCAATTTTGATTGGGTTGTTAGCCTTGCTTCTCATTGCTCTATCATTGATTCTTAAACTTTTCCTGGTCAAAATTTGTATCATTTATGGCCATAACAGAGTCATTCCAATGTAGAATCTGAATACAAAACCCTTGCATCCATCACAATTTACTCCTTCAAAAATTGGGAATCCATACTCCTCTACAGTGGCAAAAACTCAGTGATGCATATGATGAATGATTCAATATTTCATGCCATATTGAAATCAACTAAAATTTCATATGGTATTTATCGGCTCAAGGAGCCTTGTAGATTCACTTGGTGCTGTTGCATGCACTTGATGTGCATAATGTCTTTCTAATGATTTCCTCAATGAGGTCATATTTACATAACTACCAAGCTTATTGGATCAGTTTCACGCTCATCATGTACAGCTCCTTCACAAGGAAATACATGGCTTCAAACAAGAGCACAACATAAACATCCACACTCATATATTCATGAGTAGTTTTCATAACAATCTTTTAAATTTTTCATTATTCCTACATAATAATGGACACTCTTATATCTTTATCTTAATTCATGTTTGTGAATGGGAACAATGTAGAAATTGATTCTTTTATACTTGGTCTGTGCAATAGTTTTCAATGTTGGGACCTTGGTTCCCAATGCAGTTTTTTTGGCATGGAGATCTCATGGAATCTTGATTTCTCAAGCAAGATGTGCAGCAAGCCCTTTACAAAAGCTAACAAGGCAAATTGTAAGCCATTTGACACCCCAAAAGCATCTAAATCTTACCTTCACTGCTTGATGTTGGGACTGATTTATATCAAGTTATAAATTTAGCTATCACAAGTTTAAATATTGCTTTGATTGTCAACCAAATGCGAAAATTTTCTTCATGCCCTCATTCTTCACTACACTAAAAGGTATCAATGACTATGGGCTCCATTATATGAAATTCTCTTTACCACACATCATAGCTCGATTTTGATTGGGTTGTTGGCCTTGCTTCTCATTGCTCTATCATTGATTCTTAAACTTTTCCTGGTCAAAATTTGTCATCTTTTATGGCCAAAACAGAGTCATTCCAATGTAGAATCTGAATACAAAACCCTTGCAGCCATCACAATTTACTCCTTCAAAAATTGGGAATCCATACTCCTCTACAGCGGCAAAAACTCAGTGATGCATATGATGAATGATTCAATATTTCATGCCATATTGAAATCAACTAAAACTTCATATGGTATTTATCGGCTCAAGGAGCCTTGCAGATTCACTTGGTGCTGTTGCATACACTTGATGTGCATAATGTCTTTCTAATGATTTCCTCAATGAGGTCATATTTACATAACTACCAAGCTTATTGGATCAGTTTCACCCTCATCATGTACAGCACTTTCACAAGGAAATACATGACTTCAAACAAGAGCACAACATAAACATCCACACTCATATATTCATGAGAGTAGTTTTCATAACAATCTTTTAAATTTTTCATTATTCCTACATAATAATGGACACTCTTATATCTTTATCTTAATTCATGTTTGTGAATGGGAACAATGTAGAAATTGATTCTTTTATGCTTGGTCTGTGCAATAGTTTTCAATGTTGGGACCTTGGTTCCTATTGCAATTTTTTTGGCATGGAGATCTCATGGAATCCTGATTTCTCAAGCAAGATGTGCAGCAAGCCCTTTACAAAAGCTAACAAGGCAAATTGTAAGCCATTTGACACCCTAAAAGCATCTAAATCTTACCTTCACTGCTTGATGGTGGGACTGATTTATATCAAGTTATAAATTTAGCTATCACAGGTTTAAATATTGCTTTGATTGTCAACCAAATGCGAAAATTTTCTTCATGCCCTCATTCTTCACTACACTAAAAGGTATCAATGACTATGGGCTCCATTATATGAAATTCTCTTTACCACACATCATAGCTCAATTTTGATTGGGTTGTTAGCCTTGCTTCTCATTGCTCTATCATTGATTCTTAAACTTTTCCTGGTCAAAATTTGTATCATTTATGGCCATAACAGAGTCATTCCAATGTAGAATCTGAATACAAAACCCTTGCATCCATCACAATTTACTCCTTCAAAAATTGGGAATCCATACTCCTCTACAGTGGCAAAAACTCAGTGATGCATATGATGAATGATTCAATATTTCATGCCATATTGAAATCAACTAAAATTTCATATGGTATTTATCGGCTCAAGGAGCCTTGTAGATTCACTTGGTGCTGTTGCATGCACTTGATGTGCATAATGTCTTTCTAATGATTTCCTCAATGAGGTCATATTTACATAACTACCAAGCTTATTGGATCAGTTTCACGCTCATCATGTACAGCTCCTTCACAAGGAAATACATGGCTTCAAACAAGAGCACAACATAAACATCCACACTCATATATTCATGAGTAGTTTTCATAACAATCTTTTAAATTTTTCATTATTCCTACATAATAATGGACACTCTTATATCTTTATCTTAATTCATGTTTGTGAATGGGAACAATGTAGAAATTGATTCTTTTATACTTGGTCTGTGCAATAGTTTTCAATGTTGGGACCTTGGTTCCCAATGCAGTTTTTTTGGCATGGAGATCTCATGGAATCTTGATTTCTCAAGCAAGATGTGCAGCAAGCCCTTTACAAAAGCTAACAAGGCAAATTGTAAGCCATTTGACACCCCAAAAGCATCTAAATCTTACCTTCACTGCTTGATGTTGGGACTGATTTATATCAAGTTATAAATTTAGCTATCACAAGTTTAAATATTGCTTTGATTGTCAACCAAATGCGAAAATTTTCTTCATGCCCTCATTCTTCACTACACTAAAAGGTATCAATGACTATGGGCTCCATTATATGAAATTCTCTTTACCACACATCATAGCTCGATTTTGATTGGGTTGTTGGCCTTGCTTCTCATTGCTCTATCATTGATTCTTAAACTTTTCCTGGTCAAAATTTGTCATCTTTTATGGCCAAAACAGAGTCATTCCAATGTAGAATCTGAATACAAAACCCTTGCAGCCATCACAATTTACTCCTTCAAAAATTGGGAATCCATACTCCTCTACAGTGGCACAAACTCAGTGATGCATATGATGAATGATTCAATATTTCATGCCATATTGAAATCAACTAAAATTTCATATGGTATTTATCGGCTCAAGGAGCCTTGCAGATTCACTTGGTGCTGTTGCATGCACTTGATGTGCATAATGTCTTTCTAATGATTTCCTCAATGAGGTCATATTTACATAACTACCAAGCTTATTGGATCAGTTTCACCCTCATCATGTACAGCACTTTCACAAGGAAATACATGACTTCAAACAAGAGCACAACATAAACATCCACACTCATATATTCATGAGAGTAGTTTTCATAACAATCTTTTAAATTTTTCATTATTCCTACATAATAATGGACACTCTTATATCTTTATCTTAATTCATGTTTGTGAATGGGAACAATGTAGAAATTGATTCTTTTATACTTGGTCTGTGCAATAGTTTTCAATGTTGGGACCTTGGTTCCTATTGCAATTTTTTTGGCATGGAGATCTCATGGAATCCTGATTTCTCAAGCAAGATGTGCAGCAAGCCCTTTACAAAAGCTAACAAGGCAAATTGTAAGCCATTTGACACCCTAAAAGCATCTAAATCTTACCTTCACTGCTTGATGGTGGGACTGATTTATATCAAGTTATAAATTTAGCTATCACAGGTTTAAATATTGCTTTGATTGTCAACCAAATGCGAAAATTTTCTTCATTCCCTCATTCTTCACTACACTAAAAGGTATCAATGACTATGGGCTCCATTATATGAAATTCTCTTTACCACACATCATAGCTCAATTTTGATTGGGTTGTTAGCCTTGCTTCTCATTGCTCTATCATTGATTCTTAAACTTTTCCTGGTCAAAATTTGTCATCATTTATGGCCAGAACAGAGTCATTCCAATGTAGAATCTGAATACAAAACCCTTGCATCCATCACAATTTACTCCTTCAAAAATTGGTAATCCATACTCCTCTACAGTGGCACAAACTCAGTGATGCATATGATGAATGATTCAATATTTCATGCCATATTGAAATCAACTAAAATTTCATATGGTATTTATCGGCTCAAGGAGCCTTGTAGATTCACTTGGTGCTGTTGCATGCACTTGATGTGCATAATGTCTTTCTAATGATTTCCTCAATGAGGTCATATTTACATAACTACCAAGCTTATTGGATCAGTTTCACCCTCATCATGTACAGCTCCTTCACAAGGAAATACATGACTTCAAACAAGAGCACAACATAAACATCCACACTCATATATTCATGAGTAGTTTTCATAACAATCTTTTAAATTTTTCATTATTCCTACATAATAATGGACACTCTTATATCTTTATCTTAATTCATGTTTGTGAATGGGAACAATGTAGAAATTGATTCTTTTATACTTGGTCTGTGCAATAGTTTTCAATGTTGGGACCTTGGTTCCCAATGCAGTTTTTTTGGCATGGAGATCTCATGGAATCTTGATTTCTCAAGCAAGATGTGCAGCAAGCCCTTTACAAAAGCTAACAAGGCAAATTGTAAGCCATTTGACACCCTAAAAGCATCTAAATCTTACCTTCACTGCTTGATGGTGGGACTGATTTATATCAAGTTATAAATTTAGCTATCACAAGTTTAAATATTGCTTTGATTGTCAACCAAATGCGAAAATTTTCTTCATGCCCTCATTCTTCACTACACTAAAAGGTATCAATGACTATGGGCTCCATTATATGAAATTCTCTTTACCACACATCATAGCTCAATTTTGATTGGGTTGTTAGCCTTGTTTCTCATTGCTCTATCATTGATTCTTAAACTTTTCCTGGTCAAAATTTGTCATCTTTTATGGCCAAAACAGAGTCATTCCAATGTAGAATCTGAATACAAAACCCTTGCATCCATCACAATTTACTCCTTCAAAAATTGGGAATCCATACTCCTCTACAGTGGCAAAAACTCAGTGATGCATATGATGAATGATTCAATATTTCATGCCATATTGAAATCAACTAAAATTTCATATGGTATTTATTGGCTCAAGGAGCCTTGCAGATTCACTTGGTGCTGTTGCATGCACTTGATGTGCATAATGTCTTTCTAATGATTTCCTCAATGAGGTCATATTTACATAACTACCAAGCTTATTGGATCAGTTTCACGCTCATCATGTACAGCTCCTTCACAAGGAAATACATGGCTTCAAACAAGAGCACAACATAAACATCCACACTCATATATTCATGAGTAGTTTTCATAACAATCTTTTAAATTTTTCATTATTCCTACATAATAATGGACACTCCTATATCTTTATCTTAATTCATGTTTGTGAATGGGAACAATGTAGAAATTGATTCTTTTATACTTGGTCTGTGCAATAGTTTTCAATGTTGGGACCTTGGTTCCTAATGCAGTTTTTTTGGCATGGAGATCTCATGGAATCCTGATTTCTCAAGCAAGATGTGCAGCAAGCCCTTTACAAAAGCTAACAAAGCAAATTGTAAGCTATTTGACACCCCAAAAGCATCTAAATCTTACCTTCACTGCTTGATGGTGGGACTGATTTATATCAAGTTATAAATTTAGCTATCACAGGTTTAAATATTGCTTTGATTGTCAACCAAATGCGAAAATTTTCTTCATGCCCTCATTCTTCACTACACTAAAAGGTATCAATGACTATGGGCTCCATTATATGAAATTCTCTTTACCACACATCATAGCTCAATTTTGATTGGGTTGTTAGCCTTGCTTCTCATTGCTCTATCATTGATTCTTAAACTTTTCCTGGTCAAAATTTGTCATCATTTATGGCCATAACAGAGTCATTCCAATGTAGAATCTGAATACAAAACCCTTGCATCCATCACAATTTACTCCTTCAAAAATTGGTAATCCATACTCCTCTACAGTGGCACAAACTCAGTGATGCATATGATGAATGATTCAATATTTCATGCCATATTGAAATCAACTAAAATTTCATATGGTATTTATCGGCTCAAGGAGCCTTGTAGATTCACTTGGTGCTGTTGCATGCACTTGATGTGCATAATGTCTTTCTAATGATTTCCTCAATGAGGTCATATTTACATAACTACCAAGCTTATTGGATCAGTTTCACCCTCATCATGTACAGCTCCTTCACAAGGAAATACATGACTTCAAACAAGAGCACAACATAAACATCCACACTCATATATTCATGAGTAGTTTTCATAACAATCTTTTAAATTTTTCATTATTCCTACATAATAATGGACACTCTTATATCTTTATCTTAATTCATGTTTGTGAATGGGAACAATGTAGAAATTGATTCTTTTATACTTGGTCTGTGCAATAGTTTTCAATGTTGGGACCTTGGTTCCCAATGCAGTTTTTTTGGCATGGAGATCTCATGGAATCTTGATTTCTCAAGCAAGATGTGCAGCAAGCCCTTTACAAAAGCTAACAAGGCAAATTGTAAGCCATTTGACACCCTAAAAGCATCTAAATCTTACCTTCACTGCTTGATGGTGGGACTGATTTATATCAAGTTATAAATTTAGCTATCACAAGTTTAAATATTGCTTTGATTGTCAACCAAATGCGAAAATTTTCTTCATGCCCTCATTCTTCACTACACTAAAAGGTATCAATGACTATGGGCTCCATTATATGAAATTCTCTTTACCACACATCATAGCTCAATTTTGATTGGGTTGTTAGCCTTGCTTCTCATTGCTCTATCATTGATTCTTAAACTTTTCCTGGTCAAAATTTGTCATCTTTTATGGCCAAAACAGAGTCATTCCAATGTAGAATCTGAATACAAAACCCTTGCATCCATCACAATTTACTCCTTCAAAAATTGGGAATCCATACTCCTCTACAGTGGCAAAAACTCAGTGATGCATATGATGAATGATTCAATATTTCATGCCATATTGAAATCAACTAAAATTTCATATGGTATTTATTGGCTCAAGGAGCCTTTCAGATTCACTTGGTGCTGTTGCATGCACTTGATGTGCATAATGTCTTTCTAATGATTTCCTCAATGAGGTCATATTTACATAACTACCAAGCTTATTGGATCAGTTTCACGCTCATCATGTACAGCTCCTTCACAAGGAAATACATGGCTTCAAACAAGAGCACAACATAAACATCCACACTCATATATTCATGAGTAGTTTTCATAACAATCTTTTAAATTTTTCATTATTCCTACATAATAATGGACACTCCTATATCTTTATCTTAATTCATGTTTGTGAATGGGAACAATGTAGAAATTGATTCTTTTATACTTGGTCTGTGCAATAGTTTTCAATGTTGGGACCTTGGTTCCTAATGCAATTTTTTTGGCATGGAGATCTCATGGAATCCTGATTTCTCAAGCAAGATGTGCAGCAAGCCCTTTACAAAAGCTAACAAGGCAAATTGTAAGCCATTTGACACCCTAAAAGCATCTAAATCTTACCTTCACTGCTTGATGGTGGGACTGATTTATATCAAGTTATAAATTTAGCTATCACAGGTTTAAATATTGCTTTCATTGTCAACCAAATGCGAAAATTTTCTTCATTCCCTCATTCTTCACTACACTAAAAGGTATCAATGACCATGGGCTCCATTATATGAAATTCTCTTTACCACACATCATAGCTCAATTTTGATTGGGTTGTTAGCCTTGCTTCTCATTGCTCTATCATTGATTCTTAAACTTTTCCTGGTCAAAATTTGTCATCTTTTATGGCCATAACAGAGTCATTCCAATGTAGAATCTGAATACAAAACCCTTGCAGCCATCACAATTTACTCCTTCAAAAATTGGGAATCCATACTCCTCTACAGTGGCAAAAGCTCAGTGATGCATATGATGAATGATTCAATATTTCATGCCATATTGAAATCAACTAAAACTTCATATGATATGTATCGGCTCAAGGGGCCTTGCAGATTCACTTGGTGCTGTTGAAACTTCAAATTGTTCACATCTTCACAAAGAACTTGTCTCAAGCTGAATTCACCACATTGCCAAATCATATCCAGCTTGCCTCTACAAAGTCTTGCTTGCAATGGAGTACTAGGATATTGTCTTATTTTTTTCACAATTTCTTCCTTTTTGGTGTCACAAAGCATTCATGAGAACTTCACATGGGCTGTGCATTTAGTGTCATTTCACTATAATACAACAAAAGGTGAGAGTGGCCTTAATGTGGTGTTCCACTATTCATCTTCGCAAAGTGAAATGCATCAGAATTTCCTGCACACTGAAGCATATATATTAGAAAAGAAGATTTAAAGCTCCTAATATAAACATAATACATAAAAATCTGTACCACACTAAGTAAATCCCATTAACACCAGTATTTTAGTCATATAGAAACTAAGGAACCAGTATTGTGCAATCCAGTGATAATGCCCGCAGTACATAAACGTTTGATCCAACCAATCTCTAGTAAGTATTATTTCAAGCAGTTGGCATATAATCGCCCAAGACCACTCATCAATGAATGGCCAACACTTACCAAAATGTTAATTGGATGATGCTTAACTTAATGCGAGTATTGCTGCATTGTATATTTCCTAAAGAGCTCGGAATGTAGTAAAACAGAAAGCTATCAATTACCGGAGACCTCTTACTCATTTCAGACCAAGTAATCGTCCTCTAGAACGCCAAGATAATAAAACTCTATATTTATTTCAATTATATAACTTGCATAAGGGAATTGCTGCGACAAGAAACTTCAACCAGTTCAATCAGTTCGAGAAATTGAATAAAAGAGAAATCGATATCGTGTGTGACGTTAATAGGTTGATAATTGAAGCAAAGAAGAGAAGGCGGCTTAAATAGCAATGCGAGAACTCACAAAACCGCCCCTACGACCAGGGGAAGAGAAAGGAACCTTCCCCTAGGAAACATGCCGTCCAAATCGATAACCTTGAAATTATGAAAACCCTCGCCCACGGCTCTTACAAATTGAAAGATCGAAACTCTGCTAAACGAACCGGAACAACATGCATCCGTCAAAATCCCGATGAACGGTGGAAGCTATCACTTGAATGAACCCAAATTAATTGACGGCCAGGATTACTTTACCAGCATGTAAGAAAAATTCCCATACCTAAATCGTTCTCCTTTTCACCTTCCCCTGCCCCATCTCCATCAACGTCGTCATCCTCACCGGATCCGTCAAATCCACCGCCCATTTCACAAATTCGATTCCACACTTTCTCTGGCACAGGCACGACGGAGAGCCGCGGCTGCCGAAGGAGTACGAAATCCTTCATTTCGGAAGGCTCGGACATGATCTCCCTCAAATGCACCTCTCGCCGCATCTCCGCCACCGTCCGGACGTCCACCGCCCCCTCCCAATCATCTCCGCCGACGCCTGCCGTAGAATACCACTTCTTGGCGACCTCGACCACCCCCACAACGCGTCGTTCCCGACCGGAGTGATAGAAGAAACAGAGGTCTCCGATCTGCATGGACTTCAGATATTTCTGAGCCTGGCGATTCCGCACGCCGTCCCAGTGGGAGACTCCGCCGTCACACCTCCGCTGATCGTCCCACGACCACTCCGCCGGCTCCGTCTTCAGAAGCCAGAAACGGCGCTTAACCATCTGCACGATTTCTTCGATTGTGCTCTCCTTCGCCTCGGATTTTAGTTTAATGGCGGGAAACAGACATATGCCCCCCAGAGCAGACGCAACGAATGACAGCCGGTGCCGTTCAAGTGCCCTTAAACTACTGTTTTCCAAAACAAATATTTTTTTTAAAGCATTTTTTTAATAAAATTTTAATTGTTATTTTGTGCTTGTAAAATTCCAGTAACTCACGTGAAAACAACTTTATTATTTTGAAAAAATTATTATTGTATACATGAAAAATAGGATAATAATATATTAAAAATTAAAAATGGTGTTTAATTTATTATTAAGTGAACTGGCTAATACGCTCAATTTGAGCTAAATTAAATAGAAACAATTAGATAAGATTTAAGTGATTGACTTTTGATAAAAAATTGTTAAATACATGAAAAACTTAAACATAATTTTAAAATATTGTTATAACATACGACTTAGGGGGTGAGTTTAATAAGCAGTTGTTGATCTACCGCAGATTTATTTTATGCATATTATGAGCTATTTTGTATTTGGCTAAATTATTAATTATTAATGCTTCCTTTTAACCATGATAAAAAAATTAAGTTTATTTAATAAAATTATGCATAAAAGAGGTTTTTTTTTAAAACTTTCGTTATTTTCTATTTAGCGTTCCTTTTTTCATTTAAATATTTTTTTAGTGGTCATCATTGGCATAGGAAGATCCAACTCTTGAATTAAAATAATGTTTTATTTATTTTTCTAAAGTTTTATTTCCATATCAAAACTTCTCTTCTCAAAACCTTCACATGTTCTATTTAGAGATTATACATGGTTTTAAAAAGCTCTTTATACAAAGAATGTTTTGTAAACTTTTCTATTTTATTAAATGAATAAAAAAACTTAAATAAATCATCTTTCCTAAAAGTTTTATAAAAATTGTTTTGGAACCATAAAATACCGTCAAACGAACCATGCCCAAGTCATCTTCATCCCTAGAAATTCCAACCTAAACTCATCGAATTAAATAAAAATCAAACAAGAAATAGAAAAAATTGAACACGAATCTCATTATTCCTCCCTTTTCGTCTAATAAAGTGCATATATACATGAAATAAGAAGCAAAGCAACTCTCAGTTAAACATGGGGCTTCTCTTGGGTGTAGATGTAATCCGTATGAGCCGCGAGCGTCCTCCTCATCAAGCAATCCTCCTCCTCCTCCCCAACTCCGGCGCAGCTCACGTCCACGCTCTCCCCATCCACCACCTGCCCATGACCCAAATTTCTCAGAACGGAGGAAGCAGAACCCAGCAGAGGGAGAAGGTGACCAAGAAGGATATATATTTTACATTTCATATTGTTCGCTCACCTCAACAGAGCCGGGCTTCTCCGCAGGAGAAGGCCTTGCGGTTTGCGTCCGGCAGGCGGAGAGGAAGAGGACGATGAGCACAAAGACGGCAGCTGCCTTTCCCATGGCTTTCTGCAGTGGAGGTTTCGCCGTGTCTTTTGTCCATCTCTTCCTCTGCCAGTTATAGGCGGAAGAATGAACTAAGCGAGGGTCCCATGTTCGCCAGGTGAAGAGCGCGTATTCTCGAAGGGAAGGTTCGATTTGACTTTCCAAAGAGTCAATGCCGCTAAAACATATTATTATAATATTTCTTATTAAATATTTGTGTTGCGTGTCGAACGTTAGAACTGTTGGATTCGGTTGAAAAATGAGCTGGACAATCACACTAAAAAGATCCTGTCTTTGGCTATCGCGGGCATTTTACAGGTGTTGACGGGTGGAGGAATTTTATACATTTTTTTTTTATAAACACGTTTATGTTTTGTTGGATGAACTTAAAAATGCATGTAATTATCAGTTGAATATTCAAATTTTTTTTTATCATTTGCTGAAAATATATTCGATCAATTGTATGAAAATAATTCCTGAATGTTTACGTATGTTCTATTTAGGTTATATTTGGTGCATCATTTAAAAAAATATTTAAATATTTTTAAAATTTTTTAAATTAAATAATATTTTTTTAAAATAAATCAGATTTTTAAATTTTTTTATAAAATTTCTTTTAAAGCCATTAAAATCAGATCAAAACTTCTTATCTTAGTCATCTTAAAGAGTTATGCCCCCTTAAGGTTTGTTTGACAACAATTGGGATTAAATTATTTGGGATTTAGCTTAAACCAATTATTCTTGTATTAGTAAAGTTAAAAAAAATTCCTTTTTAGATGTTATCCCAAGCTAGATCATAGCATAAACAAATTGTATCAAAACAATCAATTTGCAAAGCAAACAATTGAACAACTTCAATATCTAAACATTGCAAATTTGAATAATAAACAAATTATTTCTAAAAAATAGATTAATTGTAAGAAAAATCTATATAAATTATATGGATGTAGAATTTATAAAGTAAACAATCTTATGCTGAATTCACCACTTATTTTAAATCTAAACTCCTTCAAAGGTTCCTTAACTACCTAATGTTAATGTTTCAATTCATCAACCTTATAATTGTCTATTAAAATACCAATTGTTTGATTATACCAAATGTAATGATGATACATGCATTCATTTAAGAACTTTTTGAGTTCATTTTGCTGTCTTGTGCTCTTTAACATTATTCTTGTAAATACATGATAATAATGGTTAAGGATATAAAATATAAAAGTACATATTTTTATTATAATAAAATAACAACAGACTTAACTCGACTATAGCTATGCATAATTGTTGTACTATTACAGTTTCTTACAAATTTGTCTCCAATCCTATTACAAGAGAAATTATTTTCTTGTTACAATAAGTCATTATCATTGTCTTCATATGATAATTCTTGTGTTGCTATGTTAAAATATGTCATCCTCGTTACAATTACCAATAAAGTTGTGTAACATACAATAAGCCAGTATTATATCTAATTTGACACTAATGTGAAGGGCTTCGCATCTATTAACACTTTAAACCTTCATTTCATAATTTTGAACCTTTGTTCAACAATAAATCTAAATTGTGGGTGGTAGTGATTATATAATTTTTACATATTGTATCTACATTACTATGTCATGTGGCATTTTGCTTAGATGATACTCAAATCCTCTGATATGTACTACAAACTTTTTAGTGTTTACATAGCTTGAGTTAATAAGATAATATTTTCTGTGAGACATGTTGAACTTGTTTTGTTCTTTATTTGGCCTAAGTAAACACATAACTATAGTAGATCCTTCTTACCTTAAGCAACATGAAGAAATTATTTGTCAAAGTTCACTATGGCCAAAATGTTTTGGGATACAAAATATTTTCTAGTTTTATATCCATTTTGTTTATGTATTATTATTGTTAGCACATGTAATGTCCTAATAGAATTATAAAGGTATGAGTAGAAATTTTGGTTGTTTTATAAATAAGAGGAACAAGTAAATATTTTTTAAGAAAATAAAATTAGGATAGGTGGAAGTACAAGAATGTCATAGAGTATACGATTAAAATATCAATTTAGCTTTGAGTGAATGTTGAAAAGACTCACATTCTTCTATAATTGTAGGCTTGTGCAACAACTCACATGAAAATAGCAACTTATTTAATTATTAACATATATTTTGTGTCAAATATTAATCCATGTTCTATTAATACATTGACTAACCATTAAAAAGATCATACTGGCATTTGAAAATAGTTGCATGCTCTTTGCTTATATCAACTCAGTATCTTAGTTGTATACACATGTTATGAATAAGGCTTATCATACATTTGTTTTTTATTCATTTGATAAAGACATACCTTTTTCCAAAACTTCTTAATTTTTTTTCTCTTCTTCATCTAATGTTTGCAGTAATGTCACAATCTTCTCTTCAAAGAGTCTTGTTTGATCTATACCTAAAATAATGTAACATGATTATAACAATTATACATATACAAAATTTTATAACATAAAAAATATTTAATGCAATAAGAATTAAATTACTACAATATTATAAATTATGACAACTACATTATGAAATGTAAAACTACCAATCTCATAAATTATAGTTTCTAAATTATTGCACTTACATAATTATATGCAAAACTTTTAATCTCATATATTATAAGTTTCCAACTCTGCATGGTGCTTCATATGTGTTTTTATCCAAAACTTTGACTCATGTCCCTCTAAAACCATCAACATAATGCATTTATCTAGATTAGCCTTGATGAAGTCTATCATCATCATGAAACCAATTTGTGATAATTTTGTAATGCTTTGTAATTTTTTTTAATACATCTACATAAATGTCTTTAAAAGCTTTATTAAGATAGTCTGAATGTATGTAGAGATGTTTCATAATTTTTTAATTATCTTTTCATCATCTATAATAATAAAACCTTTTTTATGCTTCAATGATGGTGCACCAATTAACAACCACTTCTTATTGTTGGTATATTAAAGAATAATTTGTGTAGTGTTTTCTTTATGTAACATCAATTTTTCTGAGAAAGATATACCTTCTATATTAAGTTTGAACATAGAAAAATTATTCATTGCATCATCATGGTGCTCATTGAATGATTGCTGATTAAGTGAAAACTAAGTTAGACTAATGTTTTACTAGAAGGATCTACTATGATAGCCAGACACAAATGTGTTCCTTTTTTAGGTTATTGAAAGCTATATTATTGGAAATGTATGTAGCATAGTTTAAGTTCATTTATGATGTGTTGTTTCAAAGTTAGATAACATTGATATATAAAATGATGTACTTGTTTTTGCAAAAGTTTGCATACCTACAATAGCTATTTCCACACATCTTTGTTTGCCTTTAGTAATCTAGTTTCATAATTTCATCCCCCATCCACTCTCGTTGACAAGTTCATAGTATTTGTTTATCTTTCATTTCAGATTCTTCTAGCCATCCGTAAGTTATTATGTTGTCTTTATAACACTAGTTAATTGCTAAAATATAAGCATAATTTCTTACCAAATAATATGAGAGGTATTACTATTTATTAGACCACCATTTATAGATTATATCTATAATAACATAAATAAAGTCTCATTATCAGACTTTATTTTGGCCTTGAATTTGATAATTTTTTAATGTGGTTATTATTGCATGTTATGCACTTGTACTAAATCATTATTATCAATAGGATCTATGAATGTCATCCATTGAACTAGAATAGAAGATTTAAAAGAATGACAAGATAAGGTATGGTTTATCATATCTATATAGTTTATTATCATTGTATTGATCCAAAAGAACTCTGGTCATATTAGTCTACTAAATAACATATTTTTTATAAGCGTTTAATACCTAAAGATAGCAATCATATGAATAAAAGAGTAAAATTGCATAGTATGAAAATGTTTGAGGTTTTAAGCATACATTTCAATAAAGAAAGTAAAAGCATTATGATAAGCTTAGGTTTTTGAAACCTAATTAAAACATTGAAAAACATGATGAAGTTGTAATTAGAACCCATTCAATTCCTTTAAAATATTATAAAGATAGAAATTTATTGTTTTGGAAAAAAATTATATACTCAATTAAAAATGAGTATACAATCTTATCTTATTCATTTTTTAATAACCTAAATATTACAAAGGAATGCTTCTCCACATACTAAAATGGCCCTTAAAAATAACTTGTCAATCATAAGAGGAGGGATGTGGCGAATTTTGGTTATTTAAACTTTTTTTAATAAAATGAGTATTTCTAATCAAAACAATTGAATCAATTATGTTTTTTAAAATATTTCTTAGAATTTTGAATTATGTTATTGTATAAACATGTAGAAATAGATAAGAGTAAGTAAGAATATACACAAGAACTTTAAGTGGTTTAACCACCAACACAAGGCTTACATCCACCTCTAATTAATCGAACTAGGCTTTCAATAAATCAATATCCTTTGCCACATGATGGATAGGATACAAACCTTGACAACAACTTAATCACTCACTAGGCAATCAATTGCTAAGATTTTACTGCCATAGACAAACCATAGCCATACTAAAGAAAATAGCTCAAATACTAAATGACAAAAGTGTTAATGAACTTAATAGCAAGTAATTATACAATTAACCTAAACCTAAGCAAACCTTCAAGTGTCACAATATCTAAATACATGTGAGGATGCTACCAATCTTAAAACAACAAGATGAAATGAAGAGGTCGAACATAGTGCAACAAGAAAAGCTTTAATAACCACATAGTGATGCTTCTAGAATGACTTTGCAAGTTAAGCATGGGAAGTTCGTTTTAGAAGATGTAGCAATGCATTTATCTTGAAAACATTATTATTTATATGCTTGATTATTTTATCATTGCTTAAGGTAAGTAGAATATTTTTATTTATTTTCCTAAAGTGATTAATTTACCATTACAAATTGTGAGAACTGATCATAAAAATACGATCAGTAGATTGTACCAAGGAGATAAATAAATAGAGTTAATTATCCTGAAAAACTACCTATCTGACCTTCACATTTTAGTTATATAAATTTGTAATATAATTATTATACTAATAAACATAGTATACAATATAAAACTTTAACACATTTTTTTGGCTTTTAGATCTCCTTAATAAATGATTGTTAAGATTATACAAATATAATATGTTTATTATTCATATTCTAGATGATTATACAAGTTCAATAAATGAGTCATTATTTTATGATAATGTTTTAATAATGTGCTAAGCTTTGAAGTTTTTTCTATCATAAATGTTTGTAATACTACGATAGTATTTTAGTTGATGAATTACAACTTAACAAAATGATTGTATTGATATGACAAATAATATTATATTCATACAATAATGTTATAATATTTTTATCTAGTCTTTTAAATTATCTATCAAGAGAAATGAATTGTATAAATAATACATATTACTTCATAATATATAATTTAAAGTTAAAAATATACACATAATAGAACTTGAATTTATACATGGATGATATCATGTACGATCAAGTAACAAATGGTCATTTTAAGTTAAATGGAGTTTAATCATGAGGAAATAACTATTTTACACATATAAGAAGGTATTAGTATAAATATGATACTTAAGAAAACTCTTACAACATAACCAGAAATCATACAAATAATTTCTTATATGATTAAGTTTATATTTATCATTCATCTTACAAACCATTGCATCTGTATAATGAGAGACCATTGTACATATACGACACTTTCATAGTTTTACCTTTTAATAGTACTTTAAGCTAGGGACCATATCGTATAAGTACGACATCATCATTATATTATATAATCACAAGAAAATGAAAAAAAAAGCTTATTTTGAAGTTAATTTCTTTATCCTTAGCACATATTTTGAATATAATGTATTCTATATGAATGGTGTATATGTTTTAGTGCTTAACATGACTACTTGAATTAAATTAAGAATGACTTAAAAAGAATGCATGCATGAGTAGAGTATCTTAAGTGTCATAAGGGAAAAAGCATAGGTTTTAATGATCTAATCATAATAAAAAAATAAATATTACTCATGATAGTTGTCACATTATAAAAAGTTAAACCCTCTGTAAGTTATCCCACTATTTGAAGCCCTTAACCTTTGAAATTTTTGTAAGAGTAAATCTTCTTATTACTACTTATAATATACTTGATCTTATCTCTTGTTTGAAATATCAACTTAAACAAACTATTAATAATAACAATACAAAATTCTATTATTATCACATTATCATAAAAGCCATGGGATCAACAATCTTCTTCTTTTGATGATAATAAAATCATAACTAAAAAAAAATAAGATTATTAAAAAAATTATGAATATTTTATGAAAAATAAACTAAATCAAAATGACCTATGAATATTTTGCTCAAAACTATAATAAATTATAAATATTTTACTTGAAATAATCTACTCTTATAAAGGTTAGATCCTATTAATTCTAAATTATTGTCTTTTTTTGTAATCACTCTAAGGAGTTAATAACCTAAGAAACATCTTAATGCTAATAAACAAATCACTTGGTAAAAGTTTAATAAAAATGTTTAGTAATTGATCTCATGAAGGAACAAAATTGAGTAGTACAATCTGGTGATTTACTTGCTCCTAAATGAAGTGAAACTTTGTATCAATGTGTTTGGTCATGGAATGATGAATTAGATTCTTTGTAAGATATATAATAACGGCATTATTAAAAAATTATTAATGTCTCTATTAGCTTAATTCAATAGTTTTGTAGACTTTCATAGCAAGGATGAAAAGTAAGGGTGAGATTGATTACCTTTCTTGAGCTCCCAAGTGACTTAGAAATAATCATTTGGCTTGTCATTGATCCATCTAAAATACTATTTCTTTAATTTTCTCCTTTGAGATTTTCTTCATCCATAGTTTATTATCTTCATCTGCTGCCAAGGAAGGAATGTAGCTAGGCATGAAATCATTATCATCTAGTTTAGAAGCTAATAACAAGCTTTGAAAATATTGAATTGTGGAATCTGCTATTTCATCTTCTTATTTTATCCAACAACCCACGAAATCCTTTATGCTATTAATATTAATCTTAGATCTTTTTTCTCCCACAGCATAAGAAAATTTTGTATTCTTTTTCCTTAATTTAAGCTATTTGGTGTCAATAGTCTTCCTCTTTTGCAATATCATCAAGGAGAGTTTCATTAACCTTTAGTTAACTCCTTCCAATTTTCCTTGCTCTAACTTGCTTTAAATTGGGCTTTTTTACATAAAAAATGTCTTCAAACATTATTTTATTTCATTCTTTTAAACATTTTTTTTGTTTTTTTAACTTAAACATAAGAGCTTTCATTCCATAATAATTAATTGGTAGTGTCCAATTACTTTCCATGGTTTGGAGGAAGGATTTGTGCTTCACCCACATGCTTTAAAACCTAAATTGTTTTGGGGTTGGTGGAGAGTCTTTAAGAAAATACATAAGTAATGGAACTTGATCAGCACATTCTTGATTCACTATCACTCCATCCAATATTTTTCATATTCAGCTCTCATTTTACCAAACCAAGTAAAATGATTACTAAATAAATAAAGTTCTTTGAGACTACACTAATTGATGCAATCTATAGATTCTTGAATTGCTACCATTTTAAGAGTGGAATACCTATTGTACTCATCCAAAAATGCTACTAGATTAAAATTTCTTCCAATTAGTCATAGCATGTTGGAGTTCTCAACAATTTGGATGAGACTGATTTTAAAGAGGTCTTCTTTCAATAGTTGAGCATTTGGCATAAACAAATGCGATTAACAGAATTGTTCCAGTCTTGATATTTGACCACAAGATGAATCAGTCGCTCATCGTCCAAAATTACCTTATAGGAAACTTCTTTTTTCCAAAGGATTCGTATCTTATTTGATTTGTTGCCTTCATAATGTTCAAATTCTAACTAAACATTTTTTGGTCATGGGTTTCATTAGTGCAACAAAGAAAATTTATGCAATTTAAAAATATATTTAAATTAACTAACCAAACATTTTTTGTTGCTCCCTTTATGCTCCATATGAAGATGTTAGTAATTTTGCTTCACATTTTCTGCAATTTAGATGATCCAACAGCTTCTATGTATTTATTCATTTAGGATTATTTGATCTTTTTGCATCTTCTTTTGCCTTTCCTTAGTCTATTTGTTTAAGATTGGAGTGAATTCTTCCTCGTTGTATTGTAGGAAACTTGAGCCCATGGTTCTTTGCTGAAGTGTTTTGCTATGAGTCTTTAGTGATTGAAGATCATATTGATGGTGAGCTTTATCCTGTGGTACTTCAGAATCAAAGACTGAGACCTCTTGTCAACATTTTCTTTGAGATTTCTTTAAGATGCTGAAATCATCTATAATTTGATTGGAGAGAATATTTGGTTCCATGTCTTGCATCGGTGCCCTGTTAGTTATAATTAGAATTACATTTGTTGTTGCCATGCTTCTTATTATTTTCCTTTGATTTTGAGGAGATGGGCATTGGCTTGGTGGTTTGAGTGCTTTATGCATAGAAGCACCTTCTAGTGTTGATTTATTTTAATGTAATTGCCCTTCATTCTATAATTCTAACTTACGATTTAACACTAGGTTAAGAGGATTCAACTTAGTCAATTTATTGGGAGCCTTCTGCTTATGTGACATTGAAAGTAGATTTGTTGTCATTTTATTGTGTTTACAATGAAGAATGTTATGACCCTATTTGCAATAGCCTTAGTAATAACTATGAAGAGTATCATATTAGATTTTCTAACAAAAACCATTATTGCTTCTTCAATTTTTTTTATTTTGGAGATCTTTATTCTGGTGGGTAAGTCCTTGGCCAAATCCACCACTATGCAAAACCTTGCAACTTTAGGTGGAGTAAAGTTGATTGTTGCTGTATCAACTTTGATTGTTGATACTAAAGAGTAGAGGGATGCTTTGTTGAAGAGATGGATTAGAGAAGGTTCCAAGCTCAGATGGACGTTTGGGTGCCATTTGTCTACTCTCATTTGTAATTCTACTATGTTCCAAGATCGAACAACATAAGTAATCTTCTTCGGTGAATCTAATTCATAGACTCACCCAAAATTTCTGCAAAAGACCTATTGGGGTATGTGCAACCCCCAGGACCCTCCATTATCGGAGAGCTATTCTTCAGGCTGTGAGGCCTGGTAACAAGATGGAGAGTCACTAATGAAAGGAGAGTGAGCTTACCTAACTAGTTCCAGAGAGTGAAGGAAGTCGTCTTTAATCTCATAGTTGGCCGTTATTGTTCAAAATCACCGCCCACCGTCTTGTTCAAAATCACTGCGCCAACTTGCATTCTCAAAATCGCCCAGCTCTTGCCCTTAGTTGTTTTGATTTCTCTTTAGAAATCTTGAAATCCTTGCTCAAACTGCAGTTCCTAAGCTTAATCTCTACTGATTAAAGCAGTAGTTCACTCTAAACTTGATACTCTTTTCTTTAACAGCATCTACTATCACCTCCAGTTTTGTTTTGATAACCCCGCTATTTGAGCTAGAACAAATTACTGCACCTAAATCTTCCCCAAAACGTTGCTCAACTACAGCAATTTCAACATTTTTTAACATCCGAATTAGCAATCAATGGCAACCAGCTGCAGCTCACTTCATCTTTGTTTCCTCTTACTGACTTCTATTCGAACAAGTTTTATCCTCTTTTATGCATCTGCTTGGTACCTTCCAGCTGTACAGCACTTCAAAAATAATTGGGACAACAGCAAGTATGGGAAAAATCTAGTTCAACTCCTCCCAACTTCTCCTTCCTTTTCCAGATCATCTCTCACCAGCCCCTACTCTTCTGTTCATAACAGCGGCTGCTCTTCTAGCATACTCTCGAGAGCTCCCTGTTCTTCCTTAGTATACTTTCTTCCTTTCTCTTGAAGTTTCCTAGCCAATTAATTTCCTTCCTACCTTAAAATGAGAGCTGGAAGCTTAAAGTTTAAAAGTTTAAGCTATCCAATGATTCTGCTCCCTCTTTCCTCAGTACCACGGCAAGAAAAAATAGCTAAAGAATAAATAATGCATAAATCAAATCCTTTTAAACCTTATTTCCCTTCTCAAATTCAACAATTCCAAATAAATTTATTTAAGCTTCAAAATATAAAATTTAACTATTCAATTTCTTTTAAAAAACTCTTTTTAGTAATATCCTAAATTGTAAATTTCAATATTTTACGACTTCAATATGTTTTATTGGACACTATCAAAATTAATATTTTTAATTCAAAAACATGTTGACATTAAATTATCAATCTTATAAATCAAAACGATATTTTTAGAATCTTAATTACTCTTGGCTAGAATTAGGGATGTCACATAATCCTTTTAAGGATGCATCTATAAATTCTTTAAACTTTTCATCATTCTCAGATAAAGATAATTATGATGCTTAGATTAATTTTTTCTTCAAAGTTTAAAAACTTTTCTCACATTTTGTCCTAAGTGAATAGAATTGTCTTCTATGTGAGCTTGGTCAAAACAATGCAATTATGAAAACCACTTAATGAGTTTTTTATGATACTCAACTAACTCTAAAAAACTTTTGATATTTATGCCATCAGTAGGCTTGAGCAAGTCAATTATTATTTTTACTTTTTGTCTACATATATTCCATTGTTAGTGATTACTTGTTCCACCATCTCTAAATGCATTGTGTGTTGCTACATACTTTGGGAGTAGATTAAAATATTTATTCTAAATATTTTTAGGATCTTAATTACTCTTGGCTAAAATTAGAGATGTCACATAATAATTTTAAGGATGTGTCTATGAATTCCTTAAACTTTTCATCATTCTCAGGTAAGGATAATTATGATTCTTAAGTTAATTTCTTTTTAATAGTTTAAAAACTTTTCTCACATTTCTAGTCCTAAGTGAATAGAATTGTCTTTTATGTGAGCCTAGTCAAAAGAATGCAATCTGTGAAAACCAATTAATGAGTTTTCTATAATGCCCAACTACCTTAAGAAAACTTTTGATATTTATACCATCAATAAGCTTGAGCAAGTCAATTATTGCTACTACTTTTGTCTACATATATTCCATTAACATTGATTCTTTGTTCCACCATCTCTAAATGCATTATGTGTTCTTACATACTTTGGGAGTATATTAAAATATTATAAATAAACATTATAACAACGTTGTCAAACCATGACTCAAAAATGTGATTCATTAGATCTATGAATGCAAATAGTGTATTTCTTAGCCCAAAAGGAATAACCAAAAACTCATAGTGAACATATCTTGATTTAAATGTTATTTTTCATACACGTCCTTCATATATTCAATTATTGGTATCTTGATTCCAAGTGTATCTTCAAAAGCACCTTAGCTCCTTAAAGTTATTCAAATAATTCATCTATATAAGCTAAGGGATACTTATTTACAATAATTTAATTTAGTTCTTTATAGCATATGTATATGTAGACTTTTATCTTTCTTTTTAGTAAATAGTGTTAGCACCTCAAGGTGAGGTACTTGGTCTGATAAAACCCTTGCCAAGTAGTTTTAGTAAGTAAACCTTCATCTCCTTTAATTTAGCAGGTGTTATTTTGTATTGTGACTTTGATATTAATTCAGCCCCAAGAACTAAATCTATTTTCCTGTCAGATGATAGCCTAATAGGTCCTCTAAAAATACTTTTGGGTATTAACATACCACTAACATATTTTTTAGTTTAGGCTCTTCTTACTTTATAATTTGTATAGAAGGTAGATAATCCTCGCATCCTTTTAATATCAACTTTTTCACCTTCAATGCTAATATAAAATGTATCTTTCATCCTTTTTCAAATCAAACTACCTTCATCTTATTTGTTTTAAGAATACTTTTCTTCTCTAAAAAAATTAATAATGACTTATTAACAAATCCATTCATAAAATAATATGAAATTCATTTATATCAATCATAATCAATTTGGAGTTGAAAGATTTCTTACCAAAATCTATGTTCTTCTTGACGTAATTGTTTGTTATCTTTTTTTTTCCTTATAAGCAAAGTAATAGGTTAAGGTGATTCTTAAATATACTTATCCACTAATTTCTTTTAATTTATGTAAAAATAAACAAATAAGATGTTCAACAATTAAAGAGAATGCATATATGCTGATTTCATAATTTTAAAATACTTTTAATAACATTTAGGAAAGATGGAGCCATTTTTTGGTTGATAACATGAATATAGGGTTGAAACTTGGCCATTATCATTAGTTGTAGTATTGAGCTTGGGCTTGATGAGAATCGATGAGTATGATGTTCACACATGAGGGAAATGAATTATAAAAATCGCATATTAAAACCAACAGAAAATAGTAATAGAAAAATTTTATAAATCTTAATGGCACTTATAAAATTTATTTTAGAAATTGTTGTCTACTTTAAAAACCTTTGTGTAAAAGTGTAAGTAAAATAAAAAAATATAATGAGATTTTTATAGGATTCAATGTAACTTAGGATTTGCATCCACCATTGACTAAATAGCTAGACTGGTATTAAAACAACTCCTTTTTGTTACAACAGATAGTTGTAAACCGCATAATAAGCTAAAGAAACCTTGCATTAAGCTAGAAGGCCTTATAGTAATTGGCCTAGAAGAGCAAACAATAATATGTTAAAACACTCTCCACAATAATGTGCTAGAGGATCTTACAATAATTGGGCAAAAGACCAATACAAGATTAAATCCAAAGTCCCAATAATGGGACAAATACATAAAATGAATAACTCTGGGTCTTATAACAAAATATAATTTAATTTAAGAGGTGCACTAAAATGTGATAAATGATATTAATAAGATATATTCACTTTTAGCTCAATATAGAAATAACTATGCAATTGATTTTAATATTCACACTTAATAGTACAATAATAAATAACTTGAAATAATATGCTACTTAGTTCAAAGGAAGTAATTAGAAAACAATATACAACTTAGCTTAATGTGTATATGAATATGAATGATGACTACAAAGGATAACATCAATACTTAAAACTCATAACTTTGCTCTTCTCTTCTCTTTTGCAATAAAAAATTTTAAGTAGATTTCTTCACAAAGATATGCAAAGTTATCATTAATATTTTCTCTTAAGTTTAGATCCCTTTATAAATGCATTTTGCATGCTCTCTAATGCCTCTAAATAATCTCCAACGACTAAGTTAATCTTTCCTAGAATTAGTCAAACTAGTCATTAATCATAATTTAAAACTAATCGTATTATATAATCCAAGAATAATACAAATATGATACCACTATATTATTATCGTCCAACCTATCAGACATGTTCATCTAATTCATTTTACTACGAGCAAATCTTTTTACTTATATGATGTTATTATCATACATGTATGAAACTTAAATCTCCAAATTCAATTTTTCAGCTCTCAAGTATAAGCTAAATAATCATTCTTGTACAACTATAAATATCTAATTGATCCTCTTATGAAAAGGTTATTTTCCCTGATTCTTTATTCTTGGCATATAATTTTCTCTTTTGCTTTATTATTCTAATTTTTTCTATCATTTATGCTTAGTTTTGTTATACTTAACTTTGAAATAAGGCCTATCTTTAAGGGCTTAGAATAAGATCCTTATAGATATATTAGTTACACACACATACACACATAAATACACAAAGATGTATATGCATATATTGATATATGTGTTAGAGTAAGAAATAATAAAGAAGAATAAAATCTGAAAGCTAAATGAAATGAAATAAAAATGAATAAAAAGAGACAAGTTGGTTGTATGAGTTTGAAGTTTATATGATCATGAAAAGAGATGAAAAAATATAAGATTTTTTTTTATGAAATTATCCTACAATTATCATATATGATGAGATCACTTCTATTATCATTAATATTTTAGTATAAGGTGATGATAATTTTGATCTTATTATATAAATGTATTATTCTTTTAAATCATTTCATACTAATCCAAGTGTATTTTATCCTTAAAAAGTGTCTCTATATCTTGAGATTATGACATCTCATATGAATATCAAGATTAATCCTTTATTAGCTACTATGAGGCAACTTGTCCTTACAAACCTTCACCTAAAAGCCTATTAACAATGGCTCATTATCTAGTGATTCCTCTTTTGAGACATTACTTGGAAATTATTTTCTATCTTTTTTGGTTTAATGTGTTATAGGCTTATTAACTTTTACTTGGTTCATCTTCAAACTAAATCATACTATTAAAGAGTGCTACTTTGATGCCAAATGTGACAACTTGATCTCACTTGAGATATTATCCTTTTGAGTCATCTCATATTAACCCAAGTGAGTTTTTCTCTCAAAAGATTTCTTGATATTTTAATACCATGATATTTCATATAAATAATAAAATTAATCTCTTAATATATATTGTGTGATAATTTATCTCTATATCTCTTTATCTAAAAGTATATTAAAAGCCACTCTTTGTTTAATGATTTTTCTAGGATATCATCTAGTGATCACTCTTTAGTCTCTTTGATCTTAAGTGATAAGATAACTAAAGACCTTACTATTATTAGTACTTTGTATAATATAATATTAAGTATAATTTATGTGATTGAGATGGCATAAGACTATAATCTTACTTTTGTTAGTATTTTTGTGTAGGGTGAGGATAAGCATAAACCTAATTACTGTTAACACTTTGGTACATAATAATGATAGATTTGAGAGATGTGAATTGGTGGCTTAGCCAACTCTCAATAAGGGTTTTGGACATAACGATATTATAGATGATAAGCATAAACCTAATTACTGTTAACACTTTGGTACATAATAATGATAGATTTGAGAGATGTGAATTGGTGGCTTAGCCAACTCTCAATAAGGGTTTTGGACATAACGATATTATAGATGTATGATATGATGTAAGATCCTATAAAGTAATGATAATTGTCATTAGGACAAGTTAATGCTTATGAAAAGGGAAAAACTTAAAAGATGATAAAATCTATAGACATAAGAAATGAGAAAAATAAGATATTCTATAAAGAGATGTATTATGAAATGAGTATTATATGGCATGAGTAGTACATGGTGAGTATGTATATATATAAATATGGTGCATAAGAGCATATATGTGATTAATTTTACACATTCAACATACTTCTTTTATAGCATACATTTTTTTTGATATTACTCTCTTTTTGACAATGCTATTTGCATATAGTTATTCATTTTCTATTTTATTTTCTTATAACTATTTATTTTCTTTCTAAGTATTTTATGCTTATTAGATAATTATATTATAAGTTAACATACAAAATTACACAAAGTTGAGAGAACATAGTAACTTAAAGTATAAGACTCTTAAGGAGAGAGAGAGGGGGGTTTATTTTGAGCTCTCTAAGGACATTTGTATGTGATAGTTTTATTTGATAATTAGATATTATATAAGAATATTATTGTAGCTTTTATTAAACATTAATAGCTAAGGTATGATGTGCGTGATTATTTATTTAATTGTTTATTATATTGATATGTGGGTATAAATTTTATGATGATTTTTTCACTACCCTCACTCATTTTTAGGTTGTGTCCTTGATATATATCTTACTATATTATTGTAACACTCTAGATTAAAGAGGGTGGAGTGTGATTGTTGGATAATGTTATAAGAGAAATTATTATATAATGAGCAACTCTTGATAGATTTTTAAGTAGAGAGATATAAGGATTAATTATCCTACATTAATTATTAATAAATAAAATTTGGTGTGTATTTGAGGTGCCATGGTATTAAGATATCAAAGCATCAAAACACACTTGGGTTAAGATGGGGCAACCAAAGTGTTGGTCTCATGCACAATGTTTTAAGTTGTTTTGAAGATAACAATCCAATTAAGTAGTTTACTAGTTAATTAATTAGTTTTAATTATAAATAAGATATATGAGAGGAGTTGGAAGATAAAAAATTCCTTTACTATCTAAAAATGGAGGAAGTAATACAAGTTGTACAATAGTGAAAAAGACTTAAGAAGACTTCAGAAACTAAGTAGTTTGAGTGAGAGTTTTTCTTATTTTTGCAAATTGAATAAACTTGTGGCTCAATTACATCGCAATAATCCATGCATGATTTACAAAATCATTATATTTTAAAAAAACTTACATAACTAAACATATTATATGATCATTCATTGTACAATATGGCTAACTATTTATGAAAGAGATGATTAAAGAATTATATTAGCCTATTAGAGAGATCTGGTGTCATCACATGACATAATTAGATGATTAGATAATATGAGGTGTTCATTGGGGTTAAATCCAACTAATCAAATGATTTGGCTAAAGGAAGTGATATGATGTAATAAAAATATAAAATAAACTTAGAAAATCCATACAGTACAATAAAATTATATCATATAACACAAAATAAAGTTTTAGAGTTTTTCAAAAGTTTAAACTAGAAAAACTATAGAAGGTGATATACATGACTATTATATAATACGAAATGTTCTAATATATTATATGATTAGTTTGATTATTAATATGTTAAGCAAACTATGTTAAAACCAAGAAATTTATATAGTGCAAAAACTTCTATTAGATTATATGATTAACTCATTCTAATTAATTTGAGAAAAACTAAAAAAATCATACATATAAATAATTATATTGAATTGTGTAATCAACTTATTCTTAGTAATCAAAGTAAAACCAAGAAAGCTTATAGTATGTTAATATTATTTCAAACCATCTGGTGTGCATAAAATATGAATTAAGGATCATACGATCCAATTTAGACCATATGATCAAGTCTAATCTTAAAGGCATGGTAGTTTAATTGTGGCAAAATGATCATGAAAGAACCATTTGAATGTGCTAATTAACCATTACAGATCCTAAATTGTCAAAAATTTTAAAAACTCAAGTCTAAATGGATTACAAATAGTGAGAATAAGATTTTAAATTTTTTACACACTTGGAAAGGCATATACCATTAGCTTGTTATTCATTGGTTATATTTCAAGAGAAGCTATTAATTTTAGATAAGAAGACAGCAAAGCTATTTGTAATTCTAGTATTCCTTTATAAAAATTTAAAGTATTCATTGTGCATCTCAATAAAATTTGATTTGAGCCATAGTTATTCAATAATGGAGTTTCCTTATTTGGCTTTTGAGAGAGCTTCTATTTTAAGTATTATTTGTTTTTCTTCTCTTGGCTCAACCTTATGGATGTGTTGATTGATTGGCTTGGGCCTATCTCTAGGCAATAAGTGTGGGTTTGTATGGGTTGTAGTTGATGTATGAAAAACCTCAATTGTTCTTGATTTTCTTTTCTTAGTTGTGACAAAAGAATGCTTTTATACTAACCCAATTTTTACAAAGTTTGGAATGTGATAAACTTTAAAATTTAGCTTATATAATTATAATAAAATATATTTTGATGTTATAAAGTAAAATTTTAATAATATAATATTTATAAATAAAAGTATTAAAATAATAATAAAATTTTAAAGAGCATGTCATAATTTTAAAGTTGATCAAACATATTATTTAAGTATACAAATAGAAAAACTTTTCAAGACAATTCTTATAACATTAGGTTTGTAATTTTTGAAGATCTAGATAACTTTTTATAAATTTTTAAAGATATAGATGTAATTGTGATTTTTTGTATTGCTATAAAGGTAGATTTATGACTCTAAAATTTTAGCTTTTGTCAAATCTATTTTGGTGGAAGAAAGATTTACAGGAATGTCGATTACTCCAAGGTAAATTTATAATTATAAAAATTTTAGTTTATGTCAAAAATTGATTGGTTGATGATAGACTTATAAATAAAGAAATATTAGATTTTTGATAATATATATTTGTTATTTTTAAATATCAGTATAAGAGGAAATCAAAAAATCAGATGATAGGTTTGCAAATTATGAAATATTTATGAAAATATTATGTTGAAAACCATAAGAATAAAATTTGGGATGTACGATAATGAAAATGACATTAATATAAAATAATTTTAAATAATATTATTTTAAGATAGTTTAATCCTTAAATTGACATTATTATTACTTAACGCACCTATATATAGTTAATGACGTTATTTTTTAGGGATGTCAAAACCTTTTGTTGGCTTTATGCAATGAAAACAAAGGGAAGTGAAGTTACTATGCCATCTAAGGAGAATTGTAAAGTTCTATATCACTAATATGGTATGTCTTATAATTTCTTTCCATTTATTTGGTGTTGGGTTTGCTAGCAAAGGAGAATGTGTCGAATTCGTCATGGGATAATGTCTTACAATTACGATTGGTATCATAATACGATACTATGAGAATAATGTCTATAAAGAAATATCAATTATTTTATTATATTTTCTTTTATTGGTGAATAACAATATGAGATATTTAAGTCCAAAATATTTTTCTTTTCTATTTTAATATATTTTTATATATAAACATTGTCCCATTCTGTGTCTCTATTAAATAAGTTATTTAATTACATATTACCAAAAATAACTATATAAACAAAATATGCCAAGGAAAAACGTACCATATAAATAAATGATAAAAATAATCACAATAAAAATCACTAATAATCATCAAATATATTAATATTATATTCGCACCACAATTGCAAAGTTACCTACTATATACAATACATGAAATAACATAGAAAATATTCCAATGCCCATAATACTTGTTAAAAATTAACATGAAAAAGTATTTAATTTTATAAATGAATTAAAATTTATTACTAGTATATTTATATCATAGTTATTAGATTTACTTATCTGAATCCAATATGATTTTTTCTTCCTCAAATTTCATCGTCCTTTAATTCTTACATTTATATGTATACAAAGGTTAAAAAATATCTTAATTATGATATATTTAATAGGTAATTAAAATCATGCAATCACTTTTAGACCATTAATTATTGCATGGATCACACTTATATGAATACCCAAATCGTTCTATACAATAATACATAACTAAGAAATATGCATTGTGTAGTACAAATACAATCTCATTATAGTATCATATGATACAGTCTCTTAAAGATATTATATCATATGATTAAACTATCATGCTGTATGATTGCACTTTACTAGAAATTTATCGTACTATACAATGATACAAATCGTAATTTTATGATGTGCACCCATAGTAAATTGACATCATATAAATGGAAAGTAATTACATGACTTACCTCATCAATGATATTGAGCTTTACAGTTCTCCTCAGGTGACATAGTTTCTTTTCCTCCTATTGGTTTCCTCGCATGAAACTACTTATCGATGTAACAGAGCTTACCAAAAAATTGTCTATCGTCCCCAAGAAATAACATGCCATTAATTATACATAAGAAGCTTTAGGTAATAATAATATCAATTTAAGTTAAACTATCTCAAAATAATATTATTTTACATTATTTTATATTTATTTTGCCATGACCATCATACACTCTAAATTTTGTTCCCATAATTTTTGACGTGACATTTTCAAAAAAATCCCATGATATTCCATGATTTACAAATATATCCTTTAACGTTTCAATTTTCTTTTTTGTCAATATTTAAAAATTATAAATATAATCTATCAAAATCTAACATTTTTTTTATTTAAAAGATTAATTTCCAGTAATCAAGTTTTGACCTAAGCCAAAATTTCTATAATTTACAAGTTTACCCTGACATAATTGACATTCAAATATTTGTAAATCTATCATCTGTCAAAGTAGATTTGAGATAAGTTGAAATTTTAGAATTAAAAATCTACTCTTGAAATAATACAAAAATTATAATGATATCTATTTATGTAAAAATTCATAAGACATTTTATAGATCTCCACAAGTTACAAACTTAATGTCATTAAAATTGTCTTGAAAGGCTCTCTCTATTGGTATTTTCAAATAATATTTTTGGTCAACCTTAAAATTGTGACATATTCTTAAATATATTATTATTATATTAATATTTTATATACTTAAAATTTAATTTTATGACATCAAAATATATTTTATTACAATTATATGAGCTAAATTTTAAAGTTTATCACATACGAAACTTTGTAAAAACTAATGTGTTATAATCCTTCTCTCTTAAATAAAAGTTTCATATCAAAATTTTAAAAAAACTCTGGATATTGACTGATCATATTAACTTCTCTTACCCAGGTTACTTCTCTTATTATTAATCCTTTTTATAGGACTTGATTCATATGAATTATTTTGTTCCTTAACTTATTTTCCCATTTATCAAATATTCTTATATGTTTCTCTAGATAAGTCCAATTTGGTTAGATTCCTACATCTAAATGCATATAGCTAGCCATATAGGAGGGATTTGCGATATATTTTCTAAGAAATGAAATAATAAAAGCATTATGTATTCCTACCAACTGAGTAGACAAAGTAATTTGATACGTTAGTTATCTAACTCTTTTTAAGACTTAGACTTAATTGTTTTTAATAAAATAAGTGATCTTGATCATAAGAAAATGAGTTAATTTTGTTAGCTTATCCCTAATTACTTAGAGTACATCATGGTTTATATGTGACTTAAGCAATACAAACCAACCACAAAATTATTACCACTTCCTCCCATTTCCATTATAAGAGGGGTATATTTAATCTCTTCCTTTTTCAAATCTCTTGATTCACATTTAACAACTTATTGGGAATCAAGAACTTACTTCTCTAGATCAGATAATATATTGTACATTCTTGGGTATACTACTTGTTTCATTCGCTTTGAAATTTCAGTTAAACAGGTAAGTTTGAATTTAATTTCCTTTTTCTTCAACACCATATTATAGAGTTTAATTCTATTTATTCATCTCAATTTCAATTCATGGATAATTAGTCTTAATATCTTTTCTTTATTTACCTAAGGCAACTTTCATTTTGTTTTAGGTCATCTAATTATTTTGTGGTCCCTTTCAAATTTTAAAACCCTAACATGATTTTTTTATCTTCTTATTCAATTGTAGAAATCTCTATCACTATTGCTTTTATAATTCAATTCAAATAAATTTAGCTAATCACACAATAAAGTAAATTATTTTTAGCAAACACATATTATCTAACTTATTTATTTTATCCATGATTATATCTTGTTGAATCATATCTTGATAGATCTATTTGATTCTACCATAAACAACATAACAATTTTTTCTTATTCTCACTTGGTGTTCAATAAAAACTATAACAATTTTCTTAATCCTAGTTACCTTTCATTAAATTTATATATGGTTTATATACTTAGTCATTCAGTTTTCTACAACATGAGGCAAACTAATGGTTTTGTGCCCTTGGCTATAACGCCTCTACTAATGTCAATAATGACCTTTATTTAGGGTGCTAGTATCATCCAAGTTTCTAAAATTATGATTCATCTTCTTACTAAACCATAATTGTTTGTGATCATATTAGAATTAAATCTTCAACCAATTTATCCTTAATATTCACAATTTATTTCCACAACTTATACCTCATCCAATATTTTGATTATTCTTTAAATTAATTTCTCAAATATTTTTTTGTTGGGAAAGAACTTGTTATTTTCACTATAATTTATCAATTAATTTACGATAAAAAATTTAGGCTTAAATCATAACCACAACAAATTGTATTAAATAATTATAATTATCATACCTTAGAAAATGACAAGAATAAAGAATTAAAATATCACATGCCTATACCAATCTTAGGATATGCAACAACTTCAATATTTATTAAGTAATGTGGGTGTATCAATCTTTTTTCTGTACCACATACCATATTAGAAGCACTTGTTTTTCACTATTTAATTGTCTTTCCTCTTCAATTCTTAAAGATTTTCTTATTGCTTTGTGTTCCAAGATGTTATGACACTTTTTAGCGATATGATAAATTTTCTCATAGAAAAAACATCTTATTATACATTTTGGTTAAAATTCTTCCTATTTGTGGTCTTTTGTTTTTCTTTTATACACCTTCATGGCCTTTAATGTTGAGTCCACTTCCATGTGTGCATGAGTAGTTTTGAGTTCTTGAATCTTGGGATATTCTTTTACAATATGGCTTAAGTCCTTACAATAGAAAAAACTTAATACTTTGATAAATTTTTGCTTACAATTTTCACGATACCATCTACAATATTTAACACATCTATTAGTTCCCTTAGATTTTACTCTAATGGGTTGACCACTAAATTCTTCTTGATCATGACTTATAAGCGATATCTTACAATCTTTTACTTTAGAACATCTCTAAGAATATATCCTAGTTCTTCACATATCAAACATTTTGTTATTCTTATCATATATAATCTACAATTTCTCCAATGCTACAGGCCACATCTACCACACTTATTAAATCCTTTAGGTTTGAAGTCAATTTTAATCCCTTAAAGTGTTAACAATTTCTTAATGGTCCCAACTTCTTTATAAATGATAATGATATGCCAAGATTTTTCATAGGTGAAACACATAAGTTTAATACCTAACCTAGCCATCAAGGCATCCTTCTTATTCCATGACTATGGAATTTAGTTGTAGAGTATTTTCACTAGTATTTTTGTTGTTCTTTTCTTTCCTTTTTATTACTAATACCAAACCTTTCCTTATCCATAACTATAAATGAATTTTTAAACCTATAATATTACTAAATATTTTATATGTCAACACTTATAACTAACAAAGTTTTACAAAAAAAATAGATGCATATAGTATACCAATATCCTCACTCACATTCCTACGTATTTTTAAGCCCAAGAAGAATAGGAGTAGGAGAACATCCAAAATATAAAGGTTAAAGTTGTCCAAGGAAGATGAAAAGATTAGGAAAATATTTGAATTATGAGGGCTAAGAGGGTGAATAAATTCCATATCAACTATAAGAGAGAAGATCTTAAGTAATATAGATAAAGTCATAAGTCTTAAAAGGGCAATGTTATCTTTTAGGAGAACTTAGACTTTGATCCTTGCAAACTCTATAATTAAGTATGCTAAAGTTGAAAAAATTTTGTGATATGTGACTAAGTAATAAGGGACTCATTGGAGAAGAATAAAACATGATTAGTTCAAGATAATATTTTAACAAAGAAGAGATGTTACAGCTTTGATATTGATGTTTAAATAAATTACTTATGGATAGATATAAAATCAGGTTTAAACTAAATCATCTAAAAATATTAGTTTTGTAATTCTTATTTACTCTCATTTTGATTTTGCTTAAGCTACTTATAATATATCAGAGTTTTACAATTAATTCTTCTGAAATTGAGTAATCTTGTTTTGAACATTCAAAGAAATTTACAAAAAAAAAATTTAAATACTTAATTTTACTTCTTTTTATTACATCTAAATTCAACCATCTTTCTTGGTGTGCTTTAGACTCTAATAAGTGGTATCATAACCAATACTTTAGTCTAGTCTAATAACATAAGGGTGATCTAAATAACATGTTTAATTTTTCTAGGTTTATCAACTTGTTAGGGATAGTCCATTACCAAACCAACACTCTTCGATAAAATATCTTTTGTTGGAAAATGCATGTTATGACATTTTCTCGCCATAGGCTTTTATATTTGGCATATAATCCAAATAATATGCCAATATGGTAAAAAAAAAACCAAATGATAGAGACTTTTATGTTTAAGCTAAACTTGAAGTCAATTATGTGCCTTCATTGTGCTTTAACTTTAGATGATTACATGAAGATTTACATGTTGAATATTGGTAAAGAAATCTAGGACAAACTTATTATTATATTTGAAGGAACAAATGAATCAAGGGAGTCTCGCATAAATCTATTAACCTATAAGTATAAATTATTCAATATGAAGAGTGGAGAATCAGTTTCTAATACTATGAATAGATTCATTAATTTGTGAATGATTCGCACTCTCATGGAAAATCTTTTTCAAACTATGAGCTCATTAGCAAAATTCCCATATGTTTGATTTCTCCTTTGCTTCTTTAGTGTTTTCATCCAACCACTATCACACAATGTTAAGAATGTTTGTTAGCTTGAATGAGCAAAAATATGTCAAAAATTGAATATCTTTTTTGTTTGAATTAGACTAAAATAGAAACTTATCAATCTTGTTATGAATCTAGATTGACTCCATTTTAAAAAAAATAAATAACTCATATATAAATAAAATAATTATATGGTTATATATAAGATTTATGTATTCATTCACATAAATATATTTAGAAATATTAAAAAATTAAATCAATTTTTGCTTTGACCAGTCTTAATTCTTCAACCGGCCAAGATTAAAGAAAAAAAAAGCTTAGGTACCCATTGGCCCTTTAGTGTTAAAAAAAAGTTATTTTCAATTAAAAAAGGATGACGTTGCCATTCTCAACAGAAAATGGGAAGAAAAAAGAAATTAGTTTTTTAAATTTTTATTGTACAGAATTAAAGAATTGGGATCAGGGTAAAGAAAGCCACACTCTTCGGCCTGAATTGTAAAAAGAATATGTGAGAAAATAGAAGAAGATTGCATCTCATGTCATTAACGAAGTGGCTCTGATGTGCTCCTCGCCGGAGCTGAGCTCACCGCCTAAGCAGGAGATGGAGTCTTTGTCGGAGAAGTGCAGCGGCAGCGGCGGCGAAGAGAGAAGATGGAGCTGCCTAAGAAAGAGTACGCGGCGGATCACAGAGAGCCTGTGGAGCAGAGCAGAGGATTCCGTCCGGAGCTTCTGGTTCTCATGCTGGAGGACCACGGCGCAGCCAGAGATGGCGGCGATTTGATCGAGGAGGTTTCGCTTCTCGTGCCGCAGCCTTCCGACGCGGCTGCGGAGGTCCTCCATGTGGCGCTGCTTACGCATGCGGGACCTCCGCGCGGACTCCCGGTTAGACATCATCCGCCGGAGCCTTCGGTCTTCGACGGAGTAGGCGGCGGCGCACTCCATGGCGACGACAGGGGGGACGGGAGGAAGAACTTTGTATTCTATTTATTAGTGCTGTTTAGATTTTTGGATGTCATGGTGGGGACGTGGGCCCGAGCCGGCTATTTTGGATCAAGCGTCGGCGGACCGGGACATTTTTCTGAACCGAGGATGGGCCGCGTCGCCCGGTTTTGTTTGGTAGAAAGCGATGGCCGGCATTGGGCCTTCGTCTAAAGTAAATTGGTGAACTTTGTATTTACTGGTCCATGCCAGCTGTCGTCGAGGAAGTACAGTTAGCTATTACTCTTTTCTTAGGAGGGATGCCTATTTTTAAGATACAATAGGTTTTACTGTTTAGTTTATGAGAAAACGTGCTTCCAACCATATATTATTAATTTCCATATTCCTATTCCTCTCTCTCTATATATATATATATATATATGACTCTCTTTATTACTTAAGATCTTTAAAAAAATGACATTAATAGATATAAGTATATAAATGTCATAATCAAATGTGAGAACATAGTAATATTTATGAAAGTATTTAGATCTATCATCTATGAATCATAAAAAGATCATTATGTCATTATAAGGAAATGACAACATTAAGTAATGCAACTATTAAAATGAAATCTTAAAAAAAATAGAACAACAATCAACAAAAATCAATATTATATTATAAGGTATAAATTTTAATTATCTCGTTGTAATAAAGATGTCTAATGAGGGCCAAATCAAACATTTGTTGGAAAACAACTTTGATGATAATATTTGCAATAATAATATAAAATGGACTCCTTTCTTCATCTCATGCTTACGTTGTGTTTATCTCTTAATTTGCTCCTGTTTAAACTTAATTGAGCTTGACTTTTATAGGAGAGTAAATTAATAGTTCAATTAGAAATTAGTTGTATTGATGAGATGAATGACAATAGAAAATGAGAGATCAACATGTTTATTGGGTAAGATAAGGAAATAAAGTTATAACCTGTGTGGGCTCAGCAATAAATGCTGCACCAAAACTAAGAGATTGGATCTAGTAGAGTAAATGACCTAACATGAAAACGAAGACAGATGCATCCCTAAATTAATAACTAAAAAAAATAATTGTAATATCTCTAAATATATAATAATTATTTTATTAATAATTTTTTTTTAGAATTTATTAATTTTTTTACAAAAATTATATATTATCAAAAAGAGACAAGGCATCTAAATAAATGGTGATAAACTTAAAAAATAAGAGTAAAATGTTTTTGAAACTCAATGGTTAATAGCCAAAATTAGACCAAAAAAATAAAAGATCAAAGATTAAAAAGAATTTAATAATAGTTTAAATTATAAAATTAATACATACTAAAAATAAACATTTCTATCAAATGATATCAAACACTATAAAAACATGTTGAGATGAAAAAATAATAGAGAAGCTAAGTTTAAAATTTTCTAAACTTAATTATGAAATGTTATAATCACAAAATAAAGGGCTAAACATTTAAAAAAATAACATGATGTTTATTATAATAATTTTTAGGAAAAGATAGTATTAAATAATGTTAAAATAATTACAAAATTTATAAGAAAAAGCTCATCAAGTAGTTTCATTTAAAATTAGTTAACACATTTTTTAATATACTTTTGGATAAAAAGATTCAAAGAATATTATATACTATATAGTTTTAATTAAAATTTTAATTATTGTCTTATTTCTTTAATTATAACTAGCAATATGAAGGGGATAGTGATAAATCATAGCTAAACCCTAATCAATGGTGAATCAATTGACAAAAAGACGATGGGGGGTGGTAAAGGATATTCATTATTAGTCATTATGGTTATTTAAGAGAAAAAGTCAATGAAAATTAAAGAGGCATAGAATGACTATAAGAAACTCTTGTAATTAAAATGCATGAGCTTTAAAAAGTGAAAGAAAAATCATGTTCCACTCCTCTTTTGATTAATAAAAAAAATAAATCTAATAATATACTAAAAAATATAAGATATTGAGTAATAATATGACATTTTAGTCTTATTATATTGAGATATTATCATTTTAAATTATCTTACCATAATTTAAATGGGTTTAAAAACTATCTCAATATATTAAGATTATAACATCTTATAAAAACACTAGAATCATTCTTTTAATAATTAATGTATCATAATTCATTATTATACCCTTCACCTAAAGTCTGTTAAGAACTACTCCTTGTCTAATGATTTCTCTTGAGAAATTATCTAGATTTCACTCTTTACTCTTTTATTCTAAAGTATTATACGCCCATCATATTTTTCTTAGATCATCTTTAAATATATCAAACTAGTAGGGAGTTCTACATTGATATTAAATATGACATTCTGGTTTTATTATTTTAAGATAATATTCATTTGGTGTTAGAGTTCAAGACACACCAAATAGAATGTATAAACTAGTGTGTAATAAAAAAAGCATAATCAAGTATGTAAACCTTTTTCTAAAATATTGTAATATTCAAATAAGGGTTACTTAGCTCTAAGAGAACAGATTATAAAATTTTGATCACTTGTAAATAATTTAAGCAAAAGTAAAACCTAAATGTGAAAGAGTGTCATGCACTACATGATATAACATTACATTATTAGCCTTATTAGAATTAATAATAGAGAAATCAGAGTTTAAATACTATTAGAAAATACCCATAACTTAATTAGGTGATGAATGATCAATAGAACTAACTCTTGATTTGTTATAAATCCTTCATAATTGTATTAAGAAAAGTTTCAAATTTCAAAAATCAAAGGGACCAAGTCTCCCTTAAAATATACCTTTTCTTCTTATATATATACCATTATTTCAAAATAACATCTAAAATAATTAAACCCCAGATTTAGCTTTATCAAAAACTCAACATCACCAACCCACAAAAAAGAACTTGTATTACAAATTAGTTACCAATCTATATTATAGTTTATAATCCATAAAAGTCTTTGAAAAAACCATACATATAATATAATTAAAAATAACATCATAAATATTTTCTATCTATAGGTACCTTTCTCTTACACTCAAGGACTTTACTCATACATTATTAGTTTCCTAGATTTAGTGAGTACATACGCTTTTCCTATAATGAAAGTATTCAGTGAGCATAATAGGTTCAATAGAAAAATTAATGGCTAAAACAAAATAACTAATGTAAATATAATAAGAGAAATGGAACTTGGTCCTAAATATTGTAACAAAATTCATAACATTTGAGAAATGATCATGTTTATATAATATGATAAAGATATCTCAGTATTTTATTAATGCATTCACAATATTATCATTATGCCAACATGTAATAGCACTTTTTTCCATCTTAGTTTTAATCATATTCTTTTTCATAATTTTTTAATATTTATTATAATGTTCTTAATTATTTTCTAATAAAAAGGTCATTGTTTCTCAAATGATTCTTATCTTCAAGATCTCTGTCATCTCAACTAGCATCTCATCATATTCTATTAACAATTGATCACATCAATTGCTAGATCATACTATAAGTAATGGTCTCAAGAGCAAATAATAAGTGGCTCATATCATTTCTATCTAATCTTCAAGCACCAAATCATACAATAAGAGATATAACTCAGTTCACATAATACGCAATCACTCGCAATCACATAATAGGTAGCTCTAATCAATGAGGTCTTATGCTACAATACCAAAATTATTGATAATAAGTGGCTCATATCATCTTTATTTAGACCTCATCACCTAATCACACAACAAAAATAACTCCTAATCACACAATAGATAGTTCTAATCAAGAAGGTATGATATTAATAATATCAAATATCACTAGATCACACACAAGTCATTCTAAAGATTTGGTCCATAAGTTTTAGCATTATTACACTTTTATACCTCATAGATTTCAAGGCTAAATAACTTAAATTCTTTCATATAATTTTCTTTTATAACATTTTTTATATCACATAAAGTTTATTTTCTTCATTTTTCTATATCTTTTTCCTTTTTTTTTTCTTTTAATAAGTCAATTATTTTGAAATGTGATATTCATATACATAGACACAATATATATATATATATATATATATATATATATATATATATATATATATATATATATATATATATATATATATATATATATATATATATAATTCATATATTAAATCTTATGTCTTTTACATACAAGCACTTATGCTAAGTTACTTATACAGAATTATACATGCAATTATGTGCATAGACATGTCAATAATATAATACTAATCATACCAAGTATTGTTATGAACAAAATATAAAAGAATGACTATTTATATCATAAATATGTCACTTTACCAAATTAAAAAAGACTAACTATACACTGAATTCAATTTATCTATATAGATCTTTGCAGGTGACTCTCTTAGCTATTCCATCATATCCTTGTCTTAAGTTCTGGAAGTCCTATGTATCTTACATGCAAGCACTTATGCTAGGTTACTTATACAGAATTATACATGCAATTATGTGCATAGACATGTCAACAATATAATACTAATCATACCAAGTATTGTTATGAACAAAATATAAAAGAATAACTATTTATGTCATAAATATGTCACTTTACCAAATTAAAAAAGACTAATTATACATTGAATTCAATTTATCTATATAGATCTTTGCAGATGACTCTCTTAGCTGTTCCATCATACCCTTGCCTTAAGTTTCTCACATTCTGGAAGTCCTATGTAAATCAAATGTATGATGCATCTAGAATCACCTCTTAGGACAAGTGAACCTAACTAACTAGTAAGCAAAAACTAGGCCATTTCCTAGACAAATAAGTGCATCAATCTCATTCCCATTGAAAAGAGTGCATTATATACTTTCCTCAACCTAAAGACCATTCACAAACAATTTATCTACCTACCATTGGTCCTTTTGTAATTGCTCTTAAAATGAAAAGGTAGCTAGAAGGATACTTGTACTATAGTGAAGTTCTATGAGATGATGAATGTACTATTACATATTCTTAGTGTTCATTAGAAGACTAGCAAGCCCACATTCCTAATGGAATTGTTGTTACATATGCAAAACATCTGCAAAGTGTGACTGAGATTGAAATGTGATACAAGATTCAACACTAGAAAATTACATAAAAACTTCTCCCTAATTTTTATGCAAAGTAGCGACAAACAAATCCTCATGTTCCTCCATCGCATTTGCAACTCGTACCTTGCTCTAATTGAAATCTTTGTTTAAAGTTATTTTTCTATCCTTCTTGTATAGAAACAACTTCTTTAAGATCATTACCTTACAATTGTAAAATATGGACATGTTCAAGATTAGCACAGTTCTTTTTCAAGTTAGCATGCATATTAATTATTTTTTTATGTTCTAGAGTTAGTTCTTCAAAGAAATCAAACATCTCATCATGGGAGTCTGAAAGTGAATTTTCATTAGAACGAGAAGTGTTTGATGTACCTTGATCATCAAAATTTACTACAAAGAAACTTTTAGTCACCTTTTTTCTTTCTTTTCTTTTCTTTCTTCTTCTCATCAAGGAGTTGAGATTGTCTGTCACTGCACAATCCATCCAATTCCTATATAGCCTTAAAGTATGTATGTAAGCCATAAATTTTCATGCAAATGTCTTGAGATATTTTGCATTATAAATTATTTAGTTCTCTAGCATTTAATTATCTCATCATTTTAGATTTGTCCTTTGATTAATTGGAAATAATATATAGTTATTCAAAAAAAAAATCATTAATCATGATCTATGTTTTGAATAAAAGGTTTAAATGAATTTTTTCATAATAGAATGTGCTTTCCTTCAAATAATGGATAACAATCCAAACAACAATAGACTTATAAAAATTGATAAAAAATAGATCTTTTCTTAAGAATTTCTTCCTTTGATGTAACCTACTTTGATAGCACTTTTTGAGCTTAATTTTGATTGAATCCCATAAGGAAGGTGAATTATTTGATTATAAAAACTTTAATAAATCATTTAAAACACTTTAAAATAATTGTAATTACAAATATGAATCGATGAACTTGTTTCAAATATGTTGAATACTATTAAATAACATTTTAACAAATGATTATTTATTTTTTCAAAAACTTTTAAATGATAAGAAAGTAATAAGACTGAAATAAGTAAAAGAAGCAACATAAGATTTTGGGTGAGTTAGCCTTACCCATGCTTATATCCACGTCTAATTGAACCAACCAGACTTCTACTAAAAATCACTCTTATTCGTTGCAATCAATACATGTAAACCATATAAGCATCTTACACTTTTCACAAAGTCAGTAGAGGTGCAACACAACTCAAATGACTTAAATCATAACTAAGAGAATCACATTACAATACTTAAGAAAATAAAGATTACAACAAACTTACACCTTTTTCTTTTAAGGGTGGGATAATAATTATATATATTGTAAAAGATGTTACCAATGAAGATTCAAGTTAGATAAGATAAACTTAGGTAGAAAAATATTACACTTAACACAACTAATGCTCTAGTTGAGATGTATAAATGAGTTTCTCCATTTTAATCTTTGAATTTTTTTACTATTAAGATCATTAGCATTTTCTACTTTGAATGTATTCTTGTTTACATTCTTATCATCTTATCAATGATTATAATAAGTGCAACAACTATAATTTCTTTCTTGAATTGATTAAACTAGTCATTATATGCTTCAATGACAATTTGTAAAAGTATGATTAGTATATCGTACCAGGGCAATAAATAGAACTAATTGTTTGTCGAATGTCAATCTGACCTATTAGTTTTTATATTCTTAAAATGTATCATATATGCATAATCAAGAACATTTTACTATATGATTAACATTTTTAATATGTTTATAATCTCTATTCTCATGTTATAAAGACTTTACACAAGATGATCATAGGGATCATATGACTTCAACTTAATTAAACTCATTTGTTAACTTCTCTTCATGAGATTGTACATGTGTGATGAATGGATCGTATGTGAACGATGGCTCAACACACATGCATCATTTGATGAAAGAATTCCAGTTCAGTTGCCTCTAGTCAGTGTCTTGTCAACCATCGAGATCATAGCTCCTCAAAATCTTGGGTTGGGGAAACCCATAAAATGATTGCTCACAATCTACTGACTTAAGATGTGTCATATGTGCATAACTAAGTACATCGTTCTATATAATTTTCACCCAACAAACATTATTAAAGGTTTTATAAAAATCATAAAAGACTTCGATGAGGATTGTATAAGGACAAAGTTATACTAATAGTTTTTTAAGAGGTTTTATAGATTGTACACATTTACTAATAGGATCGTATATGTACGATAATTTTTTTTTTGTTATTGACTTTTTGTTGTATGACATAGAATCACATCACTATGAAGATGTTAGCCATAAGGTTAATAGGTTAAGTTGATACAAGTGTTTCATTCATGAATAAGAATTTCATCATAAATGTATGAACATTTCACAATTTTAGTACAATATTGCATATGTGAATCATACCAATATGACAACTAAAATGTAAATGTGTAAATCCAACAAAGATTTTCTTTGACTTAAGCATTATGAATGAAAATATGATATTACAAATATGAAATGTATTTTGAACATGTAGAATTCAATTGATAGTTTAATAACAAGAGCACAATGAGGTTTTTATAGGTTCGATGCCATGTATGACCATGCATTACCCATCCAATTTTAACCTCAATAAATATTGTATCTATATGGTTCACCAGATTATACTTATACAACATATAGACCATTCTAATTCATAGTTAAGATAAAGAGATAGAAAGAAAGTCATACAAGAATGATAATTATTATCATATTATGTTATTATATAACTAGTAAGATGATAAGTTTAGTGTCAATTAATTTTCTCCAATTACTTAGATTTCTTCAAGCCTAATATCTTTTATAACGATATTAATCAAGATTTATTTATCTCAAGGATGCTATAACATAAAATGAGATGATCTAACATATATGCATGCATGATTGAAGAGATGTTAAATATACTTATAAGTGCCACCTTATAAAGGAAAATTTTTAATATTTTATCATGGGTAATGTAGTAGAAGAGGAGCTCCAAATAATTTAGCCATGCCATAAGGAGTTCACATGGCTCCCAAATTAGCAAGTTGAGTTAAATTCCTTTAATTAAAGATAATCAAGCTTCAATCTACTTGTCTAGTATGTGCCTTACATCTCCATAGTTAGCCATTGAAAATTTTCATCAACTAAAGCAATCATTAATTAACACAAAATTGGTTTTGTGATCATCAATTCTCATGGGATCAAATTTTATAACAACCATATATGAAAAAAATTATTATTCTAATATTATTGGGACCTAGATTAAGGCTCATGGCATGTTAAAGGCCCCCATCATTAGTAGAAGATGTTGGGCAATGTGAATAGTGGCTTAATCATATATGAGAAAAACATTGACCATCTTGGTGTTGCTGAGACCCAAATTAAGACTCACAACATGTCAAAGATCTCACCATTGTGAGCAAAAGTTATTGGGCAATGTGGGCAACGACTTAGTAATAGATAATGATATGAGATCCTAAGGAGTATAGAAAGTAGTCATATGAGAAAATTTGTCTTAAAAAGGAAATAAGAAAGAAACAAAAAATGAAATGAATTGGAATTTAAAAGAAAGAAATAAAAAAATATAAAATGAAATTGAATATTAAACCAAGTGAAAAAAAGAAAACAAATGATACGAGTATTATATGATACTAGTACTACGGTATTACTATACGTATACATGATCATAATACTTATGAGCATATATACAATGACTTGGTATTTTTAACTCTTCATAAATTGTCATGCACTATTCAATTACTAGTCCTATTTAACAATAATTTTATTATATTTTCACATTAATTTACTTCTCATAATTAGTAGTTTACTTGTTGAGCATATCATATTCATTCTTCACTTATATTATAAACCATGATATAGATATTCATAGAGTTAGAGTTTCCTAAAGGTCTAACATAGGTCCTTGAGTATGAGTTGATGTCATATTTTTTTAGAACTTTGTAAGAAACTTTGTATGAGGAGTTGTGTTGTATTTATAGGCTATTATTATATGAGAGGACTTCATCTTTGATGTTGTTATATTAGTTATGATGTATAGATACTCTTATTGTATATTCTTTATTTGTAAATGATGTATGTATATCTTGTATGTATAGGTCTCAACCAATATGCCAGCTGATGGTGGAAATAATATGAATTTTGTGATAACTGTATAGTTTGAGCTATAGTTATATCACTTATAATTATATTGTAAACTGGAATATTATGATTATTGATTTGAGATAATGGATAAATTGCCTTATTTAATGACAGATATAGATATGTAAATATTTGTACAAGAGAAAACATTTTTTGTAGAGATTTCATCCGTTTAAATTCTAAATCTTGAAACAGTTTGATAAATTTAAGAATTGAAATATATATATTATAATTAGTTTCAATGTCACCCTCACTTCAATGATTAATACTATCTTTCACTTGATTATTTATTTTGATAATTAATTTGATATTAATGTTAAAAGATACATAATCAAGCTTTGATAGTTAAGTGGGTCATGACATTAGTTTTGGCCTAACATTTTTTAGATCAAAATGTGACCCAACATGAGGCTATTGAGAAATACAAAGTGATACCATTAGAAGCACCTAGCAAAATTATTACTTATATTGTGAGTTGTATTAGTTGTTATGTTATTTAAACATCCACTTGTTTAGCATAAACATGTTTGCCAATTTTCTTTTACTATTACATAAACAATGTGTTCTGAACATTATTAAGTGCTTTCACCAAGATTGAATAAAAGCTTTAAAATGTTTCCACTATGTTATTAAATGAATTTCAAATTTGAGCATGAAATTGGTTTTATGAATATTTTTGTTATAATTTTACTTATAAAAGTGTTTTAAAATAAAAAAAAAGAAAAAACACTAGATGACATGACACCGAACCCATGAAAGATAACAAAGAACTATACAAGAGTGGTATCAGAGTTGACATCTCATTAATCCATTATGGTTCGAAGATAAACCAAAAGGAAGTTGTTGGGCCTATGACACATAGGGCAAAAAAGTGCGAGTGAATACTGATTGATGTCATAAGAGAGAAATCGTTAGATAATAAGTAGCTCTTAGTAGACTTCTTAATAGAGTGTACAAGGACAATTGTCCTACATTGTCTATTAAGAGATTGATTTTGATGTTTACATGAGATATCATAGTCCTAAAATTTCAAAGCATCGTGTCAAGTCAAAACCCTCTTAGGCCAGCATGAGGTGACCCAAAGGACAATACATTGATATAGTGAGATCAAGATATCACATTATTAAAGGCATCATTGAATGCTTATTTGATAGTTTAATGGATATTTGGGAAAACTTCTACTTAGGCGAGTCAATCTATCAGTCTATTGAAGAAATTAAATTATCCAATTATCATCAAGCAAACCACTTGATTAGTGATAAAGTAGTTTCTAGACATTTTGATAGAAATTTTAATGATTGAAAAATAAATAATGGATCTCTCTTGTTATAGGTTTCGATGTACTTCGAGCTCTAGATCAAATGGCTCATTGGATTATTAGTTGTCATGTCTAATGAAGATCCTTCTACAAATTAAGTTTACTTTTCATAATGTTTTACTTAGTAACATTATCTAAGCATTTGAAATGTTTAAAGCTTCAAAAACCAAATTATGTAATATAAGCTTCAGAACTTTTATATTCAAATTCATAGTAATATTTTTTAATTTTAAAATGCATGTAATAAGAGGTAATATAATATGCTAACTTTTACCATATTACTCATTTTAAAACATTTAAGGCTAATATCATCATTTGACCTTAATCTCTTTCTTTTATTCTTAATATCTTCCTTCTAATGTCAATGACATGTTTAAGTGATCTAATATGAACATAAAATAGCTTTATTTCCTACACAATCTAAGAATTACTTACCTAATATATTCTTGTATATATATATATTAGATAATTATTAGATCTTCACAACATTAGATTGTTATTATCAATACCAAAGTTGAAATAATCTAGGTTTATGGAGCTAACATTGAGCTTTTCCCCTCTTTTTTGTCAATAACCTCTAATGTAAGATAAATTAGATTTCTTTCAAGGTTTAACTTGGAGCCTATAATACTAGAGACACTTAATAGTTTATTAAAAAATATTAAAAAAATATTATACACTAATTAGGGTTAGGTGATGTATATAGTATTTTATGATTATTTAAATATTAATCTCCAAAGTTATAACATGAATTATTAAGTGGAGCATGTGACAACACATTAGTATTAAACATAGTCTTATTGAGTAGTTTTGTCACATCAAATTTCATATTAATAAATAGATACTTTAAGATAAACTTTATATGGAGTACTTTAATAGAAAAAATAGTAATCCTAATTTTATTTTACTACCTAGAAAATAAAAGTTGTAGAAAGACTACACCTTTTTGGCAATAATGACTTATAATTTTCTTTGGAGTCAGGGTGTGAAACACTAAAGATGAAAAAGAGTGGTGAGATATAGGTTTGAGTTAGTGAAAAAACTTGAGTAAATGGATAATAAGTTTATAGTCTAGTATTTGGAACCTTATTGAAGAGGATAGTAGTTTGGTGGTTTGGTTAAGAGAGTGAAAGGTTTGGTGAGGACTTGAGAGTGTTAGAGGAAGAGAGAATTTATTTAGTTACTGACTCTTTTGATAAAATGTCTCTCATCTTCAATCCTTGTCTTTTACAAGAGGAGAAAAAATTAAAATCTCTCAAACTAGAGTTTGGTGTATAATTTTTGCTCAAAAAAGTAAAAATACATAAATAAGAAAAATTTCATTCATTAATAATAATATTTTAATGAGAAATTCTCTCTTATTTATAGATAAAGGAGAGCTAAAAAATTATGCATGAGAAAAAAAAGAATTAAATAGACCTTAGAAACATATCAAAAATATAAAAAAGATGAGATGTCAATATAATAAAGAATAATTTTAGAGTTAAACCACTCAGAAATTTAAAAGAGATTTTTAGAATTCGAAGACATTAACTCCATGTAAGCATAAAGAATGATAATTTTGAAGTCAAATCACTTATAAATCCAAAATATATCTCTAGAATTTCAAGATATTAACTCTAATTAGGTCAACTATACTAAATATGAAAGATACAAATACATGAAATCTTTAGAATTTCAAGACATTAGCTTCAAGTGGATCAATCATATTAAATATAAAAATATAAAAAAGCATAAAACATAACAATAAGAAAAATTATGCAATCATGCAATATGACGATCATACATCAATGATGATGTAATCAGAATGTTAGTAATGTACGAAACAAATAAAGGTAATCAATGATGGTAGGAGGGTGAGTGGCTCAAGGGCGACCAGTCGACGATGGGTGGCCATGGAGGATCAAGTGTCTTTACGATGGTGGGCGATTGGGTGCTACTGAGCAACTAAGCAACAAGGATCAAGAGTAGAAGACGACTAGGTGATGGTGTACGACTAATGAGGCACGCACACAAACAGACGTAAATGATAGCATATTTTAGTACAAAATATACTTGAACGAACAAAGCAAAAAATAGCAAGGATAACTATAGAGAAAAATAGAGTGTTATAGTAGACCCCTATGGTTGACAAATATGATTAATTGAAAAAAAATTCAACTTGAGCACAACTTTGAGTTCAAATGGGACTAGTGTGATACCAACAGGTATATTTTTGTGACCTAATGTAAGACACTCTTACACTAACTTCGCAATCAAATTTTATATAAATACAACATTTTTTCATAAATTTTTCTTTCAAAACATCTAAATTACTTTTAATGAATCTTTTTTATAATTATGTTTCTAAAATTTTTATGTTAAATGTCAAGATTGGTTTTCAAAATAAGTTCTTCATTTAATTCTCATATTTTTCATTTTTTGTTTTTTTTCAAATCGATTGGTCCCACTAAAGATAGATTTATCTAATTTAATTGTTCAAATCATTTGATTCCTATATCAAGCCTTATGATATTTAATGCATCAAACTCTTCATTTTAAGAGAATAAATAATCAATCTATACACTAATCAAACCATTTTTTTATTGATTGAAATGCTCTATCTACTGTGTATATATTTGATATATTATTATTATTAGGTCGTCTACTTTACTATTGGGTGCAGTCTAATCAAACGATTTAGATCATGTATTTTATGTCACCAACATCTTTCTCTAGCCATCAACTAATTAATCAAGGCATTCACTATAAATGATTAGAACCATTCAATTAAGTTGTCCAAATCACAAGAGTAGTAATAATGAAAGCCTAATTTTGTTGAACTTCTAAGAAATCAATTTTTTTTTGAAAAATACACTAATAAAAACTTTCAAAAAAAACTCTTGTAACACTCTTAAAGTAATTTGTGATTCAATCTATCATTAAAGAAAAAGAAATTAAAGGTTTTGAGAGATTTTAAATTCTTACCTTTAATTCCTCTTACTTTCTTTTCCTCCATATTGGCAATTATCCTTACCATGTTGAGACATCGTCTTCCAATTGATTGCTGCATATCAAAGCAAGTTTTATCTTAAGATGTATCTCAATATGTTAAGTTTATGATGTTACATAAATAATCCATAATCTTTTATTTTCTTTTCAATATGGGACAATTCATCTTTTTTTCTCTTCTCAAAAAATTGTTAATGACAATGCCTTGACTAATAATTTCTTTACCCAATGACATTTTCTGATCTCTTCAACCCTAGGTATCATCAATCTACTAATTTGTGCATATATTATTCTCAAAAAGCACAGCATACTAACAAAGTACGGCTCCAACACTAGATTGTCGTAATCTAGTTTTACTATGTTAAAGTCTTATGCTCCTTTTGTCTTTTCATTTCAGTCAAAACAAGTTCTATATTAAAATTTATCTCGATTCATGATTAAAGTCTTAAATAAATATTTTAGAATCTCTTTCTCTTTTTATATAAGACAATTTATCTGTCTTTTTATATAAATATTTGCCAAGTGTCATATCTTAATACATAATTTCTTTACTAGGAAAACTATCCTCCCTGACTTTGGATGCCATAAGATAAATTTACCCATTAATCATAACAATGAGTACTTATCCCACCATATAAGAAAATGATGAAATCACAAAATCAAGGAGTTAATTAGTATGAATAGTATTATTGAGTATAACTTCGACATGGGAATGCTATTTTTTTTATTTTTGTTATAAATAATAATTTTCAATATAACATCAAAGGAGACAAAATAATTTGTTCTTCAAATTCTCTATGATTTGGTTTGCTCTAAGTGACAAAAGTTTATGGGAAAAAACTTTGTTTCTTTATTTGGGCATAATTGGATTGAAATACTAAACTTGTGCTTCAATGAAGAAAAAACACTAGAAAATACTATCTTTGTTACTTGATTCGAATGCGATCCTGATGGCTTTATAAAACTAATTAAAACGTCAAAATTCAAAGGCAAATAATAGATAAAAAAGGGAGCAATAACCTATATTGTTGAGAGCATCAATAATATCAATATCACGAATTGTCGACATTAAAAAAGAGGGTACAACAAAAAATGACATAAAAGGTAGGAAAATGAGAATATTAATGTTTAATTTCAAAAAGTTCATTAAAAAGGAGAAATAAAACATACTCTTTCATAAACACATTTCAAATAAAAAAATTTTCAAATATAAACTTTTTAATGAATTATTATAATGAATAATGTTTACATCACATAAAGTTTGTGGATTTGCATTTCATCAACATTAAAAAAGAATTATCTTTTGCAATGAAATTCCTTTCAAAAAAAAAATTGGTGGGAAAGTTCTAACTGAAACTCATTCCATCACAAAATGGGTTTTTTTGCTTTTTTGTTAAAATACATAAAACGTTAATTATCATGAAACATTTTGTCCTTATAATGTTGTGTGGAACAAATTTTTACATATTGTTTTCTCAATATATGTCTTAAAATTAATAACTCTTCATTAGTCATATAAATAAAAATAAAAGTTGTTTTAGGACCAAATAAAATTGTCAAACGTGACATTTTTAACACTAATGATCGATCAAACTCATAAATTGCAGTTTGCTTAGGCAAAAAGGTGGAGCAAAATTTTTCTCAAAATATGTTTTAAAATTAATAACTCTCCATTAGTCACATAAATAAAAAAATTGTTTAAGGAGCAAATAAAATTATCAAATGCCACACTTTTAACACTAATCATCGATCATAGTCATAAATTGTAGCTTGCCTAAGCAAAAAGATGGAGTCTATGAAGAGAATTGCAACTCATTCAACTTGTCATTTGGCCTTCATGAAAACAGAGAATAATATGGTGCATAAAGAAATCGTAATATTTTTTCATCTATCCTGTATAATATATTTATAAAGGATCTATGATTGTCATCTATTGATAAATAGAGAACTCTAACAATCAAAACAATTTATCATCATTAAGGGATTTTCAGCTATTAGATAGACTTTTGAGTTGTTAGCATTTAAGTACTCCACTCTCATCTGATCGTATTAACATATTGTCCCTCTTTTTATTGTCCTGTTTCGATGAAAATAAGCTTTATCTAAAAACATATCTTAACGTCTTAAAATTATGAAGTTATATATATATATATATATATATATATATATATATATATATATATATATATATATATATATATATAAAATATGAAATAATTCATCTTTATCCCTTATTTTAAACGGCTTCTAATAGCCTCACCATGATTAGTAACTTCTTTACCTAAAGCAACATCTTAAACTCTTCAACATTGGACGTTATTAGTTCACTACTTTTTCCATACTATTTTTCGTTGACTAAGCCTTACGTATTATAGTCTTTGATCAAGCTTTCTCATCTCTTTTGCATGATTCCTTTAATGTTCTCATCCCTATTTCTGATTAAATACATAATTTATATCAACATTTCCATCACATGGAATTTCACAACTAAGATGTGTTAATGCTAAATTTTAAAATTAAATAATGTATTTATCAAAAAAAATCACATGTTTATCTTTTTAATGGATTTGACTAGTTTATTATTGTTTAAGCCGAATTATTTTTTGATAATATAATAAAGTATACTGAAACAATGGTCATAAACTTTGTACTAAGTCCTACAAGCCTCCTCCAAATGGATGTTATCCACTTAAAACTGCGTAATTTACCCTTAAAAAAGAAATATTTTTTAAATCAAATTTGTTTTATTCATTCAATACTTAATCATACTTATATAACGTACAACATGAGGAAGCCAAATGTATGAACCAAACAAGATAGAGAAATGGTAACTTGCTTGCATACATGGCCAAATGTATGTCATTTACAACACAGGAGACAAATTCATCTCTTATTTAACTTGTTTAAGGTGTCTACTGTCTGGTTTGGTTTGCTCCAAACCGGCAAAGAGTGACAGGAACAAGATGCTTGGTTTGGTTTGAATGAAGTATTAAAGACTTTAAATGACAGCCCCAATCCTTGAATTTTTATTTATAATAAAAAAATGTAGAAACAGCACTAAATGATATTAAAAAAAAGGAGAAAAATAAGAATAGCAATATTTATTTGAATATATCACATAAAAAAATTAAATTGCTAATGCTCAACGACTCAAACAAAAAAAAAAAAAAATCAAATAAAAGAACTTTCAAGTACAAAATTTGTGATGGATTATTATAACGAATTGGTCATATGTTCAAAAAAATTATTTATTGTGACAGAATTTCTTCAGAAGAAAAACCAGAGGCAATGTAAACCTCTATGATCAAAGTTCTTTCAATCGCAAAATTAATTTGTTTATAGTTTTTTTTAAAACATAAAATACTAACTAGTTGATAAATTTTTTGTAGTTATATCGTTCAAAAGAAGTGAAGCTTAAGGGCTTCTCGATGTTATATCATTCATTGGTAAGATCTTAGTGACAAATAAAATTTGGGGATAATTTTGAAGCTTATTTAGTTACTTAATACTTATCATTGAATCCTTCAATAACTAACTAACTCCCTTACTATGCAAGTGACATCAAGATAAGATCTTCTTGTGTCATATGGTACACAAAGTTGTGTAACTTTTTTGCATCGAAAGCATATTATCTATTTATGAAGTCTTTGTATCAAGTGACACCAACATTTATTTCAAAACAATTAGTGAAAAAAAGAAAATTAATTAATCAAATGAATATCAAAACATAAATTTTAATAATTTTCTTCAAAGTTTATTTGCAATAATAAGGATAAACCTAAACTCATAATAGCACGAATCTAAACTTGATCTTCCTTTTTTTCAAACATAATAAAAAGATAAAAATATAAGAGATATACTAAAAAAAATAATTATGTATGACAAATTATTGTAACGAATAATCTTCAAGTCACAAAAACTCTAATGAGCTTATTCTATCACTTAATAAAAAAATTATTGCAATAAAATTTCTTTGAAAAATATTGTAAAATTTTTTCTTCTGAAATCTTGTGAAAACGAAATTATTTCCATTGCAAAATTGGCAGCTGCTTCTGAGTTTTTTATAGAGAAAACTCATAAAAGGTTAATTATTATGAAAATATTTTTTTGCAAAATATTGAAAAATTTCTTCCTTATAATATTTTGTAAGGAACCAGGTATTATATTTATTGTAAACTATAATTAAATATTGTCCTCTTTTCCACTCCTCCATTAACGCTAATACCCTAATCATTTGAGTTGTCATATTACATTTTCATGAAGTTTGCGCCTCGCCATGTCACATCTCCTTGGAGCTTCTGCTAACTGTATCATCGTCTTTGTTAAGCAGGGTTATGAGATCTATGCCATGGTCCCTCATGTTGTCGTCCTCCTTTCAGTGGAGCTAGTTTTGAGTCATTTTTATATTTTTCTAACATAGGATTGAGTTGTTGAAGAAATGTTAGACATGAGGGGAGCTTGCAAAGACCAAATGACATTAGTGTTGTGCCATACTCTTGTGTAATAACATAATCTATATTTAACAAAAATTTTCTTTTATTCTCAATGAAAAAAATTTGAGTAATAAAAAAAATTGAAATCATAATTATACTTAGATAAAAAAATGTAATATACCACTAAAAGATCTAACAAAGAAAAAAATGCATTTCTCGTAACTTAAAATTATTACAATATTCAAAAAATTTTCAAATATGCTATTATTTTAAAACATAAGTTTACATCAAAGTTAACAAAACTTAACATTTCTTTTGTTTTGCGATCATAGCTCTCTATTCTCCAAAAGCCCCATGTTATGTTTCCATTACACTAAAAATGTTGATTTTAAAATAGGTTGAGCTACCATAATTGGCTTAGTAACAAAGTCTAGTAGAATAATAATCATGAAAATAAAATAAGTTTAGGTCATACTACAAATCAAATATTTATCAAAATATATCATATATATTATCCTCCAAATAATCATTTGAACATTTTCTTTATATATTTCACTTACTTTTAAGATCACAATTTTTTTTTACATTTTTACATTGCCTTTCTTTTACTCATTTTAACAGATACCCTCATAAAAATACATCTTATATTTTTGTATACAAAAATTTATTTTATATACCCCTATTTAAATATATATATATATAATATTTTATTTTCTCTAATTGCATGTTTTATCCTTCATAAACTCAATAGACAAACTCTAAGACAATTAAATTCGTGAAAGAAATACAAATTTGGATAATATTATATGAAAGTTTTTTATTAAAATGTATCATATATATCATGCTCCTAAAAGTTATGAAAAATACTTAATATATATCTTATGTGAGAAATAATCTTCAGAACATTTTTTTTATATACTTCCTTTTCCTTTAAGTCCAATTTTCTTTTTGTCATTTTTGCATTGTCATTCTTTATGTTTCCTCTCATTTTAATGAATACTCTTATAAGAACCCAGCCTATCAACTCTTACAAAAACTATTTTATGTACTTTTTTTGTTCAATAATAGGCTAAGTTATCACCATAAACTCAATAAAATCTATCAAAATTAAAAGTATAAAAATAACATAAGTTTTAGTCTTACTACATACAATATCTTTATAAAAAAAAAACATCATGTATATTATGTTCCAAAAATTCATGAACAATAATATAGTATGTATTTTATGTGCAAAAAAATCTTTAGAACATTTTTTTGATATCATTCCTTCATCTTTTAAGACTTTGTTTTCTTTTTATCATTTATGCATAGCCATTCATTTATGTTACCACTTATTTTAGCAAATACATTATAAGAACACGTCCTATTTTAATGTATATTCTTATGAAAAAGTATTTTATATACACCTTTTTTTATAGTATCATCCTTTGGGATTCATTCAATTAGTTTATCTATATTTTCATAAATTTTAAACTGCTTAATTATATCATTTGACTTTATGTTTATTTGCTCCCAAATCCCTTTTGAACTGTTTGATATCTTGTTTCCTATCAGACAATCATCTTATAATACTTAAGATATTTTACTAAAAACATTTGAGTTAACTAACAACATCATTAAATAATCTGATCAAAATCAAAATAGTATCAAACTATTTATTGAGCATCCAAAAACATCTTAGCTCTAATTTGCTAAAATTATCAAATCATTATATAATGCGATCAATTTGTCTAATCCATACTTAGAAAAACAAAATTTACCTACTTACATTATACGCATTGTCCAAGTTCTCCTTATAGAGCTTTCATAGATCTACAACTCTTGGTAAACATGTTTTAAACTTACATGGAACCCACATATGATCATTTATTTTATTGAGTTAGATGTAACTGATTGGTGGAGATTATTGTTGAAGTATGAAATCTTAAAAAAGTGTCATAGTAACTTTCTTTTTATTTGTATAAAAAAACTAATTTGAGGTGACAAATAATATGAATTCAATCAATCTCTATCAATTCTTAATATCATTCTTTTTAAATAAAAATTATAATTTTTAGAGTTTTAAGATGACATTTTTTTTATTTTATGAGATTTTTGAAAGTTGATAAAAAAAAACTTGCTCTACGAATTTTAATATTATTTAATAATAAAAATAAACATATTATATTGAAGATAATACTTGGAGATACAAAAATGAAACATGCAATTAATAAGTGATAATTTTGCTAGTTTTCAAAAACTTTGAAGCCGTTTGTTATGATTTTTAGAACTATATTATATAGTTATTTAATATCTTTATTTGGAGGAACTTTATACAACGCATTTATTTTTAAAACATCTAAATAATTGTGTTTTATTTTTTCAATCTTATTATGAATATTATTATATAAACTATATAGTGTATGTATCTATCTTAGATGATATCATTGCCTTACATTTGTTGCACTCTGTCTTTACTTTTTTATGTGACATTTACATAATTAATTATTTTTTTGTTGATGCCAGCATGACACTTAGGTAATCATCGCCTGTCTTGCCTTAGAAATGCATCTGTATAAAATTCTTGCAAATAAAACAATGAATAACCAATTAAATCACTTAATAATTAAGTATTTCATGTTTATATCTCTCTGTGTTGCAGTTAATATAACATGTGTCGTGAATTCTAGGTTTTGTTACTCGACGTATACACTTAATTTTTTTTTAATTATAACTTATTAAAGATAAAAAAAATTTCGTTATTCATTTGATCTAATTTAATTTCAATTTTGTTTGTAGTCTCATAAATAAAAAATAATATTTCATAACTGAATCATTCTAACTCAGTAAAGATGCAGACTCTTTTAAATATTATTTGAAAGTTGTCTTTTCGTACATTTGTCTCTCTTTTTATTTTAATTTCATCTCGAATCAATTATAAAAATCATTTATTGTAATTATCCATTTAATGCAACCACTCTTGCTTCCCATTACCCAATAGCTTGTCTAGTAAAATTAAATGACCATTTTTACAACTGTAAAATCTTATATCAATCCCATGCAAAAAGCTTTTGGATTCTTATATTCATGTCCAGCAAAATTTGTATCGTCTTGTTCCTCTTGGACCAATGATTCACTATGTAAAAGATTCACAATCATGGTACTTAAAAAGGGATACGATGGAGCTTTACGATGCCAATGAAGCTGCAGTTATTATCATTTCTATAGCTTTTCGTGTCACTGATGTTTTAGATGGCTTGTTTCTTTGTACTACAACACCCTCACCTCATTTATCAATCTCTAAAAACCTCCAATTCCTACACTCATCATACTTAGCCATCACTCAAAAAAGTAAGGTTTGTGTAGTTGAAATTCGCTTGGAGAAAGCCATCTTTCTGTTGCAAATGGCTTTTTATGATGGAGGACGACATAGCGGTGGAGGATTATGGGTTGGATCTCGTCGCACTGATTAACATTGCAAGAAAAAAAGAAGAAGACGCTATCGAAGCCCCATTAATGTGTGATATAGAATGACACAAAATCCACGTGTGTCCTCAATGATGTGATAAAGATTAGGTTGATAAGAACAATGGAAGAGAGGAGAAGAAGATATTATTTAATAAGCATTTGCAATGGATATAATGCTTGTAGCACAAGCATTCTAGATTGATTTTGAAGGACTGAAATCGTTCTTTGCAAAATATTACGTGTAATAAAATTGTTGATTTGAGACTAAATGTTTGGTTATAATCATTTGTATGTGCTTTTTTTTAAAAGAAATTTAGAAGACTATTCTATGATGGAAAGAATTTTAATTGCTAAGTCTTAGTCCCTCTTCTTTATTTAGCATTGCCCCTCTTTCTTTCTATGCTTATGAATTTTTTCAATGTTTGCCTCTTTCTTTCAAAAAGTGCCAAAAAAGATGTCGTCAAAAGGGCAATTTTAATATCTAAGAGGGATAGAATAGAGGAGACATTAGTACATATTTCTTATTATGAAAGAATAAGTAGACCACTTCAACAATTTCTTATGAATCAATACATCTAAATATCAAAAACCTTGTTGAGATAGAATCTCATCAAGAGACTATCATGTATATTTTAATTAACAAACTTACTTGAGCCAAGAAATGATAATGTGTTTCCTATTTTGAATTACTAACAATAAGCACAATGGAAGAAGTTAGATTTAGAATTCTTAACTAAGAAACTTTTAAATTATAGTTATTGAAGAAGATAACAAACATGAGGCTTATCCAAAATCATAAAGAACGATGCCCATGTAGGATTACTATAATTTTGACAAGCATGGGTAGGTTTGTGAACAAATGAAAGCAAAATCATAAAGGATTGAACTAAAAATTGTAAGAGACTTGACACTCTAATTCAAATTAAAATTTATGGAGTTCTGACATTGACACAAAATAATAATATTATAGGAAAGAATTTTTTTAGCTTTCTTAAATTAATTTGTAGGTTGATGGATTTAAAAAAAATAAGTGAAGATGAATGTTACATAAATAACAAATAGTGAAATGGTTTGGCATGAATAGGACCTCGTCTGTAAAAAAAAAATTATAGCAACACACTTCCATCTTTGGATGAAAACCCATAATAAATATCAACAAAGGAGTTACACACCATTCTTCACAGTCAACTATCAAAATCATAGTAAATTTTTGGAAAATGCATGAAATCATGCCAAACAATAAAACAATATCATGTATTTCATAAAAATTTATCAAAGGTTTTCACAAATTATTTCGCAATGTCTACATAAGACGAATATAGTGGAAACCATCAAAATAACTTTAGACAAATGCTTTTGGTAGCATCAACTACTCAATAACGTTCACACAAACAAACGAAGTTAGTTCCAAGTCAAGATATAAGTTCATTTGATTTGTCAACAACCTTTTTATTGCAATGGAAATGCATGTGAACACCCACAAGATGAATGACACATGTTTAAATTCCAAATATGCTAACACACACCTAGTTTTATGCACCAATATACATGAGATACATAACAATCAAATACTAGTCAAATTATAGCAAAAACACTCATAATACTAACAATAGTTGAAGCAATTGGAAATAAACTTTGATGAATAGAAATAACTCTAGAATGTCACAAAGAACCCCAAAGATGTTTAAGAATTATCTTTTGTTGATAACTATCCATATTATTCAACCTCAAAGTTAGGGAATTATAAATTTTAAGAAACTATCTCACTTAACTTTTGATGCATTAAGCACACTTGAAAATAGCACAAATATCTCACAAATTAATAAAATATGGCATAAAAATGAATAAACAAGGTACAACTCTGAAGTAGGCTAAAATTATTTTTCAAAATTTAGCTAAGTGAAAGCACTACACTTATTGCTTCATGTCAATGCCAATCCTCCTCTTAAATTCAATAATCATCACATTTAGTAGCATCAAAATGGTTAAAGTATTTAGCCCATTGTAATTCATGCATTCATAAAGATGCAAATCTTATCTTTCTTATTCACAATAGCTAAAGGAAAGGATATGACTATCATGGGTGTAAGTAATCTATTAAAAGGCTAATAGATAAAGTATAAATCCATTACATAAATAAAAATTCACCTGTTACTATTAAGGCATGTAATATATACTCAACAAAATAGATTAATTGTTAACATTGATATTGAATTACTTTTATTAAGATTAGTCAATTAGAAGAACGTGGAGGGCTTCATGAAAAGGCTAAGCCAAATTGTGGAAAGGTAATGTCTATCATCAGTGAGTTTATATTTGTTGGGAGAATCGTTAGCAAGCCTAAGTTGGAAGGGGGGATGAACATCTAAGTGGATTTAGGCTTAAGAAAGTATGGAGTTGGATCAAGATAAAGTGAAAATAATGAATAACTAGATATATTGAATGACTAAAACTCCAATAAGTAATTGTAACATATAGAAAATGTAATCATAGACTCAGACATAAGCATAGAGACACATGTAATGTGGCTCCATTAGTAAAGGTAAAAAATGCAAACTCAAAAAGAGTAAGAAATGGAGCTTGAATAAATGCAAGGAGCCATAAGCTCTATTATATTGTCAACAAATGAAAAAATCTCTTCAATAATATATTTGTGTTCATTAAAAAGAGAAATGTTAAGATTAGAACTAAGCTTATCATGTTTCACTACATCAATGAACGTGGTTAAAGAAGATGATTTAGACAATGTGCAAACATCAAGTGGCTGAAGGCTAGTAATGAACAAGTAATATGGTAGTCTTAAGATCAATAAGGATAATGGGGGTCAATGGAGGTATATAAACTTAAGATAATAGAATTAGTAACTAAATTAATAGAAGGCTTAAGATGTGGGGATGAACTAGAGCTAAAGGAAGACTAAGATTAAGGTGTACATGAGGAGAAGTGACCACATTAGGCTTGAGAGGATAAAAAAATAGATATGGTGTTAGCAAAATATCTCTATAAGGAGTTGAAACTACAAACTCTTGCTCAAAAGAGTACCATGGCATATCTAAGTCTAGCCAAACATTATGTACATATTGAACATGCATATAATGTTATAATAAAATCTCACACTATAAACTTTGTATAGTAATGTTGAATGTCTGTGGGCTTTACAAGGGAATCAAACCACAAATGTAGAAGATGTATTAAGAAATCATGTTAATTAAATTAGTTTCACTAATTATTGTGCATAAGTCATATACAAAAGTATGAATGTTAGTAATGTTCATCATAAACTAGTTAATGTCCTTGATGAATATTTATGCATTCTAAGCTCATTAAATTTATGTGATCTGATAAGGTTCTTTTTAGTTCATCCAAATGATGAACCTATGATGATTAGGAAAAATGGAATCTTAACTCATTAATAAGTTAGAACCTTTAGAATTTAGTATCCTAATGGTTTGATAGGTATTAGGTAAGAAATAGGTGACTAATATGTAGAATATGAAAAACTAATGCAACAAAATATAAATTATTAACAATATTGAAGGAAAATTTCCATATCCAAGTAAAACTATTGGACAAACAATTGCAATGAAACCTCGTCAACAAGCAAAATATTCATCAAAGCCAATCCTTGCAACGCAAGATCAAAATTATATTTAATAAAAGTTTGAAATCATTTGGAATAACTCTTCAATTAGAGATGTAGTATTTCATTAGATCTTATGAATATAGGTGAAAAGCCAATCCTACAAGAAAATAAATTAAAAAATACAATGGTAGTGAAGAATTATCACACCACTTGTAGTTTGGAAACTAAAAGACATATCTAACTTTCATTTCAATTTGATGTAAGAATAATGAAGATAGGGTAGATGACAATGCAATGTACCACTTTAGGGTTCATAATGTGATGTGCCACTTAAGGTCTATATAGTGATCATCCAAATTATATGTCTATTTGATCAATTTATTTTTGTTAGCACAAATGTATCATACATATACGATGATGACACCAAACAATATGAATAGATCAAAGTCACTTGTGAACAAATTTTGAGTTTTTAGAAAAATATTGTACAATGTAAGATCATACTATATAATATATTGTATAAGAAACTCGTATCAAATAAATCACTAAGTTTATAAAATATTTTTTTAGAAAAGTATGAATCATGTTAGTATAACAAAGATATCATATAAGTACAACAAAACTCAATCCAAATTTTAGCTTAGTCTTAAACCACGGTTATTTCTTAAATTGGTTATACTAATTTAAAAGTATATCCATTGTATGATATATATTTTCACAAAAAGTTAAGCTCTCAAAAAAATGTTGCATGTTATGATCATAAATTATTAATTCTTGTATGTTACACATTTGACTTTGATCAACCCAACTGAAAAATAAATTATATACATAAGATATACACTATCATATTCATACTATAATAATAATGGTGCATAAAACATGAAGTATTAATCTAATTTAAAATTATTGCAATATGTTTGAAAAAGTTTCTTAAAACTTAAATGTACTAATATGATATTATTATTATCATATTATGTCAATAAATAATCCAAAAAAATATAACTAAAAATTTTAACACTAATTATACTAGTTTAATACACAAAGAGATAGTTTATGCACTTATATAATAAATTTATTATACATGTATGAACTAAATCATGATAATTCAAGTATGCACAAGTACAATGCATATGCTTCATAATTTATGACAAAAAATAGAAATAGATTGAGATGTACTGTTACGATACAATGATTATTTTAGTATGCATTATAACTGTCAAAAATAACTTATATCTAATTTTTAAAAGAATGTATTTTTACAACATAAAACTTTGTATTGTATATCATTTAACATCGTTGCACTTTTGTGTGATGTTTCCTTACTTCATCATAAAAAAAAGAGTAGATTTGTATTAAGTTGCCCTTAACTGGTTGTGATAAAAATAAAAGTGATTGTATTAGGTTTACCCTATTTAGCTATAATAAAATAGAAGTGATTTTAATGGAAGCCTAAAAATTTTGATAGGGGTGAATATAAATGAAGGTTTTATTAAACTACTTAAAAATATCATTTGTCATTTTACCTTTATTTATTTATTATTATTGGTTATTGTCACATATTTGCACACAATGATTTATAAAATCTAATCAACCTTCCTAAAACTTGCTTATAAAAGTCATAGTCATTAAAAGTAATCAAGAGAAATTTATTATAAAGTTATTTAAGTAGGTTGAATTATGTTTGTGAAAGCAAACATCTTACTTTGCATGTTTGATGAAAAGGAAGTTTTGCTAAAATATTATTTGATTTGGTTAAATTCTTTTGAAAAGGAAAATGATTTATATTAGTATTATATATTTTGATTGAAATCTAATTAAATTTATTTAATCTTTGTATTTATATAATTCAACCTCCTCCCTTTATGGACATCAATCACTCAATTACAATTAGGCATACAAGATTGAATAGTAAAGTAAGATAATGTAAAGCATAACTAAAACCATATTTGCTTGCCCTCTTCATGCCTACAACTGCTCAATTCAATTTCATTTTGTCTAATACCATTAATCTTTTTCTATTATCATTCTTTATATCTTTTTCTCTATACTTAGTTCTTCATTTACTATAACAACTAAACCAACTCCAATTGATACTTCATAACTTTTTCTTGGATACTCACCTCAACTTTTTTAATTTTAAGAAGCTTTTCTTCAGAACTTTAGCTTCTCCTTAGCTCTCTTTCTCTCTGAATTAGCCTACTCTAGCTTTGATTGCTCACCACTTAAGTTAATTCTACCTTATTTACTAACTTGTTAATAGTAGTAATAAGTCAAATTCCAAAACTACCTTTACTAAATCAAGTAAATTCAAACATTTTCTAACTTAATTAGTTCTTTTATCCTTTTTGCAATGAAATTCACAATAATTTAATTAGAGCTCCAAACATTATAAAATAAGTATCTTTATTTTCCCTTCAGTGAGCATTTTCCAATAATATTCTCAAATTTAAATTCTAATATACTTTACAAAGTAGCATATTTTTTGAAATATTCTAAAACTAATTATTTTTAAAAAAAGTTATTTGTTTGTTATATTTTTTGACAAATCGTTTTTCATATTTTTGGAGATTTTACCCTTTCTCAAACAATACTATTTATAAGAATGATAATTATTTTTTTCATTTTTATTTTTTATTTTTTAATATATTTCACTCTAAGAGACCATCCAAGTAAATGTCATATAAACATCATGGGATCTTTTCTTTTATTTATTAAAAGTTGGTACCTTATCACATCTAAAGTGATGTACTCAATGCATTGCCTATAATCTCAAGCATGTGTAGTTTTCTATTTATTACATGACAAGAATATAATTGATGAACTAGTCATCTTATAGTTGTCCCAGGTAGTGCCTATATACATGAAAAAAGTACCAAGGCACTATTAGCAAATACCACATGGTGTCTTCTTAGAAATTTTTTGTTCTCTAATTAGCTATCAAGATGCACATATTTTTTTTTTTTCATTTTGTGCTTTTTTGTAAAGTGGAATTTACTAAATTATATAGGTAATGCAACACCATTTTTCTACTTGTAATGTTTTAATGTTTCCTACAAAAGTGCATTCATAACTTTAAATCATACCTAATTTCTATGTCAACTCTACTATGTGTACCTATAATAAGTGATCATTTCTTACTATCTTTCTTAAAAATTTTATCTTTTTATTATTTCACAAAACACTTTTGTTTACATAACAAGATGATATTATCTTTTTGTTATATTTGTCTTTAAATTTTAGTATTATGTTCGCTTCATACTAAAACATATTTTAACAATTTCTACCAAATGAGATAGAATTATGATTGTATGTGTTAAATTTGACATGAGCTAAAAAAATATACTAATCTATCATCTAATTTTAAAATTATTATTATATTTTAATTTAAACATCAATAAAAAATTTTATATTTATCAATTTAATTTATTTAGAAAACTCAAGCTTATATCTCAATTTATCAAATATCAAGAATTTGATTACAATTGTTATCCTACTAAATGTGTTATATTTCTTCTCTCACATTTTTCAACACACTGCATGCAATTTAAAGACAACCCTTTTGTGTGTTAGAGTTGACTCTTCTACTTTGTTATAGAAAATAACCCAAATGAAGTACTCAAAACATTATTCTCCTAAAAAAGAGACAATTAGGGCACCATTTTTACATTACCAAGAAATAGCACATAGCGAAATGCCAAATTACATTACCAAGACAATTAACCTCCCTACTTTTCTCCTAGTCTTTCAAACTAAACAAGTCCTTAATTTCCCTTCCCATCCTTCCCTTTAAACGGTAAAATTATCTCACTAATTTGCATTTCTACCCTCTGCAAAGGCTTCTTCCTCTTCTCAAGAGCCATCACCACCATCCCATCCTCTCTCACCTCCCCACAGCCGAACCTACAGAACAAAACGCTCCTCCCAAACACCTTCTTACCCTTCCTCTTCTCGCCGTCTCCCTTCTTCCCACCGTCGGTGCACTCCATGTAGGCCGCAAGGAACGGGTCATCTTCCACTTTCTTCGTCCACCTTCCGGACCGGTTTATCGCAGCCACCAGGTTGTCGGACCCGACCGGGCCGGGCGGTGGGGGCAGCCGCGGCTTCGAGGCTGCCGACCTTTCCTTTCTTGGTTCCGCATCGCTGGCCGCGGAGACCTTTGCGACTCCCGGTCGGTGCTCCCAGAGGAAGGGGATGCTGCCGGAGGAGAGGGATCGCCGGAGAGAGCTCATGGCTGTGTGTCTCGCGCCGCGCAGGGGAAACAAGAGGATTTGTTTTGGGGAGGCAGAGGCGGATGATAATGAGATCCTTGCTTGATATCTAATGAAGGGCTTTTTGGTCTTATAATGTTTATCCTTTGTGGACTTTTTTGAGGAGGGGAGAAAAGATGGCGGCCATTGACTGGAACTTTGCGTTGGCAATTGACTTACAAAATAAATTACGGCGGTGAATTACTGACGGCGTTCGTTAGTGTGGACAAAATTTGGGTCGAAAATTGGTAAATCATGTGAAAAACAAGATATTTAAAATAAATAAAAAAAATATAACAGTCTAGATTTTATTTTTTTAAAATAATAAATAAAAATTAGTTATTATGACTATTTAATAACAGTTGTGAATTAAATTCAAGAAATAAATTATCAAAGGCGAGTTATATAATGATCTATATAAGAATGCACATTACTTTGGCTGAGTTTGCTTTCATAGTATTAATGAATTGAAAATACAGCAAAGCTAAAAACTTTATAACATACAGTTGAAACATAATATTATTTATTAAATTATAATTATAATAAAATATTTAATATTATAAGTATTTAATGATAATTAATACCTTTTATTTTTTTTTTTTAGTTTAATGTCAGTTTTGTGTGCAATTTTGAAGTATTTTGTAAGAGATTGCTGAAATACAACTTAATGAATTTTAAATATAGTTATGAGGATTTTGAAATAAATAAAATAGGATATGATTTACGGTAGTATAAGTATTATTTAGAAGCATAGTTAGGTATACGTATGAGTAGAAAATTTTATAATTAGCTGTGCCTAATTAATTAAGACTTACACGTTAAAAATAGTGGACATTAGACTGCTAATTACCGTCCTTTTCGTTTAAAAAATTAGGGTTTATCACTTAATCTAGTTCAACATGTTCGTTGTCCTTCTCAATTATAATCCAAAATCAAATCTAATTTATTGAAGTATTATACGTATCCGACTCAAATACAGTTCATGAAAGAAAATTAACACGCTATTTGCATGACCCACGCTCTTAAATCTTTAGCTTTACAAATCTGAAATTTCAACATAGAGATCGTACGGTTCATATGAAATGGCATGTTGCATTCAGAAGAAGGTGGTAAAAGACTTGGTTGATGCCAGTTTAAATTTAAAACTCGTTTTTAGTAGGAAAGGTGTTACACCTACTTGAGTTACATGTATTTTTAAATTTATCAAAAAAAAAAAAAAACAGTATTAGTTTGTAAATCTAAAAAAAAAAAAAAAAAAAATTTAAATAATAATTTATTTTTTTAATAAAGAATGAAATAATATGTTTTTTCAGGAGCATTGGTTTTACATTTTTTATTGCCGACAGTTCTTTGCCGTCGGTTAGTACTCAAAATAATAAAATTTAATTAATATAGTATTTATAATAAAAATATATATAATATAATTATATTTATATTTTTTTAATAATTTTGTATATTCAATCAATATTAAATTTAAATTACATTGACAAATAGATAAAAGTTATTTATGAATTACAGTATCTTTAATATTATAACTTATTCATCCATTTGACTTAAAAAGTTTTGCCATTGTTATAAAAGTGGCACATGATTTAATATTAATTAGATATCATTAGCATCTAAAAATTAACATTGCTAAGATACAAGTGTAATTTAAAAGTTGTGCATTATTTTTATTTAATTAAATATTATTTATATTTTTGTTTTTTAAATTTTTGTAATTGTTATATATGTACTTATTAGTTATTATATGATACTTTTATAGTGTGTTTTAAAGATTTCTTATTTAGCTTTTTAGCTTACCCTCCTTATATTTTTGCAAGATTAAGGAGCTAGGAGTCGAGACAGAGTTAAGCTGAAGATTATCAGAGTTAGTACATCAAATATATAATCTATCATTTACATTTCATCATTAGTAGTAATGTATTTGTTATTTATTTATCATTAGTTATATTTTTAATAGACATAAATTATATCACATTATTATATTAAACATGATAGTTATTTACTATATTTGATTTTTAGATGATGATAATTATTTATGGTTTTGCTTTAAATTGGATTTAGATCAAGAGGTTTATTAATTTTATAAATATTTTATACTTTGATTTTATGAATGATGAAAATTATTTAATTCTTAGTATATTAACATGTTAGTATATTATTATATTGTATATTATAAGTACATTTGATACTATGATCATTTGGTTAAACTTGTGTTTTTTTAAAAACTAAGTATGACAAAGGTATTCAAGAAGAAGAATGAGCTTGAGGAAAACCTATGTTGTTAAAGCTAAGGGAGTAGTGGGAGAAAGTGTGTATAGTTAGTTAATAAACTCTTTATCAAATACTTTTTTTTGTAAGTGTTTAATAACATGGTTGCATGTTATTTTAAGAAATGTGTTTGGATGTCATATGGAGTTTTTTTGTTACAATTTCAAGTAAATTTGAGAGATGGAGAATGTGAAAATTTAGCTTCTACTATATATCGTACGAATACAATAGTTTATGTTGTATAGAACAATCAATATAAACTATTAGGTGTAATAGTTCTTAAGAATATAATGTTGGGTTTTACATGAATTTTTAGAAAATCTTGTTAAAATGATCCCATCTTTATGCTAATATAAGGACACTGTAAAGTTATGAATCATAAAATAGGATTAAGTCAATAATATTGGATGACCAATAAAGCTATGAATAAAATGTCTAAATCTAGAGAAAAAAAGAGATTGTAGTCAAACTTGTACTATAAGTAGCATTACAAGGTACTTTGGCTTGATGGTAGATTAATAATAAGAATATATGCTATGATTAACGGAGATTATATTATGCAAAAAGAGGAACAATGAATTGATCTTATTATATGATGGGCATATCTTATTAGTACAATTGGTTGAAAAAATAACAAAATGATAAGAAAGAGAGAGAGGATATGGGAATCATAAAGTACCATGTGAATTATTGTGATATATAATTATCAAATAATAACAACTATGTCAAAATAAAGTAAAACTATAGAGTACAATCCTAGTGATCGTAATGTATGATTAAAAGCAATAATAAAAGCATTGTTTTTAGGAATCTAATGACATGATTAAAAGATTGTACTTATATGATATTAAGTAGATTACTTATTTTTAACCGTTCAATAAGAGAATCATATAAGTATGATCTCAAGAAATAACTTAAGGGTATATAAGAAATTATTAAGTTTTTAATTAATTACTAAGCATGTCATATAAAAGATATATATTGATCATTACACATTCATAATATTACAAAAAATTAAAGACAGTTGAAGGGTGAAAAGAGCAATCTATTGTAGAATTCATGTAAGTAAACTTGGTAACTATAATGTAAATATGTTAGTAATTTAGCTATTATTTTATCAATATATTTTTAATATTATTTTTATATAAAACGATGATGTAATTCTTTATTATAATATTTGATATTTTTTGTTATGTTGGAATTATATTTTAATGGCATGACTCATTGATAGGTATTTATTACAATAGTAATACTACACTCATTACATGAAAAGCACGAGTTAGATTATAAGACATAGTGGATATTTGAATTTTTATTATGATATGATTGGACATGATTTATATACATATATTGAATAACTCTTTTCTTGTAATATTGTTTTGAGGGAGAAGTTACCCTTTTGCTAGTGATATGACTTCATATGATGAACATGAGGTTGCCCAACTACTAGTGATATGACTTTATATAATAATAATAAGATTATTTTATATACATAATATAAGATAAGAACAATACATCAATATTCACATAGTTCTAATATACATAATATAAGACAAAGGCAACCCATCAAGATGACGATGCCCTTCTATAAGATCTATGTTGTTGATATTGACTTTACAAGATAATGATATAAATTAAAATTTGAGATATATCTGAATATATTAGAAATAAACAAATGAATAATAATTAAAGTGCTTGCATGTTATTGATGGTTATTAGTTTCTTTATTTATTCTCATTTCATTTTGGTTTTTCATTGATTATAGAATATTATATTATTATTTTTATGTAATTTCATTTAACTATATCATATTTTTATTTGGTCATCTTATTGATTTACCTATTAAGCTTTTTAGATTTTTATAAGTATTCATGTTACAAGTAATATATCCACTACATAAAGATATGAAGAATTACATGTTATGGATGAGGATATTACATATTTAATAACATATTTGTTGGTCTTTTATTTTATGAAAAGTTCTATATTATTATCATAGTTGGATTTGTATAAATTAATATAATATTTGTCTTTAATTGGATATTTTATAGTTGAATCACTTATTTATATTGATATTTTATTTAGTTTATGTGATTCAATGACTAGAGTCTAGATTTTTGTTTTAATATTAGATCCTCACATTGGGTTTTATGTCCTCACTTATTAGTTAATATGCACTTAATCTTTTATTTTTTAATCTTAATTAGAAAGTGATAATGCATGACCTTAATAATGAGTTATTTATAAGAGTTTTAAAATTTTTTAATTATTTATATATATTTTATTAGTTATGGATATTAACACAATTTTTATTTTTAGTTTAAGGTTTGTTCATTATATCTATAAATTTGTGCATCCTTGGTTATGTACCACTTATTTAATAAGTGCAAAACTATTTTGTTGTTGTACTAATTTTTTTTGAAGTGATTTTGTATTTTGTATTATTACATCTTAAGATCAAATAAAGATCGGTTGATTAAGATGTTTGATCAATTATTTTATAAAACTATCTAAATATGAAGGCATGATAACGAGTGTTGGTGGTTATGCTTAAGTGTGGCTCAACTTATAAATCATGGAGCTAACAATAGAATGGTTACTCATCTAAAGCTCATCTACACTTTATCTTATATTAAAATAATTAAACATGTCACTTATATTAATATGACATATAAGATTATATTATATTACTCATAAATATTAAGTTTAAGAGATCATAAGGTATTAATTTCATGCATGTTTACATACATATAAAGATTCAAGAATGAGCATTATATACATAGGTTTATATAACTAAATTAATCAACTTCCATAGTTTGTAAAATGGTTTTAAGTAATACATCATTTGTATTATTCAAATTTGTATAATTACACTATTCCATAATATGATCAACATTGCATGGAATCAGATAATACATCAATCGAGTATGATCCTAAGTGATTTGTTTAAGGTTTCATTGTTTGAATAAGTATAATATTCCTAAAATGCCAATACATTAGAGGTGTACTCTAGAAGTGTGTGTTGAATTGTGAAATATTGGAGTTGCATATAGTATAATATCATATTTTATTAAGTATGATACAATCTTTGGTAAATATGACAAAGATCAGACTTAATGATATTAAGTATATGTTAAAGTTTATAGTATTATAAAAGTATAGTAAGATCTTTGGATTTTTATGCTAACTTAGAAAATAAGTGAGTTGAATTATATTGTACTTGTATGACCTCATAATTTTACTAGTATGATTATGGTAACTAACTTGGTTAAGCTAAAGAATGAATTATCATATGAATACGTCACATATTTTGTACAAATACAATTAATATAAAAAGTTTGGGACAAATTTTTGTCATATCAATATAATACTAAGGTCATACCAATATGGAGCATATTTACTTAAAAGTTTGATTTGATGATTAAGCCATTTATTAAGAGAATTCGTGTCATTTTCGTACTATCCACTTATTATATGAATATGAATATTCTTGATTAGTAATATGATCTTATATAATATATCATAATGTTTGATCTTATATCATATAATATTTTTCTAATCTCAAAAATCAATTTGAGTAGATTTGTTCTAGTCATATAATACAATATACATATTGTATAAATATAATGCCTTGATAGATATAAAAAAACTAATCAAACATGTGCATTATGTGGGTGATATAAGTGTAATAGATATCATTTTTTATGATATTATAATCTTAATAATATTATTTATATCCTGAGAATGTAACAATTAGTTTGATCGTTTTGAGAATAAGATTTTATCCAATAGAATCTCTTGATTTATATATATTCCTTTGATTCATTTAAATAAAAGTGGTTCAAAGAAAGCATATTCTAATAAATTTGTTACAAAATCATTTTATAAGAGAAAAAGTTCATAAAAGATTATTGAGCTACAAAGTGTGAAAACTCTTGTTTTTGTTACTATATTATTATATTTTAGATCTTAACTATATTATTCATTCATTTATTACATCAAAATTACTCATATTACTTGATAAATTGACTCCACAACATTTAGATTTTCACTATATTATTTCTTCGAGTGTATGATATATAGCTTTGTATTAATTACTTTATATAAGTGTCATAAAAGTTAAATAACTATGTTGTACTCTTTTTGAAGAGATGACTCATAACTAGTTATGGGCCAAAATGGAGCAGTGTTTAGTGAGGTAACTCCTACTTGACCATAGATTAAAAAGGTGTCATTTATGAAGGTGATACGTACATATCCATAAGCAAAAAAGTAGTAGTTTGTAAGGTTTTATACTTATCAATTGTGATGAAAGGGTATTTTTATGAGTGGAAGATTAGGCAGATTGATAAATAGTAGATGTAAATAAATGTTTTGTTGAACCACCTTAAGATCTTGTGTGCTCTATTTAATTTTTCTTTACTTGACTTATCATTTAACAATAATCATATTGTCATAAAAGTGTTTTATAAAACTAATGAACCATTTATAAAACTTAATATAATAAATTTGATAGATTATCTGAATAAACTCTCACCTCCATTCAAAACATATTTTATACACCAAATATAAGTCATACAAATCCAAAATTTGAAAATGCATTGAATTAGGAGTTTCTTGAAAAGCTTGCCAAAATGGTAGTGGTCAAATTTTATATTTGAGCACAACATTGCTAAAGACTTGTCATGAAGAATTTGTCAATATATAAAAAAAAACTTAATAAAAGAGATTATTTTAATCCTCTTATTAAATAAGACGATAAGTATCTCCCTTACATTAGATTCACTTACTTTGTTTGGGGCAATCTTTGAGAGAGAGGAAAGTTAAAAGAAGAAGGAAGGGAAAATAGCACCATCCCTTATAAAAAATTAAGAAATTGAAAAAGGGAGGAAACCATGGGAAAGAAAGGGGTTTTGGCTAAAATAAAAAGAAAAAAAAATAAAAAGAAAAGAATAAGCTAATATAACATGAAGAAAAGTGTGACCTTATAAAATGATGACCTATTTGAAGTGATATATATCACCCCAGTATCATGGTTCTCAGAGATGAGGCCATGACATGTAGAAGTCTCAACTTACTAATAATAAGATTCTTCACTTCGAGGTGTCATGGGTACTTGGAGATGAAACTTTGATATTTCGAGGGCTTCGTACTTTGACAACATAAGATGTTGGTATTAGAGGGAGAAACTTAATGATAATGAAATATTTTATTCTTTGGTGTTAGGGGTACTTAAAGATGAGACTCTAGCATTTCAAAAATCTTATGCCTTATCAACATGAGATGTTGGCATTAGAGCGCAAGAGTAAATAATGATAAGATATTTTACTCTTTAGTGTTGTGGTACTCAGAGGTAAGGTCATGATATTTTAGAGTATAAAAAATTGTTATGAAGAGATATAATTTAAGATCCTTAAAAATTGACATAGGGGTCATGAAAAAGACTAGACTTATCGTAAGAAGAAACATATGAAAAGAAAAAAGAATAAAAAAGAAAAAATGTAAAAAAAAATGTATAAAATAAATGAAAGAAAAGTAAGACAAAATATATCATGCACTTATAATTTGCTAGATATATGTCCTATATGTATTATTGCAACATTTTTTATATACAAATTGCCACGAATCCTTTTTCTTTATTATTTTATCTTATTATTTAATTACTTTGTGTTTGTTTTATATTGTTTTATTATGTGTAGCTAGATATTTGACTACTAAGTATATCATACTTATTTTTTAATTATATTATAGGACATGATGACACTTACTAAGCTGAGGGTTCTTAAAGAATATTTTAGGATCTAGGGTTAAGAGATTGAAGCATTAGGTGAGTGTGAAGGGTGTTGTATAAATATGGATAAAGCTAATTATATTTTAGATTTTTGTATTAATATTAGTTTTATATTTTTATGTTATATGATAGTTATTGATTTATGTGTATTACTATTTATGTTAGAAGGTTTAAATTATTATAAAATTTTATGTTCCCCTCACTTATTTTAGTATCATATGTCATCTTTTTATACCATAAGCTTTGATTGACTTAATAGATCAATATCATAGATGTATTTTATTGGGTTATGTAGATTGATGTTTAGGTAGGGTGTGATAATAAAAATTAAGATTAATAATTGATAAAAGATTCCTACTACAATGTTAATTAGTTTGGCTTAAAATAATATGATGTGAATTATTGTAGTTTGTCTTTTATTTTGTTTTAAAAAAATCAAAAGAATTTTGTTTGTATCTTATGAAGTTATTGAATTAGCATAACTATATTTCATAACACATGTATTTGACTTGGTTAAGTTTACATTAAAAAAGTAAAAGACTTTGTTGCTATATAGATTGTGATTAAATTTAAATTGAGTTAGAAACATTTGATATATTGAATTAGCTTAAGAGAATAAGTGTTTTAATTTATGGTTAAGATTGGATTAAATTTAAATTTATATAATTTACCCCCTCTTGAGGACATCATGATCACATATTTCTAAAATTAATATGATTTTTGGTATAAAAACAATAAGATTTTTGGCCTAACATTATGTTTCTTAGAAATTATGATTTCCTATTTGTTGTTTACAACCTGTGCTACAATCTAAGATTTGGTTCATTATGATCTAAATATCTAAATTACATTTTAAATTCTTTATCATTTTTGGTATGAGAGCCTCCTTCATAATATCTAAATAAATACGATGTTTTGCCATTATCACTAGGTATGTCACTTCCTTAGGATTCATCATTTCTTACTGTCTCTTACCACTTTGCTTTCTTTATTTTATGTGCCTCCATCATCTTTATATTTTTTCTTACCATCAATTCTATTACATCAAGTTTCTTGATAAAAATTGCATTAAGTTCCATGCCACGGGCTTCCATAACCAGGATGTAGTTGCTTCTGACCTTCAATGTGTTGTGTGTGGCATTTATGAGTGTGTGACTACATAAGTCTGTATGAGCCCACTACCATCCTTCGACATAGCATAGATGAAACCACCACCACTCTATCCTTGTCTTATCCACACATAACCATTGGCATGTGAAATACTTATGAACTTTACTACAACCACCAACTTATGCCTAATTTTGAACCACTTATTATGCTTAGAAGTTATTTTTTAGAAATAAAGAGAAATAAATAGGTGATAAAAATATTAATTCAAAATAAATTGAACTTATTGTTAATAATAAAGTTGAAGTAGAGAAAAAAGAAATTGATTGAAAAGAAATATAACAACCGAAGACTTAAGCCTTAAAAATCTTGAAAATATGGTGAACACATATATGCATATTTGTTATTTCTTCTTTTTATACATCTCTTATAATTTAATTGATATGTAATTTAATCAAGTAATAGATTAGACCTAATAATTCTATGTATGCCAGATTAGTAAAACAAATTATGTTTCTAAAGAAATTTGATGAGTAACCAATTATTATTGTACATTTGTTCAAATAGTTATATTCTTGTACAATTCAAAAATTTTGAAATAAAAACTATTGAATTGTTTAGAAACATGGCTACTACTACATATATTTTAAAATTTTTATCATATATTCTTCATAAAAATATATTCGATGTTTAGTTTTCTCTACTTTATGAAAGACACTATATAAAAAAGAATTGCAAGTGAATTCTACTAGTGACAAATATGATAAGTAATTTTTGAATATTTATTTGCATAATTATCATAATTTTTATGTTTTATTTTGATATTGTACTTAGAACTTGCTTTGTTCCTCTCAATTTTTAAATGTATTAAAAGCATCATCCTTCACATTATGTCTTGATTTCTAAGAAGGATCTTTGTATATTAATGTTGAACTTAATAAAGATTCACTTACAATATAACATTGTAGAATAGGGTTTTTTTAGTTGGATGAAATGATGCAGAATATGCTATATTAATCAATTATATTAAGTTGATGCAATAAGCAATATAGAGTATTACTTATTTATTTCATATTTTTAATTAGTTGTGGGTTATAATGGGTCATTTATAAGATTCTTAAGAATTTTTAGTTTTATGCACATTTTTATGTTTTTTTATTATCTAATTATGTAAGGATATTTTTGTAATTTTTCTTTTAGTCTAGGGGTTCTTTTTATTTATAAATATTTTTTACAAAGTAAAAAATAAAGACAATTTTTTTCTTGACATTTTGTTCTAGAAATTATGATTTCATCTTATGCATATTTGCAAACCATAGACTGTGATCTAGAGTTTTTCTAGTTACAATCCAAATATTTGAATTACAATTTGAATACTCTAATAAAAATGGCCTTCTCTCCAATTATGTTTTTGCACATATGACACTGATAATGATGTTGTTTAATTATGCTCATGTGGGATTATAATGTTGTTACACTAATAATGCTTAGATAAGAGTGGTGATGTATCATCAAATTTTTTTGTGTTTTAATATAATAAAATTTGTTTTCAAAATATTATGTCTATTGGTTGAAATATTAATAGTTTGATTTTATTTTAAAAAATATGTCATGTTGTTTAATGAAGTAAAAAAAATTATTTAAGCATACCATTGAAAAGTGCTTAATTAAAGGAATTCAATAGTTGTGAGTTTTTTTAATAATTTTTGGAAGTTTAATGAATTAGTTATGGATTGCTTTTTGAAAAAAGAGGCATAAATATAATTTCAACAAATTTTGAGGCATTTTTGTAATTTCAATCATGAAATTGTCTCATGTGGATAGTTTAAAGGGGAGGTTAGTTTGGAAGTGAGAAAGTAAGGATAAGATATAAAGATAAAAGTTAGGTGAGAATGAAGGAGAGAGAAAAAAAGAAAAAGAAAATAAGAGGAGAAAAAGAAGAGAAGAGAAAGAGAACTATTATTAAAACAAGAGAAAGATTAAGGATAGTGAATTCAAGAAGGTATGCAAGACTTGTGATGGTCAGAAGTTAAGAAGGAGATGTTGCAATAAGGAAAATAAAAAAAGTAAATTGAATGAAAAGATGAATAGAATTTGATCCTCTTCTCAAATTTAACAAACATTATATTAGAATAGAAAAAAGTTTAGTCATTATATATTATAGAAATATGTGTTTAAGAATTAGAACAAGTTTGGATTTGACTGGATGAAAACAATATTAATTTAAAGTAGTTTATCTTTATTAGAAATGATGGTGTGATAGTGAAGTAATAAGAGACTATATGATAGTGAAGTAATATGAGAGTAACAAGGGTAAATAATTTTTTAAAGTTTTATGAGTAATAGCATGTGTCATTTATATATTAATAAATATTTGTTAAGTCATGTGCATTTATGACATTATAAAAAATCAAAATGATAAAGAGCTTGGATAAGAAAACTTCACTTTAGATTTAAGTAGATAAATCTGATAACATATGATATAATATATTAGTATATTTTTATAATAATAGTTTCATTCAAAGTTTATAATATTTTTATATTGGCATGATTTATGATATTTTATTTATATATGATTACTTAAATGATGGATTTAGATGATTTTTATCTATATATTATCATTCAATTTGTTATGAAAATGATTGCTTTTTGTACATTAATATAAACAAGAATAATTAAAAATGAATAGATATGTATCGTGATTATGATATTAGCATATAATGTGGTATGGCATTTGGTATAAAATACAACATAAAATAATAATAATCGATTCCATGTTTTCCACATATTATTTTTGGAGAAGATGCCTTATGACCTGACATGATAGTATGAGGATGCCCTTAGGGTTAGCTTACCCTTACATGATCTCGTATGATAATGTGAGGATGCACTTACAGTTAGAATACTCTTTGTTATGGTCTTACCTAACCATATTTCTAATAAGATAAATGATCAAAGACTTATTATAAAACATAATATGTGAAGAATTAAAATCCAAAATGAAACTTGACAATGAGACTGACAACTGCACCTAAATCATAACAAAAAACCATTAACTTAAATAAGATCTAATTTAATTAACAAAAAAATATCCCACAACATGGTAATTTAAGCTAAACACTAGTATGAAAATGTGGATATAACCAAAACATGTTACATATAATAATCGACCCACTCTCACTCAACTAGAGTATGATTCTCCTTAATAGCTTCTATTCTCTATCGCATGGTGTCGTAGCTATACATTTTATGATGTAATATTAGTGAGACAATAATCCTAGTAGTTAGATCTACTAAAATAATAAATATATTAATACCGATGTAACATAAAGAAAACACTACTTCATAATGTAAACCAATAAAATGTAATACCAGATGAATAGAAAGCATTATGTAAATGTGTGATTGTATAAAATGCCATAAGAAATGATAAAGATGATAATTAAAAACCATGAACCGGTATTAAACTCCAATTTTTCATATTTTATTTAATCACGAGCCTAATTTTTTTATGATAATTATCCTCTAGATCCAATCATAAATATAATAACTTAATTAGCATTTAACCAACATATGTGGTAATCTTGTCTAATCACTTTTCACATAGTACTAGTGGCCAAATATATTTATATAGGATGACTTTGTCGAAATCATACAATACTATATCATCTGTAATCAGGAAACATCATCCTAAGGATAATGTCATTGGGAAATAAATTATATTTTCTTTTTATTCCATGCAGTCAAATTATGTCAAAGCTCAGGTTTATATGTTTCCATATTTTATAATCTATTATATGTCATTTCCATGCCATACTTAATAGAATAAAGATATAATAACATAAATTATGAACAATACAAATAAAGTCCATGACATGTCATATTATAATAATAAAAATAAAAATATTGAATAAATGTATAAAATAATACTAATATATTATATCATAGTTATGAGATTTATCTATCTAAATCTAATAGTTGTCTTTATATCCAAACCTTTATCATCTGTTATTTATTACAATATTATGTGATGTAATGGCCAACATGTATCTCATATATAACATGTTTAATAAATAATTAAATTTATATTAGTTTCTTTTTTACCCTTAATTTGCTACCCAGAATCGTATTTTTCATGCTGCACCTAACTCCATATGTAGGGAGTGATAAATGAGAAAAATTTTTAGCCTAATTACCTTTTCATAATATTCAAAATTAATTAAATTGCTCATAAATCTAAAAAAACAAATGGATAGTCTCCCCTATAAATTGTATATTTTTAAATACAATATTTATTATCGAATATATATTGCTAGTTATATTATAAAATAGTAAAATATATCATCTATATCAAAAATAAAACTAAAACCTAAATCCATTCACATATTTCAACAATCAAATCCACAAAAGCACTAACAATCTACAAAACATGAAAAATGCATATCATAACTACAGAGATATTTTTTAACAATATCAATTAGTAATAAAATCAAGATATATCATAATCACATGATAGATGCCTCAAACACTTACCACATACCTAAATCCTCAGTTCTTTTAAAGTCCTCATCTCGGTATTGTGAACCTAATTAACCTATAATATAAGTATATAGAATGAGTCTCAAAGAGCTTCGTGGATAAATCATAAATAACAGAGACAATAAAATACAATAATTGTAATGAACAACAAAGTTATAAACTGAATAACAAATGACATAAGTAAGAAATAATAGTTATATAAAATTAAAATGATAGTAATAGAAATAATTTCTTTAATTGATGTGTATATTTTTTACTTATGTCATTTATTTATTTATTTATTTAATTTCTTTTTTCTCACAACTCATTTTTTAATTCAATTTAGGCTCTATTTTTTCTCGACTATTATCCCTACTCACATATCATATTATATTCATATCAATATCCACTATATCGATGGGTTATCATATCATATTTACATCAGTATCTATTAAGTTATATTTATTGGATTATTATATCATATCTATATCAATATCCATCATACTATATAGAATAAGTTATCATACCTTATCCATATTAATACTTATCAGGTTATATCTAATATATTATGATAATATATTCATATTCATACCCATTAGACTATAATGAATGAGTAGGCCTTTACATGTAGGCATATCAATCTGTCAACATCATATTAATCATCATTAGTATGGCTCTTGAAACCATACCCAAGCTAAGAGATAACATCATGAAGAAAAACATATTTCTTATCATTTTATTATTTCCAATCAATGTATTATTCTCATGCACCAAATCACACAATCATATATTTTTTATTTTCTTGTATATTTCTTTTCTTTTATTTTTATTCACATATGAATCTTACTTATTTATTAATAATAACTTATACAATCTTGTTATTAAAATTTAAATATATAAAAAAATTAAATTTCATGATCATAAATAACAAATATCACTTTTTTTCAACATGCTCATGAAATACAAATAAACAATCATACTTCCATTACAGTTAATTGATTTATCTACCTAATCTATGTGTTGCAGATTTATCTCCTAAATTGATTTGTCTTTCGATCTTGACTTTTTCTTCATATTTTTGTGCTTATAATTGGGAATTTTAAATTCTCAAATTTAACAAAAATTAGTTCTTGTCATAATTTTTTAAGATATCAATTTATTACCAATAAAAAACAACATATATATCTTAATTTTGGCTATCTTGACAAGCAACCACACTGGATTAAGGAAACTCTTAATTTTGTAAATTAAACCTAAAATAATGTTTAATTTTTTAAAAATTAAAATTTCACCCTCAATTCATCCTCATGCGTGCATAAAAAAATGGATTTCTAACCATAGCTTGTAGTTTTCATCCAGACGATGAAATCTCCCATAGTAAGGGTTGAAATGGAGAAGTTGATTATAGAGGAATACTTCTCCTTTCACGAATTAATGATTATTCAAGTTTTTTTAAGTTTCTCGTGCGAAATCAATGGAGATTTTTGGTTTGCGATCATTAGTTACTGAAATGAGGGAATTTTAGGATTTTTGTGAGGGTTCCATTGCTTAAGTTTAGGTTTTATATTTAATTATTAAGTTGGTTTATATTTATTTTTATTTAAATTTTTAATTATATTAGTTAATTATATAATAACTTTAAAATTTTTTAACAATTCCAACCTCACTTTGATTAATGTTAAACAAATGTCATTAAAGTCATTTGAAAAAATCTATTCAAAAATATTTTTATTATAAAAGTTTGAAACTTTTTTATGCAACATGTATTGCAAGACATTATAAATATCATTTAAATATATTATTTAACATACTTATCACACCCACAATATCAAACTATTGGAATAATAATTTTTAAAATATTAAGTACATATTATAAAATAAAAAAAAATTACTATAATATTTTGAAATTTGAGTTATTACAATATTGATATGATTACCTAATTAGATTGTACTATCATATAGAACTAAGAAATCTATATTATAATATATTTGTATGATATCATAATTTTATTATGCGATCTCCTTTACTTCCCATTACTTTAACCTATTAGTTTGGTTTGATCTGCAAATCTAACAAGACTTTCATACGTTATGATAACAATATCATACCATATATTCTTATTAAATATTTTATATTTTAGTATAGTTATTTTGATCATTGAGTGCGATAGATATAATTGTACTATATAATATAAAGATTTCTTTAATGATTATATTGTACAATTAATCCCATCATATTAAATAATTTTATTATTTCTTTCTATTGATATCATCCATATCAAATTATACAACAAGAACATTGTATTATACATTTCAATTTTGTTTACCAATTTATTTTTCTTTAAACCCTAAATAGATCACATAATATAATGTCAATATTTCCTATGAAATTAACTCATTCATGCAATAATAACTATGGTTATCATACTAGAACCCAAAAAAATCATCTAGTATGATTTAATTCTAACATCACATAACTCTGATAGAAATTCATTATTTTATACAATGATACAAACATACTTGTATAACATACTTCTATGACAAAGCTGACACCTCCTCCTCATCCTCTAGTGACCCCAGCACTACCTAAAGAGAAAATAGTTATTGTACTTACCCTGTTGACGACATCATTCCCATGAACATTTCTCCTCAAACAACATGACAACACTGCCTTTCTTCAGTTTTCTTTGTACGAAACAACTCAATAGAGCAACCCAAGCTTGACTTGGACTTAGCTTTTCCTCTACTCATTGGACCTGTTTATATGCCGTGAGGAAGGAATGCTTAAGTTTTAATAAGAGTTTATTAATGAATTTCTTAATGCAAGCTTTGTTAAGTGTATGCTACCACCGATAATGTTGATAATGAAGATACTATCCTAAGTTTTTCTAATTGGCGTTGCCAAACTTTTGACATTCTGTTCATACTAAAAGATTTTGATTCACTACACACCAATTTCTAATATTGCAAATATATCATCTACATTTTTTATTTCCTTCTACACAACATTTTGATATTACAAAATATATCTTATATAAATTTGACATTTTTATATTTATAGATCAATCTTGATCTAATGAGCTTTGAATTAAGCTATAGTTTATATAACTGCAAATTTACTCTCATACAACCAATATTTTAATATTTTATAAATCTTTCATGTACCAATCAATTTTGAATTAAGCTAAAATTTTTGATATTACAATTATACCATATATAACATTTTAATATTACAATTGTACCTAAATTTTATAATAAATTATCTAGATTTTCAAAAATTATAAATTCAATGATATTAAATTAGCCTTGAAGAATTCTTTTTTGTTGATATATTCAAATAATAATTTTGACATTGTTAAAGTTAATGATACATATCCTAAAATTTTATTATTTTAATATATAAAAATATATCAAACTTAATCATATTTGATCAAATTTGTATTGGCTTGTTTCTAGGGTTATCTTTTTATTTTAATTTGAGTAAAAATGAGATGGCCAAGATAATGGTACATTTTTATTTTGGATAATATAATATAACATTCATGAAAAACATTTTTATAATACTTGACATTATTGTTTTTCTCATGATTCATTTTTTTAATCTTTGGATGCTACTTTATATTAACATAATTTTGTATTATTTTATATTAGTTATCTTATTAGATTTATCTGCTAAGCTTATTAAAGTCTTATTAGTTTTTATATCATAAGTTGTGCATATATCACACTTGAAGATAATGATATTTAGGCTATAGAGAATGGTCACACCATTGACATGTGAGAATAGGTAGTGCTTTGTGTAAATTAGGTTTTTTTTCTTAATGAAATATTGGTTTTAGTTTTATACTTATCCTAGTTCAAATGATTATATGTAATTTTTGTATTTGTAAAATTTTTATTTATACCAATCTTTTTATTTTTGCTTAAATTTCCATTTTAATTAATTAAGAGAAATTAGTTATGTGGGACCCTTATACATGATATCATTACTCAAATAATAGTTTAAAGCTCAAAATATGTGCTTATGAAGAGGTAATGAGGATTTATTCTTGAGGTATTAGGTCTCGAGCACACGAGGTATCGAGTTCCTAAGCCTTTACTTTTGATCTCAGGAGTCAACTTGGATTGTCGATATTTCAAGCCATCAAGGAGCCTATCTTATGCGTCAAGGACTTAAGGCTACCTTTAAGAGACTCCACATTTTTTGCCTTGAGTGGTCAGTCTTGATTTTAATGTTTTTGATATTCTCTATGTTGTTAATCGATGTTTGACATTTTTTATGTGCATTTTTGTATATTCAGTTATATATATCATCAAAAATTATATTTTACTAAAATATATATTAAAAGAGCTATTCCTATGTAATGAATTGATTCTTGAAAAAAATCTTATATAGATTGATATTTGAGCTTGATAAATATTCACTTAGAGTATAATTTTTGTGGGGTGGATTAATTTAGAATATACTACATTAATGGATTATATTAAGTTGATTTAATATGATATATACATTTTTTTCTTATTTATTTTATATTTTTAGTTAATTGTAAGTTATAATGTGTTATTTATAATGCCATTAAGAATTTTAATTATTTATGCATATTTTATATTTTTTATTATCTCATTGGGCTAGGATATTTTATTAATTTATACTTTTAGTTAGGAGTTTTTGTATTTATAAATTTGTTTTAAGAAATGAAAATAATAGAGATTTTTGACTTGATATTGAATTCTTGAAAACCATGGGTTCTTCTCATATATGACTACACACTTAAGTTGTGAAGTTGGGCTTTTTGGGTTGAGCTCTAGACATTTGAATTACGAGTCAAATCCTTGATTAATGATATTGACTTTCCCTTCTATTATGTTTACGCTTGCATGACTTTGATAATGATGTTTCTTAATTATGATTGCAAAAGATCAATAATGTTGTTTGGGTTGATAATGCCTATATGGGACTGATGAGATAATTGCTCAAACAATATTTCAATACTTATAATATGTCCTTGTGAAGGTTCTTAAGAGTTTATTGTTAAGGCTTTGGGCATTAAGCACATGGGGCATCAAGTTTCTATGCCTTGAGCACTTGGTCCTTAGCAATCAACTTAAAGTGTCAAACCTTTAAGTTCTTAATAAGCTAATCTCGAGTGTCAAGGTCTCAATGCTAACCTATAAGGGTCTTGAGGTTTTTGGCTTCAAATAGTGAGTTTTACTTTCATATTTTTTATTCTTACTATATGGGATTGATGATTGAGATTTTTTATGTGCATTTTTATACATTTAATTATATATCATAGTACTATCATAAAAATTATATTTTAAGAATTACATTTTTTTTCTTAAAAATATGTTTGGGTTCAACATTATTTATGATTTTATGTAGTTTTTTAAAATTACAAAATATCAAATTAGTTTTCAAAAAACTATCATAATTATTTATTCATTTTATTTTTTATCTAAACAAAAGTTATTTTGCTTATAGCAAGCATGAAGTAGGCCATAATGTATGGTTCAGCAGGACCAAACCGGCCCAAGACTAACTCCACTATATCGAGGACGAGTCGAGAAGTTATTTTCTCATGTGCCCTAACCACAGAAAGTGGCAGGGGAAAGTTCATGAGAGATATGTCGAGATCTAGTTCGCAGCGAGCGGTGATCGGAGATTGTGGTTGAATAAGCGAGGGGCGACGACTGATTGTAAGGTTTCTGCAAGGAGAGCTGTGATGAGAGGGTTTCAGCAAGGTGCAGGGCGACAGATGTGTTAGGGGTTTCGACGTTGGAGGCGTCCGAGGTTTGGCACGTGTGAGGACGGCGAGCTGGTTTCTTGACCTCCTTTGGAATCTTCGAATCCGGGTCGGCAGGACGCTCTGGTCTTTATCAGGGGAAATTGTTTTTTTCACATACAGCCATAACTGCTTAGAATGCAATTTAAAGGAGACCACAAATTACTGATTTACTTTTTACTGGGAATCTGTTTATATCCTTTTCCTCTTTAAAGTTCCTCACCCTCCTCAAATTCCATCTGTGAAGTAACTTGCAGGAGTACGATATTTTGAAAATTCAGGGAGTTGGAGCTGTTTCTGTCTAGTGATTCGATCAGAATTTTCAATTCTATGGAGAATAATTGATTTTCTTGATAATTTGACAGGAGTGCACAAAAAATCATTCAGGCTCCTTATCTTCTCTGTAAAACGTTTTTCAATTTGGTAGATGGGCTCTGCTACGATATTATTGTTTGTTTTTTTTTTTTTTTTGGAGTATTTATATGAGATCATCTTTAGGCTTAGTTCTGCTGGCAATGATTCAGCAAGCTGCTCCTCTGCTGGTCCTGTATTGCTGCAGGTATTGAACTAAAATTGATGATATACTAAAATTGATGATATATTGACAAAAGATTACAGATAGTCCTGTCATTAGTATTAGCGTTATTTAATAATTTATTATACTTGCCTGCCATATAGGCGGACTTTGTGAACCAATAGTTGATTTTCGTTCATAAGGCATGGCTTAGATGTCTAAGGTTCTTGTGTTAATGAGTGGCCCTTTTCAGGCAAGGAATTCAAGAAAAATCTGGTTTGTGTTTTTTCTTTCCATGAATGATGTCTTCATTTTTTAAAGTTTTACACTTAACTAGGATCAACAAATTACTTCAGCTATAGCAAACTGTAAATGTTAAGTAGTCGGACTCCTTTTTCATTTCAAAAACATTCTTTGGCCCTCTTCTAAACTGGACTATAGAATTTTACATGAACATTGTGGCCCAATTCATTCTTATGGCCTGCTTGGGGTCACCATGATCTAAGGCATACTTCCTTGATTTTCTGACTTCTGTATATTGAACACAAGCTCTCTGCTTCTATATCTATGTTTATTTGCTCCTTTTTGGTTAGAATATGTACTGTTTTTTTCCATAAATCCTTCTTAAAGGTAATGTTTAGGATGCTCAAACCTACATTATTCTTGCCTATGCTGACCTCTTTTGTGTAGCTAGGAGATTCCTTTCCATTCACCTCCTGTTTAAAGTGTGCATTTATCAGTCATCATATTATTTAAATTGCATTCAAATGTGCTTTTATTGATATTTATAGAATTTTCTACCTTTAATGTTAAGAAGATGTATGGAGTTGCTCTTTTATCTTGTTAATGTGAGAATGATATCAGTTGATTGCTTTGGTTGCAAACTGGAGATGAGTAAGGGATACACTTGGCTTGCAAGTGTTGGGGGTACAGCCCATGTAATTTTGGTTGCTTTGAAGGGAGCATCTATTTGCATGCATCATAAGGGGTTTTCTGCCATTTAAGGTGGTTTAGCTGCCATCAATCATTGCCTGCTCTATTAGTTGTGATGAAGTTCAAAATGATGTTAGAATCATGTGTGAGTTTTGATGCTAATTGCATGAAGTGCATTCAGGATAAAGCAAATCTTGAAAGCCATGGGAGAATCTAAGTCAATTTCTTGATAGTAGTGGTTCGGTTTTTTAGAGGATATACATGTAGATGTACACACTTGCACAATTCACTATAGAAATTCTCAAACTTTTCATTGTTAAACTGTTTCTTGTGGTTGCTTAGAATACTATATATAATTAATCATTTCTTTACTTGATTTTGTTTGCTAATTTCTTAAAGCTTTTAAAGGCATCTTTTCTCCTAAGAACAAGACCCTAGTGTAACGGGTATAATCATCTATTAATACATATTTGTAATTCTTTCCTCCTAAGCTAGTGACTTGAATGGGTTCAAAGAGCTCAATATGGATTAGCTCTAATGGTCTCGTGGTCCTAAACTCATTGATGAATTTGAAGGAAGTCTTTATATGTTTTCCTTTTTAATTAGAATAAAATAGTGCTCCTTAAATTCTATGCTAGGTGAACCCCTAATTTAATCTAATTTGCATCCCTTTTGAATTGTAGATATATTAGTATGTCATAGTCTTTTATGTCATTATTTGATTGACTCCATATGTGTGTTAAGACACATGTTGACAATCATTATCATCTAAATCAACTACATAAATGTTATCATTTCTATAACTTATAAAAACGATATCATCTTTTTTAACTAAAGCAATAAGAAGTATGAATCACACCATTAAATCCTTTATCATATAACTAGCTAATATTAAGCAAATTGTGTTTTAATTCTTTAAAAAAATATTATTTTATCAATAAAATGAGATTAGGAGAGACCTATTTTTCTAACTCCTTTAAATTGATTCTTTTCATAGAGTTATCTCCCAAGGTCCATTATATTTCATTGAAATAGTTAAGAATTTTGTTTCATCTTTTGTCATGTGTTTTGAGCAACTACTCTCTAGGTACTCCCTGCATTTCTTGATAACCCTTTTGAGGTATGCACTTGAGTGTCTTATTATCTAATTCATAATTTGAAAATTATTTATCAAGTGGATGTAATTCATTTACAATATTGGTGAATTTATTCATCATGTTAGAAATGGACTATGCAGTTTTTATGCTAAACAATTTATAACATTGACTAGCATAAGTTGCTTCAAAGAAGTTGATAACTTTTGCATTGTCTTTCCACCTATATGACTATTGTTTGTAATGCAGCTTGGAGCAAAAGCTTACCATTCTCAAGTCACCATTGCACACCAAAGATCATTTTAGTGTGCTCATTGAAATCTTGGCAACCACTTTTTTGTATTTGGTTGAGCATAGGAAAATGGGCTCAAATTGTTAAGGCCTATTGGCCCCTTGCATCCCCGGAATAAAAACCATGAGGGTGACCTTCCAATGGTGGGGTATTACTGTAGTTGAAAGGAAGAAAAGGACCACTTTGGCGAGGTCAATAATGCTCCTAGAACCCAAAAGAAAAGAAGGGGCTTACCACATCATCAATGTCTTCTTGTGTTTGATTTGCAACAGTTGATTTTAAAACCACTCTAAGCTTCTCATCACAAATGAAGTGCTATTTGCTCAACTACTTGGGTAATGGAAAGCACAACATGAGAAGGGAGATTTAACCTTTGAATCGTGTTAACCAAAGTGTGTGCCACTTCTTGGAGAAGTCTCGAAAGAAAGAGCTCATTTTTAGGGAATCTTAAACTCTATCATCTTGCAGATATCAGGGAGGTAGGTGAATCAATTCACACTTTGATCACTATATGGCGAAATAACATAATGTTTTGGTCCTTATGGATGAGCCTCTATACTTTGCACATTGCCACTACCATGTCTCTTCATGCTAAGATGTCACTGTTATCATTAAATGTCAGAGATACTTTTTCTCCCATGCACGTGTATTAATAGGAATGGCTTACGGTTCTACTACATTTTTATCGTATCTCAGCTTATTTAAAGTTTTTTTTCAATTCTATTTTATGTATTCATTGATACAAAATATTATTTTCTTTTGAATAGTTAAGCTTATTGAGATCAATTTTTGTTATAATCTTTTATAAAAAAGTTATGACACTAACTAATTGATTTAGAAGTCATACCCTCTCCATTGATTAGTATTTTTTGATAAGCTTCCTTATTGTATTTTACTTGAGTGAGGATTTTTGTTTTCTTCTTAATTTTGAAAGTTTTTATGTACACATTTTTCTCCTTAGTATGATATTTCTTGTATAAATCCTTTGAAGTCTTTTTCTTTATCTCACTAATGGCATTTTATTTCTTTGTTGGGCTACATATCTCATGACATTCATGACATTCTTGCAATTGAATGCTAAATCTTTGAGATCCAGAGGGTCCCTTTTCTTCATGATGGAATGATCAATTTATGTTTGTGGAGTCCCACTTTACTAAGTAATCAAATGCTTTTCTCATATCTTAATTAAGTCATTAGCAATTAAAATATCATATTTTAAAAGGAACTTGAAAATTGTTTTAATTTATTTATAAGCCTCCCTAAACTCATAACCATTAGTTTCTTAAAAGAAGTACGTGGCAATTAAGTTGCCTACACTGTGGATCCTTGTATTAACCTCCCTAGATCATACTATTTTTTTCTTAATGCTATAAACAATATTTTTTTCTGAGCATTTTATTTTATTTTTTATTTATTGAACTATGATTTATTTTAAATTGTTTTCCTGTGCAACTTGTAATAATTCGATGGGTTGATTCTAAATATTTCTTGACAATTGCTTCCAGTTCAAGTTGCCTAAAATAAGTATGTTTTCACCCTGTAGGACCCCATTGAAGTTGAATTTAATGATCTGCTACTTATTTTAAGTTCCTTTCCTAAGAAATGGGAAACTATTGGTAAGTTGTGCTAAAGATTTCTATGCAAGTGCTAGTTGTTAGTTCTATAGGTCATTGATCCAGTTTATGCTGCATTAAAGTTCAGCTGCAGCAAATAAGTTTTAAATCACGTGCAAATTGTTAGGATAATGATGTGATGATATTATGAAGCATGGACTTTTTTGTCAAAGCATTTGCAAAGGCTGGCTGATTTGCTTTTGCCTTGAGTGTAGCGAGAGCTTATTTTCTTTGAAGTTGCTTCCGTGGAAGCATGAGGTCAAATGGATTAATTTTTTATTTCCCCCAAATATGTTTAATAAGTTCTTTTCATTTAATTTTCATTTGGTTTAACTGAGTGTATATTGAAATTTAGATTGTATATGATATTCGTTGACCAAATGTTAGTTGGATGAGCTCTTTATATTTTATTTTTCATTTTTATTAAATATATACATATATATATATACATATATATGATTGGAAATTATTGTCTTCAATCTTTTGTACATTACAAAGATTTGGCTTGCTTTTATGCTTATGACTAGTTTTTATTGTAAATCGTGTTTCCTGCTGATTTGGTGATAATGAAAGTTGTTTTCATTGTCACCATTGGTGTTGCTTCAAATCTTGGAATGACTGAATGATTTCTCTTGTGTAACGTGTGGCTGGACCCAGAAGCATGGCGAGTGATCCATCGACTGAGCTGGGGTTTATTTTGGAGCACAATCTGTAACCATTTTCCTTCTTTTTTTGTTGTTTCGCTTGCTTATTAATTTGCCTGCTTCATCTAAATAAACGCTTTCAACACCAAAATTGTCGGAAGGCTGATGTCTCGTTCATTCTACCCCCCTTAGCGTATTTGTGATTGATATCCTCTAAGGGAGGCTTTTGCCTGACAATAAAAACCATTTTTCAGTTGCCTTTGTTGTGTGAAATCAACGTTTTTCTTAAACAATTTCTTGGTAGAATTTAGTTATCATCAAGGTTCTTGTGAGTGAAGGACTACCATCATCGTATCTTTGCATTCTGGTTTTTCATATTACGGCTGCCTTTCCAGATTCATTATTGTGGGTTAATTATTTTTTGGTCTTGTGCCTGATTTAATTTTTATTTCAGTATTTTCATTCTCATCTGATGCATTTCAAATGTTTGTACATCTATCGTGTCATAGGTTTCGATGAATTGAAAAGATTATTATTGTCATCTAAAGTTTGGAGTTCGTTGATTGATATCTCTACGTCGTTTATAGTTAAGAGTTAAAAGCTGCGATTAGGATGAGTTAGTCGCTTATTATTATGTACATTTCTTTTTGGACGTTGATACCATACTTTTTGAATTATGACTTGTTTGAGATTTCTTTTTATGAAGGTTCTAGATTTTGCAAGAATCTCTACAGAGCTTTTTGTTTTGTTTGCGTGTGGCTCCAATTCAGACAACGGGGGCCATGTTTGTATGTGACAGGCTACCTTTTGCATGGAGCCAAAATCGAATTGTGAAGCTATGCGATGTAAGGGGTGTCTCTTTTCCACCACTCCCTTAATTTTCAAGCTGCTACATCATTTATGCTGCTTTCCTTTACTTGCTTTGTTAGACGTGCATTTCTTTTTTTTAGCATGTTCTTACTTGGCTGCTGTGCTGCATTAGTTCTGGACCATAATGGTCCTATAATTCTAAATGTTTGAATTAAAAACATGAGCTTCATTGAACCATATTTATATTTAATTTTTTTATTATACTTGCTATCAAATAAAGGTTGCGGTTTAGGTGTGCAAATTAAAGCAAATTCCACATATCACATTTACTTTGAAGTTGGTGTGCATGGTAAGTTATGGCTGGTGAAAAATTTAATGAGAAAAGAAGTTTGAAAAAGGAAATTTTGAAATGGTATTTTAAATTATGTGATAGAAATTTTAAAAATAAAAAAAAATTGTGGTTCTGACGTAATTGTTATACAAAAGAAGAGCTGAGATGATCTTTCCATGCAATGTTGTCAGCTTAAGTTAAGCTTCCTATTTTTTTTTTAATTTTCTTTCTAATGATTCACAAATTTTCATTGGACAAAAAAAAAAAAAAATACAAGTAATCAAGGAAAAAGAAATCTTGTTAAAAGGGTGAGTACGTTTCTTTTCTTAATATACTTCCTATAGGCATAATCGTCATTTTAAACGCTAACTTTGTGATACGCATCCAAAATAATCGAAGTTAGTAGTTGTTAACATGCTATTATATTGCTCGATACACCAAAAATCATATCTGGTATAGTTCTTCGAGGAAGCCCTGCTTCCGGCTTAAGGGCCGATGGATTTTGTACACGTAGAAACCAAAAGCAATCTTCTATCTGACGTTTTAATGGTAATTTGTTATGACGAATGCTGTAGAATTGCTTTAATATTAGCGCTCCTAAGTTCAATATCCAAACAGGTGGACGCGGAAATGTTCACCGCCCAAAAACTGAATAGAAATTAAAAGAATTTGAACTCGCGGTATTGCGATTGGCCGTCAGCCCTATCGAGAAACCGGAGAAAGTCGTTAGATCATCCATCCACCGTTCATTTCTACTACCATGTTTCCTTACTCGAAGGAAACCCTCGGCGGCTCCGCTCGCCATCCGCCCCTTTCTCAGCCTGCCTCATCTTCTCTTTCCTCTGCATTAGGTTTTCCGTGTAGGATTCTCGCCTCTTCTTCGTCGTGATTTCACAGCGAACATGGAGCCCTCTCCATCGTCTTCTTGTTGTCCACCATCTTCGGTGGATCCTGCCAAGCTTTTTTTGGGAGGAATAACTCAAGAGTTGGACGAGGACGTTCTGAAAGAGTATTTCCACAAATATGGGGAGGTCAAGGAGGTGGCAGTAATGAGGGATAAGGTGACGGGGAAGGTGAGGGGGTTTGGTTTTATTGAGTTCGTTGAACCGGATGCTGCAGAGAAGGCTATCAACGAGGAGGGAGAGCATCTCGTTAGCAACGTGTCGGTTAGTTCCTTCGGATGATTTGACTTTTATCCCTGTTTTACTGGTGAACATTAATTGAATGTCTGTTTCGTTTTGGCTTGTTTTATAAGAGTTCTTTTCTGCTTCCTGTTTGCACTTGGCTATTTTATTGCGCTTAATTATCTTGAAAGATCGACACAACTGGTGGAGTTCTTACCACCAGCCATTTGACTAAAGTTTAGATGAATTTGTGCAATGCTTGTTTTTCGTTTCGTCCAAGTGTTTAGTTATTTTGACGAATATAATAATTAATATCAGTTTTTTCTGTTTCTTTTGGGCATGTTTATTGCTTTTTTAAGGAAGGCCCCTTTATTTTTATTGTGTGGATGCGCAGAAGTCTTATTTCCTTTTTGCGTACGCAAGCTATCATGCTCTAATTTCAGGTATATGCTTAGTTTCTAGGCACGCCGTCAAGAAGTTTCAATACTGCGGTTCTGATGTTCCGTTTTGTTCGTGGTTTTATAGAAATAATGTTGATTTAGAACCTGTCAGTTCTCCAATTCTTCTTGGTTATTATTCATATTCTTTCTTTTGATCTGATTTGTAGTTTTATTTTTTTATTCTCAGGTACAAGTAAATAGGGTGAGGCCACGGTCTGAAAAGCGGACTTACCAATCCCACCATAGTGGCAGAGTAGGGGTAGCTAAGAAAGACACCAACAGTATCATTAACCATGGGAATAACACTGCATCCAGGAAAATTTTTGTAGGAGGTTTGTCAGCTAATGTTACAGAAGACGAATTTAGAAGGTACTTTGAGCAATTTGGCTGTATCACTGATGTTGTCATTATGCATGATAATGTGAGTCATCGGCCCAGAGGCTTTGGATTTATTACTTTTGATTCAGAGGAATCTGTAGAGAAAGCTTTGCTGAAGAGCTTTCATGAATTGAACTCTAAAGTTGTAGAAGTTAAGAGAGCAATTCCTAAAGACGAAAGTCAACACGCTGATGAAGGTGGTTATAATAGCATGAACAACACTTCTAGAGAAGGTTGGGGTAGAGAAAACTATCTTGCTAATTATCAGAGTGGATTTTATCCACATTTTTATTCTAGATATGGCTATTATTATGGTTATAATCCACTTCCTATATGTGGTTATGGATTTGGACAAGTTGGTTATGGGCTTGGATATACTTATGGAGGTTATGGTGGGAATGGTTATATCGGTCCATATTCAAGTCAAAGGAATAGTTGGAATGGGCAAGGAATGATGTCTGCTAGACATATTCCAGTTCCTTATGCCAGAGCTAGCACTCCTGAACCTGTTAATATGGGGACTGGTGGCTATGTAGGTGTTACTGCTGCAGGATACCTTCGGGATGAATGGTCCAGCAATGGAAAGGATGGTACTAATTTGCAGTTAACACAACCTGAGAATAGAAAGGGTTTAGAGGACGAGACTGTTAAGGTTGAAGGTGGTTAGCAGCAATTTGGTTGGTAAGTTTCGTTTATTTTCTTATTTATGTTACTGGGACTTTTTTGAACAGTTAGTTATTCATGATGCCGAATTTTTTAGTTTGAGTTGTACTGTTAATTGCCTTAGGGTGTTATCTTCCTTCCAATAATAGCTATGGTTATTAATATATGATATTTGGATGAGAAAAGAGTTATTGATGATTTTTATTTTATAACAGCATAAATGATTAGTTTTTAGTTAGTAGTTTATTTTTCTTTTTGATCTTGTATGTTGCTTTTTCTTATTGTAAGCAATATCGTTTGTGATTACAAAATTTTATTAGAAGTTACCAGAGGGTAATTTATGTTTCTTTTTTGATTATTTTTTCTTGATGCCCCTCTGATTATTTTGTTTTTTATATTCTAACGTTGCCTCATGTGTGCTTTTGTTTGAACTATTTAGGACTTTTTAAGATTACCATGGCTGACGCAAGTGTCAATTGAGAAAATGAATCAATATTAGCTATCGATGAAATAGTTATTTAATTTGTAATAATTCACATTGTAAGTAATGGCAGTATTGTTGTGCATGTCAAAAGAGATTGCATTACTAGTCTTAGAAGAGGTATGTTCAAAACATGGTAATTTATGTTGTTTCATTCATTGCCCATTGGTCCTATAGTACGATGTCTAATATTTTTCCTAGACGACTTATTTTTTGTCTTATATTTGCACTTGAAAGTAAACTTGTTTCGGGACAATACATGTATAATGTATCTAGATTATAGGTGTAAACTTTAGTTGAATTATTTGTGTATGCAAAGTTGGTTGTCCAAGTTTTTGTCTTGTATAAATGTTGTCTAATCTTTGAAAGTTAAGTTTACACTTTCATCGTATGTATACAAAGATTATTTTGCACAAATACAATTTATATTTTCTCAAGATTCTTGCTAAGTATAGGTTGGACATGTTTAATTTCAGTTTTTGTATTATTACATTCAAATTTTGTTAAGTGTGTTAAATGAGTTTAGCATGCCATACAGTACGAAGTATTTGTGTCATACTTGTATGTTTGAGTAAAAATTCTATATAAGCTAGTAAACATGCTTTATTATATTGTACCAGTATGATTATTATATCGTACCAGTATGAATATTTGTTATTGTTTTGTACACTGTAGAAATATGAATTATTTGTCATAATTGTACGTTCATTAATAGACTTGTTTATTATCTGTATGAGTTTTGACATTTGTATCATATGAGTACTTGAGTCGATATAAAAAGTTGTTTCTCGTATAAGCACATTAATGCATCAGACTTATACGATTGCTGTTAAAAGTAAAATAATAAACTTGGCATCGTATTAACGGTGATATATCATAGGATTATGTTCATATATTTAGTATATGTTACATGTAGTAAGAAAAGGTGTGTATTAAATTTGTACGATGGTCAATTCACACCACTTGTTGTCATGCTTATATAATGAGGATAATCGTATGTGTATGATTGTCTCATTTAATCAATATATATGATACAAGCATTCATAGTTTATGATCATAATGTATGATATTTTTTTGAGATCTTGGTTTTTGTGAAAATTTGTATCATATGATGGCAATTTTATTTTCAGATTAGTGCGTTCGATATAAAATGTGAGACATAGCTCAGGACTTGGACAAATTTTGGACTTATTTTTGTTGTATCAATACGATATTGTTTGTACGACTAATATTTACCTAGAGTTTAGTTGAAAGACTTAGTCATTTATTGGATGTAGGCTTTCTATATAACGTATGGTAATGAATGATCTTACATCATACAATATTTTTCTCGAGAGCTAAAAATTGGATTGTGAGAAATTTTGTTTTATTTGTACTATATAATGTCATCATCATATAAGTATGATATATTTGCGCTAATAAAAATGAATTGATTGAACATGCATATCACTGGAACAATCATTGTGTGTACCTTGTCGCCATGATATGTTCTCCACGTACTAATATCAAATGAATATTTTGATGTTATTGGTAGTTGGACCTTTTTGAGATTGCTTTTTTTGTCATTTTACCTACTTTTCTTGCAACTAATGCATTTCCTCATATAAATAGAGATGAAGAACTATAAGAAAAAGATGATGCTTTTAACTTGCAATATCTTAACTAATCCATTTGTTTAGTAATATTCTTAACTTATAGTTGGAGCTTTGAAATTGGCTTGCAACATCATTCTAAGCTCAATTGGCATGTTATTTCTAATTAGTATATATTTTTAATACCTTATTTCGCTCATTTAATATTTGTGTCACATTTTGTTTTGAAAGATGAGATATAAGTTATTGTACAAACTTTTTAAAATGCTGTGTATCTTGTTACCATAGTTGTGTGATATTATTGTGTGTGTGCCTAGGTTGGGTTATTGATGTAAACTTGGTTGAGTTTTGTTGGATATGTTGATTATTGTTCGGAGAGTTTTGATCTACTTGATGGTTGGGCGTAAGGGCATTGTGGCATTGGAAGGCTATTTGGGTCAGCTAGAGGGAGTTGTAAATGAAGTTTTTGTTGAATCATCTCAAAATCTTGTGCATCTTTTTTTATTTTGTTTTACTTTATTTGATTTATTATTTCACAATAATCATATCGTTGGACAATTGTTTTCAAAAGCTAACCAAGTTTTTCTAAAAATAGTTTATAATCGTAATCAAGACTACTAAAATATCTTATTTGTAAAGAACTTGTGTTGATTGTATTGAGCTTTAACAAACAAATTTTTTGGATTTGATTTGAGCAAGGAATCAGATTATAATTCTATTTAGTGGTACATATAGAAACAGTAAAAGCGATTTTATTAAAAGCATTATTTTTTTTGTTTTTATTCAAAATCATTTGTTGTTAAACTAATCTTGGTTTTGAGAGAATTAAATTTTATAGATTAAAAAAAATCTTAATTGCATAGTTCACCTCCTTTCTTGTGGACTATTGAGTTCTTTTTAGCTTTCAGTGGCATTGAAATATATTAGTAATCAGAAAAACTAGTAGATAGCCATTTGTTAGTTTGATTATTGTTGGGAGTGGCGTTGGTATTGCAAGGGTGAGTTTCTCCTTATCAATTTTGGTTAACTACACATTTGAAAAATGCATGGACTTCAAAATTGATTGTGGATGTCTCCTCTCTATTGAGGGATGTCTTTTTCGTTTTTGTAATTATCAATTTGAATGATCATAGCATTTGTAGAATGCTTTTTCATTTTTGTAATGCTTTTTTTGGGTTTCGACATAAGAAATTTTTCCTTTTCATTGGTTGTGAATAGATTTTTAATATTGTTGTTACTTAAATGGCTGTAGGGTGGTTGACATTGATTTTGATTGTATTGTTATGACACAAGTTTAGATTTAGACTTGATATAGAGGGGTGTCCCATGAACTTTTGTTGGCTAGGTCCTTGGGTTGGATGTTTGGAACTCAGAGTTTGGGTTATCGTCTTTGACTAAATTGTTAATTTGGATGCAAATTAGTATGTTGGGTTTATCATTGTATTGCTATGACCCATTTGCTTAGATTGGCTCTTAGGATTGGACGTGCCTTTTGATTGTTAGGGCCACATTTAACATGGTTTTGCCATGGATCTAAGCCTTTAGTGGTTGGAGCATGGATTGGAGGGTGTTATAGTTGCCTCCATTGGAGGTTTGAATACGATGGTCTCATCATCATTTGCTCCTTTTTGGGAAGGTGAATCAATTCCAATGCTTTTATACCTTATGGAAGGGACATTTTGGATACTACCATGGCTCAACAAGCTTCCTTCCCTCTTGCAACACTGTTCCTAGGGTCTTATCTTTTGAGAGATTAGCTTGGAGAGTTGCAACATGCTCTTATCAAGTGTTCCCATTTGCATAATGTAATGGTAGGGAAATGGATGTTGATTGGGAGACTATGGAGGAACTTAAGGTTGGCCCATGGTCTAAGGTTGTGTTGGACATAAGAAGACTACTAAAGTTGTTGGCGTAATGAGATGGGCAATTGGTGATTTCGAGGAGTTAAACATAAAGCGCCAAGTAATTCTATTACATCCTCTGGTACAAAAAGAAAGGAAATTGGTTTATATGAAGAACAACATGGAATTAGGGAATCAAGTGATTAGGTAATTTATCATTTCTTATGCTTCCTCAGTTGGGCCATCCATCAATGGGTTCATTGAAAGAAGGTGGTGAGCTTGAATAGTCTTAAACAATTTGTCACCAACTATAGGATGCCCCCATTCTTGAGTAAACTAAACTTGTTAGCTAGGTGGGTAAGCAAGTCTTAGCATTTAGTGTGTTGGCTAGTAGTAAGTTTTGCTTGGAGCTTGATAGCTTTGGAGTTTAAGCTGGAACATAAATGCCTATTGGATTTTAAAAAGTCATTCTCTCTCTTGATTCTTAACTTTTTCCTTCACAACTTGGTTCCTTACCTCATCTATTACTGAGGCCAATTTCATCACCACACATCCACATTTCTTGGTGTCAGTGCTTCTCCACAAGAAAGTGCTTGTGAGAATTAAGATTTTTCTTGTACTCATAATAAATGTGGAATTGTGGTTACTATGGAAAAACTTAATTTGATAAATAACATATTGAACTAATTGTCTTAAATATATAGAGAATGATTGTTGTATGGGACGTGCATATCTTAGAATTAATTTGGTTTTGTTATGAATGTTTGTCTTTGAGATTATTTTGTTGTCAATAAGTTAAATAGAGAAACTGAGAGTAAGAAGAAATGTTTTTTATCGAGTTTTGCATTTTTTTTTATAAAATACATTAGATTGGGTACCTAAAATTTTTTTGTTTGGTCTTACAAAAATGGAGTCATTGTTGCAATGCTAAAATTATTATCATTTGTATGCCTGAAGGTGGATTGCAAAATATTTTTATAACTAGTATTCATAATTGTTTTGCTTTAAGTTTTTTTGCGTTAGTTTTTAATATTCTTGTTTCTTAAATTGAAGATGAAGTGACATGATGTATGTATTTTAATAATGATATCTTATTGTATAAGGCTATAAAATGGCTAAAGGAAAGCTCTTTTTTTTGGAGATATTGTTGAGGGGATTTTGCCTCAAACATATGTAATGTAAGCTATCAAAGAGTTTCTGCGATGTGCAAATGACAATTAAAATGGGACATTTGCTAGCTTAGGTCATAGGCAATTTCATTTACGTGTTTGAAGTAGACTGAATGTAATGGATGTGCACTTTTAAAAAATTTATTTATTGAAGCATTCTTCTCAAAATTAAAAACAAATTTTTATCTAATTACGTTAAGGCTGGTCAGATAGAGTGTTAGAAGGTCTATATTCATTACAGCTGTTTTGTTTCTATTTGTTCCCGTTGATGTGGATAGGATTCAAATATTTTCATGTTATATTCCTTGTTAATTATAAGGTGTTTAGTTCCAGCTACATATATAACTAATCTTATTAAATGTAATTAGGAATTCCTAAGGATAGTTATTGTTTGTTTTTTTTAGAGATTCACATATCAACTTTGTTGTTAGAGGGTTACCAACATTGTAATTCATTTATCCAAGAATAGAGAAAACTGACAGCCATAAATTTGAACTTAAGAGGGATCAATGGGTCCCAAGAAAAGTGGTTATTGTCAAAAGTTGTTGTGGGTCACATCGGAGTTGTTGGCAACTCGTCATTCATCATTTGCTATAATTATAATGTCCATAATTATCTATTGTGATTCTATTTAGTCTAGATGTCCATTTTTTTGGAATGGAGGAGTTGAATGTGCTATTGGGGTGGAGAAAGTTCTAAGATATCGATCATAGAAAAAAGAGAACAACTTAATTATATTGGGGCTTCCTAACTTTATAATGAGTGCAATTTGAGAATAGAACTATTGTTTGTGGAATGATACTGGTGCTGTGAGATGCTATGAAGGAAGCATACTCAAATGTGTTGAATTCAAATGGAACAATCAACTCCATTGAAACATTTCTCTTTAGCAAAGAGCAATTGGAAGTCTAGAAATGTTTTGACCAATCACAAAGCAACCGCTTTTTGATCAATGTAGTAATGTTCATGCCATTAATGTTCAAAGTTGCAACTCTTGCCCTTTATAATATTACTCATGCCCTTCATCTTTGAAGTTGTAAGTTGCATACATGTATTGTAGATTTAGTACCTTCAAACCATATAATTAGATACTCAAAATTCCTTATTAAAATCAATTGTTGCAAAATTAGGGTGATTGTGAAAGGTTGAACTAAATATGAAGTTGGAATATGAAAAGTGAAGTTTATTTGGAATTTTTTCCTTCACTCCATGTTGCTTATGTCGAGTTTGAATTTCAATTTTTTATCCATTAGAAAGTTCACTTCGAATTACAATCATCACTAAGTTTTCTAAAAATTTATGTGAATTATAGAATTTGCATTTTGGGAGGATGATTAGTAGTGTTAGTATTTGGAGGGTTATACATGTATAGGAGCAATAATTGTTTATGAGGATAAGTTTTTGATCTTGGTAGTTTGGATTTCTAGAGGTTTTTCAATGTATTAATTTTTTGTTCAATGATAGTCTTCCTTTATCTTGTTTTATTTTTTGCATACCTTGAATAGTTGCTTACTTTGTTGTAAAATAAAAATTTGATCTCGAGGACTCAAGTGCATGGTTTTAGGATCTTATCAAGTGGGGTACAAGTAGTTCTCCATTATTACAAGAAGGTTCTACAACTTGTTGGATGTCATTTTCTTTGAAAATTAACTTTAATATAGTGTTACAAAAAACCAAATAGGATCAAACTAGGCAATATTTTTTGTTTGAAAAGTGAACTGATCCTCTTGCTAGGTCGGTTGATGCCCAACTTAAATGTGCCAATGAATCAAGAAAAATTACTTCAAATTGGGCGAACCTGATGAATAGTTTGAAATTGGAAAATTCAATTCAATTAGAATTTGCAAAAAAGTAAAAATAAAATTCTATTCTTTATTCTATCTATTTAATGTTAAATCCATGACATTTTTATTCAAGATATAAAAGTTGTAGTGCATTATATTCCAATATTAGTTCCATGACATGTTTATTTAAATTATATATATATATTTTAAATATTTTGATTTTTTTATATAATTTAATAAATATGATTTAAAATTTCAAAATGTAAATTTATTGTATTATTTAATTTAGCAATTGGAATGTACCATGTAATTTTATATCTAAAATATGAAACTATATATATATATATATATATATATATGTGTGTGTGTGTGTGTGTGTGTGTGTGTGTGTATGTTCCAAATTATTGTATTTTTTTAAGGGCCAATAATCTATTTTTATGATTGACGTATTTTAATATCTAATTGTTATAGTCAACACAATTATAAATTATAAAACATATATTTTAAGTATTCTCATGTTTTACTTTAATGCATCATTCTCAAAGTGAATGCAAATAATATTACTGTTAAATAATTTTTACAAGATAACTTTGATATTAACCCTCTCATTGGACCAATTGATTTGATTGGTTCAACTGTGAGCCATTTGTTAGAGAGGTTTGTTTATTCCAACTCTGCTAATTAGATGAAGAGTGTCTTAGTTCAATGATTATTATTCATAAGATGTTTAGAATCTCCTAATGATATATTTTTATCACACAAATATAAAGCCACAAATTTGTATGTTATTAAAATTGCTAAATATCCTTTGCACCACGACAAGACCATACACGTGGAATTTTATGATTTTTTCATTAAATAAAAAATTAAAAGAAATTTCATGAAGCTTGATTGGATGTCAACAAGATCTTCAATTGTTGATAATCTAATTGATGTGTTGTCATGAAAATACTTAGAAGACATAAGTTTCAACCTCAGGATGACAATAGCTTCAACTTACATTGAGATGGAGTGTGGATCCCAACAAATTTGCCTTTGTTTATTTCCATTCTAAGGCATGAGAATTAAATATTTTCATTCCTTAATTTTTTCTTACTTGTATGTCTTTTGGTTCCAATTATTGCTTGCCATATTAATTGTAAATATGCATTTAATAGCCAGTATTTGTATTTTTTGGATATTTTTTTATTTGTAGGATTGCTTATGTTGTATTGTAGAACTTGATATAATTCATGCATCTAAGTGCACATAAAATTATTCTTTCCTCCAACATAAAAAGAGTGCATTTATAGTAATATTGGTATAACATTATTGAGAGCAACCCTATGGTGAATTGACTTACATGCCTTGAACATGTTCTTTGTGATTGGTTGACCATTTAATGCTATTATTAGATGAAATGAATTTTGTCTTCTTTTTTTTTAATTCCATAAGGAGAGACGTTGTATGAGAACTTATTTACTGCAAATTTGGACTATCTAATTTTAATATTTCACAGACTTTGTCTATTCCTATAAACCTCCATGCATTATATGAGCCTTGACCAAGTGTACAGTAGTTTGAAGATGGAGTTTCTTTACAAGGAAATTCATTAGTACAATGTTGAGTTATAGAACTAAGATTGTAATTAGAAGTTATGCCCACTTATCATTTATTATTATTATTATTATTTAATAGTAAATCAAAGTAGTCGTAGCTAAAATTGGTGACATAGACATTATAAACGAGTGTGATAAAATAATAAAACATATTTTACCTTGATAATAGATCCAATTTCATCACAACAAAATAAAGCGAATGCATACTTGTTCTGTAATATCTTTAGAAACATGATAACAAAATAAGATCAATATGTACAAGAGATCACTCACACACCTCATATGTCATTTTAGATGCATTTTGTGTGTGGATTTGTGGCATATTTTATAATATAAGTAAGGGTGAGCATAAATTGTTATATAGATGAATTTGACATAAATAAATATCAAAGATATGATAAAACATAATATCAATATGAGAGCATAATGTTAGCATGGAATTTCGAAAATGCTTTACATATAAAAACATGAATAACATATATATATTAAATTTGTATACATATTTTTGTTCTTTTATTTTATGTTGTATCTCTTTTTTTTATTTTTTTGTATTTTTCTTTTTTTTATTGTAGACATTGTCTGTGTGAATTTGTGATATATCTTATAATGTAAGGATGAGCATATATTATTATACAGATGAATTCGACTAGAATAAATATCAAAGGTATGAGAAAACATAATATCAATATGATAGCATGATGTTAACATGGCATATTGAAATTATTTTACATATAAAGACATGAATAACAAGTATATATTAAATGTGTATACATATTTTTGTTCTTTTATTTTATGTTGTATCTCTTTTTTTTCATTTTTTTTTTCATCTCTTTTTTTTCTTTATAATTGAGTCATAGATATTCTCATAGGACTATTATCTCATGTTCTACTCTCATGTCTTATCTTATACGTGACATTTCATCATCTCTACACTTCTATCTGTAGGTATGCCTATAAGCATGGCTGACTAGCTATGTTTATCACATATCATCTTTGTCCCTTGTTCCTACACTAAGTGCAAGTGGTATCGGAGGAGGTCTTTGATATCATCTTTTCTCATAGTCCAGTATCAAACAATTGTCTATGATTCTTGATATTTTGTGCTGCTACTCGTCATATCTCGTAGAATCTAATAGCTTAGTATCAAACCAGTGCTTATGATGCTCAACATTCGGTGCTAGTGCTTGTCACATTTCGTAAAATCTCATAGCTTGATATCAAACAAATGCCTATGATGTCCTATATTCTGTATTAGTGCTCATCACATCTCATAGAATCATAAAGACAAATCTAGAAAAATTTTATTTTTTATTTTTTATTTTTTAATAGGATATTTAATCTTATAATCTTTATCACAAATCATATATCATATCATATACTTTTTTAATAGGATATTTTTTATTTTTTAATAGGATATTTATTCTTTTTTAAGATGTATTATAATATCAAAATATGTAATTTATGTATCCTGAATATCATGACATTCTTAAATTAAATCATACTTATTTATATTACTATTAATCGAATCCTCCTACTTTTGTTCTAAACAATCTTTTAATTTTTGGTTTATTTTCTATTGGAAATTTAAAATTTATCTAAATCAATTTCTACAATTGCATATATCAATATCAATTCTATATGAAAATTAAATTTCTCTCAATAAAGCTTCTTGTTTTTATTGACAGAAGCTTTTTCTTCTTAGTTAATTACCTTCAAGACAATCTTTTATTAACATAAAAAGATTCATCAATTTGTTTTATTGAAAATAAATTGTTACAAATTAAACTACAATATTTCTTTTTTTTTGTTTTCTTAGCAACCGTTGCACTCCTTTCTTTTCCCAATTTCTTTTTTTTTCTATATAGTAGCTTTCCCATTTTTTTTTTGGATTTCCCTCTGTTTTTTGAATTTTTCTTTTATTTCATTGACCGACAGTGAAATAGGCACCACCACATGCATACTAGTGGCTACGCAAAACATCATGAAATAACGCATGTCAATGAGAAAATTTGAAAATCGAAAGGAAAAATAACCTTTTCCGATTTGTCGTCTTTCGTGGTTTGAATCCCGATTATGGTGTATCCTTTTTTTTCGATTTCTGGCGATGAAAAGCCCTGTAGCCCAATCGATTAGAGTTCCATTCAAGTATTGCTGGCAAACTTATTTTCCCTTGCGTCCTCTTTCTTGATTGGTGCCTTTACTTTTCATTGTGGTCAGCTGGTGATGAAAATCGGCCAAATCACCACTTGGAAATTACTACTCTCGCTCAAACCGTGGCTGTGTTTGGGGAAGACTACGAGACTAAGAGCGTAAAAGGTTTTCAAGATATTTATCTTCCTGCTTATTTATTTATTTATTTATTATTTTAATATTTTTTTTATTCATAACTTAAAAAATGAATTAAAATTTAGCAAGGCTTTAAAAATTATACAACAAATGATCAAAATTCGCTGCTAAATTTTTTGTATTCGAATTTATATTTACATTTCAATTTCAATTGTTTGATAATTTTTTTACCAAATGTGAAAAAACTAATACCTTTAAGTATTACGGTGATGAGTTGTTACATTAGATGTCATAATCGTTACAAGAACATGCCATAGACTTGTAGCTATGGTATGAAGTGCGTGACATGAACTTGTGTGGTGCTAACTAATATAAGGGTGTGGAAATTGGTGATGTGCTATATTGTGCAATCTTATAAATGAAAAATCTTATTCTAATGAAGCATTTGGTACCTTGTATGTCAACGAATTATATATTGTTTTGGCTTCTTTAGTTTTTGTAATAATAACTTTTATTTTGTCTCGTTTCTTTGTGTTCCTTTATAAAAACAGAAAGTTTTCCACATGCAAGGGGTTCTAGACCAAAGCTTTCATAGAGTGAAGAGTGAGGTGTTGAGGAAGTGTTTGGCAGGTGGTCTTGTCAGCTTTATTTTATTATCTATTAACCACAACCATCCTCTTGTACTTATAGTCACACTTCAATATTAGTGATCATTTGGAGGCACATCATTGCTTTGATGTTATGTTTTCCTTTTTTCATGTGGTTTACATGATAACTTGTTTTATTCTTCTCGTTTAGCTTGTTCTTGAGTTTGGTGTTTTTGGGGACATTTGAGCAATGATTAGCATTCTTTGCATGATTTGAATGAATCTTTTGTTTTTGTTGAGATGTAAATGTCATTTTGGAAACTCATCTCCTCTATCAAAAGATGTTTTGATGTGGCAATTGACATGACAAGTCACATAGTTGGGGACTATTATGACAATTGAGTGATCAAGGACCAATTCTTGGTAATTTTGAACAGGACTAAATACTTAATGGTGGTCATTTGCTTCTTCGAGGAGAAAAATTGCGATCCATCTTATCATTTGCAGATATGGCACAAATGTGGTGCACTTGCTCTCTATAGCAAAACAATTGATCCAATTTTCATCGATTATTGATGCATTAGTAATGTAAGAGTACTAATGTGGTGATCAGCGAAAATATTGTTATTGTTGATTATTTCATTGCTGTAGTGATAATTTATTCAAGTGGCGATGGCTTTTATCTTTCTAGTGATCGTTGATCCACCATGGGCTCTTTTCTTTTCATTGATTATTGCTCCACCTTTGTACAAAGAAATGAATCTGGAGAATTTTTGGATTAGGTTATTAGAGGAATTTTGTAGAGGCCCGTATCTCCTCGTTCAAAAGAGAAGCATGGCATTTGAACACCAAGGTGAGCATGCAATGCTCAATGGACATTATTCCAAAGAAAAGATAATGTCAACAAAGAATGAGGGTGTGAATTTGATGTGTTTCTCAATATGTTTTGAAAATCTTCTATGATGTACTTCCCTTACTAGCTTTGCCATTCATTTGTTCAAATAGGGGAACAATTAATATGTATTGCATGCGAGGGGAATTAAGTGCAAACTTTTTTCTTTAATCGTGGAATTTTTGGCTCAAAATTTTTTTCTTGATGTTTCCTTAAGGGTCAATCTATTCTTTTACTCATATGAGGAGTTGGTGCCCTTGATGGATTATTCAATTCAAATTTAAGTTGATTCAATTTGTGTTTTTATGATTTATGTTGGATTTTGAGGAGTTAATTAGGTGATTTTATGATTTTTTTAATTTTGTTAATAAATCTAAAATGTTTTGTCAGAATCTAGAATTATCAATTGATGGAGCTAGCATGTACTTGAAATCAATTCAAAAAACCAAGTTTGAGCCAAGATTGGTGGCTCATGATTTTACTCGAGTTATTTGATTTAAAATCAAATTGACTGAATTTGTGTTTTTGTTTTCTTATGAATTTTCTTGAATTTAAGAGAGTTAATTATTCTATTCTTAGAATTTCTAATTTTATATGTAATTCTAAAATATTTTGTCAAATTTATTATAAATTAATATGAAATAATCTTTCAAAATCTAGAATATTTTGTTAGAATATTTTATCAAATTTGTTTTGTCATTAAGTTCTTGATTTGATTGTTATTTATTATTTTTATGGATATTTCTTGTTAATTTATTCTTGTACTCAATCCATTGTAATCAAAGAAGTTATTATTCTTTTTTTCTTTCCAAAACCTATGAAGCATTAGAACAAAGTTGTTTTTTTTCATGACATATGATAATGCGGTAATAAAAATTGAGGCAAACAAAACCCCACTACTTCCTCCAGCTCTTTCAAAATCAGTCACCTTATTTTGAGATTTTTCATCGTTATCTTTGTAGAATTTTATTTACATAATTTCACCATTTAATGCATAGTTACAAAATTCAATGAAATTGACCTTTGATGGTAGTGGTAAAATTAACACATTTGATTGGCGAGACAACATTAGCAAACTAGGAGGGAAATCCAAACTAGATGGTTGAGCTTATCAAGCCACTATTGAAAATTCTTGGTATTCTTTTGTCAACTTGGAGAAAATTCTTTTTACTATGAGTATATAGAACACTTTTACAAACTATTTTAATATTCAATATTGTTCTTAATCTTGTAGTATTCTTTAGCTTTGAAAGCTAACTTTTTAATCACTTTTTAACTGAGTGCCATAAATAATATTTGCTCTTGGCATATTAGTTCTATTGCAATTGATCAAATGATTGGTCATTCTAAATTATTCACATTTATAGTCTCTGAATGGGAATAGAAAGGTGAATATTACTAATGGTAATCTCTTGATTATCGTTGGGATTGGAATAATAGAACTTATACCTTTATTAATTCTTCGTGATGTTCTTAGTATTTGTAATTTTATTGTGATTTATTGTTTATTAGTAAAATTTTCTCTGATCATCAATGTTAAGTTAATTATTATTATTATTATGAGTTTTAATGATTGATAGTGATAAGGAAAAAGATGGACCTTTCTCAAAAAAATAATGCAAAAGCTTTTGTTTTATTTTTGCTTTTGTTTTTATGGATAATAATACTATTATAGAATAGGTTATTCTAAATTTTAGTATTTAAAATGCTTGTTTTCATATTAATTTTGAAATGAAATGCTATTTGTTTCAATGTGAAGCATGCTAATTTGCTAAATATTATAATGCATCTTTTTTTCTCTTAACTTTAATAGTCAATCATCTCGTTTCTTGTGATTATATTTGGCCTATGTCAACCACTTATATTTTCTAGTAAATGATGATTTGTAACATGTATTAATGACTACAAAAGAATAAGTTAAGTTTATTTGATGAAAAAAATTGAAGTGAAAGGAATTTTCAAATATTTTTATATTATGGTGCAAACAGAATGTTATAAACTCATTCAAATTTTACAGGATGACAATGGTTGAGAGGATTTTGAAGAAGTTATGGGGTATTTTTTATTTCTTAAGGGATGGTTTGCTAAAATACTTATATCAGAACTCTGTAATAGAACATTTTGATTTGAAGGAAAAATAACCACATATTCGTAGTTAGGGTTTTAATTTTTTCAAATAATATGTCAAAATATCTTTAGAAGGAATTAATTCTTACTATTATTTATTTTATAAATAAGGATTCTAATAAAATTTTAAACTTGGTACCTTTTTTAATGTGTTTCATAAGTTTTATCTAACAAATAATTTGTGTTTTATTTTATCTTTAAAGATATTTAATCGTACTATCTTTGTTTACACATATAATCATAATCGTAAAAAAATGCATCAAGCTATAAAATGTGTTGGTTATGCTCCTAATTAAAAATAATAGAAATATTTGATCTTATTTCTCAAAAAATGTTTGTTATTATGATTGTTATGGTTTTTTAAATTACATGCTTATTATATACCTCAACTTTATGAGGGCTAAATTAAAGATTTAATTTTTTAAAATTTTATTTTTTAAACTAAAAATACTCAAAAAAAATTTCTATGATTATATTTGAAAATTTAGAAATTTTTATATAAAAAGTATATGAATCAAATATTTTAGATGCTATCATTTCATGATAATTACTACTCGTACAAAGGAAAAATCAAAATAACGAGGCTTTCCATCCTTTGTACTTTTTAGAATCTGTGATTCTTTTAGGTTATGTTTCTACTGAACCTTTATAAATTGACCAATTTGTTTTATTTTTAAATTCATGGTTAATTGATTCCAACCTTCCAATTACACTCTGAAGGGGTGTGATTTTGTACCCAACATCTTATATTCCATTATGCCTCTTATAAAAATCCTTTGCATTCTTTCGTGCTTTTACTTTATAATTGTTTGGTATGAAGATTCCTAATCGTGCGTATGGTGTTTTAAAATTTCTTAAGTGGAAGGATACTATTTTTGAGGAGTTGAAGGCTTTTGAGAATAGTAGTATATGAGAATTAATTGATTTATTGAGATGGAAAATGGTTGTAACAAGCAAATGGGTTTTTACAACTAAGTATAAGTTTGATGATTCTCTAGAATGTTACAAATTACGATTGGTTGCCAAAGGATTCACACAATTCTATAACATTGATTGCCCAGAAATGTTTGTTATTGTTGCAAAAGGTAAATATCACAGGAGTTCCCTTATCTCTACGTGCTAATTTTGGTTTTCTTCTCTAATAGATGGATGCTAAAGATGTATTTTTTAATGAAGATTTGAAGAAGTGTATGTGAAGGATAACTTAAGGGCAAGCTATACCTAAAGATAGTTTGTCAAAAGTTAAGGATACCATAAGGGTAAGCTAATGATTAATATCCTTACATAAGTTTAAGTTTGATTTGGAGTTAATTCGATGATTTAAGGATTTTTTTAATTTTGTAAAATTTAAATTATTTTGTCGAATTTATTGTAAATAAATTTGAAATATTATGTAAGAATTTAAAAATGTTCAAAACTCTAGAATGTTTTGTTGGAATATTCTATCTGATTTATTTTGTTGTTATGTTTTTGATTTGGTGTGTAGTTATTTGTATGGATATTTATCATTTATTTATTCTTTTACTCAATCTTTGATCTTTTAAGTTATAATTTTTTGCCATCTCAAAGCTTACAATTTTTTATTCTAATGCAATCTTTTTCAAGCAACAACCATAATGAAAGTCCATGGCTTTTTGTTTCCTAGGGAAGTGAATGGATGGTGGGCAAAAGAGTTATTATTATATTGTAGTTGTATGGAAAAACTCTACTTATGCACTTAATTAAAACGATAATACTCTTTTGAGTGGGAACATTTTATAGTAAGTGTAGAATTTATTAAGAATTAACTAGTTGATCAATTAGAGCAATGGATGAATAAGCTACAAGGTAGCTAGTTTGGTTGTAATTATGAGCACATGATGTTGGCAATACGATGCATTGAAAGAATTTGGCATACGATATGATGCTTTGGGAAAAATGTGCGACAGTGTTCAATATGTAAAAAAGAGAGATGGTTCTTTGTACTATCAAGCCAATTGGGGCATATTATAGACCTTGGAAAGCGGGTGTCCAATTTGTTAGGCTCTTAAGTTGCATGGGATATGGTTGAACCAAATTATATACAAACTTTAGACTAATGATAAGGGAGATTCTTTGTGTATTTGGTATATTGATGTCTTGAAAATATTTTACCCTTGATCTTTGAGAAAATGTGTTCTTGACTCCTAATTTATTGTTCCTAGCTATTGGTTGTTGATTTTGGATTATTTGGGAATAAATGAGATCATGTCTTTAATCCTTTTTGCTTGTTTTATTACTTTGAGACTTGCGTTGTCTATTTCAATTTTTTCTTTTGATTCATTGAAACCTTTGCTTCATTCTTTAGCCTCGAATTTCCTTCTTTAGTACCTCGTCTTCTTTTTTGAGGGCTCTTCTTTATTGATTGACTTATAGTATTTTCTCTTTATATCATTTCTTTTTACTAGAATATTCATTCATATGTGTGTTGTTGACCTTTAGTATATAACTTATATTTTTGTTCATAAAATTAGATTTCATTAATTATTAATATTCAAATACTTTTTGGTTTTGTTACAGCCATGATTAAAATGTTTTCCTCATATGTACATGTATTTTAAGTTCTAGTTTTGCCCAAATCTTTTGGATTAGTTATCATCTCCTTTGAAAGAAAGATAATGATGTCTTTATTCAATCCCCAAATGAGTCATATGTGTTCGTAAAATAAACCTCTTTATGACCTCCCTTAAGCTCCTTGTACTCAAATACTTTACTAGGCACAAATGAAAATTTTTAAACTACATTTAAACCTTACACCACTTGTTGAGAAGCCTGATGATGGCTTTTTTGAGTTAAGTGAAAGTTGTCAAAGAACTTGGGTATTTGGTGACGACAAATGGGTATGGGCAAGGTTGGATTAACACAAATGAATGAAGAAAAATGCACAAATCTTTATTGCTCATGGAATTTGGGCAATGGCTTAGGATGTTCAAGGAGCTTAAGAAAGGGAAGATGTTTTTCTTGAGGATTTCTTGCTCACATGGATGGTCTATATTATTTAATGCTCCCAAATATGTGATCAAGGTTTGTTAGTTCATTTTTCTTTACTATCAACATTGTAGAGATTCAAATGGACCAAAATGGTTACTTAGGTTTTCACCTCATGTTTTATTGGGTTGAAAGATGAACAAGAGAAAGGAAAGCATTAAAATTTAAGGAAAAGGGCTCGTGTTGCATATTTATAAAATGCAAAGTGACAATGTTCTCCATAAAAAATGATTTTGAGTCATCTAATAATATACACTTCTCATTTAAAGTGCACTTACTATTGATTGGTTCGAAGAGGTCGATGATGGTGAGAGAGAAAGCAAATGTTTGACTGTGTTATAAATTTGATAATAGACAATAATTATTGTTGCTATCTCTCTCTCTCTCTCCTTTGCCCTTCTTTCTTATATAATTGCTAATGATAATTGTCTGCTTTACATTAGCTCTATGTTTCATAAATTTTGATTATATTTTGCGAAGCATGAAAATACAAGTATGAGAAAAAAAAAATAGAACTTGTATTGATTTTATAACTTAGTTAGTAGTCATTGTAGAAATAAGGATCATTATTTTTGTCATTCTCGTAAGGATGATGTTTGTCTTGATAATGGGGATGAGTGATTTCATGTGAGCATTGTTGCAAAGCTTAGTGTCCTTGCAATATTTTTCTCAAAGTAGAGTTTAACTTTGAGTAAGATTATGTTATCTATGAGCACCACATAATATAGTTATAAGTGGTTTGATCACAATTGGAAATGCTTTTGCATCTGGAAGCCTAGGTTTGACTAACCTTGTAATCGCTAAATTATTATCACTTTTTACTTGGACAATATCTTGATTTATTGAACAACAAAAGCTTTGAATAGTTTTATATAATTGTTAGTAATTTCTAGTTGAGCTCTAATAGTTGTTTCATTAACAAGCAATTCAAGATTATTTCTGTTGAAGGAAATATCATAATTTTATCATAATTTTATACCCTTAACAATTTCTCTTTAATTTTAACAAATCTTTTATTATCCCTTTTAAACTTTTCTTTTAGTTGGTCAATTTGAGTTGGATGGCATTATTCTTGCGCTTCTAGCAGTTGTTTTTTCATGATGCTTTTTAAGGGATATTTCTTGATTTATTCCATTGGATATTGATCTCTCATGCTTGTCCAACATTAGTAACATCCTTGATCTTTCTTATTGTTTGGTCAATAATCTCAACCATGGATAAGTGAGAGATGGGGTCATAAGCATTATATAGTGTGCTTTGGGTATTCCAACTTTTATTTAGAATCAAGGGTGCTTGTTGGATCGCCATTGGTACATCTTGGATCATTATTGTTTGTATTATTATGGATTGCCCAAATCTTATTCTCGTTATGACCAATTATGGTTTGCATGATATATATATGATGCAAGAGGGTTTGTATTTAGATGATTTAAATTGATGCAGTGGATTATGTTTATATTTTCTTATTTATTTAATATTTTTAATATATTATGAGTTTTGATGAGTTATATATAAATCATTTAAAAGATTTTATTTATTTTTATATAATTTTCTTATATTGTTTTTATTTTGTTTATTTAGGAGTGATATTTTTGGCATTTTGATTGAGTTATATAAGTCATTTAAAAGATTTTATTTATTTTTATATAAATTTCTTATATTTTTTTTACCATTTTTTTATTTAGGAGTGCTATTTTTGTCACTTTGTTTTTGATTCTTGAGTTTATTATTATATTTTATTTAAATGCTGGTCTTCAAATGAAAAGGCGTGATTTCTTTTCTCTTGACACCACATCTTTTTTGAAACTGTAGTTTCTTGTATAGTGCAGACACGCATATTATTTGGTTGCAATCTTGGTTTATGGGTTGTAATCCGAAGAAATACAAATTGTGATTTGAGTATACTTAACTGTCATTGTCATTCACTCATCATGTTATAAGATTTTCATCCTGCACCCTTCATTGTTAGTGTAGTTTAAAGCTTAGTTAAGATCTAGTTATAGGATTTGCCAACCTACCTTTTCCTCCATTTTAGTGTTAGTATCTTTTGTGATGTTCAACCACGTTGATGATCTACCTCCATTGGTCACTTTGCTTTTCTTGGTTTCATTGTTTCTAGCTGCCACATGAACAACGCTATCACTTTGGCCATCATTAAGTTTCCTTTAAAAAAAATATCAATTTACATGGTTGCTAGTCCACACCACCTTTATTGGGCCACACTTTTCGAACTGCACTTCACTCGTTTGTTGCAACCTGTTGCTACAGTCTGTTGCCATCACGCTCTCTGTTGCACGCCTACTCTTTTGCATCGGGCCTCTTCCCAAATTAAACGTTGCCATCATAACTTGACATAGATTCCATAAATTGTCTCCTTTGCATCCTCGGAGCATTGAACAGGGAATGGAAACCCTAATTTGCGAAACCCTAGCCATTAGATTCCCCATGTCGCCTTTCCTCTTTGAAGTGATGAACTAGATTCTAACCCACATACAACTAACTCGATCCAATTGTCTGAGTTAATTGGATTGGCCCATGACAATTGAATTAGAGCCTAGCTCATTTAAATTTCTATTGGGGATCAACTTCCATTTTGTAACTTGATCAAATATCTTTTGCATTACCAACTATGGTATAAGAAGTTTAGAACTCAATAATGATCACAAGATTATTGATGATTAAATTATTTTGTTGTTATTATAATTTGATAATTTTTGTAATTGGATCTATATCTTTAAAATGCTTTGGATAATAATCTTCTATTGATTTCTTATATTGATCTATAACTAATTTATTCATAAATACACTATATTTCACACTTTTTGGCAATGCTAAACCATACAATATTGTACTCAATCTTAATTGTCTGGTTATTATTGTCATCAATATTCATACTTTTTGGAATAATGGTTTACAAGAGAACCTCATGCATGACATTCTTTTATTATTAATAATAATTATTAATCTTGTGAGATTTATAAAAGATATTTGATTCTTATAAGATTTGGTTAATATATTCTTTTACATATTTGATGTGAAGTTATCTTATCTATAAAAAAGTATTTTTTTTTAACCAATATGAGATAAATATTTTCAGATTGAATTTATGAAGGACATGTGAAATGTTATTTTAGATGAAATTAAATTAACTTATAACTCCAATCTTAAATAAAGTTTCAATTTATTTACTTGGGATTGAGTCATAAACAAAGCTAGAATTTAAAGTGAGTTTGAACCAAAAAATTAGTTTGGAATCCAATGTTTTGTCATAACACATCTAAAGTTAGTTATTCCAGCATATTTAAATCATTCAGTCCATTAGCTATAATAAAAAATATTAATGTAGATTTTGTCTGGTGTTCTTTAAAAACTATCTCATGAGTTTGTATCTTTTTTTTTGGTCTATAAATTTTTAATTCTTTTATTATAGATATTGAGATTAATTAATATTTATTTCATCTTTGTCTTCTTCTAATTTCTTATTTAACAAACATATTTTTCAAGTTTATTTAATAATAAATTTAATTTTAATTATCATATGGACACCTATGCTTATATATGGGTTGTTTTGAGGGTGTCATTATTATTATCTATAAGTTTTAGAATCTAGAGATGGTTATTCATGATTGGTAGTGGATTATATTTAGACAAACAACTAGATGAGTTTGACAGAAGATGAACTTAACTTATTTGTCTAACTTTTCATGCAATCATATCATCTAATTTCTTGATTTTTTAAAAAGATTTATAAAATTGTTATTGTGCTTAATGAAGATTTATTAGTAATATAGCTCTAATGGAGTGGAGTTTTTTTATATACATCTAAATAATGATTTAAATTTATCTAATATATTCTATTTATTTTTTTAACATTTTTGGTTTTTTGTAGATTGTAATAAGATTATATATAATGTCATAAATGGTTTTTAGCTTTTTTTATATATTTTTGTATTTTTTTATTAAAACATTTGTGTGATTTTGTTTTCAAGTATAGTGTTTAGTGTTATATTTTATTTAAATGTTTCTTATGAAATGAGAAGGGTGATGTTTTTGCTTAGCATCATTTGGTTTTTAAAAAATTATGGTTTCTTTCATTGCACATGCATGCACATTCTTTGGTTGTAATCAAAGTGTTTGGGTTACGATTTGAAAAAATTAGAATTGTGTTTCAGATTGTCGCACTGTCACATCATCCACCCCTCATCAGATTGCCTCACTGTCATGTCATCTACCTCTCATTTTATTTCAGGATTTTTATCTTGGTTTTTTTTTTTTTTTTTTTTTTTGCCATCAATTTAGTTTTAGAGCTTAGTTAAGATTTAATTGTAGTATTTGCCACCCTACCTCTTGTTTCCTCAATGTCATTTATATCAATGTTCAACCATATCATTGTGGCGTTCTTTGTCTTCCATCACCCCATTAACAGAGGCTTTTGTTGTTATTTTTCTAGTAGTTGAATTGTGGTCTTCTTTAACCTGTCCTCTTCCTTCTTTGCCTTCTGCCTTCATGGATCTTTGGATGATTTTTTTTTTTTTTTAACCCGAGTACCTTTTTGAGTTCGTGGGCTACTTTCGATTGCAATCGCCTTTCCCTTTTTTGTTGGCCCTTCATTTTCCTCCCTTCTGTTACTGAATCCAAGTTTTAGTTGTGCTTGTCGGTTATCAATTTGCAAACGATGAATAATTTGTTCATCAGAATTCCAGCCATATTACCCTTCTTTGTTGGAAGAAGCAAACTTGGACATTTCTGCAACGGGTTCCAACAGTGTCGAAGAAGTGTTGTTCCTTCAATGCCGACTTTCTTTGACATTGGCATCTCGACTTCCGAGGTTCTCATTTTCTCTATATTTTTTTTTATTATTATTATTTTTTCGGTCTAACTTCTGGGTAACAATGAACGTTCTTTACATTTTGAAAAAGCCATTTTGTTAGGAAGAATTTGTGTTAATAAAAACTCTTCAAGTAAATTGTGGAGATTTGTAGTAGTCTGGCTTACCACATGTTGTCTTCATTTTGAGACAGGTTTCAATCTTTGCCATCATCCCGCCGGCATAAGCTTGCGCTGATACCTCAGTGGACGCGGCAAACTGATCTCGTGTTCACGAGCGATCCAACACCAATAAGTAGACGCACGCCTTCACTTGAAGGGCGAATAGCTCCTCTGGTGTTCTTTTAACTGAAACTGCACTCTTTTCTTTCTTTTTTTTCCAACTTTTTTCAAGGATTTATTGGACTTGAACCATTTTTCTTGCCTGCTTTGAAGTTTACATATTTAATGTATATATTATTGGTGTTTGCTTTGTTCAACTATTTGTCTTCGTTCTCAAAGACCCATGAGTAAGAGCACGGTGGTAAATTTTGCTGTGTTTAGCCTTGGGATTATTTCTGATCGACTTGTGTGTGGCATGAGTGAACGTGTTTGAATATTGAAGATTTGGGTGTGACTGTAGCATGTTCGCTCAACGATAGCCATTTTAACGAAGTTCTTTAATCATGTGCTGGGAAAGCTTTGTTGTTCTGATACTTTTAACCCCATTATTTTGTTCAGTTGATTGAATTATTGATATAAATTCAGGATGAACTCATCTAACTATTATTCTGCGAGTTTCTCAGCCTCTAGGTACGATCGTCTGACCTTCAATTGCTTTAGGATGGCGTGTCATGTAGGATCCTTACATACGTGTGGTTTGATTGCAAGAAAGAAAACAGAAGTTGTTGAAGGCTATTGATTACTCAATTAAGAACCAATCTATATCTTTCACAGTGGTAGTTGGAAGGATCACATTAACAACCCATTAGGGTATGCAATACTATACTGTTGAATTTTATTTAATCTAGTTCTTATTCTTCTTAAACTAATAATTTAAAAAATTAAAACTATAGCTACACAATCTTTACATTAATCTTTTATCAAGTTAACAGAAAAAAACTATAAAATTCTTTATAATTTAAAAAAACATCAAATTGTTTGAAATAACTCTATTATATCAGTTAAGCAGCAATAGTTTCTAATTATATGTATACTAAAATAATAAAATTATAATGAGAAATTAGCATATTTTTTTTAGAGAACATATTATATACCTCAAATATTCGATTAATTACAATATGATCTTAAATATGTTCTAATTATACTTAATAAAATAAACATAACAATAATAAAAAAAATTTGAAACATGTATTTTGAGATCAAATTCGCTAACTGCACACTAATTTTTGCCAAACTATATGAACAATTACCGCTATGCCGCCTTCAGTTTCATGTTTCTTAAATAAATTAAGATATTATACAAAGCTTTAAAAACTTATAAAAAAATTAGATGATCTAATTTTTTTTATAAAATTATGCCAGATATTTAAATGTCAATTAATCATATAATATTTAACTTTTATATATATAATAAAAATGATTAACATAAAATTATCTTTCAAAAATAATAAATATTTTACAACAATAATTTTTGCCAAACTATATGAGAATACTTCGTGTACTTCTGTTTTAGATTATCAAATTTTTTTAATATTCAAGCATATTAGATTTTTTCCAATAATTTCTTATCAATGAACTCATAACTTAGTTCTTGAATTTTTTTGAGAAAAAATTAATGAACAGAAAATTCAAATTCTTAACCCTAACTCAACATAGACAATGCTGATGCTTATGAAATAATGGATCATTTCTTTTTAAGATAAATGAAAAAATAAAATTCTTTGTTTATAGATTATTTTAAATAACATTTAAGCGCGTGTCTTTCCTCCAATAAAGGATAAAGTTTTTGCCATGTTGTATCAAATCTTTGAATGAGCCATATCAAATTATGGTCATCCGAGTTTGGTTTGTTGCAAATTTGATTTGAACAAAATTTTGAATTGTTTATTAATATTTTTTTTATTTTTAGATAATTTACATATATCATTTCATAATTTTAATATTTTTTTATGATTTTTTCATTTCATTCTTCACTTTTAATAAGCTAAACTTTTAAGAATAATATGTGTTATTTTATAAAAAAAAAATATATAATTGAATACACAATTATATTTATCTTTTGAAATTCTAAATATTGCAACTAAACTCAACGTTGCATTTGATTTGATTTAATTTGTAATAGTTCAGTTCAAATTGTATAAAAAATTTGCCAATTGGTAAACCATTAATCATTTGCCCTTTGTAAAAAAATTCAAGGATATTTTTCTTATTTTATGATATATTAAATCCTTCTAACTAAATATCTTTTAAGGGTTCACAATGGCCATATTTTGTATTTAAAACTAAAAATTAATATAGTGTGTATTATAATACAAAATACTTAAGCTTCTCGTCATACCTCATAAGAATTAATCCATCATGTGTCTAATTAAAATAACTTCAGAAAAAAAAGTCTTAAAAAATGATGAAAAGGTATTTGATTGTAAGAGATAAATAAGTATAATTCAAAACATAAACCATTAAGTTATATGCATCCTTACACCAATGCTTTTATATTGGTTGTCATCCCATGATGAGGAGAGCCAATGCCTCATCTCTTATATGTAATTAAGTATTCTGTAATAGAGTCACTAACACCACTATTATGCTTGAATGAAGAGAGTTGAAGGATTTTTATAATTGGAACCTATAGCACAAAATAAGGAGATATTTTTTTCTTATATTTTCTCTTTCCATCTACTTGTCTAACTATTAAATTCTTTAATTTTAGCACATCCTCAACTAATTTCGATTCAACCCTCTTACTAAGCAACAATGTCACAAGCATGGCTTCACTAGTTTTGATTTTCACTTTGGTTCATATCAGATGTAAATCATACATCATTTATTTAGAAATTCCTTGAATAGATTTAAATCATTTCAAAGAATGATGGCTTTAAATTTAGCTTTTTGCTCCATTGGTTAAAATGGCTATATAGTCAATTTCGAGGTTATTTTGTAAGCAAATCTTTGAATAGATTTAAATCATATGAAAGATCAATGACTTTAACATTTGCTTGCAGAATCAATAGTTAATATGAATTTTTAGTTAATTTCTATGTTATATTATATTTACTATTATAAGTTATAATATTATGCCCCTAAATAATCACTTAGTGATAAAGGAGATAGGGGAGAAGCAACCACTATTTAAAGAGTACATAATTTAAGCAATCATTTTATTTCATTTTTTTGTATTATTGCTTAGTATATTTAGTGGCAAAGTATAAAATATATTGAAACTTTATATTAGAGTCATCAACACAAATAATAACATTATCTTATGTTTTACTCAAATTTGTTAAAGACTAATACTAGCCTTGAAAATGCTATAATTTTTTTATTTATTTTTCAAAATGCAAACCTCACCCTCCCAATCATTCTAAAAGTCTCATATTTTATGCTCAATGGTACCTCACTTTTGTGGGAGCATCTTTGTCATTCACTCTTCATCTTTATCTCTCTCAAACTCTTTATATATATATATATATATATATATATATATATATATATATATATATATATATATATATATATATTCATATTTTTTCTCTACCTCTTTATATATATATATTCTTATTTTTTTCTCTAACTCGTCGCTCTCTCTCTCTCTCTCTCTCCTAATTTTACTCTTTTTTAGGTTCATCATCTCTAATTAGACTCTCTCTTCTCCTTAGCTCTCCTTTCTCTCTTAATCCTTTGCTTTCCTCCTTTGTTTTTGCCTTGCATCCTTCCCCAACCTCATCTTTCTTTGCTTCCTCTTCTCCTCACCATTTCTTCTCTTCCACTTCTAGTTGTTTCTTTTACTCCTTTCCTTGTCCTCTTCCAACATCTTGGCCTTACACTTAAATTTCAATCAAACAATTGTTCAAGTAAGAATTTTATTGGCCATCCAATTTTGCAACCACAATGAACTTTTTTGCCTCTTTTTATGAAGATTTCTAAGGTCATTGATTGCATTATTTATTAGTAAACGAAAAATCTAATACAAGTTAAATCCAGAGTGGAAATTGCCTTCAATGGTGATGATTGTCCACAATAAATGTTACATCAAGTGGTTGTCACTTTAATAGCCATCCTCACTACTATTGCCCAAAGTGATACCAAGTACACTTATACTTACAAATTGCCCATCTTGAGCAAAAATTATTATTACTTCTATAGAAGAATCTTAAAAGCCAATGATAATCACCATCAAAAACTACTATTACTTTATTTTTGTCACTATGGAGGTATTTGAAATCTCTTATGTGTATCCCTATGTTTAATTTTAATAAAACTTTCATGAGCTAAATTACAAATAGACAATTTATGGCTATTGATTTTAAAAGAAAAACTCATTTTGATAACTTTCTCTCTTATTTCATATAATAAAAATCATATTTTACTATTATGTTTATTTAAACTAATATAATAATAAAAAAATTTAAAATGATTTGGATTTGAATTCATGATAGTTGTTAAAAAAAACTAAAAAATTAAATTAACTATATTATTATTATACTTTAAAACTTTATAATAAGAAAGTTCAAATGTTTGTCATCAAATCAAATCTTCCCAAATCCAACTACAAAGTTGGCCACTTACCAAAATACTATTACACCTAAATTTTTATAAATTCTATTAATACATTAATTAATATAAATAAAGCTAAAAAATGCTAGATTTTATCAAAATCAATCAATTCAATTTGGTTTTGATGGTAACTATTTCTTAAGGATCAATTTCATAGTACGACTAGTATCATCATGGTTTCTACTGAAACCAATATGAAGACTATGGAGATAAAAAATTTTAATTGACACTATAATCCATGATTTTAAATACTCCTAATGAATGAGTTAGTCATCATATATATATATATATATATAAGACTTATAGACCTATTTAGTATATTAATTTTTCTATTAATTCTTAGAAACATTTTTGTCTTTGTATTTTATTTTATTATTTATATTATTTTAAGTAATTTTGTTGAATTAATTGAGATTATTGTTTGACTCGGTATCTTATTTTTTAGAAACAATGGTTTCTTCTTGTGCATGTATACATAACCTTGGTTGCAATCTAAAAATTTTTCCAATTATGATCTAACATCCAAATTACTACTTGGATCCTTCATTAAATGGTATTAGAGCAAAGATGAGATATAGATGAGGAATTTCTCATTCCCTTTCACCTTTATTATTGGTATAAGAGACAGATTTTGATCATAGTACTTATCCCACCATCTTTTGTCATGCATGAGATGTATCAAACATATAAAGTGGATCCTAAGACACGGGAGATCCATTTTGTTGTAGGTCATGGACTCGATCATAAACAAGGGCCATAATAGATCTGCATAATATTTTATTATTTAGTATTTTAATTTATTAATGGGTTTTTAATGTGTCATATGTGAGACTCATAGACTTATTTAGTATTTTAATTATTTATACATATTTTTAAGAATATTTTAGTTTTTTTTTATTTTTTACATTAACATTTATGTTATTTAAGTATTGTTATTGAATGTAGAAAGAGATTATCTTTTGGCTCAACATTTTCTTTCACAAAAACTACATTTTTTTGTACATGGATACATAACATGAGTCATGAACTAGGGATTTTCAAGTTATGATTTGACATCCAAATTATGATTCAGATCCTTCATCATTAAATATTTTTAAATAGTAATATACTTACTAATAATATAATCTCTCTTAATACTATTTTCTATGTGCCTCTATTTTGTGATATTTATACTAGCACTTAATTAATAAACATGTTTGAGCTAATATGAAAACTTTATGAGCTAAATAAAAATATAAATGCAATGATAAAGTAAATGAATATGATATGATTTTGATCTATGCTTTGCTAGATGAAATCATCCCAAAGTTTGTGACAATAATAACACCTAATCCATGTCATATCTTATTGTGGAATCAACATACTCTAAGTCATTTATCTCATCATGTCATCATCACTATTAAAGACTCGTATCATACCTCTTCATAGAATTGTCACCACTTAACACTTGTATTATATCTCCTCATGACTTCATCATCACTTAAGGATCGGGTTATCTTTCCTCATGGTATCATCACCAATTAAGATATATCTTTCATTCTTATGATAACTATAACACCCTGTGTTATTACCTCATCTCATTGTAACATCACACTACTCAAGGATTATATTATACTTCATTGTGATAACATAATCACTCAAGGCTCATGTCATCCTTTCTTGAAGTAACATCACCACCATAAGGTATTTATATTACCTTCTATGATATCCATAATACCTCAAATTATTACCTCACCTAATTTTGCCATCATCACTTAAGTTTATATCTCACTTCATCATAGCATCATCATTACTCAATACTATATCTTATTTTTTTAATGACATCATCATCACTCAAGGTGTGACAACCCACTTAGTTAACTTCTCATATTATCTCAAAACATGTTTGATATATTAAATGTAAGTATTATAAATTCAAAATTTGGAAAGATGTGTTTTGTGAGCTTTATGAAAAGCATGCCAGAATACTAATGGTCAAATTTTATATCAAGCTTATCGATGTGAAGATCTTGTCCTAAGGAATATGTAAGTATGTAATTTGTATTTTTTTAGATTATTTGAATTTTTTATGAATAATTAAAGATAAAAAATTCATAATATTATTTTAATCCTTTTATTTAAGATATAGATAAGTCATCTTTTGGACCTCAAAACTCATTTGTTGCATTTGAAAACTTCAAAAGTAGAAGATAAATTTATAGATAGAAAGACAAAGAATAGATAGAGAGGGAGAGAAAATTTGGATAAGAAGAATGGAAGAGAGTTGCACTATCCATTAAGAAAAAAGATAAATATTTGAAAAAAGAAGAAACCATGTGAGAAAGAAAGTGATTTCAAGTTTATTTTACAAAAAAAACATAAATAATTAAAGATCTTATCCAAGCTCTCCTTTTAAAGGTTATATTAATTGATTTGAATATCAAATAAGGGTTACATATGAGATCCAATGAGAAATTATAAGGACTGATGTAATTTTTTTACTACAATGACCATAAAAAATGATTATTTAGATTATATTAATATGATCTCATCAGTTGGAGTTGGAAAGCTTTTTGACCTGTGTGAAAGGGGAAACTACTAAGAATCATACTGGTGTAATCAATTAATCATACTTATATGGTGGTATATGTATTACTAAATTAAGGATTCATCTAGTTCAATCACTCGCTTAATTAATAATTAAAAGGTATTGTATTAATACAAAAGATAGTCAAACCAGTTCAATTAGGTTATGGGAATATTATATAGAGATTTTCTGTTTGATCCTTTATAGATAACATATATTTTATGGGTTGAATTATTATGATTAATTTTTGGACAATTTAACATAAAATGCATGTCCTCATGCTAATACAAGAATAAGAATAATCTAATATAATGTAGTAAGAGATATGTACAAGAGACAAGTATGATTGTAATAGTATAGATTATAATAGTATGAAATTAGGATCTCATAAGTATGATTAGTTCTTGGATTATTTAACAAACGTTGGTTGTATGATTTGGTATTTGTCCAACATAAGGCATGGGTCATATAATACAATAATTGTATTGAATAATGTAAAGTCTAGAATATGAATAAGGCATAAATCACACAAGTATGAAATGGGAATCGAGTAAGTACATGTAGTTAATGAACATGCATAACATAGATCATTTATTTGATCCTTAGTATGATCTAATCATTGTCAAGGCTCATACTTGAATGACAGGGAAATTAGACACATATAATTAGTGTAATGCAATGGTCTAAACTTAGTAAAGCCCTAACTATATAGTACATAGGGTCAATTATTTTGTATGATGTAATGATAATAAATGAAAAAGAGAGTAGTTTATTATGACATATTTGGTAAAGTTTTTAGAAAACACTTAAAAAAATTTGAATTTTATTAATAAGAGTTAATATAAATTTTACAAAAAAAAGAAGAGAATTTGTCAAAACCATCATGTAGAAAAATTAAATAATTATAATGAAAGTAAAAAATTAAAAATCTCATATCATTATTATGGAATTCATAATAATATAAGCATTTGTAAGAAATAATATTTCTTGAATATATTATGAGTTTATTATAACACTTTGTGAGTATTAATAAAATAAAAAGAAAAGAAAAAAAATATTAATATAGGTTAAGAAAGAGAATGATCTTGACATAAACAGGCCTTGACTTAATGATGATAAGATACTTTGCTCCTCAATATCATAATTACTTGGAGATAGGGCTTCAATATTTCAAACACTTCATTCCCCATTAGTATAGAATATTAGTATTAAGAGAGCGAGACTTAACAACGACGAGATACTACTGGTCATAATTTTGTATTACTTAAAGGTGGAGCAATGACATATTAGAATATCAAGACTTATAATGATGAAGTATAATACGAGATCCCCAATAGCTGAGATAATGGTCTTAAAAAGAGTTTAATGTCAAAGAAAGAAAGAAAATATAAGAAAAAAATGAAATAAAGAAATGAAAGTGAATATGAAAGGAAAGAAAAGTAAAACATGTCATGAGTATTTTATATGACCACATATACATTATTATAATACTTCTTTTTATAGATTATCGTGTATTCTTTTATCAATTATTCTATTTCATTGCTTAGATACTTTAATTACTCTTTATAGTTTTTATTTGTATATAATTAGAGGTTTGTTTGATGATCATATTATACTTATATTTTACTTAAATTATAAGTTATGATGTTAATCATAGAGTTAAGAGTTCTTAAATGATAACATTGAATGTTGGAGAGCTAGTTATATTTTTTGAGTGTGAGCAACATTGTATATATTGAGGACATCTATATTTTATTATCAAAATTTTGTATTAGTATTAGTTTTCAAATTTTCTTATTGTATAACAACTATTTATTGTGCATGTTCTTTTGTTGAAATGTTTCAAGATTATCATGATTTTTTCATTAACATTATATTTTTTTATTAGCTCATGTCCTTATTTTTTATCCTAGATTTTGATTAACCTGATACACATTTATTGTGGACGCAATTTATTGAGTTCAATTGATTTATGTTGGACAAGACATCGCACAATGTTATTTTATCCTATTATATAAAATATAATACCTTTGATACTCTTTTAACTCAAGATAGATGTTTCATTTCAAGCATTTTACTATAAAAGTAATATTCAAGCACAATATCTAAAATAATGCTAAAACACATATGATTCAATATTTCATTATATCATATGCACATAACAAATCATGTGTAACACATGATTGTAGAGTGTCATATTTTATCTCCTTTCCTTCCTATAATTTCATATAAACCTTACATTATATTTACATTTATTATAATTCATATGATTTATTTTATTTATTATACTCTAAGAGTTTAAAATATACTATTGAGCCTAATACAATTCTCTCAGACTGATTATCCATGAGGGTTATTGAATTGTCTATTAGTATCATCAAATAGTTCAATCCCTCTTATTTAATAAACGAATATGCATATAACGCTTTGTTTGATCTTTCCCTGGTTCCCATTGAATTATTTGACCATCCATTATTAAAATAATGGGAGAATAGTGTCCACAAGAGAAGGGGGAGTGGTCAATTGTGCAACCTTCAATAAGACCCAAGTTGATAAATTAGTTTGCACATATAATCTTTTATTAATCTTAAAACAAACTTTAGAGAATGTTCTTTAGCTTTTAAAAAATTTTATAGTTATGATGGATATTATGGAGAAATGAAATAAGTAAAATATAACAAGTAAATAAAAATATATCATACAAGATGTTTAGGTAGTTTAGCAAAACTCGTGCTTACAAAAACAATCTCAATCAACATGACCAATCTTCCACTAAACACTCCATTCCCTTTTGCCTTAGCCAGTAAAACTAAACCTTACAAAATAACTCCCTTTTCATAAAACTGGTGAAAGATGAGTAAAATACTTATACATTTTATTGCTACTCTTAAGTAAATAATGCTCACATGAATCTATAACATTCACTTGAAGAAATTATATGGCATAAGATCAAAATGTTGTGAAGGATATTACTAATCAATGTTAATATCTTTGATACAATATCTAGAGAAATAAAACATACTTGTATGATAACAAGAAAAACAACTCTTCACTATTAAGCACATCCTGTAGCTGTAGATGTACTTTTGTTTCTAAACAATTTACAAATTAGATCATTATTTTTTTCACTCATTTATATTTTTATTTATATTATTCAATAAGATATATCTAGTTGAAGATTTTTTTAATAAAATTATATTAAAATGATTGAAACAGTTACAAGTTTTGATGACATATATAAGTACCACAATTATATCATACTGAGGTCATAAATAAGCAGAATAGATCGACCTTAACAATGCACCTAACATGTTGATTTACTTACTTAGAGTGCATTATACAAGTATGATAAAGCACATCATACCCTACAACGAATACTTAGCACACACTGTTATAAGTTATTAAAATATTATATAAGATGATCATAATGATCATACAAGTCTAATACAATTATATTATTATATTTTCTGCTAAGTAAATGAAGGAATTGTACACATTTAATAACTAAGTCATATATGTATGATAATTTTTGTAATACTCTTGGGAATTTCTTATCCAATACATATTATATCAATGTGAAATGGTTTAACAAGTAATAACTAAGTAGATATAAGTACTTCATGCATGTACGATGATAATATATTAAATGTTGAACATTCAAATGCTATATTATATAATTATAATAATAGTATATTCTTATAAAATGTAACTATATAATCTAACTTAGTTGCTTTATTGACTTAAGTGTTAAAGATATTGAAAATGATATTCAAGTATGAAATGTGGTTCCAATATGTATGATGTAGGTAAAGGCTTTTACTAAACTAGATATAGGATTTTTGTATAAGATCCATCCCTTTTACAACTAGATTCTTTTTTCTCAAATTGACATAGTATGTAACATTGTCTCATATTTATTCAATATATTTCCCTTAACAAAATAGCTAAGCTCTCTTAGCTATTTTGTTAAGGGAAATATATTGAATAAATATGAGACAATGTTTCATACTATATAATGTATAAAAATACAAAGCTAATATAACAAGATTAGGAATCATACTTTGTTGATATTGTAACTAGTGTTAATACAACTAGGCCAACTTAGAATAAACAAGGTGTCATATTAGTATGATGAGAAAATCATAACTATATGACATTTAAATTTAACTATATATGAGTTGAGATACATCGTAAAAATAAGTAGACATACAAATATAACGAGAAATAATGTATTGTATAATATATATGTAGATTGACAACCTAGCTTGTGTCAATATAATTTCAATGCTTATTTATTTTATCATTAAACCTAAGATTATCCTTACTCTTTAAGCATTATGTTTTTAGATTATTCAACCAATTATATACTATTTAACTATGTAAAGATAGATAAACATATGGATAATGTATGAAATGGTTGAATTATATTTTGTGTCATATAAAAAATAAGTGATAAGTTTAACAAATTCTAACCCAAGTAATATATCGAAGATGAGTTCTAGATAGGCAGCCAATCCATCAAGAGCTGAGACCAATGGTTCCAAGATTTACAAGTTCTGCTAAGTATGAGCAAAGTTATCAAGAAGTCATGACTAGTCTTCACTCGTGGATTACTCCATGAATTATTTAATCAAAGGTGTATGAGCAATTAGAAGTACTAAATATCATCACTCTAAACATAGCCTAATTTAGACTCATAGTTGCTCTTAAGTATATTCTATTTGGATGGAATCATTAGCACGACATTCAAATTTTTAGGGTCTATGATATTTTTGCTTGCACTTTATCACAAGACTCTCCTAACTATGATCATCAGTTCATTAATCAATATTTCTCTTTGGGCCACCTTGTATGGGTGGATTTATCATTTGGGTTAGGTCTCCATATTAGCATACCCTCACATTTTATTTCATGCTTTTTTGTGTAGGATATGTTTGTCATTCTCATACTTGATATTTTAGTCATATGGCATATAAAGAAGCTCAACTTGTGGGATAATTCTATGAAAAAGGGACCATTTGTTCATACTTATACTTCATTTTCTTTAGTTCCACATCACATATGAGTCTTTTACTCATAAGTGTGAACTTTATATATGAAGACTAGATAGCTATTATGGACATGATATATTAAGTATTTTTCAACAACTCTTTCCAAATGTGTGCAGATTCTATTCCTTGAGAGCAAAATCTAACTAATGTGATTTCGATGATGCCTCAGGAAGGGTGTGTGTGAGGCCTGAAAGAGGAGATCCTTACCCAAGAAATTTTTTGTGCATAGTAATTTTTTGAAACTTATTTTCTTTATTTCCATATTTTTTCTTGCTTTGTATTTAATATTAGTCTTGGGGTAATTCCAAGAGAAGCAAACTTGATCATGGAACTAAGGATTTAATGATAATACCTACACATAATTTTCATTAACTCAAATATTTGTCCCTTTATCAGTGAGCATAATGAATTTTATATTATTATCATTTTAAATCTAGTTGGCTCCTTGACATTATTTAATGGCTTTATTGATATTATGTGAACTCTTATCAATTTTTTTATCGTTATTAAACATAAATTACATGTCTTTTAGAGATGTAGTAATTTGTATGACTTATGGTGTTTACCATCATCAATCATTTTTCCTCTAATATTGTCACAATGGGAAGTATTTGGAACTTTCTACTTGTGATTTCTATGGTTGACTATAACAAGGATTTCTCAATGAAAAGAAGAGATAATGTATAGATACATTAATTAAAAAAATTATTATGATCTTCTCCTTAATTCTATAAGGATACACCCTATTTAATACATTATTAATGTTTTTGCCTTTATTATTTCTTAAGTCTATACCTACAATCTTCACAGATTGTTACATTTTTCTTATCAACATAATAAATAAAAGTAAACACTTTTATTGTAGCATCAAAATCATTTACAATAAATAAAAATGTTCTTTTATGTTAGCAATTCCACTTATTTTTGATATCAATAACAAACTAAAATAGTCAGACATGTACTGTAAGTTACATATATAAGCATCAAACTCAATCATATTAGTTTACTCTTTCTTACTCATAAAGTCCTTTTGCATTATGATTTAGACAACTTGACCATATTCCATTCCTAAGGAATTAATAATAAAGAACATAACTTTGTAGTGATAAAATGCTCTAGTTCAATATGCTACCAAAAACTATGTTGTAAAGCAAAAGGAAGGTCGGTATGAAGATAGAAAGAGAAATAACAAATGATTAATCAAATAAAAAACAATTAGAAAAGAAATAAATAAATAATAATAAATGTATAATAAGTTTATAACAAGAAGACCTCATTACAAAATTAATTTTCATACTAAATAACATAGTATATATAAATTACAAGAAATAATACCAAAAAAATATGTGAAAGGACAAGGTATTGAGCAAACCAAAAGCTCCAATTCATCATCATAGTACCATATGTTTTCAGGCTTGTTTTTCTTTGCTTTCACAGATAGAGTTAGTATCTTAACTACATCAAGAAGGGTTTGACCTTAATCTCAAATATCTAGGAGAAAATAAAGAAAACAAAATTGCACTAAAAGGTCAAATGAAGTTGAAAAACTAAGTTCAAAAAGTTCACAACACAATGTCATACACTTGCCATGTAAGTGCATGCCTAACGTTATCTCTCCATGACAAGCTTGTCTTACTTTAATGATACCAATCTTGGTTGGACTTGCTCTTTTTGTATCACTAAAGAAGTTTGCATCCCTTAATAAGAATGATTGAGTCCATTCTCAATTAGAATATTCATCATTCTTTCTTGATTAGCTCGAACGGACTTCTAGATTTTCATTAGTACCTAGATTTTTCTTCAATATCCCAAATACTCATTTTATCCAAAAATGAGAAGACTATTTAATATCCTAGATTTTTTATTGATTACCTAATTTGAGTATCTGCCTTAGCCAATAAAAATCCATCACTTGATAGCTTGCTTAGTAATATTGAAATATTGTTTTTGCCATTATAAACACCCTACCTCAACTCAATGAAAGATATTATTTGACTCACATTTTTTTTAATGGACTTCCTTTTCTTATGCCCCCAAAAAAACCATAGTTTATTATTTCTTCTTGGGTTTGTCAAAGCTCTTACTTTGTTTTTGTAAATGTTGATTTTTTTAGTGCCATTTTAATGTCAATGTCACATTTTTTCAAGTGTTATTGCAATGCTAAAAATGTCTTTGACTCCTCAATTCATAGTATTGAACTTCATATTTTTACACACATGTGTTTAACTATCACTCCACATGTCTACAAGCCATTTTCCTATGATAACTCATATTCTTTTAATATTAATACTTATCAATCTCAATATAATTATTACTACAACACCTATATTATAAGCCCCAAAAACACTTAAAATGTAAACAATATTTAAATTTGTAATATCATTGAGTAAAATCTATGAGTATAAAATAAGGACTAGATTTATTCATTTTCAAGTCCATTCCTAACCCAATGAATATGAAAGATGTAGGATTAGATATCAACTACTTAGAAACTGATTTTTTTGGAAAGATATTATGCATTTTTACCAAAAAATTCATGTGGTTTCATGCTCCTTTCTTTTAAAAAAATTTTCCACAACATAACTTAGAAATATTTTTATTAATCCATGGTAATTGGTATCTAAGATTTCATTTACATCATTCTTAAATTCTATTTTTTATAACTTTCTTTATTTTTTTATATGCATTCTTATGTTCTTGAAATCTATCTTTAAAGACTCATTAGTTACCAAAAAAATCCTTAGCCATTAGGGTAGCTCTTTCACTGAGCTTAATTCTATAATTCTTCCTTCTCAAGCTCTCGAGGAAGCCACTTCATTTCTTTCTAATTCTTAGTGACACGAGTTCTTGCTAACCTAGAGAATTGCTTAATATAATCCATCAAGTGTAAGCTCATGTGAGGACTATCTTTTTGTAAAATGTAATAACAAAAATGGCATCAAACATTTATTTGATTTGTTTTTTAATTAAAAAAATATATGAGAAAAATAAAAAAAAATTCTTTTAAACTAACACTAAAAAATCTCTTTTTTATAATACTTAAATATTATATTATTTGTACTTATTTTTGTTAAATAAAATATTTAGATACCGCTGACCAAAACATCACCTAAATGTTGACATGCCCAAAAAAGAAGATTTGCAACAAACAACTTCCAAATGACAAAACAATAAGACATTCTTGTCGTGTAGCCTTCTTTTGTTACAAGCATAAAAATAAGAACGCCATATTCTTTCAAATACAAAGATGTCTTTGATTAGTTATGTTTCAAAATAAATTTTTTAATTTAAAAAATGAAAAATAATATGAAAAACATACAATAGTTTTTAAATTATGTTAAATTTTATTTCATTATTTTATAAAATATCAGTGATTGTTTTAACTATGTTATAATATCAACTATTTTAATAAAATATTGAATTATAATATATTAATCACATACATAATTTTTTAATAATATCTTTTACATCTATTTTTTATTAATAACTTAAATTTAGGAACAATCATCCCAAATATAACCTCAATCTACATGATCAAAACCAATTGTAACAAATACAAAACTACCAATAATATGACAAACAAAGAGAACATGTTTGACTTGTAACCTTCTTGCAATTCCTAAGACAACATTTCCTTTTTATTTTTCTGTTTGCTATGTTTCTAACTGTAAAAAGAAAGAAAAACACATTCAATGCTTTGTTTCTTGCTAAGCATTTGAAACTACATAACCAATGAATTGAACCACACAAAAACAATTTATTTGGAGCAACTATGGTGCCCCAAAAGAGTTTATGTAATACAAAATATTTCAAAAAGTCCTTAAGCAAAAAAGATTTTCTTGTTGTTTGATAAAAAGAAAGCTAGACAAAGTGCCTAACAACAAGCACATTAGTTTAATTTGATGAGGGTCTCATTAATTTGTTCAAAGCAAGTAAGTTTTGCAACAAAAGATCATACAAAATTAGTCGTGGACCTAAAACCAATTGACAACAAGCAAAACAAACCATTCCTCCTTATTTGGTCCACCTTTAGGCACACTAATATTCAGCTCGAAGCAGGTGATTCAAAAACAGTTGGTTCATCAGGTTAGAATTCATGGTTTTGGACACAAACAGCCATCCAAAGTGATTAAGTAATCTAGTTTGATTCACAACAGTATATGACAATTCAAGCTGCAAATTGAAGAAGTCAGGAGATCATTAAGAAACCACCATTACATGACTCGCAATTCCAAAACCTCTAAGTCCCCACAATCCTTTCCCAGGGAAACATTACAAGTAAAGAAAACATTGTTGCACTACTAGCATAACTCATTATCATGCTTTAACAAAGAGTCGTTCCTTACTTTGCAGACACAACATTATTATGCTTTAACTCATCTTGGATGCTTGGCAAAGTTAACCGACTGGTACTTTCTTCAGTAATAGCACCATGCAACGGGGTTTGAGTTGAAGCTACATTGTCACTCGTGTTTGATGTCGTAAACTCTACCGCTGGCATTTGGTCATCTAAAACTTTAGCCGTAGGAAGAGCTGATACTTCAACAGTATTCTCAACTAAAGCTGTTGTTGTGTTGGGATGCAATTCCTTCGTTGTATTAGGTGCATAAACTTCAGCTTCTGATCCATTTTTCATGGAAGAAATATCATTAACAGGCAGATCAGCATTTGGGATTGTTATATTTCCACCAGAAGCAAAAGCAGTAGTAGAAATGTTGCTCATGTTAGCCGAATACACCAAGGTAGAGTTGACATAGCTCTTGGCTGTCCTGTCCATGCTCTCCACAACCGCATCTCCTCTCTCATGATTCCCCATCTGGTCCTCATCAAGTCCCCCTTCTTCTACACCCATACCATCAGCTTCTCGTTCTGTCGTACGTGAGTCATGAGCTACTGCACTAGAAACATCGTCTCGTTTGTAATTCTCTTCCCGTGCCTCACGGGTGTCGTCCTCATGCTCCTCCACTAGACCATCCCTCTCTTCCTCACTTGCAAATTCCTCGTCATGCTCATTTTCATCATCGCCTCCATCTTGATCTTGCTCATCGATCCCATCATCCACACCTCCTTTCCCTTCTTCATCCTCAGCTTCCTCCTGTCTCAGGTCTTGCTCGTGTTCTTGTTCCCCATCTTGTCCTTCCTCTTCATCTTCAACCATTGTTGAATGGGTCTCACTCATTGATTCATTTTCCTTAACAAGCGGAAGGCCTTTCCTGCCCAAATTGAAGGTGTCAGGCTGCTGATCCGTCATTTTGGAGGAAGTCTTCGTGGCCCTCTCTTCAAATGCTCGCTTCTTGTCATGGGAGTGTTTCACTTGGTAGAGCAACCAGACGCAGATGGCCAGCAATAGGCATATCTGAAGAACATGCTTCAACCTAAAACCCCCCTTGGATCTCTGGTTCCTACTCGAAGATTGCCTCATAATGAAGGATCCTTGGGAAAATAATTCCACACAAACCTCCCCTTTCACCAAGATCTTGCATTCATCTGCTTTAAATAGAAATCCAGGGAGGAGATAAGGAAAACACGCATTGCCACATAAATCAAACGCAAAAAGGAATGAGAATCTCGAAATGAAGTATTTTAGACTTGAAATCTCCCTAGCAAGTTGAATTTCTAACGCCGGGACTTGCGATTCAAGAAACCCTAATGTCTTAAAGCCTGAACCAGTAAAAAAAAAAATTAAAAAAAAAACTCGTAATTCTAGGCGACCACCAAGTTAAATTCAACATTTTTTTTTTCTGCTATGAGATGGGCTTATGAATCCCAGAGCTCGACCAGAACAGACAATACCATGAGATCATAATAAGAAAGATGGCACCCCGAGCACCCAGCTGTTATAAAAAAAAAAAATAAATAAAAGCAGACCAGACAGCGCCTTTTTCCAACAACCACAAAGTTTTAGTGATCTACGCTACCATGGAAGGAGATGCATACCTCGAGCTTGTCCTAAAACCCTCAAGTAGGATGCTGTCGGAGATGATCGACGGAGGGATTGAGAAGTATTCTTTACTTAAGCGCGCCTGAGGGGAGAAAGGTCTCCGCCTCTTCTGTTCGAGTGTACTGCAAATTAGTTGGCTACGTGGTTAATTTTTGTCAGGATAAATTATATATATATATATATATATATATATATATATATATATATATATATATATATTAACTTCAAGAATTTTTTTAAATATATATATATAACGAGAAAGAACGCGGTTGAGTTATAAAAACAAAATGGTTTTAAAGGAGTTCATGAGCATTTCCAACTTGTAGAATTTGACGTTTTGTTCACTATTTTGCTTGATCATTAATTATCTAGAAAATTTATAATCAGTTTAAAGAAGCATGGGGACTCACAAGTCTTCCTAGTAACCTATTGAACATCAACCCTATCTAACCTCCTCGTCCTCTATAAAAAGTTTCTTATTGTTGTGATTGATTTGTTAACATCACAGTTAATTTGTGAAAAATTATTGGTTCAATTTATACACAAACAATACTAATTTATAATTATATATTATGTTTTGATATTTATATTGGTATACATTATCATATTTTGTAAAGAATTTTTTTTATATATGACACAATGAGAAATACTTGTATTTGAATTCGAATAACTCAGATGTACATCATGGTATTCGAGAAAGAGAGGAATCGAAGAAACCTCTAGTGAGTAAGAGTAACGAAATAGATTTATGAATCAAAAAAGAGAATTTTGTGAAAAAACACAAAAATAATGAAGAAAAGGAACCACATGGAGTGTCCATTATATTAGGTGTTAAATGTAGGCATTCTATATAAATTTTTAGATGAGATGCTTATCTAAAATTCCTACCACATGATTTTTTATTTGATTTTTGCTTGTTTGTTGCATTATTATTATATGTGGGTGTATTCATTTGGTATGGTTACATGGGACAAAAAAAGCTATCATAATCGTAATAACAGAATCAAATATGAATTGTGAATAATAATAATAAAATAAGTAAATAAGGTTTGTCAAGAAAAGACTTTTCTTGATTTGTCATGATTCATTCATTTAGGAAAAAGGACAACATTCCTGAAGGATACTAACTTAGGTCAATTAATCTCAAAGCGAGAGAAAGGCAAGTGGCATCTGAAAATCTATTTTGGATTCTTCTATTGCTATTCTTAAATTATTGAAGTGATGAGAGGGAGAAGTTTTGATTCCTCTTGTTGAACCAAATTTGAACAATATATTTGATTCAAAAAAAAGCACTTAAATATATTGTATGTCAGAACAATAATGACAACCACTATTTACTAGTAAGCACTGAAAGCTGATGCTAGAATGAATCTTCAAACTGAATGATGTCGTAAAGGAAATAGTTTCTATAATAGGGTGGTTCAAATTAAGAGTAAGTATTAATGATAAGAGACCAGAGGAATGGACATAGGATAAAGGGATGCTTATTATCAATCAATTGATTCGCTATGTAGAGAACAAAAATGGCACAAAAATCGTAGTTAAGATTTGGCTCAATTCCTTGGAAGAAAGGAGTATGCCAACGTGATTCGACGAGAACATCGAAAAAACCTAATGTAGCTCTATATAAGAGAGCCAAAGTACGGCAAAGCAACTCAAGTCAAGTACAACCCAAAAGGGTTTGCCTTCATTTGTAAGCAATGAGCTAATTAACCCAAGTCCTGGTGATATAATCTTAGGATCAAACGAAGCATGGGTTCTATCATAGAAAAATGTTAAGAGACAAATTGGAAATAAAAAAAGAAATAAAGGAATAAAAAGGTTAAAATAATGGTTTAAGGAGTTATGTCTCGTAGATGGTGTTATTTATTTCAATACAACATCATTCATTATTTGTTTATTTCATATGGATATGTTATGTATTCAACAAACGATACGACTCGATAATGTAATGACTTGCATATATGATTGTGTAGTTTTTTCTGAGAGAATGTAATGATTGTCTTAATGTAGTTTTGGATTACAATTTTAGAAAATTTTAATGTATATCATAGAACTCTAGAAAAGTATCAAGTGAAGATGATTATTTAACTTAGTGCATTTGGTATTACATTAGATAATAATGTAATAGAATTAGAACTTAGCATTGTAATAAGTGTTGTTGCATCAATAAGATAAGGATGCTTTGTTTATTTATCTGTATTCCATTTAAAATATTGTAATATCTGTATTCCATTTCAATGGATAGTGGTTTGGTTTTATCCCAATAAAAAGTTATGATCTTTTTTGTTTTTGTTTTTCAAATTAGTTGGATTTGTGTTTTAAAGAAAAGTAATTTTTTTTGGCTATAATATGATTTTCTTATTAAAGGCCAAAATAAGGAATAAAAGAAATAAAAGGAATAAATTGAATTTGCTTGGGATAATAAGGCCACAAACTTGGAATAATTTAATTTTCCAAATATTGTAAGCTTGTTATAAAGTGCTTAACGAGGCACAAAAATAAAAAAATTATTAAAAAAATTATATTCATTATCTGGATTCATCTTTATAGGTTTTTAAGTTAACGATCAATCTATGAATATGTGACATCCCCCTTCTTTATAATCATATTGTTCTCGGATTTCTCTTAGGGTGTTATTCAAAATTTTATTCTTTTTTCTTTCACAAAATTAAATAATAATTTTTTTCAATTTATTTTTAAGATCAAGTTGCAAAAGTGACAAATTCTTTTAGGGAAACTATTTAATACTTTTTATGAAAGTGACATAAAACAACTCATGAAAAATATCATGTTTTTACATTACTTTTTAAAACCATATGTTCATATAATAGCAATGATTTTGACATATATTTTTCTTATATAAATAAAATTTTAAATGACAATTCTATTAGAGAATAATCATCTTTTATGATATGTTATCAGAAACTAGATCTTATTTCTTTCTTGTAATCTCATGCATTACCTCATTTAATTAAGTCCTAAACAAATAAAATTTTGATTTAACAACAACAATCTTTATAGTGTATATTAGGTGCTCCATTACGATTTCTTTGTAATATCACCATCATGATGAAGAGGAGTTAGTGATAAACCAATGATATTAAGCACCACTAAAGTCTAAATAAAGGTATGCCTCATCTTAATAGAGATGTCATCAAACTCAACATCTTTATCAAATTGTCTCATAGCTCCATTGAGATGGTTCATGAAGTCTATTATGAGGTTGCTTAATGTATAGTAAAGCATTTTTGTAACATCTTAAATGGTCATTTACTCACTCAAAGTTGATTAAATAAATTTTTATCACATTTTATGATGTTATCATTCTTATTATTGTTATTACATGATTGAGATGGTATTATATCTTATTCTTATTATTGTTAATACTTTAATATATGGTCATGATTAGTAGAAAATTATTTATAATAGTACTTTAATATAAGGTAGTGATAGATAAAAGAGATGATTTAATAAAATATTAAATTAGTGATGAAGGTTTAGAGATATGATTAATGTCACAAAAAATATAAAATGACTGAATTTGAAATATCATGGAGTAATGGTTATGATCATTTAGAGAATAACTTGGGCCCTATAAAAGTGAGAAGGAACTGAGGATTGTTAGAATCATTAAACTTAAAAAAGTATACAAGTAATAGATCATAATAATTAAGAAAGAATCAAATTTTTGGTATGGATTTAAATGTTCTTTTAAAATTTAATTATTATGTAAGATTATGATTATAAGATTAAGTACACAATTAATCTTTATAAGATTAAGTAAAACTTATGTTTTGAGCTTAAAATATCACAATATTATTTTGTATTACTTTAAAAAACATGATATTTTACAAAGTTGCACCAAAGTTTCAAGTATATCATTAAGAATAACTAATTTAAGAAACTTATTAATTCTTGTGTTGAAATTTTTAGAGTTAAATTAGAATTATTATGAATTAAAGAAGAAAAATTAAGATTTTCATATGTATGTGTGTGTATGTGCAGGTATTTGTGTGTGTGAAAGTTGTAAGAACCTTGAAGAAAGAATTTAAGGAGGTTTTAAGAAAGAGAAAGAAAAATGAATGAAGGTTTGATTATAGTATTAATAGGAAGAGGAAGTGGGAAGAAGCAGAAGAGATAAGAAGATGATTAAGAAGGAAACATAGGGAAGGAGAAAAATAGTAAAGATGAGCATGTCATTAAAAAGGAAGAAAATATTAGAATGAAGCATATCTTGAAGGTTTTACGAAGTTAAATTTAGAGCTAGTAATACAAGATGAAAAGTTAATTTAATGAAAAGATAACATTAGCATATGCATTTAATAAGACATCATGATTTCATGGTATAAAACAATTGGTAAAATATTTATATATGTGAAATAAATATATTTATATGAATTGCTAAATTCTTTACTATAAAAGTGAAAGAATGAGAATAAAAATTGGAAAGAAAGATAGAAAATGAATGAGATAAATATTTAAGTAAGCTAAATTAGCTATGAGACAAAATAAATGAATAAGAAAGTATAATTTTGGTTTACCAAAAAGGCATTATCTCATGGTCAAAAAATGCCATAGTAGTAAAATGGATCATGAATAAAAAATGACACTGGTAGAAAACTAGGTTGTGAATAAAAAGAATAACAGTGGTACTAAATTGGGTTATGAATAAAAAAAGATACTAGTGTTAAAGTAAACTATGAATGAAAGAGAAGAAAATTGGCATTAAACTAGGCCATGAAAGAGAAAAGAAAAAAGAGTACAATGCAAATAATATAACAAATTAAAATGATAGAAATTATGTGATAGTAATATTAAGGGAAAATAGGATCTTGATAATAGAAGAATGAAAATATAAAAAAATGGAAGAAAAGTAATAGAGAAGAAAAAAATAAAAAGAAGTAAATATCAATAGAGATGAAAACAAAATAATTATGTGTACATACAAACATACATATGCATATACATATATATATATATATGTATGTATGTGTGTGTGTGTGCACATGATTATATAACAAAAAAGAATGAAAAATGAAAATAAATACTACTCAACTTTATTTTAATTTAGTAAGATACTAATGAATTGGAAGACCATGAAAAGAATAGTATGTTATTGATTCCATAATGTTATCTTACTCCATTTCTTTTAAATTTTTTATTTTTGTTATTTTTAAATACTATTTAATATTTAGAATTATCTAATAAATAATTTTTATCTCACTATTTTTTTACTTATTTTGCAAGGCATATCATTAGCACACAAAGAAGGATAGAGTAGAGTGGTAATAAGAATGAGTAGATTGTCACCATGAGATTTTTAAAGTTGTGTGTATGTATAAGTTTGGATAAATAGAGAAATAGATAAATTTTTTATTGCTTAAGTTTATACTTGTAGTGATAACAAGATAGATAGTGTGTGAAATTATATGAAAAGAAAAAAAAGAAACTAGAAAAAATATCATCACTCCTTATCCCCAGAAAAGAATTTAATATTCTCATATTTTTTGAATAATTGCTTTGACTATTATGGAATTAAAAATGGTTAAAGACAGGGTATGACAAGTCTAGTCAAGTGAATTGATTGGTGTTGACTAAGTCGGATATAGCCTCAAATATGGTTAGTAGTGATCCAAAACTTATAAAGAAGACTAATCTACGAAATTCTACATAGATCATAAAATTTAGCAATTATTATAAAAAGGGATTTTGTAAATTAAATGGTAATAGACAATGGCAAACAAACTAAAATAAGAAACTATGTCATTTTTTATGTTAAAAGGTATTAATTACATAATTAATAAAAGTTTTTTTTGTGTCGTTTTGTTTGATCTTTATGTATACTCATTGTTATACCCGGTAAAATATTATACGTTTAATCTTCAATAATTCAATTGTGGCTTGGATGATTTCAGATCGACAGTAGGATGAGCCAGGAGCGTAATTGGAGGCTATTGGAATTTCTGAAATTTTCTGGGGATTTTTCGGAGCACCGAGGAAATTTTTAAGTAATTTTCCCTGTTTAATTGGATTTATTAGATTTTTGGAAATTCGAAAATCTAGTTAAATCGGTCTATTAGATTTTTAAACCGGAATTTGGTTTTTACCGCGCGTGAACCGGACCGGGGCGGTTCAGCGAAGGCGGGGGGCGGTTCGCCGAGTGCGTTTGCGCGTGCGGTTGGATAAGCCACGGATAAGCGGATCGGACGGACGAGATCAGCGGTGGAGATTAACCGGCTGATCGGGTTTAAGCGGCGTTATTAGAAGGTCAACCGGCGCTTAATGGGTTCTTAACGGGTTATTACCGGTTTAAGCTGGGTATTTAACCTGATTTGTTCGGCTGTTAGGGTTTCGAGCGGTGGCCGGAGACGAGGTGTTCGCGGCGATACTTTCTGGCGGCCTTTCAAGGGGCTTTTTGTACCTGGAGGTTCGCGGGACCGAGGAGAATCGATTGGTACCGGTTTCGTTCGGCGAGGAGCAGCGGTTGGTCGCGTGCGAGCTTCACCGTCGCCGGAGAAGAAAGGTAGGAAATTCAGAATTTAAATTAGTTATTTAGCAAATTAAAATATGGATTATTTTGCAAATAGCTACCGGAGCATGCAGATTGTGGTTTTTGGAAATGATTAATGCAAATTATTGATTTAGCATTTTAGGGTTTTTCTTCGGAAAATTATAACCGCCGAATTTGGAAATTTTACCAAGCATGTGTTGATTCGATATGTGCTTTAATCATGTTAAGATAGTATCAAATGCTGAAATTTGTTTAATTTCATAGATTGTTAAAATTGGGATCGGATGAAACTTCGGCGGAAATTTTGATTGAACCTTAAAAATTAGTGGCATTAATGAAACATTAGGATAGTATGAACATCGGATTTTGTTTCTCTTTGATCTCGGTCGCCGGAAATCGACGGGGGAAACGGAATTTTCCCGGAGGAATCGTCGGTTAGGGTTTCGCGGGCGCCGGGCGGAGGAAGGAGATGGATTAGATTAATTTCGGTTTAGTTAATTAAGTAATTGTAATTATTCAATATTTATTAATAATTTAAATGTTAAACGTCGGCTGGAAATTGGATTAATTATTCGGCCGGTGGGTTCTCGGTTTAGCGTGAAAGCCGAACCGGCAGCGAAAACCGGTTCAGCGGGATTCGGCGCGGACGAACGGCGCGAAGGCCCGAATCGGCAGCGAAAACCGGTTCAGCGGGATTCGGCGCGGAGGAAATTTAATTCGGAAATTAATCCGAATTTTCGGAAAAAGGATATACGTGGAATTTAAAAATTTAATTCGAAAATTAATCCGAATTTTCGGAAAAAGGATATATGTGAATTTAAATTTTAATTCGGAAATTTATTCCGAATTTCGGAAAATTGAGAAAGGGCAGAATTTGATTTTTTGGAATTTGAAAAAAATGCAGTAATTAGAATTTCGGGATTTTAAATTCTGAAAAAAATTCAGAAAAAGAGAAATTGGGATTTGAGCGATCTCGAAAATTCTGGAGATCCGTATGTAGAGAAAAATTTCCTGAAGTAGGGAAAATGTTATCAGTGATGACAGTACAGTTGAAACAGTCAGACAGAGGTATGGTACATGGATGCTACCAAAACAGTCAGTAACTGGTACAGTTGTGTTGCTTGGACGGCAATGGCATGGATTGAGTCAGTTTACTCAATGTTGGCATATTTCACGGATTGGCATATTGGACCGGACTACTATAGACCCTATATGATGTTTTAGGGTAGTTGTGGTAGGTAACTGTGCGGTTCAGACTTAGCTTCCACAGTATACATGTGACTGGTAGGCGCCATGCGTGTTTCGAGATGGGCGTATCCCACTGGCATGCTACCTGGAACCCCAAGCTAGGTCGTGATGCGTGTTTCGAGATGGGCAATCCCACTGGCATGCTATGCCTAGGCGCCATGCGTGTTTCGAGATGGGAAATCCCACTGGCATGCTACATAGACGCTGAGGTGTCGGGTGCTAAGCGTTATGATGCGTGTTTCGAGATGGGCGTATCCCACTGGCATGCTTTGCCTAAGCGCCATGCATGTTTCGAGATGGGCGATCCCACTGGCATGCTACCTGGAAGCCCAGAGGAGAGCTACTCTGGTGTGACTGGGGTGACTGTGGTTGGTCGGAGTCTGGAACTGAGAGTGCCTTTCCACCATACATTGTTATGCTGTATTCCTATACTCTTGCTATTATCCTTCTCTTGCATGTGAGTTTTTACTAGCTGTCTTTTCTACTGAGCGTAGCTCATTCCTTTATTATCTATATTTTTCCAGCGGCTCGGCAGACTTGACGCCACCCAGATTAGGTGGGATCGTGGTCAGCAGGCTTGTGGAGGATATCTGATCTGTGATTTCTGAGACATTTTGGTTAGTGTGATTGATGCTATTGGATGTATTCAGTGAGACTATTATTCTTATGTCAGGTATTGTGTGAGGATGAATCTGACTTATGTATCTGGTTGGATGATGTTGCACTTGTTGGACTTGGATCTTATTCTTGTGATGTAGTTTCCATTCACTGTCTTACTTATTGTTTTGGTGCTATGGTGTGTGGAGTGCTATATTTATATATTTATTCTGTGGATGTTATATATTTTTGTTTTGATGGTGAGGTCATTACATGACTATGAAACTTACCGTGGGGGTTCAGACTTCTATTAGATCGATTCTCCTATCGGTATGGGATAGGAGTATTGGGTCTAGTAGGAGTAACATTGCGCGAGTCTATCTGTTAATTCAGGAGTCATGAATCCTGAGTTGACGGTGTACCCGGGAGATGGGATCCACATTGTTAAGGAAAGTAGGTGTGTAATGATGTGTTATATCCTATGTTTTTCGTAGGCTACTCAGGTTGGTATGGGACGATCTGAGCTGTCTATATGTAAAAAAAAAAAAAAAAATTGTATGCCAAAAATCAGCTTAGAAAAAATGGGGTGTAACACTCATATATTTGTTATAAATCCTTGCATGCAACATGTCTTAGTCTATATTATTTTTGTATTATGTTATATAATATTATTTATTGAACCTATGATGGTTAGCTCAAAATATTTTGACTTAGGATATTCAAAATCATATTGATACATTTCATGAGAATTAGATAAATGATAACTATGTGATGACATGGCTTACTATTGTTTTCTTTATATTTTCAAATGCATCATATATCAAGTTTTGAGTAATTATTGTGTTAATAATGTTGTGTCAACAAATTGATTAGAACATATAGTAGTTACTTATTTTATTTTTATTATGAGACTATATAGTTTAAACATTATTAATTTGAATGGTTTTCTTTTATATGTTGAAAAAAGTTTATTTAAATTTTCCTCTATGATAAAGAATCAAAAAAGGAATTCATTTTGTAAAAGAAATGAAGGGGATTTATGACATTTTTATCCAAAGGAATTTTACAACAAAAATGGGATTTCTAATTGCATGGTTTTTCTTCTAAAAATAGTTTCAAAATTTACTAATAGTTTATTTTATTTAAAGATAAAAATGGGATGTCACAGTTTGGTATCAAAATAGTTGAAATTCTAAGAAAAAGAATAATGGAAAAATGAAAAACTTAAGAAGAAAACCTAAATGTGGAAGATCTTAGGGTGAAGACCTATATTAGACAAACTTAAGACAAAATCTTGAGGAAGACAAAACTAAGATGGAAAACTTCACAAAAAAAGAACAACCTAGGTTATGTTAGCATGGGTGAGCATCCCTAATCGAGAACATATACTGTATCTTATGAATTTATGTTACATTCTTGTTAAATTTGTTGTACCATTTAAATACAAACCTAATAAGAAAATATAAAAAGATGCAAAAGTAAAATAATGTAGGGATTAGGTTTCACATATAATGTGTTAAGGAACATGTACAATACATGTGATAGAAAAATATTAAAATTGAACTAAAGAAGATGCATATAGAATGTGAGATTTTTTGCACAATATGTTAGTCTTCCATGTGCAATACTTTCAAAACCATATATGGTATAAAAGACATAGTCAACTGAAAATAAACTAAGGGTGTTGTGCATACTATGCAAGGTTTTACGTATAATATTTTTAGGTGAAGGAACAAATGAATCACATGCGGTACATTATATTCCATTATAATACATTGGTTTATTGGATGATGTAGCTACTATCTACTAAGAAGAATTGGAGGGTTATGCTACACATATTATACTTCTAGCTAATATATATAATATGCAGGTAGAAGAATACAATGTGTCAGCCTTGAAGAACTAAATTGAAGATTACAAAAGAATTTTGAGAAGAATTTTGGAGATGTGTTTAATGGAATAAAAAGCCAAGTAAATTGTTGGGAGAATTAATTTGGAGAATTAAATGTAATTTAAAGCAAGAAATGTAAAGAAGATCAATGTATGAATAAGTAAGAAAGAATGCCTTTGGGATTGATTTAAATTTTATATTTATTACCTTAAGATGTGCAATATGTAAGAATTTGAATATTAGACTTAAAAAACATGTTAAAAAGTTTTGATAATGTTTAGAGTGGCATCTACATAACAAAATATACATGTTGAAGAAGTGTGACAATATTTAATAACAAAATCACTATTGTGATATTATCTAGAGAAGAATAAGACTATATGAGATGAGAAAAGTGAAGAAAGCTACAATCATGATAACATATTGCACTTATTATGATTGGGAGGCATAATGGGACACATAAAAAATGATAGATTAATGGAACAATTCTTAACACTGCATCCATGACATATATTGGATACAACTAGACTATTTTAAGTTGAGGACAAGTTGAAGAGAATTGAGATGTTGTTAGATTGTTTATCCTTCCCAGGGCGTAAAAACGTTTCCTTGGTAGTGCTGACAAATGATGGCACTGGTGATCGTTGATGAAGAGGGAAAATAATACTACTCTATGATAATTGACCTAACTCTAAGATCTTGTGGGAGAAATCTCACAATATGTTTTTTTGGAATTGTATGTTCTAGAATCTGTTAGAGAGAAGATGAGAAATGATTTAATTAAGCTATATGATAAAGGATTCTCTAATTCAAATTATGTACAAACATTCTCTAGGTTGTCCAAATGTACTCTACAATAGGTAGAAACCAAAAAAACAAAAATACATGTTATGAAAGGGTGTATGATTCAATTTGGAATGTATTATTTCTTATGAAATTCATTACTTATAAAGGATTAGTTGAGGTTACAATGTAAATTGAATAAGATCAAAATTTAATAGAACCCAAAAGAACCATCACTAAAATGGAACGACACATTCTCATCACAAGTTAGACACTAGTCTAAGAAACTAGATCAAGAACACAAGCTTCAAGTATTGTGACATGAGAGAACCTAAGGTGCCATACTTGTGTTATAAAACATTGGGGAAAATATTATAAGAAGAAGTTTGTTACATGTTTTATCTATGATGAGTGAGGACATTATGTTAAAGAATGTTCTTGGTTTACAAGAAGAAGATTGTCACATTTTTTATCTACGATGATCATGACATCATGCAAAAGAATGTCTTTTGATTATATGAAAGTCAGGTGATGAGGGCAATAACATTGGGATAACACATAAATGTTTTTGTGTATGATGTTCTAGAAAACAAAACAACTAAAAAAGACAAGGAACTAGCTTCTACATCTCAACCACAAATGATGTTACCTAAGATTAATGCAACAATAGCTCATAAGGAGGTTTCATATTTGTTGAAAGTCATAATAAGTACTTTAACATTGTTAAATAAACATATAGATATACTCTTTGAATGTGGAATGTCCCATTCTTTTATAACTCCTACATTTGTTATAAGCATGCTAATTCAAACTTTTGCATTAAAATCACCTCTTGGTCACTTTGTTTATGAAGGAAATAATATAAGTAAATAATTATGTGTAGGAGAACATAAAAATAAGTGGATAATTATTTGACTCTTTACTAATAGTAAATGGCCTAAGAGGTTTTAATAAAATTTTGGGCATGGACTGGTGGGTAACATTAACATACTATAAATTATTAGGAGAAAAAGATAAATATCTTCCTCATAGATAACTTAAAATGATCTACTTCATTAAAGCTTGGAAGATACCTTTAATTATGGCATTAAAAACAAAAAGCCCAATTAGTTAAAGATAACATCTAACCAATGAAGGTTGGGATGTTATAATTAATCAAAACCAAAATTTTAAGCAATGCTTTCCTTTTTTTTTAACTATGCCATAGGCTCTAATAAAATTAGCAAGCTAATTTGATTTACTATGATTAATTGTTTGGGCCTTGTGATTGTGCCTTTATTATTTGTCCCTTTAACATTCTATAACAATGTTTTGTCCATTAATTTGATTTTGTTCTGCATTTTGTGAGGATTTAATAATTCTATAAGCACTAGATTGACCTGTTTGTCTTTTCTCATTTTTCTTTTGGCCTTTCTACTAAGCATTATAATAAACCATCTTGTATAAGGTGACTTAAACTAGTGTTCATCACTCTTTTATGTAAATTAAAGATAAAATTTTTAAAAGATGACTAATCAATTGTTATGTGACTTCTACTATGTGAGATTTTTGAGTCTGACATAGAGTCATTAATACAAATATTCTACTCTTCTTCTTCTTTACTATTTGATCATTAATAAAACTCATATAACTTTTCTTACCTTTCTCAAGGTGTTCCAATAGCCCTTCTCTATGGAGTTCTCTTTATAAAAATTTGGATTGGCTTAGTCTTCCTTAATTGATGGTTCTTAATTGATATGAAAAAAGGTACCACTTGAAAAAACCTACATTTGAAACTTTATAATGTTCCACACTCGATGTAATCAACTTCTTAAGTAATCCTTCTCTCTGTCGAACCTTAACAGAATGTGTTTGTTGTCTAAGGCTCTACTTTCTTACATCAGCCAAGAAACCAATTTTTTACCACATTGATTGCTTCTAAATTTGGTCTACCATATGAGAGTTTTCCAATCAGAGCCACCTTAAAAGAAGAATCCATTTTCTTTAGATTTACATCATCGAATATAATTTTTTAACTCCCCTTTGTAGATTAATGTAAGCTTAATCTAAATAGGTGATTTCATAATTAATGAACTAATTACTTCTACAAATGATCTATTTATCACTAACCCATAACATGATGGTCCATTTGAGCGCAATTCACCAAATCACAAGTTGAAATGAAAAATAGAGGTTAAGAAATATACCATTATGTTAGATGAATCCAATTATTAATACAAGAATTTATCAAAAATGTTAGATGTTGAAATCATTGCCATAATCTTTCAAGGCTCTAATGTGCACCACAATCTTCAATGAAACATTGTCACTTGTAAAAAAAACCATTATAACAAAATATGAGCTTGCAGAGAATCACCAATAGCCTACTAATATTCAAACAAATCCATAGTGAAGATGTTTGATGGTGTAATGAGTGCGAATGATGAGATCGAGAGCATGAAAGAAGAAAAAAGGCTAAGCTTCACCATCCCATGCAATGATATAATATTTGAGTATAATCATCAACATATCAAAGAAATCAAATGAATACCACTACCTATCAAGCTAAGTCAATATATAAAACCATACCATTATCTCTCATATTTCCATTTAGTCCTAGCAAATCTCAACATAATCATAATTAATCCCTAGGATAAATAGTAAACTAATAATAATTTCACATTTTCTTTAAGTCCCTCAGATATTTGGTACAAATCTAGCACTTTTATCTTATCACATGATCCAACAAACCACAATATGGATCTGCTAATCATATGGCCACCCTAATAAGAGTCCGCATTACCCATGTGACACCCTAACAAATTTTGTGACACATCCATAATTTCTTATGATGTCCTGTAATGGCACTTGGCTAACCTAAAAATCTTTCACACATGATCTGATAGTCCCAATTTAAGTCTTTTAATCACATAAGCCACTCTATAGGGCTCAAGAAATTATATTACAATTGATGCTCAACTATCATAAGTTAGCCACACCTATAATCTCTCGTGATGTCTTAGCAATGAAGTAAGAAACCTCCATTCTTAGTAGGAGTCATACCATCTGATATATCTAACCCACCTTGCTCTACATAAGGAATCCATCAATTGAGATTAACTACATCCTAATCCATAAGTTAGCCACACTAGATATATTTTCTAAAAGATTATAGGATTTCTTCCAAACCTTTTAACTAAACCATTTATTATCATTTTAAACCTATTTTGTTATCTAAATCAATATAAGATTTCTTCTAAATCATAATCAATTTATTTGAAGTTATCCTCTCTTATTAAGTTTTTTTTTATGAAAATGTCTAATTGTCACACATTTTTTAATTTGGGAGTTTAATTAAGTCAATTAGCTTATCTAGGATACCACTTGAGTACTCACTCAAGTTATAAGTCCTTCATGCAAACACTTAAAGTCATAGTCTATAAACTTTAGCCTAGGTGACACTCCCTTTTTAATGCCTCTCCTGAGACACGTACACATCTTATATTATCATTTAAGGTGTTAATCCATGACTTAGGAGCCTAATTCAAGACTATGCACAATCTCAACCATTAAGCACAACTAATTCAAGATTTAGCTAACAATCTAAGTGTTCATTCAACCTCTTGGCCATCTTACAACTCTACTAAGGATAATACCTAGCTCTCTATCTCGCAAGCTCTCATTCAGGATCTAATTGAGAGTCTCATTATAATCTAGCCTCATCCTAAATATGCTCAAGGTTTCATTATATGTTTAATAACCTTAGTTCAAACTAAATCTACCCTCAAGATTTTCTTCATGCAAAATCTTAATCCTTAGGAATTACACATACCTAGTTTCTAAACTAATCTTAACCTTATCCAAGGTCTTTATTAAGTTCTAACTTACTTTCAATACTAACTAAGGTTATTTGGCATTCACCTTAGCCTAGGTTCAAATTTCAAACCTAAAGATTACTATTTAACAAATTTTGAAATAAATCATAAAAATTCTCTAATTTACTATTTATTAAATTTCTCATATCACAATATCAAACTGGCAAGGTCATAATATTTAAAATGTTAAATATATATTACAAAGTGAAATAAATTTTATAATAATATTTAAAATTTGAGATATTATAATCATGATGCTAAGTGGATATTATCATCATAGATAAGTATTTTACTAATATCATAATGTAAGAGTTGTTATTACTCTTCTTTATGAATGGTTCTAATCTTATCCACATAGATGTTGAAGGAAATAATATCATTTTTGTTCCAAAGTATATTGTGTTGTGAATTGTTTTCATTTTTTATACACTAAACTTTCTAAATATTTTTTTTTAAATTTCCACAAAGACGATGTAAGCAATACTCATTGGCAACCCATGGTTATGAATCTTATTAAGGAGCATAGTATACATATTGCTTATGAAGCAAATGTCTTGTTATCAACAAAATAGAATTAGATGTTGGTTTCCTAAAACATTATAATGTGTTTTGTTTATTAAATAAATATTAGACTAAATAATTAGTTTAATTAGACTTTAATCACCTTCTTTCCTTTAAATTTTGTATGTGCTTTTACTAATTAATATTAGAGTCAATCACAAACCTTTTCATGGCCACAACTTTAATCATATTATAAGAATTAATCAAGATTGTACTAAAATAAATAACAATTCTAGTTAAGTAAATTGAACATACATTATACTTAAAATTATATATAAAGATATACTTTTTTATATAAAATTAAGACATGCATCACATATAAATGTTTAAAATTAATATTAAAGCAGACATGAAGAAAAAGTGCATTTTATTAATGCAAAATTAAAAAATAATCTTATATTATAATATGTAAGCGATATTATGCTTATAAAACATACTTTAAATATATCATAATGATAAAATAAGATATGTTTTCAGTATTCTTTATATGAAAATAGATAGATATATTTTATGTTTACATCTACGCATTTTTATAACTATCAAAACATATTTTTTTAGGAATTAAAGAGAAAATTATTTATTTATATTTTTATAATGGAGTACATCATTAGGGAAGTAATTTGTTAAACTTACAAAATTCAAAAAAATCTCAAAAAGAGTTTTTTTGGATGAATTTTGACTAGTAAAAATTATATAATAATATTTAAAAATCTAATTTTTTCAAAATTTGTAGGCAAGTATGAAATTTTAAATATTAGTATGTCCAAACTCAAATTTGGCCTACGAATTGCTTTCACAAGTGTTTGATGATGAATTCTCTTGTTGATTAATATCATGAATTTAACTTTATTTTATTTTAATTTCGTTTTTTTAAAATCTTAAATTCAATTACTAGATTTTTTAGCAGTATTATTGATTAAGAATTTATAAACACCTTATGCTTTTCAATGTCGAACAAGGTTGCTTAATATTTTCAAATTATAGGACTTAGACACTAGATAAAAATAATAAACTTGATTGGATTTAAATAACTCCCAACTTATATACTAACTAGGTCTATTTTATAATTAAAAATATATTTTATTTATACTAAAAATAAAGTATATTTTACATCTAAATAAAAAATAACTTAAAATTAGTTGATTATGAAAAATAAACTTTATGTGTAGTTCTATAACTAAAAACTACTATAATTGAAAAACATATGCCTAACAATAAAAAATGAGTTAAATAAAGATTAGGTTCCATGTTTTGCGAAAAAAAAAACACACTATATAAGTTATTTCTTTCTGACTTTTATTTTTTCTTTTTTTTTATTTTTAATTAGAATAACCGAGAAGAGCAACGAATAACAATTGCAATTTGTTTTGTTAGCGTGAGACAAAGATATTTAGAAAGAAAATATTAAAGACTTTTTAAAATTATTATTAAAAAAATATCTAAAAAATAGAACCGTAATAATAAAATATTTGGTTAAAATAAATTTTAAAAAAGATGTTTTTTGTTTATAAACAAATTTCAAATCTCTAGTTGCAAATGAAGCCTCTGATTTGAAGCCGCAGCTTTCTCCACAGAAGGAATTCGGCCAATCTGTGCGAGAGGTAGAATTTAACGGGGCAGATTTAGGGTTTGGTATCCCATCTCTTAGTTTTTCTTGCACGAGCTCTTGCGGCATTGAACATTTTGGGGTTTCCATGCTGGTCAGTTCGTCGTTGGCGGATTTTTATTTTTGACAAAGCTCCAAAATCTTCGAATTTATGATGAACTTAATCAGATTTTTGTGGGAGGGTAGAACAGAAGCTAAATATTATATAATGTCTGCTTATGATTGCTTTAGCTTCAAGAGCTCATATATAAATGTAATCATTTTCTTGTTGCCTGTTTCTTTGTAAGGTGAAAAGCTTGTTATTTTCATTTTTAACTCATGCGTAATGTTTCTCTGATGCAGGGGAGTGTTTCGAAAAGTCAAATAAAACTTGTCTTTGCCATTTTCAACTTCTAAGAGGCATTTGTTTACCATATCATGGAATGGGAAGAGGAAAGTGTAAGAAGACTCTCTCGCTCTCCTCAACAGAGCCATTCTAACATAGCATCTATTGTTTTCCTTCGCAAGCTTGGTTCCTTCAAAGATGAACGAATTCCCATTTTCGTTTTCATCTTTTGAATTAGGTTTAACCTTGTCACTGGCAGCCATGTTATTTTTGTTTTGAAAATGGTAAACCTAGTGCAAAGGATGACATGGATTATCCATCTTAGAAGGATCAACTTAGTTAAGGGAACTTCTTCAGTACAAAACATTCTATTGTTTATTTTTGAGAGAATCAGCCTCAAGGGATAAGCTTCCTTTGTAATATTTTTTTATTTGAGTACTTATTAGAACAAACTACTAGTGTTATTGGGCTTATTAAATGAAACCTTGATGCAAGAATGTAACAAACTTAGGCTGACCTAGCTATATCTCCTTAATTTCCTTATTGTTTTACCTGTTTGGCCTCTATGCTGTTAGTTGGCTTCTAACTTGTTTTATTGGTCCTTTTTTTGTATATTAACTTGACATCTCTCATCTATATTGATATTCTAAATGAATTATTGCTCTCTTATATGCATATTGAGTGTCACAAGCAATGCATATTCTATTAGAAAAGCTATAACTATTAGATGATCTACTTCTTAATTGGGATTTCTCTAATAACTCTTTGGGGGCTATCATCACATCCCTTTGTTCTTGTTGCTTTACCAGAGTTCTTTAACTCATCAAATTATCCTAGATCCATCCAAGGTGCACTTTGCCCTAATAAAATACATTATGAAGCTTCTAACATCTTATATTTTCTTAATTTCATGAAAGCCTTGAACCAAGGTAGATGCAAGCTACTTCAAAGTACTAGTCTTTAGGTTGTTGTGTTTAAATGTTAAAATTGGAAGTGTAAAATGGAGGGAGCATCATAATAAGTGTTTAGCAAAATTAAGTTGTGATAGAAAAGTTTTGGAAGCTCCTTGAGATATGAGTGATTTTATTATAATGATTTTTTATTTAATGTCTATACTTATTTTTTTTTCCTCTATTTGTTTATTCATATCCACATATAAAGAAGAATTGTGTGCATATGATTGCTTTAATTATACTTTTTTCTTTTTTTGAAATGAACGAGTAGATGTTGTGTTTGAATTGGTCATGAGATTTTTGGTGGTCATGTAGTAACCCTCCTAGAATGTTGCAATTATTGGGTTTTTTTTTTTTAATTCTAGAGGTAAGCAACAAATTCAGTTGTCAAGTGGCAATTTATTTATTTTATATAGCTTGTTATGATCTTGTTCTATATTTTCAAATGCTCACACTCAAAAAAACCTCATCATCCATTATAAGAACATTTAGTTAATCCAATGATTCCATCCATGTTTTTGATGATGAACTCCTAGAAGTTGAGCTTACCAAACTAGAAGCCATTTAAATGGCTTTGGTGATGATTTTTGTCTTGAAGACCTCACAAAATCATTCTCCAAGTACTCTTCATCTTTTATTAAGGAGTTTTGAGACAGAATTCAAATGTATGAGGAAGGCTTTGCAAGGGTAGTCTCTGAGAGGAAAAGTATAAATCATGCCATATAGTCAGACCATCATAATGACAAGATAACTTAAACTTAACATACATAAAATAGTGTTAGATTGCACGACAAGTGTCAACTGAGGTTTGGAAGAAAGCCCTTTTATGTGTCACACCTTGAGGAAAATATTTTGATAAAGTAGAGAGATGGGCATTATTGACATATGTAATCCTCAAGGAATGGTGTTGGCAATCATGAATTAAGAGAATACATGAAATACCATAATGGCATAGGTTAAAACACTAAGGATTGCAAGATACTCAAAGCTTTGATTGATGTATTCTTGAAGAAAGGAAAATTCTAAGAATATAAAATAAACATGCATGATGTGACTCCTAAATGTTATGTATGCTATTTCTAGGATGATGGAAAATCATTGGAAAGGCAATCAAACCATAAGGTTGTTGTAGTGGACCATCATTTATTAGGTATTTTCAATCGCTCACTTTTAAATCATCTTTTTGGAGAACTCATATGATAGTGTTATTGCCATCATAATAACTATTGCAAATGCCAATAAAAACACTTTATAAGTAATTGGTTGCATATCAATTTGACCATAAGTTTCTTATACAACCAATAAATACACTTTGTTTTTTTGGTAGTTTGCTTGCAAGGTTGACATGTCATTTTTGTTGAGAAGGTGGTCACATTTGCTTATCATATCTAATACATATTTTTTAGCCACTATGGTAATGGCTTAACTTTGTTGTTTCCTTATCCTTCATCTTTTCCAAAAGTCATTTATCTAAAAGATAAAACAAAAATCTTGATACTTTTGCATCTATCACAACATGATATATACCTAGTCATATCATAATTTTGGACTAAACAAAATATAATATGTAAAAACAATATTATGTCTAAGAATCATCTCATTAAAATAAATATTATAATAAATTTTTAAATAGTTCGATCTAAAATCAGATATACAACCATAAAAAAATATTAAAAATGTCTTTCACATAAGTAAGTAGACTAAACCTCACATCAGGCCAAAATATCTTACAAAGTTGGCTAAGGAACCTTATACTTGTCACTAAGCTAAAGGACCATACAAAGTAACTAAAATACTCAATAAAAAGCAAAAGTCAAAGTACTAACAAAAGGATAAAAGATACAATAAAAACTTACAAATACATAAGTCTTATAACCCACAATATAATCAAGAAGTGTACTTAGACATTACAAAACAACTTAGAAATGGTTCACAATTTAGCTCAATAGAATATGAACTTAAAAGTAGGTTGATAAGTATAGGGAAGGCTTTTAATTACAATATCCTTGATTTTCACTTTTGCTTCAATAAGAATATGATCTTTAAGTGTTAACCTTTTCAAATGATATGCAAAAGTGTTCATTTGTTTTTTTTTTTTTATTATGTGGAGGGTATTTATAGAGTTTTGAGAAATTCAAATGCTCTCTAAAAACTATATTCTATTATCTTACAATGAATTAAAAGTATCATGTGAATCATGTATCATATTGCAAGGGGATGCCTACCTTGTTCTCTTTTTTAACTAGTGTAAAATTCTTCTTGTTAATGAATCCACATCATTAGATGTTTTGTCCCTAACCTTTATCATAATTCCTTTTATCTTCATATGAGGCTTAAGGATGGGATACAATTTAGGTTTTTTCTTCAATTCTAGTTTTCCATCATTTATAGAATACCATGTTTTGGGAGAAGTAGTGGTTGTTTTAAAAGCCCCATTTTGCATCATTTACCTAGTAATTCAGGGCATTTTTGGAGATAGTAGTTCAAAATGTTCAATGGAGGTTAAAAACATTGTAGCTAAAAGAAGAGACTTTGAACTACGTGAAAGGGAACATAGAGGACTATAAAAGCTTGGGATCATCTAGTGGCCTCCACATTGAACATAGTGGTTTTGATATCACTCATCTCAAATTGCAAATGATTGTCTCAAACTTGTTTGGTAGAGACCAAAGCTAAATTGTCAACTCATAATGAGGACATCAATGTAGATATATTAAATTCTAGGTTTGATTAATTGGAGACCTATTTCTCCTTATGTGGTCACTCTAGTTAAAATATTATCATATTTGCATGCAAAGCCTAATCATCAAATTGTAGTGTGGCGGAATATCCTTTTACACTATGAAGAATGAATTAACCACAAAGGTGGTTCTTAATTTTAAGAACCGCTTTGTGGTAATCGGGCGTGACTGACATCAAAATTGAAGGATTTTATAGATAAAAACTTTGACTAGTTGAAGTTTGGATGCTAAATATAGAAGTTTAGTGTTCTAGTTGCAAAGTTTGCTTTGGAAAGTTCGTATAAATGAAGTACAGTTGGCCACAATGATCCTACGTAATATTGCTGTTATGCCTTAGTATGTGATTACGAAACTCTTTGTTGGGATGCCGAAGTTTATTATAGACTGTGTGGACACTACCATACAATGTTTGATGGATAGCTTGACTAGAGCTGCACTATCAGCAAGGACTTTTTACCTAGCATGATAGTTGTAGGAGAATTCAAGGAGAGCTTCAATACAATAGTGGGTCTATTATCAAGGATCAGTCATAGATCTTCTGTGATATCATCCTTTATAAAACCTTGCTTTTAGGTGTCCACAAGAAATTTTCGAAATTTTAAACAAACCTAATTTTCATTTTTGGAGTATTGATGAGATTGTGTTCATACGATTTGACCATTTGATTAGTTATAATTGACATCTGACTAATCCGATCTTAAGATGACATCTAAGAACATTTCTCAAGGTTAGATTAAGAAAATCTTATTGGAATGTTCAATCAACTAAAGTTTGTCCATTCAATCAATCAATTGGGCTTTCATCCTTAATATTGGACGATGACAACTAAAATGAACATAATTAGATGCATGTTTTTAAAATTGATTGGATTGTGCAAGTTTTTGCCTGTAACATTCAAGCAAGTTTGTGGTTAGATAAATTCATTGAGCTTGCAAAAAGCTTATTTTTTCCAAATCTTTTTCAAAACATAAAATTGAAGGTTAAGATTGTTTAGACACATTGGGAGCTCATCCAATGCATATTCGTGGATTATTTCGAGGAATGCTTTGTATCAAATCCTTTTCTCTTTGTGCAAAATCTGTCTCTTAGGCTCATAGATTATATTTTTGATAAGATAACTTCTATTTTTAATTCTACAATGATTAAATTTGCCGAAGATATTAAAGGAACATCATTGGCCAATAAGACTCATACTTCCTAGTTATCTATTCTTAGCAAAGAATCAATCCCCTTAGGTTTGTTGCCCTTCACTTCCTCTTTATTTTCTCCACATGAGTGTAAGGTTTTTGTTTTTTTTTTTTTTTTGAAAGTTAAGAGAGTAAAGTTTTTAATGATTCCACCTTAACTCAGTTTGACTCTTGCTAAAAAATGGCTTAAGTATGTTTCAATAGAACTCAAACTAATCTTAATTCAAGCTAAGCCATTGATTATCACTTCTACTTTTATTCAAGCTAGAAATAATTCTATTTTCATTGATTTTTAAATTGGCATTAATGTCTATATATAAGCCTTTGATGGAAGAAAAAAGAAAGTATTGATAATTTGGATGAATTCTTAAATTTTGTGTATGTATGTATGTATGGTGTTTTGGGAAGACAAAGTAAAGTGACCCATCTTCTCTATTTAGGAAAGTATAAATGATTCTCTTCTTTTTCCCTCATTTTTATCATCCTAATTAAGAACCTAACCAACCCTCTTTTTTTTACTTTCTCTCTCCTTTATTTTCTTTTATTTCTTCTCCTCCTTTTCTCTCCTCTAAATTCCATGCGATCCTCCTCTTATCACTTCCCAAAGCTTCTTCCTGTTCCCATGCAAACGCTAGACCTATCAAAGATCTCCTTTACCCCTTAGTTGAACCCCTCTCTCCTCCCTTTTGGTGGTTTTGACCTTCTCAAGCTCAACTAAAATTATCTCATCAAAACTTATTTTTAATCTATAACCTCCACTAACCAACCTTCGTCCTTAATCATTTTATAAAAAAATTCTCTTAAAATCAAAAATCTAATCATCTTTGTCTCCAATTATCTTTTTAATTATAAACTTCAAAAGCACCATCGTTAACCATTCCAAAATTTAAGAAACCTAAATGAAACTCTATTCATTTTTAATCCTAACTCAAAAAATTTCTTTAAACTTTTTTTTAAATAAATATTAAATTTGCCCTTATAGATATATCTTCTTATTAAAATTCTGGAATTTATCCAAAATCCCTCAAAGCCTCTTTTAATTGCATAGCCAAGTTCCTATTAATATCCTTCAACCTTTTCTTTAACAACCTCCATTTTCTCTTCCTAATCTTACGCAAAAATCCATTTTTTTTTTCTTTATCTTGTAATTTCTCTCTAGAAAATGCAAAGTTCTCACCTTTAGATGGAAGATCATCCATTCCCCATGAAAAGGACTATGGACCTCGTTCTCTCGGACTGGCGTTGAAGTCTTCTGTGTGTGTCCCGCATCTTTAGCTTTGTTCCTTAGCCTCTGTTGGTGCCTGTTAGTGCCATAGGACACATTGTCAAGCTCAAAACCAACCTTATTTTTGTGCAATTCATTATTCAAGCAAATCTAAAAGCTAGGTGTTGCTTTCTTTTTAGGTCTTGGAAAATTAGAGTCAAAATTCTCTTTTTCACTCAAAAAGCTTGCACTTTCTGGGATTCTAATTCATACCCGACGCATATTTTGTGATAACGTGTGGGATTACAATTATTTCCTTGTGGATGGTCTACCTTCATCTATTGTGGAAGTGGGGCTGCAAAACGAACAAGAAACTTGTGACTCAAGGATTGGTTCCCAGGTCCACCAAAAAGGTGCAATAGCAGGGCCTTTAAATTATTAAACTGTTGCTGGTCGTCATGTCTCGTGTGCCTTTCTGACCCATTAGTCATTCCAGCACAAGATAAGCCTTTCCTAAAAACAAAAATGGGTACTCTTTGTTTTGTCCCTTCCTTTCGTTTCTAGCGAGGAAAGAATATGTAGGAGAATATCTTATCAAATTGAAATTCTCTTCAATAATATTATCCGATGCCAATCGATTCCATAGCGAGTCTAATCACTTAAAGCTATCTGTCTTTCTAATCTTTACAGTTTTCTTTTTGGAAAAGAAGCTTATCGCAGTTTCAATCAAAGTTTAGGGACATTTTAGTGAGAAGACGAATTCATTATAATAAGAAAATGTGTGATATATAGACTTTTGGGCTCATTAGATAGATTCCATTTCCATTGGACGAGTTTGAACAAAATTATAACTTGACCAGGTAATGATTAAATATATGACCCTTGAGCAGGAATACTTGGTTTGAACCATTGAAAGTGGTCTATTGAAATCTTTGCTCCTTTAAATATTAGGTAAATATATTCTTCACGACTTGCTTCATTTCAGTCTTTTTGTGGATCACATTTTTACTCACCGACTATCCAATTGTTTTTGCCACTGATGTATGAGTAGGTTAGTAGATTTATACTGAAGGTAATATGCAGTGTTCTTGGAACTTTGATTTGAATTTAGCAATCAAATGTACGCTGCTTCTAAAGATGACTTCAAATTACAGGAACGAGAAATTTTTTAAGTTATTTATACAATTATCATTGTTTTTTTCTTTTTGCCTTCTTTGGGTTGAACGTGTAAGTTTCATCTAGCAACCATCCTTTTTAATTTTAATTTTATGCGAAAACTTCTTGTTATTTATATACAAACGGACATGTAGACTAACATTCACAGAAGTTATGTTTATCATCCCTTGAATTATTGTAAGAAAAGCAACATTAAAGGTTGAATTAGAACCAAACTCAGTTTCTCGAATTAATTTGATTAACATAATAGCAAGCTTTACTTGGGTTTTCTTTCCTCTTATTGGAACGTTTATTGGTTATGTTTTATGTCATCGCTTGCCTGTTGTTCATTCTCATTTTACAAACATGCTTTATATTTCTATGTCAATCGATTGTTTTGGAAATCAAATGATGATTTGTGCTGAATAATTTTGCTTTTTCTTCAAAACAATACTTCTCCTATGTTATATGTGCCTTTATTTATCTAGAGTTTCAAACAAATTGTCCACCATAACCCATTGTATGAGTTTTTCGCTATAGTTGTTGTTATAAAACTAAATTTCTTGGCCATCTTTGCTCAAAATTTATACATTTTTTTAATTAGGGAGAACGGAAAATTTAACAGGATGCATAGGTTTTGAATGACATCTCTCTTTCTCTCTGTCATTCACTCTCCCTCTCTCATATTCTTCAATCAAAAGCTACGTTCCTCTGAAGGGCTTGTATCCTTGAAGTGCATGTATGAGTCCCTGAACCGACCCACAAGCTGCAGCAATTGATATGAGGAGGCAGCTCATGCTCAAAACCTGAAGCCATAACCATCTCGTCGACCATCTCCTGATATCTGCCTGCTTAATGTACATCTCGACCGGGAAGAAGACCGTCAGGGGCCAGAAGGCTAGAGCTCCAATTAATCCGAGGAAGTCATTGAAGAAGGGAAATATCATCGCAACCACCGCCGTAACCATAACATAGACAGTTCTCCATACCAAGCGGAAAGGGCTAAAGGGATAGTTACCGAGCAGGGGAAGCTTAATGACATGCTCGGTGTTGACAAATCTGTTCTGTGGCCATCGGCCATGGCAATAGCCCTCGACGAACTGGTAAATTGGTTGGCAGAACACCTGGAAATGGAGCACCAAATCTTTTAAATATGAAATCTAATGTGCTTTTCAAATTTTGCATCTAATTGGTCACCTGATATGCACCGATCAAATGGATGGCGATGCATATGTTTCCAATGTCGATGAGCCAATATGGGTCGTAAAACCCAAAACCGGTTAGGAAGTTGCCTGGGGCATTGTTTCCAAACGCTGCATATCCTAGCACACCACAGAGCATGTAGAAAGTTGTTGTAGTTGTAACTCCTATAAATGTGGCCTTCTTCATCACCTGGTTTTCTGGGGGACTAGATTTCAACGTGTCCTGAAATAGTTTTGTTTGTATAAAATCTTGTTGCAGGCATCATATCTGCTTTAGATGACATGCACAATGAAAAGATACCTGGATCTCGATCAGGACATTAGAGAAAGAGTATGCAAAAGCTATATCTCCGAGAGACTGTAATGCCCTCCACACCTTTTCAGCCCCTGAGACATCAATTCCAACTGTGACTCCTGTAAGGCTGGTCCTTGCATTTGTTCCCCCTGGAGATCAGAGAAATTATTCGTCGGCAAAGAACGTTTGAATGAATCACTTCATCAAAAGAAATAGAGGAAGCATGCTCACCTGCAATCTTGGCAATGGAGAGGCCTAAACCAATGGAGGAGTAGGCCACTGACATGACTGCAGCAACAAGCGAGAGCCAGGACAGCTTGTGGAAATCGGGTATCTGAGACAACACGATCTGTATGCATGCATACCCGACCATGTACACATTGTTCGACACGCGACATGCGGCGCCGTGGCCGTGATTGTGGAAGCAGTTCGACCTCTTCACAGCCCTGCACAACCAAAACGCAGCACTTAAACAAAAGTTAATCTGTTGCTGTTATAGGAAGATGAAGTGTCTGGTTGCTCACGCCATGCTGATAGCCGTTGTGATTGTGTAGCCAATCGTCACCCCTACCAGGTTCACATACTGAGCCAACCCACAGAGCTTAAACTTAAAACCGCCTGATAAGTAAACCCAGTGAGGAAGAAAGCCGAGGTAACAGAGTTCTGGAGCTGAAGAAAACTTGGTTTCTTACCAAGGTTCGCTCTCACAGCAACCATGTAGGAGTAGTTCCTCTTGCCATTAACAGGGTCAGGGTAGCGGTAGCAGTTGGCGAGGAGGGAGGAGCAGAACCAGGTGATGAGGGAGAAGGCGACAAGCACCGCCGGGCCGGCGATCCAGCCTAGCTGCGCGATGGCCCAGGCCAGCGACAGCACGCCGGAGCCGATCACCGCAGTTATGATGTGGGCACTGGCCGTCACCAGTGTGCCTACAAATCGTTGAAACCTCCGTTAAAACACAGCTCAAATGGTTTCAAAGAAACTATTGCGTGAACCTGTTCTCTTGGTTCGGCCATCGTCGTCCAAGTCCGGCGGGTAGCTTGCTTCTATCCCGAAAGCTCCTTCCTCCATCGAAAAGGTCTTCCCCTGCTTCTCTACAGCCATGCTGATTTACAATTCTTTTACTCGTGTAATAATTTTCTTGGTTATTGAGGGGTGTGCATCTGCTTTTATAGAGGAGAGAGTGTGCCCACCCAAAGGTCCTGTTTAATGCACTTGCCTGCCTTGGTGAGGAAATGCCGCACGTCTGCTTTGTTTTGCCATGTCTTTGCAAGCTTCGAAAAGGTTTGTTCTAATGGTAAGTGGGAAGGAAGGAGGGTGATTAGCTAGGCATAGGTTAGTCCTTTGGTTTGTAACTTCTTTTGTGTAGACCAGCTGTAATTTAAGGCGTAATTTATATTTTATTTTATTAGATTTAGATTAGTTTTATTTTAGAAAAACTGAGTATAGTGTTTGATTGTTATGTAAGATCTTTTATCTATTAGAGTAATTTGTTTGAATTGATGTTTACGTATTTGATGATTTTTTTTTTTGGGTGTTTTAATTCTTAACTTTTTAGCATCCATGGCATCACTTCGTGGAATAATTAATTTTGACTTTCTCACGAAAGAGATAATTTGGAATAATTATAAATATTGAAAGAAACTATCTTTTTTAGAGTTGTTAGTGAAGGTAATTCTCTTCTTTTGTGGTCAGAATAAAAAAGCTTTAAGTTAACAACTCAATTGTAAGTGTATTAGTGATAAGCTTTAAGGCTCTCAAATATGACAGCAAATCTCCTAATTTGTTTTGGGTGGTCTTACTTATCTTTCAAATCTTTTTCTTCATCTTTAGGGTTTTGAACGTTTCGAATTACCTTTTAAGTTTATGTTCTATGAAGAATTAAGAACCTTAGATGTGGAATGGGAAGACCTACATACAAATCAAATGTTACACTTATCTCATTCAAAGGGAATGTAATGTATTTCCAATTTCATCCTTTCTTGAAATATTTAGATCTTAAATTTAAACATATAAATCTTGAGTAGATTGGTCTAAACTATGTGAAGAAGCCTTTGAACAAAAAAACATCTATTATGTTGCCTTTTGATTCGATGGTTGGATAAACAAATTATTTAGGTTTATCCAATAAGTAGATTTTTTGATCTATTTTTGTTTTTTTGCTTATTTTTTTATTATATCTTAAGTTTTTTTAACTTTCAATCATTCTTAATATTTTATTTACTAACAAAAGTAATAAGGATCATGATTGGATAATGATTTTGACTCTAATTATTCATGGCTTAAAAGATCAATATTTAATTTACGATAACAATTAATAATGTTAAATAAATAAATGCTTATCTACCATCTGATTTGGTCTTACTTGACCAATGATTTTAACCAATTATATGCTTTCAAGCATATCACATCAATTAATGCACTAATCTAACAATAGTATAAGTGTTATGTTTGGTATTAATAACTCTTTGGTGTCACATCATCAACAATACAAAAACGAAGTCATTAAAACTTGTATCTTAGATGAATTTGTGACTTGTCATTTGTTCTTTATGATTTTGGTTAAGCTTCACTTGTTTCAAATTCTTCTTTTGATCTCATAATTGCTAAAATAAGAAGAGCTAATGTTTTTGTCTTCTCTTTCTCATCCTAGCATTTTGGGTACCCAATTACTTGTATCTATGTCATTTTATGATGTTAACATATTGCAATAATATTTTTATTATATTGAACATCTATCTCTATATCTTAATTTTAACAAATACAATAAATTATTATATTTTCTTTTTTATTGTATTTGACTTGTCTTCATCAATAATAACATTGTATCTAATTTTTATTTCTTTTATCAATTTATCATTCTAACACTAAAGAAGAAATGTTTAACCTAATTTCATGCTTAATTCACAACTGCAATAAGAATATCAACATATATATCCAAAAGTATATTTAAAAAAAACTTGATTATTCTAAACTATTTTACATAAGTAAAATTAATAAAATCAAATTTATATTTAAAGCTTGTATTATTTTGTTGTTTTTTAATTAGAAAGATTAAATAAATATTTGTTATAAAGTTATGTAGATTTAAAAACGACCTTTTTTCCATTTTATTAATTCACTTTTCAAAATAAACAAAAACCATATCAAATCACATTTCACGATGTAGTTACCTTCTCTAAAAAACCCAATTGGGATAAAATTATTTTAGACCAATCCAAGTAGAAAACATTATTATACAAATAATAGAAAACATTATTATTATTAAATGTTAATATTTATTGACCAAAGATATCTTCCTCACCAACTTTATTATATTTGTATGAATGGTACGTCTACAATTTTCTATGATGATCGATGTACCCTATGATGGGTCCTCTCATACCTTATGATGTACTAAAACATGTATACTTGAGTTAAATCATTTTTATAGATACAAACCTGGAACCATGTGAAGCTTGGTTTTTTGGTGAGCTCTCAAGTTATATTGCATTCTCTATGAATTAGAATTGAATAAAATTACCTTCTATGCTGCATTATAGTGTCATATAATAGTTTTTGTTGTTGCCAACTTTTAATTGAAACCTGAAGATCTTTCGAATGCTTACGTTAATTTCATCTCTTTCATGGTAAAATGAAGATTTAAGATGAAATAATTCAACATCAGAATTGAATCAACTAGCTAAAATAAAAGCAACATTAGTTAATTTTCAGCACAAGAAGCTGGACACACAGCATAAACAATAAATAAGACATAGCATGATTCCACAACAATGCACGTAAGAAGACACAGCAATACTGCAAAGCTGAAATAATACCCTTCTCCCCCTGAACGAATGCATTTTGATCACACCTTGAATTCTAGCATACTAGTTCTCTTTTTTGTAATCACTCAAAGGAAAGATAGCAGTAACTATACAAGCAAATCAAAATACTACTGCAATGAGTAAAAAGAAAGGTGTTGATATAATTTATAACAGCAAGGCAATGTTCTTTCAGTTTTTCTTAACTAAATTATCAATTTTGCTAAGAAATCTGGAATTGTGTTCAAATTTGTTTTGGATTTGAGTTTTAAGCACAATGATTGAGCCCAATAGAAGTTAAAATCTGTCTTCAAGCCTCACAGATTGTTTTGGATTTGAAATACATTTATCTTTGAGAGCAACTGCAAAATTATCATGTGAAGCACTGGAGCCAGAGTCTTCAGCAATATAGATGGAGGTTGTGAAGCAGCGAATAACTCAATTGCTAGCTGCTCCTCATGTGTTATAGCATTTCCAACATCAATTCCAGTGTGAGCTTGAGCAAGATAATGCATTTGCTTCATGTCTATACTGTTAATGGCCCGTGGAATGTGGTCCATATGATCTGCTCTTATATTCAATCGAATACCAAAGCCTAAGTTGATTGTTTTTGTTTTCCAATTGGGCCGTAAATAGCCCGTTTTGCAATGCGCAAGGAAATTGAAGGAATGGTTGAGTCTCCTCGCATACTGAGTTCTATGCGAACTATGTTGCAATGGGTGAAATGTTTCCCAAGAAGGAAAGCTTTGGGAATTTGAACATGAATCCGCATACATTAAAATATGCAGAAAGGTCGCATGGAATGGAAAAAGAGATGTTTTCCATGCGGCGGCGTGGGGCGATTCGATAAGTCCACAGAGATCTGTTTCTCCCGCCGTAACGTTTCTGCGGCCTCGATGGGGGATTTTCGAGAAGTACATTCCCACATTTGATTTATGGTTTCTGATGAATTTAGTAGTTCGAGATCTCTGGTAGTGTTGTCACTATCCTTCTTCTCTTCCGAACTGGATTAAAAACTTTTTGTCTAGACTTCACTTCAACATCTAGCTAATTCGATTGATTAAGCGTTACTCTTGGTTTTTGGTGCTTTATGTGATAGTTTTTGGTCATTTAAATCATTTGGGGATCGATTTTCTCTTTTTTCATGGTAGAATCCGAGGTGCGATTTGAGGTTTGGACGATGGCTAATGGCTACATCCTTTGATTCTTCCGCAGCATTTCTTTTCTTTCTTTTTGAATTCGATGGCCTGGGGGTTATTGTTCGCTATTCGAGGCTAAATTTTAGACATCTACTCTCCATTTCTTCTTTCATTGTTGGTGCATTATCTCGATTCGTCTCCCTGCGGGAGAGTTTGGATTGCTTAAAAGAATTTCAGAGAACGGCGTGTTTATGGCCGATGTTACTTGGATGATCTGAAGGGCGTGTTTTCAAATAAACAATGATAATTCAAGTAAGCTTTTGTTTCGAAATTTTTTGTAATGGTAGAATCTGCTTTCTCTTGCCAAGTTCCACTGCTTGTAACAGTTTAAATCCTAAGCCTCTTCTAGCAAAAAACTGTAGCCTAATTTATTCAGAAATGCATTATTAGCATAGCTGTTAGGACAAATTCCATCTCACAGCAGTTATTATAGATTGTTCACAAAATTGATATCTCATGGAAGAAAGTTTTCAGGTTTTAGGCATCCAAAATGAGTTGTTTCACACATGCTTATGCGATGGCAACACATGTAATTTTCCTTTTGTAAATCAGGTCGCTAAAAGAAATATTTATGATTTTGAAGTAGTTCATTTTGAGTTTCAGTCACCTTATATTATGGTTAGATACATTGTTCATACAAATCTCTTAATAGTAGTAGGATAGTTTATCCTATCCTAATAACGTGGGGGTCACTTGATTGTGTGCTTGAAATCTAAAATCAAAATGGTCTTTGCAAGGGTCGTGGTAACTTAGTGGTACATGGAAGTCATTAATTGAAGAAAATGAGTTCAAATTATCTTTGCAAATCTGACTCAGAGTTAGCCACTAGCATTTGAGCTTGGCACATGTGAAGGTGTTGAGTTCAAACCAATTTCCTTTTTCTCTAATCATTTTTTTATTAAATTTTCTAAATTAGCACAATTTATTGAAAAATTGTATACTTATATGATGGAGGTCTTTTTATTATTGTAGAGATATTGGGTTTCTAAGAACTTCTATGTTTTATAGATATAAAATAGTTATTTCTTGTTTTTGAAATTATCTCAAGTAAAACTATTTCAAGCATTGTGTTATGTATGCATTATTTTATTTATGACTATTATTAAGCTGAGCATTAGACTAAGACAAACTTTTGAAGAATCTAATACTGATATACTTTTAAAACACGTAATTTTAGTTAGAAATTGAATATTATATATTTTTAATTTTATTTGTTTGATATAGTATTTTAATCAATATAAAAGTGTAAATTAATTTGTAATTTTAGTTTTAATCTATAACTTTGTTCAATAAGTAATAAAACTAATTATTTTAACTCAAAATAGAAACAAAAATTAAAACTTTAAAAGCAATCGAAATGATTGAAATTCATACTTGAACTGCAAGATAAAAATCGAAACTTCAAATATTACTAAAGATTAATAGGTTATTAGTTATGTAATATGAACTACATCAAATGGGAACCCAAGGTAGGTCCAATATATACTTATGTGAATTTTCAATAATTCAAAGCTCAAACTTATGGTTAAAGGCCACAATAACCATATATTATAACTTCAATAGTATTTTAAAATTATAATGTATGACTAAAACTATAAAAGCTTATAATTTTATTATGTTTAATATGTTGTAAACCCTAGAATTAAGTCATCATGGTTGTATTTGAAGGCATTTTAAGAAAATAAAGTTACTTTACAAAAATTGAATGGTTATATATTAAAATGATAATAAATTGTTATGATGTTAAGAAATGTGCTACGATTTCAAATGTATTCAAAGACACCTTATTTGAGTATACTATTAAATAAATCTTCTTAAGAAGAATCTAATGATTTTGAGTTTGTAATTTTTAGATGTTTAGATAATTTTTTATGAATTTTTAGAGAAAATGATATAAATATAAATCATTAGATAGTTAGGGATAAATTTGTATTTTTTTAAATTTGAACTTTTATCATCTCTAGGAATAAGTTTGAAGTAGATTTTGTAGGCTATGGTGATAAGAAAATCTAAGAGGAGTATAAATAGGAAAGGGAGAGTGAAAGAGAAGAGTTTGGAAGTCGGTTGAGAGAGAGAAAGGCTTGGGTAAAGTGGAAGTTGCAAGAAAGGAAAAGGACATTAGTTAAAAAGAGAGTTGGAATGTGTTGCTACAATTTAATGGAAAATTTGGTATCAAGTGAAAGAGGACAAAAGAGGTTGTAGCAAGAGAATCGCAATGGAAACCAAAAGCAACCACTAGCAAGAAGTGGTAAGCATTTAAGCTAACCTTGATGTGAAATTCATTTTAGTTTTATAAAACAAAGGGATAGTTAGCTTGTGGTTGAGTTAGAATCAATATTGGAATGATTTGGAATGGTTAAGAAGTGGTTTTGATCAAAATTGAGAGGTTAAAGATGAAGAAAGTGTTTATCAGTTCAAGATTATATAAGAACAAAAGTGCAAACAGTACTTGCACAATAAAAACAGTGTTAGATTGAGATTAGACTCATCTAAATAGACGTTGTATAGTCATTTGTGAACTGATTGTACTGTATGATAACTCCAATCATATCATATGACAAGTGTAAAAATTGGTAGGTTAGTCATATAGTATCATCATACAAGTGTGATAGAAATAAACATACTTGTACGATCTATATGATTTGATTCAGGTCTAAAAAATTGTAGTAGTTCAACAAAGGGTTATATGAATGACTAAAGATTATACTAATATGATGAGTGAATCATATTATATGATTAGTAAGTGGTTAAATAAATACATATATATAGTTAGTTTCATTTTACAAGAGCGATGGGTGAATTATACTTTCATGATTTGGTTGTGTATGTTTGATGTGAAGGATTGGCTTTTTTGATTGGGAATTGCGTGAGAGCTTATATGAATATTGTACATGTACAACTGGGTGATCATATGGTACGATTTTTTTTAAGTCGATTGAGCTTAATTGAGAAAGAATCATAATGTATGATAGCATGAATCGTATTATAGAACATATAAAATAGCTAAGAAAGTTAAGAAAAGTGGATTGTATTGGACAATGAGTTGTCATAATGGTACGATATGTGGTGAAGTTGAAGTGGTCAAGGATGTTAAAATACAACTCCACTTCTTTCCCATTATGTGAATTATGCCAACTAGTTTACATTGATGGATAAATCATGAGAGTGATATGTTAATCACTCAAACAAAGACTATATGACTCCATGAATGCTTTATCAAAATAATCAAGTATCATGCCTAATAAGAGTTATTTAATCAAGTGAATGCACTATGTGAGTTTGCTAAAATTCTTCTCAACTATGACTAAAAAGATCATTGAACAATAGAAGTTATAGATTGTATGAACCATTTAATCTCAAATAAACCTCAAATGAATCATATGCTATGATTCACTTGTTACAAAAGTTAATTAAATGGGTGCCTAAATTGGACCCAATATATATTTAAATAAATATCTAATAATCCTAGAACTTATGACTATAAATAGTGATCACATTAATTATATATTAATATTGTGATATTATTCTTAACTTATAATGTCATATTAAACTTATTTTCACTTGATCTCAACCACTTTATTTTATGCTAATAGGTTCCACTCTAAGGTTTAGCTAGGGTTTAGTACATGAAGCTTTTTACGTTATGTTTTTTTTTAATTTAATAAATATTTAAACAACCGTTGTCCATTGGTAACCTTGTCTAGAACTGCTAACACATTTGTTAGAAAAGTTAGTTCTTTTTGATGACTAGTTTGTGTACTTTTGTATGATGTTTGAACATTGTCATTTACTTTTATTAGTATGCCAACTTTTATCATGCTTAAGAAATTTGTATAATATGGGTCAATGGTTTTGTAAAGCACCATAGTTTGTTCATCTTCCTTGAACTTTGGTAGATTTACGTGGTCGGTTTCAAATAAGTAAAACCCTATGAACATTGCTAGTGTGCTATGTAATCATACCATATAATTTTAGAAATGCACAATATGGTGCATATCACATGAAGTTGCGTTTCTACCTAAGCTTCCCATCTTTAAAAAAATCTTTGGAAGCACACACCATCTCCTGCTGTTGCTGGTTTGATATCTCTTTGCTTTATTGAGAGCTAAGCAATTTGCCATCCAACAAACTGTGAGCAATGGAAGTTCATTCTTTCTAAACTTGACTTACTCTCTTTAGTTAAAGTTTCGGAAGCTCACACCCCTTGATATTTTCTGTGTTGACATTACCTACATGTTATTTGGGTTTGAACTAGTTTCCACTCATTTTTATGCTGCATATTATTTCGTTAATGTTTTCACTTCCTAGCTCAAACTGAGAGAAAATTCCAAGCTCTCACAAAATATATTAGAAGCATACTGGAAATGGCAACTATTTGATTAATACATTGCTAAATTGCATTTCGTAACAGGAAAATGATTCAAACATTTGGTCTCTTCTATTCAAATTAAAAATTGCTGTACCCGACCCTTTCTATAATTCAGAATGCTGCATATGATTCTGCTAAAGAAGTCACAAATGAATGTTAGTTCAAATTTAGAATGATTTATTTCTTTCTATTTGCTATTCATTTTATATGCAGTTATGACAAAAAAAAATGCGTAATACGGAGACTATGTTTGTTGAAGTAGCGATAGTACAAATATGTTTTATATGATTGTTATTTTATTAGTTTAATTTGAAGTAACTAAAATGAAATTAATTTTGTTAAAACTATCATTTCTCTTGATAATTCTTTTCTAATGTTAATGGAAACTCGGACGAAACTTCTGTTATGTCTTTCTTTTCGGCTTCCCCCCCTCTTTGTTACTATTTCCTACGTCAGAATCTCTGCCCCTGAAAACTTCATTACTTCTTCCTAAGATGCAAAAGCTCCACTGCGAAAAGGGACTTGTCTCCTGCACTTGTCATATATGAGTACAATGGCACCCTCAAATATTTTGTACCTTTTCAACCCAATTGGACCATTCAGTTCCTAGTTGAAACTAGTCTCTCTAAATTGCAAAACAAATTAGAAATTGGAAGAAAAGTACACTTTCAAATTAGGCAATTGTGTCATTCAAATTAATTGTTCTTTCAATTGTGTCATTCAAATTAATTTTCTTTTCTCTCAAATCCATTCAAATTTAGAAAAGCTAGTTTATTTCTAATGCAGTGGCTGCCATCATTAAGTGGCAGAAATGTGTTATGATATATTTTAAAATTTTTAAAAAAGAGGAAGAAGAGTTGGAAAACATTGATGCGGCATTTCGAACTGAGTACAGCATCACGACAAATGCGACACCTCGCAACAATTCAAATAGTTTATAAGAAGTTATTAAAAAGTTAATGAGCCCAATGGAAACATAAATTCGATTAACCAAACCAAACGCCACGCTTGCAGGCTTTTAAAGCCTACAAACGAGAACAAAACACAAGACATAATAGAAAGCGTGACAAAACAAAACACATTTCTTCAAGCATCACATTTCGTCAAGCATCACTAGCTTAGTAGTCATCACCCTCCTCAGGTTCATCTCCCTCGGCAGATTCGGCGCCAACCTCCTCATAGTCCTTCTCTAGAGCGGCAAGATCCTCGCGAGCCTCCGAGAATTCCCCCTCCTCCATTCCTTCTCCCACATACCAGTGCACAAAGGCACGCTTGGAGTACATCAGATCAAACTTATGATCGATACGCGAGAACACCTCTGCGACACTGGTGGAGTTCGAGATCATACAAACTGCCCTCTGCACCTTGGCCAGATCACCACCCGGAACAACAGTAGGCGGCTGATAATTGATGCCGCACTTGAAACCAGTTGGGCACCAATCGACGAACTGTATTGTGCGCTTCGTCTTTATGGTCGCGACCGCAGCATTGACATCCTTGGGCACCACATCCCCACGGTACATCAGGCAGCAAGCCATGTACTTGCCATGGCGGGGATCGCACTTCGCCATCATGGAAGAAGGCTCGAAGGCACTGTTGGTAATTTCAGCAACGGATAATTGCTCATGGTAGGCCTTCTCGGCCGAGATAACAGGTGCGTAAGAGGAAAGCATGAAGTGAATTCTAGGGTATGGAACCAAGTTGGTTTGGAATTCGGTCACGTCTACATTGAGCGCGCCGTCAAACCTTAGCGAGGCAGTTAGGGATGAAATCACCTGCACACAAATGATTCGTTCAAGATGGGAGTTGGATGGCAGAAAGAATGGAAGTGAAGGGGCAAACCTGAGACACCAAACGATTAAGGTTATTGTAGGTGGGGCGTTCGATGTCGAGGGATCGCCTGCAGATGTCGTAGATGGCTTCGTTGTCGAGAAGGACAGCCACGTCGGTATGCTCAAGAAGGGAGTGCGTGGACAGGACGCTGTTGTATGGTTCGACCACGGATGTGGACACCTGAGGCGATGGATAGACGGTGAACCCCAGCTTCGATTTCTTGCCATAGTCGACAGATAGCCTCTCGAGGAGAAGAGAACCGAGGCCTGAGCCTGTTCCTCCACCAACGGCATTGAAGACGAGAAATCCTTGAAGACCAGTGCAGTTGTCTGCAAGCTTCCTAATGCGGTCGAGGCATAAATCAACAATCTCTTTACCAACTGCAATCACAACAAAAAATATTTACAAATTATCAGGAAAAACAAAACTGTTCAGGATGGAAGAGCATAACAAAGAAGGACATACTTGTATAATGGCCACGAGCAAAGTTGTTGGCCGCGTCTTCTTTGCCACTGATGAGCTGTTCAGGATGAAAGAGCTGGCGGTACGTTCCAGTCCTCACCTCATCAATAACAGTGGGCTCAAGATCTACAAAAACAGCACGAGGGACATGCTTTCCGGCACCTGTCTCACTGAAGAAGGTGTTGAAGGCATCATCACCTCCACCAACGGTCTTGTCACTTGGCATCTGACCATCCGGCTGCCACAGACGAATATAATCAAGTTTTTTTTTATGCTTTCGTAGAAGAGGATATCAGAGTGCATGAGATGCATACACAAGAAAACTTAGATTTATTCGGAAGCCAAATCTGATTTTCACATAAAACTTCGGATCCATTTTCAATAAGAAAATGTTGAAAGAAATGCAAGTACACGCAGATGTAAGCATATACCAATAGGCGACGCATACAAACAGAAGACCAAAGGGAAATAATTATTTGAGCACATGTCAAGGAGAGAATTCATATTTCTTCCAGGTATAAAACGAAGATCTTACAAAGTACCAATAAATAAAAAACGCAAATGCGAATCAGACACAAATAAGAGCAATCTAATGAAAGGAATAATAATGGGATTTGTCAGATCAAAACAAATATTGGGGATGTAGAAATAACAAATCGCCTCTATGATCTGGAGAATTTAGGAATTCATATAATTCCGTGCCTACAATGGAGATCTAAGCATGTTCCAATTGTTAGATTCAGATAAATACATGTAAGGGCGACGTTGACGCCTAAAACGCAGATCTCTGCATTTCTTCCATGCCTCCAACGCAGATCCAACCAGATTCCAAATAATTAGATCCAAACGCACGCATGTATGGACGATTTTAGAAGGAATCATCAAAATACAGCATCAACTGTAGCAACTAACCAGCATTGATAGAAGATGTTCATGAACGAAGGAATGGATCAATCGGTCAAAAACCTGAAGATCTGCAATGCCTAGAAATTAAAAAAAAAAAAATCCGCAAAACACGTGCCCGACCGTGCTTCGAAAAGATTGACATGGAACTCAAACAAAAATTTCGAAATCATACAAGATATCGTTGATATACCGAAAATAGAAACGCTAACAGTCATTAAAAAAAAAAACGGAGAAAGACATAGATCTGCAGATCAGAAAATACCTGAATGCCATGCTCAAGACAGTAGAGCTCCCAGCAGGCATTGCCGACCTGGATACCGGCCTGGCCAATGTGGATCGAAATGCACTCTCTCATTTTCGATCGGCAGCGAAAAAAACCACGCAAGTGTGAGGGAAATAGAAGAACGGAGCAAAAGAAAACCTAGGGTTAGGCGTTTACGAAGACGCCTTCCTGTGCCCTTCAAAAATGGTCTCCCTTCGCATTTATAGAGCGGAGGCGAAGGAAATGCCCATTTAACCATGATTAGTAAGCCGTGATTATAAGCACAATAGCAAGGGCTGAGGCTGATTAACCACGGTTACATGAACGGTTGTTTATCCCCGACCGTTTTCGATTTAGTTCAATGAAGGCTTGCATCATACTTCATCTGCGCATACTGCTCAGCTTTATGAACGGAGTTTGAACTGAGCCGTCTGATCATAAGACGACGGAGATCGTAGACTTAGTAGGTGACAAAAGTAAGGCAGCGACATCCCAACGGCATTTTCTCCAGATGAGCAAGAATTTTTTGAATTTTGAATCTGAGGTAGTCTTGCAAATTTGAATTATTTGGTACCTTTTTTATATGTTGCTAATGGAAAGCAATGCAGTTATTAGCACTCTGTTTGATACAATTATTATAAATATTAAGTTTATTAAAATATTATTGAAAATATATTCATTTAACAATAATATTTTCATAAAATAATTGGTATTATAATAGATAAAATACTCTTTTTTTATAAAAACAAAATATATGTTTTAAATAGCCTCTTAAAATATAAAACAATTTTAATTTTCTTGCTTTTTAAAATTTAAAAAATATATTTCAAAACATGATTAGATGACATTTAATTGAGTTTCCAAAAAATATTATATAAAAATGAAAATTTAAAAATATGTCAGTCAAAGTGTAGAAGTTAATTGTAGAGTACAATAACGTCTCATAAACAACGTTCAAATTTTTTTAAAAAAATTATATAAAAAATTACTTCTCGAATGGTCAAACACTATAGTATTAATTATGCTGAGAAAAATAATTTTTACGTTTAAAAGATTTATATAAGAACATGTTAGCAGCGATTGCCACGTGTCTTCAAACTAAACCATGTTGTTTTAACGGCTGTGATCAAAATTTGATAAGATTGATATGTTTATACCATCTTATGAAAGCATAAGATGATTGGATATATTACTGTCTCAATATAATAGATATAATAAAATAAAGATATAAAAATAATATTATATTTTATATTTTAAAGAATATATATAATAATTATAAATATAAAATATAGTACTTTTTAATTTTTGTGAAATACTTAAGACTATGAATGATAATAGATGGGATTCACACTCACTTATACTTAAAATATAATCCTAAATCTAAACACAATAAAAAAAATTCAAAATAAAATGACTAGAATATTAAAACAAACAATAGCCAAGAGTCATAAATATTTCAACAAACATATATTGTGATTGATTGTAGTACTTATAAAATGTTTTTCTATTTTATTCTTTTTTTAATTCAATTATCAAAGTTAGAATAGTAAGGATAACATTAATGTTTATTATTCGTTAATGCTAGTGGTGGTGCAAATGGTGACAATGGTGATTATGGTCATTTATCATCATGAAATGTTAAGAGACCTAAAATAGTTACGAAACACAATAATTGTAACCATCATCTGTGATAGCAAGATTTATTACATTATAATACTAATAATGCAATGATCAATAAATGAAAAAACAAATTACAATGACAAATAATGTACGATAAGCTATGTTAGCAATAGTGAAAGCATGATCAGCCTGAGGACAGTGGGATCCTAATACCACATTTCCTAACACCACATTTCCATGATCCACAATTTCTTAATCTAAGAGGAGAGCTAGGTCAAGAAATTGATAAGTTTAATGTAGTTAACCACAAATCTCAAAGGGTTGGAATTATATTTAAAGCTTGTTTGGATGGATTACATAACTTAGAATTATTAAATCATTAGTTCTTGTATCACTAATTTAATGACAAATAAAATCATAATATGATTTTATTAATATTTTTAAAAAATATATATTTTAAATCATACATCTTAAAATTAAATAAGTTAGTCTTTTGGAGAGCATAATAAAATGATTTATGAGACAACCTACAAGTAAAAACAAGTCAAATAGTGTTGATAATATTACTTAAGTATGTCACAACTTTTAAAACTTGGAACTAGAAAACAACTATTGGTGAAGTGACAATCCATCTAGAGTGCATCTCCTATGCAATAGTTTTAGCTAGAATTGCTAAATCTCCCACTTGCTACTTATATGACATATATATTTACATCATCTTGCTCATATTTGATTGAAATATCAATCTCTCTTCACATGAGTTAAATAATGAATAATTAACAAAATTATAATAAAAAACTAATATTTAAAAAGTTATATTAATCTCAGGTTTAATTTTAAACTATTGCGAATTGAAATTAAGTTAAAACAAAACCTTACATTCAACTTATATATAGATAATGTAATACGATACCCCACATTGTGTCTGTTCTATGTCGAATTATGTGTTGGTATAATTTATATCGTATAAGTATGATATATTCATCATACTAATATAACCTTTATGTGGCTTAGTCGATTCTTCCATTTGTTGTGTACTAAACCAAGTGTTTTATCTATTCAATAATTTTAGGTATCATATAGTATGAAAAAGTGCTTCATACTTGTATGATTAATTTCTTTCATATAATAGTTAAAATAACTTAGTAAAAATATTTAAATAATGTCATATAGATAGAGTCAAATATATTATTTGAATATGACCATCATGTAGAATTGGTAACTATAATACCTTCATAACAATAAGATGTCAGTGTCGTACATACAAAGCAAATAACCTATTGCTCTGAAGTAAATGTTGTCCTACTATTATGATTTTGTATTATATAAGAAAAACTAAAGAATAGCACAAGTTATCAAATACATACGAATCCCTTATCAAATATGTAGTTTCTGGGTTACTTATAAAACCTAATAATATAATTGTATAATATTTGTATGATTTTTAACAATACATTCTAAGTGACAATTGTTCAATATAAGATACTTAGTTGTACTTGTACGATTTATTTTACGTAAAATTAACAGGTCAACCAAGTACTTCGATAAAGCGATTAGTTCTTGTTTATCGCCTGATACAATCCATTTATTCTACATATATGAATAGTTACTGAAACCTTTAACGACTAATTTATGGAATTTGAGAAGGTAATTTTAGTCATTACAATCACTTCAATTAGTTATAATCTTTTGAGAGATATAAATAAGAAAGTATTTAAGTTAGAAAAAGCTAATGAACCAACTTACAAACCATTTAGAAGATGAAATATAGAGCTACAATTTTGCATCATATTTTATGAATTACTCTTTCATCCTACTGTATTCAGTCCTTAATTATATTGAAGACTGTCATTTTGATCAAATAACATCCTTCCACATCATTTCGATGTCATGCATTATTGTTCTATCAAGTAAATGATATAGGTTTTTATATATAATTGATTTTATTCAAATGCTAAAATATTTGTTTAATTGTTGTGTAACTCTTTGTTTAAGTTGACATCTACTTGGTTGTTACAAAAAGAAAGTGCTATTTATTTAACTTCACTCCTACGTGATTGTAACAAAAAATGAGTTATTGTTGTTTAAATTTATCCCACCAAATTGTAGTCAAAAGGAAATGGATTTAGTAGAAATTTAATCATCTGATCAATAGTGAATGTAAATTCTGATTTGAATCAACCACCCAAAAAAACCTATGTTTTCATTCTTTTGATTAATATTACTTAGTTCCTTTCATACAAAAACATTTGAAAAACTAATTTATTATTTATTAAAAGTAATTAATAATCATATTCTAATCATATTAAACTAAAATCATCATAATAATTTTTGTTTTTGTATTTTAAGTCTTTAGATGATTTAACAAGTCAAGATTTTGTAAGCATTCTATTGTTGTTATGACTTGAACAAAAAGTGGGAGTTTTACCCATGGAATGGAAAAAGAGGGATAAGAACACTACTCATCATTCTAACAATATGTTTTTATAAAAAAAAGGAAATTTAAAAGGGCAAACGTCAATTCTATAGTTATCTTTAAGTCAAAGTGAAGAATATGAGAACTTAAATAGCCATAAAATCCATCTAATAATAGATGTATTACCACAAGAAAAATTAATTAGTCATTTGTGTAATAGGTTTTATCAATGTAATGTGTGTTGATACTAAACATCCAATGCATGAAAATTCTCACAACTCAAGTGTATGACCCTCAATGAATGGAAGAATAAGTCATGTTACTCCTATAACATATGAAAAATTAGTTCATATTCAACAAGTTTATCATCATAAATATAGTCATTCTTACAATCCATGAATAATTTTGCTTCTCATTCCTATAAACCTCTGATAGATTCAATGATATCACTTCTAACCTAACAAAAGAAAAACAACACAATATAATTCTAAATGGAATATTAATTTTTCTTTTGAAAATATGAAGAATGTGCATTTAACATAATGCAAAGGGTATTCCTACCTTTCTTTTGATGAAACTTATTGCATTATCTATAAGTAACAAACCAAGTAAATGAAACCATTTTTCTCTCTTTACAAAAAGAATGCTAGAACCATTCATTCTTTAGAAAGTGGAATAAGTAAATTGTCAGAATTTTATTCTAGCATGAATGGGTGTTGGAAGCTGATATCTTATGGTTGCAAAACCATGAGACAAAAGAGTGTCATTTTGTCATATGAGTATCAACATCTTCCATTGATGGCTAACATAAAAATAGATCTCATGAGAGTAGGAATTTTTTCGTAACAAATCATAATGGTTAAACAAATTACTCAGAAGGATTGTAAGATTATCTTTTTTCATAATTATCATGATCAATCGTTAGAGGGAAAACAAGCTCAATTATCAATTAGATAATTGAGATGATATAGACAAAGGACATTAAAATATGTAGCTGATTATGCATCATAGTCCCTCTTTTTCACTTGAATGTTGCAATGCTTCAAGGCTTGGCATATAGGGAGAAAAGGATTCTATGAACAGTATTGCTAGCATTGTTGCAACAATCATCTTCTGTTGACACAAGGGTATTTGTCGAACTGATAATGGATTCTTTATTGATTGAAGCAAATGTTCCTAACCATCAGTCATTTCTTTTTTCCAAGAATCCCAAATGCCTAAATTGGATTTGTAACTCTATTTTTGTTCCTTGGGATCCTCCACCTCAAAAGTAGGATAAGTCAAATTTCAAAAAGATAATAAAATGCTATAACCAAATATGAATGGTAGAAGTGATGAAGGATAAGTGAGGTTATCTTTGAAATGTCAAAGGCATATGACTCTCAAAATGGCAATTAGTCAAACCATGGCATAGCAAGGCTCATGAAGTTCGTTTAGAGATAGATTGGGTGGCTACAATTAACATGATTATGACAACATGATTATCTCAACTTCTATAGGAAACAGTCAAGTAAGACCTCTTTTGCATGGCATTTTACATGTATTGAGTAACTTTAAAGCTCACAAGATTATACATGTTCATAAGGCAATCTAAGTTATCAAATTTTCTTGTCTTTTGACTTTATAGGATGATTAGATGTCACTCTCAACTGAAATGAGCCTTGTCTCACACAAATAGGAATTTTGCACTTTTGTTTGTAAAGCTTAGTTCATAAAAATGTGTCAAGGATAAATTCAAGAAAACTTGATTATAGTGTCCAACTATAATATGTTTTCACAATAATTCACAGGGTCTATTTACGATGCAGAAAAACACCACTTTGAAGATCAAATTCATATTAAAATACAATGAAATTAGTCACACAACTTTCCAAGAAAATACATATAATTATTCAATAGAAAATAAGTGGTTCAAGTACTATGCACAACAAAATACACATTTTATAAAAAGAAGTGCTATCATTGAACACTTCATTTTCTGAGGTCAACTTAAGTTAGACAGTTGCACCAATGATGTAATGCAAAATGGAGTGTTAAAACCAATTATTCTCATGAAAATAAAAAAAAAAAACAAAGGATAGAGAAAAACTACAAAAAAAGTTGCTTTGTGACGTTAAAGACAAAAAAGAACCACAATGAAGGAAAGATAAACAGCCAACTGTTTTAGAATATACACTAAAATGATCCTATAATGTTAAAATCGTTGACAAACAAGAGAAAAGATAGTGATAGCTTCTTTGTTAAGAAATAATTGTGGTGCAAAACCACATGTAATTTGCTAATCTTATGAATGTAATATTCAAGATGTTTTAAGCAACGACTAATTTAAATCAAAAGTTCATGCTACCTTGGCAGGTACTAAGCCTAACAAACTTAAACTTCTAATCATCCACAATGTCAAAACCAAATAAGCTTCTCCGCTAGGCATTGAGACTAATAAAATTTAACCCTATTCCAAATTAATCTAGATTGTTATTGAAATTTTTTAAAGCACATATATGCTTTGCACTTATGAAATAAACCACAAAAATGGGCCAAATTCCTAAAAATATAACTCAGCTTTTAGGCCATTGCTTGTACTACAAAGTTAGAAAACTAGTCTTTTAAGTTTTAATAAATTATAAGTGTCTTGATCTTTCAATTCCCTTGACTATAATTATTAGCAATTGGTCCATTCTATATGCAAAGTACATTTGAGCTGGTTCACTGCTTCTAGAACTTGCTAAGAAGAAAAAGTTCATTAATAATTCTCGTTGAACAAATCAACATCAAAATCTCAAGTCTACCCACTTCATTTTCTTTTGGAAGCACCTTAGCTAGAGAACTCTTAGTTCTAATAACAAATACCTTCATTTCATATCTAATTTCCCTAACAAAGGCTTTCGTGAACATTACATATAATTTTTGTTATAATGATTGCATGGCACTAATGGATGGCATCATCTTCAACTTCTTTTCCCCTGGTCTTTTTCTCCTCACATTTTGAGTTGCAATTCAGTGTCAGTATGATGAGATGCACATAAATATATAACTCACATGAAGAAAATAATCAAAGCAATGTAACTCTGAGGCATCATTGCCAACAGCTATATGATGATAACAAGTACTCCATGAAAAAATTAAAGCAAGTTTGATCAAAAATAATTTTTTCATAAGATATTTTTGCCATGGAAGTACACCAACATATTATGGAAAATTTCAATAACTAGCATAAACCTAAGCATACAAATGAATTATGTGCATGCAATGACAATAAACATTAATTAAAGAACAGTTGAAAAATATATTAACTGAGGAAAAGTGAACATTACTCACAGGAATGAGAGCAACGTATCACCACCAAAGCTACAGGCGGAACATTCCATTCATCAGTCATCAATCCCACAATTAGACCGTACAAAATCCCTAACTTTCGCCACCATATCCTCTACCGTGCCATCGCCCCCCGTAGTGTCGATTACAAGCCTCGACACGCCGCCTAGATCATACTCCGACTGCCCCTCATACCCTTCCACCAAATTCCGAAGGTCCTCCCAGGTTGCCGGCTTGTGCCAACCCTCCCCACCGGAGGCGTTCCTCCTGGCCTCAACACGTAAGCGCCACTCGGCCTCGTCGGTCGGCCGACACTCGACGACGAGGACCCTAGCACCAACGGCGGAAGCGAGGGAGAGGAGGCTGTCGAGGTGGATTCGGCGGGAGAGCGGGGAGTCGATGATGACGGAGAGGCCGAGGTGGAGCTGGGTCTCCGCCAGGCGCCACAGGACGGCGTAAGAGAGGTCGTTGAGAAGAGCAGACGCGGAGGAAGTAGCGCCGTCGAGATGGAGTTGGACGGTGAAGGTGGGATCGCGAACGTCGTCCTTGTCGAGGAGGGGGAAGCGGAGGGCAGAGGCGACGGCGCGGGCGACGGTGCTTTTGCCGCTGCCCGGGTGGCCCTTCATCGCCAGGATAAGCGGTCGTGATTCTCTGTCCATGCAAAGCCGATAGCTCGCGACTAGTGTTTTGTGATAATATAAAACGAACGGCAATGATAATGATTGACCCGGTTTCAACCGGTTCAATCGCGACAAGGTTTACATACCGGTCTGAATCACCAAACCTCTAAATTTGCTAAACAACAGTTAAAAAATGTTCAATCAACTGATACCAACTGAACCGGTTCAACTTCAAATTGACACATTCATTATTACTGATTAAGTGAACAAAAAAAAAATTATCATAATTTTAAGAAAAATCTTTAGAAAAAAAACACTTATTAATCTTGAGAATAGGCAATGACCACAAGTAATGTATTTGTGGGCTTTTGTCAAATGTATTAATACATCATCCTTTAATTAAACAAATAATACCATTATTAATCGGCAAATATTGCTCAATTAGGGAACATTTTCTCCATTGAACTGTACACTAAATATCTTAATGACAAATGAAATTTGTCCTTTATCATACATGCTTTCCAAATGCATCACATTTGCATCTCTTAATAATTCCCAAAAGCAAAACGATATTATAAAACATCTAAAGAACAGTGAAAGTGAATTCATGAAGGAAAAAACTTGACCTTAGACTTCTGCACAGGTGAAGCTTCATTACATGAAGGGGAAGAAAGACTAGCTCTACGTGAAGGAAAGGGCTGAGATCTAATCGAAGGGCAGAATTCACAAGCGTTTGGATTAGGCTTCTCGGGAGAAAAGTGTGACTTCACCTGCTTTTCTCCATCCCACCGCATCCCCGCAGCGGAACACGCCGGAAAAGGGTGATCATGTGACAGAAGATAGTAGGAGCTGTGGTGCTCCTGCCTGCTTACAGAGTGACCACTGAAGTAAGCAGTAGAACTGATGTCTTGATGGTGATGGAAAACACAGGCCATTGATGTTGAATTGGGTTGGCCGCTCCTGGTTAGCGATCCAGAAGCAGGGATGGTCCAGTTTTCTATAGTTATCCCTTGCTTGGCAGCCAAATCCATTATTTGCTTCTGCCCAAGTCCTACACCCAAAAGCATGTTCCATAGGTTCCTTTGAGCTTCCCTTTGGTTGTGTATCACTTGGTCACGCATGGCTATCTCAAACTGGAGCTCAGTATTGGCCATACCCTAAACATATTTAATAGTACATTGAAGTAATTTGTCACCGCAAACCGCAACAAGGTTTTGAGCACAAGAAACCAAAATGGTAAAAACCCTCCTTACCAGAAGTCTGTACTGGCTGAGGATATGCAAATACGTCTTGTTACCGTTATTGCTGATGGCTTCTTCAATCATGTCTTGAAGCTGGCGTCTCCTTTTCTCATTTGCTACGATATCCTGCAAAAGGAATGAACATGAACGACTTCAGCTACCGGTCCAAAAGAGAACGATATGCCAAAGCATAAGAAACTTTAAACCTTTCGATACATGGTTCCAGCTTCTTCGTTGTCGCGTATGTTGTCAAGAATGAGTTGCCTCCTTGATCTTAGCGACTGAGCAATCGCCTCGTCCTTAGGAAACATGAAACCAAGAACATATTAGTGGGATAAACTTGAGCTACAGAATTAAGATGCAAACGCAACTAAGTATGAGCAAACCCAATTCTAGAGAAAGAAACATGATTAAACCAGTCGTTAGAAACATAAATAGGTGATGTTTACCAGGCTAAGATAAGAGATCACCAACCTTATCTCTGATGATGGCATCGTCTAGATGCTGCAGTTCAATGCGGTTTCGTAGGTTTGTTTCCTCCAGTTCAAACAATGCCTTCTGTAGATTTATACGTTCCTGAACATTTTCACTAGTTTCGCTGCTTAGAGTATTTAGCCAAGATATCTCATCATTTGGAGGTTTTTCTACAGGTTTTACGCAGAGTTGAGATTCCTTCTCAGCTAGTTGCTTCCTTAGTTGACAAACTTGATCCTACATTAACAAATGAAATAAAGTTTTAAAATAATTATGGCAGAAGCATGTTTATTTATTATTAAAGAAAGGTACCTGGAGATTGTCTATCATCTTTTGGTAATCCTCAACATGTGTGTCGATTATTCCAATGTTTTTCTGGAAGAAAATAAATCAGTTTAAAATAATATTTGGAGCATTTGATCTTTCTGAAGGTACTAGGATTCAAAGGTAAAGTACTAACCATAATTTTTAGTCAAATCATTATTAGTTTAGATGTTTTAAGCAACTGTAAAGGCTAGAATTAACACATACGGTGGTCAAATCTCTTCAAGAAAAATTGATCTGTAAAACACGACCATTCTAATTAAAAACAAATAGCCAAGGTTATTAGATTCTCAATTTTTCAATGAGACGAAAATAAATAAAGGGCAGCAAAAAAGAAATGAATCATATCAAGGCTTCTTGAACACGTGGTCTCCATTGAAGATTTTTTTTTTTTTTTTTTGAAACCGAATATAAGATATTTTAGAATATAAGAAAAAAAACTAAACAGTTATATTAATATTATGATATAAATAATAGGCTTAATAATTAGTGATTCTTTGTAGAGTTACGCATTTCTTGAATTTTTCCTTATATAAAAGACAAACTATGTAAGGGCTTTGCATAAGGAAGAACTTAAAGAAAAACCATTTCATTTGAGTGAGGTTCAGCTTGCTTGGTTGAGCCAAATCCAATCAATGGATTCCGAAGTGAATCTAAAGAAGAGTATCGATGCTTGAAAAGTAAGATCCTTACCAATTTACCATTACAATAATTGAATCAAAGACATATTCCCTAAAGGATTCACCTTTTTCCCTCGAAATTCCATCCTTTTTCCTTTTAGTCCCATGTTAAGCATTAATTGTCATAGAGCAATTGAAATCAACCAAAGTAAAAACTTAATTGATTACCCGAGGAAAAAGAAAGCATATGTGGTGGTCTCCTTATAACCAACCTGGACAAAATAGATGACCTCACAAGGTGGTCGCTCCAATACAAATTAGAATTGATCCTTTTTTAGACCTTATGGGGTTCCAACTTGTGAGAGAGAACCTTCTCTCCATATCTTCCACATCAATCATTCATCTAGTTTGTGCTTCTTGTCAATGGTTGGCCACAAACACCCTCAATTAACTTTGTTTAGCAACTTAGACTCTTTTACATGAATCATATATTTCCAAGGAACTGAAGAGCATGATGTCCACACAAGAAAATGATGAATTGTAAAAATCACAAACTCAAACAAACATAAGTAATGCAACATAAGTCTTTTGTAATTTCTTAATAAGATCTTCTAAACTTATTTTAAAAACTATTATTAACTTTAAAAACTTTTTATATAGAGAATACAATAAAATAATAATATAATAAATTTTTAGATGGTTTGATCCAACACTAGATGTATATCTACCATCGGACAAACAACTAGACCAAAACCCAAAGCGAGTAAACCAAACCATACACTAGGACAACACTAACAACCATCAAATTCCTCAAAACAATCTATAATATGACATTATGGCCTACATTTGCTAGATATCTAAATTTCAATCATGGATATGTAACAAATAATCCAGTATCTATTATCTTGTTGCCATTTACTTGAAACATGACATCCAACTTGGACAAATTTACAACTAGCTTGACCATTAAATTAATTAATCAAAATTACCTCCAACGGTGTCAAGCATACAATATTTTTGTTTTGGTGTAAACAATATAAATCATCTTCTTTAAGGTCCTTCCATGTGTACTAAGGATGTGCTTCATTATGTTTCTCTAGAATGTGCTTCATATGGTGTAGTCTCAAGAGAAGAATTTCTCTCAATTGTTTTATCCATATGAAAAGATTTTTAATTTTTATCAAGAAGAATCTCAATATCTCTTTTAAAGTAATTTGGAATTAAATGAGATGTCTTTGATGAATTGTTTTAAAAAATGTATCAACCATTGGTTATTGATCTACAACAACGTTAAGCCTAATCGGAAGATTTTGACATTACAAAATCCCTTTTTGATCTCAAGGGATCCTCACAACTAGTTCAACATCAAATCATTGCTAGTTGAACAAAATCTTTCTTAGGTGCCTTCTTCAAGGAACTTAGTATCTACAATACCTTGGACAACACCATTACACCTTCCACTAAATCTTTTTCTTTTGTTATTTGTAGTTATGGTCATGGAAATGGTAGAGTTCTTATACCTGATCATGATAATGGATGTGTCCAAGATTCTAGCATTTCTTAACCTTATCATTGTCATACTTAACTTATGCTGAGAATTGTTATCTTAATTTTAGCAAGCATGAGTAACCAAATACCATCAATAGTGAAACATAAGGATGTGGATTGATGATAACTATGATCATGACAGTCTCCATTTCTTTAATATTAGTATTATACCTATCTCTTCCAAAGTACTTTTTAATGTTATCTCCATTCCAATGCCACTGTCGTTTGGGACATCTATCCTTCACAAGTTTAAGCATTTCTTACTCTTTTAAGTTTTTCTAAATTAGAGTGAGTCTTACCAATTAGGAAAGCATCGTGATGTTTCATATACTTCTTAAGTTGAAAATAAAGTTTCTACTCCATTCTAGTTAGTTCTAAAATTGGGGGTCCCTATTAAGTAGAATCTACAAGTAGATCTAGTTAGTTGACTACATTTATCAATAATTATTCTCAAGCTATATCGATTTACCTTTTTAATAGATAGATCTCAAATAAAATGAATACTATATCCTTTTGTGATGAAATCAAGATTTGGTTTTATGTTATCACTCAAGTTCTTCATTTGAGTTTGTTTAAGCATAACTATCTAACTTGCTTACTATGATAAGCATCATACAACAAATATCTTATCCCTATAGACCTCAACAAAATGTTTTAATTGATGATAGTTTTCTATTTTTAATTTAGATGCATTTGTCCAATAAGTACAAGAGAGATATTATCCTCATTACTTGCAATCTCATTAATCAAAAACCTTCCTCTATTATGGTTATGGCTATTAAAGCAAATTTCACATGACAATCTAACCACAATTCACATTGTAAACAATCCACTCTTTTATGATGAAACCAAAGACATCAAAATTGATTGTCACTAAATTAAAGCAGCTAACATGAGTTGGAAAATTAGCAAATCACTTCACTCTCGTCAAGAAGTCTGTTGATAAATTTAATACAACTTTAGCATCTAAACTATTTAAAAGAAATTCCAGCAAGTCTGATATAATTGATATTTATGCTCTAGTTTTAGAGAAAATATAAGAATATCAGATATTAGGCAACTTCATTAATATTAGAACATAATTAATAAGGTCAATAAGTGATATAGTAATTACTGTTTCCTTTCAGAATGCAATAATTATCCGCTGAACTAGTCTTTCTTATATAAAGGAAATCAGGTTCTCCTTTTAAGAAAAAGTGAAATAAAACCACCGGTCTTCTATAAGATTAAATCTATCTAGTCTATTTAGAGTACTCAAACAAACAACCAAAGCAAAGTAAAATTCCATATTTGTTCTCTAACAATTGGAAAATGACTTGAAACAAGCAAGCTTCAGCAAAAAGCCACCACCAGAAGAATAAAGTTTATATATCTTCAAATTTAATGCTACCCTTTTATATTGGATAGTGAAATGAACGATGAAGGCAAAATGACCTTCCATGGCAAAGGTAGAAACAGTGCATCAAACCAAATTCAAATTTTTCCCATTTTAATGGATTTGAGTCTCAAGCTACTACTCTCCACTTCTTAAATGAAGGATGAAGAGAAGAAATGATTAAGACTATAAAGAATGTGAACGTGTGGATTTAGATTCTAGTGATCTATTATACTATGGTAAATTGGAAACAAATGCATGAAATGGGTGTTGCATGGCCATGGAGTTGTGGAAGGGTGATGCAAACACAACGTTGGCTTTAAGAATTTATCAAATAAACTAGGCTGATTTCTCAAAAAATATTGAAATAAGAAGCAAAGTTTTCTTGATTCAATAAAAGGTAATAAAATATGTCCTTTAAGAAGAGATCTATTTGCTTAAAAAAAAACATAAGTGAAACTGAAACATACATGAACATGCGTCTTGATTTCCTTGGCACGATCAGCATATTTAAGAGTATTGATTGTATGATGATACTGATCATCTGCAGGTGATATAGTAGCAATCATAATAGTTTGAGAGTTGCCACTAAGCCCATCCTTCAATATTCGAGTCAATTTGCTGCAAAGTATAGCATAAGGAACATACGGAGGATATAACCTTTCTTGTATGACTTGTACCAAATACCTATTGCGATATGGGACATATGCAAGACCCTTTTTCTGGTGTTTTCCCAAGGCATTGATGCAGTTTGCTAAGGCAAGAAGAGAGCGATTAATATTGGCTCCGTCTCTAAGTTTCTGGCCTCCACTATTTGTTTCAGAAGCTCTTTCACTGCACAAGGAACAGCAGAACAATATAACTTAATAGTCCAAAGGATAACATGATATTAGGAGAGAAATTGCATTGAAAAACTAAAACAAACCTGCCAGCTAGATCTACCAATGCAAGCTTTCCACGGAGAAAATGATTTCGGTGTTGGTTTTTCTGTTTTCTTTTAACAGTGATCTCTAGCACAGCATGTGAACTGCTGATACAAAGCTTGGGTAAAAGAAATGCAAAATAAGGAAAAAGTGAGGTTTGAAGTCTAATTTCCAATATGGGCAGCCATTTACTTAGGCTAATAAAACCCTGACCAATTAACAATCAAAATGATTGGTGAACATGTGGTGATTTTAATCAAGTCTAAATTGGATGTGGGCTAGCCTAACTTTCAATTAGAGGCAGTCTCAAAATAAAACAAAAAAAAAACTTTTAAATGACACAAAAAAGAAGCTTAAGCAAGATTTGCCATTCCTTTAACTTTGAACTATTATTTTCAAGCCTCCACTGAAATCCAATGCTTTTAATTGTATTTTGTTAGATTTATGAAAACATGCTTAAGAAACCAATTTACAATTTGTATCTAATCGGGAGCTTAATTTCAAACTATTGAATCCAAAATTATTAAAAAAAATTGAGAAAACAAAAAGATGGAAATTGTCATCACAGCACTAAGCATCAAGAGTCATGCGCTAGGCCACACACGGTGGCTCACTACAGAGCGCACTCCGGTGCGGTAGCTCCCTGCAAGCGTATCAAAATGGACAATGTAGTGCACAAGTTAGGCGCTACAGATAGAGACGCAAGCACACACGAGGGAGAGCGCAGCATGCTAAAGAGCCATGAGCGCTAGGGGCGCGAGACCCCGCAGGACAAGCGCATTTGCACCGTACGTGTGTGCCTGTCAGCCAACTACCGTGCACACGATTCACACGCAAGGAAGATTCATCTACTGCACCATTGCAATCATTGTATGTATGCAAGGCTGTCCAAGCATGTGAACATTGCCCTGGAGCTGGTAGGTGGCACGCATGCCCACGACTAGACCGCTTGGGGCATTGAATTTTGCAGAATTTACAGAATCTTATTTTTAGGTAAAAAATCACATGTTTCATGTAGAAATTAAAATATTATTTATTTTATAATAAAATATTTTATCTAAATTGTTTTAATTTAAAAATTTGTAATTCAAAACCTTTTGAAGAGAAACTTCTTAAGGAATTTAATCCCCTTGTAATAAAAATATTTTTCTCTTTCCTTAGCTCCTAGCCAATTCTCACATTTCAAATTCCGCTATTGCGACTTGAAAAAGGTTTGTAGTCTATATGACTCAAGGCAAGAACATCTTGCAGACAGTATTATTTGTTGTATTAGAGAGTTTCAATTTGACAATGATGACAAAAGCAACGAAAAAGATAGTTAAAGAGCAAGCCGCAAAAGGAAATGAAGAGATTGAGGAGGCTTCAATTGATGTGACTATGTTGACTATTTCACCATCAAGCCTAGAAGCACAAGTAACTCTATTAACCCAACAAATGCAAGTGTTAATAAAAATTGTGCTAAAATCCTAATTCCTTCTTACGATAGATTAAATAGGAAATTCGCCAAAAGAAAATACTCAAAGTCAAATAAATTCTATATTAAATAGTAATCTCAAAATAATTAGAAATAAAGATGAGGATAACATCAATCTCACCTTTTTGACGCATAAAAATTAGCAGCGTCCTTTCAAGGTAAATGCTATACTTAATTTACCAAGTTATGATGGTACAATGGATGCAGAGAAATTAAATATCTAATTAGAACTAAAGACATTTTTTGTTTATAAAACTATTCATCAACAAATAAGATAGAATATGCTTCATTAAAAATGACTAGTCATGTATTAGCCTAGTAAAATACTAACATAAGACATGACACAATTACAAAAATGACATGAAACCAATTTAAAAAATTAATTAAAGAAAAATTTTATCCCATAAGTTATATGGAAGAAATGTAAAAAAAATAGCATGGTCTATGACAACAATAAGAACAAACGGTATAGGAATATACCACAAAATTTTGACAAGTCATTAGTCATGCATTAGCCTGGTAAAATACTAACCTAAGAAATGACACAATTACAAAAATGACATGAAACCAATTTAAAAATTAATTAAAGAAAAATTTTATCCCATAACTTATATGGAAGAAATGTAGAGAAAATAACATAGTCTACGACAACGATAAGAACAAACGGTGTAGGAACATATCACGGAATTTTGACAAGCCATAAGTTTGGAATACCTATTAAAGAGATACATGCATTGTCAAAATATATTGTAGGTCTATACTATCTTATTGTTATTGAATTATCTTTTTTTCCTATTCAATTTTTAAAACAAGTACAATTACAATAACTATTAAAAATAATAAATACAAAAAGACAAAACCAAAAAGACAAAATACCAAGATGTCTGAATATAAGTCTGATCATTGATAATAAAAAAAAGGTATTCTCCAATAAAGTATGTCAAGACAATAACCACTAATAGAAACCAAAAGTATTGTGATCGCTACAATAAGATAGAAAACGTACAACAAAAAAAATTACATCTTAAACTATTTTTAAAAAAGTTTAAGAATAAAAAAATACATATTGCAATTGAGAGAAAAAACTCTTCATCATCCAAAAAAGCATATCAATGCTATCATTGACCCTGAAAGTGAAAAAAAATCTAATATTAAAAAATCTTGTGAAAATGTTGAAGTTAAAGATTACACATCCAAGCCCCATTGATAAAATTATATGTGAAGTGGTAATTCTAGATGTTTGCCAAATTATATTAAAAAAATTCATAGTTACTGGATCGAGATACTATCAACTATCGACGCATATAGTATTGATTTATGAAAGATGGATAAAACTTTATGCTAACACGGGACAAAAATGCATTAAAAAAAAGTGTTATTGATGCTAACTAAGTGAAGAGACTCAAAAACACTTGCCAAAATTATGTGTTACTTATAACAAAGTTAAAAAAATCACTTGATGAAACTGATGAAAATCTCAACCACCTTAAGACAATCGAACTAGATTTCTGCAAAGAATGAGTGTAAAGAAGAAGATTTGATAAAACTCAAATCACAAAAAGAAATAACTTATAATCAGAAAGCTTAATTTCAGGCTCATTAAATCCAAATTACGACAAGAAATCAAAGGAAAAGATAAAAGACAAAAATCATTATCATAGCACAAAACAAGAGTTGCACCCTCGGCTGTGTGTGGTGGCTCACCGCAATGTGCTGGTTAGCACGCACGCGAGAGGGCAAGACGCGTTAGGGGTGTGCAAATGTGTGGGGACTGGCACACAAGCACTGCACGTGCGCACCTGTTGACCACCAACGGAGCACATAGTCCACACACATGCCCAAGAATAATCCTAGCAAGCATAAACAATGCCCTGGCACTGACAAGCAGCACACACGTGGAACTAGGCTACTTGAGACACTAAATTTTAAAAAATACGTTGATTTTTTGTCAAAAGTCACATGTTTTGCGTGAAAATTAAAATATTATATATTTTGTAACAAAATATTATGTTCAAACATTTATATAAAAGGGCAAAAAAAAAAAGAATGAAATAATTCAAACTCTAAAATTCAAAAGTCTATAATTTAAAACCCCTTAAAGGAAAACTTATTGTAAAATTCAACCTCATTGTGACAAAAATTTTCTTCTCATTCTTTTCCTTTATTAGTTCTTAGCTAATTCTCATGCTTTTCTTTTCGCTGTTGTGATTTGAATAAGAATGTCTATTATCGAGGGTTCGGGGCTACAACACCTACCAGATAGATCAGTATCAGATACGAAAGCATCCTCTGGAGTGCCCAATATCTTTTGTATCAACTTTGGTCAATTTTAGCCAATTAATCTGATACAGTAAAATGGTTGAGAAGAATATCAAGAGCAACTATGCTCATCAACTCCAACATCAACATAAGCTCACCCTTAATTTCCATTAAAGTGTTTCATTAACTCAAAAAATAATAATTCCCATGCTATATCCAAAATTATTAGTAATTTATTTATATAAAATTATCCCATGTTATGTATATTATAACAATTGATCTTAAATGATTTACATAATATAATCAAAATGAAATTTTGAATGAACAAAATTTGTCATCGTGTTAAAATTGAAACAAACTTTTTAAAGAATTAGATAACTAAGTCATGAATCTAAGCTAGTAGATTGTTTGTCTATGGTTGAATAACAAAGTTTACATTTGTTCAGCTATAAATATTTGAATAAAATCAACAAATAGAAGTGGGCTAAGTTGTAAATTTTAAAGAACTAATCATATCTCCTAATGTCGTAACAATATTATATGGAACAGATGGAATGGAACTTGGAGGTTATGGGTGATGGTTTGAAGAGAGAAACGGAGAGGTGATGGAAACAAGAAGATGAAAAAAGGAGACAAGAAAAAAGCACTGATAAAGGGGGTTAAAAGAAAAGAAGATCAAAATAGAGAGGTATGTGAGTGGACTTAAGAAAAATGAGAAATAAACAATAACAATAACAAAGACGAAATTATGAGATGCAGTCATGTATAACAAAAGATCAAAACAAGAAAAAGAAGGATGGAAAGTTGTTGCCATCACTAGCATCACTAGTGTAGATGCTACTCTCCAATTCATCATTGGTAATGTCATCCCTTAGTAAATCTTTCATTTTCATCAACATTAATAAATCTAGCTTTCATGGAGCCCTACTGGTTCTCTAACCATACTCCATGGTTCAACTTTTATTTTAAAAAAAAAATAATTCACAATAGACCTTTGTAGTCTCTTAACTATACACCACGATGAAGATTAATTTGTCCATATAATATTAAACAAGTTTTCTAAGGGCTCTCTTAGTTCTTTAATCAAGTTGCATTGATATGTATGTATATATATACACATATATACGTATATATGTGCATATATATATATACACATATATACGTATATATGTGCATATATATATATACACATATATACGTATATATATATATATATATTATTCTTCTATAAAATAATGAAACAATACTTTCACTTGGTTAGGTTGATTGTTTTATACAAAAAGTAGCCTGAAACCTTTTTGGGTCTTTGAAATACTACAATTGTCATAAGTTGATTCTTCTATAAAACATTGATCTAGTTCTCATGGATCCAAACCAAACAACTTAAACATACACCATTCCCACGATGCAGTTTTTAATTCTGGTCCACAGTTGTAGCCTGAACCATCAATTAAACATTTTGTTCTCTAGCAACCCAACAACTACATTTCATTTGTCTTGGTTGAGTCCTTTCTCATTACATTACCATCTAATAAGCAAAACTACATTAACATGTTGTCTACATTTGGCCATAGTGACGAAAGAAATGGACTAGAATCCATGCTATACAAAGCAATGATTACATTCATGCTGATGTTGCATGACAATTTGAGACAAAACAGATTTCAACAAGTGCATGAAATATAAAATTTTTAAAGTAAATTAGCAAAAGCAATTTCATATGTCAAGCCATGCAAAGTCCAATAAATAACAATGATGCATATAAAAAATAACACTTTAATATCTGATTTCCTTGCATATTAATGTTAATATTTTTTAAAAGAAGTTGAATGATACTAGAAAAAATATTTGAAGTTCTACATATGACAAAAAACCAGAAGTTGAGATCCAAGCCCTTATACATTGGAGTCCTTTAAACATTGCCACACAAGTTCATCTAATCTCTTCACTATGAAGCATTATGTTTCCTACATTCCCAGAAGAACTCCAATTTAAGAAATACCAAATGGATAATGTTGTTTCAAGGACACATCTGTGTAGTTAGATTGGAGATTTAGTATCTTTAGAGTGAATGTTCATGTTCATGGCTTCAAGAGGACAAGCAAGCTTTGTACCAAGTAAGCTAAGTTTGGTGTTATCTAGGCTGACTAGTTAGATGGATAATTTCATAACTACAATGAATTTTATGCATGAAGACATTTCTTTATACAAGAAGTTATTCATACTCCCAACTTCACTTAGAGATTTCTTAAGGTTTGTTTGGCAAATCCAATGCCAGACAAATCACTAAATTTAAATATGTTTGAAAATTGTTGTAACAAAGTATTGATAAAAAATTTTTTTTGGTATTCTTTTGTTGGCAATGGGGTTAAGGCACATCAAGGGAGCAAGGGAGGTGTTGAGGGTTGGATTGTAAAAAAATGTTACTTTCAAATAAACAAATATAGATGACTATATACAAGTAAACTAAAAATGTCAAGAAAAAGAAACAAGTTTCAGATAATTTGGCTCCTACCATTTGAACCTACATCTAACCCAATTCAATTAGATTTGAGTCTAATCCTTTTCTTCCCTCCTTGTCGTAGCCAACTGGAGATACCTTATTACAATAATGCTTTTTAAAAAGGTCAAGGCACAACCACCTTCCTTCCACACTTCAAATTATCGAAAATAGGAACTTCTCTCATAAAGGCGTAGACTAAGCCAATACAATAAAAGTTCAAAAGAAAAGAATAAAGCAACACTCACCAACAACCCCTCAAGAGCATGACAATACAAGTACTTGTGTTGAATAACTTGTGGCTCAAGACAAAAATGAATGTAAGAAAGATCTTACTTTCCTTGAAGCACAAGTGAGATGATGAGAATGATGCGAATGACTCAAGCAACAGTACCAACCCTTTCTTTTACAGCAAATGAAGAGTTTTTCATTTTGCATGCAAAATATGTAAAGTATTTCAAGTAACCCTAACAAAGGAATGATGGGTCATATTTATAGGTGTTTTTGGACAATATAAAGCTTGTTAGATATTTATAGGCTTCATTGGAATGGTAATTAGACTGTTACCAACAACTATATTATTAAAGAATTTTTAAACTCCAAAATTCATTAAGGACTATCCAAAACAATATGTACTATACATCAATATTGGCATACTATAAGTAATTCATTGTTTCTCTTGCTTGCATGTGACATACCATACTTCAAATTTTATGTATCATATGTCAACGTATTATACACTTTACATAAAAAAATTATGTATGATATGAGATCTTTTATTTGAAAGCTAAAAGCAATATATATTGAATGTTGCTTACAACATATTATATATGTAGTTTGCTTTTTTTTCAAGTTTTTACTTGCATATTTTCAAGGCTTTTTAATATCTTTTAAGTGAGTAACGTAAGATATTCTTTTGAAAAATCATAAGTACGTACAAAAAATTTTATCAAGATATTTTTTATTTTTCAAAATATGAATTTTTGAAAAAAGCTTAAAAAAAATACATTAATCAATTTTATAAAATAAATGCATGAAATACATGTGAATCAATTGCAACATCAATTTATAGAACTATCCCACAAATTATCCAATTGTGATCTTAATATCTTGGTGCATTCAAGTTTTTTTCTTATCAACAATATTCTTTGAGATTCTTCAAATCTTCTTGCAAGCTCCTTGCAATATTTTAAAATCCTATTCGGACCTTCTTCATGATCTTCATTTCTTTTGTTCGCTAACTTTGAATTCTCATCTGATCTCTATCTTAGCAAAACCTAAGCAATACTAAATGATCAATTAGTATTAAGTTAACTAGGTTATTATCATCAAAATATTTTGAATATAAATAAGTTTATAAGACTAATATTATTCCTCTTTTTTATGATGACAAACCAACCAAGGTTAAGATGTAAAGAAAGCTAAACATCATTATGATGTTTTGCAAATAGGATGTAAAACTAAAATGCTTAGAAAATGAAGCATACGATTGTTGATTAATTACTCTCGCTTAATTTGTGTCCTTATAACTCATCTTTAATCTAAACTTCATAATCTTTTTATAACAATTCTATTTAAGATCAATCCATTATCCTATTTTATCATCACTAAAAAAAATAACACAATATGAGGGGTCTAAAATTCTTAATTCTTTTCATATTTTTCTAAACTTATCTTTAATTAACTGTTTTATGAAGATATGTACAAACTGATTATAAATGTCTATGATTGCATGTTTACTTAATTCATGATCTCTAATAAAATATTGTTTAAGTTTTATGTGTTTAGTCCAAAAACGTCAAATGAGATTCTTTGTTAGATAAATAGTACTTGTGTTATCACATTTAAAAAAAACATTTTATTATTGCAACATATAGTTTTCTAATTGTCTTTTAAGACAGACAATTTGTACAACACATTTACTAATAACTATATATTTTGCTTTAATTGTAGATAGTATAGTTGAGTTTTTCTTCTTACTTGACTTTATTTTTAAGACATAACTAAGAGAATAATTTTAAGTTTTATTTTAGACAATTAGTTGATGACATAAAATTTTTATATTAAATTAATTTTGCTCTAAAAGTTTTAAGAAAGAAGCAAAACTCAACTATACGATACACAATGTAAACAAAGTATATAACTATTGGTAAATATATTGCACAAATCCTTTGGCTTAAAAGACAATTAAAAGATCATTGGTTGTAATTACAAAATATCTTTATTAAATGTGATAGCATAAATATCATTTGTCCAACAAAGAATCCAATCCAATATTCTTAAACTAAACACATAAAATTTAAATAATATTTTAATAAAGAACATGTTATTAGAAATGAAATAAACATACAATCATAGATACCAATAATTAGCTTATAGATATCTTCATAAAACCCTTAAAAAAATAAAGGTTTAGAAAAATAAAAAGAGAATTAACATGTTAGACCCTTTATATTACATTATGTTTTTTAATAACGACAAAAGGGGGAGAATGGAGTAATCATAGATCGAATTGCTATAAAAAAATTAGCTTAAATTAAAGAAGAATTATAAAACAATACAAATTAAGAGAGAATAATTAATCAACTCAATATATGTTTTATCTTTTAAACATTTTTTTATCATTATCAAAAAACAAGAGATTATCAATCTCATAAGCCAATTTGTGTTCAAAATATTTTAATAATAAAAACCTAATTAAGTGTTAATTGATCATCTAATTTATGTTATGCTAAAATAAGTGATCAAATAAGAATGTAAAATTAATCAACAAAAGAAATAAAACTCACATAGAGTCTGAAGAAGGTTGGATAAAGAGTTCAAAATATTGTAAAGAACTTGCAAGAAGATTTCAATAATCTCAAAGAATACTTTTGATAAAAAGAAAGCTTGAAAATAACAAAATTTTTTATTTTGAAATTGAAACTTCATTACATGCTGGAAAGTTACATCTAACATAAATTGTTACTTGACCTAACAGTGAAAGAACAATCCTTAACAACAGAGTGTGCAGCTAAAAAGTAGAGTGACGATGAGCTTGATTGTGCTTTCGATGTGATAATTTATAGGAACGCCATTCGCCATCTTGTGGCCGTTAAGCAATTTGGAGTGTCCTGCTGAAGTATCTGCAAATCCGTTTTAAAGCAATGCCTAGAAGCTTTCCATAATGGCCTTCACTGATACCACATTATTGATGTATCGAAACAAGAGATGCACACAAAGGAGATTGGTGACTAGCCGTGATCTGAAGAAATAATGTACTATATGAGGCAAACCATCATAAAAGACAATCTACGAATAGTTCGGTAACATATCAAACTAGGCCAATTGAAGATGCATATTGCATCGACTGAGTAATCGTGCCCCATCAAAATAGTTTGCTCAATTTAGTAGTTTGTTATCGTATCTATATAACATTGAAACAAATCGAAAGCGAGTCTAATATATCGATTGATCAACACAAGGTGGCATACATAGACGACAATAACCTTGATGTGTAGTTAGGCATCAAAACATACGAAGATGAATATCATATCCTTATGATGTAGAAGTGACCAATATGCAACGTCATATTTGTCTTATCCATGATAATGAATGACTGCATATGTAGAACACTTAACCACAATGGAAGTGCGACATATCTGGACAAGCCCCAAAAGTACCTTATTGCTGCGTACAACCACACTAGCATTAAAGTAGTGGGCCTCATAAGAACTTTCAAGTTAAGCATGTTTGAACAAGAATAGTATTGAGATAAGTAACACAAATATCAATAGGATAGTTATGTACATTGATGCTGTAAGTAATTCACCTATATTCCATGCATCTTTTGAAAATTTACAAAGTTGATTTATATATTTCTTTTGAAGTTTCTTTCAAACATTCATAATTAAAAAAATAAAAGATATCTAGATGAAATATTTTGTAAGTATTTATGATTTTTCAAAAGGATATCTTACATCACTCACTCAAAATTTATTAATAAGACTTAAAATTTTCAAGTAAAATTTTAAACTAAACGTACAATATGTACCTTGCTATTGTACTATGCGTGATCTCTACATACAATACATCGAAAACGATATTCAGCAATGACCATCTAGCTCTACTTAGTTTGAAGCACTAGTGAGATTATGAGGTCGAAAACAATATTCAACAATGACCATCTAGCCCTACTTAGTTTGAAGCACTAGTGAGATTATGAGAATGATGTAGACACTACAAACAACAATTCCAACCCTTTCTTTTACAACAAATGGAGAATTTTTACTTTTGCATGCAAAGCATGGAAAATATTTCTAGTAACCCTTGCAAGGGAATAATAAGTCATTTTAATTAGTATTTTTGGACAACACAAAACTTATTAGATCCTTCTAGACTTCTCCCAAACGATCATTTGACCATTACCAAAGATTGTCATTTAAAAATTTTTAAATTCCACTAGCCGTTAGTGACTATTCAAACCTGTATGTGTTGTACGTCAATATTAATGTATTGTACATAATTCTCAGTTTCTTCTATTTGCATGTGACGTACCATATGCTTGAGGTCCTATAATTAAAAAGCACTTATTTGAAGAATTTGACCAATTGATCCTTCAACCTTTTCAATATAACATAAAAGAAGAAAATAAGTACCGTAAATTTGTGGGCAAAATGCTCGTTTAAACTTAATAAAATGATAGTGGCGGGCCACTCCTTTGGGAAGTAAGCAAATTTTTTTAAGCCATTTGAGACAACTTAATAGAAACACTTTTAGTTACAAGAGTGCTTCTATCAAGCAATGTCAAACAAATCCTAATTTGGGTGATGTATGCACAATGTCACCATTATCAAAAGATATTATAACCTAGTTTGATGCACCATGTTCCTTATATTGTTGCTCAATGTCAAAGATCTGTTCTAGTCAAGAGACCGAAAGCAAAATGGTAGCTTACATACATCATTATCAACACTTAATTGAACATGCGAGGCTTTTAGTTTTGATTTTGTGACTAATTTATCCCAAGCAACCAGAAAAGATAGATCAATCGTAATATTAATAGATAAAATTTTCAATATAACTCATTTTATTTATTGCTAGAAACTACCCGATGAATTGCATTGCATGCGTACTCCTTTGTAAGGTTATCAAGTTACAAGAGCTTCTGATGAATATATGGTGGGAAAAATGACCCCACTAATAATGGAGGTGATAAACCAAGTTATGAAGAAAAAGATAAGATAGAGAGAAAATATTAATCTTATAGATTTTGGAGGGGTTGATTTAGGCTTACCAAAATATGATTTTGATTATGTTTGGAGCTAACTAGAGAGAGAAATTTATGTGAGAAAAATTGGGCTTTCTTAAGGAAGGGTTTGATTTTAAAGATATTTTTTATAAAAGAAATGGTTTGGTTAGACTTGTAATGATGTGAAGAATAAGTTTAGGAAGGCTGGAAGTGATGGTTATAATCTTTAGAAAGAGTTTTGGCTAAAGACAAATTTAGGAGGTTTTCTAAGGAAAGGTAATAGGGAAGGGCTTGAATTCGTATAAAATTAAGGTTGAAAGGATTAGTGAAGGAAGAAAAAATGGTTTGAGGGTGTTAAGATTATCAAGAAAAATCTTGATTTAAAGAGATAATGAAGAAAGAAAATTAAGATAAAGAGAGAATAGGTGGTTTATTAATTCAAAGAAATTTGATTCAGGTTTGGGATTGTTTTGTAAGTTAATCTAAATAGTAACAAAGGTTAATATCGTTTGTAGAAAGAAAGGAGAAGTATTCTCATAAGAGAAATTGAAAAGAGAAAAAAAAAATGCAAAGACTAAACTCATGCCAAGGAGGTCAAAAAGAAAAAAAGAGGTCATGCATGCCTCTTGCAAATTGCATTCAAAATCTAAAATCATCTCAATTTTGTTCCTTCAATTGTAAATACAAATATTCGTGAAAAAATTCAAAATAATTAAAATTTTTTTTTTTCAAAGAGAGGATGACTCAACATAATTCTAATAAACTTATTCAAATTTAAATGTAATACACACTTATTTCTACTTTGGTGGTGCCTCATCTATTTCCTAAAAAGGTAGCATCATTCTAAAAGAATCAAGAAGGCATCTGATACTTATGACATGTCTTATAAGTGACTTGAATAACTTGTTAAACACAATAAGTAATTTGGAACCTTTTAAGATACCTTTGGAGCCCTTCTTTCATGAATTTTGTCTTTAAATTGGCTCAAAGCTTACTTTAAATTAAGTCTACTAAGTTGGGTCATGCTACCAACTTGATAATCCATCTTATTTTGTGTTTGCTTCCTTTTTGTGATCATAGTTTGGAGATGACCACATATGTTTTGAGTGTCACCACAACTATTACATATTACTAAGATTATTGCCAAAAAATTGTCTCCCCATCCTACTACTCATTAACTCAAATTCATAGTAAACTTCAATCTATACACATCACTCCAAAGAGGAACAAGCCAGCCCCATTTCACTAATATATCACCTTTAGAACAAGCGAAACAAAATATTTAATGACAACCATTTCATGGTATTCCATGTTGGGAACTATCAGATACAATCATCTTATCATTCTTCGCTAATGTTTCAATAACCTATTGGCTTGATAGTTTTGTTTTCTATGGGCTTGGTGGTTAGGCATTTCATGTTCTTATTTTTATCTTTACTTTAGATTAAACCCTTGCTGCATATTATGACTCCTTCAAGCTTACCCTTTTTATAGTCAAATATTTTTTGTGTTCTTTGAAAACTATGTTTCTTGTTGCAATTTGTTTTGCCCTCATAGTATTTTTTTTTTTTTTTTGTAGTTAAGGGCTTCATTTGTATGCTCAAAATTTAAATCAATGAAATCACATGGGCAATACCCCTGATTGTTCCAAAAAAAAGAGCTTTCCAACTTTGTAGTATATGAAGTTAGGTTCATGGGCGGGCTTAATTTGAAAAACTTAATGACAACACATGGGTGGCGTTTTCATGTTTGTATACCCACAATCAATGACCAAGTCAAATTGTTAATCAAAGTCTATGTAATTACTTTAATATTTAATAGATGAGAAGAGACAACTAGGAGCTTTTAATACTACTAATTTTAGTGCTTAAAATTTAAATCAATGAAATCGCAAGGGTAGTACACCGATTCTTATAAAAAAAAAGAGCCTCCCAACTATATAGCATTTGATATAACCAAGAAGTTAGGTTCATGAGCTACATTTGAAAAACTTTATGCCAAAACATGCATACCAAATTGATGTTTTCACCTTTGTATACCCACAATCAATGACCAAACCAATTTTTTAATTAGAATTTACATAATTGTATTGATTAAAATGGATGAGAATAAACAACTAGGAGTTTTTAATACTCTTGATAGAGTTTGCATCTAATACCTCAATCAATAAACACATGAGCATGAGTCAATTAGAATTTTCACATGGTTAACAACCTATAAACATATCATATAATTGGCCATCATATCATACAATTTTGTAGTCTATATAATGTATTTAAATCTAAGAAAGTTGAAAAAGGTTGTAAAGACCATATCATACAATTCAACTTGATGTATCATATGTTACATAAACAATCATATCACATGAAATCTTCAATCAATAGTTTTGCAAATTTTGAAATTTAAATTCTGAAGAATTGGCTTGATATTTGTAAAATATAATCCATAAAGATGATCATTTAGAGTGTGAAGGAGCCATTTTTGCCGACATTTGTTATTCAACGTAATCTTCTGAAGAAATTTACCGATTTTGTTTGTTTTGCATTAAACATACATTAATTTGAAGAATGTGCTCATGGATGTATTAATCGAAAACAACAAGAATGTCTATGCGTGCTAAGCTATTCTTTGCCTTAGTAATTTTAAGTTGATTAGTTTATTTGGTATTTTACATTGTCATATTTCAGATGTATTTTTGTTTTGTAGGAATAAGCAGTACCATGAATGAGACATATTTTATAAATTCAAACATGGGGGAATATGAAAAAAATATTTAAAGTAAAAAATTAGACATGCTTTGCCTTGCAATCATTCTCACTCAACATAAAATTTTCTAGTTAATAAAATAAGTTCAATGTAGAATGATATACCAAAATAACCTCCAATTTGGTTTTCTATGAAAGGACAATGCACGTAGAAGACATCTTACAAGATTAGAGCCTTCTTTGTGGGAACAAAACTAAATGTGCATGTGCCCATACAATTATATATTGATACATTGATAAATCAATTTGACATAAAAAAAATTCTAAGGTAAAATTTTAGCTATAAACTATTTAAGATTTGAGAAATCACAACCATTCATGATCATCTTAGCAACTTCTTCAAAAATTTATATTTCCCCTACAATACCAATGAAATTTTTGGTGCTTGGCAAATCTCCAAAAAAAATCATATAAAGATTGTCACAACTCAACCCTAGTATCATGGTATTGCTCATCCCATACAGATCACACAATTTTGCCATAAAAAGTGCATTCTAATATTTTAAGACTATGATGTTAAATGCATAGCCTATAATGGCTCTTTTGTGGGACAAAACCATGATGTTGGGATTTGCAATTAATACCTTGACTTCTTAGGCATTCTAGAGCAATGTCTAAGGGCTTATTGAATTCAAAAGCTCTTGTCCCACTCTTCTCCAGCCCTATTTACACAATCTATCAGACCATGCATTTTTTAATTGTAAAAGTATGATAATTTTTCAGCTTTTTAGTGAAACAAAATTAACAAATTTCATTAAAAATATTAGGTGAACTCTCTTATATCTTTTCAAACAATAGAAATCTTAAAACATGCAACACACATGAAATTAGACTACTAAAAACTAGCATTGGAAAAATTATAACAAAGTTTTCCAAGAAACATTGATCTAGAGATATATGATTGATCTAGCCTTTTGTTTGCTTCTATGAATCTTGTATTGATGAATTTTCTTTGGTTTACCTAAACTAGCTTACTTTGTTATACTATTGAAAATATTCCATGAATATAGTAATCAGACACTTGTAAGCTAAAGCTAATCTTATAATTATTTTATTCAAATCTAATTTGACCCACATCAATATATTGCACAACCAATTTGATGGATCTAACCATTTATATGTTCAAACATAATTATCTATCTAACTCATTTCATTGTATGAAAAAAAGCCAAAAATTTGTGCACAATGCAAAAAAAAATGTCAAAAAAAGAAAACAAAGTTCACATTCACCAATGTTATCATAGCATGACTGGTCAAAAGGCTGACTCAATCTGAAATCTAAACAAGGCAAACAATGGATATGCTACTTTTCCGTGGCTTACCGTGATGAAGTAGCATTTGCCTCTGTGCTTTCAGTCTTGCGCCTACTATTACCAAGATTCAAAAGCTCGAGAATTCTATCTGCTGATTGAACCTAAGTATACGAAAGAAAAAATTAACAAGTAGGTTTATTGATGCTACAGGTAAACTTGCAATAAAGAAAATATGAGAAACAAATGAACCATTTGACAAGCAAGATGAAATTGATTGGGCTTGTCAAGTTTCTAATTGTTCCATGGCAACTAAATCCATAAACAGTGCAAGTTACAAAATGTCATGAAATAGTGGGCCCATCATTTTATTTGGCTAAGAGTAGCTTCAAAAACATTTTAACCTCATACATAACAAACCTCTAATACTAGCTTGCTGAGAAATAAACTGACCACAAAAAGCAGCCCCCAAATGCTTCATGTGTAAACATTACAATCCACACTAATTACTTACTAAATTTATGAAAAGTTCAATTATTTCTTCACTATTTTTGAAGCAGCTAAAAACAGCATCACCTAAAAAACTATAGTAGTATCATTCCTTATTGGATATGCTATTAGACTATTGTTATCCAAGCATGGGGGTCTATAGTTAGTTAAGTAATAAAGAAATGCAATTCAAAAATAGTGAAACTAATATAAGATGGCAATGGTACAAGAACTTTGAAAGTATCTCAATAATCAGTTAGATGAAGGACCTTAATACTTCTTAAACCAGCAACAACAATGCCGTGCTCTGGGTCTTCTCTAAGTTCAAGATGCCCAGATGACTTTTCAAGCAAATCATAAATGACCTAGTATATAGAACAAAAGATGACATTTCATTAAATCTTGGAATTTATGAGCTGGAATGCAGTGGATAAGCAAAGATCGTTGAAGAATTAGGGATTTAAAAACAAAATAGAGCAACAGATTTGAATTGAAATTAAAAGTATACCTCATTATAAACTTCGAGGTATGAACAAGAAACTTCAAAATTATCAGAACTTTTGTTATTCTTGATAAGATCAAATATAGTATTTAAACTAAGAACCATAAGCCCAGGGTCATCACGAGTTCCAACCATAGTGTAAGTTTTGCCACTGTTAAGAGCATGAAAGAAGAAATTTGGAGTAAGGAAAAGAAAGCACCTTGCTTTAACAACCAAATGACAAGTTCATTTTTAAGTCTAGTTGTACCTTCCAGTTGAACCATATGCAAACACAGTAGCATTTAGACCTTGAATAACCCCGGCAATTGTTGAAGAAACGCTTTTATACACATCCTGAACAGAGATAGCCAATTAATGTTAGCAAAAGCACAAAGTCAAAAACAAAATCATGCCTTTTGTTGCCATTAAGAATTACTTACAAAGGAGCATTTTGCTGTAAAAAGAAAGCAAAATGTTTCATTGGCCATAAATAATGAATTCCTATAGTTAAAGTCATGAAATATTACTACGAATTTTAACTCTTATGTATTACATAGCAGTATGTTGTTGCATAAATAACTAAGAATCTAGCTCAAGTGAAAAACAAAATGATAATAACAATGAATCTAGACCAGAATCAGCATACAGCATTTGGACATTCAAGCCCAAAAACGTGGTCAAAACAATATCTTTTCTCCTTGGTTCGGTTCTGGATTCTGTCAAGGTAATGCTTGGACAAATCAGGGTCCAAAACAACAATATTCTGCAGCGAACGAAAGAGGAACTAATCAATCAAATCTACTAGAAACTGCATAAAATTTAAAAATACATATTCCAATGAACGGTGGATCTGATTATCTGACTTTTTCATCAATAACTTGAATGATATTCCTACTTTGTCGTCGTTCACCATAGGTCAATGGCCTGCATTTGACAGCCACCTATCACCAAAATGAAGGGATCAGAGAAGAAGCCACACGTCCCAACCTTATCAAAACATTTGAAGGGCAAGAAAATGAACTGAATGAGTTACCTGCAAAGTTGCAGTTTGATTTGAAGAGGGAGCTCTAATACTAGGCATCTCTAACGGAAAAATCGCCAAGAAAGTTCACTAAATCATCAGAAAGAGCACAACAAAACAATCCACTACATTTCTAATCCTGATTCCCAGCTTCGTTAGCTCAACTTTACACCCTCCCACCGACATTCACTAAAGAGAGAGCACATCAGAGCTTAACCCAAACAAAACCGCAGACTCCAAACACTGGCACACCTTACCACAAAACTTTCCCTCGGAACCACCGCGTCTCCTCCACAACCGACCAGTCTCAACTTCTCAAAGGTCAAAAAACCCTAGCATAAGTCCAAACATCAGAAAAGCAATAACCTCGTCAGCTGCCAGACAGAATGCCTAACGAATTTCGCGATGAAAAAGCCGATCAATTGTATGCAGCAAGCGAAAACATGCACGAACACCAAAAGGACGAAGACTTTAGTGAAGTGCAGAAGTGCCGGCGTGATTCAACCACCACCGTTTTCTGGCTTTAATAAATACCCACAAATGCTATTCCTGGTTTTATCTCAAAGGCAAGGGATGGCATGGCTAGCCAGGAAGAAATAGATGACGTTCTAGTGTCCCGCGGAGCACGACGTTCATCCCTCTGCGATTGCGGTGGCAGTCCCCACCGGCGGCGCACCCAAACGATAACCGTTACTTGAAGAGCGTAATTAAGTGTAATTAAGAAAAATACTGTACAATGACCTTCTCTGAGTTAATGGCGAACGTGTTTATGAGCACGTTAGGAAAACGCCACCTAAATTTTCTTAAATTACGAAGGCGTGCCCTCAATCAATTTTAATATATTAATTTATTTAAAAGGTTATCTCACCTTTAAAAAATAATTTTTATTTCATATGCGACAAACAGATTCCTTCCCTGAAGAAAAGGGAATAACCCATAGGGAAACCTTGGCCCAGCAACACCTCATAGGCCCAACTTGGGCGGGCCCACTTTGATGATTGGGTACTGAGTACGTACCAGATTCATGGAAATTGGGAAGACGATCAAGCAGCTTTTCCGGCCGCTAAGTAAAAAAAGAAATATTAGTGGGACTAAGCGAAGGGCTTATCCTACTCGAAGCTCAGCAACGATATCGTTGGCATATTATTATTAGACGTGAGGCATAGTGGACCACCACTTTGGATTTGATTTTAAATAAACTTCTTGAGTTGTTTGGTGCTTAAGCTCTTTGAAAAGTAATCACTTTTAAAAAGTGATGATGTGAAAATTAGAAATTATTAAGAGAGTATTGATGTTGATGTTGATTTGATTTTTTAAAGAGAGAGAATTTCTAATGTTTAAAATATATAAAAATTAAGTTTTATAGTGGGTTTGAATTATTTGAATATTTAAAAATTTTTGAGAATTTTGAAAAAAAATTATTTTTACCTGAAAAATCATATATTTTTAAAAAAATATTGATTCTTAAGCATAAAGATGTATATCAATTAAAATTTTTCAAATTATTAAAAATCATATCATATAGATTTCATGGAAATCGAATTCGATTTATGATAAAAGATATTATTACAATATTAAATAATATTAAAACATTATTAGATTTAAGATAAAAGATATTATTTTTAATGAAGATAAATTATTACAATATTAAATAATATTAAAAAAATATGAAAATTTTAAATATGATAGAGTTTTATAATTAATTTATTTTAAATTTATTGAAAATTTTTTGAAGATCATTTCAATCAAAATATTTCAAAACTTAAATTTTGCCTATTTAATTAAAATATAATATTTTTCTAAAATCTTGATTATCCCTAACATAACAACAATTATCAAAACCATATGAATGGACATTACTAACCATGAAAAAGTGTGGGATACTTCAATGATAAGTTGAGGAAGGTCAAAAGGTCCAAATTAAAAGTTATTAAAAGATTAATTTTGTATTAAAAGGAGGTTTTTATCATCACATTAAAGAATTAGAGATTGTATACTTTTATGTTGGAATTGGACAAAATTGATTTATGTGATGGGCATAAGATAAAAAAATTATATAATTTAAGCTTAAATTATATTCTCTTTATGCTCTTCATGATATTTATATGTATATTAAATTATGAAAAATATAATATTACTAAAAGGATTTAGAAATAGATTAGGATCAATAATATGAAAGAGGGATAGAGTCCACAAGAATTTTTGGATTGGAATTGAAATACAAGAATGGAATAACCCAAAAAAGATGGGTTTTGGAAGCATACAATAAGGTGTAACTAAAGAAAAAAGTTCTAAAATGATATTGCCCTAATTATGGGAAAACTATACTTATTAATCCAAACGTGATGATGTAAACCTAAAACCTTATTAAACTTAAAAGAGCTAATTTACTTATATAATAAAAATAAGATGAAAAAAATTAGAAAGAGTTTTTAATGACATAAGTATAATTATTTTAGCATCATATTTTTATATTTTATTTTAATGTTTATATGATACAAATTAAATCAAATTTATGACATAACCCAATTATGTAATGACTTGCTTGCATAAGTAATTTCTTATTAAGCCAGTGTTGATGGCTTAATGTTTCTTTGATAATAATAATTATATGATAATAATATATTATAAGGGATTTCATGAGAGATTTGAGTGCAGGAGGGTATATTGATTTGTACTTTACTTTTTTTATAATAATGTAAGGCTTTAATGATGGAATTAAGTTGCTATGTTAATTAATCTATTTTAGAATATATTATTATTTTATATCATATTTTCAATGATATGAACTTATTAAAAACTAAAATATTAGATTATTAGTTAAATTTTTCTATTGTAAATTTGCATAGTAAGATATAACCTATCATATAATATGATCAGTTCATGTGTAAATGTACGAATGACGATAAGATAGTCTGTTTAAGCATAATATAGGATTTCCAATTCATCAAATTGTATGGCCTCACTTATTATATTGTATGATTATTTTGTATTAACATACCTTTGAAAAGAATGAACTAAAAACCTTTTTAGCACCACAAAATATAATATATAATTTTCTAAGAATGATCATTCATTTTTCAAATAAAGTAAATCAATCACTCTTTTTAAAGCATGTTACATTAGTTTTTGGGAAAGTAGCATTATTTCTAATATCTTTTGCACCAAAACAATTAAAATAGAAGAACCCTTCATTAACAAACCACTTTTAGAATTGTTTTGTAATGAAATAATGTAAAATTGTACATAAATTTAACTAAAATAATTTTTTGACATAACACATATAATACAACACCATAGTCCGATGCCTAAGCTCAAATGCAATACAAAAATAGTGAAGTAATATATCATTCCTCCACTCATCTCTCCATGAGACCTTATGTGTGCTTCAACATTTTTTGTAATGTTAAGTCAAAATAGGCTAAGTAGACCAACTCAAGCTTAGAAGATAAATTCTTGCTCTTGCATGTAATTTATGCATATGATTGGGTTATGTTGTATTTTGGTTCAAATTGTTCACCAAGTGAATGAAAAGTTTAACAAATAAAATAAATAAAATAGGTTAGAATAATCATGCATATGTAAATAAGAAATTCTTTTATAATTTTTTTGATATTTTATTTTTTTTAGTTCTTTTATTATTGGTCTATTAATCATTTTTTAATTTATTTGGTTTAAGATTACACCACTAACTTAGGTTTGATAAATCAATTCTCTCATTATCAAATTGTACCTTTTAGAATCCTTCTTTTTTGGGTTGTCTTCAATGAGTCTCTTTGCCTATCCCAAATCCCTAATGATCTTGTCCCATGTTCAATATGAGGAGCTAAGCCTTTTCCATAAATTGTTTTACCTTTTTGCACTTTCATAATTTTTAGGCTTATTTAAACAATGTTCATCATGTAATAAATGTTTTTCCAATTATGCAAATGATCATAAAAATAATATATTTGCATGCATAACCATTTTATACCACAATTGAATAAGCAAATAGGATAAAGAAACATATGATAAATAAAATTACTATCAATACATAACATGTGAATTAACAACTATATCATAACATAATACATCACCAAAATATTGCTTTATAAATTTAGAAATTCTAGGTATTATAGCCATTAAGTTTTACATCATCAAACATAAATCACATGTATCATAAGATCTATAGTTTCTTATCTTAATTTTTGAAAGTAATGCTCACACTATAGTTGAATCTTTGCTAATGTGACCTCCTCTAAATTTATCAAGCTCAATTCTTTTTCTCCTCTCTTTCTTCCCCTTGTTTAGCCATTATAATGGATTTTTCTCTCCTCTCTTGGTAGCCTAATTGTAACATGTCAATATTCCTTGATCAAGTAGTGTCTTAATTTATTTGGGTTTTGCCATTATCAAGAGGACCTTTCAACTTGGTTATCCATCTCTATATTGATTCTAATCAAATATGCTTAACTATAGAGTTCTCATACAAACTTATAGTAGGTTAACCCCAAAAAATGTCTTATCAATTTTAGACTATGAATTCACTATAAGATTTCTCCAACACTGGCTAATATAGTACTATCTATCTTATTCTTCATTTGTACCTTTAGAAGTCTTGTCTATGAGACACTTTCTTATCTAATAATTTCACTCTTAGGATATCACTCGACATTTACGTCTCATCCTTTTAAGGTGTTATGGGGCTTTTTCTTTTTTGGGTGCTTAACTACACCCCCTGGAAGCTTTGTATAGGAGTTGTTTTCTTGTCTAATAATTTCACTCTTAGGGAATCACCTGGTATTTAGTCAAACCCTTTTTCAAGCTATTACATTAATTTTCCTCTCCTTCCTTCAACTAGGCTCTCAAGCTCTCTTTCTTTCTCTCATGGCAACATTAATCTTCTCACTTCTTTAATTTCCTTCCCTAATACCTCTCAACCAACCAAAATTCACCTTTTTTATAACCTTTCAAGGCATGTTACTTGAGCTGCCAACTAGTTTCCTCCTTTCTCTTCCCTAAATTACATTAAAACTCTAATTTTTTTAATATAAACATTTCAAACATTTAATTTTTCCTTAATGTAATGCTTCCCTAATAATTTTCCCTTTCTTCCATGACATTTTCATGAATTTTTTCATTACTAATACCAACATATTTTGCTTCTACCCATTAAGTTAGATAGAAACAAAATATAAAAATTTTTAAACAAAAACTTTATATTAAACCAAAATTTCTAATTTATTTTATTCAATTGATCTCAAAAAATTTATTAACCACTTTAAACTTTTTTCACTCAAAACTTTACTTGTCATAAAATTTTGTATTTTTCAAATGTCTTTTATTTTTTTCAATTTATTTTATTTTAAAAATTATATTAATATTTTTTCTTATAAAACTTGGCTTATGATCAATATATATTTTAGTTTCAGAGATACTATACCTTAAACTTCTAATAAAATACACTATTTTCTATAATGTTTCTAAAATTTGGTTACAACATTTAATAATTTATTATTTTCTCTTTTGAAATAATATTTTCTTATTACTTTAATCTTTCATTTTATTCTCAATTTAAATTTATATTTTAAAAAAATTTCACCATTAAGTTTATAATAATTTGAATCTCATTACTTGATGTTCACCTACATCTTTAGGATTTTGAGGATATAATTTTTTAAAAACTTTCATAATTCACAAAAATTTATTAATGAAAGTTTTTATTATTATTGATTTTGGTAAATCTTATTTTTTTTCTTTAAACTCTTATCTATCATCAAATAAACAAATTTTTTTTTAAATTTGATTAGTCAATAATTTAATTTTTCTCAAATAAAATTAATTAAATAATAGTCAAACCTCTCGAATGTTAAACTATATTTGGTAATCACAGTTTTAGGTGCATTGAATAAATATTTAGAAACACAGGTGTTAAGATGAGATTCAAGATAGTTACAAAATAGTGTTGAACATATTATGTATCTGATTTTAAGACATGTCAAATATATAATGAAGTTATTTACTTAAAAGATTATAAAGTTGTTATACTTTTGTTGCATATATTATATACTCAAAATATTTGAAATATTATAAATAATTATGTGGTTGAGCAATAAATGCTCATGTGGAAGAATAGTTGATTTTCCACATGGGATGTATATGCTATAAGTTGTATAAATTAATGTATATACATATGAAAAAAGACAAAATGTAAGGGAAACTTTATTTGCTTGAAATTTAAATTTTGGACAAATTAAGTTTTAATTTTGGAGAATTTTGGTTTAAATGGTTTACAATTAGAAAATTGGGTCGTAAGTTTGTGTTGAGAGGATAAGACTATTGTAAGTATAGAGCTTGATATAAAGTATAAATGGAATAGGTATAGTCTATACATCATGTTGTATTTATGGATTTTGCTATGCAATCATATATTATAAAAAAAACATAAGACATAATAACTTAGAAGAGTCTTATGTTAGCTCACAAACATTTACCGATTAATGTCCCATCTAACTTGAGTAGCACCATTTAATCAATTTTTGGTATAATTTAAATTTTCTTTTTGAGTTTAATATTTCCTACCCTTATTTAACAAACTCTTACAATAAAATCATGTAATTTTTAATAGCTTTGAAATTCTTTTGTTCTCAAATCTTGCAAGTTAACCAATTATAACATATTGTATAATGCAATAACACATGTTTATAGCATGATAAATAAAAATCATAAAGTAAGTATTTAGGTTTGTCACATGCTAATTAATAAGTAAATCATGATTTGTATTAACCAATCACATGTCCTTAAACATGTTGTTACAATATGCTTATGTATCATAAGAAAAACAATAATTTATATTACATAAAAGTTGAATATTATATTATCATTCATTTCCTAATTTTACCAAATAAGTCAAAATTCCTATTTCGTCACTAAGCTCTAAGCAATAGTACATCAAACATATGCATGCATAGTATAAAGCATTCCTACCTAAATTTCTTAATTATTGTGGTCTCACCTTAGAGTTGATTTCGAGTTGCATCAATTCCACAAACACAATCTTTTCCATTTTTGAGTATTGTATAGATGTTATATAATTATCTTCCTTTAATCCTTCTCAATCCCTTGCTTGACTGCTTTATTTTCTTCAGACACTTCAATAATATCACTTCTTTCTTCTCTCCTTTCTTTAAGCTCTTGGATGTAGTTGTTATCCCTAATTTTTGAATAATTAAACTCACATAACAACTAATGATCCCTACTTTTATAGTATTTGGCTGACTCTTTTCCTTCTTGTCACTTCAAATCTCCACTAAGCATGACTCTTCTTCTCCTTACCTTTTTTTTTACTTGGAATGAAAGCTTTATCTCCTCTTCTAATAGTTTTTAAAAGCATTGTTTTTCCATCAAAGTGATTCTTTTGTTGTTTAGATTTTTATTGTTTTAAGATTTAATTAAATAAGTTTTAATTAAACAATAAAGTTTCATATATTTCTTATATTTTTCTATCAAATTAGTTTCAAAAAATATCAATCATATCCACTTGAATCTCTTCAATAAGTTCTACTTGTCAACCAATTTTCATATTTTAAACTTTATTTAGTATTTTTCATCAAATTATTAACTTAAAATTATTTTATTATTTTCTTCAAATTAGTTTTAACTATTAGTTATATATCACACATGTTTTTTGGGTTAAGACAGTTTTATTAAGTCGATCTTTATACGTCTTATGTATTAATCAAAATAAATTATTTTTAGTCCACTTAATATTTTAAATAAATTTTGGGATTTTTTAATTCTATAAGAAAATTATTGTTTAATTTTAAAAAATCTCTAATATTTTATTTTGAGATTAAGAAACCTTTGATTTTTATTATTTTGGCATCAAAAAGTTTATAATAATTTATTTTCTCATTTTTCTAGGTTTAAGTTCTTATTTATAAGAGTTGTAGCTTATTTACTTTTTCTTTCAATATACGAGTTTTTAAAAAATTTTAATAATTCATAAAAAATCCTTAAAATCATAATAGTTATTTATAATATTTATTTTTCTTTGATGATATATTTTATTATCTCTTTCTTTATTAAAGCTTTGATCAACCCTAAAATCATGAACTTTGATTAATTTAAGTATTTGATAATTTTTAAATCTCAAAAATAATTATTTAATTAATTCCCCTTTTGAGTTGTTACATGTATACATGAAGATAAATAGGATGGCGAACAAAAGAGGCGTAATTGATGGATTCTAGATCATGTTTGTTATGTAATATGGAATAATTCTCATCTTTTTTGTTGTTGTGATGCTGACACCTCACTATATATTATAAGACTAAGGTTGAGAGTTAAGATAAAGAGCTTAAATGATGAGAGCTCATTTGGTGTGGAGAGAAGGACCTAATCAAGACGAATAAAAGTAATTAGGAAGATGGCTCCCAAAGTCTAGGTCATGGTATTGACAACAAAAGAGTGTGACTAGATTGACCAAAGGACTTTAGCTAATGCAACATGTACCATGTGGTCCTAATTACATTATTTAAGATATTTTGAGTTTTTATTGAAGGCTTATCATAGGTTTTGATATATGATTTAAGGGTCAAGCGTAGGCATGTCTAGGGTTAACATATTCATAAGAGTTAAAAGTTAACTAAAGCAATAGGTGTAGGCATTAGAGCTTTGTATAAGCATATGCATAATATTTGTGGTTAGGAATAATCATATGAGTAAGGTTTTTGTTTAGGATTTAATTATAAGCATATGTGTATATGGACAAGAGGGTGAAAGGGGTTAGGTTTTAATCAGGTTGTAATCATACTTAGGCACAAGCATAAAAGTTGACCTTTTGGATTATATTGAAATGATTATGAGATGTGATAAATGAGGTAAGTAGAAGTGAGAACTAGAAAATGTGATAAGACACTTTCCATATTAGGCTTTGGTTAACTATAGGTGAGTTATGCAAGTTCAACTAGCAAAAAGTGACGTAACATCATTTTATTTCCTTTATTTTAGTTTTAAAATTATCACAATAGTTATCAGCATTCTTATCATTTACTTATTAATGGTTTGTTAAGTACTGAGAGTCATCAGTGTCGTCATTGCAACCCAACCTTCGAGATCAATCATTGCCACCTTGTTGAACATTAGCTACTAATGGTTATTGTCTACTTATGTCATTGAACTCCTTGACCATTGAGCTAACAATTGTCAATGGTGAATCATTATCTTGGTCATTTAAATATTGTTCACTTTTTCACCTCTACTACAACTTCTTAATTAATAAAATAATATTATTAATATAAAAAATATTAGAATTAAGGATGACCTCAATGCAAATTTGTAGAGCAATAAATTTAGAGAAATTAAAGGAATAATATAATAACATAAGATGAAAGACTCATATGATTAATGAACGATAACCAATTTCTCTCTTTAAATGACCATGGCCATACATTGACACCCTCTTATCTCCATATAAGAAGCTTCAATATTATCAATTCTCAATGATGATAGACATGAATTTTTAAATATCCATAAAGATAAAGTAATAAGAGACAATGATAGTTGATGATGACATGCAAATTAGTCATCAAAACACTTCCAGTTCAAGTAACTAGCAATCTAAGCTTAAGTACACCTACAAGTAAGAGAGTTTTGTTATTCTGTGGGTAAAAGTAACTAATAAGGTACCAACAATATTAAAACAAAATAATTATAATTAAAAGTCATGCCCACATGTATAGGCAAAAATAAATGTAACTATAATCAAGAAAAAGAAACACCATCAAAGAATCACTTCCATTATAGATCCAAACACAAGTGGTCATCAAAACTACCTCCATTAAAGCTCATTCATCTTATGACAAAGAAGAAGATTGTCAAACTATTCCTCAAGAAGAAAAGTTTGAAACTTTGTAGGATGAAGAGAAAAGGGTAACAAGAACTTAATCTCAAGATTAAGAAGGAAAGAAATGAAAAGGGTGCAAAAAAAGTGGTAGGTGGTTGGTCAGTTTGGAAGAGGTATAAGAACAGTAGGTAACAAAGAGCTTTTTTTGGGTCACATCAAGAGGAGAGGGAGGGAGGGAGGGAGGGAGGGAGGGAGGGAGGGAGAGAGAGAGAGAGAGAATACCAATATCTTGAGGTAAGCAAGTGAGGGATAAGATATTTTAGGTGTAATCTATAACAAAGAGGAGTACTCAAAAACTGGTGTGTTAATAAAAAAAGTTTTATTTTATTTTCTAATGCAAGGAATTTAGAAAATATATGTAAAAGATTTTGTACACAAACATGTGAATTGCTAAAATTAATCACGTTTGATTTTGGATCAACAAACATATCACAAAAAATGTCACTTTTTTACTAAATGATCAAATAACATTCCAAAACTGGCATCTTAATTTTAGTTCCTAATACAAAAATGACACTATTGATTAGTAGCAAAATAAACCCACCATAAGGGGAGGTTAGCTAAGAAATTTACATAGATATTAAAAAAGACATCTACAAGTTGCTTTTTAGGGAGCACATACTTTAATCCAATTCAATTAGTCCAATATTTGAATTTTTATTCCAATACTAATTTTAGTTATAATTTATGATTTTATTTTAATGGTTTCAATAGTTTTTTAGGAAAAATTTTAATTATATTAACTACACTTAAAAAATTTAAATTTTAAAATTTACAAAAGAAAATATAAAATCAATAAAATAGTAGTTTTGATCAATTTTGATTTAATTATTAGAACTTGCGGAGACTTACTTTTCAACAATAGTTGCTATAGAGTTCAACAAAATTTGATTTTGAATTCATTGATTTTCTCTTTCTTATGATTCAATTTCTATAATATTTTTAGATCAATGTTTTCACATATAATAATCTCATTACTTAAAAATGTTTTAGTACCCCATGTCTATGTTGTCGAGAGTAGTGAGCTTAACAAATGGAGCAACTCTTGTGTTGCCCTTCTTTTGTTAAGATTGCTTGGATGGTGTCTTTTGTGTGTTGTTTCTTTTGGATTTCACATATTTATCCTTCATGTTTTATTTGTTCCTAATATGTGCAAGTTAATCCTTCTTATTACACATTATGATATGTCTCAAACCCAGCTTTAATATTATTATATGAGAAGATTATTCTAGTGCATACAACACCAATGGCATAAGGTTAAATTAATATTTTCCTTTATTTATCAATAGTTAATATTTTATTAAAAAAAGGGTTTTGTTAGAACACACATAATATATGTGCATAACATCTGATAAAAATTACAACATAGAGAATCTATAACTCAATTAAATACAATTGACTCCTCAAAGTCTCTTAATAAGGATGGAAAACATGGAAGCATAATTGTGAGAATTTGAAAATAGGAAATTTGAACTTAAATGACTCTCTAGTGAGCCTACCCTATCTAATCTTGACATTATTTATCCACCTAGTTATACATCCCATAGGGTTAATGAGTCATTCTTGAGCATGAAAATAATGATGATAAGCTTATGAAGTCCATCAAATATGACACATCTACCTTTGAGAGAATCTTAAACCTTGAGGACCACCTAAAATGAAAAGCAGTCATGGATCATTATTTTCAATAGTTTACACTTAGTGAAAAGAGGAAGTATTGTTTGCATATGAGAAGTTGGCTAAACAAACTTGATTACTCGTAAAAGCTATAGTGATGAACCATCACCAAAGAAGATCACCACGCATAAGAACATAGAATGAGATCAAGGGAATCCTTAGAGGAAAATACATATCTCTTTCTTACAAAACCCAATTACTAAATCAATGGAAAAATTTAACCTAAGAAAAGTCAATCAATGAGTATATTGCTCATTTTAATGAATATCATTTTTATTGTAGTTGAGGATCCTTTGCTCACCATCTCTTGATTTTGAGCTAGACTTAAAGAGAATCTATAAGTATAACACCCACACTTTAGAAAAATCATATTGGACTACAAGTGAGTTCTAGTGCCTTAAAAAATTTTATGTTATTAGAAGAGTTGAAACAACATCTAAGTTAACCTTTTGAATAATTATCCTTAGACCCTTCATTAGTTGTCCACTAACACTCCCTTCTCCAAGCCTTACCATTAAACCCATTACAAAATCAAGTAAACATATTAATTGATCTCTTAAAGTAACATGTTTTTGATGTAAAAGATAAGATCATGTGACAGCCTAGTATCTTACATGACAACTAAATTATATAGTAAGAGGAAAAGTGAGGAACATACACCAAGAGAAGAAGCTAAGACCAAAGTAATGTAAGAGAGTCTAATGTTAGCTTACAAAAATTACATTCGTTAGCATTGCACTAATTTCATAAATTGGTTGAAAATTGATTCAAAAAATACTTAAAATTGAGTTTTTGGTTGACCCACTTGATTCGCTGTGACCCATGATGACCCGTGCCACCTATCAGTCCTCGTTGACCCATACCATTTTACCTTTTTCACAACTAGCCAAAAACTAGACCAGTATCTTTGGCCTCGCCACTCGCCCTATCATTTCATTACTTGTATTTACCGTCGCCCAAAACGCGTGGCTAGTTTTGGAACTACTTAACATCAATTAATTATGTAAATTTTTCATTTTTTTATTTTTTTAAATTATTGATGAACTTTTAAAGTTCTCATAAATAGAGATATTTATCATGTTGAAGATGAATATTTTAGAATAAAAATTCCTTTTATTTATGTATTTTTATCTTTATGAGCAAAGTATGTGCCCAACTCTAATTAAAGAGATTCTAACTTCTTCTCTATTTATGAGAGATAAGAATTAAAAATAAGAGACATTCTATTGAGAGAGTTGACAACCAAATCCTCTTATAAGATATAAGGATCGAAGGTGAGAGACCTTCTACTAAAATACTCAATAACCAAAAAAATTCTTGCTTCCTCCAACACTCATAAGTATACACTCACCCTTTGACTGTCTTGATCTAATCACCACAATGTCGCCTTTCTCAACAAGATTTCAAATCCTAGCCTACTATCTTATTACTTTTTTAAGCTAATTTTCTCTATTAACACAAACCACCACCTCATCACTCTTTTTTATCTTTGGTGCTCCATAAGCAATGATAATAGAACTATAGGATATCATGGCCAAAATGATACACTCTTTCAACAACTTCTAATTTTTTAGTAATCTAAAATTAGAGTTATTCTTTTTTTATTAAAATATTCAATATAGAGTTTGTCTAAAATTTTGTATTTTACATGTATAAAATTAGATATGACAAAAATCACTTTACAAAAATATATGATTAATGTTTAATGTGTTATCACCTACTCTACTTAATAATATATTATATAATTTTGGATCCAATCTTTGAATAATTCTAAAATATCACACATGCTACCTAATCCTAATTAATGTATAATATTTTTTCATATTGTTTTAATAATTTATTGATATCTCTAGTGTTGTAAACTCTAAATTAGATCCTGGTAAAAGTCTAAATTTGTCTTACATTACAAAAATTATATTCCTAATACAAATCTAGCTAACAAAATACTATAAGAAAAAGGAAGAAAATGTCATCAAGGAAAATGAACCTATAATAATTATGATGTTCACTTACACCCAACTTGCTATAGATTTAGTAATTGTAACTAGTCTGCCAAACTTACCATATTAAAACATGATCCTAATTGAAGTAAGAAACTTGCTTGACAAGTTCAAGAATTATTAAACAAAGATTTAATGTAAGAAAACCTTAGCCTTTGCATGGTTTTTGTCCTCCTAACCCCAAAGAAACATGGCTTATGAAAAATATGCATCGAAATTATGGCCATTAAAAAAATAATTATGAAGTATAGGTTTCCTATCCCATACTTAAATGATTCACATGATCAAATGAGTGAAGCCACAATTTTTTTAAAACTTTAACTAAAAAGGGGTCATCACCAAGTTTGGATTTGATTAAAGAATGAGTATATAATCACCTTTAAATCTAGAGACAAATTATATGAATGGTTGGTCATAACCTTTTTCCAATCGAATACTCAAAATATTTTCATGTAGATAATGACTCAAATCATTTGACTATACTTAAAAAAATTTACATTAGTTTACTTTGATGACATTTTAATCTTTAGTGATACCTTTGAAAATCATTTAGAGCATCTGAGGATGATTTATTCTATACTTAGGGAAAATCATCTATAAGTTTACCACACAATTTATGCCTTTTATTATTGATCATATAAAGTTTTAAGGCTTCATAGTGTCAATTAACTTCAATAAAATTAAGTTGATAGTTGAATGAATAACAGCTCAATTTTTCCATATTGTTTGGAGTTTTATTATTTAAAAACTTTTAATAAAAGATTTATTTTAAGATTTTAGTACTATCATTACCCCCATAACTGATTGTATTTGAAAAAAAATTGAATAAACCCCCACAGTTGAGATAACATTTGAAAAAGTTAAGAAAAGTATGATCAAAGCACATATACTTCAACTTCTAGACCTTTTCATTATTTTGGAAATATCTTATGATGCTTATGTCATAAGAATAAGAAAATTTTTTAGTCAAAAAGGATTATCATTTACTTATTTTAGTGAAAAATTAAATGAATGTCATAGAAAATATTATGTCTATGATAAAGAATTTTACATAATGGTCCAAACTGTTGGTATTAGAGGCATATTACTTCTTACCATTAGAGTTTGTACTATATTTTAACCTTGAGGCTTTAAGATGTTTAAATCACAAAAAAAAATTAAAGCTACAACACACTAAGAAGATAGCATATCTTTGAGCTACAGCTTTGTCTTAAAACATAAGCCTAGTATAAAGAACAAAGTTGTCAATGCCCTTAGTAAACTAGTGAACATACTCACCACATTGTTCATCTCGATCATTTGAAAAAAACTTTAACTAGCTTATACCCTGATTGTACTAATTTTAGACCCATTTATAAAAAATTAATTATTAATCCAACTAAAGCAATCTATGATTATATGATTAAAGAGGGTTACATTTTTTGTGGCAAACAACTATGCATAGCTCAAACTTAGAAATATCATAAAATAAGAAATACATACTAGAGGTTTAACATGCTATTTTGGATGAGACAATAATTATGATAATTAAAGATAGATTTTTTGGCCAAGACTAAAATAACATATCACTTGGATATTTGTTAGGTGTATGACTTGTATTATTGCCAAACAAGGTGCCCAAAACACCAAACTTTATGCCTCCTTGCTAATACCATCATAACTATAAGAAGATCATAGTATGGATTATCCTTAAACTATTTAAAACTCTTTTCAAAGATATGACTCCATTTTTGGGATAATAGATTGATTTACAAAAATGATAAGATTCATCTTATGGTTTAAAGCTTTTGATGCTCACACATGTTTGAACTATTCTTTGATGAAGTTATTAAGATTCATGTGTTACCTAAACCTATAGTCATATATAAAGATGTCTATTTCACTTCATATTTTTGGAAAGCTTTGAAATCTTTTTGGGTTGATGTTAAAATTCTCATCTATTTACTAGCCCCAAACTGATAGTCAAGCTGAAATAATGAATCGAAGCTTAGGAAATTTATTATGATGTTTAATAGAAAAAAATGAAAACACTGGGCCTTGCTATTATCATGTGTAGAAAATGAATATAATAGTTTAATTAATAAATCTATAGGAATGAGTTTCTTTAAAACCTATAATAGGTGCAAACTACATAACCTAATTGATCTCATCCCACTACCCATTCAAGCACGAACATTCGAGTATAAAAGTTTGCACAACATATAATAGAAGTTTATAAGTACATTGAAGTTAAAATAAGTTGAAGTAATAAATAATATAAGAGATTAGCTTTATGCATATTAAAGGTATAAGGAATTCTTAGAAGAAGACTACATGATAATTCAAATCAAGTGCCTTAAGGAAGTTACATGTAAAAGGAGCTAGTCCATTCCATATCTTAAAAAATATTGGACTAAATACATATGCTATGGAGTTATTGGATGACTACAGCATTAGCAATACCTTTAATATCTCAGATTTGGTAGCTCATAAGGAGTTAATTAACATTACTAATGAATCGCTTGAGTTGACATCAATACCTCTTAAGAGTGAACTCCTACTTGATTGTCCACCAACTATCATAGTAAAAGAGTAACTAAATTGAAAAGGTATTGGATGATCAATATCTAATTTTTTTTTCTTATTTTCTTTTGTATTTTGTATTTTGTTTGGATAAAAAATGAGTTATATCTTTAAGTATCTTTAGGTTTAGGTATCTAATTTTTATCTTATTATCTTATAAATATATATATTCTTTTTATTTATTATTTTTATTTTATATTCTATTTTTATTTCTTAAATATTATTATTTCTATTTCTTATTTCCTTATTTATACTTTTTATTTGATTTATTGATTTTTATTTATTCCTAGGAATCTTGTGGTTCCAAAGAATCCATCTTTAAGAGAAGTAAGAACAAATAATTATTTTTTTTGTTTGACTCATTAGTTTTCATAATGATGGTTCAAAGAATGAGTAATTGCCTTTTTCTGGCCCTTACTGCATAGTCGTAAAGCAAATAGTTAATGTGTTCCACTTATGTAATATGGTCTATGGTTGGTCTGTGACCCTTAGATGCAAAAAATGTCCTTAAAGATGAATGTGTAGCTTTTATAAGATGGAGACAATGAACATATTTCATGTTAAGAGATTTGAAAAATCACTCTCATTTTTTTATAAACGTCTACAATTTCTCAATGCATTTCTTTAAATGAAGACTTTGTTTTTCCTCTTTTCAAATGGTAAAACTTTCTCAAAATATGGAGTGTGCATTAAACTCATGTTTGAAGTAAAATTGAGATGCTGATGCAAGTTATTCTCTTCTGAATAAGATAGATTCATATTTGAAAGATGTTGTCAATAAGTTTTTTTTAAATTAACTATTGTATTTGTTCCTTTATGAGAGATATTGTAGATTTTCTATATGTGATCAAGTAGATCTATGATTGAATGGATCAAACTAAATTGAAAGATTTGTACAATTTTAATAATGTATACATTTCATCACCTCTTGTAGGAAATCATTAATTATCAAGATGTTGGATACCTATGACTTACTTGATGAAATAACCTCTTTCTCTCTCTCACCAAAAAAAATTCTTTTATTGACATAAAGAAAATACTTTGTTACTAATGGACAAGATATTGAGAAATTATGTATATGTAAAATCATAGTTATCCATGAAATGTTGTTTAGTAAGAGGAGGTGAATTATTAGAAATAAAAATTTTAATTTTTTGAAAGTACTTTTATTTTTATTTTAATAATAAAGTTTTAAGAAATCATAAGAAAGACAATTACAAAAATGTAAATATATACACAAGTGATTTTGACGTGATTCGCTCAAAATCGAGCCTGAATCTACCCTTAGAAAAAACCAATCATGAAAAGAAACTATATGAGATTTTTGTCAAAAAAAAGGGTAAAGTAAACCTTCATAATAAGGAAATAAAAATAAGCTAAAATAGTCTTACAATAACATAGAATTAATAAAAAGAAGAAAGGGAACAATGATGAAAATGTGTAAAAATAATTTTTTATGCTTGATAAAATACTCAATAATACATAATTATTTTAATTTAATCAGCTAAAAAATGAGAAAATAAGAGCATAAATGATTTGAAGAAGAACAAGGAATTTAAAGTTCGTTGAAAAAATGTACAACGTCAAAAGACGACAATTAGCACTGATTCTAAATGCCTTGAGATCATGATTTAAGAATTTTTCTTGGAAATTTTATAAAATTTTTATTAATAAATTTCATTAAAAAATTCTTCTATTTATAGACATTTTCTAATAGCTAAAAGTACTCACTAAATACCAAATTTCGTTGTTACAATTCCACAACTTTCTCAAATTTTAATTAAAAGATTAATATTTTAAAAAATATCCCAAATTGCTCAAAATAATAACTAAAAGTGCCTTTACACTAGAGCCATTATATCATAGAGAATCACAACCATTCAATTTTGAAAACTGTGTGATTGAATGGATGTAGTTTAATCCACCCATTTTATAAATATGAAATTAATTTGGGGCATTAGATCTGAATTATAATATGATAACATCATTTTACTTTTTGAGTGGATGAAATTTGGACTGTGTAATGATAAAATTACACGATTAGATGTTTGATAGAATTAGTGCTTTTGAAACATTAGATACGATGATGATCATTCGATTGCGAAATGTGCTTGATCGAATGGCTCGTGTCAATCTCACAATTCGAGAGTTCACTATATAAAAAACTTGTTATTTTAGTCTCACATTGTGCATTTATATTTCTATGTTCTCTTAATAAGAAATCATGTATCCTTTAGATGTAGCTTGATTTTGTGATTGATTACCCATTAGTACGTTCAAGATTTAATCACTAATGCTTACCAGTAATCTTAACATTAAACACGAGTTTGGAAGGTAGTGCCTTGACCCAAAATAATTTCAAAATCAGTTTGAGTAATATAAATAATTCAAAATGTGTTTGAGAGTGATGTCCTGACTCAATTACTATAACAAAGGGCAAATGATGAGCAATAATTAGGAAGAGGTTTAGGTGACTTAGAATTATTATTTTTATTATTATTTAAATTATTATTAATTTAAAGATTTTAAGGATGTTGATTAAATAGTTAAGAAATATGGATTCGAGATATTAGATCAAAAATAATGATTAAGGATATTAGAGATAAAATTTAATTAATTTCTTATGTGTCTTGAAAGAATAATTTTAATCAAGCTTAATATTCTAAAATAAAATTAAAATACTTATAAGTAATGTCAAAAAAATATCTCTTAATGGTTTGTCATTCCAACTAAGATAATTTTTTTGAGATTTTAATTTTGTTCATCTTCTTTAAATTCTTCTATGATATGAGTATCAATTATTTAAAATTTAAAAATTCACTAAATCAAATTTATTAGAAATATTTAAGATTTGTTATCATCAAATAAAATATCACAGTTAAGAGTTAATATCACAATAATCTAATTATGGATTTGGGAAGCCATAAAAGAATAAAATAAATTAATAGGTTGGTTCATAAATCAATGGTCAATATTGTTAAAAAATTTTAATGAAATAATTATTTATTTACTTCACTAGTTGCTTAATCTTTTTGAAAAAGAAATAATAAGAAAGTGTGATAAAATGAGAATACAATATTGAAATATCAATTTGGAAGAGATGATAGAAGCAAGAGTACATTTTGGTAATATTTATAAATAATAGACTACTATAGTGGCTTCTTACATCTCTGCAAAAGGTAAGGGAATTCGTACTACAAATCTAACTATAAATGCTCATCTTTTATTAAAAGTTTGTGATTTAGTTTTTGATGCAACAAGTAGAAATAAAACCTTCTTAATTACTGGCACAAAAAAATAAAGCATCAAATTTAATAGTATTAATGTCAATAAGGGCTTGATGTCATTATGTTAAGAAAAAAATGACTTTGTGATATGTTAATAATTTGGTCTACTAGAAAAAAAATTTCAAAAGTTCAAAGATTTAAGACAAGAATAAAAAATAAGAAAATTTAATCGTCTCCCCAAAGGGGATGTGGCAATGTTGAAAAGAAAGTTGTCCATCTTTCAAAAATATTTGGGTGGGATCAAATATATGATGGGATTACACGATATTGTCATTCTTATTAATTAGCAAAAGGAATATATGGTTCATTACCTATAATATATGAAAGTATTAATATAATTTAATAATCATTCAATTTGAAGGCTACTTATAAGCCAGATGACAAAACAAGGAGACCCAATATGTAGAAGATCATGATATGAGTGACTCAATAGATTTGGATTCTTATATATTCACTCATATGCTCCTTCATCATATGATTTATATTAAATACATTTGTCTAGATATCAATATATACATCAAGAAAGTTGTATGCTTTGTAAGAAACTTTTATAGTTTGGAAAAGGAATTTTCTTAATAAAAAATAATATACTTTAATCAATATGCCTTAAGCACCATCATACATAACATAAAGATTACAATTGAAAATGGTGGACAATTTTTTAAAGTAGCATGCATTATAGTGAAATCGATTATAAAAGAGGGTAAATCAACCACATTAAGATTAACATTTATGGATCTCCATTTGATATAAAAAACCTTCTTAACAATAGTCCAACAAGTGGGTAATTTTGTGGTGAACCAAAAAAGTTTGCATATAGTACAGCCAAAGCATTGGCTAGGTAAGCATCTTATAATTAGAGAAGTAGTTATAAACCCAATAAACCATCCTTATGGGGGCAGTGAAGAGAGAGCACTAATTAATAGAAAAAAACCCATAACCCCTTAGGGTTATTGTACGATTGAAAGAAGTAGGAAAATGAGCAAATATAGTGATACAAATATAGTGATACTTTTATTCTTCATCGTCACCAATAAAAACATTGAAAATACATTTTTTGGAAATAATTGGGGATTTATTTATCATTTATAGGTTTAATTTTGAGCCTAAATGCATTCAATCTCAAATTTAACTTTTAAACTACTATTCAAACTATAGGCACCCACCTGTGGCTTATTGGACCCTTTTTTAGTAGGCTCATCTCAGCCAATCACTTGGCTCATACCTCAACAGCATTCACTTTCATGTTAGCACAAAACATTCTACTTATAAATCTCCTAGGTTCACACAACCCGCTGCCATACATGAATCTCTTATGTCCACTTGGGGTTTCACTTGTCTACTTCCATGCATAGATCCCCCTCCTCTACTTTACTTGAGTTGTGAACCGATATTGAATCACATTCTACTTGAACCAATGTTAACATGTGACCTACTCGAACTAGCATCAACCTATGACTATCTCAAGCTAGCATCAACCTAACCTGTGAATCTTGTCACTTATTACAAACATGAACACTAATTCATGGCACCAACTGGCCATCCCCTAACAAGCCACCCCAAAAGAGGGAAAAGTTTAGCAAAGCTATTTGGGAGCATCTTATGATAGAAAATTTTAAAATTTTTTAAGGTTAATTTGAGATTTTAAGTACTTTTTACCTATTTATCTTTAGCCTCTCTATGAACTGAGATGCCTATCCTTATGCATGATTACACACTATCTGAAATGAATAGAATTTTACTATTTTTCTTTATATCTTATTAAGATCTTAAGCTTGATTATAATAAGAACTTTAATGTGTCAATGCATTGGGACTTTGGTATTGAGAGGAGGGGTATTAGTCTCAAGTGGTGAGATGCTGTGTGATTTTATCATCGACTTAACTATAACATCCTCGTAACTCTGCAAGCATAACTCAATGATTCTTTATTCTCACACCATCAATAACAGTTTGCATAGATTCTTCATCACTATCATCTTTACTTGTAACTCTTATACATAAACCTTGGGCTTTTTGGGAGTGACTTTAATCTATACTCATGTGGGACATTTACATTATTGTTTACTTTATTCAAAAATAGCAATATTAGTTTCTTAGTATCTAATTTCTTCACCGTTAAGGGTTCATCGACCTTGCACACAAAATGAACCTTGTGTTGGTTATGGTTCTTTAGCTAGATTGCTTGAACAAGTATCTCTTAGGTATTGCCATTTATAGATTTCATGTATTTACCCTTTATATTTTCTTTATTCCTAATGCATGCAACTTAATCCTTAGTGGTTTGCCTCTTATCTAGCATCAAGAGGATGCAAGAGGCTAGGTTTTAATCAAGTTTTAATCATGCATGGGCACAAGCATAACAATTGGGTTTTAGTCTTATGTTGAAGAGTTGAGACATGATAAATGAGACAAGTAGAAGTAATAAGTAGAAAATGTAATAAGACACTTCCCATATCAGTTTTTGGTTAACTATAGGTGGGTTAAGTCAACCCATGTAGCATAAGTGGCATAACATCTTTTTTATTTCCTTCGTTTTATTTTTGAAATTGCCATAATCATTGTTGGCATTCCCATCCTCTACTTATTAATGGGTAGTTAAGTATTGATAGCCATTAGTATCATCATTGCTACCCCCAACCATTGAGGTTAATCATTGCCACAATGTGGCCTATTAGCAATCAATGGTCATTTCTTGTTTTATGCCATTGAACACCTTAATCATTGGGCTACCAATTGTTAATGGAGAAACATTATCAAAGTAATTTAAATAATGTTTATTTTTTCCACCTCTATTTTCACTTCTTAATTAATAAAAAATATATTAATGTCAAAAATGTCAAAATCAAGGATGACCTCAATGCAAAATTTGTAAGGAAATAAATTTAAGAAAATTAAATGAATAATGATGTAATACCACAAGATGTACAACTCATAAAATTAATAAAACATAATCTACTTCTCTTTTGAAGTCATCTTAGCCATATATTGACCCCTTCTTATCTCCATATGAAAAGCTTCGATATGATTAATTTCAATGACGATATACATAAGGTTTGAAACATCTACAAAGAGAAAGTAATAAGAGATAGTGATAGTTGATAATGGTAAGCATATTGGTTATCAAAACTCTTCCAATTTAGGTAACTAGTAATCTATGCTTTGGTAAGATTATGAGCAAGAGATTTTTGTTATTCCATTGATAAAAGCAACTACAAAGGTCCATCAATATAAAAAAAATGAATTGAAATTATAAGTTATGCTCATCTATATGCAAAAAACATAAATATAATTACAATGAAGAGCAAGAAATATCATTAGAGACTCACTTCCACATTAGATCATATTATTAATATTTATCATGATTATCTACATCAACACTCATTGATTTTGTAATGAAGAAGAAGATTATCAAACTATTTTTTGAAAAGAAAGGCTGAAACTTTGTATGATTAACAGAATGTAACAAGATTTTGATCTCAACTTTAATATGTTAAATATTATGTATGTATATATATATATATATATATATATATATATATATATATATATATATATATTGTTGCTCTAAATTATATACATTGGATAATAAACCATGAGAAAATTATCAAAGTATCTAAACGTTGAGCCGCGGCAACAACGGCGGTTCCTCCCATGGTTTCTCCCATGGCGGCCTCTGCTCAAAACCTATTCCAAAACCCACTTTTACTATACAAAACCTCCGTTTTTTTCCCTCCATCAACTCGTCGGCTTCTCTTCCTCTCTCCCCTCCGAGTAATAAGATCGTCGCCATCTTTTTCCTGGACACAACAATCAAAGGATTGCTCTTGCGGGGACAACGGCGAAGTTGACCAAACAAGCGTATCCCGTCGGCAGAATTCCCGTTCTTCCACCCTGCTTCTCCTCCACGACCAGCGAGAGAAAAAAGTAGATGTATTTCTCCAAGACGAAGCAGACAAGGAAAAGCTCCAGCAAAAGGAGGTCGCGGAAGAAAAATGCCTCGCCACAAGGCGAATCCCAAGGTTTCCTGGCTCCGTCGATTTTCCCAAGGAGGATGCACTACAGGCCCTAGTGGAACTTGATGGGGACTTCACCATCGATGACCGAGCCTTTAAGCGAGCGTTGGAGGTCAGGCGAGGGGTTGCAGCTGAGGTGTTGAACGGTGCGCTTGGCGCCGGGAGACTCGGGAAAACTTACTCGGCTAATGTGGTCTCTTGCTTGCCGAGGTTTATCGACAAGGTTGTGATTGAGGCAGCTGAAATGAAAGCGTTGCCAGAGTTTGCGCATCTCTCCTTCAATGCTCGAGCAAAGGTCTACATCCAGGGGTCTGGTGTAGTTGAACTTGTCAAGTAAACTTCTTGAGTCTTTTGATTCATTACCAAGCCAAGATCAAGTTTGTTTTTCCAATTATGATTTATGTATTTTTCACTGTCCAACCTTCTAGGTGGTTAAAGCATAATTCTTTCACGTATCCACAGATTGGGAAGTTGATATGCTTGTGTGCTAAAGATCTCAAGCCAGTGTGGAAACTAGTTGAATGGTTGAAGTCGATACATGTGAAGGGAAAGTATCTTGGTTATGTGCTTGTAAAAGCAAGCTCGATTTTGGGCCATGATTTGAAGATATTGGAGGAAATTGTAGATTATCTTGTGGGGAAGGGGGTCAGGAAAGATTGGATGGGCTTTGTTGTCAGCAGATGCCCACAACTGTTAACTTTAAGCATGACTGAAGTGGAGTCTCGTGTGAAGTTTTATATGCACATGGGTATGGATGAGAAGGATTTTGGCACCATGGTCTTTGATTATCCCAAGGCCCTTGGGTTCTTCACGTTGGAAGAGATGAATAGTAAGGTGTTTCCATTTAGTTGAACTTCTTAATGGATTGATTTGGGTTTATCGTGAAAGGGTTGTTAATAATTCATTTTTTATTTTTTTTCGCTTGTAAACCACCAAAGAGGCACTGAATTAATCCTTAAGTTTTTTGCTGTTTGACCACATGACTAATTTAAACAACTCAACATGCGTAAACGTCGTATGAAATCCATAACTTAAGTATTTGGAAGAGTAAAATCGATTTATCACATTTCAAGGAATTTTCGGAGGTATATAAGGTGTCTTTAAATTAGCTAAACCTCCTTTTTGTGTTTTCATTTGGCATATGCTCTATAACTGGGACAAGAGATTGCATGCTCATGGGCTATTTTGCAGCCTGTGAAGTGATATAAGAGTACACGACATTTTCTTCCTGCTTAGTGAATGCTATCTATTTTTCATAATTTGTATCTTCAATTGCATTTTGTGAAGTTAGATCATTGAATACTGACTTGCCATTCTAGGTAAATTACCTTAAGGAATTTGGCCTGAGTTCTGAAGATGTTGGACGGTTGTTAGCTTACAAGCCAGAACTCATGGGTTGCAGCATTGAAGAAAGGTTGAAGCCCCTTGTGAAGTACCTGTATTACCTTGGTGTATGTCGTGATGGTATGAAGAGAGTACTTGTGACAAAACCAGCAATCTTCTGTGTTGATTTGGAGAAGACTATTGCTCCAAAGGTTTGATATGTTAAGAAAATAAAGTCTAGTTAACCATGAAAATTACTAGATTGTGTGTGTTGGATGTAACTTTTGCATGTTTATAGTGTGAGCTTACAATTAATGGATAGTTATTTTTTGTGTTCAGGTTCGTTTCCTGCAGGATATAGGTATCAGGCAAGAAGATGTTGGAAACGTCATAGCAAAGTTCCCATCCATTTTAACATATAGCCTGTACAAGAAAATCCGACCAGTGGTTTGTACATTTATGATCACATAGAGTAAATTTTTTCTTCTGGGAATTTTGCTTTTCTTAGCCCGTTTTTCCATGACATAGTATGTGCATTTACATATATTACATAGAGTGCAAGGACTGTTTAATGTGAAGTGTCCAGGGAGGAATCAAACCCATACAATCTATCATGCCTAGTCTTACCCTTCAGTTTATGCGAGGCTATTACTACAACTTAATTCATGTTTTTGGGTTGTATGACAACAATTATTACATTTGAATTAAGAATTTTTATCTAAGATCTCTGTCCTCATTGTGTGGTGGTAGGTTGGGATATAAGTCAGGTTATTTGTAAGCTTGTATTGACATTTCATTTAAATGCCTTTTCTCAAATCTAGAATATGGAGTACACTTTGGTTCTAAGTCCAAAATCACAATGTTCCTTACACAGCATCAAAGAATGATGTAGCACATGATGTGTAAAGTTTTTTCCTTATGGTCAAAGTATAATGTGTTGGATCATGCCAAAACTTATTGTAATGATTTCTTATGTTCTATGATGATTATTGCTTTAATGAAATTCTCATACCATACACTTATTTTATGAACTCTTAGAACATAAAAAAGTTAATTAGTGGGGCATTAATCTCCTTTACAAGATTGAAGGTGGTCATTTCAAGGCTTTTTAGTTTTGTCTTTCATGTTTACGTTATGGTATATTACTAAGCACACACACAAGTAAGGTTTATTGTTCCCAATATTATGGTGTGGTCATGATTTGACCCATACACCTTAGTTTTTTTTTCAAATGTAGGAATAGAAAAATATATTCTATTAGTCTAATATGTGTCTTAAACAACTTGCATGTGATTGTGAGGTCAAAGATTTTGCTTCAAAATGCATTTTACCATGACCTGGCCCATAGTATTGAGATTGTTTGTTTTGACCATAATTGGCTTTTTTTCCGTCCTTAAAATGGCATCTCTATATAAAATTTGTGAGTCTAATATTTATATAAATATATATCATGAATTTTTTTATTGCTTTTGAAAGTTATGCAATTCATTAATACATCTCTCCACTTAGCCTTACTAGTTTTTATTGATGTATAGTTTATCCTCTTTTATGTTATTGTTCAGGGATCACTCCTTGATCTAATTAGTCTCTTGTATCATAGACTTGTCAACTTATGATTCATCCATTTTGAATCGTAATATGGGTGTTATAGTTTGAATATTATTTGTAGTGACTTTATGCGTAGTATCGAGGTAGTGTACACTTTGGTCCAAACCAATATCATAACTTTATCCACAAAATGTGCCTAAATCTTTTAGGATGTGTCTTAACATATGTAGATCACCAATTTTTGCTACCTTCTGAATTTAAAATTAGTATTGGGAATAATGTTAATGATATTAGGAAGATCGAACATAGGAATATTTTGATAAACATCTTTAGAATCTTCTATCATAAATTTGTAATATTATTTTTATTTTTTTTTCAATTAAATCTAATCTATTTTGCCTATTTATAACTATCTTTAGAGGTAACAAAATAACTTTTTCTTTCACTTTAACATGGTATCAGAGCGAAGTTGTTTTTTTGCCATGATCTCATCTTCCCACAAGCCCCTTGCCTCAACTTCCTACAAAGCTTACCTCACCCTTCCCTCACCGTCCCACTAAACCAACACTGTTCACCTGCTCTTCACCCTAAGCCTTGCAAATCCTACAAGCACAAGCAATCGCCCCAAAACCAACACACCTGTCCCTCCCAAACAGCCCTTGCCCTGATTATATGACATTCTTTTGTAGTGATCCTTTGTGTTGCTACCCCCATTGAGTGTCTCATCCCCTCCATTTGTCATGCCCTGCTGCAACACATTGTTGCCGTGTCCTGTTGCTGCATCATCCCATTCCCTGCCTGGTCCTGCTTGCTGCATCACTACCCTGTCATTTTCTGTGCCACCATGTTACATAATATTGTTGTGCTGTTTCTCCTCCATGCTACTGCCATATTGCTATCATGCAACCAACACATCTTCACCACTAGCTGAACCCATTTACACCATAATGCTTCCAGTTGTTTTTCTCTCTATTGTAATTGCTTATGAAGACAATTTGCCTTCTTGTCAACTAAGCTTTATTCTTGATCAGCTCATTTATTTCTTATTGGTATTTATTGATGGTATCTGTCTTTGAAACAAAGATTTCATCAACCATTGGTATCATATCAAACTCAGTGATATCAAATTATTTATTGTGGTCTTGTGTCTTTCAAATTTCTTATTGAATCTCATGAGAAGCTTTACCGTCTAGACTTGTCGATGCCTAAACTAATAGATACCACCAAATATACCAAATGACAAATATCAACTATTGTCGTGTTTCAGGAAATCACAAGAGGGATGTGAAAATTTCATTTCTTTTTTCCATATACTTTCAAAACAATAACATCTCTTGGGCATATATTCTTTACTTTAACATCTTTTCCTTACAAGAAGGTGATAAATTTGTTCAATATTATCAGATTACATTAAAAGGCAAGTGGGATGAAATTTTTCAATATTGTCCATTTTCCATTGACTGCACATCTTGGTAAAAATCAAATGAGAAGTTTCTTGCAGCCAAGTTTATCTACAAACTACATCTGTTGTTTCAGTTTGTTTAAGCTTTGTTAATAGTTGATTTTGTAATTTCTAATACTTCAATAGCTCTTGCACATATTTTATAAGTCACTGAGCTCTTTGCGTTGTGCTCAATTCTTGAACATGTTCTTGTTGTTGATTCTTGAGAGATTCCTGGTAATCATGGTCATAGTTGTTGACATGGCAATAAAGCTCGTGATGGCAACTCCTTTGCGACTTGCCAACAATGTCAAGAATTAGTCACTCATAGTACTGTTGGAAAAAGGTTGGCTATCATACCATTATTTAACATGTTATTATTACTTCCTTTGTTCCTATTATGGGCAGCTATGGTGATATTGTACACTACTCTTACCTACCTATTGCCTCACATATTATTTTGCTTCTACTACGACTACTTGCTTTGGTACATTTTGGTTTTGTCATTTTTTCCTTTAGACCTCCTTCACATGTTTATAGAAAAGGTTTTGTTTGTCTCTTACCTTGATTGACTCTAAACAATCTCCTAATTTTTCCTATTTTATATGTAATTTTTTTATTATTCATTATTTTACCAATTCTCATAATGGCTCTGTGATGTTCTCACATTTTTATTGTTTAGTATGAAGAAGATGATTGATAAGGGTGTTGAATAGGTATATTTTATCTCTTTAGCTTGGCATCCACTTCTTTCTCAATTATGTTATCTCCATACTAGTGGTACTATAATTTCAATTATTCAACCCTTCATTGTCTACGTGACTTTATCCATCTTTCCTCACAATATTTGAATGTGATGTTTGTGTGAAAAGTACCTCCATTTCTTTTTTTCTTTTATCTACCATCTCTTGTAGTGGGGCTCTTTTTGATTTAGTACACTTAGATGCTTGGGGTCTTAGCCTTGTCTCAATTCATTTGGGATATCGTTATTTTGTTTTCTTTAAAGATGAGCTCACTATAGTCAAATAGGTATGCTTTTTAAAATGTCAGTCAACTCTATTAGATGTCTTCAAACAATTTTATTGAGAAATTAAATTTCATTTTTCTGTCTCTATTTAAACTCTTTGTTCTGATTATGTGTTAAAATTTATTAAATATGTGTTTCAATTTTTTTGTACTAAGCATGGTATTATTCATCAATCTTAATGTTTATATGCCTCACAACAAAATGGTGTGATTAAACATAAACAATGTCATATGCTTGATGTTACCTACATTTTGATATTTCACCTAAACATTTTGCCAAATTCTAGGGAAATGTTGTTTTCGCAATATGCTATTTAATCAAATCAAGTTTCTATCTATTACCCTTAATGTGTATATATTTTCATGGATATTACATTTCATTACCTCATCATTAATTGAAATTCCTACTAATATTCTGCTTTTAACCCTTATTCTAATTCATGTTGCTACTCCACTTCAGTTCTATACTTGATTGTCCCGACTGTCTCCTTCTAACATACTACTAATCATGACATGGTCTATGGTTGAGAATCTGCCAAAACATTAGATTTAGATATGTAAATTGCCCTTTGTAAAGGTATGTGCCAAACTACTCACCATGTTGTATAATCTCTTATTTCTCTTGATAGATTGTCCACCTCTTTTTGTACCTTTGTGTTGCCCCTTTTCACTTTGTCTTTTCCCAGTTGTACCACAAAGTTGTCTTGGTTCCAAAATGAAAATTATAATAGATATTGAAATTCAGACTCTCTTGGATCATCACACATGTGATTTGGTGCATCATCTGCTAATTTTACAGTAACTTTAGAAGATTTTCATTATAAAAACTTGAGGTCATTTAAACTATTTTTTGGGGATTGAGTTTGCATGTAGCAAATGATGTGTTTCTCTCTCCTCAAGAAGACATTGTATATCTTCTTTTTTTTTTTTTTGACATTGTATATCTTCTTGAGGAAACTGTTCTTGGATGAAAGTTGACTAAGTCAATTGTGGATAATTCAAAATTCCCTGGACGAAGAACCATTCGATGATACACTTGGTTATCTTCTTGAGCACATACGTGTGACTATTGTTCAACTTGATATTTCCTTTGTTATTAGTGTGGTAAACCACTATCTGTAAAATCCCAAGATGAAGCAATGAAATATTGTTTTAAGAGTTTGGAGTTATATTAAAGATTTTCTAGGAAAGAACTTCTATATCAAAGGCATAACCTGTGGCAAATTGAAGCTTATTTTGTTACTGATTATGCCATGCGTATTAAGATTGAAAATTTACCTCTTAAATATCGTGTTTTTGTAGAATAAAATAGTGTCTTAGGAAAGTAAAAAATAAACAGTAGTTGATAGATAAAGTGTAAAAGCTAAAAATAAAGTAATGGCTTATTCTATTTGTGAAATAATGTGGATAAAAAACTCATTGAATAAATTGGTTGTTAAGCACTCTGTCATTGGTTCTTAAATTCGATAATCAAGTAAGCACTTATATTGCAAACAATCCTATTTTTTATGAAAACATTAAGTAAATTATGTAGATTGTTATTTTATTTGAGATGTGTCATATAAGAAAAGTATCCTTGTTTCTTGAGAAAAAAATAGATAGTTGATGTTCTTATAAAGATTATCGTACCTTTTAGATCTAATCTTTTCAAGTCAAGATTTCTATGATATATATGCCCTTATTTGAAGGAAAATACTGTTAGAAATATTAAAATAATATCAATGATATTAGAAAGATTAATTATGAAAATATTCTTCTAAATATCTTTAAAAGTACTCATAACTTTATAATATTATCTTTAACCCTTTCTAACTATACCAATTCTATTTTTTTCTATTCATCCACCTCTAAGCTTGCTAAATACGGTACTTAGAGAATTATTTTCTATGCACAATTACTCCAAAGGTCATTGCCTGCCGTTGTTTCTCTTGGGTTGATTCTTATTTAGAGAAAGGAGTTGTGCATCTTATATTTTATTTTTCATTCAGGAAAGCAATGTTTAGTTTTCTAGAATATTTATGTGTAGCAGAAGCTTCATAGTTTGATGCCTTATAAAAAATCTAGCTTGTATCGTCCCAAATGATCGTCTCCTACTAATTGCTTGAATAAAATCATGAGCTTCCCTTGTTGTGGATGCAACTTAATCTTGGGTTATCTTAGGAAAGCTGAAGATTTCACGGGTAATCTTGGATTTGTTTTAGTATATCACAAAAACTAACGGCTCTTTTTGTCATATAGTTGCCCAGAACTATTTTGTTTTATGACCTTGACGCAGAATGAGTTACAAACCTTAAAGAGATAAACCATTTTGCATTACAGAAGTTGCTTGCTTGTGCCATATCCAACAAATGCATTTGCAAGAACACTAATAAGCATAGCATAGAAAAGTTAATTTGCAAATGATATGTAATTTATGATGCATGGATTAGAATAGCAAAACTTATGTAACTCATTTGCACTTGACAGGTCATTTTTCTGCTTACAGCTGCTGGGGTGACCAAGGACAACATAGCAAAGGTGATTGCTTCTGATCCAGAGCTCATTGGATGCAGCATTACAACTAAGTTGGATGTCAACGTTAAGTACTTTCTCTCATTGGGCATTAGACAGCATACTCTTGGTGAGATGATAACAGATTTCCCAATGCTTCTCCGATACAATCTGGACATCCTTCGACCGAAATACCGTTATCTGAGACGAACGATGGTTCGACCGTTGCGGGACCTCATCGAATTTCCCAGGTCAGTTCGAATAACTTGTTGGGTTTTGCTTCGGTTTTTTTCTTCATCCTATAGATGTTTACAGGTTCTTCAGTTATTCTTTGGATGGAAGAATCGTACCAAGGCACAAGATACTTGTGGAGAATCGTTTAAACTTCAAGCTAAGGTACATGTTGTCTTGCTCTAATGAAGAATTTAGTCAGAGGGTCGAAGAAGCCGTTGAGAATCGTAGAAGATTTGAATCTGGTGAAATGCCTGCTGACCTTTTGTAGAAATAAACAATTTGTTCACCTAAAATTGTCTATTAAAACGAAGATCATAAATTCGATTTATTAGTCGAGTTCAAAAAGGAAGTTCGATATGTTTTTGTTCAACTTGGTTTTTTTTCATTTGGATTTGGGTTTTGATTCCACTTGATTTGGATCCAATTTCAATTGGACTTGACAAAAAAGTTGATCATTCAATCAATCAATTTGACTAACTGACCTAATTGACCGAATATGAAATCCTAATAAAGACAGATAACAAATGAAGTCTGCGTGCATTTAAAATTCCTTCCCATTGACTGTGAAACAGAAGATCACATGCCAAACATTATAACGTATGCCAGTTGTTATGTGTTCTTTATTTTGTAATTTGGAACTGTAATGAAGTTTTTTCATATAATATTTTATGATAAATAGGATTTTATTATTCCATGTTTTACTGCACTTTTTTGTTTTTGTATGGATAGATCGAAGCTTATGCAACACAAGTGATCGACGTCAATAACAATAGCAAACTCTAAAGAAAGAGATTTTTTTCTAACCCAATTAAGACTTTTCTAAAAGAATATGATGGGCAAAGAAATCAGCATTACCTAGACCAAATCTTGCCAAGCGAGGTACATTATCTTTTTGATAGTACAATGGATATTAGAGACAATAGAAGTATAATTATATTTGAATTGAAAATCAATGAATTGTCCAATAAAAAGATGAAGAATTTAAATAATAGTCTTGATTTTTTCAAACTTTATGATATAATTAACAAAGGTATATAAGTAAACCTTATAATAACTAAAAGGTGATCACAATGGGTTCTGTCATAGTATTGACAATTCAAAATTGGAAAATCAAAATATCAAAATTAATTAATGTTTACCTAATTTTACAAAGAAAGGAAGTGATTAAGACAAGTTAGTGATAGAGATAAAAGAGGAGGCTTTGATGACAAGATTTTTGGCTAGGTGTTGGCATGCGGAGCAGTGGCTGACATGTGTAGTGCAGGGTAGTGTGTGGGTGTCAGTGAGCCTGTTGTGGATGATGTGCATGACAGTGCACAAACACAATCAAGGGGGATATAATAGCAATGATTGTTACAGTGTTAGAGAGTGGAGGAATTGAGCTATTGAAGAGAGGTGGGAGAAGTAATGCAATTGAAATGTAAAAAATATTATGGATGTGGAATAAATTGAAGATATTAAGTTAACACTCATGAAATAAACTTGCAATACTTATCATCAAATAAACATACAATATTGACCAAAGAATTGTAAAAAGGAAAGATAAGCCACCAAGCAAGAAAATACTCAAATTATCAAATTGTATATTTTCAATTTAATTTTTAAAATTATACACACACACACACACATTTCTCCACTACAACCATTAGCACTAGTTATATATACTAATAAAAACTTTTATAAAGTATTTCAGCACTATTAATCACTTATCTAATTTTTTTATAAATACTTATATATTATTATTAATAATAATTGCAAATAGTACAAGCCAATTAACTGGCATTGGTTTATAAAGTATCCCCCACACTTTCAATTGTACATGATAAGTAGACTGTGATAACTCACTTTTAGTATCCAACTTAATTGCATGCGGCTTTGATTCCTTCTATCCTCCAACTGATTCGTCAGATGCTTTGTTTGTTAATCGTATTAGTCTAATGATGTGGAACGTGTGTAATGTAACATAATGATCCAACATCTCCAATGTGTGGACATATTTTTTCAATGTGAGAAAAGTAGTATTTCATGTAGCGATGATGAAGCAAAAAATGAACAATACCAGTTGTATATTGTAACAAAGCAAAATGACAATTGTCCCAATCGAAGGACATGCTAAATGAATAGTACCCTAGTGTTGATGTGCATAGACAAAAACATAGCGTACCTATTAGAAGAAGAATGTTGATCCACTTATACGAGATAAAAAATGTTTGAATTTGGAGTGGAGCAAATGTTCCAATATGATCTAAGAAAATATAAAAAGTGTTAGCCTTGTTTTGTATGAGATCAAAGCAAAAATCATCCAATTATGAAGCATTGCATTTGGAAGCATGCTCATGAATCCCCTATGTCCAAAAACGATTTCCCTTCGTATCAATCCAAATGAATCAATGATCCAATGTGGGAGGCAAGGACTTGAAATGTCATCCAATAAGATAATGAAATTCATTTTGCATATTGATATAAGCAATTTTAATATCTTTGAATTTAAGTACTTTCCCTTAGAGATTAGATTTTGCACCTTATATGATTAGCTATTGTAAGTTAGACAAACTTTTTTTCAAATTTATAAAGGATCTACATTGAAATGGAACACTATGACCATCTTAAGAATATTGTGGTTGTTATTTCCATCTTAATTTGTTGAAAAGTATCAACATTTCTTCAATGTGAGTTTAAGCTCCCTTGGATCATTTTAATTAATATAGTGTACTCTAACTCAATTTCAACTTTAGTGTATTTTCTTATGTTGCATAATTCTGAACCTTTTCTAATAGCTTTTATTAATGTCTTTATGATATAAAATGATATGCTAATACCTATTTTTAGCTTAATTAAGTTCTTAAGTTCAAACAATTTATTCGTACAAAGGCTTACCCAATGTGTTTTATGTTTAGAATTGAAAATCTTGGAATTGTCAGGCAACTAAGAACTTTTCCTATAAGTCAAGCACTTATATTGATTTTAACATAAAGGATCTCAACCTAAAGGATAACTAGTTTTAAAAACCTATAACTAAAGTACTCACATTGGTGATGAAGTGATAATATACATACACAAGTGAAGTTCTTAAAATGACAAACAAGAAATCACTTGGTCACATGTACAAATGAAAAAAAGTTGGATTCTACGATTAAATTTTTTGAAATATGAAATTAAACGGCTAAGCACTTTCTTAGTGATTTGATGGTCTTTCGTATATGTTGGATAATGGATCGAGATCTCCCCTTTTAAGCCTCTCGTTTGCCTTCCTAATGCATATCTAGAATCACATTATTGGATTGATCGCACTCGACATGTTCGTATCAAACAAGCTTGACGATAACACTTCGTTATTTTTTTTAAAATTATATTATGTACAACACAGTGGACATTCTTATTTATAGAGACATCAAATGTACAATAATAATTTGCGACTATAGAAATACAAAATGATATGTATGAATACTAAGTGACACATTTTGAAATTCTAAAGGACATTTTAAAATTCCAAAAGTCATCACAAATTACAAAAAAATATTTTGAATTTTACCCAAAAATATTGTCTTAAAAAGCTACAAATTAATTTGATATAAGCAATTTTCAAATAGACCTGTATGCTTTGAGTGATAGTTTGGTGAAAGGTAAGGTTGGAGCGAATCAACACTAGTTGACGAGTTAGGTGCATTTGCGAATCAGGTCTGTGTGTTGATGAGTCGACATGGGTTGATGGGTTGGCGTGGTTCGAGCAGATCAACAAGTTTGAAGGGTTGGCACAGGTTAGCACGGATGGTGATAATGATTATGGATGGTGATGAATGATAGCAAAACAGCCCAAAACTCAATTTTAAGCCTTTTTGAATTCATTTTCAACAAAAGTTTGTAACGACAAAATTATGAGATTATTGAAGAAATATCTTGTACTGAATTTAAAGTTAAAATTATTTAAAAAGCTGACAATTGATTTTCAAACTAATTAAACTAAAGTGTATACAAATAACTTAACGGATAGACAAAAGCAAACTAAAATATGTAATAAACAAGTGTTCGCTATGATTGACCCTTGTAATAATAATGATAGTGAAGAATAATGAGAAGTAGAGGAATCAATCATAGTATAGCTACTAGTTCAAATAGGACTAGTACACATATAAGTGAAACCTCTACGTGATGTATGAGATGTTACTACATCACTCTATAGCCAAACTATGATAATCTAGAAAAGCAAATATGTGAATTACATTGCCTTCATGGTCTTGAATGATGCCTCTCATAATAGACCTTTCCTTCTTGTTAACACATTTTGATTTTTATTTGTTTGAAAGGAGGAACCAAACCCATATTCACCATGATCCTATTCTCCTTCTTAGATTATGTTAGGGGGATACACTTAAAATATGTTGTAACACTAGCTGATAATATATTGGATAACGGTGGATTTGAATTTATTAGATTTCTTATAGACTTATTTATTTATTACATTCCAAATATTCCATTAGATTAATAGCATAATGATTTGAAGTACTTCATAATTTATTGGACTTTTAAAGATCTATTGCCACCAATTGTTAAGGGTGTTTTTAATGTTTTGTGTCTTCTTTTGCTAAACTACTGAAGCCCTAGTGAAGAAAGATCATATCTTCTATGCCAGATGACAACTTGTGAAAGCATAGCCTAAAGAATCCTCACTTGGGTAATAAGAAGGTTTGGAAACTAACCGAATCTTGAATCTATGTAATTGCTCCAAGAAAGGCATCAACTTGTTTAAGATTCTCTAGACCAGTACTAAAATCTTGTTGAGATATTCTATATTCTAAATAATTTTCTCAATTTCACTTCAAAAAACTTGCTTTAAATTTTGATTACATTCTATTCCTTTTGTAAGTTTAATGCCCCATCATAGTTGAGGGTCCAAAAATAAGGCCTTGAAACATTACATTTATGTGTATGTGCTGATACCAAATATTTAATATCTTCAATGCATTTTTATATGTCTGACTTGATAACATTTCCTTCATAAATTTTACACAGAATGATTGGTTAGCATTTTCCAATTCTACTTAGTGGAATATGTAGTCATGATATCCTTTAGTTTTATCAATTTTAATATGTTTTCTTTAATAAGTGCACATGCTTTGCCTCAAGCTATCTGGTGATGTTTATAAATGTTATCAAACTCTCATCATAGATATGTATTCATTATCTGTTCATCTCTATCTATTATTTGCATTTGATTAGCTATTATCATTAGTGAAAATATTGAAATAGAACTTAGAACACATTTCATTATGATTAATCTATCATTTATGTATAATAATTTTTTCTTCCACCACACCATCTTATTATTTAATTTATCAAGTATTTGTTGATAATAAATTGCTTTCTTTCTGTTGATAAATATATGACATCCTAGATATGTTATAAGAAGAGAGCCCTATTGAAAACATTGACCTTATTTATTTTTTTAGATGTTGTTATCTTCATAGTTCTACTTACATGGAATTTGCTCTTATGTGTATGTAGTTGAAGACCTCATATGTCGCGAAACGTTTCTAGAAATCTACTAAGGTATTTCATAGATCTCAGATCACCTCTACTAAAAATGATGATATCATCAACTTAACTAAGAAGTGAAATAATTAGACAAACTTGTGGAACTTGAGATTTAAAAGAGGTGTGCATTTTTGTAGTTTTCAAAGGTTGCTTTAAAAATTGATTTTTTTTACAATGTTTAAATTGTTTCTTTTATGTTTGAAATAATTTAAGACAAATTTTGTCATGGTTTGATTGTATTAAAACAAAAAAAAAATTGTCATGATTTTTGGTAAAGAAAGAAAAATACATATGGCTTTAAAAAATAAAAATGATAGGTAAAAGAGATAGATTATTTTGTACAGAATCTAGGAAGGGCCAACCAAGTGGTGCCACATCTTTCTTGGACTTTCTCGTATCCTCTTAAATCTTATGGCTCACCTTGGTTTTGTTATTCTCTAATTTTCCCAAATTATCGTAATTAGTTCAACTATATAAATGGTTTGCCTTATTACTTTCACACAAGTTATGCACTCCAAATCACGAGCTTATCTTGGCTATTACATGCTTTATAAACCTAATGCACATGTTAATAACTTGCTATTTGTAATTATTTGCTCTTTGTTTTATTTTACTTTTTAATTTGCCTTAATCAAATAACCCTTGTTCTATTAAAGACATCACAATTATAACGTTTAAAGAGATAATAAACCTTATTTTTATTATTTGTAGTTATGATATTTTTTTCATTTGCAAATTTTTATAATACCAATTGTGTGTTGTTTCCTATACATTTTTTCTTTACCACTCCACAATATGCATATTTGGCATTATAATATTCCTATACACATTCATGAAAACTAAGTCCTACACACTAGTTAATGATTATCTTTAGTACTAATATTTTTTTTGGTGCCTTAGTTAAGATTTTTGCTCTTAAAACTTAAAGATGCTTTCATAAAATGAAGCTTTCAAGAAATATATCAATTGGTCATTAAGCAAAAACTAAGTATTAGTATGTTTAGGTTTGATTATTGTGGTTGATCATATGTTTTGTCATGGGTGATGTTAATAAGGGCTCACTAATGATGATCTGTCATATCTCTCAATGATTGGATTCATTACAATTATATGAGATGATCATAAATTGTTTCAATAACTACATTAACTATCTAAGATGATCTAATATTCACTTTGGATGAATAGTTCATACTATTTATATTATTTTTAGTTAATTTTAAAAATTTATAAAAAATAAAATATATAAGATAAGATCATTACTTCTTTTTCTATGCACACAACTAACATATGTGAAATCAAATAATGAAAAGCTCTAATTTATACTAATTTAAAATTTTATCTAGATATTCTTGATTTCATAATTCGATGATGTAAATTGATAGATATAATTTCTAACAATAAAAATGCAAATGCATGTGTATTTTAAATGATGTATGCATTTCAATTGCAATGGTTTATTTTATAGGTTATTTTCATGAATTTAAAATATTAAGTCATTTAGATCAAACATTCTATTCTTTAACATAACCTATTCAGTCGTTTGTATCAATAAAATTTTAACAAAAAGAAGTAAACTTTGGTCCATGATGTTAAAATAATATGTAACAATGTATTCTCCCAAAATACAAGCTTTGAGGATCAAAATCTATTGATTTTTATAAAAGCTTAATATAGCAAATTAAGTGTTTAATAAATCCTTATACACTTTGGTAGCTAACTTTGATATCGATTTAACAAAAATGAGATGCTACACTAATATACATGTTACATACTAATCGAGATGCTATGTTATCGATATTTTGTCCCATTGTTATTATTCTTAATTCTTTGATAATATTTCTTAATTAATAAATATAAATTTCATAGAAATCATTTAAAAAATTAATTTAATGATAACATTTTACCATATAATGCAATTTAAATATTTTAAATATATACTTTAATAATATTTTAAATAATGTTATTAACGATTACAAATTTTTCTTCAAAACTAACGCTAAAATATCATCAACCTCTAGGCGGTATCTATTGTTGAACCCCCTTCTTTTTACCGCCGTGCCTTCGCTTGAAAAAAGGATATTTATGGTCAAAATATAAAATAATAAATACTTAAAAAAAAAACGGACATTAATTAACCGCCATTTTTCTGCGTGCAATTTCCGCCTTAAGCGGGCGCCCTCTCTCTTTTTTCTAATAAAATAAACTCCCTCCTTTCTCTCTCGCTCTCTCTCTCTGCCCTTCTGTCCCCCATGCACATTCTGTATCAACCGAATGTCTTCCATGGAAGGAGGGACGGGGTATCTCTTCTTGAGTTAGTGTTCCATAAGATCCCGGTTTCCTTGTGGTTCTTCAGAACTTAGACAGGAGGGATGTAATGGCGAAGGTGAGAGTCTTTTATGCATCGGTTTCTCCTTTCGGACTAAATTAGTTGAAGTTGATTCGCCTTTCTTCTTTGATGTCACCCCGATAAAATTAATGATTGCGATGTCCCTTGGTCACGCTGCTTGCCTCGATCGATTGCGAAGAGGGAATTTATCCTGAGACGACGTTTTGGTGAGGAAGGGTTGTGTTATGACTATCTGTTTGCAGGTCGAAGCAGAGAGTTATTTTGTTCTGGTTGAGTTCGCGTTCTCTTGATTCAGATAGGACCCTCACTGTATAAAAGATTCGTCGAATTGACGGTTTCTTTATTGTGTTTGCTGTTATGAATATCTTTAATTAGTAACTGATCGGTTTTATTCATGTCGTTCAAATCCATTGCAGATATGTTTACTGTTTTGATGTCTTACAACAGAAGGCAGAAAGCTTTATCCCTGTTTATATGCTAGATTTCTATAATTTTATTGTCTGTTCACGGCAGGTTCCCACTTGCCCACAGTCAATCATTGAATTCTTATTTTACAAGTGCCATTATCTAGATTTCTGTAGTTAGCTGCTATTCCATTTGTCCCTCATTCTAATCAATTGTCACCTAATGTGTCAGCATCTGCTCAATCGATCGCTTCCTTTGGATGAATGATGGACAGAGTGAGCAGTTCTTCGATATTAAATTTGCTTCAGTTATTCCGTGGTGATGTTTGGCTAAATGCAGAGTCCCATGAATAAATATGCCGCATGTTCTTGCTGGAGTTTCTTTGTAAAAATAATAGGAAGACTGATTTGTATATCTGTTTGTATCTAGCTTCAGCGTATGTTGAAGGTGAAGATGGAGCAGCTTTTTTTGTTCAGTGCTGGGTTAAACGTCGCTGTTGGGTTTCTTAATGGAACTTAGCAAGCAACAGCCGGAGATATCAAGGGCTATTGAGTCACGGACGAGGTTAGATCTATTCTCTCACTGCTCTCGTTTTCATACTTCATGTGATTCCACTATAATTTGTTCTGATCTGTGAGATTATTAGCATGTAATCATATGAAATGGCCTAAGCTAATTCGTGTCCCCAAGATGTCCACCACATTGAACAAGTAGCTTACCTATTTGCATGTATTTTGGTTGCAGACCTTCAAATCATCTTTGAGATGTGTTAGTTTTTTGTTTGCTTCCGGTAGAATGAGAAGTATTCAAGATGCATGCTTATTTGACGGAATCATGCATAGTCCTTTTCCCAAATCCAATCAAATTATCAGCCTCCATGTAGTACTCATCAGTCATTGTTGGTCATAGATGATCTGTGAGCAGGTCAAATGATAATGGTACTCGTACTTGTTTGAGAATTGAGAATAAACATAATATTAGAATAAAAGTTGTGCATTTCTTTGATAGTACTGGATAGTCTGGCTTAATCTATGACATCCCACCTGCTGGAAAAAGGCTATTGCAATAATATTTTGATAACCACAAAGTCTTCTTAAAACTAGAAGCTTGTGATTGACATAACATCGTAATCTTGGTTGTAAAATTATCTTAACAAGCCAACAATGGATCAGTGTTTTCAACCTTTGTTTCATCCACGTATTTTGCTACATCAGTCATAAGTTTACCATCAAATAGTGAATATATGCTTAGTTTTCAACCGCTAGAATTGAGTTCTCATGGAGTGCGTCAGCAGGCTTCTCTTCTATACCCCATACACAGGCTGCTTTGATATCATCTTTTTTCATAACTCTAGAATACTCATTGTGGTTATACTCTACTTCATTCTTCCCTCCAAACTGCACTGGAAGGGTCTCCATATCGAACTGTTGCTTCAGGAGTTCCATGCTTTCTTCACTCTTGGGATAAACAAACTTGACCTTCTGAAAGGTGACTGGGTCCAGAAACAACTTAACAATCTGCAATATTGGAGAATTGCAGTCAAGGTTACTACGGATGCATTAAGCGATATGTAGTTTCTTGGATTTTCATTTCCAAGAATGTTCGGTAGTAGCATAACTTGGTTTTACTTGGAGTAGCTTAATTCAATTTTCTTGGGTTTATAGTAGATTTGTTTCATTTGATTTGATCAGTGGTTATTATCGATCACCAACTGAATATAAGACGCATGGTTAGGCATATGCTACAAACTATTGGTAGGATTGAGCTCTTTGGAATGCATTCACTTATACATAACTTGGTCAACGATTATCACAATGAGAGAGAGAGAGAGAGAGGGAGAGAGAGAGAGAGAGCAAGAATCATCTATTCTGCTTAACTGTGATACTCCATTTTTTACCTTAGCTAGATATGCCCACCACGACAATGGGAAGCTACCTTTGCCTAGAACAACCTACTAAGGCACGACTCAAACTACTAACGAAAAACTCTTGAATTTAAACATTAAAAAGATCTGACTTAAAATATTTTCCAAAATTACTGAAACAAAGAGCATTTAGCTATAATGGAGAAACAAGTTATAAAAACTTGGTTGAACTCTTTCAAGATGTGATGGGAGTTAAAACTTCGAAGATGTTTAACAAATAGAAGTCTTGCTCAGAGTTTTGTTATCAGAAAAAAAAAAAAAAAAAAATGCAATGCAAGAGAATCTCACCTTCCAAAAAGCTTCAAATATTCTCGGAGGATTGTACAAGAATGCAGTAGAAAGCCTCTCTGGATAATGGTTTTGCAATATATTTGCTGTTTCCCGAGCTGTTCTTATTGGTACAGCATTGCTAAGGGACCAACCGTTGAAGTCAATTAACCAAACCATTTGTTCCTGGCCCTCAGGAAGGTTCAAAATCGCATTCTCTAAGAGATAAACAAGATGGCGTAATTGGTTGTCATGTGAAGTCGTGTTCTGCAAACTTATCAGTCAAAATTCAGCACTCTATGTTCATAATAAGAACGACTTTCTCTCCTTGTATTTTTAGTTAAAAAATGGAAATGGAGAAGTACAAACCTGCTTTGCTGGTGTCAGCACAAGAACTGATCTGCCTTCTCGATCATGAAAAGGTGCCCTGTAGGCTTTTCCAGTTTCACCTTCGATAGCCACTTCATGCTGGAGGAAAGCTTATTGATCAAAATTTCAAAAAAAAAAAGAAAAAAAAGAAAAAAAAACAAACTGTGATCAGATAGCGAAGCCAACCATTGTTGTTTCTTACCCAGCCAATTTCCTCAGGCTTATAGGCTGACCTCCACTTAATGGAATCTTCCAACATTTTCTTGGACTTGGCCAAATTCCAGTTACGAGCTCTCAAGTATCTCTTAAGGCATGCCTCGGTGCAGTATATGGAGCTGCGCTCAGACAATGTTCCAATGGTTGCTTTAAGATCACTGACCTGCTGGGGATTAAGCAAATGTTAAAGCACTTGCAGGTTATTTTGATATATGTGGAACACAATTGGCATCATTTTGTTCATCTTGAACCATATATGCAGAAGTGACTTCATCAAGGAAGAACCCAAGAGCATGAGCATCAATAGAAACATCCATCAAACCAGAGAGTTTGTGGAGAGTTCCTAATAGCTTCCTTGACAATATAATGCCATAGCCCATATCAAACATGTTTTATGAAATGGGAGGATTTTCACATTGATCATCACTCATCCATCGACTGATCCAATTTAGGGGCCTGCAAATTCCTCTAAATGGCCACACTCACATATATGTTCAAATTGCTGAAACAAGGCTATTAGATGCTAGAATACTTTGTTATCAACTATGCCCTAGATTGCCAATTTGATTGTTGATCCAAAATTGTTGCATTTCATCAATAGCTAGGGCCTCCCATGCAGTGGAATAATGACCTTACCATGGTCCCCAACATTAACTAGGGTGTCCCATGCAATGGAATGATGATCTTACCTTGGCTCCGGCATTCAGTTGAGGTCAACATCTATGCTATTGTTCATCTTGTAAAAAGCTCTTGCACCCCACCTTGACTATTTGTAATTCTTTCATATTTGAAAATGCAAAATCTCTAACTACCAATGTCATACTTTAGCAAATTCAGAGTTTTTTTTTACATAAATCTTTGTGTTCATTCTATTCTTTCCATCATCTCTCCACTTAATTTCCATGCTCCTATTCCCTCCTAGTCCTAGACCAACATTTTTCGATGTAGGTTATGTTAATAATGGCTTAACAATTTTGTTAAGGGGAAATCATAGTTGAAGCAATGAGGGTCTTATTTCTCCCTTCGAAGATAATATTGAAGGCAAACCTTTAATAAATCCTCTCTAGGTGTTGGAGTAGAGGAAGTTTTCTCAAATTGCATGCCCATCAAAATATGATTTAATGGCTAATTGCTCTCAAGAAACAAAGATATAAATAGATGGCATCTGAAATATAAGTTGTGCTTACAAATCTCTTATGTTGAATCGTCCAGGTCAAGCAATGGACCAGCATGATTATGATCTTCTTTGTCAAGATGGAAGGATCTGACTTAACAATAAAAAAAATTCATGAAAAAGATAATTCACATCAAGGCTCAACTTTGCAATATTATTTACAAAACTACCAATATCTTCTTGCTGTTAATGACACCACGAGACATACTATTTTGACCATCAATCACAATTTCAATCAAGCAGCCATTATGCATGAGCCCTTCATCATTGTTTAGTTTGAACCCTTCATCTTAGTATGTTGAGCCTAATCATAACAAGTGTCTCTCTATCTTCTACATTATTATTAAAATTAAGCATGTCATCTTCCATAGCATCAAGGACACCAACCTTGATTGTCTCTTCCATAGCATTATTATCAAAATTAATTATGTTCTAGATTTGACAGTTAATTGGGATCCCAATTTGCTCATAAGCCAAAGCCATAGAGGGCGATTCAATACTGACAATTGCAGCCACAGGGCATCCAAAGATTAGAGATTGAATTCTTGTGAGAAAGATCAAGAAGATGGTTGATTCCATAGGTAACAAGAACATTTAAAGAGCATGGTTTATTAGTAACAAGAGTGGCAATATTTAGTGGCCTCTTAGGGTGCCTCCATAACTAATGGAAATGAAATGAAGCTCAAAAATATACACGTCTCCCCAATGGTCACATGACAACATTGAAGCTTGGACCATACAAGGAAGCTATGAAGTCTCATACAACATGAATGGGGAGGTCTTGGGTTTCTTGAGGATCAAAAGTCTCATGAAAAGCTTGCAATATCTTGTAAAGTATGAAGGGAACTTAGTTATAGGATTAGAAGATTGGAAAATTCAAATTTGCTTAATATTTTCAGGTTTCCTTGCCTATAGTCTTCAAATAGCAAGTAGAACCTAATTGAATAGACTATCCTATCATTTTATGCAATATCTTTAATAAATAATGTTCTCAACACTTGCTTAGATCAACTCTCTTGGACTCTTAAAACTTTATGATCCAGATCTAAATTAGAAGTCCTAGTTCTATGACCACAAAGTTAAGTAATGATACATGTCACTTTCATAAATAAGCACAAATCAAAATTAATACGCAAAGATATGCAACATGAAAGCAACCAGACGTTCAATATTTTGGTTTAACCTACTACAAAATATAACAATAGGTTCTAAACTAATTAAATTTGATGATAGATATATTTAGTTTAGGATCAAGTAATGACCAATATGAGCTTTACAAAGTAGGTAAATACATTGTGTACTTTTAAAATCCTCCAAGCAGTCACTTCATATGAGAAAGGTGCACTAAAAGCAATCATGTTTCGAGGACTTCATACAAACAAGATATTTATTACAAAACAATAGCAATTCTTCTTCTCTGCTTTTCCTAAACAAAGATTGGTTGTAGCAAAAATGATTCAATATTGTTTGACTAGTAATTAGCTCCAAGAACTAGCGCAACATAGATTGGGCTTTTGATAACACATATAGGCAATGTGGGTTGGATAGATGAGAACCTGAAAGTCACTCAAAGCTAAGCAGATGTTGAAGGTTTCACTACAACTAAATAGACACCTATGTAACTTTGCCACAAGGGCATAAAAGACATCAGTTTTTTTGTTCCTTTTTTGTTCAGTTGTTTTATTAATTATGTAATCATACAATTTATTCTCTTTAGAGTGGGATTTTCATGTCTGAACAAATCTAATAATGGATTTTCCAAAAGTTGGAAAATTTTCCCAATTTGTTAAGGATCCAATCTCGTTGCCACTATCAAATAATGAGATGCACCTAGTTAACAAAATCAAAATAATGGAAGAAAATGTTCAATGATTCAAATGACAAAATGATGTTTGCCCAAGTAAAGCAACGCATTGAAATTCTTCCTCTTCTCACTAGGAAAATAAACAATCAAATGAAGAGGAATGACATGAAGCTTAGAAAACTATTTAGTTTTGGTAAGCATAGGGTCTTCTATGAAAAGGTTTCCCATTATAGAAGAAGGCAATGATTTGATTAGTGATCTTGATATTAAAGCTAAAAAAGAATAAAACTAATCAATTTTCTTTCTTTTTTAATTTACCAACTCTATGACTCTGATGTACACGTACCATCTGCTTTTAGGCTGCAAACTAAGGGTCCTTGGAGCCTGCATTTCTATAGCTTTTTAAAGAAAGATAAAAGTTAAATGCAAACATTATAGGTACAATATAACATTGAGAAAGATAAACTCTCCAAAATTGTACTCATTTTTTATTTAAATATTAGAAGTCTATCAAAACTTTACATATATTTAAAGAATTCACAAGACAATGCTATGATTTATGAACATAATGATAAAAATGTCCCAACATAGCATATGTATCTTTATTATAAAAGATAATTCATCCTTATCATTTAATATTATGTTTGAGCATACCACATCTTTATGACCAGACATAATACCATACAAATTCATATTAGTTACTCATCGAAGCTTGGTATCTTGTATAGGTTCACAACATCTTGAATAATTGAGGTCATTCTAACTCATTAAGCATAGAATAAGACACACAAATGACTCAAAAATAATAAAATAGACTTCAATCAATCATATGCAATTGCTTGAATGTCTACCTCTAACATAGGAAATTTGATTAATCTTTACTATCAATTAAAGTTCTCACAATATTATACATTGTATCACTTTTGTTGGAGCATTCAATGATAATTTTTAGCTCAACTTTTCTTATCTATAAAACATCAACATTAAATCGAAATAAAATGGCCAAGAAAAAGAAACCTCAACTACCTATATTTGTTATTTGACATTTTGCTTGTTTAATGGTTAATTATGTATCAATGAGATAAACAAATGATGAGTGTCAAAGCAAATCTTAATTAAAATATAAATCTGGAAATCAAAAGGATTATTTAGTAATAACTTTTTTTAAGCATTACACAAGTTGAACAAGACATGGTAAGTTTTAACCCTCATTCAGCTATTATCTCATCCAATCAATCTTTAAATAATGTTCATGCAAACTCAAAGGATCCTAGAATACCTTGTTGATCCAACATAAGCATTCTGTTTAGTCATGTAGAGCTTTTTTTTAATACAAACATATTCTTTTCATTTTATGGTTGTATAAATCCATCTAAAGTTCATGAGGATGAAAGATTAGGAGAAACAAAGTATGTACATATTCTTAGATGACCTTACATCTTTTTTTTATGACTTTGAACAAGAAAAATGGAAACAAGCCATAATTGCACTAGGTTTGGAGGTTTTGTAGCAAGGAGGGATATGATTTGGTTTTGAATAGAGTTTTATATCTTATCAAAGAAAGAGGGTACACATCCTACAAAAATAACATCCAAATAATTGTTTATATTCTACATATGAAATTTTAGATACAACCAAATGTATTAAGAAGCATAATTTGTTTAGTACAAAAAGCCTCTAAAAAAGACCAAACAATTCAAAAAAGTGTGAACACAATGTACAACAATGGACCAAAATATCTACATATAGTCCCAAATATCAACTTCCAACAAATAATCGCTAAAACAAATTAGGTCACTATTTGCTGGAGGATTAATTTTACAAGAGTCAATGAGTTCTTAATCCATACCTTCTCTTGTTGGAGGATAATATCGTGCTCCTGAACAACATGAGTATTATGCTTCCTACGAAACATTATTATTAAATTTGTTTAAAACAATTGTCCACCTGTAAGAAGAAAAAACTTCTTATTCCCAAAAGAACAATAGAAAACATTAACCAATATATAGTTATGTTGTACTTTTACAAGTAAAAAAAAGAACATGCTTTGCTTGAATATTAAATTCAATAAAGTAATCCAACAAGAAAATAAATCCCCACCTATCATCATGTAATTATATATTTTCATGATTATGCTAATAAAATCACCAAAATGATAACATACTAACAATATAAGTTAATATATAGGTGCTAAAATAATATGATACGACATAGAGATACATGACAAGTAGATTTAAAGTTTTAACTAGTCAATAGTGTTGCTAATATTAGAATAGTTAGAATATTATTTTTTTGTGAAAGGAATGATTTTGTAGATTTAGAATGATCATGTTTTTATTGTTCATATATACTTCTATGTTAGATGCAATTCCTAAGAGCTTTGTATCAAATAAATGATCAAATGCAAGATTTGAATTGATTAATTAAATTGATATTTTTTTTAACAGTAAATTTGTTTATTTTATGGCATATTGGATCTAGGTAAAGGGAACTCGATTCTTTTTTAACAAATTTGACATTAATAATTATAATTACACCTATTAATATTAATTGCTTAAAGTTTAGCTTAAATGCCAAATCTGAGTTGATGGAATGTTTTGAGTCATTTGTTTTTTGGACCATGAAACTTTAATTATTAATGTTTACTTCATCATTTGTTTAGTTTTTGAAAATTTATATGAGTAAAGTAATATAATAATTGTGTAGTAGAATTTATTATGACAACAACTTTAATTGGTAAATTAATATTCTAGGAATTTGATAACCCATAGTAATGTAATTAAGTTTTTGAACTAGAATTCAAATGCTTATTTTTTTTCATTCAAATCAATAAAGTCAAGTCTTTAAAGGACAATTAGATGCACAAAGCCCAAAAGTCAATGTTAACATGTAGAATACCATAAAATAGTACAAATGTGTATATAAGTTAATTTAGTCATAGCATAAATGCATATGTAAGTACATTTAGGTCATAGCACAACATAAGTGCATAAAGTTTGCATATACGTTATATGCTATATTAATTTAGGTAATATTTATAGAAATAGATTTATTAGTTTATGTTCAAAAAGATAATGCTATGACTTAGAGTGGAGTTCATAGATTGCTCAAATGGGCTTTGATTAGTCATATAATGATATTAAAAATTCAAACTAATTGGTGGGTGAGTCCATGAATTCACAAGATCAAAACAACGAGAATTATATTTTCACATATTGAACTTGTTGAAAAATGGTATCATTCTAAGCTTAGCATCTAATCTTTATTTTCAATCTAATCTAGTTGTCTAGTTGCATGGTAACACTCTATGATAAAAAAAAAATTAATATATTTGCTTTGGATATTCTACCTTAGATTTGGGTTGGCAATATCTCATTTATTTTTCCTTCTAGTGAATTATAATTTCCTAATGAAGTTATTGTTGAGTTATTCCTCTTTATCAAATTAATATATTGGTTTTGATGGAGTTAGAATTTTCAATTCAAGGTACCTTGAATGCATCATTGTTTATTGACATTACATTTATGGCTTTGAAAAAAACTTATATAAACTTGAAAGAAATAGTTTTAATTAAACTATGTTTCTTATTCAAGTTAGAAATAATGGTAACCAAATTAATTGACTTGTATATTTGTAGAAATATAGAGTTAAATCTATTTTTATATTGATTAAGAGATACTTGTACTTGAACCTAGCATTATAAATTTTTCCCTCAAACATAATAATTTTTATGAGGTTAAGGATTTCATGTCAACTCAAAATTTATCAACAAGCTAATATAATATAGAATTAATAAAATTAAATATTAATATAAAAAAATAATTCATAATATAATACAATTATAAATTTGGTTTCAATTTCATAATAGATATTATCTAATTTGGATGATCATTTTGAAAAAGATAAAAAAATGAAATATATTGACTCATTATTCTTATTTATCTACTCGTTAAAAGCTTGTTGAATAAGTAAGTTTTGAATTCTTATTGCTATTGAATAGATCCTAACATAATAGACTTAGATCAAATCTTTGCCAAAATCCATCTAATCCAAAACCTTCCTCTTGATAGGTATATTTTGTTGTACAAAAATATTTATATCCTAATGACATGTTCATATCTATCACCATCTATTCACATCATTTGAGGTGTATATTACTTGACATAACAATATCACTAAATCAAACATTTCTTAGGTATTTCCATAGATAGTTCAACAACATTCATCATGCACACCACGAACTTAACACTACATATAGAGTAAATTTTCAACGATGTACACCATAAAGGTTTTCATTGAACTAATGTTAATTCTTGTAGTAAAAATGGATACAACTTAGCAGATTTCCTCCATGGGAATAGTTCATAAACATCATAAGAAAAAAGTGCGATATGAAACTGGACAAGCTATGCAAAGGAGCGATAAAATTAATAATTAAAAAATCTAATTGGCAAAACCAACTCAGATCATTGCAAAGTCTGGTAGGATATCACAAATACAGTTTGTTGGCATGCATCAATTAATCGAAAACCAATGGCAAATGATACGTAAGAAATCCTTAGTTTATATTCTATAATTTCCCTTTACTGAGTAGCAGGTCATCATAAGCATGCTTGATGAAATAGGCCCGTGTGATCTTAATGTACCACCGACCATTGTATTCATTTGAATCCTGGTATTCCACAAATTAGATCAAATGAACCCAACACAGTAGATCAAACCACACATAGACGAGAGGATGACTTTACGGTACTAGAAAAATATAAAAAAGAAAAGAGAAAGAGAAAGACTTCGAATTACAAACAAAACAGCAACGAATTCTGAACAGAGAGAGAGAGAGAGAGAGAGAGAGAGAGTACAAGACTTGCCTGGGAGAAGAAGGCCAAGAGAAGTATGGAAGGCAAAGAGTCGGAGAAGGTATATGGTATTCAATTAAAGCAGGAAAAAGCACGATTAGTATTCCTGCAAAGCCGGCAGAGCGGAGAGACGCTAAATCGGAAAAAGCGGTAGGCTTCGTGGAATCCGTGTGAAATCTACTATAGCTCAATACATCGACTAGAAAAGCTATAAAATTTGGAAAAAACAAAAATATTTTTCTATTAAAATTTTATTTGCATTTATGAATGATAATAATGTGTTTCTTTAACATTTTCCAGCTAGTCACATTACAAAGTCGAGTCCCACTATAATTGAATCTTTCATCAACTTCGTTCCCCTAATTAGGGCAAATTGTTGGCACCAACGTTAATTAAAAAATTAAAGATTAACCTAATTTGAAAGCTTAGAATCTTCGGGTTTTGGTTAGTCTTGTATGTCCAACCTTTATTGTCTTGAGCAGCTAAAGAAGAAACTCTAAAACGCCAGCGAAGATTCGATAGTAGCCTGCTAACGCAAGCAGTGATATAAATGCCTAGACAAACAAAAATGATTTATCGTACCTGCAACGGACCAAACACCAACAAGAATCATTTTCTTATGACTCAACTTGCACTAAGCTTAGTCATATTTCTGGAAGAATTCATACAAGCATGCGAAAATTGCTTGCTTTACACACTTTATCTCGCGCAGTACCGCATGCTTTTACATGCAGTGGGGCGTATTAAACTTTATTTATTTCTTTAATTGTCAGATTGATCACTATTAGTTTATGTAATTCCCATTAAATGTAATAACTTTTTTCTTATTTTGCTTTTACTTGAAAAATCAAAATAATTCAATTAGTTTTTGCCAAACAGTAGCCTTTTAGCAATAAGTTATGGACAAGTTTTTTTAAAGATTATTTATCATAACGAAATTTCAACTTTATATAATCAAATTTATTTAATAATTAAACAACATAAATACCAAATATATCCTCATTCTCGTTCCATTAGTCTCATCAAATTATTTGACAATGGAAACAATGGCTCTGTTTGGTTATAATAAAATTGATTTTAATCCTAAAATTCACCAAAATTGTTAGTAACCAAAAACACATTGCTTTTCATATTCTACAAAAAAAAAAACGACAAAAACTTTTATGATGACATTAAAAACGTACCATGTAACATTAATAAAAGAATTTCACGCCAACAAAATAAGCTAAAAAACCAAATTTCATCTCTTTTTTTTTTCATTTCTTTTTTTTTTAAATTTATAACTTGTTAATTCAAGTAAAACAATAAAAGCCCATTAGTTGGCAGAAGGCCACAACTTGCTTTACAGCATGATCATGATTAGCACAAATGACTTAGTCAATATCAAAAACTTGATTCCGATTTTCTGTGACAAAAAATTCTACTAAATTCACATAAAAAATAATAGTATTAAGAATAGTTTTGATTCAGACACGTGATCAACACAAACAAAAACAAAGCATAACGGTTTGGAAATGAAGTGCTTCCACCAAAATATTGGCCTCAGTTCAAGTAAACAATCGTGGATAATAAAACATTTATATCCATTTAATAACTCAATTTTTTGGATAATAATTTGCCTTGTCAAACATAAAACCATTATTCCACAGCTATTTGGAAAAGATTCTGAGCAATTTTTTTCTAAAGCCTACATTGTTGAATGATGCATGTGCCAAACATAAGCTAAATTCTTTCCTAATCATTTGTCATATATCTTGTTCCATATTCAGAATAAAGCTGCCAACAGCTCATACACACATCATTGCTATTATAAAGCTATGAATCATGCAAAAAAATAAAATAAACTGTGAAATGCAAAGTTAAATTAATGGAATTGCATGATATCAAGAGCAATCCGTGTCATGAAACAAGTAGTAAACTAATCTATATATAACCATGCTATTTTACAAGGCTCCAATGTGAGTATATAAACAAAAAAAATCTGTCATAGTGCATAATGTGAAACCCAAAAAAAGGGAAGAAAAACTATGACAATCAAAATCCTAGAAACTCCTATTGAACCAATCAACATATTTAAGCACTTGCTAACATATATATTATAGGAAAATAAGGATGAAACAATATTGCGTCTAAAGTTATCACTCTTATCTAACAATACAATGTTTTATATGAAAGCAGAAAGAATTTACCTTTTAGTCTAAAATACAGGGAATAATTATGTAGCCAAGAAAAATATCCTCTAAGAAAAACCATTTTATTGTAATGCTTATCATGAAAACACTATTTTAGTAGTTATCAAAGCTATGTTAAGCAATAGATGTTTATATCAATAGGGTTACATTTATGTAATGTTTATCATGCACTATCAAATCTATATTTAATAAACTTATTATCTATTCATTAAACTATTTTTTTATGTCTAGTTGGTAAATAACCGACATTAGATTGTGAACATTCACCCTTAGATACATTAATTTATTTAATATAGTCATGTAACTATGTTTTTTTGTTTTGATATGGAAATACATCAAACCATTTGAATTTTATGATATCTTCTTATGACCCGAGTACTTTGCAATGAGTAGCAGTTGTATTTGATTGATGTGTGAGGAACCGAGCCCAATCCTATTGTAAAGCACATCAAAACCCCACCAAATGAGCACACACTCTTTTCCATGTATGCCAAATTGCCAATTTGAGAACATATGTTTGGGTGTTAGAAAACAAGTAATATTTGTCAATTCTTTCCAGAGTTAATATGCTCATATTTTGTAAAATTTTTTATCTTCAAATTATATGCATGCTTCATAGTTTTGGTGAATGGGGATGCATGATGAATGAATGAATAAAGAAATTAGCATATTAGGTCACGATGGAGGATTTTAACCTCATGAAAACTCTTCCATGCTTCAACTAAGCTGCAACCTAGTTAGAAAGTTAAAAGCACAAGTACACCATCAAAAGATTTCATAATTACTAAAAACAATTAAAAGGAAAAAAAAAATGAAGAAACTTGCATGCACCTTCTAATGTCTGCTCGTTTCTAAAAAGAGCAGCATTACTTCGTATGACCCATTGTATATTCAAACCAGTTTTTGAAGTTGGCAAGGAAGCATTAGAATTTTGAATTCTATGAAGCCAGCCAATAGTCCTCATCCCAACATTCTTGTCAACTGGGCCTTGCTTCTTACCTTTCATACCAAATAAAATTATATGAAAAATTTTAACGGATATCTCGTGTCCAAATATACAATGCAAAAGCAAATAACCTACCAGGTTTGAAATCCCTCCGCAACCCTTATTTCCATGGTCATATCCCTTGAAACAACATCCCTTGATGTGATCCAAAGCAACAAAAGCATAACACTCAATGAAAGTGAACATCCCAAATTTTAAAAAAAAAAAAACATATCAAAAGTTGCTGTCAAACATCCCCATTCCTAAATCTTGCATGACTCTCTTGGCTAACTTTCTTGTCATAGGTCTCATGGATGATTGACCTTCTACATAGCAAAATCAAACCACAGGGATACCACGACTTTGTTGCCTCAACAATACTATCAAGGAAATAAGGAAAGAAATTTAAATCATGGTTATCCCTTTATCATGACATTCTTGCTTATAAATAAGCCTAAAATAACCATTAAGAGAAGAGCTCTAAACTTTGAGCATTTCTAGCAGGAAAAAGAGAGGAAAGAGCGAACGAACAATTTTGAAAAGAGAGAGTGCCATGACGGATCTCTGTTTTCAAAGAAGTTGCCATTGACTAGAAGAGGGAGATTTGCCAAAAAAAAAAAAAAAAAAGGTAAAAATCAAGTATTATTTGGTTGTCATTGTTGGAGCCAAAAAAAAAGAGTTGGTTTTGTCGAGGAGATAGAAAAATAACATATTAGTTATTAAAATCAAATAAGCCCCACCAAGTCATCCCAAGCACCTATGCCCAGATGAATGCACCCAATTCATACACGAGCAAGTCAATTAGGCCTCGTAAGCCAAATCAACTATGTCAAACAATTAACCCGATCAAAAAGACCTTAGTTCAGGTCACAGGACCAAATCGAGCTAATGCTTGTGCATGGATCAAGTGTAGTCACATAAGTGTGGGAGCTTGGTGCTGACCCAAGCTTCACCACAGTTTGCTCACGTGCAACCACTCTAACTTGGTTTAGCCCAATCAGTTTTTAATAATCGATGATTTTTCTCTCTCGTCGAAACTAGCTCCTTCCCTGCAATAACACAACAAAATAAAACTTGAGTTTTATACATATCTCCCCTTCTCTCATAGGTGGCAACTATGTGATGGCTTTTAAGCAATAATCTAGGGCAAGTCACAACATTTTCTCTCTAAAAGAAATTCTCTTGCCTCTCTCTTTTCTTGTTGAAAACACCTAAAACTAAACGCTTTTTTCTTAGGGGTCATTTCAAGTCTATTTATACACGAGATTGGGATGACAAAAGGGATAGGCATGGTTTAAATTTCTTCTCTTATCAATTTGATGACAATGCTGCAGCGACAAAGTCGTGGTGGTGGTCCTGTAGCTTCATTTCATTGTATAGAGATAAATCATCCATAAAAGTGACAACAAAGAAACCCATTGAGAAATAAAGTCATTTAAAGTTTGAGAATGTGAGTGTTTGGCAATAGCTTTTGAAAAGTATTTTTTAAAATTTGAGATTCCACATCTACCTTCACTATTCTTGAGGACGCCACCATTTCAAGATCCTGGTGATTACATGAATAAGACCATGTCATAATTAAAAAGAACATTGGTAAAATAGCATCTCGCTATTTTACCAAAAAAAAAACAAAGGCTATGAAAAATAAAGTTAGTAAATTAGTCAAGGAAATAACCTTTAGTAATGAGACATCTGGCATCATAAATGCTAGTAAGTTGGAACAACACAAAGCCAATCTCTTAAATCATTGAGGAATAATTAGCTAATTAACAAAATTAATAGATCCACTTCTATAAGAATGGAATTTGAAGCTGTAAGTTACAAAATAACCCACAAAGGTAAGCTGCAACAGAACTCATAAAGGTAAACCAGCACAAGCTACCATAGCAATGTCATTTCTAGAGAATCTATAAGCAAAAATTGCAAAGAAGATCTTCCATGACCTTAAACACAATTAAGTGATGATGCGATTTCCTTATCATAAGAAGGAAAAATAAGGAAAAAAATAAATATGTTTACTTCAGTGATCAATATAGTTCATTTAGCAAGGAATATGTCAAGAAAAATCACTCCTTGATAGTACCCTACAGTAAGATAAAAGAATATCCAAAAACAAAGAGAAGGATAAATTGAAGAATCGATAGAAACCAAAAGAAGACAAGTTCAGTGACATGAAGGAATAGTAAATATGAAAAGAGAAAACACTTTCAAGATCCTTCCCATAATATAGATTTTACAGCTAACCTTATTATCCCAAAACATTACATAATAGAATGTTTGTCATCCAATACAAAGCCCGATGGTAGGCTAAATCCTAAAAAAAAAATTATATTTAGCTTTGCCATTTTCTTGTTGCAGAGACTTTCAACAAGGAAATAGTATCCAAGCAAAAATAAAGTGTGGACCTCATATGAACCACAACAACTAATATGGTCAAAGGCACATAAAAAAACAATGGGCAAAGAAACCACCAAATGGCATCAGTTACATGAATCTTCAAACATCATTTCACTTTATAAAATAGTAGTTTTTTACTTCAAATCCACACATCCTTAATGACCAACAATGTTACTTGTCTTCCTATTACTCATACAGTTTCAGCTAAAATTCATACTCCTACTAGTTATCTTTGCTTGGATGAAATTCCTTAATCCCTAATCCATATGCCTTTACACCAAAGAAAAATTTATTTATTCAACACTTTTTTAGTGACAACAATTGTTGTTTCATACTTGATTCTAATAAATTCTTTATCAAAGACGAGAAGGACAAGCAAAATACTACACAACTATTGTCATTTTGAAGACTTTATCATGTTCAATACAAAAGCACCACTATTTTTATTATTTCTACAATTTATGCACTTCTTGTATGTGGCATGCTAAGCTAGCTCATCCTCCATTAGCAAATCATTGGTTGTTAAACAAGCTCCCTAGTTTTGAACATTCGTCAACAGTTTATTGCACAATTTGTCCCTAGAATAAAGTACATTGGTTGCCTTTTCACCTAAGGCAGGTACAATACCTTCTTTATTTTCTTCATATTGATATTTGGTGAACCAATTTTGTTCTTTTCTTTTTAAATAATCAATTTTATGTTTCAATCATTAATGATTATAATAGATATATATATTTGGCTACATCCATTGACATGTCGATCTGATGTCTATACTAATTTTTTTATCTTTAAATTTTCTTTCTACAATTTATGCACTTATTGTACGTGACATGCCAAGCTAGCTCATCCTCCATTAGCAACTCTTTGGTTGCTAAACAAGCTCCCGAATTTTGAAAATTCATCAACAATTTATTACAAAATTTGTCCCCTAAATAAAGCATGTTGGTTGCCTTTTTCACCTAGGGCAGGTACACACAATACCCGCCTTATTTTCTTCATATTGATATTTGGTGACCGAATATTCTTCTTTCCTTTTTGAATCATCAATTTTACATTTCAACCATTAATGATTATAATAGATATATTTGGCTACATCCATTGACATGTAGATCTGATGTTTATGCTAATTTTTTTATCTTTAAATAAATAGTTGAAAATGCACTATAACATAATATTAAATATATATATAGACTGATCATGATGGAGAGTTCACTTGTAAATAATTTATTTTTAGTTTTTTTTGCATGAACATGATATAGTTCATTGTTTTTCTTGCCATTATATTGCTCAATAGTATGGTACAATTGAATATTAACATCAACATATTACTATGTTTGATAGTTTTTTTTTCAGTCACACGCCTATTAGAAGGATACATGTGTTTGCTATAGTATTTATTTTTGATTATTAGACCATCTTCACTAGTCATTTGCGATAAATAACCTTATGAACTACTATTTAATAGTTACCTGATTACACTCCCTAATAGTTTTTGAGTGTCAATGTTTTTCTTTTTTTTTTCTTCAATGTCATTTTTAATAAATTACAACCCAACTCTTCACTTAATGCATTTTTAAGCTTTGATACATCACATAAGGGTTATTAATGCATGGATATTGTTTCCAAACAAGTATACAATAGCTATGTTGTTTTTCTTCAAGGTTTTTCTTTAAAAGATACATTTATTTATCTTTAATAAATTCCTTTAGAAGCAATAATCCTAATTTATTCTTCCTTTTAAAAACTATCCACCAACACCATCACACAAACACAACCTTCAAATGTCAACTCCTCTACTCAACTACACTTAATCCAATTACCCATTCACAAATTGCTTCAACTTTAATGTCATCACTACCTACTCCACAATCAACTGCTTGCCAATTCTCTTTCTCTTGTAAATTACCAGCTTAAACTTCAAGACTATATCCATGATTTACGACACTAAAAGTGAATAACATTCTCCTTATTGTTTAAGAATATCCACACCTGATTTAAATATGATCGAGCCATCTTCCTTCATATTCCTTTTCTTATTTAATGATATTTTTAATAAATTAAAACCATACTCTTCACTCAATGTTTGTTCGAGCTATGAGACATTACACAAGGGTTATCAATGTATTGATATTGTTTCCAAACAAGTATACATTAGCTATATTTTATTTTATGAGATAGGTTTTCTTTACAAGTTGAACCCACTTCTCCATCTTCCAATTAAATCATTTAGAAACATTAATCCTAATTTTATACTTTCCTTTACAAACCCTCCACTAAAACCATCATCCTTGCCCAATACTGAACAAAATTCACATACCAACCCCTCTACTACTTATTACACCTACCCTTCACAAATTGCATCTTCCACTCCAGCATCATCACTAACTAGTCCACAAGAAACTACTCAATCTTCTTGCTTGTGTGAATTACCCAATAAAATTCAAGTTTATGTGCATGACTTGCCTAAAGACTAAAAGCAATACCACTCTCCTTATGCCTTAACAATAGCCACGCCTGATTTAAATATTGATTGAACCATCTTCCTTCTTACAAGTTTCCAAGCACCAACATTAAGTCCAAGCTATGCAAGAAGAAAACCAAGCAGCACTGGCAATGCTTGGACTCCAGTACCTTATTCTCCATAGATCAATTCAATTGGACCTTGATGGGCTTTCAAATAAAGAAGAAAGCTAATGACTCAATAGACTAAAATAAAGCTCATCTCGTTCCCAAAGGCTTTCACCAAAGAAGAGGACCTAAATTATTCCTAAATATATAGCCCAATTGTTAGAGCTAATACAATTAAGCCAAAACTTGCAATAAAAGACTTCAATGGCTGGATTCTTCATTAGTTAAATGCTCATAATGCCTTTTTAAATGGATATCTAAATGAAATTGTTTATATGAAGCAAACACCTGGTTTTGTTGATAAAACATCTTGTCTGTTTACTGCATAGAGCATTTTATAAACTCAAAGAAGCACCTAGAGCTTGATAAAATGAATTACATTGTTATTTTTCTACACAATCAAGGAATGTCCATATATTTCTTGGTTATGTTTATAATCTTATTATTATTGGTAGCAACAATATGGTTAGTGATCAATTTATTTTCCCTAGATGTAATCAATTTCACCATCATCGACTAGAATCTATGGGCTTTTTTTGGGCTTGGAGGTTATCCAAAATGCAAATACTACTCAACTAAGTTAACAGCATTATTCTGTTGAGTTATTATATCGCTATGCTTTTTCTATTGTAAACAATGAAACACACCTTTTGCTACAAACCTAAGGCTTTCTACATGTGATGGCAGTCTATTTGCATATGTCACTAACTATAATATTATGATTGGTGCCCTACAATTTCTTAATTTTACACATCCAAACATCTGTTTTGCTGTTAATCAGGTTTGTCAATTCTTAGCCTCAAGAACCCACACCATCAGACAATTAATTCCTCATTACCTTAAAGGAACATTACTATATGGTTCATGTTTTTGAACCTCTTCTTCTAGTACAATAGTATACTACGATTTTGATTGGGTTGGTAATCCAAATGATCATCACTCCATCACTAGTACATGCATGTACTTGGGAAACAATCTCGTTTCCTAGATGGTGCAGAAGCAATTCACCATTTTTAAATCATTCACTAAAGCAAAATCTCCTGCTTTAGCTATGGCAAATGCCGATTTAAGATGAAATATATCAATAGAGAATGACGTACGAATAATACGCGAGTTTTTAGATCATGGAAGTGGTCGAATTACCCAATCAAACTGAATTGGAGATCGAATTGGATCACACATCATTAAAGAAATTCCGAAGAAGGAATGAGTTCAGTACCGTGCCGGTAAAGAAGAGCCTATAAGAACGACGGTCTCAGTCGCTATGGAAGCCTTCTGCTGAATGGAAGACGAAGGCATTCGGAACGTACTTCGAAAGATCGTTCTCTCCCGCTCACCGAGAGACGGAGAGATATGATCGACTGAGGCGACGTCAGAGAGGAGGAAACGCGCGTTTAACTGCTCGGCGAAGTGACTGGCCATAGAGACGGCACGTCAACTTTTATGAGCAAATTGTTTTTTATTTTTTAAATTATTATAAATGAATTGGTTTAGCAATACATTTTCTTTTTAAATATTATTAATATCGCTATTGTTTTAAAATAATATATTTTCTTTTTCCATAATATTTTCCCACTGCAATTTTTCAGGGTGGAAACTCTGCAGACCCTGGGCCGAGGATTTTAGATAGCCGACGATCGCCGGAGTTCATCTTATCTTTAACCTGGTTAGGGTTGGCAGACATGGGGATAACAGGAGTAGGAAGACGAAGGGATTGAGTTGAAGTTGGCTGCTGGAGGTCTCTTCCACTGATCAATGTCTGTGATTGCCCTTTTCCAGTCGGTGTTACGATGCCTTTTTCGGCGCTTGTAGCAATCCCAGGTACATGTTTAATTTACTGGTACCATTGATTGCATAAGAATGTTATTGTTGACCGGGTATCAATGGACAATTCAAGTTTCTTGTCCTATAAACTACTGAAACAGAGGATAGTTCACCAACTGTTCAAAATATCTAAGCACTTGATTTATCGGTTATTCCATCAAAACTGCTAACATTATTACAAAGGTTTGCCAATTTCTTTGCAGCATATTCGACATCCATGGTTTTTTAGACATTTTATAGTTAGCTTCTCATATCTTCCATTGACATCACTCAGCAGTTTGCTCAGCTCCTCAGTTTATCTTCTTACACCTGATGAATGATGTTCTGGTGCTTGATTTCCTATTCATTAGCTGCTGGTGTATATTTTTGTGTAGATGAGCGTCAATCCCGGGTTTTAAGGCTCATGGATAACCCTCCACGCAGGCATCCTGCAGAAATCGTTATCCTCATGTCATCATTGATGTCTAGGTTTTGTTTCCAAAGAAATCTAAGAAAAGTAAATAAAGATTTCTGTAAAATTTATGTCTTTAGTTTGATTATAATTCTTTTTCGCTAATATAGATCTGTTTTTAATGAGCATAATGTTTAAATCCATATTATTTTTAACCTTTTGTCTTGATCCACGTAGAAGCTTTGGTTCCTATGGTGATTGGACTTTTTCTTTTTTGTTTATTATTTTATATAAAGGTTTTTTTTGTTTCAGAGTTGTATTAGTTGTAGTAGGAACTCATTTATTGCGTTTGGATCCAATCTTTTTTGGGGAACTATGTTTTAACCAGGTTTTGATAGACATGACTACCACCACCAAGGGTTAAAAAAAATTAAAAAACCTAAACTATCTTAATACCTATAATTATTATACTCTTATTTTATTTCAACCTCAAAAGTTAAAGAACAATTTTCTCTTTATTTAAAAAAAAAAAAATTAAAAGCCTAGTGCTTGGCAATGCAAGGTGTACTAAAATTTATTAATTTATTTTATAAAGCCTAGGTTTGTGTGTCTGCCAATCAAGGCTTTCTAACCTTTAATTGAACATAGAGCATTTGTTTGGTTGGGAGGTCTCTATTTTACTTGCTTCTAAAAAGGTTAATTTTGTCTTCATATAATCTCATTTCTAGCATCATGTTAGAAAGATAATGTATTAAACGTTATTATTTTCTAACTGGATATTTCAACTTCACCACACTCATTGTATTTTCGACGTGCTGTTTTCTGACCGCAATTGGAGAAGGAAATGAAGGTGTAGGATTTGTTTGGCATTGGTATTGTGGTTTATAAAAGAGTTGATAGAAAGTAGTTTGAAAAAGAGCTTTTATTAAAGTGGTAGTTAAAAAGACTTTTGTTTGATAAAATACCATGGAAAATAGTTATTGGAATTTTTTTAGTTTTGATGTGTACCAACAAGACTAAGATGGTATTAGATTTTTAGATTTAAAAATGAAGTGGTTGATCTATTCCAATTACATCCTGTCAAACTTTTGGCTATTTTTGAAATGAAAGTCTTTGGAAATCTCCTTTGTAACATCCCTTATAAAAGAACCTTAAAAGTGGTCATGATTGATAAATGATTATTCATTCCATTTGGTGGTTTGTTTTTTCCTCCCTATTCATCTTGCCCTGCCCCTCTCTTCTTTTCTCATATTTGGCTTGCTCATCTACTCTCGCCTAATCAATTGCTTGATCTTCTCCATGTCATTACCAACAAACAAGATAATGCAAAAAGCATGATCCTTTCCTTTGATTTTCAAGAATCAAACATTTGGCAAATGGCAATTTGGCAAAGCCGCTATAAGTATGCTTCCCGAGAACCACATTGGGTGGAGTTCAAACAGATTTTGTTGATTTCAAGAAAATAGAGAAATTCTTTGTAACCAGCTGAGCATAACCTACCTCATTAGTTTTAAATTTTTTGGCTTGTTTTGGCCAAAGCCAATTAATTCTAATGAGACTTGACCAGAACCAATATTTGGCTTCAGTTTTGGAATGTGGCTGAATAAAAATGATCAAAAATCACTAATCCACGTTGGTTTCATTCCATCCTCTTAAGTTTTTTATCATTTGATGAAGACAAACTGCAAGCAAATGCTTCAAGATTGTTGGACCTTTGGATATGAATGATGTATTCTTTGACCCTTGGTTGTGAATGACATATGATATTGTGAAACTCTTATATTTCTTCTGTCCATCATAAGGCACATGACCTACAAATGCATTAATGGGCAAGTTAGATGATTCTTTTATCTAAGAATTCCGTGATGATCGTGTCCATCAATTCATAAGCTACTTAACGTATATTTTTCTCCTCCAATAGCTTGGAACAACTAAGTATTGATGGATATATGTCACCACAACTTGCTTATGCATTTTTGACTATAGTAACATAATATGGATGCTTTATATCCTATGGTTGGGAAAAGTAACTGGCTAATATTAACTTAATTCCTTTAATCCAATGTTCTTATAAGGTCAGCCCAAACACAGCAAAGGTCACACATGCAGGGCACAATGATCTTACCACCTCGGACTTGTGTACACTGATCTTACAACCTTAAATTATTTTGTTTGCAAATTAAATGACTATTGTATTATTTCAATACCCATGCATGGTAATTTGTTGGAACAAGTAAAATACCAAATTTTCAAAAATTAAGTTTGTGAATAAACTATGTCACAGATCTAAATTTTGGATTTATCAATGTTGAGGCAAAAACCTCCAAAACTTTTGAAGTTCTTCAATCTTGTATCTCATGTATACCTCCTGCACATCACAGTTGAGTAAAGTATTACACAGGTTGGGTCTGCATCCAGCTATGTTAATATTGCTAGTTATATAATTAAAATTGTGATCCAAGCCTTTCGACTTCTCCATTGAACTCTATTTTGGCTTTTATATTGTTCCAAGACAACTTTAAGGCCATTTTAAAACACATTACATTTGGGTTTTCTTTCGAAATTTGTTAAGTTATTTGTGGAAAGCATGCTTTACAAATAGATGCCTGGTTATGATCTATGTGAGAACAAGGGCAGCTTTATATATTCACAGAATATCTCGTTGAAATTTGATTTGTAAGTTTGTTATGTTGTTTTAAAATAACTAAATTCTGGTATTCTCTCAGCCTACTTTTTTCTGTTCTAACAATATTTTTGATGTTTCTATTTCCTTCATCAGGTTGCTATGGCGTGTAGCTCTGCTTGTATTTGGAACTGCACAAGGTTGGCATGTTGTGGAAGTACAAATTTTAGGAGATATCACCATTTTGGCTTCAGTTTTTTGGTTTCTGTCTCCAAATTCCAGGATTTCTCTCTTAGGTTTTCTAGTTTAGATTTGCACAACAAGTTCTCCACTTTGAACTCCTTCGGGCCAACTACTTGGAAATGCCGTGCTGGTTTAGATGTAATCCTTCAAGGCAATGAAGCTTTTGGTGAGAAAGATTCTCATATCCCTCTTCCTTCCCAAATATTGAGGTTTATGGTGAAAAATATTCTGGTCATGCTTTTGCTAACTTCAGTTGATGGACATATTTTTTTGTTTTTATTGTTAGCTTTTGTTGTAAACATGCATGTCTTGTGTTTTGTGTGTACACTATTCAATATACAATTCTACATGCAATTTCTATTAGTTTTTTAGGGAATTTATTACAAATGAAACTATATTGTCTGACAATTTTGAAGGATAATTTGTTGAAATTGTATGACAGTTTGAGTGGTAAAGTATAAGGTCAATGGTATCAAGGTAGGTTTGAAGTGGGGTGGAAGCAATTCTAAGGTTTAGAAAGGTTTAGAGATTGTTTCTAAATACTAAAATGTGGGTTAAAGTTTGCAAAGAAATAAAATCTAATGATTATCATGAATATAATGTATCATATGGCTTTAAGATTGTATGGTATGATGATGTGATCCTAATGTTTCATGTAGTCAAGTATTATCTCTTGTTAGGATTTTGAAGGGCAGATATGGATTGTTTAGGATGAAACTTAATGTGATTCTAGGGAACGAAGTTCAATGAGTATTTTGGATATATTAGCTTAGAAAATATAATATTTATTTAGATTATGTATGTTAATTTAGGGGTGATGTGGATCAAGTTAAGGTTGATTAGGCTATGACTTGTATAATGCTACCAATTGCAATAGATTGTAAAAAAAATGAATTAAAGTGAGAGTAAGTACTAAGAAATTATAATAAAAATAAGGAAACATAAAAAGATTAGGTAGCAAAGATCTTTTATTTTCTTGTATCTACCTAGAGCCTTATGTCATCTTTGGAAATAAAGAATTTCAGTTGCCATCACAAACAAACCAAAGCTCTTAGGTTAAGATCCTTAACTGTTTAAAGAACTTTTTTAGTTAAGTGGAATAAATCAATCATCCTAAGGTCTTTTAATAAATTTTCTCAAAAGGTTGAAGGTTCCTATGGCTAAGATAACTTATAAAAATTCTCATGGATATACATGGATAACTCATGTCAAATTAAATCCTAAAAATTCGAACTATGTAAAGTAGTACATAAAGAATGACACTTTCGGCTTAATGACATTTGGTGATTCTCAACCCTTTGTGCAGGAAATTTTTTAAAGCGTATGAAGTTCATGATACAATTCGTCAATGAGGACTTTTTCTATATTCCAAAATCGTATTACTTGATCCCTACTCAATTCTATGATAGGCTAGTTGTATCCTATGATAATGTATCAACAAAAGCTATTACAAAAATCATGCATATGAAGGATCACACGGAAAAAAAGATGAAGGAGTAGTTACACTTTTCTTATTTGATAGGCATAAAAATCTAGTGACTATCATGCTATCATGAGTATAATGTGTCATATGGCTTTAAGATTGTATGGTGTGATAATGTGATCATAATGTTCTATGTAGTCAAGTATTATCTCTTGTTAGGATTTTGAAGGGCAAATATGGGTTATTTAGGATGAAAATTTAAGTGATTCTAGGCAACAAAGTTGAATGAGTATTTGGGTATATTAGTTTGGAAAATATAATATTTGTTTAGGCTATGTGTGTTAATTTAGATATGATGTAAATAAAAAACCTCTCACTTATTTTATAGATTTGTTATAAGAGAACCTTCAACCCTAAAGAACTATGATTTGGTGTAGGTTGCAATTGTTGAATCTAGAATCTATGTGATCATTCAGAGGGCCTTGATAAAGCTCTACCACAACAGTAAATGAGTCGCACTCAAATCGAATCCCAATGTTGTTACCCTGGAATGAGGCATCTAGAGAGATTGCGAGTTGTGCCACCCTGGCTTTAACAGATGATGGTGTGCAGGTTACAAGATGCCAAACAATGGTAGGAATGAAGGATCTGAGCTATAGCAACTGTCTCAATATCCCCACATTAGATCCCTACGCAATTCTAACATGACTGTAAAGCCCTAGTATCAAAAATGTGATAAAGGCAGAGTTTTCAATTCAGCCTTCAAGTTGTTGCACAAATTTAGCATTTGAGGCTGTCCTTTCCAAATTAACATGGACTGCCAAGGACCTTCTACCCATAACACCTTTCCAAGGAACCTAACTAGCCTACTCAACTCATGTTACCCTATTCTTAAGTTTGGGTTCTTTCTCCTCCAAGTTGGATAAAGTTACATTTCATTGAATCAATCTGAAGGTTGGGAGCATCTGGCATCGACTACAATCGATCTTCAGAAAAGTAAGTGTTGTGTGCAGAAAATCCCTTTCAACTACATATGTTTGGTTGTCCAGTTTTATTTCCACACTGTTGGGTGATCAAGGCAAATATTAGAACCTGATTGGAAAAGCTTCCTGTTCCCACTAGAACAGATTGCTAGTTCAATCCAGTTCTCACTACTTACAACAATGATCCATGTACATGCGTTCTACTTAGTTGGAAGAAATTGTCTAAGGAATGAGAACAGAAAGCTTCGTCAAGTTGGCCCTAAAGAGTTGTATAAGGCAAAAGACAATGATTATTCTTTAACTGCAGGAGTTACTTTTACATGCTTGCTCATCTAACTGCTATTTCCATCTTCAGTGGCTTCACTTTTGCCTTGATATGATCATCCAAAATTTGTATTCTTTAATGAAGAAAACGGGTTGGTGGCTCTGGTTATTGGTGGAGGTGGAAGGGAACATGCATTGTGCTATTCCTTAAAGCGATCTCCCACTTGCAATAGAGTTTTTTGTGCTCCTGGGAATGCAGGAATTGGTCATTCTGGGGATGCCACATGCATACCTGACTTGGATATTTCTGATGGAAATTCTGTCATCTCCTTCTGTCGACTATGGGGTGTTGGTTTGGTGGTAATTGGACCCGAAGCCCCTTTGGTTAATGGTCTTGGCAACGATCTTGTTAATGCAGGGATTCCCACTTTTGGGCCTTCATCCGAAGCTGCTGTGCTTGAGGGTTCTAAAGAGTTTATGAAGAGACTTTGTGACAAGTACAAAATTCCCACTGCAAAGGTTGGCTCAAACAAACATATTCAAGTTAGATTATGTTCCCTTTACAGAATATCAATTCCTGAACCCTTTTTATACTTATCTTAATTGCAGTATCAAACTTTTACTGACCCATCTAAGGCAAAGCAATATGTTGAGGAACAAGGGACACCTATTGTGGTGAAGGCTGATGGATTGGCTGCTGGAAAGGGAGTTGTCGTTGCCATGACTTCAGAGGAGGCATTTGCAGCCATTGACTCAATGTTGCTCCATGGCAACTTCGGCTCTGCTGGTTCACGAATCGTGATCGAGGAATATCTCGATGGAGAAGAAGCTTCGTTCTTTGCCATTGTCGACGGAGACAATGCCCTGCCTCTTGAGTCTGCTCAGGATCATAAAAGGGTTGGGAATGGTGATACCGGTCCCAACACTGGTGGGATGGGGGCTTACTCCCCTGCACCTGTGCTCACTAAAGAGCTGCACTCTGTGGTCATGGATTCAATAATCCTTCCCACAGTGAAGGGAATGGCAGCAGAAGGTCGCAAATTTGTTGGTGTGTTGTACGCAGGGCTTATGATTGAGAAAAAAACTAAGAAACCAAAGCTCATCGAATACAACGTTCGATTTGGAGATCCAGAATGCCAGGTTAGTTAAGTTGTTGCTGTTTTTGCATGAATTGTAGAGCATAAAACTTCACCTGATGGATTTCTATTAGTAATGCTCATCTTAAATGGCAAAATGGAAAGCAGGCCCTGATGATGAGGCTGGAGTCTGATTTAGCACAAGTTCTGCTTGCTGCATGTAGAGGAAAACTGGGCAATGTTTCTTTGAAATGGTCACCAGGATCTGCCATGGTGATTGTGATGGCCAGTGAAGGATATCCAGGAGTCTACAAGAAGGGAACGGTTATTAGAAACCTGCAAGAAGCAGAGCTTGTTTCTCCCATGGTTAAGATATTCCATGGAGGAACAGCTCTGGATTCCGATGGCAACTTTGTTGCAACTGGAGGCCGTGTGCTTGGCGTCACTGCGAAGGGAGAAGACATTGAGGAAGCCAGGAAAAGAGCTTATGATGCAGTGCAAAGAATCAACTGGCCTCAAGGTTTCTTCAGACAAGACATTGGCTGGAGGGCACTTTCCTACGTAGCTAAACATATATAAATTGTTATTCTAATGTGCTAAGTTAGAATTTTACATATGTGATATGAAAAACCAATAAGAACCTTTTGAAGTTTCCACTTGTATTCAGATAATACATGCCTAAGAATAAATTCAAATGCTGCCATTTGCAAATATGCATAATAGTGGAGTAGATGTATTAAGTTACATAGGAAAAGTCTTTTGAAGCTTTTTTTTTTATATAAAAACATTAATAACTAAATTAGTTTTTGGACAGTTAAGTCATGCGATTGTTGGCAACTGCAATCTCTTAACTTCGAATATATACATGTGAAGGCCAAACTTTTACAGCCAAGCAATTGTAAGCTATGAACTACTAAAAACAAATTGATGTTCATGAGGACCTTACAACCACAAGGAAAACATCTTTGTTAAGGCAATTGAAAGGAAACAATGGTTCTGGAAGCAGAAGGAGAAATAATTTAGAGTGTACACGAATATTTTACTAAGATATATCTTCCAAGCAACAACTCAACAACTAATCTTAATACCACTAAGTAGGTTGACAAATAAATCATTCAATAACATTACACTTTATCAGCAAATAAGAAAAAAAAATTATAAAACGAGTCATTTCCAACAATATTTTTACATCTTAATTTGTCTAAAAAAATTACAATAACTCGCATCTAATACCAATATTAAAAAGTCTATATTAAATGTGAAAAAATCATCTAAAATGACTACCTTGGTTTATCACTTGTCAATGCTATATCAACCTCCTTTCAAATGAATTCAATACAAATGGTATCTTTTAGAGTATAACTATTCATCAATGCAAAATATTCTTATTCTATACTTAGTCTTCACTTAAAAATAGTCTAAAACTTATCCTTTTTTAATGAGAATATTACAAAAACACGCCACATCAAAAATGCTCTTATCATCTAAAAGTGCTTGGATTTCATTATTGATATAACTATCAATTTTTCTATATTGAATTATAAAGCAAAGATGCATCAAAGTTTATGAGTTTTACATATTTTATGATCATTAATAACAATCCAACTAAGTAGAAATTATCATTATATTTGTATTATGAATTAATAATAATACTCATAACTATTATAAATAAATAATGACTTAAAACAAAACCTTGATAAGCCTATAACATATCCTCTCTAATCAATAAAAGATAAATGAAGACCTTAAATCTTTCCATTAAATCTTATCATAATAATCATATAAAATATTTTTATGACAATTCTCATATCATATCAATCTCTCAAAATTTTAATTTGTACAAATACATATACATATACATATATATATATATATATATATATAAATTTTAATGTCTTCGAGTCGTGGGCATAATTCAGATTTGTCTAAATACAAAATCATTTTTCTATTGGTAAACAAAGTTGCACATCAATATAATATAAAGGAAGAGTGGATTACTGTTACATATATTCTCCTCAAATTGAAATGGAGATCAACAGGCATTTCTGTTCCATTATATTCTGTAAACAACATGCCATTATATCTTATCTATACCACCAATGGTTTAAAAAAAGAAACAAATTCACTTCTCTGAGCAAAATAACCTGCATTTGTCAAAAACTGCACGGCACATCAAGTTTGTTCACCAATTAGAGCCTAGAAAACAAGAGCAGGTAATATCAGTGAACTCAAGCAAACTAAAATGAAGATAAAAGAAAAACAATTTCAAATGGAAACTCCTAGTTGAGGAATCATTCGTAGAAATAACTTCAAGAGCAGATGATAAAAACCCAAGATCACTAGTGCAAAATCATGTATATTGCTTAAATGTGCTGCGTACTACGACTCCAAAGTCAAGATGAGCCATACAAAACAATGCGTACTTCAATGATGCTAAACGCTCATATGCCAATCAGCATAACCATTTGCGGAATCAAAATGTTTGCTTTGAAAAAACAGTTCATCTTTGTTTACTGGATGATGACAAAGTGGATGACACCAAACTAACTTAATAGCACCTTAAGATAATGAAAAGCAAAGAATTTGTTGTGTGCTTCATCTATAAGTATCAGTCTTAGCAAAAATACATACACACGCACACAATTATCATCAAACAACCACAAAATTGTAATTGTTTGTGGATGCTCAAAACAAGCTACTACCTGCACAACCATCGTCTGCAATATTAAAGTCAGTGTTCACTCTCAAACCCCTTGATGATTGCGGTCCCGTCATCCACAATCATCTTGAATTTTGACAGAACAGTGGATTCGAGGTTGGCAAGTTAAAATGCCGTCTTTTGTGATCACTACCTCTAGTGTTGATGGTGCGCTAGTGTTGTTGAACAATGATTGACCAATAACTCTGTCAAAGCCATGGAGCTTGTTGGTGCTTCTCTTTTGATGGATATTATAGCCCTCTAAGACATCCAAGTTTCTTGCATCATTGTAAAGACCCCTTAAGCCCGAACCAAGGATCACATCACAACCATCTTCCGAGCCATTCAAACAACTACAACCAATTCTCTTCAAAGTATTGTCAGAGTTTTGGCATCATTCTATTGAGTGATTGTCTAACACATTTACCACTTCAAGAACCAAATGTCTGAATATGTTGTTTGTCATTAATTTTTCTTATCTCTATTGGGATAGGGGTAATACCCACAAAATGATGCACCTAAGATGAGCAGTGCATGCAAGAACCCACTTGTACCATTGGTCTAGAAATCTAAAGTGACAAAGCATAGCCTCCAAAATATCCTATATCATCCTATCATAAACATACTCAATATCAATCTTAATTCTCTCATGATTCCATTGGAAGAAGAGGAAGAATGCCATTGGCTAATGTACCACAAGATAAAATTGTCAAACATAGAGTAGCCTAAAATGAAAGCATCCTATGCCTTAGTAGTAAGGGACCTCAAATAATCCTTAAGCCTATTGAAAATGACTTGGTCAACACCTTGTATACAAACAATAATAAAAAGGTTGATTAACTTGAAAAGGTTGGGGCAATCCATTCTTGAAATCTTTAGAGTGAGAACCACCGGACTATCTTTTCACCTTTGTAGCATTACTTTAGACTAAAAGAAGTATTGTATGACGATAATAAGGACCTATTCAGTGATACCCCAATAACCTCTAAAAAACTAAGTCATGACGTTATTCATATTGAAAGTTCGATTGAGGCTACAAAAACACGGCCCAAAAAGCTCCTCTCAAAGTGGTAAAAGCAAAATTCGATAATGACTTAATTGATGATAACATAGGGAGAAGGGGCTGGTTTGGAAGAGATCCTTCACTAAACCTCCACTTCCCATCAAATTAGACAACAATGTTGGGAGATCTGCCTTTGGGAGTCCACCTTGCTCCCCTATTGATCCAACAGATATTGGATCCTATTGGCTTGACATCTATCAATGACTATCCTATAAACAAGACAGTATTCTTATCCCCATCTACTAGCCATATCACTTTATCCTATTGCCTCCAAATCCTCTTAATCTTAGCTAAGGTGTTGAGGTTCACACCTACTTGTTAAAGAAGAAGAATATCTAAGTCAAACAACCCAACCACCTTATCATATTTATTCAAGCTCTCCAATTGCCCTTTACAAAGTCTAAGAAGTGGAAAACAAATCATCTAGCTTCCCTTTACTTAACCCTCCCAAGGCCTGAATGATACAATCACACTAGTGGTTAAGAGATTAGGGGAAGCCATATGCCAACAAATTTGATGGTTCCCATTAATCTTAATGTCAAGACCAAAAACAATCAACAAAGAAGTGATCAAATGCAACTCGTGGTATAACAACACCTCAAGATCTAACCTAGGCTAGTCTAACAAATAACCAAACCTTCTTTTATTATTGCACTAGGTAAAGAAAAGACCTTAGAGATGTAAGTTACAAAGATCTCCCTATTCCTTCCAAATCTCTTGATCAACCAAGCCGAATGAGAAGATGCAATTGAAGCCTTTACCCACCTCTAGTAAATCCTAGCTATCCAAAAGGCAAGGATGATATGACAATCTCCACCCACAAACACAAAATAAAAAAGCCAAGATAGATCTTTAGTTATCCTCAACTTGATTGTTATAACCTACCTTAATATGTTGAAAACTTGTATCTTGAAAAAATGTCCTACCATATGATGAGTCTTTCAAACCTACCCAATGAGAGGACCAAATGATACACCAATTGTCTGCCCACCAACATATTCACCTCTTAACAAGAGAATTTTTCCACCCAAGGTCTCCAATAAGAAGATAAGCGAATGAGAAGCCATAGATGAATTCCTGCATGCAGTTGGAGGCGGTGCAAGGGAGGGTGGGTTTAAGGGGAAGGAAGGGGGCACAAATCTCGTTAAAATTCCAACAAATAACCTTTTCTGAGGAGATGGAAGGGAGGGAGGCTGCCATACCTAAATTAGGATTCTCTTGACTACAATGAAGACGTGTGGTTTCTTATGTTTGTAAATGTTGCACCTCAACATCACTTCAAAATCTAGAGGTTTTCCCATTATCGTCCATCTTTCTCACATTCTTAATGAGTTAAACCCTCCAATTATTGAGTCATGCTCACCAATTATCTTTGTAATATAATATTGAATGGGAATTGAGTGCAACTAGACCAAGTCCTCCAAAGTAAACACAAAAAAAGGGTTAAGGTATGCCTTCACCATGTTGGTCATTCAAACAATCTTCTACAACATTCCCTATTCAAATTGTCTTAAGTTGGGATGTTGTGGCTACAATTAAATCTACACTACCATAGACATAAGGCTAAGATGACCTAAACCTTGCAAGATGATCGGGGCACACCATCTTCTTATCACCCTCATTGCCATAAGTGAAAAAAAAGATCGAGAAGGCCTTATACTCCATTTCCCAATGAAACATACCCTAACTCCCTTTTGCATAGATGCTAACACATAAGGATTGTGAAAGTCAATCTTCACACAACTCTAGCATTGGATATTATCTCCATAGTAGCTTTTTAGGGATCCACCAAAAATCACATCTTGATCGTTGATAGAACTTCAATAAATTTTTTTATTACCTAATAGTGGAGGATGGAAGACAAATATACCCATACTAACATGCACATGGATGTAATAAAAGAAGAAAATAAATAACTTCCAAATGTTTAGTCTTTAAACATATGCTACAATATTCCATAGTTCCCTAAACACTACCTATCTCAATCCTCCTTGAAGTCAAAACGACTAACAAAAGCAAAAAGTACTCTAATAACCTAGGTAAAGGCTTTCGATGGTTCACTACAAGAAACAATGACAAAAGCAACGACAGCCCTAATGACTTCGTATTTCAAAGAAGCAACTAGGGGTGCTTTCAATGGCCCCATTTCACCAATTTCTACTAATCTGACAAAAACACTAAAAAGCAAGATGGTAGTTGCCCTAAGCATAGTGATGGTGTAAACCACTGAGCAAAATTACAATGTAACAAAGCTCCAAAGAGGATTCCCTTGAGTTCAAGACTAGATGTGACAATCTCCTTATGGTACAAATTTGGCTAAGCAAACCTAAACGTTGTGGTAACGAGTAAAATCGCCTAACTCCAACACTTTCACCTGTTATGTTATACCCAATAGGTCTCCAAACAAACCTAGCACAAAGTTGTGGAGAATCTCAATTATAGGAGCTTCAAGGAACTTTACATCCTTATAAATCTCAAGAAGGCTTTTTCTAAGAAACTTAAGCTTCCACCCCTCCATGTCAGAATCCAAGCATGTACATTGCCACAGATGGTTTTGGCTCCATCATCACTCACTATATACACTCAATAAGCAGATTGAAGCAGATGTGGGTAGATAACTATCGTAAGTTATGTCTCTGAATGGTGTATCCTAAAGGCGAACATAGACGTGTTCAAGTTCATTGCATTGAACATTAGACGACTACGTGCCTAGGAGAAGACCATTTTCTTATCTCCAAATAAAGCTTGTCATGATACAATGTTTGTCCAAGAAAAGTGTTGAACAAGAGAAGAATAAAAATAGTCTCCAAATCACGTGCAAATTTTGAGAACTTTCAAAATTCTCAATTTTCTTGACATCAGTCTTTGATTCACCAACAACGAGATCATCAAAATTTATTCGTTGTCGCCCATATATTAGGAAAAAATTTAAATCATAGTTAAGCAGAGAGATGATAATCCCATTAACATAAAAAAAAAATCTCAATCCAACTTACTGAACCATGTTGGCTCTTAGCGTCCAAGGAGCATCCAATTTATATGGATTACTTATATGCATCATTGCATATATTCCATTGCTTTAGATAATTTTTATTAGTTTATATGAATTTGAGAAAAGCATGCTTTAGGTTTATATTTTTAGTGATTTGTAATGAAAATAAGAACATTAAATTTATGATCAATAATAAGTATTTACTTGTGGACTTAATTTATGATTACAATATTTGATGACTTTTCATAATACTATTGATTTATATGGCAAGAAAATAATTTGATCTAACTTGTTTTGGGATTTTTGAGGATTTAAAGTTACCATTTCCTATTAATCAAGGATCCAAATAATAAGAATTAAATTGTTATTGAATCAATAATAACTAATCAAAATTATTTGAGGATTTCTGTGCATATTCAATGCATTTTGATAATCTAAATATTGTATGAAATTAATAAATTATTTCATATTTAAAAAAAAATAGAGTATAGTAGAAGGGTCAATGAACTCAATCTTATTGATGTATATCATGAACAATTGAAGTTATTTAAGAATTTTTGTGCATATTTAAAACATGGTGATCATTATGATTGTTTATGAGATTAATAAATTGTCATATTTCAAAAAAGTAGAACATATTAAAACAGCTGGTGAACTCAATTGGTTTCAATTGTGTTTTAAAAAGCTGAATCGATTATACACGATCTATGGCAATGTTATCGATTCCTTTAAATATAGCTAGTGGCATCAACTTGGGAAGTCAAGAATAGAATATCATCATTTTGTTTCCTTAAGGTAAGGAACATATTTATTATGTTGCCAATATGGATTCTTTGACTCAAATTACTAGCTATATGTTTTATCTTCCTGTTATGATCATGGACAGAACTATTTTGATCCAAGTTGAATCTCAAAATTTGTTTTCTCCCCTATTAGTTTGAATTTGGCATTCTTTGATCTACTTTAACTTGCTAATCAATGCAGGTGCAATTCCCACATGAAGTCAAATATACTTTTAATTCAAATATACAAGAATTCATGGGTATAACTAAACTTTTTTGTGGTTTCTCAAGTAATGAAAAATTTGTGATTTGAGAAGGCTCTAAACAAACCAAGCAATCATTATTGTACCTTTGCATGGACTAGTTGTAACTTCTTGGAGAATGAAAAGTGATTCTTTTTGTGAAAAAAAGCCTCTAACCTAGCATAAAGCTACCCTTTTTCTATTATTCACATCTAGTTAACAAAAAAAATCATGCACAATGTGTTGTCTAGCATTGTGGTTCCTTGTTTGTTTTATAGATTTGGTAGCTTTTGCATATGGAACAGTTACTTCTTGCTTTCATAGATTGTTTTAGTTTATAGTTTTATTGAACATTAGAATCACATTTGAGTATGAGTTGCACATTGGAGTTTTATTTTATCAAATTATTGGTATCAATCATAAGTTTTAGGCTATTGGGAGAACAATGTATCCACTTAAATGTAGTATTTCAAGTTGTAAGTGAATGGATGTTTGTAAATGACATACATTCTAGAAATTTATCCTATGCCTTTAAGTGGAACAGGACACCCTATTTAGTTAACATGTTACCCAAATTTTCAAGTCCAAGCAAGCATAAGTGACACAAACTAAGTGGAACCTGAGTTAGGCTATAGTTTACTGGCCATAATTGGCATGGATATTGATTAGACTTGAACCTTTAAGCCCAAGTTGAGCCAAAGGGCTTTGTCCTAACCCTAAACCTCCCAAATGGAAGTCAGGCTTGGCAAGCCAATAAGTCACCCCGTATGTTTGCCAAGTTTATCTCAAAGGTACTAAAAAAATCACGATTATATTCTACATTTAGAATCTGAAACTGAACTCATTCTTCTTATGCTAAACTATTTTCTATGTAGACAATAATTAAAAAAAACTGCATTGTTTTGACACATCACATCTCTACCTATTTTTTGTTCCACGATCATTCACACTACAGTAAAGGGTATTGTCAATACACAAGGCCGCTAACATTGCTGTACCTTTCTTCTACGATCAGAGACAGAACCACTTTGAACCAGTTTGGATCCTAAAGGACATTTCACCCATACACTAAATCTCTTGTTTTATTAGGATGAATATCTGTGCATGTGCAATCCTCACTTTAACTCAATTATAAATTTAATCATTGCTGTTTGTAGATAATCTAAAATGTTCAAAATTCATGGGTATAACTAATATTTTTGGTAAATGAAGCCTAATGACTACATAGCAGTCAGACCATCTGGAAAAGTCCAAATTGAAAATGAATACCAAGAGAAATCCAAACAACTATTTAGGTTATTCCTCTTCAAGGCTCATGCGAATCAAGTGTCAGCTCCACGTCATAGGTCTGAAAAATAGATAGGAATGGAAATATTACAAGATTTAACATCTATAATTTGAGCATTGGAAGGAATACATGCATGCCCACAAGTATATCTATACCACTTTGTTCCCATTGGATGTTCATATTCCATTACAAGTACAGTAAACCTTTTATCCACTTTCAAACAAATTTTATGATGATAAAATTAAAATAACATTTTTTCCATACAAAACATTGTTGTCTTTTGAGCACATACTAAATAAAACAAGCCTATACATCACCATGCACATCATGGGGGCCAGTAATATACCCACTAATTTGTTACACTTCCATCCCCATAAGGCACAAACAAAAAGAGCATTCCATTTTTGACTAGATCCGAAAATTCTCTTTGCCAAATCCGATTGGCAAACAAAAATGGCCATGGTGCTGAAAAAGGGAATTTGCTAAGGCTAGTGTATTTATGAGAATGTATGAAAAAAAAATTAAAATAAACCCTATCTCAGTGGAAAATTATATTTTCTTTCAAGCTTGAAAGTAATCTAGTCAAAGAAAATCTCATGAAATAAATTAATTTATTGATTATTTAATTATTAAATAATCAATAATATTTAAATAAGTAAGTTGGTATTAACTATTATATAAATTGACATTAGTATGGCTATTAAGGTAAATAGCCATTTCTAACTAGATTTAGATGAAAAATCATTAGTAACTCATGATGCAAGTGCTCCAACTGTGAATCAAGAACGATGCTTTAATTTGGGGTAGGACATGCCTTTTATGTTTCAAATAAGAGAAATGACATCTAATATAGTTACATGTTATTCCATCATGCTTATGAATTATTTTTTTATTAGTTCCCAAATATTATGTCAGACTTATTTTAAAACCTTTATTGATAATTGCGCACATATGATATAATTAAATAAAATTTAAAATTTGGTTACATCATACTATCTAACTAAGATCTTTTAGTTACATGTCTATGCTATACATATAGGCATCTATTACTATCATGCATTTTAACTCAAATATCCAATATACTATAATCTATTTTATGTTTCTTTTAATTTGTTTTACCTAATGATTTTTATATTCATATACAATTTATCCTGTTGTCTGTCTGTATTAGTCAATTTGTCACATGTTTATGTAATCTATCCAATGATCTAATCATACTAGTCATTTTGTTTTCTATTCATACATATAATTCTATCACATATCTTATGCCTATCATCTTATGTTATCAATGATGCACTTGTTGATATATGACAACTAGATTCACCATTCTAAGCTTGAGCAAAGGCCGACAAGTCTCCTAAGTCATATAATGTGTAAATTGATGATGATCATGTATATGTTGTCCATACTAATATATTCTTCTCTTGATTCAAGACTTCAACGAAGTCAAATTTAGCTCTTTTATGTCTTTCTAACTTCTAAGAGATAGATAGGTTACATTTTAATTTTATTAAAATTATTGGCCATGATTATATGTAGCAATCATGAATTTTATTATGATACAATTATTGTATTCAATTAAACATATTAACTAACAAACATTGATCATGCGTAAATTTTGATATTATTATTGATCTTAAGACTATAAAATATTTTATTGTTTATCATACTTGAACTATTTAATATTGGTTTCAATGTTATTCATGTGACTCCAATTCATTAACTCTTATTACATTTTATTGAACCACAAGCATACATATAAGTAGACCTCAATTCAATTAGATAAGGTTAGATTAGTTGAATTTTTCATATTGCAATTGATTTTGAATATATCATATGTTTATTTGATACATTTCAAGAGCATACGCCCAAGTTTTGAATATTTTGTTTATCTTATCATTTGTATATTCAAAATTAAATAATTATTTTAATATAAAAATATGTGTGCATCCTTGTTTTGCTAACCTATTTGCAATTTAATTATATGCGACTCCTATTGGACCAATGATCTTCTCCTACTGAGTTGTGAGAATAACCCATTTTGTTTATAGGTTTCAAATTACGCTTGAAGAGCTCATGGTTTACAAAAAGTTGGAGAAAATAATATTAGATTGATTCATATTTTACTTTTGTAGTTTGCAGATTTAATAGTTTTGATGATGGATTGGTCATTTCTTCTTTTATTTTGATTTAGTAAAACTATGATATGGCTCTGTGATGAACTTTTAAATTATATTTGTGATCAGTTTTATGCTAAAGTTTTAAATGTCATCTTTAATTCATATGGTTTTGCTTTGCTTTTTGTAAAATATTCAATCCATTATCTTGATTTGAGTTTCAAAGTTATGACTACATGATAGTGTAAAAATTACTTGTGTTATGGAATGAGATGAAGGAACATTTATATATATTGCAACTGTGTAGGTTTATTTTGAAATTATTTACATAGTTAAAAGTCATACAGTCTAGTCATTAAGCTGCCAATATTTTTAGCAAAGGTTTGGGTGGGCAGCACAACACAGCTGTCCCACATGAACCGATCATCCACAAAGATAACACAAGCGGAAATTTGCTCCGGTAGAGAATGTGCTAGATGATAACACAAGCAGCTACACAACACTAGCCACTCACAAAGGCCACAACAAGTAAAAAAAATATGTATTAAAAAAGAAAAGAAAACAATGTGTTTGTATCATTAAATAAACAGAAAGGTCGGCAACATGAACCAATCGTCCACAAAGAAAAAATGAAGTTGGAAACGAAGTTAACAGTTCTTAATAAACAAAGTTCGGACGCGATAAAAGAAAGGAATACATACAATCAAGTCATCGTTGCTCAATTTGAGCGATTCCTTTGCCGTTCGAAGTGGAGCACTCTCCGTTCTCCGTCGACTTACCGTGTGGGCAATCCATTCCATGGTTGTCTTCATCATCGCTGTCATCCTCTTCAAAGGGCTTCTGCTTGTGAAAGATGCAGCACTTCTTGGAGCTCTTCCTTCCAAGGAACTCGTTGTCTACCGTGCCTTCCTTCCACGTAACCTTCTTCTTAGGCGGTCTGAGGCGGAGAACAAGGGCTTGCGCCGGCGCCGACGCAGGCAGGAACGAGGTGGAGGAAGATTCGTCAATCGTAAGGGTTAAACTTCCATGGGAGAAGGCCGGTGACCTTGCCGCCGATCTCGCCATCTTCGGCTCTAACAAAGGATTCTTTCCCCAAGAACGAAACCAATTCAACAAACAAAGAGAACTCCGATGTCCAAATAGAATACTCATTTGTACGAAGAAAATTGTAAATATTTAATGACTTTAATAACATAAAATATTGAATAAAAAATAATTAAAATATTCAAATTATCCATTGAGGCTTTAAAGTATAAGTTCGAATTTACATTTGTTTGACACTTTTTTATTGTGAATATTTATTTTATAAAAAAAAAACCATTTATGAGTGTAGGAAGGCATATTTTTTAGAGCTTGGTCGACAATTAAGTAGAATCATAAGAAATTAATTCATTGATTTTGGAAGTTGATTAAATAAAAAAAATGCAAAAAATGAGTTTTTTTAAGTATAATTAATATGATTTTTCATTAATTGCAAAAAATTCCTAATTTCTTAAATCCCTAATTCAAGAATTGATGGAGTAAATTTGACAGTTGATGGCTCAAATCGACGATAAATCGTCAAATTTTAAGAGGTGACTAGATGAATTGCCCTTACATAAAATTGTGGATGTTCTAGAGAGGAGGCATTCGGGAGTTGATTTGACTCCACGCAAAAACAAAAAGGTTTAAGACTTGACCATGTGAAATTTTGGGAAATATCTATTGGTTCAGGGCTCGATAAGAAAAAGAGAGAAAAAAAGATTTTGTCAAGTTTCATTATAGTTAAGCAAGAGGATTGAGAAGAGCTCTTTGCACAACTAAGCAAGAATTTGGGAAAATAATTATAGCTGTATTATAGCAATTGAGAAACAAGAAGGATTCTTAGGTGAGCATAAAGTTTAAGATTTAACTTTTATGAACACATTATAATTAGAAAATAGAGATAGGAAAACTTGTACCTCAATTTGATATAATACTATTTATAACTTAACAATTCTAATAAACAATGATATGATCTATTGAAGTAATTAGATCTTTTAGTTAAAAACTTATTTTATTATTGATAAGTATGTTATGATTAAATGAATATTATAGAAACTTAATTATTTTATTATATTCTCTTAAATTGACTCTTACATAGACATATGAGTATTTTATGATTTCTTATATTGGCACAAAATTTTAATAACCATGGCATGACACATGTCACCTAATTGCATAGGATGAAAAGAAAAAGAAAAGGAGTATCCTTTTTAAAGAAATAAATATTTAAAAAATAATATCAAAAAGTGATTATAAAAAGTAAAAAAGATGCTGCTTAAGAACAAGGCTTATATAAAAGGAAAAAATCATTATGTTGTCAAATAGATGTATCATGTTATAAGGTATTGTCTTCAGATGGAATTTAAAAATAAAACTATTGGCATGATGTACCTTACTCCAGAGTATTGTTCAAAGATGAAACCAATTTTAAAAAGATAAAGAAATATCAAGCTTTTGTTCTCAAGAGTAAACTTAAATTTGTTGGCAAAAAAATGGAAATGGTTGGATAAAAGGTTATAAGAATCACGAGCTTAGATGGAAAAGCTAATCATAAAGGTAATACATTTAGAAGGTAAGAGCATAACATTAGTATGTTAAGCTTATTTTGGATATTATGTTTTACATCTATCATTATATGTTATTTATTAGACTTAGCATGTGGTATAGCCCAATAATATACTTGATATAAGAGTTTCTAGAGATGCTAAAAATCATAATACTAGGCATAGTTTATCATTCCCTTTCTGTACTTATTGCTTGATTACATTTTAAAATTATTATTATTGGGTTAGATCATAGTAGTAGTGGTAGAATCAAAGGCATAACAATCCCTCAAACAAAGAATGATTGAACCGCATCAAATCTCATTTTTTCTAATGTGGGACAAGAATATCCATTGATTCACCAACACATAAAACCAATGATATTAAAAAATTTTAAATATGAATTTTTACAACAAGTTCACAAACATAGTATATATGTAAAAGAATATAGTTGTGAGACACTCAAAGCTACAAGGTGAGTAGTACTCATCTCCATTGTTGCCTTATTCTATTCCTTTTGATGCATGAGTGGCATATAATGTAAGCAAAAATAGATAATGAACATAAATCTAAATAATAAGCATCATTTATATATAAATAAAAGTCATAAAGAAATGTTAAAATTAACCGAAACTAAATGATATCATACAATTCAAACTAATCAGATAATACTTAATATGTGAGCATGAACAAGTCATTAGTATTAAGCTAAAATAGAATGGAGCATACTATAAGAAATTTTCATATAAAAATATTATTGTCTATAGATATATTCCTATTTATCTTTTCTCATATATATAGATATACACTATGGAGGTAAGGAGAGCAACCAGCAAAAGAAAAAGGACAATGTTGTCATTGGGATGGCAAAATTTATGAAGGCTACGACCTCTAAGTCAAGGTCTCAAACTAAAAAATGGAGTAGAAGAGATAAACTCCACATGTGTACCAAAACGACAAAAGAGAATGTAGGATGAATGTTATCATATATTGTGCTTGTGCTTGATTTAGACATTAAACTAAAAGTGTTTAAAAGAGTTAGAGAAATCAACTATTGATGGAACCATAGATGGCTAAGGACACATAATACATACCTAAGAGTTTTTTGCAGCATTCCAAAAATATAAAATTATTTTTTAATATTAAAATGCTATTTTAATTTTTTTTTAATTCATGAAGTTCTTCTAAAAAATGTTACATCATCAAAAGGGATAAACTCCTTAAATGAGAGAGGGAATAGTAAAAGTAAGTGCACAAATTTTTAGAAACTCAACAATATCAAGTTTGTGGAAATCGAAGTTGCTTAAATCATAAAACAAAAGATCAAATGTAAAAGGAATTAAATAACTATTTATATTATAAAATTGAGTTGTTTAAAAAATTATTAAAAATATTGAATATAGTTAAAAAAATCATAAAATAAGACAAAGTTATAGAGACTACAAAGAACCTCAAAAAAAAACGTTTCAACATGACATGGAGGTATTTCAACTACAAGATTAAAAACCAACTAATTTAAAAGAAAATTAATAATATAATTATTATAATAATTTCTAGATTATTAAAAATATTCAAAAGACTAAATGAAGTCAAAAAAAACAAAAATTGGACGACAAATAGAGCTCACTAAGGAGAATCAAATAAAATTGATCAATGACTTTTGAAGGTCATTTGAATAACAAGGTTTACAAATAAATAGTAAAACCTAAGTTTTAGTTAAAAAATAAAAATTTTATTGTCAATTTAAAAAAAAAAAAGATCAAAATCCATGACAATGAAACCAAGCAATGGTTACTCCAATCAACAATAACTATTGGAAAATTAAGTTGCGAGAAGGTGAGGCATTAGTGAGGGTCCATTTAAGGGATGTAGCCATTGGTGAGAATAGAAAGAGCGAGGGAAGAGTAAAGGAATGCAAGAGTATAAACAAATGGGTCAAAGTTGTTGGCAGAATTTTTGGAAAAATTTTGGAAAACTCTCAATGTACAATATGTCAAAGAAAAGGAAGAGAGAATGAGAAATAAATTAAAATAAAAAATTTGGAGAACTCCTTGGTGTTACTAAACAAGGGAAGAATATTAAAGGAATGGCATGGGTCTTAAAATTAATTTTGTAATCGAAATCTAATTCAAGGTGTGAGCACTACAAATATAAACGAATAAGGTAGGCATGTCGATAAAGCTGAGGTGCATCCTATGGTGCACCAATAATTACAATTTAGTGACTTAGAATTTAATTCAAAATAGTTCGAATATTGATAAGTGATGATTATTTTACATGCTTCACATACTTTACAAGCTTATTGGTTGAATTGTGATAAAATTCAAATGATTGGCTTTATGATTTTACACACATTATGCTATGAAATTATTTTACTATACTTTACAAAAAATGTTATAATGGGCCAAAGTGCAAGAATTTGGAATAAATGAAATTAAAATTTTAGTTTAAATTAAATTATTTTGCTACAAAAATTGAAAAGGAAATATAAAAAAGTAAAGAAAATCAAGGTTTTGTTTAAGATAAATGTATGTTTTCAAAAGAAAAAAAAATCCTAACTTTCAATTAGGTGTATCTCAATTTAGAGAAACTTTTAAGAATGGTTCTTATAAAATCATTGATAGAGCATATCTCATTTTAAAAAATAGTCTAGAGATAAAATCTAAAAAGTTTTAAAAATCATTTTTAGCCTTCATTCTATAACAAAACTCAAAAAAAAAATTAAATAAGAATAAAAATGATAAAAAAAGAAAAAGAGTTGATTCAACGAGAGCATTTCATCATTAAATATAATTATATGAACAACTTTGTCATTTTATACATGTTATAATATGAATGTTAAATCTAATATGTAGCAAGACTCAAAATGCAATAACACAAAAAATAAGCGATATGCACAACATCATTACAAATTCTCTATAACAATGCAACACATCTCAGCTAGGCTTTGATTTATAAGAACCAACACCCTAACCAAACTAAGGTTTAAAAAGTCAAATACAAAAGTGAAGATAATGCATTAGTGGTCCATCAACCATCTAACAAAGGGAATTTAGAGAGGGGTAGGCAAGCTAAGCCAAGTGCAAAACTAGGTCCACAAGATAAATATTAAACAACGAATACAAATGGTCTAAGTGCCATACCTTTGAGGAGGAATCCAAATAGAATACTAAGCAAAGAGCAAAGGTGTGAGGGCACAACTAACAATCATAATAAAAAATCAAATGACAAACCATTACCAATTTTCCACCAAGTATTCTCCCAAAAAGCACTACATCCAAGTAAGATTAAACACAAGATCTAAGAGTCAAGCTAATAGATGGAGAAGGAATCACTCTTAGTTTACTTTTTCTTTAGTTGGATAACTATTATTTTGTAAGAATCTTCTTACTAGACTTTCTTAGAGAAAGTGGCAAAAGATGTTTTCACTCAGAATTATATTATTTGTTCAATTAGTATTTTTTCACACCACTGTTGAATATCAAGAGCTTAGTATAAACATTGATGAGCTCACCTATCAGGTCATCTGATAGAGTTTTCTTATAAAATATTATGTCTAAAATCTAGTTTTAATACTATAATTGATGTAGAAGTATGAATGAAATTTTGCTTTAAGATTCAACCAACGGGTTATAATAATAAATTTTAGAAGTAATTCCCAAACAATGGATTTTGGCTATGGGCCAACAAAATCTTGTCGATTAAGCATATTATGGTTTTACTTGGATTGGCTCAAGTAGTGGGGTCCATGTGTTTTAGCATAGGATAGATTAATAGATTTGATAAGAGCAGGAAAATGTGATGTCAATTAGCATAGAAGTAGTTGACAACGATTACAAAGAAGGTAGGGTAGTGTGGGTGATGGCATCACGCTACTCTAAATGAAATGGGATCATTATGACTTTGTTTAATGGGGGCTGATGGAACCAAATAAGAGGGAACATGCAAAACTAATTATATGTGTGGTCAGTGAACATTATGAGTAGTGGTTGGCTAATGATGACACTAGGATCACTAGAAATAACTACAAAAGGAGAAGGAGATGATAATGATTAAGTTCATATTGCAACAAGATAAGATTTGACAATATATAGTAAATGATAAATCCATATGTCATACAATACAAACCCAATAGGGAATGACAAGTAGATTCATCCCATTGTAGAATGATATAGTTAGGGATCATAAATTTCTCCTTCACCCATCTTGTTATTCAAACGACCCCTTGTTGGTATTACACTAATGCTAACTCTGGAAAGGAGAGTCCTTAAATGGTCTAAGACATCCATCTTTATGACTATCCATAAGGGAAGCTTTTGCCCAAGGAATACCTTATTGTGTCTTTCTGGCCTTGAGGGAATAATTTCCACTCTCATGGAAGAAAGGTTGTGGAGGATCACCTAAGACGTTGCAAAGGAAGGTAATTGAAAAACTTTAAAAGTGAAATGTGTGAAATGTAAAACCATTGAAATAATATGTTATTTATATTAAACATTTGTTCCTCTTTCTCTTCAATGATTCTCCGATAGAATGCTTTTGATCGTTCAACCCTTCATTTCTCATGTCAACATTAGTAGCCATGAAAGCAAAATTTTACTTTAATCCCCATCCTTGTACCACCATTTTCTTTTCACTCAATCTTATCGCTAATTTGATTGCCTAATATCCTAAAGACAAAGTCCATCCACCTGTGATGGGAACTCTTCTTCTTTAATAATTCTCCAACAATAAGAGTTTTCTTCATTTTTCTTATATTCATTATGTGAAGTGGTGAAAGCAACTACTACTTTGAATCAAAGGTGATAAAGTCATTACCACTTTTCCAGCACATGTCTATCACATATACATTTTCTTCTTGTAGTAGCCATTAACTAATTGCCCTTAAGTCTTATGATCATCTCGTTCCACCTTCCTTTAGTCACTCTGCCTAAGTCCGATTAACAAGTTCAATTTCCTTGGTTACTTAGTCATCAAGCCTTTTATCTTCGCTTAGGTTCAATGCCTAGAAGTGGTGTCTAATCACGTTCTTCATTAATTTAGTCATCCCTTTATCATAGTCTAACATTTCATCTAACCATTTTTCTAATTGTTGGATCATTATACTTCTATTTTTCTAAAATATAATGCATCTATTAAATATTTTAGTTCAACTAAACTTTTTGGCTTGTCACTTATTTATTTATCCATTAAAATTATCTTGTACGCTTCTTTTCTACATTTATCTAAACTTGCTTCCATCCAAAATTGATATCTTTCCTTGCGCTGTGGAGATATTAATTACTTTCTAAAAAAATCTTTCATACTCTATTCATAGCACCCAATGCATTGCTTATATTTTTTTTCTTTTACTTTTACCTCAATTGGATAATTGTCATTTCAATAAGAATCTTCTCATTGTGAAACCTTCAAGAGTTTTCCAAATTACTAAATAGAGAGCTTTTTCTATGTTTGTATTTCTTTTTTCTTATATTTTAATCATATTTGTTATAACAAAACATTCTTACACATGTATATAAGACCAATGTTTGTAAATTTGTCATAAGTTAATTTTAGCTTTACACTTTGTATTCACAACATTTGATTTATTGCATACAACGTTTCTTTTACTTCTATGTTAGTTGGAGAACTATTGTTCTTAGTGAGATCTTCTTGTTGCTATTTTGAAAGATAATGGAGTTATTTTGTCTTTGTGGCTATGATTTTTCTTCATTTGAGATTTTTTTACATTATCAATGACATGCATTTTCTTTGTTTATATATCTTTTTTTATTATATCATAATTATATTTTTTTAGTACAATAATTTATTTGTACAACTATAAAAGATCAACATCTATATAAGTTTATATACATATTTTTTAGACCAATATCAACATCAAAAATTATTGCACCCAGTAAGAAAGTTGCGTAGGAGATTCAAATGTATTAAAATTGATGAATTTCATAAATCATGATTGGAAATTTTCTTTCATTATTTATGGAAGCAATTTCTTAACCCCTTTTTATTTACTATATATATTTTTATAAAATCATTATCATTTTAATAAGAATATTCTCATTAGTCAAACCTTCAAGAGTTTTCCACATTACTAATTAGAGTGTTTTTTCTTTGTTTATATTTCTTTTTTCTTAAATTTTAATCATATTTCTAATAACAAAACATTCTTACACATGTGTATAAGACCAATGTTTGCAAATGTGTCATAAGCCAATTTTAACTTTACTCTTTTTATTCACAACATGTGATTTATTGCATACAATTTTCATTTTATTTTTATTCCAATTGGAGAACTATTGTTCCTATTGAGATCTTCTTTTTGATATTTTGAAAGATAATGGAATAGCTATGTCTCTGTGGTTATGATTTTTCTTCATTTGAGATCCCTTTACATTATCAATGCACACATTTTGTTGTTTTACTTTTTTATAGTATCATAATTAGATTTTTTAGTCCAATAATTTATCTATACAACTACAAAAGATCAACATCTATATACATATTTTTTAAGACCAATATCATCAATTAAGAAAGTTGCACATAATTTCCAAATGCATTAAAATTGATAAATTTTGGAAATCATGATGAGAAAATATTTTCATTAATTATGAAAGCAACTTCTTAACCATTTTTATTGACTATTCTTATTTACAACTTATCAAAACCATTTAGTTATTTGTACTTTTTTATCATAAAAAATAAAGTTTTGTTAGTTTCACATTACAAGGACGATACAATGAATTTGATAAGATTGAAGTATACGATAATATCATATTGATATTTATATATTAAAAATAAAGACCCAATTTGCAAAATAAGTCATAATCCAAACTTTCAATGCTTTTGTATTTTCTTACTCTAAAGTATCAAAATTATTTCAAATATTTCTTTTCAAGGTTTTTTTTCACACAATCTTTATTTCACAAATATAGTTTCTTATGTATGATTTCAAAGGAATAGATGATAACTTTTAAACAAATAGAAACAAGTCTTTGTTTGGTAATAATTAGATATGAAATTAATTAATAAAAATGGTTTAATCAATTTTAATTTTTTAACTTAAAAAATGCATTTGAAAGAATGGTTAGACAAACACCTAATCACTTTTCAAAAAGCAGTGTAACAAACGACGCGTAACAAAGCATTTCTCCCAACAGCCACCAACGAAGAACGAACATCCTAAGCCGGTCAAGATAGACTGGAAAGCCGAAGGAAACCAACATCAGTAAGTTAAACGAATGAGGAAGGAAGGATTCCCCTTTCCCACGAGCCTTGCCGGCCCCATGGGGAGGCTAAACCGGCCAAGGCTTCTAGACCGTGTTTCTTTGGAGAAAGGTGCAGGTCCTCCTTCCTTCCGAGAACCCCCATGTCATGTGAAGCTTCTGTCACCCCCAACTCTTCCATTAGGCACAGGAAAAGCTGTGCCCAATTTGTCCGAAACACGTTGTTCTACGCTTCCCATGGACCCTCTCCCTGCCCCATAAGAAGACCTTTATTATATTCCACCATCCTTTCATTAAATTAGGCCTGAGGATCACTGGTCCTCACCTGTCAGTCACCATAGAACGAATATTTATGATCTCTTTTACCCTTCAATGATAAAAATACTAGAATCAAAATGCTCATGTCGATGATGGTTGAATTTATTTGACACGAAGATCATCAATATGTCTTTTCCTTAGCATGACAAGATAGTATTAACCACTTATTTTTTGGTGGAATCCCCTCCTCCAAGCTAAGTGAAGATTATTTTGTGTTCCAGGATCATGATAGTTCACGTTCTAGTTATTATAAATATTTTTATGTAAATATTTGTAATTATTACTGTACAGTTCAAAGGAGTCATGATGATAATTATGAAGAATTTTGACGATGACTCGACTTCTGTCATGACAATGTGTCACTCATGAGGGATTTGGCTATAGTCATCTAAGTTTTTTTTATCATCTATCTTTCTCTTATATTTTCCAGTCAATTGATATTATCATTGATCTTCTCTTTCAAAGAAGTTTCATGTGAACTAGTGATATGCCTTTGCATTAGATGGTGTTAACAAAAACTACGGAGGATATTGGCCTTCTTCTCTATGAGGTCCACCATGAGGTCTGTGATTGAACAAGAATGGGAAAGGCATTCACACTTGTATTGGGGCCACTTCAATAAAGAAAAATTCACATGATATGTCAACCGAGTCCAATTGAATGATACTTTAGTGTAAGAAACAAATAATATTCCGTAGCTTAGCTTTGTTACCATCGCCTTTTCCATTGGAATGAGACCCACGGCAGCATATTAAAAGGCTGGTGCAGGTGCCAAAGGTATTTATTACACCTGTGGACCACTTCTGCTTTCCACGCTAAAGAACAAAGCTGCAGGAAAAGAGGAGAATATCATTGATAATTGCTATATCCATGCGAATTAATTAAATTGCCTGCCTTGCATGTCATGTACTGTAGGGTTTGGTTGATGCGTGACGCGTACGGCTTAATAAGTGTTGAGGGTTATAAGTTATAAAAGTTAATGATAGATTGTTAGGTGGTGAGAAAGAGTAGGACTTGGAGTCACACAAGTGACAAAGTGAAGAAGCAAGCATCTGAGAAGGAGAAGGGGTTTTGTGTTTGGAAAAGAATATTGGAATCATGATTTATTGCTGATGGATGTCTTGGTTAGCAAGTTATTAACAGTTAATTTATTAAGAGTAGAAGTTAAGTTTTAAAAAATATATGTTTATTCCATGACTATGATATTGTAGATCTCACTTGATTTGCAAATAAGGTTTTAAACATACAACCCTGTATGACCAAACCGTTCTTTACAATTACAATGAAATAATTGATACAAGATTAAGAAGAAGATGAAAACAATAGGAGATAAAAAAAATATGAAAGATCTATCTACAAAAAAATTATCACTATATTTTAAAAAAAAATATCATGAAAATTAAAAAAGATTATAGATATGTCTCACATCTTCACAATATATTAATTAGATGCTTTCTCTTTTCTCTATATCCAAAAAGTAATTATTATGTATCAATAACAAAATATGAATATCATATGTCTAAAAATCATTATAATTATCATTTTCTCACATCTTGCATCATAAATTGCTTGTCAACTTGTTTATAAAATTTCTAATCTTCAATATATTTATATCATTCAGTGTTTTTTTTATACAATTTGCATAATTCAATAATTGTTGAGATGAAAAAAACTCTTTGACGTAAGAACCACTCTATCAATTGATATTAGTTTATTATCTGTTAATTATGTTTTTTCTAAGAGCCTTTGTCATTTTGTCATATAACAATTGTCTTATTAGTAAAATACCATTTGTTTCATATGAATCTTATAAAATTTTATTGCTTTGTTAGTGATGTTGTATATCAGCTTCACACATCACTTCTTAATTTAGTTGGATTCATTTTGCATCATCTATAGAACTTTAGCATATGAAAGGACAAAGTAGGTTTCCATTGCTAGCCGGCGCCAAGTCACAAAAGACTATTAATGCTTAGTGGTTTAATTATAGTGAATTTTATACTCTTAATAATGTGGGTGCCCATGAAGTTTCAGTTTAATTACAAATTTTATTCGACTGTGCTAGGCCTATCTTGGCTTCCTTTCAATGCTAAGTTAAGCAAGTAGATTAGATAAAATAATATTTTCAATAATTAATCAATAAATGATCATGTCATCATCTCCTTTTCACTGTAGAAATATTATTTAGAAGACTTTGAGAAATTGTTTTGCACTTTAAGCATCACATGATTGCTTTTCTAAAAGCAAATCACTATTCAAAAATCTCTTTTAAAAAAGTTTTTTTTTTATAATTTTAAGAACAACAAATAACTAGTATGTGTTCAACGAGAAAGATGTAATAATATAAAATAAAAAATACTACAATGCCAAAAAATAATATAAAGATTTACATAAAAATTTTAACTTGATAAAATCATAATTATACTTTAAAAGATATTACTATAACTTAAAAAGGGATTATATATATGTTGGACAACTTCTCTCTTATAGTAGATCATAATAACACTAATAGTTTCGAGCCTTCTTGGTTATGTAGCTCAAAAATAACTATCATATTTATTCACAACATAACATGAGTCACATAAGCCTAAGAATGATTGTAGCTACCTTATATCCACATGCTTATACCATCAACTACTTATTAATGTGCTTAGAAGTCGTATAATTATCATCATTAATGGTGTACCATAAATCTATATAATTATAAAATTTTTACTCTTCAAAATACACCTTTATTATTAAATGTTTCTAAAACAACTCTATATGATCTTACATTGGTTAAGTATTAGTTAATGGAGTTTTTTCTAACTTAAATTGTTATGTTTTGAGAGAAAACATTTCTTTTTTGTTTATACTAATCTCAACCCAAAAATGATACGACTCTAATGATCACTCTCAAGGGTTGTTAGAAAAGTATGTGGGAGAGACATGCCTCTTATCCACCTTAAATTATTCTGAATAACCCTGTTGTCACGCCCATCTTAAAACCATTCTAGAATTAGCAAAACAATTATACCATAATAAGTAATAACGACCAAAGTGCATTAATGAAGGACACTTCCTACAAGGGAAATGATTGTAAGATATTTTTAAAACTCATTAGTTTTCTTACTATTAATGTTAATATTTGTATATACAATTATATAATCTATCATTAGTGTAAACATCATATATATAATATGTATGACATCTATTCTACACTCACAAACTATCACATTATATATAATATCATTTATAATATAATTATCATCTTTCTCATCATGATCTCCTCATTTATATTATGTTGAAGCATTTTCAATGATATAAATATCAAATGAGATTTCAAAAAAATTAATAGATGAATAAATAGATATATCATGATATAATAATAATAATAAAAATAACAAAATTATATTAAAATAAAATATCCAATGAATAATAAAATAAAAGAACTTAAAGATAACAATACATAAACAACAACAATAAATATTTTACCGATTTATTTTCTTAATTAAAATATTTTACACCATCGTACTTTTTCACATTATAGTACTTTCCCAATTAAGATACATGTTGTCTTTTAGATACCTTTTCCTTTCCTTTAAAAGCTTATTTTTCTTACAACCATTATTTCTACTATTAAGAAAATTGCATCTCATATACATAAAATCTCTAGTCATATGTATTAATATAGCTAACATTCAAATAGTATAGAAAGTATGACTTTGATAACGATACTTATCTCTCTATTTAGAGTGCTAAAGATGAATCCATAACCAAAAAATATATGATTTGAGAATACATACCATATTGCATAGAATACTAATGATTAAAATTAAAGATATTATATCATATATATATATATATAAATAGCACTATCTCATATTAAGATATGATACAAAACTAACATCATATGTTTTGTAACAAATATTAGTGGCTATATAATTAATTTTTTTTACATATCTATCATGAGTTGTGAGATGATACCTCATGAAACACATTTATATTAGATATTGTCATATTTTTTAAACCAAGTGCCATTTTATAATATGATTATATTATACTAAATTTTTTTAAGTCTAATTATTTCACCCAAATATCATTATTATTCATATTATCCCATATATGCATATTGAATACGTCAAATATTATTAAATATCATGCACATCATAATGATAATTATAAATAATAGAATAATATATTATAAGTCATGAATATCTTAAAATGTAAAATATTTTTTAAAATAATATATTAACAATATACTTATATTATAATTATCATAATTATCTATTTGATTTTAATAAGAATATTTTTTTAGTTTGTCTATTTGTTTGATTTCCTCTTTTATGAAATTATACAAATTTGTATTACAATATATTTATTTTCTACAATTGTTACATTCTATTTTTTTCTAATTTTTTTTTAAAAAAATTCCTACTTAACATAGAACATATCATATGTCTAACCACAATGTACTATACGTTGACCCGATATACTATATTCATAGACCAATGCATATCATATGCTAGTTTGGCGTATAGTGCATCCATCTTGGCATACTATATACCAATCCAGCATACTATATGACATATTTGGATTTGATAGGTGAACTCTAATGATCCTACTTCATTTGATCAAATTTTACTCAACCACTTCTTTAAAATACTTAACTTATAATTTCCACAATTAAAATTAATTAAAAATATATCTAATAACATAAAATTTCAAATAATTTTCTTTTTTCTTACTCTTTTACTTTTAAAATAAAATCATTTCTCTTTCTCCTATTCCTATCCCTTGCAGCAAAAAACATTTCAAACTAACTAATTCTTCACAAACCTTTCTTGGTTTAACTAATCACAATAGAAATTAACCCACAGCACTTCTCTTTTTCCCCTAGCTTTCCTACACTTACTACAAGAAACTTTGTCTCTTTTCCTCTCTATTTCTCTCAAGTTTCCCTTCCCAAGTTTCCTCACAACTTTTCCCTTCATATTATTTGTTTCTTCCCAACTTCCCCTCTCTGTTTTATTCATTAAACAACTTTAAACAGTGACTTAAAGTTGAAATTTTCTTATAATAATATCCATCACAAATAGTTTTATACCTATTTAATCCTTTTATCCTAAAAATTCTAAACAAAATTATTTGACCTAAAAAAATTATAAATCAAGTGTCTTAGATTCCTTTCGATGATCTCTTCTCAAAAAAAAATTAAATTTAAAATTTTGATATATTTTTACAAATTGCACAATTTTAAGACATATCTAAAGATTGATATTTTACTCTATCTTATTTAAATTTTAAAATTTTAATTTTATTCTTCAAAATATCAATACTCATATTCATATTATCATATATTCAATATTAAATAAAAAAAAATTAGATTCTAGCATTATATGCAAAAAAAATGTATTACAAAATTTGTGTTCCTAAAGCATAAGAGATAACAAGTTGACCAAACAATGAGACAAAGATCAAATCTTGCTAATTGTCATCCACCCTTAGAAGAATAAAAGAATTTTGAAAAAAAATTAAGGCAAAGTCAACCTCAACATAGACAAGCATTCTCCATCTCCATCATAATAAAAGAAAAATAGAGCTTCTTAGTTGCAAAAATGGCCACAATGTCCTCGTGGTGATCCTAAGAAACGCATCACTCATAGCTAACCCATAAAAAGTAACCCAACCAATTAAAATTTACTTTCAATTAACCTGAAAGGAAAAATCATATTGCAAAATAGATTAACAATTTTTATATAACTTCACATGATCCAATATTGATTAATAACTAATTAGTTGAATAGTTCTTAAGTTAAACTAGTTTATTATCGGTGATAACCTAAGACTTACGAACTACTATACTAATTATAACTTAACATGAACAATAGAGAGTTGTATTAATTTCTCACTCATTAATTATTTGTTGCTTAAACAACTTGGTGACTCTACATCAACGATAATAATTGTCACACAAGTAATGCATCACCTATTTCGTACGAACATTTACAATGAACATATGAAATTTTATATCTTACTAGTGATGTTGTGTACCTACTTATCACATCACTTGTTAATTTATTCAAATATGTGTTTTGCATCATCTAAATAAGTTTAGTATATGAAGGGATAGATTAGGACGATTCCAAGTAACAAAGATAAACTATTAATGCTTAGTGGTTTTATTATTGTAAATTTTGTACTCCTTGACAGTGTAGTTGCTCTTGAGGTTTCAATTTAATTTAAGGACTTAGGCTTCTGTTTGCTTGTTTTAATTGCTAAACTCAAGCAAGTAGATTAGATAGGATAATATTTTGAATTACTATTTAATTAATGACCATGTCATGCTTTTGATTTTTAATGTAGAAACATTAGTTTAGAAGACTTTGGAGGAATTTTCTTGCATTGTTTCATATGATGTATTTCTAAATGCAAATTATTGTTGAAGAAGGGTTTGTTTTGCACATCGTTTAAAAATTTTTTTTTCAAAAATTATTAATAAGTTACTTTTCATAAAATAATAATAATAAAACTCAATTATAATAAATCATTTTCTTACATTAATTTTATTTTTATTATCAAAACATCAAAAGTTGTGCCAAATGATTTTAATTAAAAAGAAATTATTATAAAAAACAATAAAGAAAATTAAAAAGCTCTTTTCTCAACTCAAAAGCTATGATCAAAATCAAGTTAAAGGAATGAACATACATGTGTTTTTGTATGATTCTATTGGCATCTCTTCAATGGCAGCCAATGCTTTTTAATCAGTGGGAAACACTTATTGCTGGCTACCTTTACAAACAAAAGAAGGCACTTTTATGAGGACAAGGAGACAACCGTGCATATCATGTGGATTAATAAATATTTTGCTGAGCCATGTGTTGATCATGGATTATGCTTAAAAATGATTTATTATTTGTAGCAAAAGATTGGAAAAATGTTTTGAAAGAATTTAAAAAAACTTCATAAAAATAAAAAATGAACTTTGGTAAAAAAAAATAATATTGATTACAAATAAATTTTTTTTTAAAAAATTAGAAAAAGTTTGAAATACAAAAATTAAATAAGGTTTTAATTATTTTCATATTTTCCAAACTGTCAAAAAATGATTTTTTATAAATCATTTATATTTTTAGAAGAATCACATTAAATAGAAGTCTAAGCTAAACATAATATATTAGTACATAAATATATAATAAATAAATAATTTAAATAAGTTGATAAATATCATATTAATTATTTGTTAAGATTTTAAAATTATACTTAACACACAAAATTAACCTAAATATATTTTCACATGTACTTAAAAATCTCCTTCTCAAATGCACTTCCTTTTGTATTGATCATTGTTGAATTCCTTGAGTGCTTTGAGATCACTTGCTATGCTAAAAACTATTACAACAACATCACTATTGACAAAATAATGACCAAGAGCTAATAAACCCACCATCATTCATCTATTTAAATGAAAGAACACTTCATTGTTAACAATGTTTTTGCTAATTGATTATCTTCAATTATTTAGTTTTCATTAAATCTAACATATTTTGTAATGATACTAATTAAAACTTACGTGACTCAAAGATGTTATAACACATGATAAAAATATCAAACTTATATGCATGCATGAATGATTAGATCTAATGCAATCATAAGTGTCATTACATAAAGATAAATATTTAACATTTTAACTAAGAAAATATAATAAAAATAAAACTTAACAATGTTATAACACATGATGAGATGGTCTAACATATATGTATGAGTGAGTGAATAAATTTAAATATGATTCTAAGTGTCACCATTTAAAAGTAAATATTTAACATTCTACTAAGAGTTATTCAATAACATCAAAGTATCATATCAGTTTATTAAAGTGTCGCTGAATCAAGAAAGAAAAGAGGGATAATGACAAATGAGAATTATAGCTATATAAAACACTTTATTCCAAACAAATCGTTAGCTCTTTTACCACTAGTTAAAAGAAAAAGTTACATTAGACAGATGCCCCAATAATTCATAACATTCTCTTATATAAATATCAAGTAATTTAAAAATTGAAAATCATAATTAAAATTTACATTAATTATAGATTAAAACTTTATAAATATACTTAACTTACAATGTTAAAATTATTATTTCTTATCTTTCATTATATGCATGTTGATTCAATATCTCTGTATTCATCATATTTGATTGATTAATTCTATGCATGATACATGACCTTAGATATTGAAAAATACACATCAGCTACCCCCCAATACTTTGACAAGGATATTAGATTATCATTTATATTGCCGACCGCATCCGCGACGAATGAATTCCATGCATGACGTATCAATTCGAAGACTTATCGTATATCATAATTACATAACAAGTTAGATGTTTAAAGTTCAAAAATAACTAAGAAATATATAAGGATTTTAATGTACACAAGTCAGAATAAAGTTACATCACCAAACCTGATCGGTCTCATTCATCACAGAAACTGCCACCCTTTAATCTTATCAACAATATGATATTTTTTTCATACTGGTATGGACTCTTTAAAGCTTCAACTACCTTCCTTGCAAACTTGGCTTTCTCGTGTTGTTGGCTTAAAAATTTTTCTAAGGACCAGAAAAAAAAAGAGGTGATGAAACCATATGAGGACAAGAGAGTATACCCAATCCAATTAGATGAAAGCTGTCTTTCTCTCCTAACTACGGCCCTTTATTAGAGTTGGTGCCATTCTAGAGAAGACAAACTATATGGACCCCACGTCTCATAATTATTAAAAATATATTTTTTTTGTTTAAAATAGTTACAGTAATGTAATATTTTTCGATTTAAAAATTACTTCAAATATCAATTAACTGTGTGACAGCGGGTCGGTTTGACCGAGAGGGTCATGTGAAGGCCATGGGCGGTAAAAGCGATGGGACCAAGAATAAAACATAAATGTTTTTTTTTAAAAAAATTTTGGAATTAAATTAAATAATAAGCAGAGATTTGTAATATTTTTTTGCGATGTTTACAAAAACAAAAAAGGTCACAACAAATTTACATTGACGCTTCCGCTCTTGAAGGAATTACAGATAGGACAAGAATCGGTGGCGGGGCAGCAGGCGGCGCAGAGGGAGAGGTGGCGGCAAGGGAGAAGCAGCATCGTCGCCTCCTTCGCCCCGCATCTCCGGCAAGGTCTTGAGGGCAGGGGCTCGGCTGCGTCACGGTCGTCGTTCTCCCCACAACAGCAGGATTCAGCGTCGTTTGCTGCAGCGTCGTCGTCGCATTCCTCCTTGACCTGAATCTGCGCGGCCAGGAGCTGTTCGAGGTTGCTGCGGAGGAGGTTGGCGGTGGCCTCGTTGGTCTGAGCGAGCTCTCGCCATACTTGGTTTTCGACGCAGAGGGTTCGGATTCGCTCCTCCATTGCCCAATTCAGCTTTTTCACCTTCTCGATCTCGTCGTCCTTCGCTTTCAGCCTCTTTCTCACAACGGTTTCCACGACCACCGCCAGCTGTCGGGAGAATCTCTTCCGCCGCTCGGCGAGCTCCGCCCTCATCCTCTCCGTCTGCAGTAGAAAAAGATAGGATTTCTTTAGCAAAAAATACACAGAGCAGGAACAGAGACGAAGCGATGCATAAACACGGAAAGAAGAATTACGTGGTGGGCGAGGAGGCGGTCGAGATCGATCATCTGTTGATTGAAGAGGTTGGAGAGATCATCTCCAAGAAAAGAAAGCTGCTCCCTTTGCCGCTTTCTCCCGTTGCTCCCGGCGACAGTAAGGCCGCTCTCCGATGGCGCAGGCGCGAGGCCGGAAGCGTAGAATGGCGCTGACAACTGATACCCGGCTGCAAGAGGCGTGACGACCCCGTTGTGGGCACTGCTCATAACCATCGTCGTTTGACATTCTACAGCCTTGGGCACCTCTCCGCTCTCAAAAAAAGCAGAGGAAGGGTAGCCGAGCAAATGGGGCGCTTGGCCGGCCATGGCAGGGGGAACAGGGGGAAAGGAAGGCATGCAAGAGATGGGGAGTTTAATAGTGGTTCCGTAAGAAGAGGTTTTGGAGAGAGAGAGAGGTGATTCGTTCTTCATATATAGCGAGCGGAGTACGAGAGAAGAGAGAGATACAGTGAGCAGAAAAGGATTCGGTCGTCCCCTTTAATGAAGTTTTTAAGTGGGTAATATCTCGTTTACCCATTTTGGCTCCGGGGTCGGTTTCGGGCAGGGAGAGGGCGGGATTCCAATTTAATATTTTAATTAACGTGGTTATTTTTGAGAAGCGCGAATATATTAAACGAAATAAAAGGAAAGTAATTTTTCTATTTAATGAGCGGTTCGCACCTCGAAAAAAACACGTGTCAGTGAAGCTAGGCGTGGGGACCACACATTGGCCAAAGTGAAAAGGATCCGACAACTGGGCCCCGCCCGGCATCCACGGGGTTGGACCCTTCCTTACCTCTCTTTCTGAAGTGTACGGTACCTTTCAGTTGAACGTGTTTTCTTTTTTTTTCAAACAAAAATAAATTAATTATTTTCTTTTTTTATACATATTGAAATTTTTTTTATTGGATTTATAAATCCCATCCTAAATTAAATTGTTCCTATTTCTTTTTCAGGCTACAGGGATAAATTGACAATACAAAAAAGGTAATCCCAACATATCAAGGCGAAAAAATACCTAATAAATGGCGTATTATTTAATTTAATTATAGAATGTAACTACTACAGGAAACAGGTTTAATAGCCAGCAATATATTCTGAAAGAATTATTTTCAGTAAAATCTTACATTAATATTATGATTTGCAGCTATTATCAAAATACTTCATATTTTAAAAAATAGTCAAATTAATAAATGTGATCAATGCCCAAGCATTTTGAAGAACATTGCAGCAACACAATCCTAAGTAAATTGACTATGGATTCCCATGAATAAGTATAGACTTGATGCAGAAATAAAATCAAACAAAAACATATGACATACATATATGAAAGATAATAGTCATAAGAGAACTCAAATTAAGAAAATAAATATATACTTAAGCAAGTCATAGGTTTTTATTTTTCCTTTTTTTTAACTATTTGTAAATAATATGTATTATCTTGTGATGAATATTATTAATTTCAAGCAAAGTAAAGTTTTGAAAATGATTTTTAACTTATTTTAGTTCTGAATTTTATTCTTAATAATCTAAAATTATATGATTTGTTCAAGTTTGGCTTTAATATAAATCCTTATATTATGATTTCAACATAATTTTTTTATGTTTGACTACTTGTTTTATTTTTTTAAACTTATAATAAATATTTTGTTATTTGAGTTTATGAGTGATTTAATAACTTATGACATTAATATTTATAATTATTAATCAAAATTATGTATTTATATCTTCTTCTCTTTACAAGTATCTTTTTCTATATTAGAAAGTTTTATAATTTGCGTTGCTTCTTGTCTTATACCACTTTTATAAACAAGCTAACATGTCGTTATCCTTAAATTTTATTTTTATTTACATTTCAAAAAATATATAAATAAATATATATATATATATATATATATATATATATATATATATATATATATATGTGGTAAGTAGGTAAATACTCATAAACTAATCAAGGGACTCAATAAAGAAGAGATGGATCTCAACATCTTTATGTAAAGCTCTTAAATTAGTCCAACTACTAACTAAGACATTGCTTGTTTATCACTTCCCTTTTTTGTCCAAGGTTTCCTATGTGCATTGTAAGCAAATGCAACGTGTAGTGAACTCCATGGAAATTTCCACATGGTTTCCAACTATACATGACCTTCCAACCTTTATTTAGCTTCCTTGTTGTGTAACTTTCATAGCTTTAAATAAATATAAAATTTGCATAGACAAGAATCTTGATATGTCTTGTCTTTTTTCTAAGAACTAGCATATATGCATCATGTGTAGATTGGGTCTATATGACTTTTTAAAACTATCTATATATGAGAGATTCTTATTTGAGTAGCTTCTATTGTGAACTTAAAAACTAAAATTTTAGTTAATAATCTTTCATTTTTTAAAAAAGTTAATATTAAATAAGTTTTTGTTTCCAAAAATTGAAAATATAATTAATTGTCAAGAGTTTTTTTTGTAAAACATTAATTTATTCATGTAAATTATTTAAATATGTTGAAGATAATCACATATTTAGAGAAAAAAAATATTATGTTTGAATTTCAAAAATCTATTCAAATAGTTATTTCTATTTTATCTTGTTTGTACAAGAAAAATCTTTTATTTATCAAATAAGTCAATATTGAATAAAATTTTATTTCAAAAATATATAAAATATAATTAATTGTAAAGATTCTTTTAGTAGAATATTAGTTTACGTTGACATATATTATTTAAATATGTTGAAGATGATCACATATTTAGAGAAAAAATATTATGTTTTAAATAAAAAAAATCTATGCAAATATTTATTTCTATTTCATCTTTTTTTGTAAAAGAAAAATATTCTATTGTGTTTTCCTCTTTCATCCTTTCAAACACTTAGTCTATATTTTTTATATGAATGAGAACAAAATTTATTCTATAAAACAAAAATACAAAATATTAAAGATAGGTAACATATATTGAAATTATGCAAATATTACACTAGATGCAAAATGTTATTATCCTATACAATAGATCATTACTTAAATAATCACACTTATAAATTAATCCAAAATCTAAAATTTAAGTTAACAACCTTTTATTTTTTAAATTACTTAATATTAATAAAATTTTGAATAGTTCAATGCTATATAAGATTTTTTAATAGAAGATTAAGTATTTAATTAATAATAAAAAAATTTTATCAAAATCTTATTTTATTTTTATGCATATTATTTAAGTGGGTAGAAGTAATTGCATATGCAAAGAAAAAATATTCTCTTTTTTGAATTAAGAAACAAAACAATACAAAATTCTATTCTACAAGATAAAAAAGATATAAAAGTTTAGATAAAATTCTATTAGATATTTAAAAATATTATTTGAATCTTACAATGAATACAAGATGTTCTTATCATGGGCCATTGTGGTTCTTTCTCCATGGAATCAAGTTTAGGATAAAAAGAAGAGAATAATAAATAAATAAAAAGATGTGAATAATAAATAAATAAATAATCATAGTGGAGATTTTGCAGTAAAGGAAAATAAATCGATGAGTAGCTTTTTTGCCTTGTTCTCCAACTCCATTATTGTTTCCATGAAGCCCAACCGTATCACACTTTCTTCAACCAAAAAAGAAGATAAAGGATGGAAGCATGATATGAAAGAGACCCTAAAGGGCCCCATGAAGGATTAGCCGGTGGCTCACGCTTAGCATAGATTCTTCAAGTGGAGGAGGGATTACTAAAGAGTGAATTGGAGATAAAGTTAAAAGATATGAGAAAGGATGGTTATAAGGCTAACAATTAATGCATTCATCAAATTGGGGATAACATGTGCGTGTTTCTCTTCTTTTTTTTTCTTTTTCTTTATTACCACTTTCTTCATAGCATATGTGTCATACCTTTAATTTTTTCTTAGTTTTTAGTCTCTTTCTCTTTGCTCTTTTTACTATTTGGTATTGATCTCATGCATCAACTCTCTTTATAGCTTTGTAGCTTTTTTTTTTATAACTTTTGACTTGTTTATTTCAAAAATTTGATCTATCATCTTAATGAAAACATTATCATTGATGTCTTTAAAATTCAAATTTTTGTATTGTTGGTGTATATCATTCATATAAGTATACAATTAACATTATAATGATAAAAAATTATATTTATAAAGACAATGTAATAATCTTAAACATTTGATCATTAATTAAAATAATATTATGTATATGTGTTATTGATCTTCAATGCTTGTATAAGTTTTGTTATATCTTATGTGTATAGTAATATTTTTTATTGTGTTGAAAAATTGTGAAATGAGGAAATAATATAATAAAAATATATATAATAATTCATAGCATGAAAAAAATTTTATCATATAAAAATTGTTATCATAAATTCTAAAAGATTTTTAATATTTTTAGCAAATTATGCAAAGAAGACTTGGTTGAAAGAACAAATATACAACTAAGATATTAAAACAAAGAATAAAAATGAAAGCAAAGCTTTGGCAAAGCATGAAAAATAATAAGTTGTAAACTTTGGAGGATTTGATGAAGATGGGCTTGACAAAAAATTCAAAACATATATAAGAGAGATTTGATGAGTTAATGAGATAAATAACAGACAATAATAAATTTATAAAGAAAACATTATTGAAAGATCTAATAACATTAAATTAAAATTTAATGTTCATGTTTCAATCCCTAAGAATACACAAGAGTAATGATCAAGCAAGTAAACGAATCGAACAAAGAATTCAAAACAACATAAGGAATGGGCTCATATAAAATATAAGATAGATAAAACCAATATCCTCATGTTGATCAAGGCTTAAGTCGACCGCACTGGGCTCATCGAGACGAGAATAAAGAGAAGAAATAAGTTTAGATTGACGATTAGGATAACTAAATTTGTTCAACAAAAAGTCTTGGATGAAGTAACAAAAAAGAAGAGAACATATAAAGGACACTTATTTGAGTAATTAAAAAAAAAAAGGTAAATAATTGAGTCAACAACTTAGATAATCAAAACATCTAACTTTAATTTATTAAGAAAAGCTTGATTTGGAATACATGGCTCTAGTTTTTCTTTGTGGGTCCACCAATAAGGATCCCATCAAGTTGTACAAAAGTCCATGGGTTGTTTATCCTATTGTACATTTTATATTAGATGAGATAAATAATCTAAGTCTTTTGTTTTGTGTTCCACTGACTGCTTAAAATAAGTGCTTAACTCACAATCATGGCATCCAAAGTGCTATTTAAGTAAGGAACACCAAGTTATTAAATCATTAACTCCACAAACTTCAATAGGCATCACAGCATCTTAATATTAAAAAAATCAAATAATTGATTAAATAATTTAATTGTGGATTTTCAGATCTTGCATGATTGTTAATTTACTCAAGCTATTTTAAATTATTATTATTAACGAGTCCTGTTCTTTAAAAAATAATAATAATAAAAAAATGCTATTCTAATTTGGATGTAACTACTCTTGCTTTTAGTTGAAGAAATCCATCGGTTCATTATAGCAGAATTGACAATTATTTTTCATATTAAAATATTTAATTATCTACAAGGTGATGCGTGTGGAGACATGTTTAATGTTTCCAAAACAGCAATTTGTTCTTGTTGATGGACATGCAATAATAAATAATTAATATGTCATTTGAATAGAAAACTTTGTAATTTCATTGAAAAAGATGTATAAATAGAGGAAACTTATTTGTTGTGCTTTTTATAAATTGTATATTTATTTTTATTGTTTTATTTTCTCTTTTTAAATATCATACCCCTTTTTTAATGATATATGATATTTTTTAAAAAAATCAAATAAATTTTTTAAAAAATACTAATAATATAAAAATAATTAGAAAAATATGATTTTTATATATTTGAGATGCTATAGTTGAGATTATACATTGTTGTATCAAAGTTAATATGTTATTAGTTCAATATAATATTATAGTTTCATAAATCGTCAACATATTAGATTGTGCAACTATCTTAAGGGAGATTTGTGATTAATATCCAAATTGTATGATGGAGAAGATAGTCTCATATTGCTACAAAATGGTGATCTTGGTATGCTTGATGTGCTTTCGTGAAGCCTTGAAATGTGCAGGCTCTTTTAAGGATTATTCGATGGCCCTTTTTAAGCAAGGTTAGTTTTTATCAATTTTTTACAAAAGAACAATTCTAAGTGGTTAAGACAATAATTTAATAGTAAAGTCAAAATGTTATAATAATATTATGATAAATAACCTATACTCTTCTGAGAAATTAGGAAAATAGGATAGTATGACATGTCCTTTCTTACCTTTTTGCCTAATAATATATTTAATGACGTTAATATTCAATTAATTATTAAATTAAATACCCAAATTGAAGATAATATTAGCCTATTAAATAGAAAGAATCTCTTATGTGAATGTTTTTCAACACAACATTTACATAATAATCACAATCATAAATACCTCATAATCACATCTTAATTCATAATCATTAATATGCCTAGATAATAATCATAATAATTACAACTAATATTAATGCAAATCAAGTATCATAGAAATCAAAACACAAAATGATCATACCACATCTCAATTGAATATAACAAAATAAGTATAATACATATCAACTCTTAAAATACATAATAAATAAGAATATCAAATATCAAGCTTACCACTTGATCTGTCCATCAAGACCTACCTCAATTGTCATTGACTTTCTTAGCTTGATACACATTTGTGATGTCTTATGAAGTAAGTGGGTAATAAACAAAAAACTTAATATGTAAATTATTAATTATTAACATTTAAAATAATGTGAAATACATTGAATTTGATGACTCACCATATCAAGAATAATGATAAACATTTAATTTATGAAGTACTCAAATAAAGTATACAATTGATGTAAAAAGAATATCATGTTCAATCTTATGCATATATGTGTATGAACATATATTATTTCTTTTATGATATAACATTTATTTTATTTATTATTATTTTTAATATTTTCTCATTCATCCCTTCTAATTTTTCTCAAAATTAAAAAATTGAGATTTCCTCGTGAGACATTGTAGCATATCAATCTCCTCTGGTGATCTTATTGTCTTGGCCTTGCATGTTTTGTCATTTTTTTCTCAAAAAGACTATATTGTAACACCCCAGATGATAAAATAGAGCTTTAAGGAGAGAAGAAAAAATTATAAATATCATAAAAAATAAATAATTAAGCTAAATAATAATTTTATAATCTTTAAACTTTCCACATTATTAATTATTTCCACAAAAAAAGGTATATAAGATAAAAAGAAGTTTTGACTTCTAAAAGGTGGGAAGCAAATATAAAAAATGTTAAGATTTGTTTGAAATTCAGTGGTGCCAAAACAACAAAAATTAGAGTTGTTTAGAGGATAAATAAATCAAACGTTTTAAAAAATTTAATAATAATTTAATTATATAATTGGCATTAAATATAAAATTAAATTAAGCAGCAAACGGTGTTAAAAATTACAAAACTTGGCCATGATGTGGGACGTTCATGAAATAAGAAAGTCGAATATTAATAAGAAAATAAATTATAAAAAATATTTAGAATATCAAACAGAACTAGAAAAATAAAATAATTAATAGTATGTAAATCGAAAAGAGTAAAAATTTTTAAACATGATCTATCAAGTTTTAGAGACTAACTTGATTAAAAAATTATAAAATTAATTAATCATAAGTTTTAATTTAAACTAATAATAATATTAAATAAATAAGTATTAATCCTATGATTCAAATGGCCATGGCAATTAAACAAAGAAAGGAAAAGAGATTATAAATTAATTAATAGTTTGTTTAAATTTAATAATAATTAAAGCTAATTAAATAAAAAACTCTAAATAATTAATGAATTCGAGTGGCTCTGGAAGAGTGCAAAAAACATAGGGAATACGAAATGTCAATAGAATAGTTGGAACAATGGAAATTTATACTATTTGTGAAAGTTGACTTGTCGATGGAAGACAATTGATTAGCCATGGAAAATATAGGCAAGAGATAGAGTTTTACATGCAAGGGTTTGGTTTAGTTGGAGAGGAAGAGAGAGTTTAGAAGGAAGAAGGAGCTTTGTTGTAGAAAAAAGAGGAGAGGAGTGTTGCTGTCAAGGAAAGAAGAAAGTGGAGAGGAGTTACCATCGAGAGTGAGAAAATAAAGAGAGGGAAGCGATGCCATGTAAAAAAATGAGCTTTAAGAGGAGTTAATATGTAATATTTTAGTCTTATTATGTTGAAATATTATCCTCTTATGTTATCTTATTATCAACCCAAGTAAATTTTGTCTTGAACATATGGTATTAAAGTAGAATCTTTATTAGTCTATTTGTGGTTCATGATGAATTAAACAAAAATTAGTAGACTTGTAATACTCGAGATTAAAGAGGCAAAGAGTGATCTTCGGGTGATGTTCTAAGAGAGAAATCATTGGACAAAAAATATTTCTTGAAATACTTTTAAGTAGAGTTACATTAAAGAATTGTCTTATATTGGTTACCAAGAGAATGATTTTAGTGTTCATATGAGATATCATGATCTTAAGATATTAATATTTTTTTGAGGATAAAACTCACTCAGATTAATATGGAATAACTCAATGGAATAATATCTCAATATAATAAACTAGTATATTGCATAATAGAAGAGAGAGAAAAGAGACATGGGTTGAAAAATTAAAAAATATGAGAAGTTAATATTTACTAACTTAATGATAAAGTAATATAATATAATTTAAAATAAACAATTTTTTATAATACTACATTCATGGGTCTATATTAAAAAAGAAGTATAAAATCAATAAAAGATATATTTATTCATCTTTTTTCCTTTTAGATTCATTTGAAACCCAAGCTTCCTTTTTAAGAATCTTATGAATTTCTTTTAACTTTTCATATGTCATTTTTCTCTTTGAGTTGGATTTAAGGTTGGGTCTTTTAAATTTGATGCATTTAAAATATATTGCTCTGAATAGCTCGATGACTTCTCTTTGACACTATTCCCTAAACATTTTATTCCAAGTAGTGGTCTAACTTCGAGTGACAATTATTTTTAGTAATAAATCATTTATGTCTAGAGACGTGACTCTAAATAGCAAGTTGGCTTTGAAATAATCATTGAAAATTTATAATATTATTTAATCTTAAACTCTAAGTATTGTTATTACTTTATCACTTTATTATTTTCTTTACAATTCTATTTAATAATAATAAATTAATTATTATTTTCATTTTTTATCATTATCAAAATAGCATAAGAATATGTAAATATATAAACAAATTATCACAATATTATCAAACGTGTATACCATTATAGAAATCTTGCATTCTTTTGCTTAGTAGTTGCAAAATTGTGGATTGATTTGTTGAAATGACACTTTTTTTTCTTCTTTTTCTTTATGTTATAACATTGCATAGTGTCAATACTATTTTTAACCTTTTGGTAGCACATCATATCTTTATTCTCTTCCCTTTAAAATTCTTAATCGAAACTTAAACTACGCAAATATTTTGTAAACATTTCTTGAGCCTTACCTCTCTCTTTTATATGCATTGAGTACCTATTCATCTTCTCACAACTCTTCATTTTCCTTCAATGATTATATTTATCAAAGGATGACTCTTCGCCTTCATACATTATCAAATTCTAACAATTAACCATTGATTGAGTTCTCCTTTGTATTATATTCTCTATTTTTTTACTATTTTAATTTTAAAGATCTTTTCAATTATAAAACAATAAATTATATGATCCATGATATCATATATCAATTACAATTAATCATACTATTATGATATCCTTACTCATAGAAGTAGTATCAACTTACGTATTCTCAATATATCATACTTTATGATGTTAATGTATGATGTTCTCAATTTAATCTTTTAATTTGAATATATGTTAGACATCTTTACTTGTACTTATATGATCTATTTAGTTTATTGCAATTAGGTGTTCATGGTATTATACCTTACGATGTTCGTAGTATACTTGCCAAATCTTTTATCACACTTGCCTTATCATCTTGTCTGACCTATTGTAGTATTAAGAATTCGATAAGACATTGTACTTACACGATATATCTAATTATACTATATGATACATGTATTTTCTTTTTTACCTTATTAAACATCGATTAATCATAAGGTTGAATTATTTGATAGCTCATCGTATATACACATTGTTCATTATCATACTATACGATCTGATTCAATTTATTTATCTCATTACTTTCATTCCATTATATTTATATGATGTCTAATCTTGTATTGTGTGTTGCTTTTAAAACTTCAAAATTTTTAAAAGAATTAAAAAAAACTTATAAAATTCACAAAAATATAACTTAATAAAAATATTATTATTTCTTTGAATTAAAGTTTTTTCTTTTAAAATAATCAATCAATCTTAATATTATTATTTTTTTACTTTTAGTACTAAATAAATTTAAATTTCTTAAAATAAATTTGCCTCACATTTGTGAAGTTACAATTTTATGAAAAAACATATATAGATATAATCATCTTATTAAAAGTCAATGTGGTATTATCATCTCCATCTTACATTTCAAATGTTTATTAATCTCTCTTGGGCTAGTCAAATAATTTGATATGTAGACAACCTATGAGGACATGATATCACATTAGGCTAATAATATGATTAGCTCTAGTACCATAATATAGCTTCTTCTTTTAAAAACTTTACAGAAGAACAATATGGTGTTGAAGTCAGGATGCTAATTTGATATTTGAGTCTACCCCAGTAATAATCCAATTTGGTGTCATAGCATTGTAAACTACTTACATATTGAATTATGTGATTCGACCAACGGAGTTTAGTGACACATTAAAGGCAAGAAGGAGAAGATAGCCTTGCAATGATTGTAATAGGGGTGATTATGGGCTATCTTATGTGAAGCTTTCTAAGGCAATAGTCCTTTTGAGAAGAAAAGAGAATAAAACCTAAAAGGGATAATACTTTGCTCGAAGGACCATGATATTATAATTGCGCACACAAGATCAACCATAACTACAACAAAATAACAATGAAAATACACATTTATCACTCAATATCTTTTACAATACAATTTTAAACTGACACAACCTCTTTATCTTAATTAACTAACTAAAAAATGAAGAAAAATAAGTAATAATTAAGCAAAGAAAGAAAATTCTCTATATGATATATTTTCTATCAACTATTTATTTATTATAATTTTCATGGGTATTCATGTAAGTGAAAAACTTTATTATACTATCGTTCATTTATAATTAAAATTTAACTTATGCAATATCTTCTCATTTATAATTAATTTTTTCACTTATTTATTTATTTATTTTTTTCACTCCTTTTTTTTCTCTTTATCCTCTTTTGCACATTATTTTGACTCTAATGTTGTTCTATATCAACATTATGAGAAGATTAACACATCTTTGACAACAGCAAATAGCAAAACAAGCACAATAACATGTCAGGATGTCAGCAAACCAAGCTTGAACAAAGCTTTTCTACATCCCATTTAAGCCAATTTAGAGGCCAGAATACCTAAACTTTATAAGGGAGCTGAATGTTCAACAAAACCTGTCAAATCAATGCTAACGCAGCAGAAGACTGCAAATAACGTAGACTTGGTAATTTTGAAGAAGACCAAAAGCAAAGAATAAGAAGGCAGTCCAACTAATCTATCAATCATTCTCGTTCACCGTTGGAATCAGTAAACAAGTACCATCCAAGCACAGCCTGCTTGAATTGTTTGTACTGTAGGGTTTGTATTATTTTGCCGTCTCATCAAATTTTTCAAGAAAAGATGGCAAGCTGAAAGAATGTGTGATAGGCTCCTCATTCTTGATCCAATACTTATACATCATCAGCAGTGATGTCTGAATCATCAACTGTGTCGTTAAATTTGAAGTATAGGGTTCTGTTTGGATGTAGCTTTTCTGATTCGATTTGTACAAAAGAGCTTTTTGATATCTTTGTTTGATGGTTTTTCAGTCCACTTTTGTAAAAAAATTCTTTCAATTTAAACATAATATGAGAACGAAAGATGATTTTGTTTAATTAAAATGATTTCAAGGAAATTTATTCATTGTTTTGCTAAAGGGTTAAATACTATTTTGGTTACTTTTGGTTATTTTATTAAGTATTAATCTATAGTTTATTTGTCAAATATATATATATTTTTAATATTACTTAAATATGATTTTTTTGTAAATTTATTATGTATTGATAAGATTAATATTTGTAATATTTATGTTAAACATAATCTTAAATGTACCAAGATGAAAAACAAAGAAGTGAACTTTAACATTGGTAATGTTTAATTTTCGTTTTTTAAATTAAAATAATTTCAAACTTTGTTTTTATGAAAACTTTTTTTTTTACAAAAAATTTATTTTTATTCACATAAAATCTCTTTTATATGAACTGTTTTTTTTATTTTACATCTCCTTTTCAAAACCCATTAGTCATTATCAATTCTCTTTTGTATAAACTTCTTCTCTCTTTTAATTTATTTCCTTTAAAATTTGAGCTCTCTTTTTGCTATGCAAAAATACAAAAAAACATCATAATAAAAATCATTTATTTAATAAAAAATTTCTTCTTCTATTTTATCTTTCTCATGAAAATATTTGGAAGAATGTATCAATTTTTAAGTAAAAAAGTAGAGTTTATTGTTCAAATATAAAGACAAAATTCAATAAGATTAGTGAGATTATAAAACAATAATGATGCATTGTGACGTTCAATAAATTGAGTTTGAAAAGTGATTCTTAAAATAAATTATGTATAGAAAGAAAAAATTATTGTTTGAATTTTTATATTTAGATTAATTAAGCTATAACAACCTTAAGTATTAGGTATAATTTAAAATTTATTTTTTTTAAACTTAATAATAATGGACTCATTTAAAGTTGGTCACCTATGATAAGAGTATTATCTTATTCAAAAGATTTTATCAAAATAAAAATTAACAAGTTTAGAATGTAATTTTAGAAACTTAAAAGCAAATACATCCAAACTCTCCACAAACTTGCGTAATTGAATGACCCCAAAAGCATTTTTTTAATTTCTAAAATAATATTTAAAAATATATTTATAAAATAATATAAAAGATATTTTTAAATAAAATAATAGACAATAGTATAAGATCATAATATTATTTTATTTTCCTAATTTTTTTAAAATATTTAGTTCTTTTACTAAAAAGTAAAAAGCTATTTTAACTATTTTTTATATTAATAATTTCATTAAATATTGATCCATAATTCATTCATCAAATATACAAATTTTTAATAATAGTTAATACTAATAATCTTTTTAATTTATTTTATTATTAATCATATTAATACCTAATAATAATAATTATGTTAAGCACAATCCTAAATACATCTAAACAAGAGGTCAAACACATAATTAACTTTTAGATTGATACCTTTTTGTAATTTATTTTAATTTATTTTTGCTCATAACAAGTATTTTTTTATTAAAATTTTATTTTTATCCACATAAAATCTCTTTTGTATAAGCCATCTTTTTAAAAAAAAAAACATCATTCAAAACTCAATACTCATTATCAAATCTCTTTTGTATAAAATTTTTCTCTCTTATGACTTATAATTTTCTTATTTCTCTTAATTTTTTTTAGTTTCCTCTCTTTCCAAAACAAAAACACAACAAAGGCACCGTACCCATGACTCCATTATTCAACTAGTATTACATTGCTCTACCAAATATATAATTTTTCTTATCAAATTAGTTAGTAACTTTTAAGTATTTGTTAAAACATTTTAAGTGTTTAAATGTTTAAATAATTTTAAATTTTACGTTGATAGTTATCATATAGATTATGAACAAATTTTTGAATTATAAGCGAATATTCAGGAGATTATTTATCTATAAAATAGTATAATTATTGCTTAGTTGTTAAGTGTGAATAAAATTAAATTCTATTATTTTTGTCTTTCCACACCTTAGGATTTTCTTCATCATTTTTCAATTTTTCTCAAATATTTTCGAATACAGTTTTGTTATTTGCAATTTGAGATATATTTTATTTCAGTTTATTTATATCAAAAATAAAAAAAAAAGTCTATTAATGGTTTAAAATATAGTAAGAACGTAACATTAGGAAAGCAAAAGCGAACAGATGCAAAGTCTCCCCAAACTTGCACAAGCATAAAGGCCCCATGAAGCTTGACGTATAGAAAAACAATGAGCGAACTCTCACGCTTCAGGTCTCCTTCAAAGGTCAAATCACGGGTGACCCATTCAGTGGAAAAACCGTAAGCGATATTGGCAAGAAACTATCGTGGTGCAGAAATAATGATCGAAGAAAATACGGTTCAAACGTACCATATCGAGGAAGCAGAACCGGAGACCCACAAAGCTCAATTATATATGTCTGCAATTATTACGTCGTTTCGAAGAAAAACCCCACTTGCAGCTGAGGAAGACGATGGAGGTGCTTTTCTACGTTTGCCTTCTTAGGTGTGAATTCAATCCATGGTGGTGGTTCGCCAACCCGCCACAGCACGCCTGTGTGGTTCTGCACTGAAGTGGAAGATGCTATGAACCAACTCTTGTCCGGTCAAATCAACATCGCTTTTTATGGCTTCTTGTTTGTATTACAAAATATTAAGTATAAATTGGCAATATATTATTTTATCATAGATTGGCTTTATTTTGTAATTTATAATTTTTTTTGTATAAAATTGCATTTTAGAGATACGTTAATAGCTTTATTCTATGAAAGACAGGATTTGAGATGTTTATTAGAATTTAGCATTATAATTGATGTTATTTTTCGATTTCTTTTATTTCTGATGTTACTAATGTATTTTGAATATATATTTTCTTACTAATGTTTAAGTTTGCGATGTCTTTCTAGATTTTTTTGCAATATCAATTTTCAACATTTATGTGAGTAAACTTTCATTTAAAATAGCACGTAACGTTTTATATTATATGTGCATATTTTTTATACATTTGTTTGTTTATATATATATATATATATATATTGAAAATAATAAACATACTTTTGCATAGAGATTGTTAATTAAAAAAATAATGCAAAATTGAAATATTCTTTATTTTAAAAAAATATTATTAAATAATGCTCAAATTATTTAAGAAATATGTATGCCCTATTGATTAGTGCAACAGTGACAATGTGCTAAAAGCATATAATTTATAGTTTGATTTACAAATTAAAAAACTACAAATCATACACTTATATATAATTTTTTTTTTTGAAAAACTTAACTCATCATTTGCCTTCTTTGTATGACACTTGTTATGAATATTTTTTTAAATAATATTAAGTTTTTTTTAATAATCTTGTATTATCAAATATAAAATGATTAGATAATATTTTCATTTTTATTGCAAATATGCATGAACCTCAGGACTTGTTAAATTAGCGTTATATTGTTATTGTGTCTATTTATATTTATCATGAAAATAATTATTCAAAGGAAATTAAAATAGTACAACCTTCTCTTGTCTTGATGATGATATATACTAAAGTTTTATTTGTCAAATATATTTCGAATCCGTTGGTCAAATTTTTTTAAAATATTATTATTTATTTATTTTTATCAAAATTATATTTTTAATCTTATAAAACTTGTTTTATGAAATCACAATTATTTGCAAATAAAATCATAGAAATATTTTTTTGTGTTTAGCAATAACTATCATAGTTGAAAATGATTCTTAAAAAAGTTTTGAAAAATCTTTTTTTTTTTTGAAAAAATAGATTTTCAATATTTTAAGTTTGAAATTAAAAAAAAAAAAAAAACGCACACACTAAATGACGCATTTCAAACTTCCTTTAAACATGGCCTTTATTGGAATAAAAGGTCTTCAATAAAGAAAAATTTCATAGCTATGATTTGAAAACTGGTCTTCTGGGTGAATGTTCATATTGATTTAACGATTTTTCGTCCTTTTCGGCTTTCCGTTGACGAGTTCTCGGCTAGAAAAATCATGCCCTTCTGCTTTTCTTCAGCGCAATCTTACGACTCCTCCTTCCTAGCGGAAGCCGAGGTTGAAAATCTGTGCATATTGATTGCCTGCGGGTATTTCTTTACCAAATCAACTATTTTACTTGCTCATGGGAAGAATTTTCATAGCAATGACGCGTCATTGTCATGAATTCATTTCTGTGATGACTTCGATTTTATGACATAGGAAGTTTTTCTTGACTTTGGGGCAGACGATGCTTCATGGAGGTCTATCAAAGCGCTTAGGTCTTTTCCACGAAACAATTCGAACATATTTTTTTTCTTCATGTGTTGAACGCAGTATTATAACGTCTTTGTATTGGAAAATCAAGCAATGCCTCCATCTTTGTCATGTCAATATCAGCTAAAATTTCTTCGTTGAATGTTTATAAGTTTGTGGGTCTTTAGATACGTTTAAAATGCGAAATGTTAGGTATGGCTGTGCACCATTAATTAAGGCTTGTGTTTTACGTGTTAAGCCGGTGGCCGTTTCCTATGTCAGCTTGTTGAAATGTGTGAATAGAAGGCAAGTTCTTTGCGGTTGCTAGTTTGATTTAGGAAAGTAGATATAGGTTCCGTTTGTATTAACAGTTGCGGTTGGAATGCCGGGGGAGATGGAGACTTAATGACATTGGTAAGGCGAAAATATGTGGATAGAACATAACAATGTTTGGTAAACTCAAGTCAAAACATGATGTTTAAAATAAAATAGATGTATAATAACAATATTATTTTTAATAATTTGATGATAAGTTAAAGCAAAGTAAAATAAATTATAATGTAAGCCCATAGTTAATTTAATTCCACTGGTTATTACTCTTAGGTTCTACTCTTTATTCCTAATTATAAAAAAGTGAAGAGCAAAGGGCTAAGAGAAAGAGGTGGTCTATCATATAGGTATTGGAATAATTGAGTTACTGCTTGTGTTTTTAATAGTTTTATGAATTATAATGGTATAAAACAATATATAAAGGTAATAAAGGCAATGCTACAAGAAAATGTTCTAGAATGGGATATGAAAAAAAAATTGCTTAAGGGTGTCCTACAATAATATTGGTAAGAACAATAATTTATCATTTTCCCTTCAAAATACTTGAATTTTTGCAAGTGGTGTCCATAATTTTTTTTTGTCAATTTTTGTTATTGTTTGTTTTAGGAAAGCAGATATAAGCTATGTTTATTTCGAAGATTGTGATCGAAATGTAAGAAGGTGAGGACTCAGTGGGATGATTGAGGTATGAACTAGTGGTCAGAACATAATAATGTTTGATAAACTGTAATTAAAATACGGTGCTTAAAATAAAATAGTATATAATGACAAAATTATCCTTTTGATTTTTTGATATTAATGTAAAGTGGAATGTAATAATCATAGTACAAGCCCATGATTATTTCATTGATAATTGCTCCTAAATTCTACTCTTTATTTTTAATTATAAGAAAGTGAAAAACACAAGGCTAAGAGGATGAAGGGATTTTTTCTCATGGAGACACTAGAAGAATTGAGTTACTCGTGATTTTAGTAGTATTATGAATGTATGATTATGTACAAACAATCTATAAATGAGACAAAGATAGTGCTAAATGAAAATGTTCTAGAGCGGGTTTGAAAAAAATTGTTTAAGAATTTCTTAAATTAATGTTAATTACAGCAATTAGAACAAAATATTTAGATGGTAAAATGGTAAATTATATTAGGTAATTTGTCATTTTTCTCTTTAAATACATGATTTTTTGTCAGCAACACCCTTCAATATCGTTTTTTTGGGAAAAATGCTTCCTTGTATTGATGGGTTGCTAGGTGATGGGACTTGCATTAAGGTGTGGAGTTTGATTGGAGTTATAGAGGTTCACAAAAATGTCAACTTGTATTTCATGGTCGCATGACATAGGCACTCATTAGAGATGTTTGCATGTTATGGCAAGTGTTTTGTTCTTGTCTTTTATGATTATTGAAGTTCACTTCTAATGGAAGAGTGCATAGTACTGAACTACATGACATGCATTGATATAGCTTTGGATAGGTGCATGACAAGTGATTATGACATTGACATGTGGGTATATGGTAACTATGGCATGTTAATAGATCATGCTTTGATGTGAACTCGTGCTAGTTATATTTTTGGAGACTATATAATGAAAAGGTTGTCGATGTGATAACCAAATAAAGAAGTTTATACACAAGTGATTAGAAGATTTACTCTAGGTTCATCAAATTAGTAATAAGCTCAGTTTCTAGGAGGTTTTGATGCTGGGAATTAGTACAATATTGATGTCTTGAGGGGAGTCCTTGAGAAGAAAAAGTTTAGTATTGAGATTTCAAGGGAAGTTCTCAAGAGAGAATAATTTGGTATCAAGGTTTGGAGGGGTGCCCTTGAGAGAGATTAGGGCAGTGTTAAGGGCATTGTCCTCAAGAACTGGTGAGGACAATGTGGATTGATCAGATGGTTTGGTCCCAAAAAGTAGACAATGAGCTTGGGGTTGTCCAAGTTGTTGGGAGTAAAATGTGGGTGAGTGGGGGACCTGTCAACCCCCTACAGCCTCCATAACTATTGACAAAATGGGTGAATATATGAGAGTTGTCCATACCCTCATGATGTCCGAAATGATATCGACATTACAACCCATATAAAAAGGTAGTAAAACCAAGGGAAGGGGTACATTTGCTTTAGCTTTTTTGGGGATTTCCAAACAAGATTGAGAAGGAAATTAGAGGCTTCCATTCCCTGATTCACTCTCTCTCTTTCTCTTGAAAATTTTTTCCATTTCGTATTCTTTTTCTTTTAAATATGTGGACAAAGGAGTTGCTCCATCCAAAGAATTTATGGCAGCCATATATAATTTTTCGTAAGAGCATCATATTCCTCCTTCATGAGTTGAACACCCAATAAGCAAATTTGATAGCTTGAGTGTAGAATTTGGGTTAAAAAATTTAAGGATTAAGGACAAAAGAGGAGAGAACTTGAGTTTGAAGATGATGATAGGTTTGTTTGGGTTGGTCGGATGGTAATCAATGAAAAGAGGCCATTTTTCAATGTAAGAAGACTGATAAAAAATGTAAATGGGGACATTAATCACAGGAGAATCCATATAGGACATCATATTAGGTCCAACTTAGCGCGTGTAAGTAGTTATGTCTAAGTAACTTCTATTTGGCTTAATGACTAAGGTTAGTTAAACAAATCATGCTTTACAACAACTTTGATCACCTATAGTTTTTGCTTAGCTTTTACTTAGAAGGCCAAACTACTAGACTCGATGTCTTAATGTATGGATTATGAAAAATTTGCTTCATTTTACTTATCAGACGCTTGCTCTTTAGGAGGGTATGGAAGACGTAATGACAAGATGACCTTAGAAGCTCTAGAAGAAGTGCGGTACCTCACTAATGCAAAAGAAGGCAAGGTATATCATACTCCAGAAATGGCATAATGCTACATCGTTGACCCATCTTGAAGGGAATACTAATTTTATCAAGAGATAATCGCCATTGTCTTCCACCTTATATCCAATCACTTACTATAATTGATAAGAGTCCTATTCTTAGTGCATTGCCAATTTTTATGAATTTATTATTAAGGTTATTGTGTTTTCATCATCAATGTGGGCTTGCTTTGCAAAAGTTATTATTATGTATTTTCATTTGGAGGAAATCTAAAGGATGAAGCTCATTATTGAATCTCAAATGTCTGAACTAACAGTTATTTTAATTATATGAAAATTGAGTTTGTTTTTTAGAATAAGGTGAGAGAGACATGTAGACATCTTCTGATCAAATTTTTTTGCAAACCTCCATATGATGTATTACCTATTGGCTATTAGAACTGACTTTGGATAGCATTAGGCTTCATTCTAATTACCAACTTATTCTTATATTATTTGCTAGACTCCATGACCCTACAAGTAATATTTGATTTTAATGAGTATGATCAATAGAATACTTATATTGTTCAAGTTTTGCATTGGTTTTAAAACTTAAAAAGCTTTTTTTACATATGTTTTTAAAATGAAAATCAAGTATTATCACCCTTAAGGCATTTAGACAAGACCTTAAAAGTGCTAAAATTACTATAGTTGTTGTAGTGCAACAAAATCTGCATTACCTCTGCATGTGTCTGCTTGTCGCATGTGCCTGAAATTGAGAGAATTGTATGTTACGTGGTAGAAGAACAAAATTTGTAACAATTATTTTTTTTTTTGAACATAACCTTTGGAGATTATTTTGGAAGGTTTTCGTGTGATCCTATAACCATATAAACCCTTTCAAAATACCTCAAAATGATGATAATCTTTAATATTCATGGTGAAATCATTTTGGAGAAATGTTGAGTGTCTTCTTGCAAAATTTTTTGAAATGGGAGTTCGGAAGTTATACTACAATCTTGAAGTAAACATGTGTTGCTTGAGATATTGATATATTATTATCTCTTCTACACTTCATTATCATTCACAAAAACTCTTGTTTTGTAAGTTGTAATTTATTATCAATCTGTAGTTGCTTCATTTATATATTTTGTTCATCATTATATGAGCTTGTTTATTGTACTGGTTCTTATATTTTGGTTGTCTTGGTTGTGCCCTAGTTGTTTAATGTGGAGAGGTTTGGCTGTGCTTTTTGTTGTCTTCAGTAGATTTTGGTCATGTCTAATTATTGAAAAGCCTCAGTTTTTACTTTAGTTTTTTAATCTAGTTGCTATAAAGGATGTTTTGGATAGTTGTACACAAGCGGGTTGCTTGGCGATACATTTAAGCTTGGGGATAAACCAAACCACTTAAAAATTTTGTCTCCTTTGCATTCATTTACTTTTATTTTATTTTTTTTATTGTAGCATTAAGAAGTTAATTAGCTTGAAAAAAAATTGATTAAAAGGGGTTGCTTGACTAATTGCACATCATAAGAGTCATACTTAAATACTTGTATTTTATTGCTTTGAAAAATTTTTAAAATATTGCAACACAAATTCACCCTCCATTTAGTGTGCTTGTTTTTTTAACAAGTGGTATTAGAGTAAAGTTCTTATTAAAAAATGTCTCATATCTTTGAGTAGATCCTTACTTGTGCATAGTATTATTGTGAAATTGTTATTTTTGTTTACTTAAAAATTTTTATTTTGAAATAGTTGTTTTCAAATCATGGAGTGTCCACTATTATTTGAAAGAGAATGTTATTTAGTATGAAAAACGAGCTTTAAATATTTTGTTAAAAAAGGTGGATTTTAAAGTATGGTTATTGTTTGAAACTTTACATGTAATCCATATTTTCACTTTCTTGAATGATGATAAATTTGTAAAATTAGCTCAACAAAATGCTAGGGGCTTGTACATATTATTTTTTGTTTTGAGTGAAAATATTAGTATGAAAATTTTTATGTTTAACAGTTGTTTGCTGATGAATAAAAGGAGAAGAGGAAGTTGAAAAAGGAGCACAAAGAGCATAAAGACTTCTATAAGCTTAATGACGTCCATTACATCAGTGGCAATTGTTCATGAGGTACCTCAAGCCATGTGTGAAGCTCTTCTACATCTTTTAGTGAAGAGTTATTTAATTCGTATGATAAGTTGATTATGGACATGGTAAACTTATTGAGAAATATGCTAGGCTTAAAAGATCATGTTCCATGCATGAGCATTATATTGATGATCTTGAAATGCATTTTGATAAGCTAAGGAATGAAAATCAATCTCTTGCTTATAATACTAAATTGCAACTTTCATCCTTAAGTGAGTTATTTGCTAAAGTGATTGAATATGAGAATTGCATTAACGAGCTTACATCTATTATTACCTCTTTGAGTTTAGAAAATGCCATGCTTTTCAACGAAAATCTTGAGTTAAAAGAAAAATTGAATGCTTTTGCCTCAATTCAACATGAATTGGATCTTTTAGAGGTAAAATGTTTTTCTCTTTCTTCACATATGCATTGACATGCTTTGCCTAAAATTTATGTGAAGAATGAATGCCAAAAAAAAATCTTGTATACATGCATACTCATTCGTGACCACACTGCATACTTATCATTCATATTCACCATCTAATTTAGTATGCAATTATTATTGTAAAATATGCTGTATTTCATTAAATTTTCTTTATAGGGAATCAATGCATGCCAAAACTAAAAAGTTTATTTGGATTTCAAAAGGGAGTAATTTTTATACAATATTTATAAAATCACATGAATTATACCTTCTCCACTAATGAATCTAAGATAGTTTGGATTTCTAAATTTGAAGTATAATTAGGTGTATAGAGGTGTTTCTAAGCTAAGTATCTATGAAGAGATATCTTGACTTGTGAGTTTTGTCTTAGTTGATACATCATATGCTCATCTAGTTAAAATTGGGTTAATTGAGTAGGCAATCTATTCTTTGTGAAAGGATGATTGTCCCTTGGCCCATAATTTAAAATTTTTTTTAAGCCTATTTGGATTAACATAATTATGTTATTTAATTTTAAGAGTTTCTTAAAAGCTATTTTCTAAAAATTCTGGAGAAATTCTTATTGATTATACATGCCTTATTATATATATTGAAATTTAGAATTAAGTTGATTTGTTATCTATATTGATTGGCATTGAATTTTGAGTTAATGATGCCAATGTTTATGATAGCTAAAGAATAACTACTACAATTGTGCAACATTTAGTCTTAGAGAAAGAAATTTATAAGACTATACTTCATTTTTTTATGCAATGAATTGTCATCCACCAAATAAAGATTACTAAATAATATTATTCAATCAAGTGAGTAATGTTTTCATCTCATATAAATTTGAATAGAAAACTTAACTTAGCTCATCTATATTCAAAATTAGATCCTTTATGACCTCAAGAATATTTAATGGATATTATTTATGCTAGGGTTCTAAAATTATATTTCATGACCTATTAAATTTATTTCATGGGCTTGGTTAGGAATTTAATAGATATCTTGCATTGGATCTATTTGAATGGTTGATCACAACAATTACTTAAACATAACGTCAACTTTGGTTAACCACATTAAGATATCATGGCATAAATTAATCTCTTGTTTTGTCAAGTAATGTCATATTGATTTGTTCTTGTCTAGTATAATTGATCACTTTCACATCACTTAAAAGACAATAATTAACTTTAAAGCCCAAATGCGCTAAATACTCACAAAAAAAATGAATCATAGTCTTGATTAATTATCTTCGTGATCTAAAAGTGACATCTCTTGATAACATTCTAGTGTTTGACTCTTGCTTCTATATGGATAATTATTTAAATTTCATTTAGGGGCAATATTGAATGATCAAAGATAGAATTTTCAATCATGGTAACAAGTGGTAACAAACCAATTTTTGAGACAAACTTCTTAAAACCCATCAAGATTTTAATAGTACTTTTACAAATGGTATAAAAAAATTAATTATATTGACATCAATCTTAGCTTGCTTATTCTTGATCTCTTAACTTAAAGTTATATATATTATTATGAATTACTTTGACAAATTTTATAATGAATTTGTAAATCCTCTTGTATGAATTTGAGTTTGTATTAATTGTTGAAATTAATTATTAAAGATATGCTAAATAGAATCACTTGATACTCATGAGATGGAACTTGACTCTCAATAGTTACCTATCAAGTGGCATTTTCTAACTAGTGATATCTTCCCATCACTATCATTTGGTATGAATTGCTAATCCTTGATTAATAAAATAGTAGTCAGCATTAAGCTATTAGTATTGTGAGCTCAATTTTGGGAAAGTTCTTCATATCAATATTAGCTTACCTCATGCATCACGTACAACTTCACTTTTCGGGAGAAATAATCACTGAGAAATTTCTAATTCTCTTTAACTTAGATAATGAAAAAATGGTATCTAAAAAATAGTTTAATGTATTTTGTTATGACAAAAGGGATAGTTTAATGTTAACACATATAAAATGCTATTATTACTAAAATGTTTTTTTATTATGCAATCACCATATATGCTTTCATTTGTTACATGTTAATGCCTTTTTATTATGCATATATTATGAGAGAATCTTCTTTAATTATTTATTTTATCTCCTACATTTAAAAGTTTGTCATCATTAAGATGGGAGAGATTGATGAATCTTATGAGCCAAAAGGCAACATTTGATTTTAATTATAATGAATCTTTTAGGTGTTTTTTGTTGTAATTTAATCTATCTACTTAACATGTTTTATATGTTACATTTACGATATAAAGATTTATTGATCATCTATTGTGGAGTAGCTTAGGAAATGTTAAAATTATCTACATTTCACAAAATTTCAAGGACATAAAAGGAGTTTACAATCGGTGCACATGTGTCCAAGTTATTTGGAAAAAGGAGTTTATAATTGCTAAGGACATATGTAATGATTGATTAGCATTTAGTATGTATTTTAAGAGCCTTTACTTTGCACTTCATTTATGAAATATTTACATTTTATCTTGGTAAACATGTCCTAATAAGTCTAATTGCTTATTTCTGAGTACAAATAAGATTAATATAACTCATAATGTAGAGATTAATGCATAAATTTATAGTGGTTGATGATTTGAAGATTGAATTGGGAAGTAGTGTGAAATAAAGTTTGTATAGTATAATTAACTTTACATGAAATAGATGATCTAAAAACAAACAGTTCAATCTAGGCTAACCACTGGTGCTGTATGAAATAAGACAGCACAATCTTATGATTAGATAACACGATGTATTCACTTGAGCTGAATGCAACTGATTTAACTATTTGGAGATTTAAAAAATATTTTGCGATTTATATAATGAAGAATCTTTAGAATTCGTATAATATGATATTATTTATTATATAGTATGATTGATTCAAAGAAAAAGTATAAGAAGCACATTATAATAACTAACTAGCATATGACTGTACGTTGTCATATATCGTATAGTATGATTAATGGGATATATATATTGTTCAAATATTGCATTGGTTTTACAGTTTAAATTTTTTTTTAAAATGAAAATCGGGTATTACCGTATCACTCAAAGCATTTGAACAAGATCTTAAAATGCTGAAATTATTGTAGTTGTCTATCTTGATTCCGATTGATCGGAATGCTTATATTTCTACCTACCATACATGCTTGAAATATGAAGGAATCATACGATATGTAGAAATATAAGCATAGAATTTGTAACTTATTTTTTTGATGAATATAACCGTTGAGAAATATTTATAGTTGTTGGGGATTGTTTTGAAAAGCTTCTATGTGATTTTATAATTGAATAAATCTTTGAAAAACACCTTAAAATAATGACGCTCTTTAATATTCATTGTGAATTTATTTTGGAGAAATTTTGAATGCTTTCTTGCCAAATCTATTGAAGTGGGAGATTGAAAGTTCTATAACAATCTTGAGGTACACATATAAATGCTTGAGATATCCATACATCATTTCTTTTACCCTTGATTATCTCTCACAAAGGCTCTTGTTTTGTAAGTGGTAACTTATTATCTATTTATAGTTGCTTATATTTCTATGTTTTATACACCATTGTGTGAGTTGTATTGATTCTTGTATATTGGTTTTCTCTATTGTGCTCATGGCTGCTTAATGTGGAGAGGTTTGGCCTAGCTTACAACTAATATAGTATTGAATGGATTTGGGTGATGGTTGATTATTGAAAAATATTGGTTTATATTTGAGTTTCTTCACTTAACTGTGGCAAATGAGTGTTTTGAATAGTGGTGTTCCAGTGGGTTGTTTGGGGTTGAACGTAAGCTTGGGAAAAGTCGTTTCACCTATGCTGCTTTACTAATTATAAACAATGAACACTTATGTTGCAATGCTTTGAAAAAGATTTAAAATATCACAACACCAATTCACCTCTCTCTTTGTGTGCCTTTATTTCTAACGTTATTCTTTTTTGCCCCATCTTCATAGAGATGCATGCTAATCCTTAACCCACTTATTATTAATGAGAGTAAGTTCTTTGTGATTGTTTGGTATTCTATAAGAACACAAGCTTTTAGCTTTAAATATATGAAGCATATCTTGGATTATTATATGTAAAAAAATATATTGATAATAAATAAAATAAGAAACTTGCTTATGCTCGTTGATGTCTTTGTGAATTATTGGAGGAAAGTTTTCTTATGATACATGTTAGGCTAGAACAATTC